>OX101809.2:4166977-6566977 GCA_944452925.2 Chrysolina oricalcia | reverse complement strand
GATGGAAATATTTGGAGAGAAGGGTACTTTTCGATTTTATTGAAACAATTTAATTGATGCTCTCGTGCTAAAATTTCTAATTCTATGACGTGATAATTACAATTGTCCACTTTTCTGATAGCAGGTAATTCTCTAAATTGTTATTGGATTGGGATATTTGAATGAATGAAATGGAAATTCAACAGCAAGTCTCAATTTTAACTCGTGTTTTGGTTCTCACGAAAAGGAAAATCCTATAATGTTCACAGAACATAGTGAAAACCGATGAAAAGTAGGGTAGGAATTTGCGTTCTTTATGAATTTCTGCAGGCTGAATGCCTAAAAGAACACTTCCCGAGGCAGTGAGTTCCACAACTTTGCCGTTTGTTAAAAAAATGAGCCCTGGTAAAAAAGAAGTTCGGCATATCCCAGAGTGTCGACAAAGGGATGTGAAGACTGAGCTCGGTGGGTCAGTCACAATGGGATCGCGTTTGATCATATTTCAGAAAAGTTACTCAGAGAAATAGTTGATACAGAAATAGCAGGAATACTGGAGAATGATGATAATTCATTCGAAAATTTACTAGTTTTTCAACAAGATGGAGCACCTTCACATTTTGATGCCAACGTACGGCAGTTCCTGGATGTTGCATTTCATGGTCGTTGGGTAGTTTCAAAAATAAGTCAGATGATGCAGTGGCCACCTAGGTCACCAGATTTGACCTCATTTGACTTCTGCTGGTGGGGTATATTGAAAACAAAAATCTATACAACTCGCTCAGAATCCATAGATTATTTATGGCTACGAATTATTCAAAAATATCGCCGAATGTTCGAGAGACATTCGAGACTGAGACACCTTATCAAGTGATTTTTTCTTACTATGTTTATCAATTCTAATATGATTTGCTCCTCATCCAACCATTATTAGTATCAATAAAATCAAATAATTACTGTCTCCCAAACGATTCACCACAAACCCAAACTACAGAGTACAATATGTTTTGAAATCAGCACGAGAAGAACACTCTAATAATTGAAAAATACAGGGTGTCCCACGAAGATTTGGACAGGGTATACCTCAGAACTCGACACTAGTAGAGAATTGTAAGTTTGGGGTTTTAAATTAAAGCAATTTTTGATATTATGTTACACAATGAGCTTTTTGTTTTCGGTCACGTGATATCAGATTCGAAATTATTAATAGGACAACCCGTATATTTTGGCACTTCTATGTTCCTCCCTATAAAAGGATTTCAACACTTGTGGCCTAAAACGATCAGTTTAAGAACTACAGATGCTTCAATAGGTCTGAAGGATTTGCTTGTCCGTCAGAGTTATTATTCAATGAAAGAATTTTTGTGAATAAGTTTTTAGTCAATATTTTAACATTGTGATATTAGGTTAAGATCTAGGTTCAGTTTTTTCTTATATGATGACTTCTACACAGTTGTAATTGTCTTAACGGAGATAAAATGGTAAAAAAAAATATCCTTTGTCCCACGAAGTTTTTCAATAAAATATGGATGATTAATATAATTTTGCCTTATTTCAATCATCACAAAAAATAAGCAGTCCTATGTTATACTACATATTTAATATACAAGGTGACCCTAAACCCAAATAATTTGGCAATTGCTCGTTTCAGACGTCGTGGTAGAAGGATCTTGAAGTACCTGTATTTCTTGAATTGATCGTTTTAGACCACAAGTGTGATAGTTCGTTGAAATTGTTTTATCAGGAGGAACATAAAAATGCCAAATTATCTAGATTGTCCCATTAATAATTTTGAATCTGATGTCACCTGACTGAAAACAAAAAGCTCATTGGGTAACATAATATCAAAAAATGCTGTACCAATTGCTTTAATGCAGAACCCCAAAATTAAAATTCTCCACTACTTTCGAGTTTCGAGATATTCCCTGTCCTAATCTTCGTGGGACACCCTGTATATGATAAATATGTATGGAAGGTGCCCTTTAAAAAAAATGGAAGGGTGAGCGTAGAGAGTGCGGGTGACAGTTATACCGAATATGAATACGCAAAAATCTGTAAGCTTAAATACGCTCTCTTATTTATTTTTTGTTTTTTCCTGGAAATTACCAAAAGCTATTAAGAGTGGACTGTTTTCATAAGAATGAACTGTATCTATAAGCGAGCAAGTATTCTCCTATAATAATAAATCTGATTACTGAAATGAATAACTAGCTATGATTCTCATTTTAGGATATTTTGATTCAAATCAGTCACATAGCTGTCTGATTTTTTGGTGATGAAGGGATTGAAAGATATTTCCACATTAAAATCTTGTACTTCGTAGAATATCTGAGAAAAACACTTCAAATAAATTCCATTATTGTTTCAAAATTAAATATCTCCGATAATCAGTAGAAATGTCAAAAAAATGTAACCAGAATCATTTCCTGTAATTTTACTGTTTATTTATCATTGTCACCACAATCACCAATCTTTGGAAAGCTGAAATATTTTGGTATTTTCTTAGACAGACTGGAAGAATGACAAATATTTCTAACTGCTCTTCTACTCCTAGATATGCGTTATTTCCTATCGGAAAGAAATAAAAAAAAGCGGTGACTTCTCCAAAGTCGTTTAGGACTAGTATCTGAATGATACCAATAATTTCTCTTCAAGGTGATGAACCCAAGGCAGAGACGTCTCTCGTCTATCCACTTCATACCCTGTAACAACATTCCAGCTCATAAAGTGAGTCAGCTTTTACGTCTCTCATTTCAAGTTCCATCGTACGGATATTTTAGTTATTAATTAAAGGCATGAAAGACTCGAGGCACAAAAGCATATTTTTGATATCATTACAGGCCCACGCCGAATTTATCTACCCGTTTGTAATTCAAGATGTACCAAGCACCTCCGGCAAATATTCAAATCATGCGCTCCCACCATTTATTTCCCGATTTAAGTCCCGATTTGTCAACAGAATAAACTTCACATGAGATAAGATCGTTGTATATACCGTTGGGGAATATGTGTGTGCGTGAGATGATCTTAGTTGTCTTTATTCGTCGAGTCTTTTGCTTACAAACGACTTTCTGTCAAGGGCAAAGGGAAAACCCACGTAAAATTGAAAATTTTATTCACTAAAATTCTGGAATTAGATGTGTTTCCATCGAAAGCGAAAGCGCAAGCATAAAAATCGGATTTGATGTATAACACCATAGAACATATAATAAAAATAAAAATATAACTAAATATGATCTCAAAGGTGCGATTTAGTGCCTTCTTGTTCATAAAACAGAACGTAAGCCTCTCCGCTCACGAGGGATCTGGATGAAATAGGGGATATGCGAGAATCATTATATTCGTGCCACGTGCCCGCATACGGATGCCTACAGTAGGCAGTGTAATGCCCGCTGTAGGTAGTCCCACTATGATTTGATAATGCGTACAGACTGTAGCGGAAAGGGGCTACATTGTCTGCCGCATAATTACTCATATCCAAGCCCTCTAACGGAAAATCGATGATTACATTCAATTTTCCTCTGAATCGATCCATCGAAGAAAACCTTTTTAAATGTATCACTAAAATTTTGGGGAACTTGTAAATTGATAGGGATTTGGTACACTTCCTTTTCTTTTTGCATTTAGCACAAGTTAGCTTCTCGTCGCCATCCAACGTTTCTTCCCTCGTAAACGAATCTAAACACTGCGATAATCTCAGTTGGTCTGTTCGTTGCGGTATTGGTAGTGATAGGTCCCAGAACGGATCGAAGGTGACAGAACAGTGCCCGCAATACGTACATTTCAATGTGGACTTTAGCTGGCCAACGAAATTATCAATGATTTTGGAATTGTCCATTCTTAAGTACTTCGACCAAGATTCTTGTGCCTTCTCACCGTCACTTAACTTTTCGTCTATCTCCGTCAGAATGGGTTTTGGCTTCTCCGTTATTCTGTTCACATCTTCGTGAAGACCCTCCAGAAGGTATCGCAAGAACTCCTGGGCATCTTGCTGGGAGTAAGCAATGAAACGAGGTGCGAATATTTGTATTTGACTCTTTAAAGAGACTGTATTTACCACTCGATCAGAAGAATCTTCTGACCATAGCTCCTTTATCACCTCTGCGAAGGCATTGATTAATGCTCCCTTCATACTAGAGATACTTGTGTTTATGTCTCTTGTATAGGCATCCTTCCTCAAATACTGTAATAACCATCTCGTGTTTGATAAACATTGGATAACACTGTTCATAAAACAGGTGCTTCCAATATTTTTCAACCCATTGAGGCCTAGTGTTTTAACAGTACCGTGTACCCCATGCCTGAAGGTGTTGTAGCTGTTTGAGCTGCGTTCGCCACTGCTATCATCTTCTGAGTAGACTCTAATACTATGATTGTCCTTGTCACTGGAGCGGCGAGGTAAAGAACTTGAGTTAAGACTGCTGGATAGTGAGTTGGATGGAGATATAGTTGATCTTGTGAGTTTCGGAGAAGTCGGCAAATCAACTTTTGTTTTGGTTGTGCTATGTACGCCATCCCTGACGGCGCTTGAGATGCGTTTATCGAATCTATTTATATTCGAGTCTTCAGAACGGTGGTTGCCTGTGTCAATGGAGATGCAAGATAATGAAGTCGATTTGAAACTGCTAGATTTTGAAGAAAACTTGTTATAACTGTAGCGTTCATGTGGATATAGCAATATTTCATCGAAAGATCTAGACGCTGGTATAGTTCCAAGGATTGATGCAGCATTTCCACGTTGGATGGCTATACTTATTCTCTGAATTAAAAATTTGGTAGCTCTTGGATCTTGTGTTTCTTTTTCCAATTTTTTGCCAATTTGTTGAATGAAATCGAGAGATTGGGGAGCAAAGACGCCAAAAGTTTCTACTGCTACAGGATAAAAAAAATAGCTATCTGTCAATGTTCTATATTTATTACGTTTCACTTTTTCTCTTGCAATGGCGGCAGCACCAGCTGATTTCGCTGTAGATGGTAAATGAGAGGGAGCTAGTGTGTCAGCACATGTGAAATCCCACACAGCAAGTTTTCCATATCTCCAGGGGATTAATGTCATGCCATCTGGTCGTTTGCCATCATCTCTACTTATTCCCGGTGGCTCTAAGATTGACGGAATACCAGCCGAGATCAAAGCTCTCTTCAATAAATCGTTGACTTGATGATGACTGGAAAAGCGACTTGCACTCTTTTTACAACTCAGTCCGTGAACTCCGTTGGCTTCAACATTAGCACCACATACACATTTATGAGGAGCACACATCGATAAGCCAAGTCTCAAAGCGACTGCTATCCTGAATGTTTCATCATCTAATAGTGTTCCTAGTGAAGCTACTGGTAGAGTAGAGCTCCAGATTCCTTCACAGATACAGCATTGATTCGTGCCTTTTCTGTAATTGATGAAGCCAGATCAACCATTTTCTGTGAAGCAATTTGAAGTAACGGGTTATCCCAAGATTTCTGAATGGATTTCTCTTCACCTCGTAGTTTACAATTAGTTTTGGAACACCACAGCGATTCATCTTCAACAAACAAGAGGTCAGGAATGTTCGAGAATGAAGCTGGCAGGACAGCTTGAATCAATTTGGATACACTCGAAAAAGAAGATAAAAAAGTGGGCAATGCCAAAGAAGATGCTGAACGTAGTCCAAGTCCACCAAAGCTAACTGGGAGTATTGCTTGATTCCAGGATGGTTCCATAAGTTTAATATTGATAATATTTTCTGTGATATCACGTTGTAGGTTATCGAATGTTTCTAGGTCTTCAGAAATTTTCCAAGTTGGACAACATCTCAATATATACAATAATTTAGGTAGGGATAGGCAGTTCTTAAGCAAGAAGAAAGCAACATGTACTGGTAGCTTCTCTAATCTACTCGACATTATTTTGAGTGAAGTCATTTTATCCTGTAGACATTCAGACAGCTTGTTCATAGTTAATGGAGCACCAAGTAGAGATGCCTCAGATTTATTGGTTATCTTAATACCTGGCGCCAATCGTCGGAATTCAATGAATGAATCTTCATCTATTTTAGAAAGATATATCAGTTCGCATTTCTCAAAATTCAGTTCAAGGCCGATTTCTTCAGACTTATGGATAATGCTCTTGAAATTGTCCATGACAGAATCTATATCACCTGCGATTGACCCATCATCTAGATACCAGCAGTTAAATTCACAGGATATAGTTCTGATAAGATCATGAATTGACAGACAAAATAAAGCAGGTCCTAAAGGATCACCTTGCTGTATTCCTCTCTCAGACGATATAATATATTCCCCAAAATTCAGAATGCTAGGTGATTGATAACACTGGTTCAAAAACGGGAACAATTTTGGCACCAAATTGATTATATTCTGCAGCATAATTTTTCTCTCAATCATGTTGAAGGCATTTTTATAGTCCAGTTTGAGGAATACTCTGTGTTCGGGATTTGGGTGTTGGTTGATGAATAAGCGTGCTGAATGTACAACGGCCTCGCATCCGCTAGAAGAACCAAATCCAAATTGTGATGGACGGAAGTAATTTCCAAGATTTTCTCTTTCCACCACACAGCAAAGCTTAGCAACTAATCGACGATAAAAACTACCAACTGCAATTGGTCGGATTCCTCCATCTCGTTTTTTAAGAGCACATAGCGAAGCACCGTATATGATTGGACATATTTCCGAGGGAACATTACCAATCAACATTAAATTGCATAGTTTTGTCAAAGAGTTCAAGAGTTTTTCCCCAGCAGATCCTGAACTGTAGCTAAGAAGATCCTGTATATGACTTGGTCTAATAGCGTCAAGACCGCCAGCAGAACCGGTTCGAAAAGACTTTACTACCAGTAACACATCATTCCTAGAAACTTGTAGTGGAGGTGTGTCAGGTTTCATCATTAGAAATTCGGATGTTAATAAATTGCTTTTTGGGTGCTTCAACTGTAGAACTGCATGAGTCGAATGATCATACGGAGCCAAAGTATCAGAAGATGATAATAATCTAATCGCAGAGGATAAGTCACCATCTGCAACTTTGTTGATAACTCGTTTTGAAATGTCTATAATACGGTATTTATTAGGAATTGTTTCGGTGATATTTTTGCTGATGAACGAATCGGTAGTTTTATTGATATTGAGCTTGATGACTTTTGTCAATTGCAGTTTGGGATTTCAATCACTTGAAGATGGTATGGAAAATATATTATATGCGAAAAGAAGCAAGTTCTTCCAGGAAATATAGGTATTGGATTCTATACAATTCTCGATTGAATCACTTAGAGCAGATGCTGATGCATGTCTAGCTGTTTTTGGAATTCTATGGACTATATGTTCAGTACGTTTCAAATTCGTTAAGAGTTTCACAAAGGATGTAGCATCTTCAATGCCATTTTGGACAGATTCAGATCCTTTTTGTGAACTGATTATTGATTTCGAAACAGAAGCATTTTTGTGAATCTTGCTTGTATGGATTTTCAAACCATGCACGGTCTTGAAAGATTTACTGCATTGCACACAATCAATCGATAATTTTTGGATGTCTGGCATGAGACAGGAAGTACATGGAATATATTGAATTGTCCAGAGTGTGTATTTTCCCTTTCTCAGGATTTCATATTATGTTTCAAACTAAAACACGGTTTTATGGAAAATAGGAATGTACGAGGATGTATTGATATCTAGTTAGCCTAGACCAGTTCCCTGCATAAACAAAATATTGTGTTACAATAGCAACGAACAATAACTTATTAGAAGTGTCAGTGTAAAGTTTGACGTCAAAAAAGTAAAACAGAGTTGCGCAATAAATTAAAAGAAAAAATATGTTCACCAAACTTGTGAAAATCGAAAAATTGGAGTATCGAGCCATCATCAAGTACCTGTATTTAAAATGGTTAATAGGTAAGTAGATTTACGAAGATATGCTTAATACCCTTGGTGATCAATGTCCTTCGTATGCGACCGTGAAAAATTGGACTGCAAGCTTCGAAAGAGGTAAATTTTCCATTGAAGATGATGACCGATTGGGAAGGCCAGTTTCTGTGTCAGTCCCCTAAAATATCGATGCAGTTTTTAACAGACCGTCGAATTGGGCTAAAACTGATATCTGAAGCATTGAATATTTCATAAGAACGCGTTCATCATATAGTTTACGTCAATTTGGACATGAGAAAAATTGCTGCAAAATGGATCCCCAAATGTTTGAATGTTGACCAAAAGCGTGCAAGGGTAGTAGCATCGCGTTCGATCTGTGCTCGATTTGAAAACGATGTAGACCTAAGAAGTTTCGTGTCCAAAAATCTGCTGGAAAAGTTCTTGCTTCAGTTTTTTGGGATTGCCATGGAGTAATCATGATTGATTTTTGGGATAAGGGTAGAACAATAACTAGAGATTACTATTCGACATTACTGACCATTCTACGGGAAAAAATTAAAGAGAAAAGACGCGGAAAGCTATCCAAAGGTGTTTTATTTTTGCAGGACAACGCCCCTGCACACAAATCTCATGTTGCTATGCAAAAAATTCGTGATTTAGGGTTTGAATTACAAATTCACCAGATTTGGCTCCGTCCGACTATCATCTCTTTCCTCAACTGAAAAAAGGTTTGAAAGGTCGTAAATTTCCTTCCAGCGAGGAGGTAATAAAAGCTGTGCGGAGGTCTGGTTTGCAGAGCAAGAAGAAACATTTTTTTTGAAAGGTCTAGAGACGTTGCAGGTTCACTGTAATAAATATATCCAATTATTAAGAGAATATGTTGAGCAATAAAATATTTTGACATTGAAATTTTGTTTGGTTCTATAGTAGGTTAAGAATTTTTCAATATATCCTCGTATATGAATATGATGATGAGTCAACGTTATAGTATCTGAATGTATTGAACAAACTTGGTTACGTTTCACAATAAACGAACTCACGCGACTCCACTCTTGTCTCGATCATATATTTATCAAGTCAAATATCAATATTTTGAATCATGTAATTCTTCTTATAATAAAAAGCGGTATCACAATGATCAAAATCCTGTATCGGCAATCACAGAACTTATCAGTACAATCACTAAAGCCATTGAAAAATGTACTAGGGTAAAAAACCACAAAATTACTCCCTGGATTACAAAAGGTCTACTGAAATTAATTGATGAAAAAAATGTGCTACATCAAAATGTTCGCAAATACCCTAACAATATTGAAATGCAAGCAACATATGAAAAGTTCAGAAATAAAGTAAAGGCTCGTGGAACAAGAAAAATATAGTTGTCCTTACAACATGAATCCCTTCCAAGAGAGGTTATCTTGTACGATGGAAAATAGCGAGTAAATTCCAACTTTCAGTCGCAGATGATTCCACAATGACTTTATGAACATCCTGTTCATATTTTCAATAGAATCAAGAAAAATATAATTACTAGAAAAATAAAATTGATCGAATTCATCAAACTCGAAGAAACTATGGGAAGTTATTAAAGTAAAACAAAGAATAAAAAACATGAATAATTTCAATGAAAACTGAAGCAAATGAAGTATTGACTGACAAAGGTGATATAGCCGAAGAATTCAATAATGTTTTTGCTACAATTGGAAGTTCCTTGGCAAAAGATCATACAGTGTAGTCCAACGAAAACTTAACACCTCGATTTTCCGGCTTTAAAATGAAAATGTGGAAAATCGCTTGGACCCGTCAATTTCTAATACGAGGAGGAACAACTTTTCCGCTGTTTTCATCCCCGTAACTTCAACCCCCTAACGGGGGTGAGCACAACCCCTTGATTTTGAATAGGGATGAGGGGTGTTGAGATACCTCATTTTGAAGATCTTATCGTGTACTATCTGACCTTAAAATTTCACTTCAAAATATGCATCGATAATGAAATAACAGCGAAAATAGTGAAAGAGGCAATATGGAATTTCTCTCGAGAATATTATTCGTATCCGACGCATTTCAAAGGTATTGAGTGGTTAATTTTTTGTCCACAACAGTAGACGGACCTTGTTTTTGTACCTTAGTCTATCGTGAATTTTTAAGAACGGTACAAGTGTGTCAAAGCGATTGTAAATTTGTAGTGGAATTAAAATGGTGTATTCCGTAGAAGAAAGGGTGGAAATGATAAAATTATTTTTCCGAAATAACGACTCTGCGCGCACAACAGCAGCTTTATTTAACGAACGACATCCTGGAAACAATGTATCCGCTGCTTACGTTGTGCAACTGGTTGCCAAATTTGACGCTACTGGTTCAGTTGGAAACAAAAAGAGGGTGCATGAAAGAGACGAAGCGAGGGACGTGGCTGTCTTAGGTCATATAGCAATGGATCCGACCGTTAGTACTAGGAAATTGTCCGATGTATCTGGTGTTTCACGCACAACAATCATGAGAATCCTGAAACGACATAAATTCCATCCTTATAAGATACGATTGGTTCAGGAACTGAATGAGGATGATCCCGATCGCCGACTCCAGTTCTGTGAAGTGATCAGTGAAATAATTAACGGCAATCCAAACTACATGTTCGATATCTGTTTTTCGGACGAGTGTTCATTTTACCTTAACGGCATTGTAAACCGGCATAACTGTCGGTATTGGTCAGATGAAAATCCAAGATTATTTCGTGAGGTGTATACACAGCGCCCCCAAAAATTAAATGTTTGGGCGGGTATTTATGGAAATCACATAATCGGCCCTTTTTTTATACCCGGTAATCTCACAGGCCAAATTTATCTCGATCTATTGGAGAACGCTATTTATCCAGCCCTCGTGCAAGTATTGGAGAATGCAGAAGACCATCAAACGATCATTTTCCAACAAGATGGCGCACCACCTCACTTTGTTCAACCGGTGCGTCAGTTCTTAGATGACAATTTTCCTCACGCCTGGATTGGAAGAAGGGGACATATTGAGTGGCCACCCAGATCACCTGATCTGGCTCCACTGGACTTTTTTCTATGGGGTCACCTGAAATCCAATATTTACGCTACCCAGCCTGAGTCACTGGATGATTTGCGAACTCGGATCATTAATGAATGCCGTCAAATTACACCAGAAATCTTGAGTAATGTACTTGAACGTTTTCAGCAAAACTTATATTACTGCATGGAAGTGGATGGTGCCCATTTCGAGCATTTAATAAAGTAATCACAAAAGTACGTACTCTTCCACTATTTTACCTGTCATTTCGTTATCGATGGATATTTTGGAGCGAAATTTTACGGTCAGATAGTACACGATGAGATCTTCAAAATGAGGTATCGCAACACCCCGCATCCCTATTCAAAATCAAGGGGTTGTGCTCACCCCCGTTAGGGGGTTGAAGTTACGGGGATGAAAACAGCGGAAAAGTTGTTCCCCCTCGAATCAGAAATTGACAGGTTCGAGCGATTTTCCACATTTTCATTTTAACGCCGGCAAATCGAGGTGTTAAGTTTTCGTTGGACCACACTGTATAATTACAATGGGCCAAATTTATACAACACACTTCTAGAAGCAATACAAAATATCACAAGTCTGTTCGCATCTAAAAAAAGATTGAAATCGTACTTCAAAGAAAATGAACTGAAATAATGAATACCTACTAATTATAATTGCATCGATATATTTAAACATTTTTACAGTTTTACATTTTCACATTTTTACATATTAACATTTTTACAATTTCACATTTTTACATCTTTACATTTCAATTTTTACATTTTTAAGCTTTCATATTTTTATATTACTATGTTTTTATATTTTTGAATCTTTATATTCACTTATTCATTTATATTTTTAATTTTGTTATATTTTTATATTCCTAATCTTTACATTTTTGTATTTACATGTTATCTCTATATATTTTTAAAATAATTTGTACTTATAATCTTTACATTTTTATATTTTCACATTGATATATGATTGAATTTATATTTTTATGTAATATTTCTCCGCGAATCAAGTGCTTTTTTTTGTAGCCATTGTCTAGTTTGTATTAATTTTTGTGTGTGAATAAAGTTATTATTATTATATGAGTGATACGATGATCATCTTGTCACACGAGTAAGAAATAAACAGTTTCCGCACTAGTTGTACATTATACTTTTCCTACGACCGATCAGAAAAACAGAATAAAATTTTACTAACAGAACACCTACAAATGAATTGCGTTTTGCGTGCCTTCCAGTATACTTACCTACACATAGTTTTTACAGAAAAACCTAGTTTATTTTAGTAGTATATTTCAATATTTCATACGAGTGTGGCCTCTTCAGGAACTATTTTAGTTAATATTTCATATACGTAATTATGTGCTAGTTTACAGTGCGAAATGATACGTTGTTAGGTCATCGAAAAACTTATTTCTTCGTCACTCTGGCTGAACAGCTCAATGTTATAGGCTGGAATGCAGTGATATCATCATAGAAATATAATACTAGACTAGAACGCCAAACTCTCCTTCCGAGATTCAGTTAAATGACCCCTCATAGGGAACGATGACAAACTATCGCACTTGCGCATTATTGCTTTGTCTGATCAAGTTGTCGTTGCCAAGTTGTTTTTTATTTTTTCGTGTTCCATATGAAGTTCGGAATATCGTCAGTGGTTAGGGCAGGTAATTGTGGGAAGTCCAGTAAACTTGGCAACACTGCCTTAAAATACTATCGTGACGTATCAAGCGAAGAAAGATATCAGTGTCGGCTTCCGAGATTTGGGCGTTGGCTTTGTTACTTGTTAGGTTTGAGCATTTAGCAGTTGTTTATACCTAGGTAGTTTGTTTTCGTTGTAATTTGTGTTGTTTTCTGAGTTTTCCCTTGTTGTTTCTGACGTTCCTGTAGTTTGGTTGCGAAGTTTTACTTCCGAAGTGCTTGGACAAATAATAGAAACAAAATGAAGTGCATGGTTCTCTGTTGTGAAAATAAAGGAAAAGTTCTGTTATAAATATTTGTATTTTCCTTGAGAGAAAAATCCGGCAAGTTCTTGCAATTACTGATAATTTTATGCCAAATGAAACAAATTTTTTGGAAACCTTCATTCACCAAATTTCCTCAATATTATTTCAGGATGAAAAGTTATTCAGCTCAATAAAAAACCACATTTTCGATATATCTCCCTATGAGGTGAGTCACAAGATGAAAATAATAAAAGCAATAACAAGAATTTACACCAGAATTAGATTTTTCAATATTGCGATGTCGCAAACTGAGAAAATTAGAGGTGAACTGAAGAGGAAAACACTCACAAAATTAATTCTATTTTCTCACCAATAGATTTTGAAACAAAATGCAATTTACGTTTGATAGAAATATATAGAATAGAAGTAAAATGTATTTATTGAGAATTATTATAGTCCTTTTTCCTCCAATCCTACCATTTCTCCTTATTTAAAACTAAGTGAAACAAATATCCTGTAACATTTGACAATTTGAATTTTTGACTTTTCATATTTATTTCTCTCAACATTCGATAATCTACTTCTGATTACAAAAAATACCATATGAATTTAATGCGAATCAACAACATTTACAATGATAAATGAGAACCTCTGACCGAATGCAAAAATGTAGTATTTTACCAGAGTAACTATATTTAGCAGATTTTTACCCAATTTTATATCCAATCAATAACATTTCTGTTCTTCAACAAAAATGGTTGAAGAGTGATAACAAGAGTCAACAAGTAGAACTCATGTAAAAAAAATTGTAATGTCTTGTCAATAAAAGCCTTCATTATTATTATTATTATTACATACTTTTTCGCATTAATAACTAATTAATCAATTTGTAGAAGTAGATTCTTTCATCACATAATGTGATTCAAAATCACCACTTACATTGGGTTCTTAATTGATTCAACTCACATCATTATTCATAACAAAAGCATTTGTAATCTCTTGAACTCAAAGGCCTCAATACCCAAATTACTCAAATATTCATAAAATTCACCTTCAATATTCAGAATTTCGAATATCAAAAATATGCCTACCTCAAGAAAGTCTTCCTCACTCTGATTTGGATTTCGAGTATAATGGGCTCAATGGTTTAGGCGTGAGGCCGATGAACACACAAATTCAGTTTTTTTCTGAGTGGAATAGAATCAATTCTTATCAAATTTGGATTTTTTGACGATCACAATAATTTCTCCCTACTTGGTCGCGAGGAAGCACAAAATAGAAAACCTACACTCAATATTTATAGGATTTTAAAAAGTCAATTATTGGTTTTCTGTATATATCATAAAAGGAAAACTCTATTTTATTGCAAATGCTTTCAACGAAAACTTATACCAGATTCAGGAATAGGAAGTCAAAAATCCTAAGACCGTCCCTGGCGACACTTGCGCTCTATTGCGCAAACTCATGGATTGGTGTATCTGCCGTAGAGGGACCACGTTATTCTGAACTAATTGGCGTTCTAGTCTAGTATTATATTTCTATGGATATCATTCATTTGGAAATAAATACATTCGAAAAAGTAGATCGTCTGTATCGTCAGGTTCGGTAACCTTGAGGAAATAAAGTCCTGGTAGAAATCGATGAAATAGAGTAAGGTGTGAATGAGACCCCTGGATATAAAAGACATAAGAATAAGAAAGAAATCGTCTTTATTCAAATAGAACGAGCGGAGTGTCAGCAATTTGCTGTTTTTCGACTCAACTCTGTACAATAACTCCTATAATAATATAATATGAAATTTGTCTGTGATCTAATAGATAGCGTTTCAGCTTTTTCTTAATTTTTTTATAACCCCTCTCCTCCTTAGCATCAAACCGGAGTTTATTTTGCCACAGAAATTTTGTAATCTGTTAGGTATTTGATACCATATTAATATTTTAGATTTTAGAAGTATTAAATTGTATAATGTCTGAAGTCACTGGGAAGATTGTTATACAGTGCGGCTTTATATAGTCCTCTCTCTCTATCTCTCAAGTTTTGAACGGTTCGACGTACAAAAATGAGACGAAACCGTTTTGAATGATTTCACCGATAGTCCTTTTGAAATTGGGGGCATATCAAGTTCAAAATTTCAAATATGAAGAGGAGGGACATCGTTGGAAAGATAATTAATTTTTTTCAAGTGCAGATCTGAATGGTACCGTTACTAGACAACTTTCGAATAGTTTGATGTGAAGCAATGAAATAGAAAATTATTTGAATGGTATTACCGACACTACTTTCTTAGAGATGATACATGACAATTATTCAACAGGTGGTGCTAGTGGCACATAGACTTGGAAATTTTGTAAGGCATAGGAATCGAAATTTTGAAAAAAATCAATTAACGAAATTTGAAAAAATTTGGATTGTTGAAAAGAGAATTCAATTATCGACAATTTTCAATGTACTAATTGAAATCTGAGATGGATACTGTAAATGGTCATGGCTCTAAAATTTAACCATGAGGTAACCCATTCGTTACTGAGAGTTCATCTGATGTTTTTTCTGCCAGGTAAACTCTCTGAGAACGTCCAGTCAACTATCTCCTAATACGCTATACAGATATATCTCCAAATCAAAAACAATCATATTGTATCGATTAGTATGTCATGTTCCAAAGTGTCAAATGCTTTACTAAAATCGAGCAGTACCAGAGTTGTTAACTTGAAAGCACAATCCTTCAATTGCATTTCAAGCAATCGAGCGTAGGCACTAAGCTAATACGTCTGTTAACTCTTTGGAGTTGTTACCATTTTTTGGGAAACGTACTTCTTGTTATAGCAGTACTCAAAATAAAGGTGATTTATTCAATTACGTAACTATCAATGAGAGCAAATATTATTTTCCTCTTCACCACACAAGTATTTTCACTCCTAGATACGCATTTCATTAACCAATTTATCATCAGTAGGAATACTATGAAAGTCAACAAGACGTATCATCCTCAAAGAAATACTGTTTGTACCGACCGTATCACTGAATATGCGATCTAAGTATTTGAACCTGATCTGGTATTGATGTAGAGTAATTAAAAGATTTGTCATTAGAAAAATTTTGATCTTACCAAGCGTTTCTGAAACAACGCACGAATTTTGCTGTTTTCAAATAGCTAAAACTCCTTCTTTCCATTGGAACACCGTGTATATAGCTCCATATTTTGAGAACTCATCTAATGAGCTATTCAATGGTAACAGACGTGCTGTAATGTGAATAAAACCCTTTTGATAAGATATTATACGTTATTAAACTTTTAATTCAAGACAGCAACAAACAGATTAAATTAGTTTGTCTATATGAATGGTTTGAATTTCGTTTTGAAAAATGTTGATTCTCACGATGTTCTATGAGCATTGAAGAATTTTCCTTTTTCCGGGAATCACAATATGAAAAAAAGTGATATATCTTTTGAGTTTTGAGTTCTTTATACAGCCATACGAACTTTGGAATGAAATTCATCTCGGATTGTACCTACACGATTATTGATTAAATAGAACTGTTTTGAATTACTCTTCAACATTTATGACGAAATTTGTCATATGGGAACGTGATATCAATTACTGGGGTTGAAAAATGCTGTTCGGAACTTGGATGAATTATTGTTGTTCAATTTTTTGTCAAAGTTGACAAAGACTGCCACTATCCTAATATTTAACCTATCCATTTTATGAATTAGATATTTTTTTTCAGTTAGTTCCAATAAACCCCCACAGAATGGTCATAGTACCATTCACCAGGAAAAGGAAGCTGGAACATTTAATACCTCCTTCCATCAATGGTGTAACAATTCCTTTTGCGAGTGAAGCAAAATATCTGGGAATAACCCTGGATAAAAAACTTAATTGGAACTCGCACTTGGAAAAGACTATCCCGAATGCTAGCCTATCATTATGGACATACCGCAGAATATGTGGCAAAACATGGGGCATGTCACCAAAACACATATATTGGTTGTACGTGACCGTCATACGTCCAATGATAACGTATGGCTCTATAGTCTGGTGGAGCAAGGGTCATAAAAAAATGGCCATTGCTAAACTTAACGGACTACAGAGACAAGCGTGCCTGGCGATTACTGGAAGCATTCGCTCCACGCCAACGGCAGCAATGGAAGCCCTCCTTGGATTACTTCCTCTCCACATAGTTCTGGAGAGAGAGGCAAGATGGGCAACATACAGACTTTACCAAGCGGCCATTAGTCTACCGCAGGCATGTGTCATTACAGGCAGCAGCATGCTGGAGGGCATAATAGCTCACAACATTCTAGGAATGCCCTCAGACATCATGCCTAAAACTATCAACCTTCACACGTCCTACACTGTGGTCTTTCCCGAAAGAGAAGACTGGGTCCGGAATGAAACCAACCTATGTAGGGCAAATGAACGTTGGTTCACCGACAGTTCCAAAACTCAGGAAGGCGTCGGAGCCGGAATATATGGGATGAACCCAGTAGTGAAACGCTCGTTCAGTATGGGTAAACTAGCTACGATATTTCAGGCAGAGGTATATGTCATTGAAATATTTGCCAGGGAGCTGGAAAATCGACACCACACACGAAAAACAATAAAAATATTTTCAGATAGTCAAGCAGCACTTAAAGCGCTTGAATTCAACTGCTTTAAATCTAGGGCAGTATTGAACTACAGAGACACCTTAAACCGACTGGCGCAACGCAACCACGTACCCTAGTCTGGATACCAGGTCACACAGGCCTAGAAGGAAACGAAATAGCGGACGCCCTAGCAAAAGGGGTGGCCGAATCAACGTTCACTGGACCAGAACCGGTAATCGGTTTAGCATATAGCACTGCCAAGAATGTCATAACAGCTTGGGCAGACAATAAAAGACTCGAGTACTGGCGTAGTCTACCGGGCCTAGCCCATTCCAAAGCATTTATTGCTTGTACAAGGAAAAAACAGGACTCTGACAAACTGCTAGAACTCAGCAGAGCGCATCTCAGAGTTATAGTAGGTTTGCTTACTGGCCACTGCAAACTCAAACATCACATGCATAAAATCGGACTTGCACAAGATGCAGAGTGCCGGCTATGCATGGAGGATGATGAAACGGCTAAACACATTCTGTGTACATGTCCTGCAGCGGCCAGAACCAGATTCTCAATATTTGGCGATACGACAGTAAGGCCAGAAAACCTGGTAAATTGTTCTCCCAATGCATTCCTCAATTTCGTCAAGAGATTGGATATACTGGGAGAAATATAACCATAGGGTGAGCCACAATAGGCCATTGACCGCAGTGGAGAGCCTGATACGGGCCCACTCACGTTCAAACCTACCTAAGCTAGTTCCAATAAGAAATTGAACGGCAATTTAGGTATTTCGTTGTGGAAACAACTTGGCAGACAAGTGTCTACGCCGAAGTCGAAAATTCCCATCAACGACCCACAAGCCCACAGATGGAATGAAATAATCGGAAGAAAGAAGAAAACGCTTGCTGACTAACAAAGAGAAAGGTTAGAGCTTGAGATTTATTCGCTCATTGTTTTCAGCCCTTATATACGATTTAATCTGCAATTTTTTTCCATGCAGCTTTGGGTTTCACCGGAAGTGAAATGAACTTTCGAACTTTGAATGGTACACCTTATATATTTTCACTTTTTCTTGTGTCCATGTGACATTCCAACCATGTTACACTTTTTTTTACTTTGATTTTAATTTTTTAATTTAAAGTTGGCTTCTCTTATGTCATCATGACAGTTTCAATTGACAGACCATCCAACTAACAAAGTAGCTTTGTAAGGTTCATATAACAAAACTATTCAGTTTTATTGGCAATATATTACGACTGTCGAAAAGCCATAATGTGTCATATTAACATTGGGAAAATGATTGTTCTGTTCTTTGAAACCAAATTTTTGATTAGATCAGTGCTGAGAACGTTCTTGAGTGAAACGTTAAAATGTACAGGGGGATGAAGTTTGAAACTGTTTCAACGTTTATTGAATTTGGTTCAGAGGACCAAAGCGATGTTTAGTAGCTTTGTAGTGAAATCATCAATTACTGATCTGTTCTTCTGCAGATATTTTTATAAAAAATCAATAAAAATTCATACTAAGGAAGCGATATGCGACCAAAATCGATACCATATTGAATATCAGTACTTACACAAATACAGGGAGCATGAGAATATCGAAATTCCAATATTAATATAATTTCTATAAGTATAACAAACCTGAATGAAAATGTTGAAGTTTGGTTCGGATTTAAACTGATGCACCACGCAGATTTACCATACAAAAATCTCGGTTATTTCTCGATTGGGCGACCGTTTTAGATGTTGACCGCTTAAATTTCAGTCCAGATAGAGAAAAACATTCTTGGATGTATCCATGCATACATATCCGTACGTTGAATGCCATTTTAGTTGAGTAGATAAACGACTTTGATCCGAACAGAAGCATTAGTTAAATATTTACCAAGCGCTTCATAAAATCGGCCGATGAAAGCCAGTTCTTTTTGAAAGTACCTTTTTCCATTCAATAAATTAATAGCTATGGAGGCGGAACGAGAATTATCTATCAAACAGACATCAAAGAGTCTCCATGCCTGACGGACACTCTGAATATGTGATACTGAAAAAGGGGGTTCCTCAAGGCCGCATTTTGGGCCCACTTTTATTTTCCTTACATACTGGTGATATCTGTGGATTTTTAAAGCACTGTACATCCCACCAATATGCTGATGACACTCAAATTTATTACTCTTTTTATGTTGAAGACAGTACTCTGGCAGCATCGAGGATTAATGCTGATTTACAATCCATTCTGGAAATATCTAATGCTCATGGGTTGATTCTCAACGGTAACAAAACCGTAATGCTAATATTTGGAAATCAAAGGGAGAGGATATCGAATGATTCATTTTGTATTAAGTTGGATGGTCAGACTATTTCCAGTACGGATTGTTATAAGAATTTGGGCCTTTGGTGTGATTCCAAACTGCGATTTGCTAGGAATACGAGTCACTTGGTTAAATCTTCGTTCAGTAAATTAAAACTACACTTTTTCTACATAAAAACATTCTGAGTAAAGAGGTTAAATTGAAATCGTGCGAATCACTCATCATGTCTGGTATATCATACTGTAACATTGTTTATTTGCCTGCTCTATTGAATAAGGACATGGATTGTTTCCAGAGAATCCAAAACGCTTGTATAAGATACAGTTATGGTCTGAGGAAATATGACCATGTTTCGGTTCCCTTTCAGGATTATGGTTGGCTCTCTCTAAATGAAAGGTATTTCTACAAATGGTGCGGTTTGTTTATAAATTGAGGAAATATAAAACACCCCCGTATCTGTCATGCAAACTTGTCTCTCATGGCCGCAATACAAGGTTTGCGGATCTGTTCAGTGTTCCCAGGCATTCTACCAGTCAGTTTCATCGATCTTTCAGCTATAATACGATCAAAATTTTCAATTCCTTACCTATATCAATCAAGCTACTGTCGAGTGTGGGGTCCTTCGGCAAACAGTTCAAATTACATTTATTGACAAAAAGAAGCTAACTATCTTTATGCATTACAATTAAGATATCTCTGGTCGTTTATTTATTTTTCTATCGTACAGAATTGTTAACCATTAACTCAGATAGTGAAATGTGTTGCATCTCTTGGGAAGAACTTGTAATGTGAATATCGCCACCCGTTACCTTTATGTTATTCCTTAATTGTTTTTTCTTAATAAAGGCACATTATTATTATTATTATTTTGTCTATGAAAGTGAGGTGGGTTGATACATTAAAACACAACAATTTTTTCATGTCATCAGTTTATTGTCCCTCTGTCTGAAACTAGCCCCAGTTCAATTTAATGACCCATAAAGTTATGTTCAGTACCACTAAATTATAGAATAAAGTGTTTTCGTTTAATTGGCCGTTACATTATTGAATTTATTGATTGGCCGCGTTCATGTCGAGTTGTTATCAGTCCATATATTTTCCGAAATTACCGTGTTTAAATCTCGACTTTTTTATATACATTATCGATTGTTTTCTTACGAGCTAAAGCTATCCTAGACATTACAAGGTCAAACCTAAAGCTTTAGGTAGTGTTTCTCCACATTTTCCCGGAAAATGGAACGCGAATAGATCATCTGCTGGTTCATCGTTGAGATTGAATTCGGCCACCGGTTTACCCCTTTCGGCAACTCGGGGGGCGAACAAAGCGGCGGGGTAGACGACAGATGACGTACCAATCACCAGGCACATGTCACAATTTTCCACGAGTTCTTCTGAAATGGTAAAGAAAAAATTAATTCATTGCAAATCAGGCGGATGTCAATAACTCGGCTTCAAAATGTTTTCAAAAACATGTGTTTGTTTACGTACAAGCTCAAAATATATACCGGGTGTCCCAGTATACCTGTTTCAATGGATTATCTCAGCCATTTCGAAAGATAAAAATTTGAAAATTTCATGATCTCCAATTCGTTCAAGGAACCTTCAACCAACGTAAACAAAAATTAAAAATCACTTCCGGTTTGACCGGAAGTGACGATGACTTTTTTATTTCAAATAGCACCCTGTATATTATTTGAAATTTTTTATTTCTACTCAAAATTATCTTTCCAACGATGTATCACTCTTTGTATTTTACATTTGATTTGATAGAGAAAACGACAATTGAAATTTCAAATTGACAGAATTGCAGTAGGCTACGATATTTTGTGTAATCTTGATTTTGACTTCAATAATAATTGATAATTCATGAACAATTTTGCATTCGATATGATGAAGAGAATGTCAAATTTCAAATCATTAGAATTGTAGTAGAACTGGAAGAATGAATAATTTTTAAATGAAAACCTTAGTGTGCCATGGAAACATGAACACACGAATACATTTGTTTGTTACTTTGACAGTTGATAATTCTCAATAGTTGTGTGCGTGTCGGAGAAACTAACATTCAAGAATGAATAACCGTGAAAATGATGATAACTTCACTTATCAAGTGAAATCGGATATGATACTGATTTATGGAAAATGCGAAAATAATCGTCGTGATGCCCAACGTGAATACAGATAGACAAATGCCAAGCGCTTTGTATTTCACACGCTTGGCTCCGAATTTGGCAACAAGTGGATCATTTCATAGAAAGCGTATTGTCTTTAAAAGAAAAAATGCTACGGACGAAGAGCATACTGTTGTAGTTTTAGAAAGAGTGGTTGTTGATCCCCATATCTCTATTAGAAACATAGAACAGGAGAGCGGTATTTCTCGTTCAACAGTTCAGCGCATTCACAAACCGGAAGTGAGTATCAATTTTTGTTTTTTCTCAGTTAGAGGTTCCTTGAACGAATTGGAGATCAAAAAATTTTCAAATTTTTATTTTTTGAAATGGCAGAGATAATCCATTGGAACATGTATACTGGGACACCCGGAATATAAGGTGTCAGAAAAGACGATCAAATTAGACAGCGATGATTCAATAATCAATTTGTTTTTAGAATTTCCAAAATTGTATGCCCCAAAGTCCGTTGAAGAGGATACAGGTCCCATTTTATGTGTAATCAATTTTCTCCAAAACGTCTCCATCAAATTTGTGCAACAATAAACAGAGATTTGGACTTTCTCTGTCTCTTTTACTTTAAGTCACTCGAACTTTTTTGATAGTCAGTTTTCGATCTTTCGAAATTTCCAGAGGTCTTCCCTACATGTTTACGTATTTCATATTCCTTCAATCATTGATATAGGAGAATGTGTGTGGACGAAGACTGGTGGTTGGTTAGTTGGTTTAAGGCTGACGAGCGAGATACCGGGTTTACCCTTGGGGTCGATGAGACCATGCTTTCGAAGGATGTATTATTAAAGGCTCCTTCGATATCTAGATCTAGATCTAGATTGTCGTCCAGCTTCAACACCAATTGATGCAAAGCCTACGGCACGAGTTTCGTTTAAAATATGCATACTGATTTATCTGTAAAAGTCGGTCTACAAAATCTGCCTCTCGTATGCCTCTGCCTATCAGTATTTCCAGTACTTTCAAGAGAAAAGATGATTATTGGTCTGACCAGGTTTCGGAATGAAGACTACATTCACACATTTTCAGATTGGTGGTAGTCGACCAAGTGTTAGGATCATCCTGTAGAGCCTGCATAGTTCTGGTGCGAGATCTTCAAGTTGCGGGTATGTCACGATCCGCTTTGCCACCTCCCAGTCAGACCTATTCGCCCTTAGTTGGAGGCTGACGGGGATTTCCTAGAGAATGTGAATTGATCATTAGCTCAATTGTTTCTATACTAGTATTTGTGTGGCCTTCAAAGGGTTAATGGGTTAGTTGGAGAGTATGGTTAGAGTCTTGCACTTACTGAGGTTCTGAGAAAACTGTTAGTTTAATATGAATATCAAGCTAGCATTGTAACCTGTAACTTATCTTTTCGTTTGCTAACGTTTGATAACGTACTTGATTTTGTCATTACATCTGGATCCAAATTTTCTCCGAACCAAATTATATAGGGTCTAACTAGTTGCTGGCACTGTCTACACTTCGGAAGATCTTTTTTGTCGATGGTTGGTAGGTTATAGTCTTCTGCGGCAGGATCTCTGAAATAATAATGTTTGAACCGATAATACTCATCTTTGATTATGAATTTGTTAGTGAAGTCGTATCTGAAAAATGGGACAACTCAAACAAATAAGTTGGATGAGTAAACTGAGATTGAAACGTTGAATGCTGAAATGACTCATGTAATTTTCACTAAATGTTATACTGACCCTCTTCCTCTGAAAACTTCACAAATAGGGTTATCGTAGTTTTCATCTATGCATCTACATTTCGTACATTTAACTTTGTGTAGTGCTCCATGCAACTCTATAATATTATTTGAGCCAGCCCTTGCATGCAGTCCGTCTACGTTTTGCGTTATTATGGAAAATTTTCGTCCTTCGTCCGTGCATTTCTTCTCATACTCAGCCAGGGCTTTGTGCGCCTAATGGGACAATTAAAAACGTTAGCTTTGTCCAGAACTGAAACTGCGTTAGAGTGAATTTGCAATTGAATTACAGAGTGCTTCCATCACCCGGTTAGAAACCTCTTTTTACAACACTGTAACAGATTTTCATTTCCTATGGGTTAGCTTTACCGAAATGTTCATTTCCTTCGACTTTCATGGGCTTCTAGACTGTCATTAGGTATATTAACGAATTTTATAGTGATAAATAGTATGAAATCGATTCAAGTCTGTTAACGTCTGTTTGATAATAATTTTTTGACTTTACGTAATTTTCATAAAATTAATTTCAAAACAAAGTACTTAATAAGACATTATCAAAATGAATAGAGATATTCAAAATTTGACAGTACCTGATATATTATATTGTAGCAGTTAAGAGCAAACGTGAATCGTTTGTTTAAGAAATTTTTCTTCTTCCGCAAATTACTGTGTTTTTTTGTTATGATAATTTTTAGGAAAAAAAATTTGAATGACATGACGAATTAAAAAAAAATGAGAGATTCCTGAATTCTTATAGTACCACCGAGCCTATACAAAAAAATATGTCTTTCACGAAAGCAATAGTTTTTGCAATTCTACGATCGGAAAATGTGTATTATTGGCGCTGTAATCGAGAACGGACAGGCGCTGTTTTGTCTAGGAAATTTATATAATTTCTTGCTGATTGTACAATATCCTAATGCAATCACGTTTGTCAAAATCATAATAGGCCTCCCGTCTAAATTATAATTGAAGCCCTGAGCCTTCTAGGCTAAAATACCTCCGAAATAGCAATAATAAAATCTCATCCCTTTGTCGTCATTTTGGAGACATGCCGAATATCTTTTTCCCAGAGCTTTGGAACTCGCTCCTCCGGGAGGTGTTCCCGAGTCATACAGTCTGCAAAAATTCAAGACGAACACCAATTCCTATCTACTTTCCCTCGGCTCTCACGATGTTCTTTGAACATTACAGGAATTTCATCTTTGTGAGAATCAAAACAAAAAAAATATGTAGGTATAATTTTCTCTCGACCTCTCTCTGCTCATGACTGATTCACCCAGAGTAGGACCTTCATGGATTTGAAACATGTTGAAAAGTTGATGTCCACAACACAATAAGCATTGCTTAGATGGTATCATCTTGATAAAATGTATGTACCTTATGTATATTATAAAACTATTATGTTAATTATAAGATACAATCACAGTAAAAATGCTATAGCATCTTTCTGAAGATAGTTTACTTTTTTTTACTTACTTTACACTCTTTGAACAAAAGACAATAAAACTCTGTTCAAATTACGTTACTAGAACCTTATAAAAATGTGTATTTCGTATGAGCTTTAAAATGAAAAAACTTGAAAATTAATAAAGAAATGGGATTTTACAAAAATGACAATTTTCCTGGACTATCAAGATTTTATTCTCTCCTTTCCTACTCCCCTCTCTTTTCTCTTGAATGAAATCATTTGTAGAATGTAGATGCGACACTGTAAGGCAACAGCGCGGATTAAGTTCAAGTTGCGGTAATAATGGTGACAAGACTAACCTGCTCTGTACTTTATATATCCGATCCGGATATACCTATATATCCTGAATCCGATCAACTAAATTGAAGTTGTTTTTGAAGTCGGCATCCAAATTTGAGGTTATGTTAAGGAGTGTACAAATTTTTAAATATCTAAATTTGTCATATCTGTGATAATTGAATCCGTATGGATTGATTTTGGTTGAAACAGAAATCTAACAAAACTCACATCATTTGGTTGTGCGTTGAAAGCAATATTCCTTCTGTAATGGTAAAATTCCCAAACTAGTGCCGGATTTGCAGCAAAAGCTTGCGGAGTAGCCAGATCTTGAGATCTGTGTGTTCTCCAAAAACCTCCTGCACCTCTAAAAACTGGAATACCTGATTCTGCTGAAATTCCAGCTCCAGTAAGGACAACTATATTCTTGGATTCACTCAAGACTTTCTTAAATCCAGTGTAATCACTTATTTTTCTCTTAGCCATTGTATTCAGAATGGAAATACTGACTTGTTTCAAGAAGGTCATTAATTATGACAGATGAATATTCAAATCAACTATTAAGTATTACTGCGTTGAAAACAATTCAAAAATATGAAACATGAAACCCACAATTTTCAACCTAAAAACAAAAAATACAAGTTATCTTGACACTCCAATTGAATTCCAACTTTCCTACGACAGATGTCACCAGTGAAATGAATAATGGAAACTGTCTTTGGTATGAGGACATTCTAACCAGTTCTATTAAAGGGTGATATAGACAATGGTAACATTGTCTGAGAGTATGGTAATATCATTGTTTAAAAAGAAGTAAGATCGTTAATCAACCTTATGAGATTAATATTGGATTCAAATGGAGGCGACCTGTAGATGGCGACAGTGGTCTGGCATCCAAGTCGTGTCGTAACTTCAGTGATGTGGCCTCTAAGTCATGTCGTAACTTCATTAAAACAATGGTACAGCTTTAAAATCAGTGTTTCTTGAAGAACCCTGCATTAAAATGAAGTCAAATATTCATGTTTGTAACTGATCACGCTAGATGACACTCGCGTTTGCGTCCAATACCGATTCTACTGGCATGACTATCTTACATCTAACGAACAGTCGTTGCCGACCGATGATGAACCCTTTACTCCCATATACACCTACTAAGTAGGCTTATTAAGGCAGGTACCTGACAGAAAACAACTACTCCCCTGGCTAAAGACCACGACGGGTATTGAATTAAATCTAACAGATACTTCAATACCCGTCGTGGTCTTAGCCAGGGGAGTAGTTGTTTTCGGTCAGGTACTTGCCTTAATAAGCCTACTTAGTAGGTGTATATGGGAAGACAATGATGGGAGTAAAGGGTTCATCATCGGTCGGCAACTACCGTTCGTTATTAAACGATCTCCCAAAGAATTCTGTTTTTATCTTACTTCTATTTAAACAATGATAAAAGGGTATTAGACATAACAACACTGGCATTGCTGATCTACGTATCATTGTCTGAAGAAATATATTTTATGTGTGATCATTAACCATGTTAATATTTTGAAATGATTCGTATCCAGAGGAGGACTCTTTTAGCAACGACTGTTCAAAAGTTTGCCTATCATTTCATAGATGACGCTTCAATAAAAATAAATCAATCAATATAAACTTTTTCTACAATTTAATTTAGTACCCCAAGGCTTCATGGTCTGTGGGTACCCCAGAGGTTACATCGATAGTACAATAGTACACACTAAAATTCCACTTAGGGTCGGCATATTTTTGATGAAACAGTGGCGGCGGATAATTTTTTTTTCATCAGCAGATGATTTTGAAAAATTTCACAAACAACAACAACGTATTAGCAACAAACCCTTATTCATTTCCGGCATGAAGAATTATAATTATTTTTCCTCTAGAACATGGAGCTTTCAAAGTAAACTACCCAATCGAATTGGACGACAGCATATTATGTCATTATTATCATTTCGATATTCTTTTATTTTTCTTAAGTAGTATTGTCGATGGACAATGATTCGTGCTGACTCCATTATAACCATTCGTTTGTATTTGAAACCGCAATCAAGTAAAATGTTTCGCAAAATATCTAACCATTCATAAACATAATATGGATATTCACTTTATCATGAATCATTTGTAATGTCGGCACCTCATTTTCTTGATGAAACTTATACACACATCTGCGAATGTGTTCTTTGGAAGCTGAATCAAGTTTCTTGAGTTTCTGTCCGTCTCTCTTTCGTTTTTCGCAGAATGGTCGAAGTCTCCAGCTTGAATTACTCTAAACACAGTACCTCTGCTAATCTTGGTTAATTCCCAT
The DNA here is from genome assembly GCA_944452925.2 of Chrysolina oricalcia. Lineage (NCBI taxonomy): Eukaryota > Metazoa > Arthropoda > Insecta > Coleoptera > Chrysomelidae > Chrysolina > Chrysolina oricalcia. The sequence goes on along the minus strand of OX101809.2, from coordinate 6,539,324 downwards.
ATTCTTTTCTCAATTTGATTGTCTGAGGAACTACAACTATTCTCTTATTTCAAACGCGAATACGTATTCAAAATAACCCTTTGTGTGAATGTGAAAGGCATTATTGAATAATTCCATATGTTGCGTCTCTAGATCAGCTCCTACTTGGAGACGTTCTTGATTAACTTCCACTTGTAGTGGTTCTGAATTAATTCCACTTGGAGCGGTTCTAAATTAGCATCAAAATCTTCTGTTTCAATGACATCAACATCGAAAGTTTTTCAGAATGCCACACCGCACAGATAATAGCGGACATTACACAGCTTACTGTAGACACCCACATGCAGGCACGTGGTTTGAATATAATGACTCGCGTGTATCTCCAATTGCAATGGGATCAATTGTGAGTGAAAACGTTTAAGTCCTTTTTTATGAGTCTTGCTCATAGGATTGCTGAGTTTCATCGTTGATTGCTGTTTGGTTTTGTCCTGTTTTTCATTTCACACTTTTATATTATTATACTTTTATAATGTTAAAAAAAAATCTAATTAAGACAACTAAATAATGATATATGTAAATTTGCGTCTGAGCCTAGCTGCACCGCACTCTCTACTAGTAAATAAATTTTCTAGCAAATAAAAACCGATTGGAATTCGACTTCGGCAGATCAAATACTGACCAATTAGAATTCGACAGCGGCCAACCAAAGGCTCTCTTTTGTCATTACGCCCGCCCTTTCATGTGACAGAATATATCATCTCCGGACTAATGATCGAGTTGAGACGAGGAGCGTTTGAGAATAAGGTGTTATTTATGCCTAAGCAAATTAGCAGGGGCAATTTGTATATTGATATAGCCTCGTATGATCGCTTGGTTGTATGCTGTCTCAATTGAGTTCGTATAGACTATACTGTTGCAGCGTTGCAAGATTTCTTGCTCTAATATTATTTTACCAATTTTCAATAAGTATCCGAAATGTAACAATATTTCACCCATTACTTACCTTATCAGTAACCTTCATGTGAAACCAAGGAAAATTTGGTGTGGAATTTGAATAAAAAAATACATTTCATATCGAGTAATTTATTGTGATGTATATTTTGTATACTGTTCGTTATTTGTATAATACCATATAATGACGTTAACATTCTCGTATATCATAGTGGTATGCATTAAACAGTTAAAAAAGTCTGCATAAAATATTGGTAATCTGACTACAACTAAGACAATACAATAAATATAGTTAATCTTAATTAGGATAAAAAACTTATAAGTAAAAAATCTCATGATTAGGCCATCAAAAAATAAAAATTGTGACATAAATAATACACCTAATAAAATATAAAATACACATTTAAAAGAGCGTGTCAGTTTAATACACACTACAAATTGTTGAATAATATTTGACATAATCAGTCTATAATTTTTTATTGAACTATCGATTCGCTTTCTTCTGTTGGTATACCATGTTATGATCAATTTCAACAAATACTCAAAATTAATGAAATGATCTAGATAAATAAGTACTTGTTTCAAAAAAATTCTCAAATCATTGATATATTCCTGGAAACTGACAATCATTGTTTTTATGGCACTAAATTTGATCTATATTTGTGAATAGTAGGTAGAATAAAGTTTTGCCATTCTCATTTATATTTTATAGTACTTTTAATTCTTCAATATTCTTTCGATAAATAGAATTATTCGTTTGAAATTGAAAACAACAATATATGGTACTTAAATATTGGTAATATAATGACTATATGAATATTTCATCCAGCATGCTTTGTATATATAAACTGGAAAACGCAAAAATAAATTTTGTATCTTATCCATTGTAAGTATACATTTTACGGCTTTTAAGGATATTTAATACATTGCATAACCATCAAATGAAAAAAAAATCTATTTTATGTAACTTTGCAAGTTTTATTAAATGGATATAACAAGCATATGTCTCCTACCTTGTATATAGGATGGGTTGAATACATTTTCTATTGAAATGGAATATTACTGGAATAGGAAACGTTTCATCACATTGATAAGATGAAATTTGAAGAAAAGAGTGGATCATTCGATATATAATTTTTTATACTGATTTTTCGATGTATGGATTCAATCACTATTAAAAAAGGTGTACTGAGTTATCATCGAATAAATATAAAATCTCAATAAAATAATTTACAACTCTACCACTAGTGGTCATACAAATTTAAGAATAAATTTTGTAAAACTTTAGAATATTTCATTACACCTTCAAACTAACTGTCAATTCAAATTGATCATAGAAGTGCCCACATTACTTTCAGTACAGATAGATTTCGGGAATTATTTTCAAATGCTACGAGTTAAGTTGTTTGATAAAAAAATAAGCAAAGTAATGATACCTAAAACTGCCACTGTTTTCTTAAATGATTTCAGCTCACCACATTTTCTAAAACTTAATATATGAACATTTCTCAACAGTGCAGAATAAAAAACAATACCAATCAACGTAATTTCACAAAAACGGTAATCAACGAAAATGTTAAATGAAAATAATGATTAATGATATTTGACAACGAAAACAGAATATATCAAAATAATTTATAATTTTCAGTTCATTTGGTAACTCTATTCAGACAACTTACTCCAAGGGTTGTTGAATGAATAAACATTGAGCAAATGCTTTCACTCAGATTTAATCTTCATGTTGAGTAATGAGCGAAAAAAACCATAGTAAAAGAATTTGCATGGTTTTATTTTCGAGACCCGATAAATATTAAAAAAACGATTAAATGTTTGTGCTTCAAATATAAATATGCTTGGTTTTTCATTACCAGAATGATCAACATCAAAACGAAAACAACAATTTTCAAACTATATAACCCAATCAAATGTCACACTCAGAACGTATACTTCAAACCAAACTTCCACTACAGTATATCAGTCACACCATCTAAAAACCTCAAAATAGAAAAATACTATCCTAAAAACCAGTCATCTTGTAAAATAATACATAAATATAGCATTACATCTTTTTTTAAATATTGTCCACGTTTATACGTTACTCTTGACCATTTGAGTCATTATTTTCTACTATTTGCGTCCTTAATTCTGACTATTCGAGTCCTTTCCCCTCGACTAACAAGTAATGGTGGATTTATGCAGCAATCATAAGTCATAAGTCTTAAGTCATAAGTCTTAAGTCATAAGGAAGAATAATCGTCAATGATTGGTTGGTACGTATATTCCAACCAATCATTGACGAATATTCTTCCTTATGACTTAAGACTTATGATTGCTGCATAAATCCACCATAAATGTATTTGTTATATTTCTATTGTGATGTAACCTTGGCAATCCTGTCGGTAGAAACCACTTACTTTTGTGATGATTAATAACCAAATCCCACCCAAAAGTCAATCTCAATCCAATGTCTCTCCAACATGAAGAATATACTATGCTGAAGATCAGTCTTAAGAAATTATGGTGCTGACAAACTGTTTGATTCAGCATTAAAAATCAGGCTTGTTTTCAATTTAGCACGGCCTATTTGGAGAGCTAATTGGATAAGGAATTCAACAAAGTTAAGTAGTTCAGATCCAAAAATAAATACTAAAATATAGTAGCTTTTATACTCAATCAACATTCGCCTCAAATTTTCTATGGATTGGTTGGTAATAAAATGATGTTGGCGTAGGATTAACTGTTCTACTGTAGGCCTGCCTTTGAGGTAGAAAGTACCCAAACAGTCAACAAAGACAATCACATAGATAGTACATGAAAATGCCACCAAATATTGGTTTTTAAAAGATATGAGCTTAAGTTGGAAGATCAGGTGGGTCTTTGCACATCATTTCGATGGAGACAGACCGTAATGGCACCGAAAATACCGGTTTCTTGAGCAACAAAGGTTTTGATTCTGCTTGTGGCTTGAACGTCGAAGTTGTGCTGCTGCTATCTAATGTAGCATATTTCCTTTCAGGCATGGGACTTGTGATGGCAACATACTCTGCTGTTTCCGGTAAGTGGTTCTTTTTGTTTTTCTTGAGCGTGCACTGGTTTTGTTTGGCAAAAGTTTCAGCAGCAGTCTGCATGTCTGGACTGTCCCCCCCTGCAGCGTCCAGAGGGACGATAGGATTCACTTCCTTGACTGGAGAGTTGTCAGGGTAAATGCTCCCCAATATCGAAAGCGACTTGGTCAACTGCTCTTTAGGGCTCGAATTTCCCACAAGAGGAAGGTCCATCACTAAATCAGGAGTGTGGTTTTGTCTGTGAATATAGGGTTCTGATAGTCTGTGAGCTTTTAGGATAGGGGAGGAGAGCGTGGATTCTAGGATCGCCCGTCTTTGCCAAAGTTCCCGGTTCTGGGAAAAATTCACGTTGGATTCGTCGATTTCAGATTGTTTACCACCATTATCGATGTCATCCAGTTTTGGCTTTGAGTCTATACTTGTGCTACCTTTTTTCTCTGTCGTAAGGTTTTTATTGATGGCTAATGTTTCTTGTTGAGTGGTAACTTGCAGTTTGGTCTTGTCAGTGTGGATATTGGAAACGGTTGTAGAGGCGTTAATTTTTACGGGTTCTGGAGGTTTAAGTTCGATCTGAAAATAAAAATATCATTTGACCTCTTGAACAAAGATGTTTCGTATCGTGCGTGCATAAGAAGGAAAGGGTATAAATTGATTTCATTTTCTTTTTTGAAATCAATTATGGAAGCATAGATAGTAATTATTGGGTATATTAATTCAAGTCAGCTTAGGATTCGAAGAAAATGGTTAATGGTGCCAAAAATTGTGTGCATTCACTAATATTGACATGCAATAATGCTCACCTTAATGAAATGATGTGTCGTATTTCTATTCTAATCTTCTACAAAGTAAACGAATAAACATTTCAATATTTGCTCATTGTCATCGCCATAAATGCCTCATTGTCGTCTTTGACGAAGAATATCAACATAAAATATGCATTAAAACACTCAAGCTTTCCAATTAAAACCTAATTTCATATTTTCAATTTATTTTTGATATCCTATAATTTATTATATGCATCTATTCAGTTTTCATCACTTTTGATAAAAAATCCTAAATGATCTATTTTCTCAATTGAAAAGCTGATATGCCATTGTCAATTGTATCATGTTTTGCAATCTGAAGCATTAAAATCTTATATAAATTTTCAGTGATTGGACCGGAAAATCATAACAACTCACAGTACAGAACACAATTCCCAACAGATTAATACAAAATCGGGAATCAAAAAATGGCCCTGGCGATACCTTGAAGGATATCCTACGCGTTAGACTTTGATAAGGTAATAATAAATAAAATACCCAAACACAAAATCTTTGTTCAGTTGAGTGTCTAGAGTTTATACCAACTATGTAACTGTTTTAGAAACTTCATTCTCTGTGAAACTGTTTTATATATATATATATATATATATATTTTGCTAGAGGGCAATATTCCATTAGAAAAAAATTATGTTTTTTGATTCTGTACATCTCCTGAATAAAATTAGAGAATGATACGAGTAAACTCAAGTAAATTTAATTATAAATTTACTCAGAAATGTCACACCATTATCAGAGGGGCCCTTGAAGATGACAAAAATTCAAAATAAATTTGCCAAATATTTGTGTTAGCACTATAAACCCCGAAAATGTTAAAAAAATTTTGTTGGTTTGCAATGCTAAGAGAATTTCCAACGTAAATTTTTTGGTCACTACGTCTTTCGTATCCAACTGATATTGATTGGGTAACGTTCATCTTTGTAAAATATTCCACAACAATGTATTTTGGAGCAAGTTGTTTTTTCTCTAACCAATGACTTTTCTATACCAGATACCTATTCATTACTTCATACATTTCATAGATAATCATTCTACTTGAAACTTGTCAACGTAACAATATAATTTCATCTCGAATCTTCTCAAAATTCTCCGCATTATGATACAGACAAACAAGACACAAAAGTAGAGCTAATTCTGTATTTCGTTGCTTCAAACTATTATACGAATGAATTAATTCATAACTTGAAAACTATATGAAACTTAAAAACACTATATGTTTATTTTTAACGAAATGCTTGTCTACCTCTGTTATCGACGAATTGATTGGTGAAATTTCACGAACCTTTTTTCTATGCTACACTACCGTTTTTGTACTTCCAAGTACCACCAGTTTCAACATCAGATTTATTTTCAAAGTAGGTCAGTTATTCTTCTTCGCAAAAAACATGATATTTGACACAAATTGTGAATATGCAATATAAATTAATGCAGTGATAACTTTCTGTTTTTGGAATTACACTTGAATTCGATCTATATATCAATTACCTGTTGATGATTGTAGATTATTATCAATTTTGAAAATTATTGAAATAATTACCAGATGCAACGAAATAAAATTGCAATTCCATTGTGGAGGAGGTAATTGAATTAATATAATTTCAAATTACAACCCTAACCACTAGTTTCAACTTTTTGACGATTATTTGTGTTTTGAAGTGTCAACGAGTTTTTTTTGAGAATGTCCACAGGTTTTAGTTCTCTTATACATTTTCACAGCTTTTGTAGTACATTGACACATCTCAAACCGCGAACATTCATTTTTTCACCCTACTATTGTAGGAACTTTTTGAAATATACTTCTCAAACAGTAGATGGGAAAATGAAAAGCATAACACTTTTTATGAAAAATAACTATCCCAATTTTGGTTAGCATTTGTAAGATATGGATAATCAAACCTGGGCATGTTATTCAGTGGGTTTTTATATTCATACAACAGCAACGTAGGAAAAGGATTGCAGGTTCATATAACTTTAATAGAGAAAAACAGATTTAAACGACTTCGGCTATGAATAATTATAAAATTTATTATTTTAAAATCTACATTGACATTATTTCATGTAGGACAAGGTACAATATAAAATATTTAAAAATATAGCACATTTATACATGTGCATATAGTCTTCCACTGTTTATACTGATTAAACACTTAGATCTAATTTTATATCAAAGATTTGAAGTCCATCGACATATAATGCCCAAAATGTAAGAAAGTAAAAGAAATACTGATACAGTTGCCTAAATATTAGGTATAAATGATTTATTTTGTAAGTAATTGGGATGAAACAACTGAAGATCAGAGAATTAATTTTTCAAAATGCTTTCAACTGGTGGTCATAAGGAAGAGGTGAAAACTCTAACAATGTTAGTTAGGCTCTTTATTCAATGCCTATCTTAGAAAATTGAGAATGATTTTCATAGTTTGTTAATTTGTAAATTATCTAAAGCGAATTGAACATGCAATGCACGTTGAATCAATCCAAAGGCCTTTCACTGAATTGTTAATTTTTTCGAGAACCCTATTAAGTTTATTGCCATATTATCAATATATTCTACTGAATTTTCAATGCATATTATGCAGTAACTATCGCTTGTGTAATCCCCAAACCATAAATATTCATCAAAGTAAAAAACAAAAAAGCATGCAACATCTAAAGTCAACCTTTACTAAAAACACTACATTAAACACACCATCTAGAATAATAGCACCGTACATCTTTAAAAAAGTATCAATAAGCATAGAAAGCTCAAAAAAATTGAACATGTCTGCTGCCTGTCGCAAATAGAAGTAATGTTGCCAAAACAATAATTATACCTGTCACAGGCAACAAGGTCTACTTCAAAATTAAAACTGGTGATATAATTAATCATGCATTATGAAAAATTAATAGAATTTGATTCAAATTCCTCTGATCTTTAATTATTTGAATGGATCGCATTTTTAAAAAGTTATTTGAATAAATGACATTCAAAACATAACAAAAAGTTAAGTGATTAGGTCTTTAGTGGAACATGAGTTTCAAATATTCAATATAAATGAAAACTAGTCTCAATTCCTTGAATATTGAAGTCAGATGTAACAAAAGTGACGCGACCTCAGAATAATACTGAATTCACATAATTTGGGACTTACATCATACAATTCAACAATCAAATCTAAAATAATTATAAGCACAAGTAAGTAAATATAACATGCACATGCACAATTTAAACTAAACATGGTGAGAAAAATAATACATTTTGAAACACATGCACCTTTAAAGCAATAAAATCTCAATAAAATTTTAATTTTAATATAAAATCACAACATTATTGCAATAAATATGAGCACTGAAAGTAAAAAATACAATTTGGCCACTTGATAAAAGCTGAGATTTTCCAAATTTATTCCTGAAAGTGTGCGTTTAGACAAGAGAGATTGTGCCACTGGGAATATGAGATTCAGAATCAGTCTCGATCTGAGTAGTAATTTCAGGCCTTTTTTAAACCAGGAGATTTCTTCAGTGAGGTAGAATATGAAAAGATTCTAATTAAAACTTGATAAACGATTGAAATTTACAATTCAAGCTTTAACTTTCGTATCAGTTGGATACAATTTGGACAATGATACATATGACCCGTGACAGAATAGATCATGAATTCGAATTTCTCTATAACTCTTTTAGGAGTCTAGTCAGGGTCAATTTAGAATATGAAATAAAAATTTATTTAGAAAACAAAAACCGTGGTTAGAAATAATTTCTTCTGGTGAACTAATAGCAATCAGTCTGAACATCGTTGATTGACACTTATGCAAAATCTTCACAAAATTCACAAACATATGCAAAGAAACAAAACCTGCTATTCAACAATCACAAAAAGTTTTCCGGAAAATCCTTCATTTGAGAAACACGGCCATCACCTAAACTCATATAACTATCAAACAGTCGTTTCCAATACCTCTCTTGTTTCAACAGCTTCAGAAACTTTGGACCAGTTTATTGGAAGATACTGTACTATAGGCGAGCTCAAATTACTAACCGATGCGGAACTTTCCGATAACATAGAATCATTGGAACTGGAGGCTCTTCGTCGCATCGACTCTTCAGACGAGCTGGATTTCAGAATACTTAGTTTTTCTTTATCGTCATCCCTGAAATCAAACAAAATAATGACGTTGCAAAAAAATAACAAGAATAATGTTTTCACAATTTTGGTACATAAGCTGCCCCTTTCTAAAAGCAGCTACCTACATACATTCATTGTCAAAGATCAAGTAGCCATAGAATTCATCAATTATTGGTAATTTTATTTTAAAAAATAATCTTTGGTTGTCATCTTACATTCAAATGAGTACTTCATCCTGAACATATTCTATAAAGATATCAAAAATTATTAGGGCTTCATAGCCGACTATAAATATATTTTTTAAATACCAACTGCCCTAGATGAAATCAATAACTATATCACTACAAGATCCCATTTTTGTCTTCAGCTGTTTTTCTTATAGTAAGAAAGAATTCTAAGATATTACAACAGTTAAAAACAATAAAACCATAGACAAATTTGATAACTGAAATTTTGATATAATTCATCTCATTAGAGAGCTATTGCTAATTGAAATAAGTTTACTTAATTACAAGAAACTTTAATTTAAGTATCCTGTATTGTGATTTGTAATTCTGTTTCGTAATGGTGTTATTGCACAACCTTGTTCCTAGATGCTTTTAATTAAACTTATAATATATATATATATATATATATATATATATATATATATATATATATATATATATATATATAAATAAAGATGGATTTAGCGAGGGGCAATATATGAAAATATAAGTAGAAAAGTTATTGGGTATAACCCTCAAAATGTTATGCAGCCGTAGACACGTGTTTCGAGCTTAAGCTCTCATCAGTACGGTAAAATCAAGTGCGTAGATGTACAACACTTGGATGTAAAAATAGAAACAAACCGAAGCCACAAATGTGTGGTTGGCTTCCTGTTGTTGACTTCCTTTGTTTCTATTTTTACATCCAAGTGTTGTACATCTACGCACTTGATTTTACCGTACTGATGAGAGCTTAAGCTCGAAACACGTGTCTACGGTTGCATAACATTTTGAGGGTTATACCCAATAACTTTTCTACTTATATATATATATATATATATATATATATATATATATATATATATATATATATATACATTACTAAGTTCATGGGTTGAACCGCGTTGAGAGTTTATACTCGACGTTTCGGCTCCTGCTTTGGAGCCATTTTCAAGAGTGTGACTGCGAGGCCTCTATCTGCCTACTCCTCGTGTCGTGGTCTTGGGAGATATCAAGGTCTCAACCTGCCTACTCATTGATCTCAAAAGACGATCCGATGTTGGTTGCACTGTAGTATTTATAGGTGGTTGGCTACCTGGAGGTGGGCGGGTCTTACGGGTTTTCTCGTTTGTCTTGTCTGCTGGTGCCTGCTGTGTAGTTGGAGTTAATGGGATAATAATTGATTGCGGATAAGTTTCACGTGGCCTGGTAATTACGGTTGGAAGAAGGGGCTTCCAAATGGGATTCAATTTACGGCTATCATCTTTAATGTTCAGGCAATCAGGCCGTTTTTCGATTTCGATGGCTTCTCTGATAAAACGAGAAGTTCTTGAACGTACTGGGGCGATGGTTTTCGTTTTCTCGAAATCTATGGGGTGACCCGTTTGGATGAAATGAAGAGCTAATGCGGAGCTGGTGTCTCGATTTCTAACTGAAAGGGAGTGTTGATAGGATCGAAAATGGATCTGTTTCGAAGTTTCTCCTATATAAGAGTGGGGGCAGATAGAACAGGGAATTTTATATATATATATATATATATATATATATATATATATATATATATATATATATATATACATATATATAAGTATGTTAAAGTTCAAATCTTTTCATCTATCCATCCCAATCACCATCTCATAACATCATTGGTCTAATATCATTTGCATGTGCTGCCGAACAGTTTACAAAGAAAATTAAACAGCGCATCCATTTGCAATATGCTTACGAGGCACAACTTGGAGAAGAATAAAGGTTTCCCCATACCAACGCTTGAACGCGGGACGGGAGCGGCAACGGGATGAACGCGACACTAAATTCTATAGCAGGATATGCAAATATGCATACCGGTGGGATTATCAGTATTACGAAAAGCAGGCAAACAGCGATATTTGTTTGATTTGCTCCGTGCACTGTTTTTCTAGAAATTCGCACTGCTCCCATTTTCCGTTCCCGCTCTGGCTCCCGCGTCCCGCTTTGGTTTGAGGAAAACTATTGTCGTCGTACGTAAATCTTGAACGTTTTTCATCTTTTCCCTTATGATAACCTACTTTGAACTCACAATTTTCTCACACAAAAGCTACTACTATGTTTTGATGTCCACTGCAAATTTATAGGTTTCGAGTTAAGATTCACAAAAATTTGGCAGATGTGTCAAAATGAAGACGGCTTGAATAAAAGTTTCTACTTTTTTATTTTAATTAAATATATGTCAAATAAAGGAAAAGTTTAACAAAGTATCATCACATTAGCTGTTGCAATAAATCTTGGATTAATAATACTTTAAAGGGTTAATGGGATTATTAATTTTTCACCTATTCCATTTTCAGTGATAGATAATTAATCTTTAACTATAAACCCGTGAAATAGAGGCTGAATATTTCAATTTGACAAGACTTGTGCAATCAACATTATTCAGATTATTAAGGAAGTTCTAAAATCCACAATGGCAGTAAAACATTGATACTTAATGGAAAACTTCCATATAAAGGTAACTTATTTCAACAAATTCCTGCACAAGACAATTATCAGTTCGAATAGATAACATGACCTGTAAAATTAATTTATAATATGAGCGAAACATGAATAAATGAAGGTTGCACTACATAAAATTATGGGTGGATAAGCTCTCGTCAGGAGTTCCTACAAGGATTATATACCGGTAAGGATTAACACAGCATGCAAGTTAGCAGAAGTATAATTACTGATATTATTAAGTAGGTAGTTTGTTACAAAGAAATGGACCAAATAATGTGATCAAAGTCGAGAAAAACTGTAGGGAGCTTGATTATATTATCCATGAAATAATAAAACCAGTGATGAGTTTGTTGTCCTTTTCCATCAGTAGATTATTACACTTCACACTGCGCATCTAGCAGTGAAATAAAAGTGTTTGCCTAAGGAGATACATTTATCTAATAGTATTAAATATGTAATAGACTCATCTGAAGAAGACAAGAAAATTGCATATCAATCTACATTATCTCAACTCTACATCAGATTCAATCATCACTTTTAGCGCCCCAAACTACACCATTGAGAAGTAATTATTCCCCAATATAAAATATCTATTTGAATGAAATTACAAATCAGAATCAGGAATCCTATATACTTACAATTTTTTTAAATTACAATCCGAAATTAATCTAATACTAGTACAACAGTACTCATGATAATAAATAATATAATGTTCATGTTGGATCAAGACCTGAATAATCTTTGAACTTTAAAACCAAAACTGACAATCACAAATCTCATTATCTCTATAATATCAGACCTGAATTTCAATTTATTGGATGGCATCGGACACTCATTCTGGGGTGGCTCCTAATAAGTCTCTATTGTTACATAGAATTTCCATTAACATTTATTCATAAATGAGCAAGCTAGCTTTGACCACCCTTACAAGGTTGTGAAATAATAATGAGGACTTCAGTATTAAAAGATGGTAAAAAAATCGATTTATTGGATCATCCAATATCAAGAAAATATCTAAAAAATAGAATTTGTAAATGAATATGATTCAACATGGATCATCAAATGTATATCAAACATTATAAATATATGCTCAGTCAACTACAATGCTGTTCCTCAAACATTGAATATGAAAGACTGATGTAAATAAAACAGGTATATGAAGTGTCACTTACTTCATTTTCAACGAGATATATTTATCTGGAATAAGTCCTTCTTGTCCTTTAACAGCGCCTCTCCACCAATCATTTGACACTTGTGAATACAATGTTACGGAATCTCCTCTTTTCAAAGATAATTCTCTATCAGATCTTGCAATAAAATCAAATTGTGCTGTAGCTTCAACATTTTCAGAATCGTCTTCTGAAGGGTATACTTCAGAATCCAAATCTTCTTGAGTTTGATCAGGGGAATCACCAACATCACTATAACATTATAACAATGGCCACTTTTAGAATATTATTTGAAAATGAAAGATCTCATCAAATAAAGGCCCCATGCAGAAAACTGATGATTTCGGATGTCGTCTCTCCCAGAATGATTAGCAAAAATAACAAGCGAGTGAAAGCCAAAGAGCAAGCAGCCATGCCGTCATTCCGTACGCAAGCCCCTGCATTCCCCAGTATACTATCAAATGTAGATTGTGTGAAAATTAGTAGAAAATTTTTATGTAAATAGTTGAAATTGAGAAGCAGAACAAATAAGGCATAAACTCAATAGTTCCGCTGCAAAAACTCTTCAGTGATAACTTGTCAGTGAATTTTTGTAAATTTAACTTTTAGATGTCATATTGACTTGTCGCTGCTGCGCTTATAACTAGGGATTAAATTTGAGATATCTGTAAATATCTTCGTTAAATTTGATTAATACGCTTCAAGGGCAAGCACAGCATGCAATGAACAACGGGATTAAAGACAGAAAATGGCGATGATAATGGAAATATTAGTCAGCATTGTATCAGGTGCAAATGACGGCAAAACACGTAACGAAGTCGTATTTTTCAATGGCCAAATATTTCCAAATATAAGTAAGTGTCAGTGCAGAGGTGCGTTTCAATTTAACGTCTGTCGTCCGGTAACGGACGATGTATGACGTCATAGTTGTTTCGTCGGGCGATATCTGTCGGATTGAATTTTGAAACGCTCTCCTAAATCGTGGGGTAAATAGTTGACGGTCGGACGTTCCATTCAAGAATTTTGAAACGATGGAATGAAGTTGCCGGACAAGACGTTTTAATATCGAAAAGCTTCATAAGAAAAGTTATACGTCGGACGTAATATTGAAACGCACCTCAGGAGATGTAGCCAAAGTACAATTCTGTACTTTATATCTTGATGAATTCTAGTGTGATTTTTTGTGGCAAAGTAACAATCCAGCATGCATAGTTAACCAGTTTACATGGAAATTTGATTATAATACCAATTTGCATTTGTATCTAAACTAAAGTATAATATACTCACTGGTCCTCAGAATTTGGAGAAATATATTTTTCGTATACAGTTCCCCCATCGTTGGGAAATATATCATCATTGAACATAATAATGTTCTTAATAAGCTCGTTAACTTGGTTCTGGTATTGAACTTGGTCCTTATCTTCGGGCACTGGTACAAGAGTGGGTCCGAAACATATGGCCAAGTTGTAAGGATCCATCATGTTCTCATCGGAATATTCCGACAGATGGTTCAGAAAGGCGAATAAATACCGTAGCACCACCATTACTGAACGAGGTAAGCTCATCATGAGTTCCCTCATCCTAGATATAAATTCTTGCTTAGATTCTAATTCTGAAAGATGAAACAGTATCAAATAAGGACCACAAAAAAACGGAATTCACTTACGTGCTATTTCCATAAACTGATCGAAATAAATAATAGGGAATAAAGGTTCCCTCAACTCCCTTAAATAATATTTGAAAACTCCTGCAACACTGTTTATATCAGAAGCGTCTGTCATGTCTGCTAGGGGATCTTCCCCCCTCTCAAACCATTCTCTGAAGTTGTTTATTTCAACTTGAGATCCTGAGACCCTAAATATTCCCTGGTGATGTAGACCTTGAAAATGACTCAAATGAAAATATATTCAACAAGGGTTCACTTTGCTTAATTACCATATAAATTTATCACCCTAATGCAGGATCTCATTATGACGGGTATATCCTGATTAGTAACTTCTTGATATTCCTCAATTGAACCACCAAAAAGCTTCGGCTGACCGCTCATTTGGAGTCGCCCTATCCTTTTACGCTTTGGAGTTTTTATTACCGGTTTTATGGAGTTGCAGAAATCGGGGTACTCGGCAAGCAGTGACTGCCTGAGGAATTCCTGTTTGGCATCCAGGCGGGCTATCTTTGTTGTGCCTAACAAATATTCACGAAACTTCTGAAAATGTAATAAACCAATAACATCTTGTGTCTGATCAAGTAATTAAACTTTGTTTTTGAAACCGTTCAGTCTTCAGTCCATTATTATTTTGAATGAGTTTATGATTTCGACCTACCATTAAATAAAATTCTTCAGTCTCTTGTCGATCAGCTCTGAGCTTGATACAAACAGTTTCGGGGGGTTTACTAGCGGGCATAGCATTTTCTCCAAAGTATCCACTACAGTCATAATCCTTGGCACTTAACATTTCTAATAAGGTACTTTCAGCCGTTTCCAGAGTTTTCCAAACTTCTTCTGATTCTGCTCTAAGAGACGTAACTCTTTGTTGAAGTTGACCGAGTCTGGATTCCATTTCTCTATGAAGGATGCCCTGGATTCCAGGTTCTGGAGGCTATCAAAGGTATTCAGTGTAAATCAACTAGTTTTGGAAATTCTGATAATAATAAGTAACTTGTATTATGTTTACACTTACTTCATCAGTCTTCTGTCCCTGGAATTCCAACTTTTTCGGAATCATAAATGCACCATGGTTGTACTCTAGAAACCTTTGTTTATCGAGGCGGGAATCCAAGGAGTTTATACAGGCCGTTAGCGTATCCAAATCGTTTTGTACTGATTTTTGTCTACCTTCTTCGGCAGTTACGTGCATCAATAATGCCCTTGAAACACAGTTATGGAAACCAAAGTCCATGCACTGAAAAGTAAAAGCTTTATAAGTATAGTGTGCGAGAATACAATTTTGGTTCGGCATCATAAAAACATTGTTCAACAATTATTCCAAGTACTAGAAATGTCAGTGATTACATCGCTGATGGAGTTCAACGTAATTCACTTGAAATTACCACTTCTAGGTCATTTTGCTTATTTTTGATGTATCTATCGATTGTAGGAAAAAAATTACGGTAGTAACGGGGGTCGAGACTATCTGTCGAAACGAAAAAAAGAGTGAAATCGGATAAGCCAAGATTTACCCATTGTAATAAATGTTCTTTCTATGTTCTATGTTCAGGTTTTCGATTTATAACTGATGAGGTTTATTGGACACACATTTCAAAGGTGTCTATCACAGAATCCGTCCCTCCCGGTCGGTATAAGGATCATATATAACTTGAGGTTAGGTTTAAAGGCAGCTATCATAATAATGAACTCCTTTTGATCATAATTATGGTTGTGTTATTTTGGCTCTGTATTGATTTGTTTCACATGATGAATAAAAACATATTATTATATCAAAATTGGGCTCGGTCGAGCTTATAATCCGTAGGAACCGATTTTTGAGAATATTTTCGAAATAATAGATATTCGTAGTCACTTGATATTGTTAATACACAGTGCGCCCGCACATAAAGTTTGGAATAAATTCATTAATTCTGAAAATGAATATAGTTTGGAAAAATCATGGCATAGGTCGACTTTCTTTTCCGAGGGTACAGGTTTTGAACACTACCTAAAATTTATTGGGTTATCCGCATTTGAGTAAAAATTACATTAGTGATCTTTTTTAAATGGACAAACAGTATAATTGTCCGTATTGTTAGTTAGTGATTGTCATTACGAAACCAGAGATACCAGATTTGATGAAATTATGTCATATGGCTGTGGAGATATGGACCAAAAAATGCATGTCATATGACTAAAACTACAAACGATTCGCGCACTCATTGGGCATATGACAAAGTTTTTGTTCCATATCTTCTCAATCGTTTTGATCAAATCTGGTATCACTGGAATCGTAATGACGGCCTCTAATCAAATGTGGAAACGTATACTAAGACGTCTCATTAAAAAATATCACCAACATCAATTTTACTCAGATGCGGATAACCCTATAACTTTTTTTCCTTCAAAATACCTTCATATTCCGAAATAATGAATTTATTCAATACTTTATGGACGCACTATATGATTATAGGCATTTTAAACAGTATTGGTTACCATTCAATTCAATTTAACGATTTCCTTCCATGTGTGAAAATGAAGTTGTTTATTGCCTTTGTGAAACTATAAACCAAGTAGAACATAGGTGACCACATTAAACTAATATAAATAAACACTTCTCTTAAATGTCCAGCTTTGAAAATCCATTCATTGAAAACTATAAATATATTTAACAGTTATAACAGTGTTTTATGTTGAGCATGGGTGAAATCCACTTTAAAATTGTATGGAACTCTATTTCACGGACCTGGAGACTTGTTGAACAGTCATAGATTGACATATGTAAGAAAGGTACAGCAGTTAAAAAAAACCGTAGAAAATGAAAAACTTACGTCTATGAGATCAGATAAGTCGTCTACGAAATACTTGTGAATGGTAGTGTTTGATGCTTCTAGACATAGAACATATTCGTTTCGAGCTTTGAGCGCTTTGAGTTTCACGTCGGTGTATTTATTTCTTCTCTGAAAGGAAAAAATACATAAGAAAGGATAAAAAAGTGCTACTTCAAAACCAGCAGGACAGGAATTACAAAGGAGAGAAAAATTACCTTTGTGACCTCTTTCTCCACCAGTTTGTATTTCTTTGAGCGTTCCAGTTTGTCCTGTGTGAAAGATTGTTCCAGCTTGGTTCTTTGCAATTCAGCAGTTCTCAGTTTTGCTTCGGCCTGTCGTAGTTCGGCTTGATAGCTGTGATATGTTTTCATGGTCGTGTGTAGCTCGTGCAATACTCGAAGTATTTCCTCGTGCGTCTCGTAACCTATTTCACGGCACTGCAAAAATATCAGAAGTTTTTCATCATTCTTCATACAAATAAAGAGAATGGATGGCGAACCATATCAAATACGAAGAATGAAAAAATGAATTCTCGAAATGTTCAACCTTTCTTTTTCAAAATAACCAACTGAAAACACCAATATTAAAATTTCACTTGGAAAGTTTGGATCTCCATCTAGGGCTCAGTTCGCAGGAGGAAATAACTATTTGTGTATTTAGAGCGAAAAGTGATGGATTGCCGGTCGACAAAGAGAGTAATGGAGAGCGGCAATGACACTTTGTCGAAATACACACAAGATTTTTTGTACTAATGCAGCTCTTAGACATAAAAACGATCGACACTTACATTAAACAATAGGCACTTAACCTATGAGAAAAATTAACACTCAATAGCTCAATACCTTAACAAAAGGAAAATAACTTAATTGAAAAAAAAACCGTAAGCCGAGATCGAACCCGATGCCTTTAGGTGATGAATTTGAACTAGGCAGCGACGTAATCTCAGCGTCACCGTAGCCGCTTAGAGAAATTATTGTCTGTACTTTCCATCATGCAAGAATAGGTTCATTTTCAACAAAATCATTTGAGATGCGAGCGTTTTCTCAATATTGTCGCTCTAGAGCGAAAAAGCTATCACAAAATGACATCTCATGGAAAACGTCAACTTGGCATTGAGATCTGAAAGCGTCATAGACTTTGGTAAGCGGTTGTAGAAAAAATGATGAACTATTTCGTATACAACTAATCTGTTACAACGCTCAACGCTCTCTGTATGTGTATTGCACACTGTAGAATATTTTTTTTACTTATAATCCTGCTTACCCTCTTGTATATTCTCTGTACGTCTTCCATGACCTGGGACAATCGGGACACCAGATGTGTGGAATAAACTTCGGCCAAAGCAGCATGATCTCTGCTTAAATTTTTCGTTTGGGTAACTAACTGCTGCCAGCATGCATAACTTGAGAATAAAGGCCACTGTTCTCGTCTGAAAAAAAAAAGAATTTTGTTTCAAAATGTCAGAATGTATAGTTAGTACTGCCATCTCCATAGATGAGAGAATTGATTGAAATTTTTAATAATTTTACAAGCTACGGAGGACACAAATAATTCAGTGATACTGTAATAAATTAAGTTAATTAGACCTGGAGGCCACAACGTATTTTTCTGTTTCATTTGTTCACTCTCAGCAGTATAAGAACCCCCAATTACACCTTCCACTGCACGGATATCAGCTCGCCGAATAAAAATCGTGGACCAAAAGGTGGGCGCCGCGTGGGTGAAATTGTATTAAAAAAACGGGGTCTCGAATCATTACTTACCGATCGGCGTATGTCGCAAGTTGCTGTAATTGAAAAAAAAAAGTATGGGCGGACGGCATTGCCGAACGTGTGTGGTGGATACGATGCGCAGCTGCGATGTTTATTGTTGTAAAAAAAAAATAAAAATTGTTATTTGTTAATGTTCGGCATATTGGTAATTCATATAATTATTCAGTACTACACTCATGATAATATTAATGCCGAACAATTTGGTTGAATCGGAGGCGAACCACTCCCGCGTTAATTTGTCGTACCGGTGTAGAGTATACATTAATGTTCGG
Organism: Chrysolina oricalcia; assembly: GCA_944452925.2. Lineage (NCBI taxonomy): Eukaryota > Metazoa > Arthropoda > Insecta > Coleoptera > Chrysomelidae > Chrysolina > Chrysolina oricalcia. Next base: position 6,520,030 of record OX101809.2, on the reverse strand, counting down.
CATTGTTTTTGTATTATTCATTAAATTAAATGAAAGTATGAAAATACATGCCGAACAAATTGATTGGATATTGTACTTCGTAGTCCTAAAATTGAATTTCCGTTAAAAATATTATTTGTTGCCTATCGGCGAGGGAGTTTTATGATTAATAACAGTATAACCACGGGGCCAGGTAGCCGAGTGGTTAAAGCGACATTGTTTCAATCACTTTTGGCTGCCAGTCAAAGGTTCAAACCCTAGCGACTGCAGAACTTTTTCTGATGGCCCGAGAAAGTGCTAGGAATCGCACGTAAAAAGGTAAGACCTCGTTAATCCTTAGCTCGCACAAGTTTCGACTTCTGAGGGCTGCCGTTCGTAAGGGGACGACAGCTGTTTAACGGAAAAACAATTTTAACAATTTTAATAAGAGTCGTCATTATGTAACCCCCGAACAAAATGAGTGGAACTGTTTTATGTAACTCGCGAAGAAAAAACCCATAAACAAATTTTCAATACAACAGAATAGACGGCGGAACCAACCAAAACGCTCGGCAATCTTATTATCTTTTGAGTTTCAGGAAATAATTAGTTGAATTAACGAAATGCCGAACATCAACAAATGAAAATGTTCTAACAATAATAAACAGCTCCTCTGCGCGTCGTATCCACCATACATGTTCGGCAATGCCGTTCGCCCATACTTTATTTTACAATAACAGTAACTTGCGACATACGCCGAACAGTAAGTAATGATTCGAGACCCTGGGTTTTTTATTACAACTTCACCCACGCGGCCCTCACCTTTTGGTCCACGATTTTTATTCGGAGAGCTCATATCCGTATAGTGGAATGTGTAATTAGCAGGGTTCTTATACTGCCGAGTGTGAACAAATGAGACATAAAAAATACGTTGTGGCCTCCCGGTTTAAATGGAATGAAACACACTATGGCCCAAAATATAATTTTAAAACTTCACAAATATCTTCAGAAATGTTTCCTAGTCAACTGGCTGTCCTCTTACGAAACTGGAGCGAGCTGAGTCCAATCTCTTAACGTGTGATTCTAAGCACGAAACAACATTCAATTCAGTTTTGACTATAATTCAAAACAGTTTCTCTCAAACCAAGAAGCATTTCTAAATAGTTTTTGATTTTTTTTCAAGTAGATAATTTAATATCATTTGTTTCAGGGGAGAGGCGCAGCATAAATAAAGGATACGTAAACTGTTGGTCACTGAGGAAACTATTTTGTGGTCTTCAAATCCAAGCAAAGGTTGTCATGACATAAACCTCAATTATTTCAGCAACTGGCATTATTACGACTCATATTAGGTGGAATTCTTTTGAAACTAGTTCTATACCGATACCTTTTAGTTTGACACTCTGTATGAATACGACCTTTCGTCAGCACTCATTCGAACTCCGAAACGAATGAAATATCCCTTCCGCGTTGCAGTATCGATTACGCAGTTGGTCTTTTGGCGAATGGCCTCACATCTCAAATGCACGCGATGTTACTACCCAGGAGATCCCCTCGAGAACATCCGGACAAAAGTTCATTGGTTCATTAGTAACCATTAAAAGTATGTACGTTTTGCAATGATTCAATTCAACTTATTTTTTATTCTTTCTTTAAAAGAAGAAGAACAAGGGATTATCAAATGTAACTCATTCTATACACGCGTTATTTGAAAATTCAAAAAAAGTTCAGACAAATATACCTAATCTAGTATGGATCCTCTCTGATCAGCCATTCATTCATCATAAATAATGAAGGCTCTAACGCTACTTGTTCAATTGCTTTCGTGAAATTTTGAAGTATATTCTATTGCTTTTCTAGGAAATATGTTATTACAATTAGATTAAAATGATTTCTTGTAATTGATAAGTAAATAAAAATTAGATCGAGACGTGTTTTATTGTATTTGCCTCTAATTACTGCCATAACAAAACATTATGCGAATGAAATGAACTGAAGTACATTTCGAATCGTACTTCACGAATGCAACTTATCAGATCGGAGCCCTAGAATGCAACTCTTTGGTTCGAAGCTCTCGAATGCATTTTTTTTAGTTCGATGCCCTCGAATGCAACTTTTTGGATAAGAGCCCTCGAATGCACCTTTTTTGGTCGTAGCCCTCGAATGCAACTTTTTACTTCGGAGCCCTCGAATACAATATTTTTGTTCGTAGCTCTCGAATGCAAGTTTTACGTTCGGAGCCTCCAATGCTTAGATCGGAGCCCTCGAATGCAACTTTCTTGTTCGGAGCGACCGAATGAACTTTTTAGCTCAGAACTCTCGATTGTAACTTTTTGGTTCGGAGTCCTCGAGTGAAATTTTTCTATTCGGAATCCTCAAATGCAATTTTTTAGTTCGGAGCCCTCGAATGCAACTCTTTTGTTCGGAGCTCTCAAATGCAACTTTTTAGTTCGGAGCTCTCGATGCACCTCTTTGGTTCGGAGCCTTGGAATGCAAGCAATTTTTCAGTTTGGAGTCCTCAAATGCAACTTTTTTGTTGGGAGTTCTTGAATGCAAATTTTTAGGGAGCCTCGAATGCTAAAAAGTTGCATTCGAGTGCTCCCAACAAAAAAGTTGCATTCGAGAGCTCCGAACTGAAAAATTGCATTCGAGTGCTCCGAACAAGTTGCATTCGAGAGCTCCGAACAAAAAAGTTGCATTCGAGGGATTCGAACCAAAAAGTTGCATTCGGGTGCTCCGAACAAGAAAGTTGCATTCGAGGGCTCTGAACTAAAAAATTGCATTCGAGGGCTTCGAACCAAAGAGTTGCATTCGAGAGCTACGAACTAAAAAGATGCATTCGAGAGCTCCGAACAAAAGAGTTGCATTCGAGGGCTCCCAACAAAAAAGTTGCATTCGGGGGCACCAAACTAAAAAATTGCATTCGAGGGCTCCAAACAAGTAGGTTGCATTCGAGAGCTCCGAACTAAAAAATTGCATTCGAGCGTTCCGAACAAAAGAGTTGCATTCGATGGCTCCCAACAAAAAAGTTGCATTCGAACTCCGAACTGAAAAATTGCATTCGAGTGCTCCGAACTAAAAAGTTGCATTCGAGGGCTCCGAACCAAAAAGTTGCATTCGGGTGCTCCGAACAAGAAAGTTGCATTAGAGGGCTCCGAACAAAAAAATTGCATTAGAGAGCTCCGAACTAAAAAGTTGCATTCGAGGGCTCCAAACTGAAAAAATGCATTCGAGGGCTCCGAACTAAAAAGTTGCATTCGAGAGCTCCGAACAAAAAGTTGCATTTGAGGACTCCGAACCAAAAGGTTGCATTCGGGTGCTCCGAACTAGAAAGTTGCATTCGAGGGCTCCGATCTGAAAAATTGAATTCGAGGGCTTCGAACCAAAGTTGCATACGAGAGCTCCGAACTAAAAAGTTGCATTCGAGGGCTTCGAACTAAAAAATTGCATTCGAGGGCTCCGAACCAAAGAGTTGCATTCGAGAGCTCCGAACTAAAAAGTTGCATTCGAGAGCTCCGAACAAAAGAGTTGCATTCGAGAGCTCGGAACTAAAAACTTGTATTCGAGGGCTCCGAACGAAAAAGTGCATTCGGGAGTTCCGAAAAAAAAGTGGAATTCAAGAGTTCCGAAAAAAATGGAATTCGAGAGTTCCGAACTACAAAGTTGCATCCGGGGGGATCCGATGAAAAATTTTCATTCGAGAGCTTCGTACAAAAAAATTGCATTCGAGGGCTCCGAACTAAAAAATTGCATTCGAGGGTTCCGAACTAAAATGTTGAATTTGAGAGCTCCGAACGAAAAAGTTGCATTTGGGGGCACCGAGCGAAAAGTTTCATTCGACACCTTCGAAAAAAAAAGTTGCATTCGAGGGCTCCGAAGTAAAAAATTGCATTCCAGGGCTCCGAACGAAAAAGTTGCATTCGAGAGTTCCGAACTAAAAAAATTGCATTAGAGGGCTCTGAACCAAAAAGTTGCATTCGGGGGTTTCAAACAAAAAAGTTGCAATCGAGGGCTACGAACTAAAAAATTGCATTCGAGTGCTCCGAACCAAAAAGTTACATTCGAGAGCACCGAAATAAAAAGTTGTATTCGAGGGCTCCGAACGAAAAAGTTGCATTCGAGAGTTTCGAACAAAAAAGTTGCATTCGAGAGCTCCGAACAAAAAAGTTGCATTTGCTCCGAAGTAAAAAGTTGCATTCGAGGGCTCCGAACCAAAAGGTTGCATTCGGGGGCTCCGAACAACAAAGTTGTATTCGAGGACTCCGAACTAAAAAATTGCATTCGAGGGCACCGAACTAAAAAATTGCATTCGGTGGATCCGAACCAAAAAGTTGCATTCCAGACCTTGGAATTAAAAAGTTGTATCTGAGTGCTCCGAACAAAAAAGTTGCATTCGAGAGCTCCGAACAAAAAAGTTGCATTCGAGGGCTCCGAACTGAAAAGTTGAATTCGAGAGCTCCGAAATAAAAATTTGCAATCATAGCTCCGAACCAAAAAGTAGCATTCGAAGGTTCCGAACTAAAAAGTTGCATTTGAGGGCTCCGATCCATAAAGTTGCATTCGGGAGCACAGAACAGAAAAGTTGCATACGAGAGCTCCGAACAAAAAAGATGCATATGAGGGTTCCAAACTAGAATTGCATTCTAGAGCTCCGAACCAAAGAGATGCATTAGAGAGCTCCGAACAAAAAAGTGCCACTGTAGAATTCGACAGTAATATAGAAAATCAAATACTCTTTACAAATATGATAATGTGAATTTGAAAAATCAGGGAGGAAACTCAAACAGTAATTAAAGTCCAGTTTTTATGCTGTTTTTTCATTTTCAAGGCGTTTACCTCTAGAACAAGAAATGGTGCACCGTAGAATTCGACAGTAGTATAGAAAATCAAATACTCTTTCCATCTATGATCATGAGAATTTGAAAAATCCGAATGGAAAGTCGAAAAGTAATAGAGAATCATGAATTCAAATTGAACTGACATGACACTCAAATGATTGAAACTCAGGATAACCCCTCCTGAGTCCTGATCAATTTCAGTTTCATGATTCACAATCGATATTACATTTAATTGTGAAAAAAGTTCCCTATATTTTCAATCGCGTTCTTCGCCAAAAATTTATTTTCATGGTTTTTTGAGTCGTTCATATAAAGTTGCAATGTTTCCTTTAGAAACGAAAGTTTTAGGGTTTTTCCTGTATAGTTGCACTCAATACGCAAAATAACATAATTTATCCATTGGCAGACTTGTGCATTTCCACAAACAGGAAGTCTATATCAAATCATTATCAGTAAACCTACGGACTGCAATGCGTGACATACTTGTAACACTAATTGGAAAAATCCGTTATCGCGACGATTGTGGAAAGAAAAAGTGGGGAATAAAGAAGTCGATTATCTGAGGAGGAATAAACTACTTTATTGGACATCAATCACATTCCCTAGACGCTCAGCAATCTGAAATGTACGACAAAAATGGCGCTTCAGCTCGGATGAACTGTGATATAATAATTGAGGGGACACTGATTGTCCTCGTCAGATAACCTGACAGAAAATTCTCTCGGAGTGAATACGAGATATTCGATTAACCTAGATTGAAAAAATGTCGCAGCATCAGCGTATGTTGCGGCGTTGAGCACTTCATAAATTCATGCATTGGAATTTCGTAAAACATTCTAAAAATATTATCGGCGTGTGTGGAAAAAAACGAAACAACCTTTATCACACATCCCAACCATCGAATTTTAAGTCTTTCGTGGGCGCGAGCAAAATAATTTGGCCATGTAAATTTTTTCAACTTCAACCATGTCTTTCTGAATAACAACTCATAAAATTTTATCATAAATCATCTCTCCCATTTTTATTCATGGTATGAAGTACCCTTCCCACCGCTCACATATATCTCAACATTTTTTATGAATGTATTGAAAAAAATGGAAAATATTCATTATAATACATCTTTACTTTTACGCAAATGATAATCATGATAATAAAACAATTTCACACAGAGTTTCTACACGGCTGGATACATAATGGTACTTTACAGGACGAACACATAAATTTTGTTCTTTTCTCATTTGCTTTCGTGGTGCAGGGCATGTACCTTTTGTATTTTGCTTTTTGATCTGTATAATTTTCTCAATGAAAATGGAATTTTTAAAATCCAGTCTTCCGCAAATTTCCTATACGACCCCTACGACTGCCGAATCATCCCTACACAACACCAAGCAAAGCCTTTCTACAAGATCACAATTTGCAAAAATTAGATTAGGATAATGTCAGATAATTGAACTTCATCTGGAACAGCAAGCTTTTTCAATAGGAACATCACTGGTTTATTTCGGCTTTTCCTAAATTGAAAAATCAAATTCCTCGGCATGTTGAGGTATTTGGATTATAGTTTCTAGATTTTTGCTGAAGTCTATTTATTTGTAAATCCTTCCGGTTCTGCGTCCAATGGATGAAGTGATGTTTCTAGCAAACCCCAGCAAAACCACAAAACCACAGAATTCAGGGGGACTTGAGGTCACCCAAATTCTTTGGCGTAACAGTACAAGTTGCTGATCATGTCAAATATGTAGGGCTGTTCTGCACTAAACTAACCTGGAACAGGCATCTACTACATGTAATCAACAAAAGCAAAGCATCGTTCATGACCTGCAGATGAGCCTTTGGAAAAACATGGGGATTGGAACCGAAAGTCATGCACTGGCTTTACACCGCGATCATGAGACCCAGAATCACATATGGCTCACTTTTGAAGTGGCCCAAGATGAAACAGAGGCAGTCGAAAACCAATCTTGGTAAAATACAGAGGCTCGCCTGTCTGTGTATCACGAGTGGTGTGAATAGCACTCCAACCGCTGCTATAGAAATTAACCTAAACCTCCCACCTTTAGACATCACAGTCATGGGGTAGGCGAGGATGAGTGCATACAGACTTAAACAAACAGGTAATTGGATAACCCAACCACAAACTGGGCACACCAAAATCATCCATGAAGTCAACATTACCGAACTGGAAATGATATCAGACTACATGCTACCACAATACTCGTACGAAAAAACATTCAAAACGCAGCTCAAGTGGAACGAATGGGACTCGGAGAATCACTATCATCTGGAAACATTATCTGGTACGCAGATGGTTCAAAAACAGATGAAGGAACAGGAGCAGGAATAAACGGGGTGAGGCCAAAAATGAACATAATAGTCCCATTTGGCAACAACACCACAGTTTTCCAAGCAAAGACACATGCCATAAGGACATGCATACAGATGAATCAAGACCTTGGGTATGAAAGAAAACACATCTACATTCTATCTGACAGCCAGAGCGCTATAAAAGCTCTGAATTCAATACAGATAAAGTCAAAGCAAGTCTGGGATTGTCTTCAGAGCCTCAATGAACTGTCAAAACGCAACAAGGTTACACTTGTGTGGGTGCCCGGACATAGGAGAATTGAAGGCAATGAAAAAGCAGATCAACTTGCAAAGAAAGCATCTGAATCACCATTCGCAGGTCCAGAACCAGCGTTTGGAATTAGCAAAACCTGATGCGGAAACCTAATCAATGAGTGGAAGAAATCAAAACACAAACATATTTGGACCAAATCGAAGAGCATCAACACTGCACAGCCATGGTGAGGCACCTGAGCCAAACACTGACGTCTGACACACTCAACCTCAACAGAGTCTGTGGTAACGAGGAGGAAACAGCCTCTCACATCATCTTCGAATGCGACGTGCTGCTCAACAAGCGCAACAGATCAACCTAGAAACAGGCATGAATCCGAAACACCTAGTAAATAGACAACTAAACCTGGTGAAAACCACAGGCCTATTCAACTAGGAACCACTGACGACAGAACAATACAATAGCTGGTCTCAGTGTTAAGGGAAACCTCAAAGGTAAACCCGGTATCTCGCTCGTCAGCCTTTAACCAACCAACCGATGTTTCTAGTTGAGGCTAAATTCAAACAACATTTTATCGTTTGCTCCATCATCTGATCCTTTGTTCGAGTTCTCTTCATTGTCTGGGAGACTGTAGAAATATTCAATAGCCTTCCCGCGATGCTGAGGGTTATCTAAGTCCCACATGACTGCCAACAAATTTGCAGATAATAAGTTTCTTTATGGGCAGGGGGAAGTATATTTCCCAGCAACAATTTTTTTTTGACATTATGAAAATCTGATCAACGATAATATACGAAAATACTTATTATAAACTTACTTATTACAATCATACTCCACCTACTTTGCTACAAAAAAGTCTGTTATCTTATCTGATTGTAAGGATGATTCCAAATTAGTCGCAGAGGCACTAAATTTGCCTTTCAAAATGATGACAAAACGTCATCACCTGAAGAGAATACGGAATCCACTGAGCCATTTTATAAGCAGATATAAAAGAATTTCCAAGTGTGTTTGTTATAAACAGATGGGGACAACAATACCGTTCGAAAATATTTAGTCCCTTTGCCCATAGAACAGATTTTAGATGGTGGGCAAATAGCTTCCCACCTACTACGAAAGGGCTAAAGAGACTAACAATTCGTAGAGCGACGCTATGAGCTGTAAATTCTATATTGAAGATAAGAGAGCAAAATATGCAAGATTCTCCATTAGTATTCATAAAATTAATGGAATGAAAATATCCTGTGGTTTGAAATTTTAACACTAACCAAACAGTTATTTTTTCTCGGTCTTGAAGAAAGACCTTGAGTTGCAATTTCATGCTAGAACTTTGCTAGTGCGAGTGATGAGCTTCTTCAGAGGTTTTTTCACGTTCGATTTTGTTTTCCAGACTGATGAAAGACTAGACAGTCCACTACCAATTTTGAAGAAGAAAGTACCTCTAGAGATGCTAACCACTTGGGCTAGCAACACGCCAGAGCTACGTTCCAGAGGAACATTGAGAAACTTTCTTGTTGCTGTTGCTTGTTTCCGAAAATGTTCCTAAAAGTTTCTTCAAATTTCTTTATGTTTCGGCAACAAATGTTGACTGTTTCTACATGTCACAGGTTTCCATTTTGAGCGGTAAACTTCAAAATAAAATAGGAAACCGGGAAAACCAATCCGTGTTGCCAGCAGTGGAAACTGATTAAGAATGCAACTATTATGCAGTCGTGTCACATACATTTTCAGTGTACAGTGAAGTACGAAAGTAAGTAAATATATCATTATGATGCCCTTTAAGTGGACGAATGAGTTACCCGCTGAGTTATTTGAAAATTATGGACTTCATGAGTGTTGATGAAACTGAAGGCACACGTTTCCACGTGGGCAGGTTCTATCCAATGGCGGCGCGTTCCTACAAATTAATCAGGTAATTTTGAAATACTATTCAGTTGCAAAGTAATTGGCAATTGCAATTTTCAGAATCAACACACGGTATATTCGATATTAGAAAAAAAGTGTCAAACCGTTCGAAGCTTATGAACGGAATAAAAATTTCTGACGTTTCCTATATAATACTAATGAATTGTATAACGGTCCGCAGTCTCTCCAACTTAATTAGAGATGAAATTACTTGTCTAAAATCGCAATCAAATGAATATGTTCCGTATGCACCAATAATGTATTGTCTGTTTCCCGTTACTTGCATCGTAACGAAGTTATCGGCAGTTCCTTCATTTCACGAGATGATTTATGAGCAGAAAATACAAAACAATATCCTCGGGAATGGCGAAGCATGAAAATAATTGTCTGTAATAAGTTGGCCAAAGCCACATGCCAAAATCGATGTGATCTATTCCAATTTGAAAAAAAACGGTATGTGTAGAATTCACCAGCAAAAGCAAAACCCCAAATTCTTAAATTCGAAATAAACAATACCAAATTAGGGACAATAAATTCTACCAAGTTCCTAGGAACTATAGTGAACTGTAATTTAGATTTTAATCTACAAGTTGAGGCAATCTGCAAGAAACTAGGAAAACTATGTTATGCATTCTGAACACAAAAAGAAAACTTTCATAGAGCACATATGGTAAACATTTACTACGTACTCATCTACTCAACGATAAGCCTCAAATATTGTAGTATGGGGACGTGCCACTGACTTTTTTAGAGTGTCCGTACTTAATACAAAAAAGATTAATTCGCTTGATATTTGATCTCGGTTATAATGAGTCATGCAGAGAAACTTTTGAACGTAATAAGATAATGACATGCACTTGTATTTACCTATACAAATTATTGACTTACACCTTTCATAATCTTCACAAATTCAAAAAAAAAAACTCTATACATTTACAAAAATCCAATAAATTGCACTTCAGAAAGTTTCCTGCATACGCTGGATCTCTCTTCTTCAATATGGACCGCCACAAATGAAGAATATCTCATGCGAAAGAAAATTCAAAAGTGCGACAAAAAATATCTCTAAGAAAATCCGTTTTATTGGCTAGATGAATTCACTCAGTCTATTGAATCAGAACGCTGACACTTTCGTCTCGGTTTTAGTTTGATTGTTTTTGATGAATTTGTTCAAATTATTGTTTGTTTTGTAGGAAGTTGTAAAATTGTATTTTGTTAACAAAGATTTTATTTTCTTAAATAGGTCAATGAGCAATACCTAATTGGTATCAGAAAGCTGATACTTTCTTGACTCTACTTCGGCTATGCATTTTTATTTCTACTGCCACTTTTCATATATACTTTCTTTGTATTCTTTATATTATATAATTATCAGCGATTTTTATTTATACACTTTCATGTTTTTATGTCTAGATATCGTCTTATTTTGTGTATGCCCCAACCGTATTATTTATTTATATATTTTATTTATATTTATATTGACCTATCCTATGTCATGCCAATGATCTCTAAGGATTAATAAACACATCTATCTATCTGATCATTGTTGAGAATTTGTCGTGAACGAAATGAGATTGTCACTCTCTTGTTTTTTCTTGTGATAGTGAAAAGAAGTTGAAAACCAAATTAAATTACAAAAATGGAACAAAAAAATTACCTGAGTATTTGTAGGAACGCGCCGCCACTGCAAAGTTTACAGTTCTACGTCTAATATTACGAATGTTCAGGGGGTGTTTCCATGCATAAAAAGGGAAACAAACTAGGATTTTTGAGAACTGAATTAGTTTCAGGAACAAAGTGAATTGATTAGTAGTAAAACGGTTGTTCTGATTAGGAATCTGATATTTTTCCTCCTACTATGATTTTTCGAAAATCACTGTTGGAGTATCATCTCTATCTGGGTTACATTTCATTATGTGTCAGAAAATTATGCTAGATAAAAGTTGGTGCTCTGCGAAAAACTCATTGGATCTTTCGAAAACCAAATCTTTTCAGCATTGATTTCGTGGGAGTGCTTCTATACACGAGAAGATTATGCGCATTGAACGGTTTTGTAATTTTTGGAATCTATTTAACTGATTTTGATTTTTTAATAAATACAATTTAGTAGGACAGGGGCGAGGATCTCGGCCTCGCAGAGATGATTCTCTTCACCAAGAGAAGAAAGGTAGATGGTTCAGATCACCAGTAATGGGTGGAACACCCCTAAAGCTGGCTGGAGAGGTAAAATACCTTGGGGTGACTTTGGACTCGAAGCTAACATGGGGGCCCCACACGACGATCGAGTAGTCGAAAAGGCGGTGGTCGCTATATGGAGTCTGCGCCGGGCGATGGGAGGGATGTGGGTCCTCAAATGTCACAATCTTCACTGGATCTACACGGTGGTAATCAGACCCAGAATCCTATATGGAGCAGTGGTATGGTGGCCGAGAGTGGACCAGATAACCACAACTTGTAGGGGAATAACCGGTGCGATGAGGACGACCCCCTCGGCAGCCCTAGACGCCCTGCTGGGTTTGCCGTCGCTCCCAACTTGTATAAAGAAGGAAGCGATGGCGTCCTATTTGAGGATGCGGGACTCAGGGAGCTGGCGAGGGGAGCGATACACAGGGCACACCGAAATCGCTGTGGTAGCGGAGAAACAAATCCCACTATCCGCTATCAAAGTGATACAGACAGAGGATAAAATTAGGTGGAAAAAGACGATCTCGCTAGAGATCCCAGACAGGAGAGAGTGGGAAGAGGAAAGGATGATATATCCCCCAGAAAGCCTGGTCTGGTTTACAGACGAGTCCAAACTGGAGGAAGGACAAGCCGGAGAGGAAGTTTACTTGGAAAACGGAAAGAAAAGAGCCTATGCGCTAGGTTCTCTGACAACAATTTTCCAAGCAGAAGTGTATGTCATCCTGGAGGCAACCAGAATGGAAGAGGTGGAGTCTGGCCCAGAGCGACATGTATATGTCTGCTCGGACAGTCAGGCCACCATCAGAGCTCTGAATACAACCAGAATCAGATCAAAACTGGTTCAGGAGTGCAGAGATGCCATGGAGAGTCTTGCGACTGAAAAGGAAATAACGCTAATGTGGGTCCCGGGCCATGCAGGGATTGAAGGCAACGAGCAGGCGAACCAGCTAACCAAGCAAGGAGCCGGACAACCCTACTACGGGCCCGAAACCGCACTCGGCATAACAAGGAGACATATAACAACGTCACTGAATGAGTGGGCCGTTGATACATTAGGTAAAGAGTGGGGAGGGATAGATGGTTGCAGGCAGTCAAAGCAGATTATATCGGGGCCCAACAGGGCAAGGACGGCCAAGATACTGAAGCTAAGCCGCAAAGAACGCCGACTGCTGGTGGGAGTTCAAACCCGCCACTGCGGACTCAGGAGGCACCTGGCTCTCATCAGAGTTGAGGCAGACCCACTATGAGCGGAATGTGGTGAGGAGGAGGACTCATTCCACTTCCTGAGCGAATGTGGTATTTATGGCAGGCTCAGACAAAACGTCTTCGGAGCTGCCACTATTAAGGAGGAAGAATTGCACTTATTCCAATGGAAGGACATTTCGACTTTCATAAGAAGGTCGAAGAGGTTCGAGCAGGAATCCGCCATGGGATGAGTGAAGATGCCGGGGATTGCGGAAAGGGCCCTCTGGGGCCTAGTCGCTGACGCTTGCATCCCCCACCTATTACCATTACCATTAGTAGAACAGGGTTGCGACGATTTGAATTAAATCATGATTCAAATTATGATTCAAATCAACTGATTTTTTCAATTTTAATCCTGATTTGAATCAAATTTTAAATTGCTATAAACACAAGTAGCCGAAGCAGATAACTCATCAGGAAATTGAAAAAAAAAGAAGATTTCTTTAAAACTAAGTGTTTACATACATTATGTAAGTGTAAAAACATATCTAATCGTCATCAGTTCAACGTAAATATTTATAAATTACACAAACAGTTTAAAACAACAAAAACAGTTTATAGTTTTACCTACATGAATAAATAAACAAATGAAATGAATTAAATTTTCGGCACTCTGAACTTGGCAACGAATACACCGCGATCAAGACGGTAATTTATGCAGACACTCTGCTCGCCTACAACAACCCAACTGGACTGTCATCCAAATCAAGAATATATCTTTGTATTTTTTTATTCATACCCGTCCTGACGCACGTGTTTACGTTGTGATAATGATTATACCAAATCTAATCCCTAATTGAATAAGCTCAAAATATTTTACGACCAAACTATTGTGTGTCCGGTGGTCTCTTCAGATACAAGTACTGCAATAAATTCCGAAGAAATCCCACGAAGAGGTCTTACTCGATTTAATAATCAAATTTCAGTCTCGGCCGAAATATTTAGCATTCTCATACCGAAAGAAACACCCTGTGATATTCAATCTCCGTAATAATCACTAAGTTACAGTAACCAGTGAGAACACACATCACACAAAAAAGTATTTTCTCCGTTACATTTCACCTTAAAGCAAGTCGTGAGAGTACGTTGATTTTTTATCGTTAACTTGAAATCATCGTTATTCTATCCGCTATATTAGTTTTTCAACTAACAAACACCGCCAACTGCAATACCATACTCATTTATATTTATTTGTATAATTTATTCGCTATTTTCACTGAATACGTAATAAAATCAAAGATAAGCATGTCAATTAGTTAAAAAGGATGTAAGGTGTTCGATTACCATAATCGTATACCGGTAGAGACACAGGTCACTGACAGCGCATTCGAATCCTTGGCTACGGTTCTCATTTCACTTTCTAAATTCACCAATTTTCATCCAGTAATTTCCTATTCGCATTGCTGCTCGAATAAACACGTTGAAAACTTGAAGAGCACTTTACAGCTAATAAGGCCTTCAGGTTTGGAATATGAAAATGCAAATTTTGTTGAAAGCCGAACAAGAACTTTAAATTAATAAAGGCCTTTATTATTATTATTACTAAATGAACATTTCTGCAGTCTGAGAAAATAGGAATATTCTTTGGAGTAATCGACTATTCTTCAATCTGGTTATAATGAAACTTTAGATAATTTCCAATGAATTACTCAACACTGGAACCTATTCTTGACCAGAACTGCATTTGTTATTCCGAAATGAAGGAATGAATTTGGGATGGTATTTACCTATTAAAATTATTATGACATGGACTGATCATCAAAAACAGATCAAAATCATTATTCCCCACCGCACATGTACAAAAACACGTTTTAATTCAGATTTTCTTGAAATTTAACAAGTTTTCGAAATGATGCAGCTTTTGTTATTCCAAGAATACAATTCTTTTATACAGGGTGTATCTAAATAACACCGAAAAAATTAAAGGGGTGATTCTGTGATGAAAATTAATATGAGTGTTTTGTATAAAAATTTTTGAAAAAACCCTCCCCGGAAAAGTTACACCCTATCGAAAATTTAAAAAAAAAATGGTTTTTCTTTTTTATTTTCCCTGTAGCTAAAGACACGAAACTTGGTAAACATTATCTGTCAATAAGAGTACACTTTTTGAAATTTTTTCAACCCTGAAGTATGCTTAGAAGGGGTTGATTATTTCAACCCCTAAGATATTTTTTCTTACAATTTTTTTTTAGATGAAAATTTTTTCTTTAAAAAAGTATGACTGAAAAGCCCAATTCATTGACTAACTTTTTTAACTCTACAAGTTTTTTTCGAAAACTTAAGCATTTATGAGAAAAAAATAAATAAGCTCATGTAAAATAGCATTTTATTAAACAACAGCCAACCAAATTATGATTATGATTATGAGACTTCTACAACTAAAAACAAAAGTGAACAAACAATGAACAAAAACCTGTCGAATATCGACAGTACAATTATAATAAATGTTGAAAATGACCGCCTTCAGCTTCAATACAAGCATCTACCCTTTTCCTCATAGAATTGCGTATACGATGAAATATTCCTGGAGAATTTCTTATAGTTTCACGCCCTGCTACAATGCGGTTTCGCAGATCATCGATATTTTCAACTGGGATTGTGTATATCAAAGATTTCAGATATCCCCATATGCAAAAATCCAAAGGATTAAGGTCAGGGGAGCGGGCTGGCCAGTTTACAGGTCCTCCTCGACCTATCCATTGATTGGCATACACCTCATCCAGGTGAGTTCTTGCACGTATACTAAAATGAGCTGGTGCACCATCGTGCATAAACCATGAATGTTGCCTAATTTGAATGGGAACGTCTTCAAGAAGAACAGGTAATTCTTCAAGGAGATGACAATATGCTTCACCATTTAATCGTAGCGGAAGAAAATGGGGACCAATTAAATGATTATCAATAATTCCGAGCCACACGTTTAATGAAAATTGATACTTATGATTTCCTTCAAAAAAGCCATGAGGATTTTCGTCAGCCCAAAGGTGATTGTTGTGAAAATTTCTAATACAGTCTCTTGAGAAACTCGCCTCGTCAGTAAATAAAATATTACCTAAGAACTGTGGTGCTTGGCCAATCATATTAATAAGCCACTGACAAAAAATCACACGGGGTAAAAAATCTCGAATCATTAACGCCTGCACCCGTTGAAGATGATAGGGATACAACATAAGTTCTTTTAAAATTCTAAAAACAACGGAATGGCTTACATGTAGGACACGAGCTATTTTCCTGGTACTAGTTTCTGGGAATTCTTCAATTGAATTAAGTACGGCTTCTTCTACAGCTGCAGTTCTAACTTCTCTAGTACGACCAGAATCATAACTTCTTTTTTCAAAATTAGCACATTCCCGCAAGCATCGGTGAATAGTTGTGAACGTAGTATGATGGGGTAGTCTACGCTGTGGGTACTGTTCAGCATAAAGTCTTCCAATGAATTACCGTATGTAAAATGTAAATCTGCCATTTCCAAATTCGAATATGCATTCACATTTTCAATCAACTAATATTTCGTACAATACACAATCATAAAACTTGTGAAACAATAAGATGGGTGACAGAAAATGACACTACACAATCCTAGTGTCAGTATTAATGTTTTTATGCAAAGCACAGGCCACTAGACTTGACGCAAAATACACTCGCGTTAGCTCATCTTTTTGAAAATGCATTGCATTAGATTTTTTTTTTAGAAAAAACTTGTAGAGTTAAAAAAGTTAGTCAATGAATTGGGCTTTTCAGTCATACTTTTTTAAAGAAAAAATTTTCATCTAAAAAAAAGTTGTAAGAAAAAATATCTTAGGGGTTGAAATAATCAACCCCTTCTAAGCATACTTCAGGGTTGAAAAAATTTCATAAAGTGTACTCTTATTGACAGATAATGTTTACCAAGTTTCGTGTCTTTAGCTTGATATACAGGGAAAATAAAAAAGAAAAACCATTTTTTTTTAATTTTCGAAGGGGTGTAACTTTTCCGGGGAGGGTTTTCTCAAAAAATTTTATACCAAACACTCACATTAATTTTCATCACAGAATCACCCCTTTAATTTTTTCTGTGTTATTTAGATACACCCTGTATATAATAGATAAAATATTCTTTCAAATGAAGAATTTAATGTTATCAATAGTATAAATTCAGCTGACGAAATTGATCTGAATTATAAAATATCAGGTCATTTTATAATTCAGATCAAGTATTTTAATATTTTTTTACCATTTATACTCTATTAAGACAATTACAACTGTATAGGAGTCGTCATATAAGAAAAAAGTTAAACCTAGATCTTAACCTAATATCACAATGTTACAATATTGAATATTGACTAAACGCTTATTCATAAAAATTCTTTCATTGAATAATAACTCTGACGGGGACAAGCAAATCCTTCAGACCTTTTTTGAAATGTATTTCCGAAGAACAAGACTTTATTTCTATTAAATATGAGAATACCCACGTTATTTGGTGACTTACATGAAATGATGGACTTTGTTGAAGGTACATGGAAGTTATCCTTTATTCTCGTGTTCAAATTGTGTATTCCACAATTTTTCGTGAAATGATCACGATTTTTGATAATATGTGTACATGTTTCAAGGATGAATAAACCTGTGAGAGTTAAAATAACCCGTTCCTTGAAAATGTTTCGGCAACTAACACCACTTGGAACACCATTACATGAAGATTCTGATTTTTTGTTACAATAATAATAATAATAATCTTTATTCACATAATATCACAAAATATCTTAATTCAAAATGGTAACGTGAACAAAGCAACAAAGCCGATAAGTGCAAGAGCACTTGTTTCAGCATTAAAATGTAAAGTAATATGCGTACAAATAATAACTATTTAAGATACTTATATATAACAAGGGTTAGTAATTTACAATCGACAATAAAGTATAAAATTGTTAGTATTAAAATATTAAAATGTAAAATACAGGATATACCTGTTAATAACAACAATAAAATATTTCAAATAGAAATCAGGTTTGTATAAATTAGTTGGTTAAGATAAGTGGTGATTAAGCCACTCTGTTGTAATGAATTACACATTTTCGACGAGTGGAAAATCAAATAAATAAGTAAAAGGATGAAGATAAGGATGAAGATACGATATTTATTTTAATACAAAACTACATCTACATCCATTCTGTTCTACTGAAACAAATGAATATAAATAAATGTAAGAATGCAAGATTTGTGAAAGGGTATAACCCTCTGAATCATTAAAAGTTTCTCCCATCAATAATATCAGCGATCGTCTGCCTTGTCTGACTAGTCACGAAGGATTTAAGGGCTTTTTTGAACAAACTGAGTGCATTTATATCATGTAGTTCCTCTGGAATAGTATTATATAGTTTGGGTGCTTGATAACTGTAAGATCGTTGGCATATTAGTTTTCGGACTTGAGGAACAATGTGTTGATTTTTTTGTCGTGTGTTATAAATATGGGTGGGCAGTAGAAAATGTTTATTCCGATGATAAGTGATTATGATATTACAATAAAACATTTGACGGATATCCAGAACATTGGCTTCCAAAAATAAGCTGTCAGATGAAAAATGGGGTGATTTGGATAAAATCACTTTCAGTATTCTTTTTTGTATTATCTCAAGAGAACGAATATGAGTATTGAGGGCTCCTCCCCAGCAAGCTATCCCATAACGGATGTGACTTTCTACGAGGGAGTGGTACAGTACTTTCATGTGGCGGAGTGACACGATTTTTTTTTATGAATTTTAATTTGTACAGAATACATCGTAACTTATTACAGATATAGCTTATATGGGCATCCCATCTGAGGTGTGAGTCTATTACCACGCCTAAGTATTTAACTTTTTTTTCCGGGAGAATGTAATGCTGCCCTATTTTCAGGCTATTGAACGGTGCTTTGTTAGTTTTATTGCAGCTGAATGGTAAGTAATAAGTTTTTTCGAGGTTGACAGTTAACAGCCTATATCCTAGCCAGTTCTTTATTACATCAAAATCAGATTCCACAATATTCTTCAGTTCTTGCCAGGAGTCTGCTTTGTAAAATATGGCTGTATCGTCTGCAAATCCTAAGATTTTTCCCTTACTCTCTAGGGAAAACAGGCCGTTAACGTAAATGTTAAATAATAGGGGCCCCAAAACAGTACCTTGGGGTACTCCAGTTTCAAGCGGTAGGGAGTTGCTTAATACATTGCCTACTTTAACACACTGTAATCGTCTACTGAGATAACTTTTGAATAATTTTTGAGGACTGCCTCTAATTCCGATCTCTTCCATGGATTGTAAGAGCAATTCATGGTCAACCGTATCGAAGGCTTTCGATAGGTCAATGAAAACGCATAAATTTGGCTTGTTCTCATTTAGAGCTGAAGCAACTTCATTTGTGAGAGCTAGTATTGCATCTTGAGTTGAGATTTTTTCTCTAAAACCGAACTGTCTATCCGAAATCAAGTTATATTTTGTTAAATATGCTGTTAATCTTTTCTTCAGAATCTTCTCAAAAACCTTTGTTAAATGAGTTATGAGTGATATAGGTCTATAATTGGTAATTTTCTTAGTATCTCCTTTTTTGAATACAGGTACCACAATAGTTTCTTTGAAAACTTTGGGCCAAATTCCTGATTCTAGGCATGAGTTGAATAGATGTGCTAAGGGCTTTTGGATGTATGCGGAGATGGATTTTAGCAATTCAGCGTTGATACCGTCGATTCCAGTAGATTTTTTAAGTTTCAGGTCTCCGATTGCTTCTTTAATTTCGGATTCGTCAGTAGGGAAAAGTACAAACGAGTTTAGGACTGTTGTTTTATGGGGTATATAATTAGGATTTCTAATTATTTTACTAGCCATTTGTTTTCCTATTCTGGTATATGTGGAATTGAATTCATTTGCGATATCCTGTTTATTCGTTATCAGATTTCCTGTTTCGTCTTTTATTGATGTGATTGCTCGCTTGATATTTTTTGGGTTGCTTACATCTTTTATTACTTTCCATAAATTATTTGTATTAGAGGAGTTTGTATCAATTTGTTTTTGGTAATAGTCGTGTTTGGTTTTACGGATCAAGTTAGTTAATCTATTTTGGAATATTTTGAGTTGATTTTTTAATTCTAAGTTTGTAGGATCATTACGAGATCTTTTGTATAATTTATTTTTTGTATCTACTGATTTTACTAATCCAGCTGTTATCCAAGGTGCAATTTTTGTGTTTTTTCTCTTAACTTTTTTTTTAAGTGTACAGGTTTTTAGGGCGTCGTTAAGAATTTTTAGGAAATCATTCATGGCAGATTCGGTATTTTGTTTATTTAGAATTGCATCCCAGGAAGTATTGCTCAATATTCTTTGATATTTTGCATAATCAATCTGTGTAATGAATCCTTCAGTATTTTCTAGTTCTTTTTTTTCATCCTCTAAAATAATTTGAAGTGCAATTGTGAAGTGATCAGTAATGTTAGTTTGTATGATTAGGGGTAATATTTTATCAGTGAAGTTTTGTTTTGAGGATTTGAGAAAAATATGGTCGATACATGAACCATTTCCACCTTGAATTCTTGTTGAGTTGTTAATTACCGAAGAGTATCCGAACTCACTGAGGATGTCTAGATATTCATTGCAAAATATATCGTTCTTTTTTATATCTATATTCAAATCTCCAATAAGTATCGAATATGTAGCCGTATTCGAATGATTGAGTTGAAAGTACTCTTGCATATGTCTATTGAATTCGTTAGGGTCTGTGGACGGTGGCCTATAAATTGCAAGTATGTCTATGATTATGTTACCAGCCTTCACTTTTAATTCAATTGCTTTGATTTCATTGATTTTAACTATTTTGTAATCATAATCGTAGATGGATCGGATATATATTACTACACCGTCATTTTGATTCAATGAATTCAATGAATTAAGATTACTATATTCCAAAGTTTCGGGTGATGAACATCTGATTATTGGATCAAAAAAGGTTATTTTAATAACAGGAAAAGTTGTCAATTCCCCACCCAGCGTAGAAACCAGGGCCCCATCACCAGGGTCTTGATATGGCAATATTATATTCGAATTAAATACATATTTAGCTATTATTTCATCAAAAATGTATTAGATATTTGATTCAATAATATAATTGGTTTTTATTATACCTGCATCACAATCCTTGCCATATGGTAACAACGGTTTCTTCTCGATAATAAGCATTAACTTATATACTAAATATGTTAGGTGGATCGGCCTGGAAACCGCTTCATCGCGTGAACCAGAGGTGACCAAGCAACGGAGTGTGTAATGCTAAGGACGGGGAACAGACGGCTTCAGTGCTGTCTGTGTTGACCTACCCTTGCACTGATGAGAGACAACAACCTCGAAACTAGCCTGCAGGTGGTCACCCTGTCCAAATGAAAACATAATTCTGCTGGTTGATCACAGATGGCACTTGCAATTGCGTTCTCTGATGCTTTGAGGAACGTTGCACAAGTATCTCTTAGATTTAATTCAATATCCGTCGTGGTCTTAGCAAGGGGAGTAGTTGTTTTTGACAGGTACTTGCCATAATAAGACTACGTAGTAGGTGTATATGGGAGTAAAGGGTTCATCATCGGTCAGCAACGACTGTTCGTTAGTAAACGATCTCCCAAAAGAACTCCGTTTTCATATTAAATATGTTTTTTCTGAAAACACATAAATAATTTACAGATAGTGTCAAAAAGTTGGAATAGCAAATGCGCCACCTTTTTTTATTAAGTCGCCCCGGAGCGCATATGGTGGTGGTACTCTCTTCCATCTGCACTTTTGTTCAGACCGGGGAGATTATCACCTATATATAGTCTATATAATATACCTATTTCAATTTACATTTTTATTTATAATTGAAATCTTTGTCGATAAATTGAAAAACTTCTGACATTAAAATATACTTTGACTTTGACTAAAACATTTTTATTATCCACTTATTGTAAAATTTTAATCTTGAAAAAAGTTGTTGCATTGCGAAAAACTCTCATTGGAGGTATCGTATTTCTTAATTCCCAATCGGTATGCTAACAGGGTTGAATAAAAAAAATTAAATTTGATCACGAGTAAAGTGAGCTTATTTTCGAGAAACTTTATTTATAAATGTCCTTTACAATTAAAGAAAATCCAGATTTGTCATTACAGCCCCATAAGCAACAAACTTTATACCTTCCAACATAATACTGTGAATACAGTGATCGTAACTTGCACATTAGTATTATTTGTTTAGTTTGAATAAGTTATTTGATTCGTCCATTTTTTTCAAGTTAATCATAATAGTATTTATTATTTTCGTAAATACAGAGTGAAATATAAAATTTGCACAAAAAACCTGCACAAATCACAACCATTTCCAACAAACGTCGATAATCTTATCCGAATAATGAATGAGGCCAAATTTTAAGTGTTATTAAACTGATGATAAGGAGATCCCTAGGTGTATTTGCACCACTAGTATTCTTTCTTCCAAAAACATAAAAATATTGAGAAAAAGTTTGTTGTTTAGGGGGCGTTATTCCAAATCTCGATATTGTTTTCAATTGTGAACTACTTTCCCACATTGAACGTTTTTGATGTTATCGAAAACAAGGGTAGGTACTTTACTTCTGTTCAAAATTCCTATTTTTAGTTCTCCCCTATATACCGTTCGGGAATGTATGAATCTGATGCATTCGATGAAATGCACCAGATTTTTCAAGAAATAAAATTTTCTGAGAAATGGATAATAAAAATGTGACCCATTCAGTGCAAACATTTTGACACTCTCTGTATATTTTAGTCCAATATTGCAATCGATATATTTCTTCGCAAATTATCCATTAATTCAGGTTAGAATTTTATGAAACAAATCAGCACTGTAACTGACATTAGTTATGAAATAAATCGAATGAAAAATCTAGTTTTTTCAACTTTCCATTATCGACTGCGCTTTGAAGAATGTCAATACCGATTGTGTGCTGAAATTATCATTACTAGCACCAATTACAAAATATGGCATTTACACCATATACAGTTAATCTGCTCGCCTTGAAACTATTTACTATACTATCGTCACTATTCCATGTTTATAATCGTCTATTTATCATAACAGTGACAAAAGCATTCGGTATTACTGGAGCATTTCATTTTCTTCTGCGAATTTCACTTTTGTGTATATTTATTATTTAATTGAGCATGCTCCAGTGGATAACCCGCTCAAAAGTAAATAAATGAGATAAATTTGCTTCCATTTCATAATAAGTTGAGTCACTGAATAAATGCATTATTTATGAAACGTGTTTTCATTTCAATATTCGGAATGGTATTGTGATATCCTCATTCTCTTACACTTTCTCCAGGCTGTCAAAAACGTTAATTATAACTGTTTGTTCGTTTCGTTCTTGGTGTGAACTTAACGCTGAAATTGCAAGTGTTAGTTTCAGAAAACCTGTTCATATCATCTGGCAATAAGAATCAACTCTCTCATTTTCGTCCTATATCAAATTATTTCAAGTGATTGGGGTTATATCCCAATATATCACTGTTGGGCGTTGGGCAATGTTTATTCTTTCCAACATCCTCAGAAAGTAAGTTTATATGAATAGGGTCTTGAGAACTAGATAATAGCTATTTATGTATTTAGAGCTCAAAGTGATTGATTGCGGCTCGACAACGAAAGTTCTTCTTTGGAGAGCGGCAATGACAGTGTGTGCTCGAAATACACACATGATTTTTATTACAAACTCAGCTCTTAGTTCGGCTCTTAGACAAAAAACGATCGACACTTCATTCAACATAGGCATAGGCATTACACATGAGAAAATTAACACTCAATTGTAATCCCAAATGTATAAGCTGTCCAAATATCCAATAATTTACATCTCTAACAAAATGAAAAAAGAAAAATAACTCGCTTGAGAATAAAAATATAAAAATTTACCGGATGCCGAGATCGAACCCAGGCATTCAGTTTACTAGGCAGTTACAAGCAAAAGCAAAAAGCTAAAAGTATTTATTGTATTAAATTTATAAAAAATAATACGTGACATTAATAACATTTAAATATATAAAAAAGGCCTAAACTATCCTATACCCAGGTGGGGGGTAAGGAAGGGAGCTTAGTCTGCCAGGTGTCCAGTCCAATCCTGCCCGTTCGTGTGACCGAAGGGCTGGCAGACCTTTCCACAACTGTCCAGTGACAGTTTACTAGGCAACTACACTAACCTCAGCACCGTTACAGTTACTGAGAGTGCTATGAATTTATTGTCTATACTTCCATTATGCAAGAAAAGGTTCATTTTCAACAAAAGCTGTGTTTTCTTATTAATTTTCGCTCTAGAGCGAAAAAGCTGTCACAAAATGACATTTCTGGGAAAACGTCAACTTGCGTTCAGATCTGAAAGCGTCTGAAACTTATACGAAAGTCGAATTGCTTTGGAACGGAATGAATGAAAAACGACAAAAATATCTAATCTAAATTGTGAAAGGCTTTCGCGGCCATCATTAATTAAATGACATTACGAGTGATTGGCTCTCTTAAGAAATATTTTGGCATGTTGTAAGCTTCTCAGTTCACTGTCAACTGCTTGATTTTTGACATTCGTTGTCTCAATAAGTGTGAGTTGGCGTTCTTACATCTGATTGGTCCATAGCGTAATAACATCACGTCATTCATAACGTCATTATGTGGGTAAGGAGCAAAGGACAGGGCCCAAAACTTTATAAAAAATGGCATTCATCAAAATTTAATAATTTTTTGACATTTTGTCCGGTTCTGACAGGGTTCGTAAATATCATGATATTTATATAAATATCAAAATATCGGATATATATATATATATATATATATATATATATATATATATATATTGATATATATCCGATATACATCAAATTTGGATAGTTATTAATTTTTTTTATATAGAGAAACCCAAAAGTAGAAGTATTTATTTGTTTATTTTTAAACAAAACAACCAAAAGTGAACACCCCCTTCGGCTTTATCACAAGTGAGCAAATGTTTTTCCATGCGGGAAGGAATTCCTTGCATTTATTTCTTACATTTCTTGCATTTAGTCCATTTCCCATTATCACTGGCTTCATCTGCCAATTCAAATTTTAGCCACACTGCACTTTTAGTTTTGGGCATATTGTTTATTTCTATTTTGATCAAATGCACTTTGCACCTACTACGGCTACAACGTGAACTGCGTTTGTTAAGACCAACAGAAAAGAAGAAACAAGGGGATTCACACATCAAATAAATGGGATTCCCCGACAATTAACATCATACCGAATGATTAGGGAGTTCCCACACCGATATCTCTTGCATTTATGACGAGATTTCAACCTATTCAACATAGTAATTTATACTGAGTGATATATGTCCATGATATCAACGAATAAATATCACGATATATATTAATGATATTTATATGATATATATCGAGTGACATATATCGGCGAACCCTGCCGGTTCAGCATCCTACACAATTTTGACAAGTTATAAGAGGATCGTATGATTAGGAGATCCGCTAGAGGGCAGCAAAGTTTAATAATCCAAAATGCATTATGATATTTTCCATAGAAAACTCACGATTTATTTTATTGCGAAGCATTTTTAAAGCAGAAATCTCAACAAATCAAGGGTCAGTATTATTCACATGTATACAATGAACAGCAAAACTCAGTGGTTCAAGTAATTACCAGTAATGAAGGGGATGAAATGAAAAAAAAATTAGTAATCTAAACCTTAAATCCACAACAAAGAGTTATACGTAACCACGGTGTTGATAAAGTGAATGAAAATATAACAGACTGGTAACTCGTAGAGTTTCCAAAGCATATCGGTAATAATTAGAAAATCGAGAAGTCTTTCGTTGACGAACATTCAAGGAAGAGAAACTGCTCATTTTGGAAAAATATTAATTTCTTATCGAAAACAGGCGAGTCAACAAAGTTATATCAAATTTTATACAGGGTGGGTCCAACATCGAAAAAAATATTTGAAATTGAAACACTCGACTTGAAAACCTCGACAAGATGTTGATATCAAAAAACTGTTATTTTATTTGGGTATAATTGAACTGTTTCTTGATTTTATAGGGTCTTTTCACAATATCTAGCAGATGTAGTTCAATGTCCAGCGTGGCATTAGCCGGGGAAGTAGTTGTCTTCGGTTAGATGTTACAAAAAAGCAACTTCAATTCATCGTAGGTTTTTTCGTTTTCAGAGGAGTCATTTCAAGTTCAATTTTCAAATGAGAGTGTTTCCCTTTTCAACATGAACTGTTTGATTATGTCCATATAGTTGACTTGCTTTGATATTTATACAGAAGTCGCGTGGCTAACTATAGTATTTATCTATATACCTACTGTATATCTTAGAATACAGTACACGTGTGGGTGTGAACTTTGATTTGATGAAATTGTTGCAATAAAAATGCGCCGCAATCAAATAAATCATGATTTTTTTATGGAAAATACCATAACGATGCATTGGACAAAAAAAACTCATTAAATTTTGCTTTAAGCCATATTCATAGGGTTGTATGACCTGTCCTTTAGTATTTTTGAGAACTAACAGCCAAGCTTTGCTCAGTTATAGTCCTCCTTCGGGTCTGTTGAAGTTGATGTGGTATTTCTGGATTTTAGTTGCTTTCCGGAATAGTCATGGTTAAAATGCAGATATGATGATGACTTTGATTTCTTCAAATTCCAATGTGCATATTACCCGAAACTCTTCCGGGAATCAATTGAAATAAAGAAACAACACAACAACTTCAGCAGTTCCGAGAAAGGACTGCAATTGAACAAAGCTTGGCTATCAGTTCTAAACTTAATTACCTCCTTACTCACATAATAACGGTATGAATGACTCTATAATGTTTTTTTACACTATGAACCAATCAGAAGTAAGAACGTTAACTCTCAGATGCTTATTGATACAACGAATGTCAAATACCAAACAGATGACAGTAAATTGAGTACCTGACAAAAAGCTAAAATTTCTCTTGAGAATGCAAACCACTCGTGTTAGCGAAACGTCGAGAATATCTCGCAATAAACTCCGGCCTATAAACCCTAAAACCATCATGTAAAAATCCAATCTGTTTTGGAGCTTCAAACGAAAAATTGAAAAATAATTTTCTGTAACATGATTTGGTAAGTGGGAAATAATTAAGAAGTTTCATTTCGTTCACTCGATTTCAGAACGAACGATTGATGAATAGTTCCTTATGATACCTTTCTTTAATTGACTAGAACGACTTACTTTTGTTTCTGTTCCTTATGTCGTAATTGTAGCGATTTAGCTAGCTTATCCAGGTTCTTCGAATAGTCTAATTCTAGTTCGCCCCTTCTTCGGAAAAAATCTTGGAGTTCTGTCAAGAGAGCAACTTGTGCTTCCATGCGCACGTCGAGACATCTCAGCTGTTCGTTCAGTTGTAATCGAATATCTGAAAATAA
Organism: Chrysolina oricalcia; assembly: GCA_944452925.2. Lineage (NCBI taxonomy): Eukaryota > Metazoa > Arthropoda > Insecta > Coleoptera > Chrysomelidae > Chrysolina > Chrysolina oricalcia. The sequence continues at coordinate 6,492,883 of OX101809.2, read as the reverse complement.
AGATAATAATTAGAAATGATTCAACATGCCACCATATATTGATTTTGCGATGAATACAAGGGAACATATAATTTAAAAAAAAAAACGGATTTTTTTTAATGAAAGTAACTTGATTTCGTCGTCTTTTGTATATTGTAACGATGCTACGGGCGAGTGCGGACCTGTCGCCCCTACTCGTAAACAAGCTTGCATTCTGGAAAATATTCTGGCATTCTCATCATCACGCTTCTAGAAAATGCGACATTTAGATGCGAATAGAAGCAGTTCCAGAACTCTCTGGTTAGATTCCGTTCGTGTATATAAGCATCGCGCCGAGAGTACATTTAGTTAGAAGAGGTGAAACACAGAGTGCAGCATAACCGTCTAGTTTGAATAGTTGAAATAAAATAGGGATGTACTTATGAATTAGAAATTATATATGTGTAGAAATAAATTACGTAAAACAAATTAGACTTTAAATTTATTACAGTGGTGTCAGAAAAAGGACTTGTAAAATCAATAGCGCTTAGTGGACAATCTCCGTGTTGCTAAAAAAAAACTGATAGACCACTTTCGTGCGAAATAGACCAGTGGCCCATAAAAGTGGACAGTTTTTGCGTACTACAGGAAAATAAACTGATAAACTGATTGTGTGAAATAAACTAATATTTCGTTCAAAGACGTAGAAATACAACATAAGAGTTCGCCTGGTCGATTTGAAGGTTGCGGAATTGAAGCAAGAGCTGGAGGAAAGGGAGTTGGAAACAACTGGTACGAAGACCGTTCTGCAGGAAAGACTTGCAAATGGGTTAATCGAAGAGGGTGAAAATCCTGAAATCTTTTCATTGTTTAAATTTATTACCATATCGCCAATTTTTTTTGAAAACAAAGTGTGTAAGTTAGGTATAGGGAGATAAAAGGTGAATTGGTACAATTCAAACAATCTTCTTACAAAATACACATTAAAAGATGTAGGTGTGAAGCAATGGAAAGAAAACAATTCAGACATGTAGAAAATATATATGGAACTCAATTCAAGAGACATATTTGTAATTGAGGAGTGAAGAGATCAATTGGCCACTGTTATTCACAGAATACTCAAATAACTGAATGATAAGAAAGTTATTTTCAAAAACGTAAATAGAAATAGAGAGACAATCGGACATTGTAGACACAATTCATGAAAATAAACTGAAAAAACAGATTTCTTAAAACCATTTAAGAATAAAATAAAGGAAATGAATAGATCATCAGGCAATATTGACCCAATGCACATAAAACTGATAAACTCAAAAGGACATCAGATTCTTATAAAATATTAAAGCATGAAGTAATCAAAAGATGGATGAATTCAGATAAATAGAATAAGTTCGTGGCATATCAGAGACAAAATAAAGCATGAGGGCGATCGAAACGATGCTATGTACACAATACACATAATGGAACAAAATTGAGAAACTTCTTTGAAATAAACATGGAGCCTCAAAGTATTCAGCGATATTGGTACAATATCGCTGTTACAATATTCTAAAAATATTGGCAAAATATTCAAACGTTATGTTGTCGAGAAGTAAAATGTGAACAATTTGAGAAATATTTTCAATTGAAAATTGAATCAATACATGACTCCTCTGGAAATGGAAAAAACCCTACGATAAAACTGAAGTTACTTTTTTGTAATATATAACAAAAAACAACTACTTCCCCGGCTGAAGCCACGTTGGACATTGATCTACATCTGATAGATATTGAGAAAGACCCTATATAAATTGAGAGAAAAAATCTGTAAGTGAAAATTTGCATTTTCATTCAGATAGTTGATTATTTATTAAATGTCCAGTTTCCATTGGAGATTCTTATCTATGAATGAGATAAGGGAGAATGTTATTAAGAAGTATCACTCACAGAAAATCGCTCATTCCATTGATGCGTGAATTGCATCTCTTTCGCTAGGCCTCCAATACATTTTGGTCGACACAAATCTATTTCACTCTTCAAAGATCATCAGGGAGGTCGGAAGAATTGGAAAACATACTCTACAGAAGCAATTTCACACGGTAATGAGGAATTGTTGGACTATTTCTTGTGCGGTGAAACTTTGAAAATATTTTTGTCATAAAACCTGTCATGGGCATGGCATGTTGATTTCATTGAAAGTGTGAACAGGATGTTCATAAAGTCAGTTGTGGTATCATCTGCGACTGAAAGTTGGAATTTGGTCGCTATTTTCCATCGTACAAGATAGCCTCTCTTGAAATCAACTTGAGAAATATTGTTCAAACATTTCAAAAATAGTACTGGTAAAATATCCTTGAAGCAATAATGGCCTCAAAACATTCATCGAGATTGGTATTTCATATATCTTCGTAGGTGTTAGAAGACGTTCTATATGTAGAGCCACCTGGCGGATTTATATCCAAGTTTGATCATAATATAATTTTAATATGGTACACTGAATATTCGGCCAATATTTAAAATTCATCTTATTCTAGATGTTGGAAACAATATGGTGATAATATTGTTTTATCGATATCGGTAAATATTATTGAACAAATATTGGCGAAATAATATTTAACCAATGTGCAATCACACTTGGATAAACAATATAGGTTTTATTTCTGGAAACGATATGAGAGAAATATTGGGATTGCAATATCTATTCTAGATGTTGAAAACAATATGAAGAAAATAGAGGCTTCTGATAAAAAAGGAAAACTTTAATATTTTGTTTCTCTGAACCAGTGTACCAGTACGGTTTTGTAAAATCTTGTAACTAGATACCTAATACTACATTCCTAACAAAGTTGCATACTACACTCGATATGAAAGAATTCCGCCATATTTTTTCTTTTTATAGCGCAACTCATCAACAGTTTTTTCCATGGCATTCTTTATGCAATGAATAGACCGTATACAAAACACATTGCCAAAATCCAATTTAGTTGTGACGCTAAAGTAATCCTAGGCCATGGTTTTATCATTAGGAGCAATCATTTCAAGTGGGTGGCATACGCAGATTAATGAAATGGTTATAATTGAAAAGGATTCTTGAACATACAAACGCTGACTACAGGAATCAAAATAACGATCACATGGCGTAGAAATATACCTCAATATAAGTGCGGATTTTTTAGACTCCTCCCACAGAACAAAAAAAATTTGAATGTTATCACTACTTTTTGAAATAAAAGACTGTGGAAAATGGTTGCTCAATAAAAGGGGTGGGGTGACAAATCAATTTAAATATTTCAAATGGCATGGGGGGCCAAATTACAAAAAGATAATTAAATTCTCTTTTCAACCATATATTTTTTTTATCATTCAGGATGGATTTATCGAGGGGCAATATATAAAAATATAAATAGAAAAGTAATTGGGTATAACCCTCAAATTGTTGTGCAACCGTAGACACGTGTTTTGACATTAAGCTTTCATCCGTACGGTAAAATCAAGTGTGACGATGTACAACACTTGGATGTCAAAATGGAAAAAAAGGAAGTCAACAACAGGAAGCCAACCACACATGGTTGCCCCTCGATAAATCCATCCTTATTTATATTTTCCTGGTTGGGATTGTCAGCGCCATCTGTAGAGTAATTACAATTTATCTTGTTTCATAAAGCAGTATCGGTAAACACATTCAAAATATTTTTCATCCCTTTGTTCCACATCAAACCGTTCAAATTTATCGAGATAAGGGTATCTATCTATCATTCAGATCCGCACTTATACTTGATATTTCGAGTAAAATGGTTAAGAAATATCAAAAATATCCGAAAAAATTTAACTGGTTGAAAAGAGAATTGAATTCTTTTTTCAAAGATGTGTCACTTGACCTCCCCATGCCATTTGAGATTTTTTAATTGATGTCCCCCTCTATCAAGAAATCACAATGTCTCTTATTTTAAAAAGTAGTATCGGTGATACCATTCAAAATAGTTTCATGTTTCTACGTCAAAGTTAATAGGGGGAAGGGGAGGCTAAAAAAAGCCGCACTGTTTGTAATAAAAGGCATGTTTTGGTTCTACGATAGAACGGTTTCTGTAACAAAACGTAATCTTGAAAATTATTTTAAATAGTGCTCGAAAAAGACAACCATTGAATCTACATCCGGAAGCCATTAAATTCATCATTTACGATACCGAAAAGGCCTTCGCACATGCGAGATGCTATGAAAATCGTTTCAATACAGACTTGAGAGTTACACGAGGGGAATTTAATAATTCGAACAAAATATTATGTGTCTAATAATCAGTTTCATTATGAATTCAACGTCATATTTCCATTAAGAGAATTGATTCAAACCATAAACGAGTGTTACCGAAACAATGAGTAGAAATAAGATTCATTGTTTAGATATAAAAAGTCTTTTTTTATAATGCGAAAATTTTGCATTATGTTTTTATTCTCGTAACGTCGGAATGAAATATCTGAGTTATCAAATATTTAATTCATAAGCAGATTGTAGAAGAAACCGAAGAGAGATTCAATTCACTATTTAATTTTTGAACAACCCTTATATTTATTGCCACGCCTAAACAGAAATTGGGATTACGAGACCCAGGCTAACTTGAGGACAGATATTTTATGGTCCTAATAATCAGCCCTGTTTTAAATCTTCAGAGAGTTAGATGTTTGCTAGTAACATGACTTTTCTGGTAAATGATCTGTTTCAAAATAGCAGTTTAATGCTTTAGTAAGAATAATCCCTTATTGAATAATTCAATAACGTAAATATCATGAAATTTCATTCAATTCACTGGTTCTAATTGGGTTTGGTTCAAGAACGTATAAATTTAAAACTTCTTAGTTGTTATTCCAGCGTTCTAATTTTTTTTCTTTCGGTATAATAAATTATTTTGGCCGATTTCTGTTTTATTAAGTTAAATTTCATAGTCCATCTGGGCCTTTGGACCAGATACTAATGAATAACAATTTGAGAAGTATTTGAATAGATTGAAATCGAGAAAAGTATTCATAATAATTAAATTAAGATGGATTTAGCGAGGGGTAATATATGAAAATATAAATAGAAAAGTTATTGGGTATAAGCCTCAAAAGGTTGTGCAACCAAAGACACGTGTCTCGAGCTTAAGCTCTCGTCAGTATGGTAAAATCAAGTGCGAAGATGTACAACATTTGGATGTAAAAATAGAAACAAAGGAAGTCAACAACAGGAAGCCAACCTTACATTTGTGACATCGGTTAGAAGATCTTGTGCTCACAAGGCAACAACTAAAGTCGCCACGGCGGCAGCTACAGCTACCAGCGTGACAATCCTACCCAGGAAAATACAAATTAAGATGGATTTACCGTACTGACGAAAGCTTAAGCTAGAAAAACGTGTCTACGGTTGCACATCCCTTTGAGAGTTATACCCAATAACTTTTCTATCGATAATAATTAAGTGAAAATAGAGTAAATTTCGTTTTAATTCCGAGAGTTCCAACCTTTGACAGCTGTTTCGTGCTCACGCACTCATCAGAAAGGATTTATGGAGCTCTCGAAATCAAAACGAATCCACTCAAGAATTAGTACCGTGAAGGCAAGACAGATATAATGGAAAGTTACTTATGACATCTACAGTCACTAGTTGAAACTTAATTTGTCAATTAAGTTTCAACTAGTGACTGTAGATGTCATAAGTAACTTTCTGATAATAATTAATATAGTAAATTGATTAATTGATCTAGTGTGTGTGCAGAACTGGTTGCAGCTTTCTGATATGGTTGCCGGAGATTGAGATTTAATAGGTAAATAAATCTATAATTTTCCTGATGTGTACCTATATAAACGCTGATATAAAATACTGACAAAGGCACCACTCGGCCTAAAATTTAATAGTATCAGCTGTGATGAAACTCTATTTCACTGGAATAGCGTTTTATTATATTTCTGAACCATCCAAAGTGGTAGCTCAGTTGAGATTTGACAAATTTTAGATAAGTATAGACATCCTAAACTTGAAGTTGCGACTACTCAGAATTAGTTCAGAGCCGATAATGAAAGGAACCAAAACATACCAAAAGCTAGGGGGAAAGAATCGTTATATGATGAGTTATACTCGTACAGTTTTTATCCTCTTCAATCCTATTCTCAATTAGGATACTTGATGAGGCAATCACGATCGTTTAATGAAATAAATACAGTCAAACTTTTATATTACACGTTAGTTAGACCTAAATTAGAGTTTGCATCAATAGTTGGTTTGCCGAATTTGTTACAAGTTTAGATACTTTGGAAAAAATTCAAAACAAATTTCTTCGTTATTTGTATTTAAAAAAATATAAGAGATGGCCTGACTATACCACTATACGTTCAACACATTTAAGAATGGAATTTAACATCTTAGCGCTGGATAAATTTGCATAAATTAATTAATAACGGGGTAGATTCAATACATCTAGAACTTCTCCCTTTTCATGTACCCTCACGCCGTACTCGAAACTCGCTACTATTTAATGCTTCCGTCGCCGCCTCCACACCTAGAACACCTCTTACAGCTCTGTTGAAATTGGCGAATCAATTCAACCAATTCATTGATACTGAATGGACAATGCCTCATTCATCATTTTATAAAGAAATTTTGAATCACTTCTAGTCGACATAATTTTCAACAAAAATGCAATAAATAAAATAGTTACCTCTACAGTTCTGATTATTATTATTACTACTAAGTGTTTTGTTTTACATGGTAATGCAAATATGTTTTTTCATTAAGGAATCCATGTAATTAAGCTGATTTTAAATAAATAAATAATATTAACCAAGGAAGCAGGCTTCAGTAGGGGGTTTGATCGAATCAAACCAAACAAAATCAAACAACATTTTAAAAACTCTCGAAAGCAACAAAATAATATCTGGCCTAACGGTTTGGTTGGTAAGCAGAAGTATATGCGATGTTTCATCGTCGGCCATTTTAAATTATAACCCCTTAAAATTTTTCATTGATGCTTGTTGTCTTACTAAAGACAATGCGCCATAATTGGCTCCTATCATTTTGAAATGAATGAAGATCCTCTGCGGCGTAGACCAGGGAGGAAGGGGACTGCCTCCCCCCCAGAAATCTTTCAAAGTTTCGACGATTTGGCAATTTGCCATTGTGTAAAATTGAATATATTACTGGGTATTACACTTTTTATACTAGCCCTCCTCAAAAGAAAAATTCTGGCTACGCCACTGAAGATCTTCTAAAAGAACGACACTGTAACCAATAATTCAGAACTGTGTTTCATGTCCACATCAATTTATGGTCTTCAATTATTTCCCAAAAATCTGCCAAGGCTCCTAAATCGGCAAAAGATATTAGACTGTCAGATAGTGACAGATTTAGAATAGATGCCCCATTTTCGCATACAAGCCTCGAATAGGGTGTTGCAAGTGACTAACGGGTTAAAATGAGGGTTTAATCTTGTAAGGAAAAATCGAGATTTTGACAGATTTTCCCACACAAGCCCATCGAAACTATAAAAACTTACATCGTTTTAGACCAAAAAACATAATGGCTCGGGTGAAAATGTGGGCAACACACTCCTTTTATTTCTGTTCTGGAAAATAGAATTTTCCATATGTTCTCCCCAGGAGCCACTCGTACATTTCTCTCCATTTTACTTAACATCGATGTACTATTCAATCCTATTCGAGGCTTGTATGCAAAAATGGGGCACCTAAATCTGTCACTATCTGAGGGTGTATATGAAAAAATGCAACACAAACAGTGTGATTGAAGTGATACCATAAGAGCCGTTGAGATTAAAAGGGAGCGAGACCCTTTGAGATGTACTTGATTGTACGATTTTGTCGCACTACTTCATGCAAGACAATTAACAGTATCAGATTTCCAACAATAAAAAAAACATCCTCGAAACGAGAATGTCAAGGCTCCAAGTTAAGAGCACCACCTATATGAGGGCGTTCCACAACAATGTACATGAAACATTATACAGATTAGAAAAATTATTTAACGGAACGAAACGTTTTCCTAATCTGTTTACATGCCCCAACTCTTAACAAATTCATAGTGATTTGAAAACGTATGAATAAGAAAGAATACGAAATGCATTTCTGTCCGTTTGTAATCGTTTACTGTTTGGCTCCATTTTTCATGTAATTCTTGAGTGAATATTTATGTGAATAACATGAATACCCACTTAGCTTATTTTCTTGATAACTGATAAAAGGTATTCAACCACACACAAGTAGAACCAGGCTGGACATAAAATTTTACTGCTGAGTGAGTGTCAATGATTATTTCCGACCTTTTTGGATGAAAGTGGACAAATTTAGATGCAATTACGATGATTATAACTTTAATGAAATTGGAAAATCGAAAAAACTTAAATGAACACAAACACTTAAATTCAATGAACTGAATTGCATTTTTGCTCAATCCCGACTTTGTTTATACTTCCTACATTTCAATGTATGACGGTCAAATTCAAATTACAGAACGGAAAATTTAAATTTTTCGAAAAACTCTCTTTGAAAATCCGTGATGATGTCCGAAAGGACTCTGAAACGTAGTGAATCAGGCATATGTGATACTTCGTTCTTTTCAGAATAAATAAAATTAAATAAACAAAAGTCTATTTATCAAAGGAGGCCGATATAACATCATTCGAGGATTGTTCGAGCATATCTGTCAAACAGATTTCCTGACAAATGGATAGGTACGCATTCAGCAGTTGCCTGGCCTCCACGATAGCCAGATCTGACACCTCCTGACTTTTATCTTTGGGGGGTACATCAAAAACTATGTGTATCAACGTAATTTTCAAACGGAAGAAGAATTACGTCAACTGGGTTTGCGCGGCAGTGTTTTGTGATCTATCGAAAGCTTTCGATTGTGTAAATCATGGAATACTCCTGCGCAAGCTTCAACTTTATGGCTTCAGAAATCAGAGCCTTAGTTGGGTTGAATCCTATCTGAGTGAACGTACACAATTCGTCAGAACAAACACCAATTCACAAACTAGATCGGTCAAACATGGTGTGGGCTCTGTACTGGGACCCATTCTTTTCTTATTGTATTTCAACGATTTGGCTTATCTCAAGATTGATGGCAGTTTTACTATATTTGCAGACGACACGACCATCTTGTGGCATGCAGCCGACATCAACAGCCTACATTATAGTATTATTAATGATATATCCAGCGTAAAAAGGTAGTTCAACTCCAATTTGATGTCGTTAAATATAGATAAAACGAAGCTCCTATCATTTAAGTGTAATTTACCAAATATCCCTTTAAGTAACGAAGTTGTCATGGAGCAAAGTTATACAAGTAAATTCCTTGGAATCCATCTGGATAACAACCTTAATTTTGAGAACCATGTGAAGTCTTTGAATGGAAAACTAGCATCTGGGTGTTATGCTGTGCGAATGGTCTCAAGAGAACTGGGAACAGCCACTGCGAAGGTGGTATACCACGCTCTGATAGAATCACATATCAGATTTGGTATACCATTTTGGGGTATCTGCAGCCAACAAAATTTCCATAGTATATTTGTTCTACAAAAACGTGCAGTTCGATACCTTTACAGGGTTGGACCCAGAGAATCTTGTAAACCACTGTTCGGTCAAATAAAAATCCTCACCCTTCCCTCATTATTCATTCTGGAAACGGTGTGTCTAGTACATAAAAACAAATCTTCGTACGATGCAAATGTGGGTATCACTAGCCAAAATAACAATTTGAGACTTCCAATTCCGTCTTCAAATATGACGAAGAATTTCCTGATCTATGGTGCAATTAAACTATATAATCATCTCCCTCATACCTCCAAAGACATCGTTTCGCTTTCTCATTTTAGGAGATCTGTCAAAAGATTACTTGTTGATGAGGTGTTTTATAGTGTCCAATAGTTTCTTGAGAAAGATTGGAATAGGTAATATGTATATATTTGTAAAGACCTATATTTGATTATTTGATCCATTGAAAATTTTATTATATTTATTGTTTAATTGTTTTGATATAATATGTTTGTTCCCTTTTGTTATTGTTGTTCTGCTTGCGTAAATACGTATTTTTTATAATTGTGACAATGTAGTACCTGCTCCATACCATTTATTTTTATATATTTTATACCTTTTATCCAATTTTTTATATATACGAGGGCTGTTTGGTAACTCCGTGACTATTTGAATAAAGAAAAAAAAATTGGCAAATAAGCGTTTTATTTTTCAACATAATCTCCTTTTAGATCAATACATTTAGTCCAGCGTTTTTCCAGTTTTTTTATTCCTTCCAAATAATAGGTTTTCTCAAGGCCCTCAAAATAGGCGTTTGTTTCGGTTATAACCTCTTCATTCGACCCAAATCTCTTACCACCCAGCCATTTCTTCAGGTTTGGGAAAAGAAAATAGTCGCAAGGGGCTAAATCTGGAGAATATGCTGGATGGGGTAGTAGTTCGTAGCCCAATTTATGAATTTTTGCCATAGTGACTACACACGTGTGCACTCGTGCATTGTCTTGATGAAGCAGCACTTTTTTTTTCGCTAAACGTGGTCGTTTTTGCCTCAAATCAATATCGAATCTGTCTAAAAGCTCTGAATAATATTCGCCGTTGATCGTTCTACCCTTCTCTAAGTAATCTATATGAATGACACCGCGTGCATCCCAAAAAACTGTGGCCATAACCTTGTTGGCTGACAGACGCACCTTAGCCTTCTTTGGTGCACGTTCACCAGTTGACACCCACTGTTTTGATTGTTCCTTGGTCTCTGGGGTATTGTGATGGATCCATGTTTCGTCTACGGTTATATAACGGCGTAAAAACTCGCCCGGATTGCGATTGAACTTTGCCAAACACTCCTTTGAAGTGGTCACACGGTTGCGCTTGTGGTCGAGTGTGAGCAATCGCGGCACCCATCTCGCGGATAGCTTCTTCATGTCCAAATATTCATGTAAAATGTGATGTACTCGCTCAGTTGAGATGCCTACAGCCTCAGCTACCTCACGTACTTTTATTCTCCGATCGTCCAATATCATTCCATGGATTTTATCGACGATTTCTGGCGTGATGACCTCTTTTGGGCGACCTGAACGTACGGCGTCACTTGTGCTGGTACGACCACAACGGAACTCAGTAAACCACTTCTTAACCATTGAAATTGATGGTGCAGAGTTCCCATAGTATTTATCAAGTCTCTTCTTGGTTTCAGTTCTGGTTTTTTTACGCAAAAAATAATGCTTAATCAACACACGAAATTCACTATTTTCCATTTTTGTTAAAATTCACGAGGTTGTCTGCTTCTAATTGCTGTCAAACACAAACCAAATGTCGCAGCTTGCTCAAAATTTGACAGTAGTCTATTGAAAGATGGTGGTTGACAGCAGCAGTGTTGCATTTAAAGTTACTGCGCGGGAAATTTAAAAAGTCACGGACTTACCAAACAAGCCTCGTATTTTTTTATTTATTGTGACTTCATCAATGAGATTCAAATCTTCCGATGATAAAGTATATTTTGATTTGCTTTGATTTGATTAGAAGCAATTCAAACCATTACATCAGATGTACTCGACAATGATTTGGATTCCACAGTAAGACGATATTACCTGTGTTTAGAAAGTAATGATCACTTGTTCGAACATCTTTTGTAATTAAGTCAGAGCCATAATCGGAGGTTTCTCCTGAATGATTTTATGTAATGTCTGAAATAAACTAAAAACATATTTAAACAACTATATATGACGTATTTCAGAATAAAAAAAATTGCTTTGAATTTTGTAATAAAAATGACAGGGCCGTATTAAAAAAAAAGTTGATAAAGGTTCCTCGGAAACGAAACCTCGTAGTGAAAATTTGTAGGCGTCATCTTGTTGAGCTCATAAAGTGGCAATCAAAATGTATTTTTATTTTTTAAAATCTTCTAAAATAACGTTAGAAATAAATAAAAACAAATATCGAAAATTTTATTTTATTCAAAATATCTCTAAATCCGAAAAAGATACCCCACTTCTGCAAACTCCATATAAAAGGCCTGTGGATTGTGCAACTTTTCTCTGATTCAACCAAGATTGTAACTCCAATCGTTTCCGAGATCATAATGCTATCCTATCCTTATCTTGGACACACTGTATATTTATTTTTGATGGTGGTTGATAGATAACGAAAAATCTTTTACTGAAACTGATGTCATCACGAGATGGCATATAAGAACAGCTGCTGTGAAAAAGTGCTTATTTTGTTTCAGTTCTGACGATAACATCAGAAAAAAATTATTGAGCTATCAAAAAATTGATATTTTCAGAAATAACTTGAAAATCAAAAATTTGTTTGGAAATCTTATACTGCCATATCAATGCCCTTCTGTTACGCAACTTTTTTCCATTTAACAAAACTATATCTAATCCCGTTTCCGATATTCCCATTATGGCCATCCTTAATTTGGAATTTTTTACTATTTTCAGCCTTTCTGTAGTAACTCTAGCAGGAAGTTTGTTGAAAAAAGTTGTACCTAACTATTTTATACATTACAATAATTGAATAGAAAGTGAAGAGTGTTCTTGTAACAAAACATTTTATTTAGCGATAAAGGGTTGCCGATTTTATTGAAAATTATTTTTCTCCGCGTATTTTGTTCAGCAGCAATGTCTGTATTGTATAGTTGCGAGGTTCACCCCAAGCAAGTATGCGATATCTAATCATTGAATCATGATAAAAAATTTCGTAGCAAAGCAGGATGTCCCTAATTGCAATGAATTTGTTACAGCGCCCCCATTCTATTCGGAGTCAGATTCATGAGATCTGTCCAACCCATGTTGGTCTAACAACAGTCACATATTCTACGATAATAATATATTTTTTTATCACCAAGATTGCAATCAATCGACAATTAGTTAAAATATTGTAATTCAATCACAAAAGTTGAATCCGGCAAATTCGTTAACATGAACAATTTTCCTACTCATAAGTAGACTCTTGTTGCCAAATAATCACCAAAAACTATGTTTTTCTACGACAGTGCGTAAACTGAGGTTTTACACACTGTTCACAGTGCGTAAAGTGATACTTTTTAGCACCAGTGCGTAAAGTAATGTTATACGCACTATTCAAACATTTTTCAAAAAGACAGTGTTTTGCGTAAGATTGTACTCAGAAGTCATCATGATCATCATCACGAAAATTAGAAATTTCATAAGATAAAACAATGAACATGGCTACAATTTGTTAATATAATAACTGCCGTAGGACAAATTTTGTATGATACATTTCCATAAAGAGCTTTTTTGTACCCGCTCGTACAAAAAGGTCCTATATTACTAACTTGTATAAATAACTTTTAGAAAGAGTTGGTTTTGCGGATTATTTCACTTATGCTGAACTAAGTACGCCTTTTTTTTATCAGTTGAAATTTTTATGTTGATGTTTTCGATTTTGTAGTTCGGCTCTTGATTGAAATTGTTTGAAATTGAAATTGTTTGAAATTGAAATCGTTTGTTGAAATTGTTTTTTCCGTTAACCAGATGTCGTCCCCTTACGAACGGCAACCCTCAGAAGTCGAAACTTTTGCGAGCCAAGGATTAACGAGGCCTTACCCTTTTACGTGCGATTCCTAGCACTTTCTTGGGCCATCACATAAATTTCTGCAGTTGCCATGGTTTGAAACATCGCCTACTGGCAGCAAAAGTGAAACAATGTCGCTTTAACCACTCGGCTACCTGGCCTAGATTATAATGATGATAATAATAGCGTCTTTTTTTTCCATGTAAATTTTCAATTATTTACATATTTTTTTTAGAAATAATGTAAGTGGCATAATAGGCGGAGTTCCAGCTTTGAGTATCCTCATAGAAAAGTAATGATTTTAACAAAAAATATAGCCGCTCTTCGACTCAACCTCAAAACACACGTATAATGGAATGGACCAAAAATAAATAGGGATTCACAAAAAAATATACTTGTTATAAAACCTAGTAAGATACACAATCATGGGAACTCACTGGGGGAGGAGGGGGGGGGGGGTCTTTGTTTCTTCAGCAACCTCTCTTTTAAATGAAATTTGAAGCTATTTGTTTTCAATTCTATCAAGTTATTCGGAATATCATTATATATATACCTTCGTAATTTGGTAACTACAGGAAGACTTAAACTTTTCAGTTCTATGAATAGGAGGTGTTTGAGAGTCCTTTGAATCTTAAATTCAATGTCTGAAGAAGAGTACGAATCTTTATTTTATTGTAGAGAAAGTGGGCTTTTACTCATAATAATGTGATGATAAAGGGCAGAGTGCAACAACCTACAACTATCCATATTCAACCATCATATAACCTGTAATTTATGCGAAACAGGAATTTTGCACCTTCTGTATTTTCATCTTATAAATATTGGTAAGACTTGGACCATACAATCTGCAAAGTTGAATATTGACAATACCAAGCTTTAACATAACATTATTTTCGTTCTTAGCGGTAGAAATTTCCTACTGCCATATATTACTTTTAGATATTTTCTCTTTGTACTTTTCAACAAGTGAAATAAACATATTTTATTATTATTATATTAATTTGTAAGCTTTCTGAATTACGAAATTCACATGTTTTTCAAATTTGAGGTCTCTGTCGATGATGACTCCCAAATTTTTTTAGTATTCAACTATCTCAAGAGGAGCTCCATCTATTTTTTATATTGATCTTTTGTTTAATTCCGTTTTCAGTTGATTTTGGTCCGAAGATCATAACACTGGATTTTATTGGATTTATTTGTAAATAGTGAGTAGAAGCCAATTCAACAAAGTTATTAATATCCTCGTTGACCCGCTAACAAGCATCTCTCACGCTACTAGTAGCAAAAGATTGATAAAATTATGTGTCATCTGCGTAAAGATGGATTTTGCAATATTTCACGCATTTCACAAGTTGACCGGTATAAATTGTAAAGAGAATTGGTCCAAGGTTTGACCCTTGTGGCACACCACATTGGCTATTGGATACCTATATAATGTGTTCTCTTTTTCGAAACAAATTATGTTGCCTCAGGAAACCACACTCACGCTACGCGCAGATGTAGTTTTGAAGCAATATAATTTGTTTCTCAAAATCGAAGGATTTTGTATTTCGATAATCATCGATATCGATACACTTGTTATACATACGATAATTCCAGTAGCAAATGTTCAAACATTGAAAATGATAAATGCTCCAATGAAATTAGGCAAAAAACTAGAAAATTGTTATAACAATTTCACTCTATAATTAAAAAAAAAAAATAAAAAATTAGTTCTTGACATGACATGTCAGACACGAAGCATATATGGAATTTATTTCTGATGTTGAATGGTGCTTTGATGCTAGTTGTCCTATAATTAGGAAAAGCAAAAAAACAACTCCAGAAATAAAAAAATGGTATTAAATTTTACTCTATAATTTAAAAAAAAGTTTTGAAGAAAAAATTAATACTTGCATGACACGGAAAGAGTCAAACTACAACTTTTCTCTAAAAAATTACCATACTTCGAAATTTCATCTTTCTGCGAACTCTATATAGATATAGAAGAAAAACATTGCTTCGCCAAACATTTCAAATAACTATTTTCGCAAAAGTAATATTGCTATTATAATTAGAAGACATTTTATGAATTATTGTTTCGTACGAGACAAAGTTTACTAAAATGACTGATTTTTCTGTAACAATTTCACTCTCTCTGTAATTTCTGCGGCAAAATTCACTACGTACCTAGGTTCATAAATAAAAGTACTTGTTTGCCAACGTGTCCACATGTCGAAAATGCTTTTTATCTCCCACCAGAACTATTTATAAATTATAAATCATAAATTTGTCATCACCAACATCAGCCAACCAAAATGACTTCCGGAGTAGGTATACATTTTTTTCGGTGTGCTAAAAATAACATAATACCATTTAAAATAATAATCTACTACATCCAACGGAACCTAGAGATCTGGAGGGTGATCAATGGCTAAGCGAACTAGACAAGCGAAAAGACATCTGGTGATAAAAATGTTAAACTACAGGTAGACAACTATGATGTGTGTACAGGATGTTTCCTAACCACAGTTCCTAACTGCAGGGGGTGATTCGTTAGGTCATTTTAAGAAGAAAAGTGTCTATGAACATATGTCCGGAGTTGCTTCGTTCCTGAAATACAGGGCGTTTAAATTTAAAAAAGGTAATTATAAAATATCATAACCAGTTATTTGAACTGATAAGGCGCTCATTTAGCCCTAACTAGATTGAAATTATTAAGGCCAGTGGCGTCTGTCTCAGTGGGCACCACAACAAACAATATTATAAAAAAAGTATGCCACTGACTTTTTTCGTAGATTTTTATTTTTTTTGAGCAACCGAAAATACAACAATTGCGATATTAGAGTAAATGGGCAAAATGTCCACCTTCTGATAAAATAAACGACCGCATTCGATTTGCCATTGATTGTCTGACACGTTAAAAAATTCCTGGAGAAGTCCTTATTACATTGCAATTATCAATTATTCGATTGCTCAAGTCATTCACATCTAGTACAGGAGTTTTATAAACAAAAGCCTTCAGGTGACCCCATAAATAGAAATCTAGAGGATTCATATCAGGACTGCGAGCTGGCCAACGTTGAGGTCCTGCATGTCCAATCCATCTATTAGGGTAGGTAATGTCGACATGCTGACTAGCAAGAACACTAAAATGAGCTGGAGCCCCGTTGTGCATAAACCACATGTTGCCTCTTACAAGTATTGGTACTTCTTCTAAGAAAATGGGTAAATGATCTCGCAAAAGGTCCGTGTAGGATTTACCTGTTGATCTTTCTGTTAAAAAAAATGGGCCAATTGGGTAGTCACAAATAATTCCTGCCCAAACGTTCAGCGAAAATTGATGCTGAAAATGATTTTCTCTAATAACTTGGGGATTTTCGTCGGCCCAAAAATGGTTATTGTGAAAGTTCATAATTGCATTTTGTGAAAAATTTGCCTCGTCCGTAAATAAAATATTTGGTAAAAAATTATTATTGTGTGCCATCAC
Source organism: Chrysolina oricalcia (assembly GCA_944452925.2). Taxonomy (NCBI): domain Eukaryota; kingdom Metazoa; phylum Arthropoda; class Insecta; order Coleoptera; family Chrysomelidae; genus Chrysolina; species Chrysolina oricalcia. Next base: position 6,475,926 of record OX101809.2, on the reverse strand, counting down.
ACGAATCAACCACCTGCAAAACATTAATCTTGGATGTGATATGGGTATAGGAGGTTTCTTTTTGGAACTTTGCAAACGTTTTTGGGCTGACTTTAAGGTGCAGTGCAATCTTCTTCTATCGCATCAAGTAGAGGGCCAGGTAGCCGAGTGGATAAAGCGTCAATGTTTAAATCACCTTTGGCTGCCGGTCGCTGGTTCAAACCACAGCGACTGCAGAATTTTTCTGAAGGCTTGAGAAAGTGGTATGGTATTGGTAGGTATGGATGGTGACTGACGCGCTTCGACCTAGTTAGATCTATTGTGCCCCATCTTCTTCTGCTATCTCAAGGTGTTCTCGTTTACAGCAGCCCCTCAAGCCTCAATTCCTTAAGGAATTTTAGGATTTTGAGGGGGTCCATTTGTGGTATTTCTTCCACAGTCAGCTGGTGTGATCCCAGTATATTTAATCTTTTGTGGTGTACAGCATAACACTCCATCAATATGTGGTGATGTGTTTCTGGATGTTCCCCACAGAATCTGCATGTGTTGTCTTCCTCCAAGCCTAGCTTCCTTATGTGTTCTTTGAGTCTGCAATGCCCCGTTAGAAATCCTGTGATTGTCTTTAGACTAATTTTGCTGAGGTTAATCAGTGTTTTCGATCTTGCTCGGTTGAAATTGCCGAGGAGATCTTTGGCCTGCCTTAGCCCTGGAAGTCTTTGCCAGTATGTTGCTCTCATTGCTTCTTCAGTTTTATTGAGTTCTTCTTGGAAGTAAGTGGTATGGTAAGATACAATGGGCATCTGCCTACGTGTCATCGGGTCAGCCTGAGTGGCTGGACAAGCCTACCACGCACGTTTAGTGGGTATACCTGAGGGGAATCCAATTTGGACTAAGGGTACTCCCACACTACCTTATGGGATGTGTGAAACATGCCGGATAAGGTGCCCATAAAAAGTTTCAACCACCTCGTTCAAATTTAAAAAAAAATCGCATCAAGTGTAGCTACTTCTAGTTAAGGCGTTGTTACCGTTTCTGGTCTCCCACCACCTGCATTTTTATTGAAACTCCCAGTTTCAAATACTCATGTATGTAGCGTTCTAAATATTTTACACAAGGAATTACTCTGTTGGGATATCTGTCCTGGCAAATTTTCCGTGCTTCTCCCGAATTTCCATTTGCTAATCCATAAATAAGGTGCATGTCAGCCATTTCAGTGTTAGTGAAATTATTCACGATGGAATCGCTGCTAATTGACAACTCTGAATTTTACTGATATGACAATAATGTTGCCACGAAGAACTGAAGCGTAGAGCTGAATCGTAGAACTGAAGTGTAGGACTGGAGCGCAGAACTGTAGAACTCGAGATGCTAACTGAATAGTAAGACAGAATGATAGATATATCTGAATGATGTCGATGATATAACTGATATTATGGAAATTGGTTAATACTTTTCAGTGCCTCTTTGTAACTCTCAGACTAAAAAAACTCTTGTTCGACATATTCCCAGGATTTTAAATACATTCAAAAAACAAAAAAAACAAATGACTTTGGAAAAACATATTTTATCAACAGATAGAAAACTGGTTCGTGGGAAACTTGTTTACCAAATTCATGATGAGAATACACTCCTTTACTTCACGGAAAATGAATAGTTAACATCTTTGAGGTTAGCTTGATAAAAACCTCATGTCAGATAAAACTTACGACAGTCTGAATCGTGTGGAGTCTCGCAGTCATACTCATTAGACATACGAGGAAGTTTTTTGGCCATATCTCCGCAGCCGTTTGACATAATCCCATCAAACCTGGTATCACTGGATTCGTAATGACGATCCCTAACCAAATATGGAAAAATATACTGGGTTTCCAATTTAAAAATATCACCAAAGTCGTTTTTACTCAATTGCGGATAACCCTATATATTTTGGGTGGGGTTCAAAAATTGGCCCATCGGAAAACAAAATCGACCTGTCCGAGGATTTTTCCGAAATATCTTTACATTCAGAAATAATGAATTTATTCCTTACTTTATGTACACACTGTATAATACATACAGTGAGTCTTTTTATGGTCCACTCCTCCCCCCACAACCAACCAGTTAAACCGCTTTGAATGGTCTCAGCATACTACTTTTTGAAATAAAAGACATGGTGATTGCTCGAAAGGTGGGGAGGCATATCAAGCTATAAATTTCAAATAGCAAGACAAGTGTCATATCATTGAAAAGAGAATTCAACTCTATTTTCAAGCATCTACGTTTTTTCAAATTTCGTTTTATAATTTTTTGTACAGCATGCATTCGGAATATTAACAGTATAACAGGTGTAACAATGATATTTGTCGGTAATTTTCAACGGAAAGCACATCACCTTTTTGAAGAGAAGAAAAATAAAAGCGACATTCATCAAATCTGGAAATGTTCCGTATTGTAGCGACTATTTCACGCACTTGTCAAATGAACCAATCAGGAGTTCTAATCAAGTTCAGATTATCGATAATACCAAACTTGACTATTGACTCTGATGGCCTGTCAAGTTCGGTGTTTTCAGATTCGTGTATGTGACAGTTAAATGTAAAATATAAGCAATCACGCTATGCAGTATGCTTGCATTTAAAAATGAGCAGATTTGGGATAAATTCTATCGAATTAATCAATGTTTCCTGTTTACTGAACTTAACTTTTTTGTTAATTTCTTTTAATTCTGCCAAAATTCAGATGTTTTACCTTTCTCTTTGTTTGTGAAATAGTCTAATAAAATTCCACTCGTGATTGAATTTATCTTTTATTTCTGAATGAAACTGAATTGCAATTCAGTTTCGTTCAGAAATGAATCGACAGACTTATCGCAAAAATCCAATCACTCGTGATATTACTACTGATAAGTTGACGAGGCAAGCTTAAGATGATTGCATGGCGATAAATTTTTGGCTAAACATCATAAGTACCAGTAGAATTTTTGTATTTTAGATGTTTAATTATATTCAATATTTCATGCTCATCAATGAAGGAAATAAGAATACTTGTTAGCACCCTGTTAGAGGCAGTCCTGGAACTAGCAGTCTCTGGACCGAAAGAGTCAGTAATTTTTTGGTGGCAGTTTGAGGTAAAATAACATGCAAAAGTGTTCATCAGCTCCTTGGCATTAGAAATTATTTTGTCATTGTCATTCATAGAACTTGCTTTGGCCGAATTATTATTTCTACCCGTTTTTCATTTCTGATTTTCCACGTTTCTTCAATTTCCTTCTGTGATTGTATTATTCTTTGTTGATAGTCATTTTTCTTAGTTTTTTTTTTAGTTTAGCTCTATACTGTTTTCTCTTTCATTTGTGAATGTTTTCAGCATGGCCCAAATCAGTGAATGACAAATAAAAGTGACGTGTGATCAATATTTTCCTACTTTCTGCCAGGTCGGGAGAATACCACTTTTTTATTGCTGAGGTTGTTTTCTCAATTCTTAATTCTATTTCAATTTACATTTTTAATTATACTTGAAAGCTTTGTCGATGAGTTAAAAAACTTCTGACATTAAAGTATATTTTGACTTTGGTTTTCCTAATTAGAGAACAACTAGCATCAAAGCACCATTTATCATTTATATATGACATGTCGTAGAAGTGAGACCACTCAATTTTATTCAGTAGATACAGAAAATGACTTATATTATCATTTTAAACGTCGATAAGTTCGATTTTGTTTTTTTGCCCTTACATTTTTTAGTCGAGAAGTCATCAAACAAATGTTCACACCTTGTCAAGACAACTTTCCATAGACTATCTATCTGTAAATTTGAATCAGAATGCTTTACCAGGCGTTATTTAATCCAGGCCACCGACAATACCGTTGGACCAATTCAATTTTCTTCAATATCTTCGATGGATTTAACCATCATGACTAAAAACCTGAGTTATTCCTCAGAGCCCTAAATTCATTTGAGGGTACTAAAGGCAACGTTTATTATTCTTCAAAATGGAAAAATCCATTCCAGAAATAATACGATACGTCATTCAGTAACTTGAAGCCGAGTTCACATAGTGCGCCATCTTCCCCTTCCTGCTGTCTCGAAGTTCCCCAACAAATTTCATTAGTCTCCCTTTGGCAATCCCTTCAATCTTGGACTCCGAGTAATTCGAAGCTGAATTGGTTAAATCCACCCCGTAACCTGAGCCAGTCAGTGACGGTGACCGTCCTGTACAAATTTATTCATTACGTCTGGATTGTTGACTAGCTCTTTTCGACTACAAAATACTACAATCATTATCCATTGTTCTCGACCTCCCCAGCCGATCTGATAACCCCTTGTACAATGAGCCAAGTCTTCAAGGAAGAGATACTAAAAACAGCTGAAAAAAATTAACGATACTCTCACGCTAACCGAGACTTCGAAAAAAGGAATATGATGAATAGGGAATACCTACATAAAATCTATAGACCAGTGAAGAAGGTTAACCGGTCGACCTTTGAAAAAATCCAAGCTTTGAAAACGGAACGTCGTCATGGTCACGCACAGGAGCGGCATGAGGATTTTAATCGGTCTTGAAGAAAATAATTTAAGTTTTCAACTTCAATTTCAATTTATTCATTGCTCTTAAAGTACAAATTTATATATATATATATATATATATATATATATATATATATATATATATATACATCAATGTATTATTACTCTGCTGGATCAAAGCACTTGGGTGATTGTATTGTGACAGCCGTCTAAAATTTAGCAGAGTGTACTAACAAATAACATCCTATGGTTTTGACATAAAATATTATTATGATATTGTATTTATTATTTTTATTTATTTTTTTATTCAAGTTGTTGAAATTAAAATGCCTGGCTATAAATTTTTTCTCAATCTACTCTTTTTACCTTGTCTTCACCTTTTTATATTTTTAATTCAGTCGGTATGCTAATGTAGATAGATGCCTCTCTCTCAGGAGAGTTGCAGGTGGGCCGTCCTTCCAGTTAATGATGTAAATTCATCAGTTTTATGAATTTTGTAAAAATTATAAATGCAATAAATATAAAAATTAAATAGTATGTTTTATTTTTTCAAAATCAAATACCTTATTGTCCAAAAATCTATCAATATTCATGAATTTAGCCATTTTGTCACAACAAAATCAAACACTCAGTACTTAAATTTACCTATAATAGGAGAAACCTACCTTAAATTATGAAAATCATCAGTTCTATACTCTAACTACTATCTAGTACTATTGTAATCAAAAGTTCAGTATCTCTGAATTGAAACTAACTTCAATATGTCTGGATAAAAGTTTTCAAAAATCTTATGTTATAAGTAATGGTTTTTGACAAAATGTTTATTATCACGGTTTGGAATAGTTCTGGGGTTTGGAAAGTATACTTCAAAGTTGTACCTGGGTTTTGTGTGAAATATTCTGTTGCTGCCAGTGGTAAATGTCTGGTGTTTCTATTTCAGGAACTTGTATTGTATCAGGATTCATAAATTTGTCTTGTCTGTTTGGATAGTTTTTTCCTCGATTTCAGTTTTATTTTTCTAATTTTTTCTTCTAAATTTGTATCGTGACGCTTCTTAAAATTTTCTTGTTGATCTACTATCTTCCTAGCAACGCTTAGCCAAATCTTCACTCACTCCCGCACTCTTAGATTGTTTTAACTCGCACCTTACATCTATTTACAGAGACTTATTTCAAAATATTTCACTTTCATGACAACTTTAATTATTTGTGATAATTGATTTGTATTGATTGTTTTGCCTGAATGGATCATTTCTTTATTGAATTTTGATTTTCAAATATTCTTTTTCTACAAACGTCAAAAAATGACAAGGTTCGCACATTGACAACAGTATGCGAAGTGGCACTTTTTTTCATTTTCATTCGTTACCATGACACCGTGCGCGAAGTAATGTGCGAAATATATTTCGCACACTGCATGTAAACTATATGGGATTTTCATATTCTAACCTATATGGTCCTCAACTCCTCAATCAAGCAAAAAACAAGAAATTGTTTATTTATTAATGTAGAACAATAATTAAGGCTTTCAAATTGTGAGAGATATTTTTCTGGCTTTATTTGCTTCACACCACTCTTAAAATTGCTGATATGCATTTTCATACTGCCGCCTCGATTTCTCCGGTAAAAGGTTGGAAATTACGGAATTGGCCGCATCTATCAAGTTAGGTGGGGTACTGCTTAGTTCATCGTCGCTCGAAATTTCCATTCTTTTACAATAATAAATATCACGCACGAAATTGACGCGAATAAAAAGTCACTACAAAATAATTATCAAGAACTGTCACTTTGAAATAATTGTCAACAAATGCCATTTTATTTCCATAGTTACAGTAATTACTTGATTTGGAAAAATTATTTAAGCCAGTTCAATACTATTTTTCATAGTTATTACTTATTTTAGAACAATATTTTTGACGTTTGTAGAAAAAATTTTGTTTGCATCTCATGCGCGAAATACTTTGGTAATCTCGACTATTTTTTTTTACTCGGCTGCGCCTCGTTAAAAAAAATCAGTTCTCGATCACCAAAGTAGCATTTCGCGCACTAGATACAAAAATAACTATTCTTTTCACTTGGTTGCTTTAGTCATCCATCTGTCATTAATCATTTGCTTCTTGTTTTGACAATTATCTACAGTATTTCTTTATACAAAAAAAGCGGAGAAAAAGTTGTTAGGTGACATTCAGAAATAATGAAAGTTGAATCAACTAGTGCTTCTATTTTTCCAGAAAATGTTTTTTATCATCGTGATTTTGGTAGATGAAATTTTTGAGATCAGATTTGTACTTTAATTTATTGATTTTCTTCAATTCTACTGGCGGTAAGTTATAAAGTTTCAGACCATTAAAAATGTACTTTATAGATAAATTTTGTGTGAAGCGTGTATTATATTTATTTTCAGAGACATGATATCTTTCTCTATTATCTCTATTAACAAACATCCATACTAAACTTTGGTAAGCATGTAAGCTTCCTATATTTAGTGAGTTGGCTTATGTATATACATTTTCAATGGACATTTTTTTTCAACAGAACTTTCAACGTATTTTGCATAGTCTGAACGCTATTCATAACATTACATACATACATTTCTCTCCAAGCTGTAATACAATATCTAATGACCGATTCTGCAAGTGAGACGTAGATGGTGTGTAAGTTTTTCCTTGACAAGATTTCTCTCAGATTATAGACTCTATATGTCAGTTGTCTTAGTCTTTTTGTTACATAGACGGCATGCTCGTCCCACCTCAAATGCTGGTCCAAAAGGATTCCTAGATATTTGATATAAGCCACTTTTTCAATCGTTGAACAGTCACAAGTTTCTTGATGCAATTGGGGAATGTATTTGTAACGAATTCAAATTGGGTTGATCATTGCTTGTCAAAGTGAATCTAGTTTTCTTGATATTTGAATAGCAGCATAAAATGTTCGACAACAATCCAATCATTATCGCTCATGAGTAAGTATTCCTTACAAGCATGCACACTCAGTAACCCTTTCATTTTTGTCATGGATGAGTGAGAACAGAATAGAATTGGGCAAATTTCAGTTGACCCAAAAGGAGAGATTCCCAGATCCACGTCACATGGAAATCAGAAGAATTGCAGGAGATCTTGTATCCGAAATAGTAATAGACTATTTTAAATAGCTAGTACTCTTTCGATGAACACTTCAGGAATTCATAGCGGATCATCAGGGATTTTATATATATTTTTATCTCATTTTCAAACATGACTTTTCCTAGTCAATACATTTCAAAACAACCAAAGCCAAACAATTAAAACGGTTTTCTACAACAATTAGTGAACCTGTGCATATGGGTGTCTTCGCGTATATGTATTCTTCGAACCTGGCTAGAAAACGACGAGAAAGATTATTCGGTAAGTAAGATCATTGTTAGAATTGAGAACACATATGATGGTTTTTTAGCTGAATTAATCTCCACAAAAGTGTTATTATGTGATTCTGTTTATTAAATGAAAGTATTGTGGACAGAATAGTACAAACCTAATTATTTCAATAGAAGAATTCACACGCTAATGGCCAACCGCTATAAATTATATGTGAAGAACTAAGGGGAGGGGACATTAAGAGATAATGTTAAACTAAAAGAATACACGCCGCGGCGATAGCCAGAGCAATAGTCCGAGAGAGTCACTCTAATCTAATATTCAACTAAATAAATGTTCAATCTGCCTTATTTAAGAACAGCTAATAGTACATGAGTAACAGATAATAAGTGACAGATGACAGGTGACAAGTTATAGATATCAGGTGGTGGGGGATGTCACGTAACAGCTTGGGGTGCTTCGATAGGTTGATGTTGAGAAGGGAGGGGTCTAAAAGCGGGAGTGGTGGGATGTCAAATATCGCCATAGCTAAATTGTGAAAGGCTTTCGCGGCCATCGTCACTTACATGGTGGTTCTTCGGGTAGTAAGGCCGACGTATGTTGAGAGAAGATCTCGACGTTTCGCCAACACCAGTGGTTAGCATTTTCAAGAGAAAGTTTCTGGTTTTTTAAGTCGCTGTCAAATGCTTGACATTTGTTATACGTTGTCTCAATGAATACCTGTGATTTGATGTTCTTACATCTGATTGGTCCATAGCGTTAGCTGACATCATAGAATCGTTCGTACCGTTATTTTGTGGATAGGGAGAAAATTGAGAATTTTTGAGAACTGGAAGCCAAACCTTGTTCAATTGTAGTCCTTCTTCGGTTCTGTTGAAGTTGTTCTGGTCTTTCTGAATTTCAATTGCTTCCCGGAAGAGTCTTGGGTAATAGGCAGATGTTGAAGAGATGACTTGGGTTTCTTCAAATTTCACTCTATGGTTATCGTTGTTGAGAGTATGTTCTGCGACAGCGGATTTCTGTGTGTGCCCTAACCGACAGCAAGCCTTGTGTTCTTTGATTCTTGTTTTAACGAGCGTTTCGTGGTTCCGATATAAACGCTTCCACAGGAACATAGTACGTCTCCTTTGTCCTTCGCTGATCTAAAGTGGTCTTTCAGTTTTTTTCAAAAATCAGATGTAAGAACGTCAAATCACAGGTATTTATTGAGACAGCGTATAACAAATGTCAAGCATTTGACAGCGACATAAAAAACCAGAAACTTTCTCTTGAAAATGCTAACCACTCGTGTTGGCGAAACGTCGAGATCTTCTCTCAACATACGTCGCCATAGCTATTTACTAATGGACAAAAATAGATGTACACTGTGTATATTATTGTGAAAATTCGTTATGAATGAGAAAAGTAAACAATAAATCATGCGAAATAACATCGAATATCACCTAATTATTATAAAAATGTTCTATGGAGCTGTTCAACATTTTGACAAAGGATTTCTTTAAATGTAAAGTTAATAAGAAATTATTGGAAAATCGGTCTACTGTGAGTAATGAAAAAAGCTGCCAAGAAGTACGTGGAAGAAAAACCGTTTCATAGTAACACGCGTGTCGCAGTTGTTGTGATTCTCTTTGTTTGAATAAGTGAAAATAAATATAATTTCATGTTGAACACTACTCCAGCAGAACACTTTAAAACACCTGCTGGGTGTTATTTCAGCATTTCAACGAAACAAATTAGCGTTCATTTCGGTGAAATATACTCGAGATGCATATTATGGCTGGTTGAACAAGCTGATCATTTGTTTAAAAATTTTTTAAACGTAATGAAAGGAATGAATCATATATACCTAGTATATCATTTCAATTCCAATAAAGTCAATAAAAATATCAAATTATTGGTTTGCCTTTTCAATATGACTTGCTATTTTCAAGTCAGATGTTCATAATTTTGTAACTTTTTCTGATTTTTTTGTAAATGAAAAAAGCTGTTGGATATTCTTAAACCTGTAATGTTCAGAGAACAACGTGAGAACCGAGGAAAAGTAGGTAGGAATTGATTCTTCTTTCTTTTGTTGTATGAGAACTTGAGAAATGAAATTTTTTAAAGTTGGGTGATTACCGTGCTGTGAAAAAAGTTGGGTGATCACTTTTTATTTCTTGTAATTTTTTTTCAAAATTGGATGATCACCTTTTTTTGATGGGTGAAAACCTGAGAATTTTTTTTTCAAAGTTGGGAGAACCACGTGCCGTAAAAAACAAATTCAATTTAAATTTCTACAGGATTTATGCCTCAGGGAACACCTCTCGAGTTCCACAGCTTTGCCGATCGTTGGAAGAACTAGCCCTGGGAAAGCGATGTTCGGCATGTCTCCAAAATGACGACAAAGGGATGTGAAGACTGATATCGACGGGTTACTGTCGATGAGACTGCTAACAGAGGAACGATTGAAGTTATTCTAGAAGAGCGTCATTCATGAAAATATCTAAAACGGAGACAGATCGCCAACTTGTCTGCGGTGTATCATATAATAATAATAATAATAAATCGCCTTCATTTATATGAAATGAACCTTTATACATTCCAGGATATGCTGTGGTCTCATGAGGATCCATCTAACTTTCGTCCTATTTCACTCATACCAATTTTAGCAAAAATTATTGAAAGACTGATTCATTCGAGAATTATTGAATTTTTGAGATGTCATAATTTAATCAATAACCTTCAATTTGGATTTAAAAAAAAATAGAAATACAGGAGATGTAATGTTGTCCCTTTTATATGAGATACCGGGTGACACAGCAGACATGTAGCAGCCTGTAGTTTTTTTATTTGAAGAGATGAAGATTTGAAATTTGCAGAAGTTACGTAATCAATGATAGCGCTTCATTTGACTCTAACGACAACTTTTTTCAACTACCTGTTTGATCGGCAGTAACTCCAACTTCTTTTTTTTTAATGACACCCTGTATATTTATCTAGCCTATCTTATTTGTCTTGAAATTCACTAATCATTCGTGTATCACAAAGTGGCATTCGTTCCTCAAATCGCAGATGAATTGCATTTTATTGAAAAACTTCAAGTTGACTGTTACCAGAATTCGATAATCTTTCGATGCTTGGTAGACAGGCTGAACAATTGTACCCATGCCGAAAGATTTCCGGAAAGACGCCATCCACCTGAAAATTATTTCGCTAGAGTAGTAGAGCAGTTCAGATCAGTTCTTTTCAAAACTCTTCTAGCGTTCTCTCGATTCACGCCGATTTCGTCCTCAATTTGTCTCAGTGATTTCGTCGGATCTGCATGTACTATGGCCAAAACGTTTACTTCCATTTTCTGGTCGACAATGTATTGGAGATTGTTTTGATTTTCCGGTTCTCTTCTGAACTGCTCTTCTACTCTAGCGAAATAATTATTAGGCGGATGGCGTCTTTCCGGAAATCTTTCGACTTACAATTGTTCAGCCTGTCTACAATTTCTCTTGCACTCTCCGAACATCAACAACATATCGACCTTTCTATTCTTTGAATACATATTTAGCATCTAATTAAACGATGCAATTTTAATCAGCATAAAACTGACGGAGATAATCAGTACAATCAAATGATGTATACCTGTCAAACACAAAACATTATGTGTACACCGCCTACTACGCAAAATATTATTGCAAATATCTAGACTAATAGACTTGTGAATTGGTGGATCAGGGGAACAATTTTAATTTTATATTTCCAAATGGAAAGATCATGATATGGCTACATGGCCAAAGAGAAAGACAGATAGTTTCTTCACAAGTAGCCAAATTGAAAAAACATGTTCCTATCTCAGTTTTCGCAATATCGTGAGTTATTTTCAGATGTTTTTTCTTTTTATTGAAGAAATTATTAACAATCTGTAGGAAGTGATCAGGTATGGAAAAAACTGAAATTATGTCGTTTAACTGATACTCTTTGGATTTCCAAGCCTACCAAGCATCGAAATATTATCGAATTCGGGTAACAGCCAACTTGATGTTTTTCAATAAAATGCAATTCATCTGCGAATCAAGAAACGAATGCCACTTTGTGATACACGGTTGAATAGAGAATTTCAAGACAAATAAGATAGGCTGGATAAGTATTCAGGGTGTCATTCAAAAAAAAGAAGTTGGAGTTACTGCCGATCAAACAGGTAGTTGAAAAAAGTTGTCGTTAGATTCAAATGAAGCGCTATCATTGATTACGTAACTTCTGCAAATTTCAAATCTTCATCTCTTCAAATAAAAAAACTACAGGCTGCTACATGTCTGCTGTGTCACCCGGTATATTCGCGAATGAATGATGGGGAAGTGGCGGCTGCAGTGATTTTTCCAAAGCTTTTGATTGTGTGAATCATGAGATCCTTTTGCTTAAACTTCATCATTATGGTTTCAGGAACATCTCTCTCAAATGGTTTGAATCTTATTTGTCCGAGCGAAATCAAATAGTAAGGAATTCTGGGTATTCAGAATTAAAAAAAATTTATTGTGGAGTACTTCAAGGTTCTAGACTCTCAATTCTCTTTTTATTATACATAAATGACCTATTGAACATCCAGATATCAGGTTCTTTTACAGTTTTTGCTGATGACAGTAGTATATTTTAGCATCATAAAAACAAGCACGATCTTGATCAAATGATATGTTTTGATCTGAAAAAAGTGAAAGATTGGTGTGATTCGAATTTACTATCATTCAACATAAAAAATACAACATGATATCTTTTAGATGTCATCTTGAAAACATTCCGTTGGACAATAGCATCATTGAAAATAAAATGACATTAAAATACCTTGGACTGTATCTGGATAATTCGTTGAAATTTGAACAGCATGTTGAACTTTTATGTAAAAGCTCGGGTTGCTACGCATTGAGAGTTGTCTCGAATGAATTAGGATTTTCAGTTTCAAAACCAGTTTATCATTTTCTTATTGAATCGCATCTAAGATATGGTATTGCATTTTGGGTAGTTTGCCATAGTCATCGTTTACAGACTGTCCTAATTTTGCAAAAGCGTGCTTTGCGGTATTTATGTAAAATATGGGGATTCATGCCGACCTCTCTTTCTCAAACATAAAATTCTAACAGTAATTGCTATTTTTATACTTGAAACTGTTTGTTTGATACACAAACACAAAGCAAAGTTCTCTATTGAAAACAGTTCTTCTGATCGTAGTACCAGACAGAGTAATGATTTAAAACTTTCAATTTCAAAAAGTACACTTATCAAAAACTCCATATTCTATAATGTATGTAAGATGATTATTCATCTTCCAATAAATATTAAAAGTATCACATCACTTTTTCGTTTCAGAAAAGATGTGAAAAGTTTGTTATCAGAGAGAGTATATTATTGTTGTATATTTAAACTCTAATTCACTCTAAAATAATTTATTTAACGAAATACAATGATTCACAATGCTCTAATTTATATAACAATCACTCTACTATTTATATTCGACTTTCACTTCACTGACTGACTGTCTGTCTGCTGCGTCGTTCTTTTTATATTCACTGTTGACTTCTCCGAATGCTCTAGAATTTTCCATCGAATCGTCCAGATTCATCGAATCGTCCAGATTCTTCTCGGTGCATAGCGTATCGAAGGTCATATGCGGCATGCGTGAGTGTTCAGGCCCGGCATCGCCCACAGCTTCGCCACATTGCCCCCTTCTTAGAGATATTTCGTCCCGAAATGTCCTACTTGGAGTTTGTCGATATTTGCAGGACTCCCCATATCTGTATCGTGAAGTTCGATGGAAATAACACTCCACAGTCTTCATGTTAGGTCGTGGAATAGGATTACAGCAAACCAAAATCTGGACGCCGCTGGATCGGAATATCGTCTCCAACATACTTCTTATAACTCTCCAATCCAGCCCATCAATACCACAGGATAAATTTGGGATTGCCAAGTCCACCTGATTCTGGTCCACCATTGTGTCTCTCAGCTGGGTGAAGCTCCTCCAGACATCTTCATACGACGGTTTATCTTGGGAATGCTTCTTGGTCACCAGGTAGTAGATGTTCCTCTGGCTCTTCTTCAGTTGTAACACACCTCCAATTTCTGGATTCTGTTTTCGTAGTGTTTGGAGTTGGCCAAATTTCTTGGAGAACACCACAGCGATGCCCCTGGACATTCGAAGATCTTCTGCGACGCAGTGTGCTAGGGCGTAATCGACTGGCACTTTGAAAAGGTCCCGTGGCTCCTCTTGAGTTACCCCGTGTGACACTTTCTATCCATTTGAGTATAAGGACATTTCTGGAACGTCATCGCATCCTCTGGTGGTCTGAGGGTGCGGACTTCGTCATGATTTCCAGCGTAAGGGGCCAACCTGTTGAAATGAACGACCCTGGGTTTACCTCTGGGTGGCTTGTGGATTCGGTAAAGCAGGTCGTTTATCCTCTTGATGATCTTGTGCGGACCTTCCCATGAATTCCGTGATTTCGGTGACAGGCCCCGGCGACGCATCGGGTTGTACAGCCAAACTAGGTCACCAACCTGAAATCCTCCAGCATCGGCATTGATGTCATAAGTCGCTTTCATTCGGTCGCTGGCACTTTGGATGTTCAAACGGACTCGTTCGTGGATGTCTTCCATTCGCTGACGGCGTTTGCTGATGTAGTCCTCTCCCGCGGTATCCTGTCCTGGTGGCGTCCCAAACTTTAGGTCACAGGGAAGTCGCAGCTCTCGGCCCATTATGATACTAGCAGGGGTTTGGCCGGTCGACTCGTGTACTGCGGAACGGTAGGCCATCAGGAACAAATGAAGATACTGGTCCCAGTCTCTTTGATGGTCAGAGACTACCTTGGACAAGTGGCGATTGATAGTCCTGTTCATCCGCTCAACCATTACATGACTGGAGAGGACCATGGACAGTCGGATGGTTCAATAACTCCATCTTTCCCCATATCACTGACTATTTTGTCGGCCTCTTCCTCCTTGGCAAGAGGAAGTCTTCTAGCTGATTGTCGGATTGGTCGGGCATCCCCAGTATCAATTTTATGTTGAACTACATTCGTTCGACCCCCTTTTCCTTGTCCGGTATCGAAGATGTCTTGGTACTTTTCGACTAATTTTCTCAATCTGGGCTGTTGAGCTGGTTGAATGCCCTTGGAAGAGAGGGTAACCCATTTTTCCAATTCCGCTGTCAGGTTGTTGTCTTGACTAATAGTACCGTGTACACTCCTGATCACAGAGGAAATTGACGAGCAGTGCCTCAAAACAGTTCCTTTTTTCAAGGTCACTGGGTAATAATTGACATTAATTACCCTTACTGGCACAAATTTATCAGCACGCAAAAAAGTCTTGCCTAGTGCAATCCCTCGTCCAATTTTCTCATCATGAAGCTTGGGTTCGAACATCACCACGTTTCCATCGCTCGCACTTCCGTCCAAGCGAGCCTCCAGTATGGTCTCAGCCCTCTCGGGTACCCTTACATCTTCAGCCAGCAGAACACGAATCATCTCCTCACTTCTTCCATGTAGCACCAGCTCTTCTCCGTTCACACGTAGGACGCCATCTTTGAAGTTCAATTCACACAGTCTATTCCACGGCCACTTGTCTATTATTATTATTGTCTATTTCACACGCGAGAAGTGTATCAGTTTATACTCCGTTAATGCACACAACTGTCACTTCACGAAAAATGTTTATCAGTCACTGTCTATTTTTCGCGAAAACAATTGTCCGAAATACACAAACTGTCTACTAACACGAACACTATTTATCTTTAGAAATCACACTTCTAACACCAACTGTTGTATATTTAAACTCTAATTCACTCTAAAATAATTTATTTAACGAAATACAATGATTCACAATGCTCTAATTTATATAACAATCACTCTACTATTTATATTCGACTTTCACTTCACTGACTGACTGTCTGTCTGCTGCGTCGTTCTTTTTATATTCACTGTTGGCTTCTCCGAATGCTCTAGAATTTTCCATCGAATCGTCCAGATTCATCGAATCGTCCAGATTCTTCTCGGTGCATAGCGTATCGAAGGTCATATGCGGCCTGCGTGAGTGTTCAGGCCCAGCATCGCCCACAGCTTCGCCACATTATAGTCTGTAAGAGTTTTATGATGATAGTTTTTAAAAGTCATCATTTTGGATCATGAATCGAGCTTAGTTAGAGTTTTAACATTTTTATGTCATTCACACTTCGGTTAACCTTTTTTTTCTGATTTCATGTACAATGACCGCCAAAAAGTATGTACCATATGGGAAAAAATTTTATTATTGGAGTATTGGAAAAAATATTCTGGGGAAAAGTTTGTGCATGTCCGATAACCTAAAAATCGTATTGACACATGTCACGTGATCGCTAGAATGGCGGCAAAATGAAAAAATTGTAATGCAAAGGCAAAAAAGGGGTAAGATGGCAAGATATCAAAAAATATTATTTGAAAAAGTCACTTAGAATTCAATTTTATACACATAAACGAAGTTTCAAGAGATAATTCAAAAAAATTGAAAATAGCAATTTTTTAAAAATATTTTCCCATCTATTTAAAAATATATTTTATTTTCTTATGAATAGCTTGACTATACTGAAACATTTGCATTTTAATGATAATGACAAAACTTTCTCATTTTCTCCACACCAGAGGGCACTAAATTGAAAAAATGGGAATTTGTCAGAACCCTTGCTGTTACATCGGTTCGTATCTAACAGTTATATCCGAATTCCACGACCATTGTGATGACATGACACTCCAAAAACATGGTAATTTCCAGATTATAATCAAGTTCCGATGATAATCGTGCATGAGCGTTTCACTTCACACATAAACTTGAAAATAGTGCGTTAAATTAAAGATTCTTAAAGTTTATGTGCAAAGTAAAACGCTCATACAGCATTATTATTGAAACTTGATTAAAATCAGGAAACATGGTGTTTCTAGATTGCCATATCAACACAATAGTCTTGGAATTCTGATATAACTGTTAGATAAGAACCAATGTAACAGGGTTCTGGCAAAAACCAATTTTTTTAATTTAGTGCCCTCTGGTGTGGAGAAAATGAGAAAGTTTTGTCATTATCATTAAAATGCAAATGTTTCAATATAGTCAAGCTATTCATAAGAAAAAAAATAATATTTTTAAATAGATGGGTAAATATTTTTAAAAAATTGCTATTTTCAATTTTTTTGAATTATCTCTTGAAACTTCGTTTATATGTATAAAATTGAGTTCTAAGTGACTTTTTCAAATAACTTTTTTTGATATCTTGCCATCTTACCCCTTTTTTTGCCTTTGCATTACAATTTTTTTCATTTTGCCGCCATTCTAGAGATCACGTGACATGTGTCAAAATCGATTTTTAGGTTATCGGACATGCACAAACTTTTCCCCAGAATATTTTTTCCAATACTCCAATAATAAAATTTTTTCCCATATGGTACATACTTTTTGGCAGTCACTGTATACTCTCATCTGATGAAGAAATGGTGATCGGGCTGGAATGGCAGAGATGGAGAAGTCCTTGACGAGTGAGCATGTATTATGTTTAATTGTTGTATTGTTCCATTCCCTTATTTACCAAGGACCTTATGGTGGTACTGCAGGTTTTTTTCCGGGTTTTTCTCTGCACATGCACCCCATTTTTCTTTTTTATTTGTTAAGTCGCCCCGGAGCGCATATAGTGGTGGTGTTCCCTCTCATCAGGAATGATGTGCCGATGGTAGGGGGTATCACCATTATACTTTTTAAGTATTAATTTAATTTCCATAAATTTTTCACCATCATCTTTAATAAAATGAAGCTTTGTCAATAAGTTTATGATTAACTTCCGACAATAAAGCATATTTTGACTTTGACTTTGTAAATTTGTTTCGCCGAAAATAGACGATTTTTCTTTAGTATTATTTTTAGAATAGTATTTTGGGTAGATTGAAGAGTTTTTATTACATTGTTGCAAACATAGCTAACATTGACAAACATAGCTAAGATTCTGAAATTCCCACTTCTTGCGCGAACAATTACGTGAATATCACTGGATAGTCCGACGTACGACTAATGCGCATCATGGGCGTGTATATTTTCACAATTGCAGCTATGTTTGCCAAGCTGTACCTCCCCATATAACAATGCAATAACGTAGTAATGATTCTGCTAATGCATTGTAAACCAGTAGTAAATTTTTTTCATGCCATTTGTCCCTTAGCGTATAGATTTTATAGAACGTTTGTCGAAGTCTTTTTATTACGATTGATTGATTATTATTTGCTATTTGTTACGGGATTGTTGGATTATTCTCTGTTCGATGCTTGCCGACGAAACTACTATAGTAAAGGAAATTTGCGAAAAGCTGAATTATTATTAATCCAGTTTTATTTGCTGAAAACTAGTGCATTAGTTGTTTATTCCTGTATGTTGAATCAACAAGATTTCGATAACAATAAAAATAATATCCTGCTGCCCCTACCACTAACAATTATAGCAAAGATACTGAAAAATATTTTTGAAGACGATAAATTCGATGAATTTGTGGCTTCTATGATATCCGCAAAGGTAGGAGGTAGATGTTTGTGGTTTCAGTCTCCAACCGTACATTAATTATAAACACAGTCCGTCGGTTCATTCTATATTGAAGTCATGTAGGTACTTACGACAATAAACAATATACAATGAACCGGAAATCATTTAGGAACTGGTATTCGTTATTTTCACCTTTGACGTATAAACATAAACCCTTTCAGACATGAATCGGCCAAACAAACTTTCAAAGACCGATGGCGATGTTGCTTTCAAAATTTGGTAAATTCTACACGTGAACGTGACGAATCAAGACATTTTCATTACCAAATACTGAACGTTATACATTGTATATGCTTCATATTTTTATTTGTACTAACATGTACGACATTGTTTGCTTGATGTATTCTCGATTGTAAATATGTTTTGACGTTGAAAACGAATTGGCAAGATCGTCTTTCAAATGTGGTATTAAACCGAATTGTCGGAGGTCTCAGTGCCTAATAAAGACTGCCATTGACGACAAGTAAGTTGCGTGAAATCATAATCATTAAGTTGAAGATCACGTCTACGTTATGCCTAATATGAACAAATGAATAAGTTCTAAAATGAGAGTTCGTATGGCACGGTCGAAGAGCAATTCATTTTTCTTTTATATGGGTTTGTTTGGCAGTGTGAATAACATTTGAATTATTATTAGTCACGGGTACTCCAGGGAAATTAGGCAACTGTCATAAATAGCGAGTTTTTCTTGCGTTCTGAAATGCCCTTTAATCACAAATCAGTTATGTTCTCTCTAAGGTGAATGGAAGCATTTCATCTAATAGGGATATAAAAACGGGTTCCTCAAGGCAGTGTTTTAGGACCGCTTTTGTTCATAGTCTACTTGAACGATATAAAATATATTGGTGATATTGAATTCATTAAACTTTTTGCGAATGACTTGTTTCAGCAAGTGATGTAGATCTGAATATTGCTATAGGGAAAATGAATGAGTACCTGTCAAAAATATTGTTACTGAATGTGAATAAACTGAAACTGTACCATCAAAAGAATAAAGCCATGATTATAATTTCGAAATATAAGCACAATCAAATTGATGTTTATGATTTGAACGTAAAAATGTATGGAAATATAATAGATATAGTAACTTAAATGAAATATATGACACTAATGTAAAACAGGATTAAATTTCCACAGATTTATTGTCTTCGCGACATGTTTCGATACACAGTATCTTTCTCAAGCGAATGTAATACACTAAATTATTCTACGTTGAAAATTACTCAAATACTCTTCTTATCAATTGAAGTTATTAGAACCGACATATAATAAAAATAAAAATGGACAATACAATGTATCAAATGAATGAATTTTTTGGAACCTTTGGTGTGAAAACAATTCAAGAAAAAGAAACTACCCAAACACCAAAACTACGTCACGATCACACTCGACACGCGTTTCGCCAACAAAGTTAACATCTTCAGGAGCTAAAAGCTTACTGACTAGCTGACTAGAACTTACTCAGTAAGCTTTTAGCTCCTGAACATGCTAACTTTGTTGGCGAAACGCGCGTCGAGTGTAATTGTGACGTAGTTTTGGTGTTAGGCTAGTTTCTTTTTCTTGAATTGTAATACAATGTAGGTACCTGGAAATCTCAAAACATAGCTACTACTTAATTGAAAAGGGGAACTATTTAGGTCCAATTGATTATTTGGTAAACAATTTGAATTTTTCAATTTCCAAGAATTATAAATAATTAAGCCTAATAATATTTTCAACATGAAGAATATAGAAGTTTTCATCGAAGTCATGGTCTTCCTCCAAAATATGATTGGCATATGTTGAGTGTGTTTTATTCTTTACATAATTCATACTGTGTTCAGTTACACCGGTTATGAATGGTCAACAAGTCTGGCCTACATATACTTTGGAGCAAGATCCACAAATCAATTTATAAACTCCTGATTTTTGTGTTTCAACTATATTAATTTTGATAAACCTTCCCAACGTGTTATCTGTTCTGAATGCTTCTCTTCAATTTTGTTTTTTTTTCAAGAATAACGCCATTTTTTCTGAAACGGGTCCCGAATAAGTTAAAGTCCTGTAATTGTCAAGGTTCCTCATAGTGGGGTATACTTCTTGGATAGCCTTTCCATGTAGTTTTTTAGCAAGAATATTATCTATTAATTTGACTTGATATCCATTGTTAACTGCTATCTGTTTTATGATATTTAATTCTTTGTAGAAATTTTCTTCAGAAACAGGAATATTCACTAATCCATGTATCATACTATGGTAGGTTGCTATTTTATGTAAATGTGGATGTACCGAGTTATTATGAATGGTGATGTCAGTATGGGAAGGTTTATGAAAAATAGCCAAATGGTGTTTGTTGTTAGTTTTGCCTATTTTCAAATCTAAAAAATTTATTAAATTTTCTACTTCAATTCAATATTTTGGTGAATAGTGTTAATATATTTATGAAAGGTGTCTGTCTATTGGTGCCTTTCTCTAGAGTCAGAGCATATTCATCTTTTCAATCTTCATGCACGGTTTACAGAACTTTCATACATCCACATTTGGTTATTGTCCTAGTCTGCTTTCTCTACTAGATAATAATCATTGCAAAAACTGTAAAACCGTGGAATGAGGATTATCCATCAGTGCAACAGATATGCCCCTGTTAACTCTATGTTATCTGTTCTTGATTGGATGTCAGTAAAAGGAGAATGTTATACTTTTCTACGATATTCATTTTCAAAGTGGTGAATGGTGAATTCCCAAAATATTTCAACGAATGCATCACATTCAACAATCAAATTCACAATTATGAGCCCAGGGGTAGGTTAGATTTTCATGTCAATTGCACTAGAATAAAAAGAACTATGAATTCATTATTTCACCAAGGCTGAGTTGAATACAATAAACTTCCCAAAAATTCAAATCCAAAATAAAAATTTATTTCTGATTAGTCATTTATATCAACACGTTATATTTATTGTGGTTGTTTTATGTTGTGTTAAGTACCAGGTATATATTTTTTATACATCTTCATGTATAGTTTTGTTAATGATTCTAAATCATACAATTTTTTTGTGAATTAGGAATTCCTATTTGGATAAAGATATTATTATGTCCAGACGATTACTTAAAAAAAATAGTTTGATTATTGAGTATAGTTGATGGAAAAATATGAATGCGTATTGTTTGAGCAACTATATTTCAGAAAATCAGAAAATATTATTCAAGAAAAATTAATGTTACGTCGTGAATGCTTCAAATATCTCTCATAGGACCGTATTTATTGAACTAGTTAGTCAATTATCTTAACTATGCTATGAAAAACAGTTAAGTTTTCACGAAACCATGGTAATGATTTTAACTCACAAACTCAGGGCTACTTTGGCAAATGATGAAATGATAGAAGCTAATGAAGGAAAAAGGATTGGAAAACTCTGATCCATCTCAGTGCTGATGAAACAAGAAGGAATTGTGTACTTTCCTGCGGTTTTCCAAAATATTTGGCGACTTCGTGTGTGCATGGAGTATAACGCATGTGATGAATTGCTATTTTCTGGGTGGTTTTCAAATATATTGCATATATACAGGATGTCCTAAAAGTCAACGTCATCCTTTGGAAGGCTGATAGTCCATCTCATGACTGACCAGAATATCACAATATGACCTTAGTAAAATATTGATATAGTTTTGGAGATATTAGCGCTTTTATGAATGTCGTGAAAATCGAAACCTTTGAACAGTATTTTGAGTGCCACAAGTACAAAACTTCATAGTTTAAGATTACAATTTTTGTTATGCAACCTTTAATAACCCTTCTATTGATTAAAATCCATAATAAAAATATTGGTGCAATGCCTTTGCTGAAAAAATAAACATATTTGCCGGATCCACGAGTTAATTTATTTTACTAGCTTACTAGACTCTTCATACTGTGAACAAAATCACCACGCGAACCTGGCAAGTTATTTCAAAAAGTTGCTCATTCGCTGTAGTTCTTGACATGATACAACATGCACTCTCTTCCACTTTAGAAAAAAGAAATTCTTAGTTTACTGAAAGTATTTCAAAAATTAGGAATTCGAATGAAAACCCTTGATAAATTGAAGTGATAGGTATTTATTGACAACTAAACAAAAGACAAAAAAAAAAGAGAATGTGAACAAACTGTCTTCCACCAAGTCGAATGCAAGCGTGTCATCTTTTTAAAAACCATCTTTTTATTTATTCATGGACCGGCATCTGGAACGGTACAATAATTGGTCCTTTTGAATTACCTGCCATTCTAAACGAAGAAATTGATCGCGATTTTTTAGAAAACGAAGTGCCAACTCTTTTGGAAGATGTATCTTTGGCCATACGAAGGGCAATGTGGTTCCATGACGGCTGTCTACGCACGACTAGTGAGAAATTATTTGGATAAAACTTATCCACAGAGATGGATCGGCCGTCTTGGTCCCATTTTGTGGCCTCCCCAGTCCAGTCTTAATGAAGCAGCTGTTCAAATGAGTGCCGAAGGAAGTACACGACGAATAAAAACATAGTTTTTAAAAAGATGACTCTCTTGACTCTTGCATTCGACTTGGTGGCAGGCAGTTTGTACACATTCTCTAATTTTTCTTTGTCTTTTGTTTAGTTGTCAGTAAATACCTATCACTTCAATTTACCAAGTGTTTTCATTCGAATTCCTAATTATTGAAATAATTTCACAATGAGATCCTATTGCAGTAAACTAGGAATATCCTTTTTGTCAGGTTCGCGTGGTGATTTTGTTTACAGTATGAAGAGTCTAAGTGAGCTAATAAAATAAATTAACTCGTGAATGGGGCAAATGCGTTTTTTTTCTCCAAAGGGGTTGCACCAATATTTATATTTTGGATTTTAATCAATAGAAGGGTTATTAAAGGTTGAATAACAAAAATTAGAATATTAAACTATGAAGTTTTGTACCTGTGGCACTCGAAATACTGTTCAAAGGTTTCGATTTTCACGAAATTCATAAAAGTGCCAATATCTCCAAAACTATCAATATATTACTGAGGTCATATTGAGATATTCTGGTCAGTAATGAGCTGGACAATCAGCCCTCCAAAGGATGACGTTGACTTTTGGGACACCCAGTATATTGTAACAGAACTCCTTGTATAGTCACAGTATTGCAGGATGGACAGGCCGGATTTGAGCCTTATTAATCATCAGTTGGCAGGATGCTCAGTTTCTGAGAGTCCTTTTATGGCAATGGAACTTACGTTGTCTTCCCACGAATTGAAATAAAGTTCTCTATTGGTATGGAGTAATAACAGACATGAAGACTCTGGGCACTACAAAATCGTCATTTTAAGAAAATAATTATAAATTTTTTTTATTGGTAATAAAACCGAATGGCCATCGACCGAGTTCCTTCAGCCAAAAGTCAAGGAAATATTTGTTTTAGGAATAATTTATAGCTGACATAGGAGCTCTTAAGAAAAAACTAAAAATGCGTTGGCGCTCGAAAGGATCTCTGTGCAGCATTTATGACATAAGTTTCAAATGAAATATGTGATATGCATCATTAAAAATATCAACATGAGGACTAGCTACAGACAACTTCTTAAAAAACTTGAAATCTTGACATTTTATAGCGTATTTTGGAGATGTGTTGTTTATATAGAAATTATACAAACGTTCTGCCCAAAACATGATTATGACTCTCGTTTCAGCCCAATTTTCACTGCACTCACTCTATCAAAAAAGTGTCTATTTCGTCAAGGGCAAATTGTACAAAAAATGTTCACGTATATAAAATCTGCACCAGAAAATGTCATAATATACAAAAATAGACTCGACGAATTCTTAATTGAAAACTACTGCTAGTCAGTAAACGAATCTTTTATTTGAAATTGAATTCCTTATTTTCTACTAATGTTCCCACGGAATAAATATTATGGAAATGATATTTTGGTATTTGTACTTCGTGTTTCTTCACTCATATATCGACTGTGATTATTTCAAATGCAGAACGAATAAAGTATCTATCTATGAATATCTGCGATACATTGCTGAAGTAAGTAAGCAAATCAGCAGTTATTATAATTACATTAGTAATTATTATTTCTCATCAACTAGACGGCGGAGTCGTTTACACATGTAACAACTGAAAATAAACAAGTGGGATAAAGTAATTTGTCAACATTTTCAACCTTGGCGGAGTTTAATTGATAGTCTGGCAGTTTGACGTGTCATAGCGATTCTTGGCGCTGAAACTACGTGTCTGGACGTGCATTCCAGTTGGGATCCACTCTGTTGAAAAAAAGGCCAACGACACAATCTTCAAAACATTTCTTTTAACTGTCATCAAGCAGATAATCCAAGAAGAAGATCAAAAACCAACACTGTGTTAGCGTCCTTCACTTTAACTTGGCTAGCAGGAAATAGGACACAATAAGTAGTCTGGTATTACGGAATTGCCAACGTTTTGATGTTCATTTAACGTGTTTTTCAAGGTTAAAATTACAATATCTGTTGATTTTCTCATGTTGTTAAAAATTTATTGTAAATATCAAGAAATAGGGAATAAATATAACAAAGATACGAAAAGTTACTTAAAGACATATTTATCGAATAGATTTTTACCATTTCAGTTTTTTATGCAAAATTGTGTATTGGTTGATGAATTTTTTTATTGAAATTCCACATTATTTGTCATATGGCATATGATATTTTATATTCAATTCATAGAACACAAAAATTGAAATATGGCTGTTCGCACAGTACACGGAAATGAGAAAAAACACAATAAGAGTTTTTTTTTTATTTTAAAGTTATTACTCTTATTTTTTTCTCAGATATATTTCAATGATGGTGGTCCAGAAATTATGGAATGCCATATCCGTCATTCGACAAATAATGGTCCAAAGATTTTAAAGAATTAATCATGAAGCCCCATAATAAATTCAAGAATTCTTCAACCAGCGGATTTCCGAAAACAATACATTTTTCTGTATCATCATCCGATCCAATACGCAGCAGTGAGAACTTGAGTTCCTCACCCCACCATATCGGAAGCAAAATCAACCAACAACTCAGAGACTACTCTATAGCAGAAAGTAGACGTTTGCAGCCCAAACTGCTTGAATATCACTAGGCATGTAAAAATACACAATGGTCAAATTGATTTATCGACTTCTCGAAAAGCCACAAGTTCTACAATATCTTCACCCAACTCAATATCCAGTAGTCTTAAGTCGAGAACAATTCCACGCCGCTCTAGGGATAGGAACCATCACCACTTAAGAGACTACTCAGAAAACGATATTAGTGGCGATCGCAGCTTCAACATCATGAGGCCAGTTGTACATAGTACTGTCAAAAATCTCGGTCTCAATGGTTTGAGAAATATTGGTAACACCTGTTTTATGAACAGTGTTATCCAGTGTTTGTCAAACACCAGATGGTTATTAGAGTATTTAGAAGGAGACGCCTACACGAGAGATAAAAACACAAGTATATCCAGTATGAAGGGAGCTTTGATCAAAGCATTTGCAAAGGTAATCAAGGAACTATGGTCGGAAGATTCGTCAGATCGAGTTGTAAATACAGCCCCCTTGAGAAGTCAAATTCAAAAATTCGCATCTCGTTTTGTCGGTTATGCCCAGCAAGATGCTCAAGAGTTCTTACGATACCTTTTGGCTGGTCTACATGAAGACGTGAACAGAATAACGGAGAAGCCAAAAATCATTATGACAGAGATAGACGAAAAGTTAAGTGACAGCGAGAAGGCACAGGAGTCATGGTCAATATACTCAAGGATGGAAAACTCTAAAATGGTAGATAACTGTCAGCTGAAATCTACACTGAAATGTACTTATTGTGGTCACTGTTCAGTTTCCTTCGATCCATTCTGGAACCTTTCCCAACCAATACCTCAACATTGTGTAATAATAGTGAGACAACCAATAGCGTACACTACACAGCTTACTGTAGACATCCTTACGCTGGTTCGTGGCACGAGTATGATGATTCACGAGTGTCCACAATCTAAATCGCTTGTGAGCGTAGAGGCCGTTGTTCTCTTTTATGAGGATGAAGGCTCTAAATCGCACATTTAACTCTATTCTTATTTTTTATTTATTATATTAAGATAAATTATTCGATTCCAAAAAAAAAATGGTTCTGGAAAAATCTACCCAATCCTAATTTTTTTTCTCATTCTCTTACTGAATAATCAATTGATCTTTTCTCTTACACTGGAAATTATTTCTTTATTTAGCTCAATACCCTTATCTCGACACTCCACTTCTAGTATAAGTACCTACTGTAATCGCTTGAAATGTTTGTTTGTTTTCATCAATAAGATCTTTTTTGCTTTATCAGAGGAAGATACTCGTAGTTGGCAAAACAGTGCCTAGGTACCCCTCTTCTTATGGAGCTCAAATAAAAATCTAAATTTAGATACTTATATACTTACTATACTTACCTATATTGGTTTAAAGTTTAAATATATTTTGACTGTGAAATAATTAGGTAAGGGGTTTTATTTGGGCAGCAGTCAGGGATGACCAATTCAATGAATATTCTTCGTTTTTTCAGTCGAGCTTTCGAAAATGTTTATTTTCTTTATCAAGACTACAATAATACATGTGATCAATATGACTGCTGCCCAAATAAAACCCCTTACCTTACCTATATATATATACTGTGATTCGAACTGTAAGATATGACGTATGTGGTATGGTTGAACTCAGAAAAATATGGGCATTCAATTTTTGACATAAAAATATACCCTTTCAATTAAAAAAAAAATCGATGACGTCATATCTTCAAAGGTGCTAGGGGAAAAAATATTTTTTTCTAAAAAAAGGTGGAAAACTAAAATACAAAATCGACCTGTCCGAGCTTTTCCTCCGAAAATAATCAACTCGTAAGATAATAGAGCGTTTCCACACTTTATGAACGCACTGTATATATAACTTTCATACCAATTGTTTGTTATCAACTACACTGACTGTTATGGAATAGAATAAACTTGATTTGATTCGATAATTAATATCTATCAACAATATAAAGATACATTTTATATCGTATGAACAATATGATCTGCAAATATTACAATATTTCAAAATGACGAGACGAGACAAAAGTTGTTTTTAGTGACGCTGGTATCGATCCCGGACCAACTTTTTGACAGTACTCTTGGTAAATTAATATCTCGAGACAAGCGTTGCGTGAAAAAACAAATGGATAATGGGTTCGTTCCGTGACACATCAGAATATATTCCGGGTTGAAACAAAAAACTTGTACAATATCATGCTGAAAAATACTTTCATATGAAACGGATACGAGAAATGCAGAGAGGGTGGAGACGTAGTGTCACTCACCCTTATTAAATATGCAACGATTCGTGATAATTATGCACGGTTTTTTAGTGCAGAGACAAATGGAAGTTAAACACGTGTCATGGCATTTACATACCTGAAAGATGTCTTCAAAATTGTTGGATGACCTTCCTTTCGTGCTGGTTTAACCCATCAAAATATACAGGGTGTATCAAAGATGCATAGGTTATCGTCTACCTGTGCATCTGCTTCCCTAGTAGAGATGAAAATATGTCTCAAATAAAAGTTCTAGAGAGCATAGTGAAAAGCTAAGTTTAAAAAATAACTACCGATAAATGTGTGACTTAAATGAAACATCCTATATATCTTTACTCTCTAGAAAGTCCGCAGACCTCAGATGAAATATAGAATTACAGATGTTTTTTTGATGTATTACAAGATCAACCTTAATTTGAGTTCGAAGAGCAATTGTTGATAGATTTAATTAGTTCATAGCCCAAAATATTGTTTGAACATCTACTATAAATTTACTCTTTTTTAAATTGTTTTTTACTTTGTTTAACACTGAATTGAAAAAAATCGAAACTGCGTTTATAACTTTTTTATATTTTCTTTAAGAATCAGATACGTTAGGCAAACCCTTCATTATCTGCAAGCTCATAGTGTGGACTTTTCTGGTATGGCCTTATTCAAAGCGTGTTCCAGTTGAAAAAAGAGATAAAAGGTAATCCTGAGATTTGGTTGTCCCTGTATAGGAGAAGCTTCATTCGGTTAAATTATGAATAGGAAATAAAAATACACCATTTTCGAAATATTTAGTGGGCAAATTTTCTTATTCCAAATTACTGATTTTAAGATATTGAATGGACCCATTTTGTGACATAAATCCCACCATAACTTTCGAATCACCTGGCATAATTAAACACATACACCCTAGTTTTTTGAGAAACACATCAATAGAGTGAAAATATTTAGGGTGTTTAATTAAAAAAAAACAACTTTCATAAGTCACACATTTATTGGAGACCCTGTATGTTGGTAGTTATTTTTGGAACATGGCTTTCATTGCTTCCTACAACTTTTATTCGAAACATTTTTTCCTATCTCAGATAGGGATGCACCAACGCATCGTTGATACACACTGTGTAACTTAGAATGATACTCAACAGAATAGTATCCATCCATACTAATGGCTGGGCGTATCAATTATTACTACGATAGGTCCTTGAGACCAAAGAGTCACTGAGAAAATTACAAAAACTGCTCAATAATATCAGAGACGGCTTCAGATTCAGTTCACTCCCATCAATATACTGTACACCAACAGAGGCGATACCTCATCACTAATTAGGGGAGTGAGGTGGAGAAAACTCTGAAGAACAAGGAGGTAGCTTTCATTTGGTTCTCACAATGTTTTCTTAACAATACAGAACTTTCGTTTTCGAAGGAACCAGAATACGAAAACATTTTTTCAGTATTGGGGAAGCCTTCGACAAGTCCTTGAACAAGTCCACTAGAGGACACAATCCATTCGACTTGCTGCAGGTGGATAGAGGGGGTGCTTGAAAGTAGGGTAGACAAATTTTGCCTCTTCTCAAACCCCAAGGTGAAGAACTTACTATATCGAGGAAGGCCACGTACTTTGAAGTTGTCATAAACTCTAAGCTTTCCAGTATCCAACAGATTCATAATATTAAATGAAAATTGGAAAATAGTCTAGCGGACAATCCATGGCAAAACCTGGGTACACAGATCTTAAGATACACTAAATTTGTACTAAGTAGTTAGCCTTTGGATAAGATATGCGACCTTAGCGAGGTTTTCGTAGCTACTAAGACTTTCAGCTCAACATGACAAACAAGTAATATGAGGAGCCTATATTCACATCGTTTCGTATGGCTCTAAGGGTTCTATGCTCCAAATAATGACGTCCAAACTAGTGTCTGGAAAATCCTAGACGTTCTGAGAACCTTGACAGAGTGCCAGGACACACTGGAATTCCAAGGAATGAAAATATTAATGAACTTGCTAGACCCTGATCCAGTCTATGTCGAAAAAAAGGGCAGACGAAGCAACAAAAATACTGGAAAATACTAGTGTTAAGGCATAGGAAACCATTCATTGTAGAACCAAGCAATGAATGAAATGTTTCAAGGCAACTGGCACTGTACTCAGCGGAAAGTACCACATTATGTTCGAATTCTAGGCACTGGATCGTAGAGAAATGCCATATTCAGGGAAGGACAACTGGATCCAAATATGCTATTAATAGCATCACAATCAGCCTTTGACATATTTGACTGCGGTGCTTTCGGAGTCACAATATTGGACAATATATCTCATATCTAGCTGAAAAGATGACTGAAAACATATCCGAAAAACAAGGTCCCTTATCCCTCTCAGATATATTCAGTCTTATACTATATGATACCAATCAATATATCTCTGGATCGATAGAAGTTATTTCATCTATAAAATACAATAAAGCTGCTGATTCAGATGATATCTTTGTAAACATGTTCGATAACCTTCCTGATAGTGCGATCAGTCTTCTTGCTCAACTCATGAATGGTTCTTTTGTGATAGAAAAGATCCTGTAAATTTCAGGCAGTGCACACCAGTTTTCAAATCTCAAATCTCAATACATTTATATAGGGGGCCAATGTGATGAAAAATATACTCTTTTCACTATATTTTCCAACCACTTACGTTAAGCCATTTTATAAAAATACTGGGATATGTAATTCGTATTGGTAAGTATACTTATGAGTACACAAAAGAATTTTGTTGCATTATCAATGGTTAAAGAGATAAAAACTGTGTATCATATTAATCCCACCTGGTGGGGCCAATTTGATACGATGATGGGGCTATCGTTAATAGGAATAAGACGAGGCTAAATTGATACAGCTCTGGGGCTAATATAATAACAGTAATTTTATTAAAAAAATTATCCCCAGCCATATGAAAGATACAAGCATGTCTTGATCATGTTTCTTTCGCTCAAAATTAACACCTTGAGAAAGAACAAGTCAAGTACAGTTTAAACTAGTTTTATTGACAAACATTTTCAACACTATGCACATTTTTTTATTTTTCTTCCAAGAAAGTTACAAAAACTAATAAAATGCAAAATTTTCAAGATTTTACAATATCAAGACAGCCCTTTCGGCTGTGTCTCAATAGCCCATTCGGCTGTATAACAATAGCCCCTTAATGTGACGTCATATAACTCGTGATACGGGTAATCATTGTGAAGTTTACAAATGCAGAAACATAAAGCTATCTTTCCTCAATAAGGGTGGAGAATTAAAACATTTCTACTTTAATCAACAACGGAATTAAAATACAAGTTTACAACTCAGTCACTGAAAATTTTTTGGCTAAAACAACAACTGCTCTTTTATTTATTTTTTATTGTCCACTTACCACGTAAAATAAATAATTTCGTTATGCCCAACAATAATAGAATGCATAACTTAGTCAGAATAATTTTTTTGCTATTTTTGGCATAAAGCACGTAAATAATTTCCTGGTGCATCATATTAGCCCCACTTTCCAATTTACGGATTTACGGACAGATTGTCAATCACGATGTAGGTACTGCTATACAAACATCGTTTATTTCACATATCTCTGATAGAAAGCAGTTTGTAAGACTGTCGACATCTTCAGTCAGCCGAAATTAAGTGTGGAGTTCCCCAAGGTTCTGTAATTGGTCCACTTTTATTGGCCATTTTTACATTTTTCTGAAGATTCACGTTATTTGCAGACTAAACCATGAAGATTACTGTGAAATACACGAAATAATATCTACTGACATGGCAAAAATACAGAATTGATTCAATTCTAATTCACTCTAAATTCTAGAAAGACCAGTGTTATTATTTTCAAATGTTTTATACGAGGGGGAAGTAACTAGCCATTTTTTGTACACCTAATGAAAATAATGCAGTAATTAACTCTAATGAAAAATAATGAAAAAGTTTTAGGTGTTAATGAAAAATAATTACCATTAATGATGTTATACTGTTCATCGGAAAATCACTGATTAAAATCCGCGTCTGCTCAGCGATCACCGAGGCGATCACTTACCAATTGTCAGAGGGCATAAATTTGCCAACTTGGAACCGAAAAAAATCATATCACGGATCCCCAGAAACATAGATTTCGATTTTAAGTTGAATATGAAATGATTAATGAAGTAATGAAAATGTTATGATGTACACCTAATGAAAGAGTTACTTCCCCCTCGGTTTTATACATATATCAGATGTGCATATACGAAATCAACTAATAGAAAACAAATATGCTGCAGAGCTTTTGAGACTATTCTTGAACATAAATTTGAAATATGAATCACTTAAATAAAAAACAGCTCTCGTTATGTTTTTAGATCAGTTTCAAATAAATGCGGATCCACTGCCACCAAATCTATTTATTGTGAACTAACAGACTAGCAAGTGCGTTCACAAGTGTATTGTTTTAATCCTGTCATTTCGTTTATCAATTATTCACAATATTCATGCCCTGTAACTTTATCTATGAGTTTGTCTAAAATTATTTTTTATGTACACATAAAAACACATCTTATATCATTGATTAACGTAATTAATTGACTAAAACATAGGCAGGCTGGCAGGTGCTACCAATAAATTTGCACCAGTGCTTTGAAACCGTCTACGGAGCTTTGAACAAGATATTCGATCGATATAAACCCACTGGCACTCAATCTTCATGAGAATAATCCTAATAAAACCTTCAAGAATTCACCAGAATGAAAACCATATGCATGACTGTACGCAGCATTACGTCCATTAGTATCAACAATTAATAACGAACGAGATAGCAGATCAGACGCAGAAAAAACTTGAGTATGACAGGCCTCTAGAGATATTCCAGTTTAGCAACTACTGACATTAGCGTGTTATCTCACCACAAATAAAGCGAGTCGACAGATAACCTGTGATAGGCAATCAAGATGACATCACCGAGTTAATCCAATCATTTTTTTAATGAGCAACTGTCCAAACTAATAATCGGGGGCGAATAAAGGATGAATATTCTCAACATGATGAAAAAAAAATGTTTTTTTTAACAATACAAACCCCTCTGAAGTTTCATTAGTATTCAAAGGGATTCTTTGAATTCACACAATCAGACCGGTTCATTTATGGAATTTGTAATAACTGGAAAGTCAAAAATAACTTTTTCAAATCAAATATACATATATTGATACTTGGAACGGAGAGCTCGAATTAAAACATTTGCATTTGATGCGAGCACAAGCCTTTGTAATTGGATCATGAAATATTCGGATACTCGGAATACATTCAAGGTTAAAAAAAATCAGTGTTCAGTGTTCTCCTGCCGACATATTTTGGCTTCCATGATACTTCGCTTATGCTGACCAAATGAAGCCACTGCATTGCTTTCAGAGATTCACGGGCTGGGCTTGATTTTTTAAAGCTTGGCTTGATTTTTGAAAGCTTGGCTTGAACTTGGCTTGAAATGAAGCTAAGCTCAACAAAAATGAAGGCAAGCCCAACTATACTTTTATCAAACCAAGAAAAATGTTTTACATTTCAAGCTTTTTATTACCAAGCTCAAGCTTTTTTTTCAGCACACTCAAAATTTCAGCCTACACATTTTCTACTATTGAACACCAGAAATGAATGATGAGAGTTTTAATGAATGAATAGATATATATTTTTAATCGGTTCAGAATCAGGTATTTTGTATGTGATTATGAGTTTTATAGAATGCTTGCCAAGAATATCTTAGTTACCCTTAAAAAATTAACAGCACTGAAATATGTGAGTAAAAGTTGTCTTTGAAAGATGGGAAGGCAGGAGAATATTTCACAGATGGGAGGGTAGGAAAATCGGACAATAAAAAACTGCTTGTGAACATGGCTATACAGGGTGTATACTAAATGATGTCAATAATTTCAGATGGTGATTCCTTGTCATATTTTATGACGAAAATTTCATATAAACGTGTGTCCTAACTTGCTTCATTTCCGAGATACGGGGGGGGGCGTCAAAGTTTCATTTAAAAATCGGTATTTCTTCAATTACTCAAAAGTCTTTCTGACGATTTTGATGAAACCGGGTGTGGTTATTAGTAGTAGCAAGGGGCTTCTTTTCATGATATTTTATTTCAAATTATGAGTGGCAGATGGTTACCTGAATTATTTATATAGTGAAAATCATGGTACGCCACTTTTGTTTTTCTCTAAGTTTAATATTTTTTCAGAATAAATGATTAAAAATGCAACTCTCGTAATGCTGTGAATTTGAAATAGCTAAACTTTGTCAAATCAAAGTCAGTGGCGTAGAAATGGTTAAGCACCATCAAATTTCAAGTTATGTGAATAATCTTTTTTGCAGATGTTGGTTGATTCTACTGCTTACTGATCATCCATGCGGAAAGTGGTTATGGTTTTCAAAAATCACGTGCCCTGAGCAGACGAAGTGAACTCATCTGCACTCATCTGGCAATAATTTCTTCCGTAATAACGCAAGAAGATATGATTTCAAGTAACCATTTTAACAATAATAATACTCCGTTGCCTTTTGGAACACCAGTGGATACAACTGCAACATCCCCAGCTAGCAGAGGCATAAGGTCATCCATCTATTTTACATGGAAGACATCAAACTTTATGTCTCGGGAGAAAAAGATATGTCAGTCCCTAAAGGTAGTGGATGAGTACACGCATGCTATCGGAAAGATGTATACTTACCTAGGGGTGGCATAACGTATAAGCATGAACTCAGGCAGATCTGGTCATAAGAACTGTCAGGAAAGAATAAATTTGCTGCAACTAATATGCTTACTCTACATCTTTAAAGTGGTGAAATGGGCTCAAGAGGAGCTGTGATAACAAGAAATAAAAACTCGCAAAAAAATGCATCTTCTTAGGAACTTGTATCCTAAATCCGTTCCACGGTTATACTTTCCCAGACAACAGGGAGGTCATGGACTTTTGAGTTTGGAGTTTGCTACATACCATAATGGTACTGGACAGAGCCTGTAAACTCACCAGGAGTTAGATCCCTTTTACTGCATGGTCTGCGACCATGGAAATCGACACAGCAGTCCGTGCAGCCGATGAATAGGTCTATGTTCAACACTGAACGAGAGAACCCGTTCAGCAAAAAGCTCACATCAAAGCTGTGGAGACTGAGATACTACTGCAGCTACTCACATAAAGATAAGCCAATGCATGGTGTCTTGTTCAAGACCATCGAAGACCTTGCTGGTCTTACCCAAAAATGTTACCTTTGCCTTCCTCAGGTCAAGTGGGCAGAAGTCGGAGACTGAGGGATTCATAATAGTCTGCTAGGATTGGTGTGTTCAACACCCTGGTCTACCGTAGTCACGTGATGGGTATAGAGGTACAGCCGTTCCCGGACACTAGATGCAGAGCGTGTTGTGGGGCACCTGAGACCACAATGCATTTGCTGACAGCTCATGATATGTGGTTTAATTTTTTGGATTGACGTGGCCGTTACTTTATGGAAATTCATAGTATATGACACTAAGGTAAACAGGATTAAATTTCCACAGATTTATTGTCTACGCGACATGTTTCGATACACAGTAACTTTCTCAAGCGAACGTAATACATTAAATCATTCTACGTTGAACATTACTTAAATACCCTTCTTATAAATTACGGTAATTAGGACCTACCTATAACAATGAATTAGTGTATTACATTCGCTTGAGAAAGAGACTGTGTATCGAAACATGTCGCGTAGACAATAAATCTGTGAAAATTTAATCGTGTTTACCTTAGTGTCATATATGGATTAAGCCTATATCCACAGGCATAACGTGGCGCTACGAGTGTTGCACTACAATCTACGACACTCGTACGGTGTAGACGAGACAACTGTGCCACTTATTCTCTAGGGGAACTTGAGTCCGTTGTGGAGAACGAAAGTGCCTAATCTATTGGAACCCTCACGCAAATACGAGCCAATAAACCAGATCTAAGACGATTTTTGTCATGGAGTTTTCCGCTCCAGGCCAAATGGATAACGTCCGAAAAGAGGAGGAAGAAAGGACTTAATATCGAAATTAACTCTTTCAACTCCGCAGACTATACCCAAACCTTACCGTTACAATGGTTGTTCTGATCATAGGGGAGGAAAGGTGGACATGCTGCTCTTGAATCTAAAATTATCCTGGCTTGCCGTAAGACGGCAGAAATCTTAACCAGGCGAATGCAGAAGTTTGTCATCTTTGGTTCACTTCTTCTGCTAAGGACACATGATTCTTGGACCCATTAGTCACTTGCTTCAGGGCGTTGGGAGTGACTTTTGGGTAAATGATACCCACGCGCCCTCCTTATGCATTGAGCTTCTGGGAAAGGGCTTTACAGGAAAAATAAATGATAATAATAATACTTAGACTATCGCAGTCCGGAAAACTATTTTTAAGATATTTCACAACAGTTGATTTAGTTGAAACATTTTCTATTATATTCAAAGTGAGTAATTGATATTGTAGTGGAATATAATGATTATTAATGATGTTAATTCTTTTGTAATGTCAGCTTGCGATTTATTTGGTACATATAACAATTTCAGCTCTCTCCATTGTTTTTACCCTTAGTGTTAGGAATAGCTTGAAAATGTGCCATTTTTTCTCTAGTTATGACATGGTTTGTAAGATTTTCTAAAATTTTATATTCCTCTCAGTATTGTTGTGCTTTTTTCTTTGAATTATTTATTTCATCTGTCATCCAGGGTGCGGTTTTCTTTGTATTTCTTTAGCGTTTACTGTTCAGAATGAGAAGTATTTCAGTGAATGCAAGCTCTCATGATATCGTCAATATTACGAATGTAAAAAATATTTTGCAGATCAGATTCAAGGAAATCATTTCTGGCTCAACTGTAGACTTTTCACAATTATTCATTGTACATCCTATGTATTCGAAAAACAAAAGCCAGATTCATAGATGAAAGTTGAGTTTGAAGTATCGTTATTATTATATAGAATTATATCAATGACAGATGGAGATTCTAGTGTTTGGTTTATGGGTTTATGTGTTGGTTCACTGACGAGTTGATTAATTTCAAGAGAGGAAAACATTGAGTTGAAGTATTTCACTCGGAAAAAATGACCACAGAGAAAAGCTGAATTAGAACCACTTCCTCTTATCCTATGGAATTGAAATTTTATAAGTTGGTTCAGTTCCGATGACAATACATTAATGTCGAAGAAATTGCCCCCCCCCCCTGCAACCCGAAAGCTAGACAGTGAACGCGTAGTGTTTCGCAAGTTTTCTTGACGTCAGAAATTACAGCAAAAAAAATTGTTAGTGGGAGCTCGCCCCCCTTTTCTCGAAAAAAGTTGGAAAATTGAAATCGGAAAAATCCGTAAAAATAGTGAAACATATCTGACAGTGGAATATTATGATTTAAAAAAATTGCATCCTCCCAGTGTCTCCTAAAAAGATAGACGCAAAAAAATTTGGAAAATGTTTCAACAGTTTCGGACATGGAACATAATGATGAAAAAAAATCCTACCAGGAAAACTCGCGAAATGGAAATCTAAAAAATCCGTAAAAATAGTGAAAATTATCTGACCATTGAATACTGTTTCAAAAAAGTTACCCTTCTTTTCTCCTCGAAATTGAAATGAACAGACTAAGAAACATATCCATAGAAAACTAAAAAACAAATAAATAAATTAACTTAAAAAAAAAACTTTTTAGACAAAAGTTTTTATTTAAATGCACTGAAAAGTCGGAAGTAAAAGTAAAGTAAAAATTTTATAATGTAACAAAATGATGGGTTTAATTCACATTAAAATTAATTTTCAAAAAGTTTTTTTAAGTTTATATATAGGGTTATGATAAAGTAATGCACAAAATTCATAAAACGTACAACGATCACTTTTGAAAAAAATGCAAAAACACGTCAAACTTTTTTTTTTATTCCGCATCTTTTGACATAAGTTACAAAAATAACACGTCAAAGTTGTCAAAGTTATGACGTCATCAACAAATTTTTTTAATGGGAAGCTAAGATTTTTATTACATTATGTGATAGAGCTTGTGTTTTTACACAAGGGAAACATAGTTGTAGTAGGGCTCACATAAGAAAAAAAACGAGAAAATGAATAAAAAACGAAATAAACGTAAGTTTCATAATAACTTTTCAATTAACTAAACAGTCCATTAAACCAACTTTGACGTGTTATTTTTGTAACTTATGTCAAAAGATGCGGAATAAAAAAAAACAGTTTGACGTGTTTTTGCATTTTTTTCGAAAGTGATCGTTGTACGTTTTATGAATTTTGTGCATTGCTTTATCATAATACTGTATATATTATCATGATCGGATCTGTATTTGTATGGCAACGCCTTCCTTTCTCAAGAAAGTTTCTTCGAATTTTCACCAACCATACGTAATAAATTAGTCAATATCCTGAAATATTTGCATTCTTCTAATCGCCTCATTAACTCACATCTACGTTGTTCTTCAGATTGCATAATAATCAACAAATTAACTCCACTGCGCAGTTAAATTGGATTGTTTAGCTGAGAAGACAATACATTATGACATAGTTACCAAGATATACATAAAAATAACTGAATTATGCGTGGCCGTTACATCTCAAAGCTCATTTGGAAAACAGAATCAGCGTTAATGAGTATAAACAAATGAAAACAATCACTTATCTCATGCAAATGAACTGTCATTGGTTTAATTACACATTATACTGCGTGTGTGAAATGCTTGTTATGCGTCTTTTTCGAATTGTAATGCTGAAATGTTACTAACATATTCGAAAGTAAAAGACTTTTGTCTTCAGATTTCACTTGAAAATTATAGTAAGGAAACTGAATTTTAGATATATATCCTATAAGTTTTGTTTATCACGAAAAACTATAAATTTTTAGTTTTGCACTCTCAAAATTCAGAGAAAAACTTAATTCAGAATTAAATGTATGTTGATTTTATTGAAAATGTGAACAGGATGTTCATAAAATCATATGTGGAATCATCTGAGACTGAAAGACAAACTTTAGTAGATATTTTACATCGTTAAATGTATGTCGTTCTCATTTTTAAAAAATAGTCGGAAGGAATAGTTATAAGTAAGGGTAAATTTATAAACTCAACTTGTCTATAAGAATATAGAATTAAAAATTAAGAATTATCAATTAGCATTCAAAAAGGTGTTTATAAACATCAACTAAAAATTTCAAATTGCCTTTTAAGCGTTAATTGACTCGTGGACCTAAAACTTTCCATGTAGAATAAAATGTGCACTTTTAATATAAAATTTGAAAATAATGATTCAAAAATGGGAATAAAATGTAAAATTGTGCTAGAACACGACACACAGAACTCATTTGAATTTTTGAACTATCGCACAAATATTGTATGCGCATGCGTTTAATAGCTTAATAGTTAATTCCTAGTTGACAAGATACAAGATGAAAGATGACCACAGTAGTTGCTAATTCTTAATTTAATTGACAGATGAAAGTATATTAAACACTGATGGTGTTTTTTTGTATTCATCTCTCTTAATTCTTAGTTGTGAATTTTATTCTTAGTTTAGTAGAGTTTATAAATTGGAAATTAAGGGCTTTTGTCTCTAAGTTTAAGTTGAGTATCATGGTGAGTAAACCAAATTATGAAAATCTTTCAAAAAGGTTATTTTGTGTGGCTATTGTTAAAAACATGTAGTATAAAAAACAAACATTTGAAAAAAAATTACTGTGTTGTAAAAAAGTCTATACTTTTAGAGAAAATCTTCTTGTCGTAAGAAGAGAATCCCAATAGGTATTTTCCTAATGAAAAATGCTCGGTCTCACCATAGGGACCGTTGATAAAGATTGGCAAAAATATCCTAAATTGTCGCTATTTTTGACCCAACCTGTATAATAGGTGGCTTCTTCTATCGTAACGACCAACTAACTGACACGACATTCGACTTTCTTCAAACCAGTAATGCTACTATTTTGTTACTAATCATCTAAAGAGTGATACTTTTGGATGAGTTGTCCTTGCTATGTTTTGGTAAAACAGCAATTTTTATGATTTTCAAAAATTCGTATCTCCGAAACTGGACATAGAAACTAATTTAAACTTGCATGTGTAACTTCTAGTGACTTGTACTACAAATTCCCAAAAAAATTATCAAAATTGGCTGAAAGCCATTTTCCCATGTATTTGGTGAAAAAACATATTTCAGAATTAGACTTGTGTAGTTCTCACTGTTAAACCAAAGTCTAAATCAATAATTATAAGTACTGGTGAATTTATGGACTCAAATTATCCACGATTATAGAATTAAAAATTAGGAATTAACAATTAGCAATCACGGTGTTTATCAACATTCAAAATTGCGCTCTAATCGTTTCGAGCTTAACATAATTATGTTTTGACGTTTAAAGTAGAAGACAAGTTTCGTAATGACCTAAAGCTCTTAGGTTTTCAAGATTAGTCACAAGGAGTTTGATTCGAGGGGGAAACATCTCGCTAAAATTTGTACAAGACTTAAAATATTTAAAAGACTGAAAGACTCAAACCGATGACTGAAAGACTCAAGCCGATGACTGAAAGACTCAAGCCGATGACTGAAAGACTCGAACCGATGACTGAAGCGAAGATTTAATGACTGAAAATTGACTCAAAGGACTCAAAATTTCTAGTTTCACGAGATTTAAAGATGTTTCCCCCTCGGTTTGACTTATTGTTAAAATGTGCATTTTTTGGATAACATTTGAAAACACTTAGGTATAGTGAATGAACCAAATTCTGAAAATACATCATGTCGGATGTAGTTCAATTTCCGTCGTGGTATTAGCCAGGAAAGTAGGTACTTATTTTATGTCAAATGTTTGCTTCACATTTTGCACTTGGAAGAAATATTTGGAGAGAAGGGTACTTCGATATGGTCGATTTTATTCAGATT
This sequence comes from Chrysolina oricalcia, assembly GCA_944452925.2. Taxonomy (NCBI): domain Eukaryota; kingdom Metazoa; phylum Arthropoda; class Insecta; order Coleoptera; family Chrysomelidae; genus Chrysolina; species Chrysolina oricalcia. Next base: position 6,435,298 of record OX101809.2, on the reverse strand, counting down.
ATGTTCTGCCAATTCTTTATGACAACCTTCAAACTTAGTTTTACCCCTCAAAAATTAGAGAAAAAATATATTTCTAAATCAATATTCTATCGCCCTTACTGACAGACCCCAATCTAAATCAATAATCATAAGTAAATAAGAATGTTTCATTTTATGGTTCTATATAGGCTTTCGGATAGCAAGGTACACTCTATTATTAAGAATATTATTATGAAAGATTAAGTGGTAGTTTTTGGTAAATGCCTTGTGAAATATATAATAACCGGGGTGTATTTTCGAGTGTATTTTACATGACTACAACTGGTTCTCAATTATTTGTGATTTTCATTCAAACAGGTTTAGGCTTGATTTTTTGTATTCAAATCCAGGATCAATGATTTACTGAGTTCAAAACAAGTTTCCGCAAATTAGCAAACTCAAAAGAGATTTACGTAAGAACATTCTTTTTCATACCAAATAGACATTCTGGAAAATTTGAGTAAAAATTTCAGTGTGCTAAAATGTAATCTTATGAACACCTACTCGAAATGCAAACAATACTTGACCTTCGTGAATTGTTTATCGAAGTTAAAAGCTTCCATGTTACAATGTCCGATTTTTTTATTACGAACTGTTTAAAGAAATTTGTATCAAAACATAATATCGTATATATTTCGACCACAAAAATAACAAATACTGACGGCGTTTTATCGTGAAGTACAAAACGTGCACGGTAAAAACAATTTTGTTGTTACAATCATTTTCTTTTTGATAAGAGTTGATTGTCAAATAAAAAATATGCAGCAAAAACAAGCATGAATAGACTATTTTACTAAAATATTTTGTTATTATGAGAAAATATATACTTTGGTCGAATACTTTTTTGTGTATCAGACATGTGAATCAGAATTAGTTCGACATTTTATGTGAATCGTTATAACTATCAAAAATATTTCGTTTGAAAGATTTTATGCTTAACGAACTAACTAAAAATAACGTTGATTTCATTGAAAATATGAACAGGATGTTCATAAAGTCAGTTGTGGAATCATCTGCGACTGAAAGTTGGAATTTAGTCGCTGTTTTCCATCGTACAAGATAACCTCTCTTGGAAGGGATTCATGTTTTAAAGAGAAACATTCTCAATTGAAAATTGAATCATACAGAGGAGTCATGTATTGATTCAATTTTCAATTGAGAATGTTTCTATTTGAAAAAAAAATAACGTATTTCTTCCTGTTTCATTCTCACATTAGCTATAGTATTATACTCGAGGGGTGTCTCACTTCCCTAAAATTTGTACACCAAATTTTTATTTGAGGGATTTCAATTGGATTTCAGAACTTTTGAACGGATTTCTGGATTTCATAAGAAATTTCAAGATTTCCTTTAGGTTTTCTGGATTTCACCAAAGATTTCTGGATTTCATATGGATTTCATGATTTCATTCGGATTTCAAGATTTCATTCAGATTTCAAGATTTCCTGTACGATTTCTGAATTTCACCGGAGATTTCTGGATTTCATAAGGGATTTCAGGATTTCATTCGGATTTCAAGATTTCCTTCAGGATTCCAAGGTCAAAAAAATGCTGCATACAGTTGGCAGTAATGTAAATGTACGGGTGCAGGTTTATCGAAATTTCATTGCTTTTGGGGAATTTTAGCGCAATTCTTCATTCGTTGACAACAAGTGTAAATGAGAGGTGTGATATGTTTCTAACAGTATCATTTGCGATTTTTTTAGATATCAAGTGGATATCGGGGGCGTTTCACTTCTTTTGAAATTGTATACCAAATCAGGATTTCTACGAGGGGTGTTTCACTTCCGTAATATTTGTACCGAGATTTGTACATCAAATCAGGATTTAAGGATTTCATATACATATGAAAATAGAACGTGAGAATTAAAATGAAATTGAAACCAAACGGACAGAAAAACTTTATCCTCATCCTTATTCCGTGTTCCGAATGTCCAAGAACATACATTGGCCAATCTAACAGAAGAGTAACTTCCAGAATATATGAACACGAACTAGCAGTCAAACAAGCATCTTCTTCCTCCGCACTTTATAAACATCGTGAAGAAACAGGCCACAAATAGACTTCAAAAACACTAAAACAATTGGCATGGAGAAAACTCTGCAAACTAGGATCATCCGTGAAGCCCTCCGTGATTTTTTGGATTTTTGAATCGTTCCTTCTCGGTTCTCTTCTGGTTTCACGGGCTAATTTCGGAAGTATGGACGAAAAAGCAGTATGAAGGGTACTATCAACTCAAAGCCATTGTAACGTAAAGTATAGGCAAGCCCGTTGGACATAATTGTTCGCTGGGTTCGCCACCGGTAAGTACATTTCGAGTACCACCGACGGCGCACGATTAAAGTCCCGAAGGTCATTCGATCCTACTAAGAAATTGTGGCAGTTGTCATTTGAATAGAGACCACAGAATATTCCGTCTATTTACAATAAGGTGCACCTGGTCATCCTGGTTGAAAACGAGACCAGCCGAAGCTACCCGTTACCTGTCCAGGTATGTGTTTATTATATAACCTCTGGATTTGGGGTTGGCTGGTAGGCTATATGGTAATCATCCTCAAAATAATGTTATACTTTTAGGTTAACCACATTTGTTAAGAAGCCGGTATTAAATATTGAGAAAAATATCGTGTCGTATTTGACTGTGTACCAGCCGAATCCCATTTGCAACCCCTGAGAACCCTATTACGTCACACCATGCACTGGGCATGATGTAGTACCCAACTATTTACTGATGTGGAATATGAAGTAGTGGTGGTTTAGGAAGTAGGTATTGTCAATAACTTTGGCTAGGAAGACCTAATTATTGTCTGGCCTATCCTAGCACTAATGAGAGGTAAGAACCTTGAAAAATTTGTCATGTATGCAGGTGGACAGTCCCAACCAGTTGGGGATAAAATTCAATGCTTGTTTGCAGTAAGTAGTTGCATTAATGTCCTCCTGAAGGAACATTGCACAAAAAGATGTTAGATGTTAGTCATTGCCTGAAGGGAAAGTAGTTATTTTCTAACAGATATTCGCCTCATGTTTTCCGACTCGTGTAAACGTTTCATTCATTATCTCCGAATACAAAAATATTTTTTTCTGTCGACAACCGTTTTCATAACATTCGAATCATACCAATTTTAAATTATTACAGTGAATCCTAATTTTCGACTACAAAAACCCAGCACTTTTGCCAATTTTGAATAATATCCAACTTTGGATTGCAAACAATTATTCCAATCTTAAATCATAAATCTTGGAATCGTATCGGACATTGGTGAATTTCAACGGAAGACTCATATTCGTCCATACCAAAAACTACAGAATTTCAATATGTTATAGAATCAGACAAATTACAAAACTCCTTAACCATCTTGAAAACGTCATCAAGACATGCTGAAATCTTTATAAATATGAATTTCATAATCACTGACACAAAAAAAACATTGTTTACTAATTTCAAACCGACTTTGTTAAGAAAATGATAAACACGTCCGACATTTTGGAGCCTTCAAAATGAATTTCTGAGTTTTAACCAGAAAATCCTAATTCGCATCTCCAAAAACAACTCGATATTTATTTTAAACAGAATCAAATTGAAATTACTGAAATTCGTTCGCCATATTGGAGACGCCATCTTGAATTTGTATGAAAAAAAAACTGTTTGATTGAAGGAAATATTTGCATCGTCCTGCAGAACCTCACCACATGTATCTGTCAGATATAGTTCAATGTTCGTCATAGTCTCAGTATTAGCCAGGGAAATTGTTGTTATTTTCACAGATATTTGCCTCATTTCACTTTTTGGAAATTATTAGACAGGGGTATTTTTTTTGACATGGGCATAATTGATTGCATCGATATAGATTTGTGAGATTTTACATTATAAATTAATCAGCTATGTAGAAGTTGATTATAACTGAGTTACAAGATTTAATTGATAAACATGAGTTTTCTGTATTTCACCAAAGACTTCTGGATTTCATATGGATTTCATGATTTCATTCGGATTTCAAGATTTCATTCGGATTTCAAGATTTCTTGTGATTTCTCAATTTCACCTGAGATTTCTGGATTTCATAAGGAGTTCATAGGGATTTCAAGATTTCATATTGGATTTCTGAATTTCATCAAAGATTTCGGAATTCCAGGTTGAATTTCTGGAATTCAACATGGATTTCTGGTAATGTTGTACACCAGATTTCCGAAGTGAGACACCCCTCGAGTATACTCTGGGATAACTCAAATGGGGCATCAAAAATGTTTAAATTGCAGAAAAAAGCTCTCAGAATAATAACAAACTCTGGTTATAGAGATCATTGTCAACCTTTTTTTTTGAAACTAAGAACAATGCCGTTACCCACTTTATTTATGTACAACCTTCTCATAGAAATTCACAAAAAATCAACTTCATTAATTGAGCAATCAGACCTTCATGATCATAATAACACACAATGCAACAAAATTCGTACAAATTGCTATCGTTGTTAGTATATCCAAATTAAAAAAAAAACAATAAAAAATTATCTTTTGAGGATTTGTTTCTATTCTGTCAAAGAATACGTGAATCATTTTAAATGTTTATAATGTCAACACACTCATCCATTCTTGTTTTTAAATTTTTAAATTTTGTCTTTGTGTTCCTTTGCTTGTTTTTTTTGTTTTCTTGGTCTTTATTGAACTTCTTAAATTGTTTAACTGAACAATTCTTTTATGCTATTTTTTGACTTGCTACAGAAACGTTTTATCACGTTTTATTCACGTAGTGAAATAAATAAACTAAACTAGTGAATTACCTCAAAATTCAATGATTTGGTTGAAAAAAAAAAACGAATTGTTTCAGTACTTATTTTGTGAATTCGATTCGAAGATTCACTGAATGAGTTATCAGAATATTTTGTTGGTTTGAATCAAACTCAAATCAAAATACTGAAGGTAATGTTGAAATAATTCAAGAAAAAGAAACTACCCAAACACCAAAACTAACACTAAAAATGTTGTTTGCAACCTGTATTGAACATGGAAATAATGCAAAAGTTTTTTGTATTTTTCGGAAACGTATGTTTTCCATGAACATATTAAATATGCCGCACCACCACAGATTTCGGGAACTGAAAAAAATGCAAAGTTGTTTTTTTTTCTTTGACAAAGTGCCCGAAATATGGTAGCAAATTTTATGTTTTCTAGGAAGTTACTATACCTATACGTTTCCGATCAACTCAAAAAATTGTTTTCAACCTGAATTGATTTATGGAATAATGCAAAAGTTTTTTGAGTTGGTCAAAAACGTAGGTAGTAAATTCCTAGAAAACATAAAATTTGCCAACATCACAGATTTTGGGAACTTTGTCAAATAATACAAAAACAAAATGCATTTTTTTATTCTTTTCAGATTTGAAGTTCCCGAAATCCGAAGAGGAGGCAAATTTAATGTTTTCTGGGAAATTACTCCCTACTTTCTCGACCAATTCAAAAATCCTTTGCATTATTTCCATAATGAAATCAGGTTGCAAACAAAGTTTTTTAGTGTAAAATAAACAAAAATATATATTGCAGTCATCGGCGGAGATGGCAAAGTTTCGGCGAGACTTATGACATAGAGAGAAACGTTTCTTTGTGTTTGCCACTCTTTTGGATTTTTTTGGTAGAGCACCAAAATACAAGTTCTGTGAAAGTTTGCATTGTTTTGCTAATTTTTCCCCATTTTTTATTTTAAATGATAAAATAATTGGTCTATTACTAGTGGGATACTGACACTTTTATTTATTCTAGTTGAAAGATGTTTTGTTGATTCAACCATGTTTTTTCTCCCTTAATTTTTGGTCTAGCGTCTCTTTTAGGGAGGGTATTTGATGAAAACATAAAACATTCCATTGCTTTAGGTGTTTTATCGATTGAGCCTTGGGGTTACATCGAATCCACATCAGATCTTGTGAACGGGCTTTTTAATTTCTTTGATTCTCTCCCTCTCTTTCTACGGCTCTCCCCCATATTATGGCGCTTCCGAGGCATTTCCACGAGAAAATTTTCACTAGCGTAAAGTTCCACAAGATTTGTTTATGTTTAAATAAATAATTCACCTGGATCTATTACTTGTTGATCTGAATCTGTGAATCTGGCCGATTTCCCAAGCTTCCTGTGAATTTCCAGAACTAGTTCACGAGACAGTTATCCAAGAGCATAGTCTTAGATTTCTAACCATTATACTGCAATGATTTCCACATCAAGGCATTACATTACAGTATCTAATTTCTTTTTTCATGCTCCACTTATCTCGGTACTCGGCAGCCAGCGAATCGGACCACTGTCAAAACCAGATCTGGCATCCGAATCTAAATCGAGCAGCGCTCATAACAAACAACAAAATACCTTTGTTCGCTGTGAATTTACCTGGGAAAACGTCCTTATTCTCCGTATTGTAGGGATGAATCCAGCCATTCCTCTGCTGAATGATACACTGAAACATCACTGTACTGTCACATCCACCTCCGCCAGTCACGAAATTTCAACAAAGACCCGAAAGAACGGAAGAGCCAACGTAAATAAAGCCGGTGCACGGACTACACGTGAGTCGTTCTAAAAATACGAACCAAAATAGTGCACCATCGGTTTATTGGAGAAAAAGGCGTAGTGGTGTACGGCCAAGGTCTCGATACGACACTCCGCTCGCTCGAAAATGCATTTCGTGGTGCTGGCACCGCAGAAACAAGCGAAGGGGCTCGGCGTACGGCTGGCAGGGACGGTTGTGGATTGTCATGTCGAGCAGGCGGCCGCGCGACCGGCGACGTTGCCGGATCGCACGGCGGTTCAGACACCCGATAAGGATTTAATGCCGCCGAAACGTTTATGCGCTTTCGGCTCGGATACGGGAATGGGGGTGTGAAGACCAGTTCACCGGATCAGATATCACGACGATTTAGTAGCTTCGTTAATGTTATTCTCGAGTACGCTGGATCTGACAGGCCTACATTCACATAGACCGTTACAGTACTTGATGGAATAGATAACAAAGAAGACATAATAAAGGTATCTAATTTTAAAATAGCTATTAATAAAAATAGAGACATTTTCAAATACTTTGAGAATCTCATATTCGAACGGTACATGAAAATGATTAAGAAACTAAGTCTGTAACGTCTTAGAAACATTTTCAAACTTGCTTCTGAATAAAATAAAGATAAAGCTTGACAACCAAATTTTAAAAAATCACCGAACTTTCAAACTTATACTGACAATTTCCCTCATTTTATATAAACCAATCAAAAGCAATAATTTTTTTAATTAAAACCAATGAGTAAAGGACTTTCTGGACACACTGTCTCCAGCCAGTGGTATTTTCAAATCGATGTTTCGTCTCTTCCTTATTTATACGTTTCCATTGTTACAACAATCACCGTAAAAGTAGAAACGTCAGTTTGACGGTTCAACTCTTCAACTGACATTAATGACACAAGATGAACCGTTGCTGCAATAGGCATTTAGTCCATAAATAAGTATTCGTGGAATTGTCAGCAAAATTTTCAAAATACTTTCACCTTGACAGTCGCTCAAACTGTGTTGCTGTACAAAACACTCTAGTAAGCTCTCGTGGTGTTTCTAAGCAACACAGTTTTCGTGACAAGGTGAAAATATGTTTTGAAAATTCAACATTTTGTCGGGATATTAGGTACTGCTGAAAACAGCATTCCCATTCAACCAAAAACAAAATTGAAATACATAGGCTTATCTTCCAGAGCGGTCGATTTTTTCAAGAGTTACCTAAACGAAGTTAATGCGTCAAAATAAATGAGAAAATATCACACCACCTCCAGATCCCATCAGGTGTTCTTCAGGGATCAATATTGGGTCCATTGTTATTTGCTCTTTATATATTCGATTTCGATAATGCAGTGGGCAAGGTGAATTTCATTCATTGTTTCCTCGAGATCTTGAGGTTGCTCTTGATAACATCAACAGTGACAACTGCAAATCTAGAACTCACTATTTGAAAGTGAATGGTGATAAAACGGCAATAATGGTTTGTGGCTTCAAATCTCAGAAAAATCTTCTGAATGACAATAAATTATGGAAAATGCGGAATTGACACCTAAAAAATTTGTAGGAATTTGAGGCAGATAATGGGATGATGAACTGAGGTATAATTCTCGCATTTGCCATATTCGTCGAGTAGTATTTGCTAAAAAGTGAAATCTATTGTCGGGGTACAGGGTGACGTGTGAGTTGTAATCAAATAACGGACACAGCAGCTAATAAGTAACCATAACCATATATTTACACATGTCACATAATGAAAAACACTTAACAATTAAACTATATACAATTTGCTAATAAATGACTCTGGAACTCGACTGCTCGAAAAAGGGAGAACATCGCGGCTTGAGAACAGAAATCCAACTAATTATCTTTTGAACTCCATCTTTTCATTGCAGGTCAGAAATAAAGAAAAACCCAGCCTACGTCATTCCAAATTTCCAAATTCTCCGGCTTACGAAAGCGTAGTCATAAAACTAATAGCTGGCTGGCAAGTTTCGCATCGTAGGTAATCCGATTAGCAGAAATCTAACTATGTGTCACAACTACCCAACAAGAAACGGAAACCTAATTAAACTGCAACAACATCGTACGAGACTATTTCAAAAATCGCCCTCTCTAGCAGCTTCCAAGCTATTCAATTGTCTGCCTTCAGAAATAAAGAATATCTCAATAATATCTACTTTCAAAAGGAAACTTAAAGAATTCCTTTTAGAGGGAGGCTTTTATTCTATCAATGAATATTTTGTGTATACTTCCAAATAACTGTGTTCAATGTTTGTAATGTGTATGATATATTTTTTATTAACTCCATACTATATATGTTTCTTTTACTTGACGTTTCCTATATCATTGTAAAATGATCATTTCAAGGAATAAAAACATTATTATTATTATTATTATTATTATTATGGAATTTCAAGTTCTGAAACTATTTGACCGGATTCAAATATTTCCCCATAAAAACATTTATAGTCGGACAAAGGCCCTTTGAATTTAGGAAGGAAAAAAAAATAAATATAAAATATTTAGAAATTATTATTTTCTTTGGAAATGAAAATTATTTTGTTATTGTTGATAAAACCCCTACACTATCCTCCGTGAAGCATTGGTATTATCACGTTGCAACTATTGTGATTCAATTTATGGGCCAAGCATAGACTTCGATGACATACAAAGCATACAAGTTATGCAAAATTCGTGTCTTCGACTCATATATGAAATCAGAAGACGACAGAGTATATCCCATAAATTGGATGAACACAATTGGCTTAATATGACAAAAAGCAGGTTTCTTCAGTCAGCTTGTCTATTTCACAGAATCATTGTCTCGAAAATACCCCATATCTGATGAAAAAAATAACATTCCGTGAAGATGTGCATAACATAAATATTTGGTTCTAGGGAATTATAACGCCCCCCATTCACAGAACAATTTTCCTATTAAGTATCACTGATTTATAACTCAATTCCCCAACACCTGAAGGAGTTAGTTTCAAAAAGCAAATGAAAAAATTTCTCCTGAACGATCAGATGCATTAGGATCCCGTGATGGCTACGACTTGGTCCCTCACATATGAGTATATCGTATTATATTGTTGCATATGGGCCGTGGTGGTCATGTGGGTAGAGCGTTCGCCTTTGGAGCGAAGGGTCGAGGGTTCAAAGCCTCGCATGGTCATCGGTCTCGTGCATGGCATCACACGTTAAAAGGTAAGGGCTGCGTCTTCCCTAGCTCACACAAGTCTCTCGAAGACTTCCGAGGGTTGCGCGTAGGGGTGCAATCGGTTGACGGAAATAACAATTTTAACAATAACAATTTTAACAATATAACTACATATCGAAAAATATGACTTTGCCATATGTATGAAATTAGAATTTTCTATTGTTTGTTTTTACTCTTTTATTTTTTTGCCTGCTTAAGAATAATAACACAGGTTTGTATTATGTATTTCATACATGATGCATGACCATCTGATCTTCGGCATTTTCACATGAATATGTATTTGTGTAAGTATTTTCATGTACTTTTTTGTGACATTTATATTGTGGGAAATAAAATATATATATATATATATATATATATATATATATATATAAAACCAGTTAATATTGGGGATTGCAGCAAAGTCAAAAGTGTACTCTTTTATAGAGTTTATTCCAAGCTTTCGTAAATTTTATTTACATCTTCAGGGAACTACAAAGAATTATTATGTCAATTATACATTTTGATGTTATTAAAATTTTACTTACAACTATAGTGAGGTTAGTTAGTATAAAAGAGTACACTTTTGACTTTGCTGCAATCCCCAATATTAACTGGTTTTATTCTTAACTAGTCAGCAACGACTACCCTTTCTATATATATATATATATATATATATATATATATATATATATATATATATATATATATATATATATATATATATATATATATATATATATATATATATATATATATATATATATATATATATATATATATATATATATATATATATATATATATATATATATATATATATATATATATATATATATATATATATATATATATATATATATATATCATTTTTCTCAAAAGTATTTGTTGTCTAGATTTACATAGTTACAGCAAATCTGTAGCTCATCGTCAGATTTGCTTAATACTACAGGAAACATAGGTTATTTATGATTCAAAAGCTATTTTGAATGGTCACTGGTCACTATAAAAGAAGAATATGAAAATGACCTTGACACTCTACTAACCAAGTGAGTTACTCTAAAATTATTTAATACGAAATAGTAATAATAACAATAATAATAATAATAATTCGTTTAATCCAGTAAGACCATTATTACACAGCATTGGATGTCAAAAAAAAAAGATATTATAAAATGAATACACACATCCATAATATATACATGAATACATACATAAAAACATTTTTAAAATATATACAATACGAAGAACTGTAAAAAGGTTCTGAAGACATATAATATAATGATAATAAGATATAATAATAAAATATTCATTCCTGGAATGGACCGTAAAAAAATTATATAGAAATAATATAAACATATAGTGTAAAATATTAAAATAAACATACAAGACTTGTAAAACTATCACAATCATCACGACACATTACATATAACTATTTTCTACAAGAGTTTTCCAGATATTTGTTTATAGAATAAAAAGTTCCCTCTAACAAATATTTTTTTACTTTCAGTTTGAACAAAGAAAGTTCTGAAATATGTCTTATGGCTTATGGTAAACAATTGAAGAACCTTGTGCCTGCTGCAGAAGGTGACTTTCGAAACAACGAAATTCGGTGTTGCTGTAATTTTAGTAGGTTTCCGTTTCTAGTCGGATATATGTGACACTTTGAATTAGTTTCTAACCTGTTTTCGTGTTTTTTCGCATAGAGTAGACAACTGTAAATGTATATGGAGGGTAATGTTAAAATATTTTTTTCTTTGAAAATGGGTCTACAGGAATTTGTGTAACCAAGACCATATAAAACACGAATAATACGTTTCTGAGCCACAAAAGCTCTTTCTATATTTGTTCCATCACCCCACATGAGTACATTATAAGAAAGAACTGAATTGACCATTGCATAATAGACATCCTTCAAACAGTTTTCATCCAGTACCTTTTTTAATTGTAGCATTGCGTAGAAACTGCAGTTTAATCTAAGTCTAACTAAGTCCAGAATCTATGTGTAATCCTAAAAATTTAGTTGTCTCTGATGGACATATTGTCGTGTTGGTAATTTCAATATTCACAGGTTCGTATGTATATTTCCTGCTAAAAAATTGAGTTTTAGATGGAACATGAGGGGTTGTCATTTAAACTTTTGAATTTGGAGTTGATGGATCGCAGGGAGTGAGAGTATCGAGGTTTGTTTATATGCCATTTTGGTTTCCTCGACTTTGCTTCGAAACGGGTTTGAGCATTTCTTGATATCCTTCTTCATTTCCGAGATATTCCCACTGGCAACTTCTGAATTTGACACACTGTATTATGAAAGGAGATAAAGATTCTAGATATACATCGAGAAAAATGGACAAGGACAAAAAATTATGCAAAACGTTTTATGTGGTTGATTCAGTACAAACTCAAAATTCGCATATCGCTAAATCACATTTTTCACAATAGGATGAAATACCACTGAAGTAGGTATTTTGTATTTGACTATAGTGATTTCGAAATGATTTTTTCCTAATATTGACATTTTTTCATTTACTAATCTCTGTTTTTCATTTATATAACTTGGGGTTTCACCGGAAAATGATCGAGTACATACATAGATAATGTCTTGATATCATCCAGTATATAAAACATAAAACATCATAACGATATTAATCGACATTTCCCGGAAGATACCAGGAAACTAACAGAAAACCGATATCAACTTCCCTAATGATCATTATTTCGGGAATTCTTATTTTTCATCCAACGACTCCCTGAAACATACTCTACGTAAGAGATAACAGTCTGAAAACCAAGCCGACAACAGACAGCTGATACACATGTGGTTTTCTCAAATTACAGTAGCTCCGACATTTCACTGAAATGTGACTCACAAGGCACATAAGTAATGCGCCACATGAATAGAATAAACAAAGCGAATCTCAGTATATCTCTAGATGAATGATGGTCATTATATTTTGTAGAATTTTCGTAACCTCAGTCAAAATTTAACAATACCAATAATGAAAATACTCTTTTGACCTATGTCCACTAGTTTTCATTTTCAAGACCGGTTTCGGGTTTTATCCCATTCTCAAGTATAAAAACTAACTAGTGGAAATAAGACAAAAGCGTGTTTCTTTCGTTTCATTAAAGTAATGAAAATACCAGATACTCAAAAAAAAGTTTACCTTTTACTGGGTGCTCGAAACATCACGATAATAATTTAGCTGAAGAATTCTTTGGGAGATCGTTTAATAACGAACAGAATTGAATTAAATCTAACAGATTCAATACCCGTCGTGGTCTTAGCCAGGGGAGTAGTTGTTTTCTGCCAGGTACTTGCCTTAAGCCTACTTAGTAGGTGTATATGGGAGTAAAGGGTTCATCATCGGTCGGCAACGACTGTTCGTTAATAATTAAGCTGCCTATGCAGAAAAACTTATATCCAATAGAGGAATTCGGATAGGAATGCAGTCATGCCACCACACAACTTTTGGCTTTAAAACTACTGGCAAGTTTTTCAGCAATTTTTCGTCATGTCAGGGTTCCTGGCAGCCTCAGGAACCCCCTACTAGAATTAAAATTGTTCATAACGGCGGAAAAATTAAGATTTTCCATAAAATACAAAACACTAGGGACTTTAATTTTGTTCAGGATTTTTTCTTTCAAAATGGCGCTAAATTCAAAACTATAGAGCTAGAGCATTATTATTGAAAGAGGTATTGTGTAATGCACGGTTCTTTCTTTGTCAGTGTACATTTGTTCCACAAAAAAAATCAAATTCATCCATTTAACCAACTGTTATAATTAAAATGAAAACACTAAAAACATTAAAAAGATAAAATAAATAAATAAAAGTGTAAATCAGCATCTTCTATGAGCAGAGCTCAAAGAAGAGAACATATGCCCCTTCGCCCAAAAGTGTTTTTGGTATGGTAGTTGGTGACACCAGAGAGTCGTTGTACTCTTGCCAAGTATCTGCGTATGGGTGTCTGCAGCAAGCCGTGTAGTGTCCTCTATATGTTGTTCCACTATGATTAGATGAAGCATATAGATTGTAGCGACAAGGAGCTGCGATTTCCGTTGCGTAGTTGCTCATATCCAATACTAAAGGTATGCTAATAAACATTTTTGTCTGAGAGAAACGTATCAAATGGATCACCATAGTTACTGGAAATTTATGTATTGATATAGTTTTCGTGCACTTCCTTCTCTCTTTGCATTTTGTACAAGTAGGTTTCTCGTCATCATCCAAAATAGTCCAAACATTGAGACAGATTTAGTTTGCCTGTTGTTTTCGGAATCTGTAGAGAGAGATCCCAGAATTGATCAAATCTTACTGTACGATGACCACAATATGTACATTTTAATATGGATTTCAGTTGGCCGACAAAATTGTCTACAAACTTGGAGTTGTCCATCCTCAAGAGTCTTGACCATGCGTCCTCAGCTTTTTCATCGTCATGCAATTCTTTAACAACCACTGTCAACATATTTAGAGGCTTCTCAGTGATTCTGTTTACGTCCTCGTGAAGACCCTCCAGCAGGTATCTCAAAAACTCATGAGCATCTTGTTGGGCGCAACCAGTAAAACGAGGAGCGAATATTTGAATTTGACTTTTCAGTGGGACAGTGTCAACACCTTGATCTTGAAAATCGTCTGACCATAGTTTCTTGATCACTTTTGCAAATTCTTTGATCAAATTTCCTTTCATATGAGAGAACTTCGTGTTTATATCCCCTAAGTAGGCATCCTTTATCAAATACTCCAATAACCATTTGGTGTTAGATAAACACTGGATTATACTGTTCATAAAGCAAGTATTGCCAATATTTTTCAATCCATTGAACCCAAATAATTTCATAGGAGTATGTAATATGGGCCTGATGGGGTAGAATATGTTTGAGCTGCTTCTGCCATTGCTATCTTCTTCTGAAATATCACTAAAGGAGCGATGAGATAACGATGCCGACTTTATACTGCCGGTGCTGGACATTGAATTGGAAGAAACTATTGAAAATTTAAAATGTAACATGTAACATGTACCCTACAAGGCCGTAGCCAGAAAAAAATTCCGTTGACTTGAGCTTAAGAAGAATATTGCGGACCAAATGTGATCAATTTTAGTATAGTTTTTATGTTCAACACAATTTTGTAATTTACCCAGGAAAGATCACATTGGATATTCGGTATTAACCATGTTACAATTTTTCAGATTTATTCATAAAATAATATTTGACACTGCTTGCAATCATATTTATTCAACAACAAAACAAATAAGATTGAATACATTAATGGGAAACATATAGAGGCATCAGATCCACATTAAAGAATAATATTGAGCATCTAGATTTTTGCTGCAAACAAGTCAATGATCTTCTCGTTGTCAATGTTTATGTCTCGGTGAATTAACATCAACGCCAATCCATTCAGTCTCTCATCTTGACCTGGAATTCCTCAAATAGGTTTCAATGCATTTTAGCGAGGAAAATTATCTCTCAGAAGTACATGTTGTCGAGGTGAAACAGGTTCTTTTAGCCATATCATTTTCCATAGGTCTAATTCTCCTTTCAATGAGTCCCATTCCAAAAACTTTTTATACAGTATGAAATCGTCTTCTTCAACACTGGGCTGTTTTTCACAACAAACTGATGGAATCAAAATATATAAAGATGATAGAGTAGATTTATGCTTCTGGAATCTTGAGTGGAGTTGATTAATGAAATCATCTAGAAGTAGAATCATAATACTTATTCTAAAGTACTCTTCTGGATCTTCAGTTCCATAGTTTGCCCTGTGACACTGTTGCGACACTCTTAGTGGAATTTTTATTTCTTCACTAATGAATTTGAGCAAACAAAACTTATAAATGTTGGCGAATTTTGATTTGACATTTTTCTGAATATCATTGATATTATCTATGATCAAATCAAATCAACATGTTGCAAAGCGGCAACAAAATCACAGAGAGGCGACTGAAATATTTTACAAAGTGGAAGTATGAATGAAAACAACATGGTCAAGCAACTCAGACTCACTACAAATTCACTAGTTATCAAAGACCTTAAACAGGAAGTCGCTCTTGATGAAGTTTCAAAATCCCTTCCTTCACTTAGTTCTTCAAGATAGCCTTGAAAGAGAATTTTAATCAAAAATATACTAAGGTTTGTTTAGCCATGAAATTTACCAAGCTCAGAATATTTTCTAGATCGAATAATTATTTGGCAAATAGGAAAAGTGAAATACGCAATTTTTTTAAATTCAGGAAATGATATATTTTGAAATTAGCGCCATTTTGTTTTCTATTTTATGGAAAATCTTAATATTCCCGTCGTTGTGAACAATTTCAATCATATGACATGAAGAAAAGTGGCCGAAAAATGTGTCAGTAGTTTTAAAGCCAAATGTTGTGTGGTGGCATGACTGCATCATTATCCGAAGTACTCTATTACATAAAACTGTGAAACGCAGTGAACACCAGATAATTAATCAATAGGCGAGGACGCGAAAAAATATTACCGCCAAATATGCTTCAAAATATACAACACATAAATATTAATGAACCCAGAAAATACCTTTTGAGTCAAATTTCAATTACAGCCGTTCCCACTCGTTTTTGAAAATCTGCACATTTAAAAGCTACACTAATATTGGCGCTCTCTGCGACGTACTCTCCCTAGCCCAATCAGCTAAAGAGCGTATTCTAATCGGGTCAATGGACTAGTTTTCATTTTTTTTTAATATGGATTAATTCAAGTAAAATGAAACAAAAATGTGAAAGAATCATTGAAATATCTCTAGAAATGAAAAAGTTATGGGACTTTGAAGTTGCGCTTGGAAGCATAATTTCATAGTACGCAGCGCTCTAGTGTGTGACGTCACGCCACATGAACGAGGCGATTGGTATTCGCAGAGTGCTTACAAAGGACCACGCACACAGCTTATAGGAAAAAGTCTTTCGGTGAAAATGGCTGGATTATTCATATTTTGTAGCTGGAGCCATCCTGAGTAAAAGTCTCCATTGGCCCAAATCGATTGTATGACCAAATTCGACGCTAGAAGGCGCCAAATAATAACTTTTGTGATTTTTTGAGAAATTCAGCTGAATAAAAAATATTTATATCTCATTTATATTCAATATTGTGCGCGACTGGACATTCCTGGGATTCGTAACAATCACTTATCCATAATAGGTACAAAAAACACCGCTGTTTTTCTACAGGGTATAGTCAACAACATACTCAACTCTTCTGTGAATGAATTCGCCTACGAGGTTATCAGTTGATTCAGTTTATCATTGAGGATCAATCAGAATGGTTTGTTGATCGACCAAAATATAATGAAGCTATGAATATAGTCTGTTTGAAATAAGAAAGGGGCCATATTATATACAGGAACGTTTTACATACAGAGGTATTTTTTTTTGGAAAATTTTTCGGCGTTGTCAAGTTATTGCGGAAAAAAAGAAAATATTCGAAAAAACAGACCATTACAAATACCATCATGGATACTTTATGAATATAAATAATTTTATCAAAAATATTTGTGCCACGCACAAATTATGAACAATTTACTAGGTTTTTCAATCAAGGGCTATTTTAATAACTCCGTGCCTATGATTGATTTCTCCTTGAATTCAGATGGGTATACTCAGTTCAATCAGTTCAAATATAACATAGTCGACGAAAATATACTCAATATCCCCCGAACATCAGACATGTTTCTTTGACTGACTCACAAAATAAATTTTTATTTTATAGCTTGCTAAATCCTACAAAAATTAAAAATTTATTATTTGGCGCCCTCTATAGCCAAACCTTTAGGTATTACGACGTAGTAAGGTTAATAGGAGATGACTTCGGCTCTCTGTTGAGGTCGAGAAGAGAAATCACTTATTCAAATTGAACGGAGTCTTTCTTGTGTGAAACACTATGTGTTTTCATTTGCATTTTGTTTTGAGAGATCAACTTCCATTCTGATCGATCATCAATAATTTTTATGTGTACAAATTCTCTTTCATGAAGATTAGTATTTTGTATATGTATATGCAGGGAAAAGTTAATATTTTGTGTTGCAGAAATATGGGTTTACAACTATTTCCGAACTTGACGTCGAATATGAGCCTCAGAATACGCTTTTGGCAAACAAAAATTCTTTCAAATTAACGCAATCTTTCCATAGAGTGACATTGTAGGAAATATGACAATATGCCGAAGAATAATACATATCAATCAGAATTTTCCTATCCAAAGTTTTTTTCAATTTCAGGATTGCAAAAAATCAGAATTCAGTTTCTTCAAAGTGTGATGTAGATGATTTTCCCACGTTATGTTTTGATCTAGATAGAGCCCTAGAAATTTAGTTGTCTTTGAATTTTGATGATCTATTGAAATCATACACGGGCTATTTTTCGTACATTTAAATTGGAGATAAACTGTTTTTTCGGTATTTAATATCAAATTATTATTATCACACCAGTTTTCAAAGGACTTAATGACGCTACTGATTGTATTCTGCAATTCCTTGACGGTCTATGCTGATAACACTATCGAAGTATCATCTGCGAACATCGTTATTAATCCATTCGTTACATAGTCTGGCATGTCATTTGCAAAAAGTATGAAAAGTAGTGGTCCTAGTACCGATCCTTGTGGTACACCATTATCCAGAGAGTAGGTTTCAGAACATTCATTGTTGATCTGTACGTGGGCTTGTCTATGCGTGAGGTATGATTCTAAGAGATCGAGAAATTTTCCTCTAATTCCATTTGAGTTTATTTTTTTTAAGATGAAATGTATTTGCAAACTGTCGAAGGCACACGAAAGATCAAAAAAGATGCCACACACAAATCTACCTGCATCGTTGTATAGACACTCTCCATGAATTCGCAAGCGGCAGTTTCCGTTGATTTTCCCGTGCGGAATCCATGTTGGCGAGGGGAGAATATTTTATAGCTAGTAAAAAAATCAGCAATTCTAACATAATACGAACGTTCAATAATTTTGGAAACTGTATTCAGAATTGTCACCTGTCTATAGTTATCCATAGACGTACAATCGTTCTTTTTACGTATAGGTATAATTTTGCCCAGTTTCAAGTGAGATGGAAATAATCCTGTATCAAATGACAGGTTAATTAAGTAAGCTAGAGGTTCAGCAATAATCTCCTTCAGAGTTTTTATTATTTTAATGCTTATTTTATCATCTCCTGTACTTTTTTTGTTTTTTAGATTAGAAATAATTGAAACTATTTCTTGGCTACTTACATTTCGAAAATGAATGCTCTTTCCGATATTTCTCATTGGTACAGTACATTCTGTATGTTTGTTTTTGCCAAATTTTTCGTCTAATTTCTGAGTGTTATGAGAAAAATGGGAAGCAAAGCATACTGCTACTTCTTTCGGTTTAGTTACCATGACATCTTCAATATTCAGATTAATATTTTTTTTGTTATTACTTTTGTTTATTTCTTTATTTACAATATTCCAAACCGTTTTCTGTTTGTGTGTCTGACCTGCCCTTGCACTGATGAGAGGCAACAACCTCGAAACTAGTCTGCAGGTGGTCACCCTGTCCAAATCAAAACATAATTCTGCTGGTTGGTCATAGAGGGCACTTGCAATTGCGTCCTCTAATGCTTTGAGGAACGTTGCACAAGTAGCTGTTAGATTTAATTCAATACCCGTCGTGGTCTTAGCCAGGGGAGTAGTTGTTTTCTGACAGGTACTTGCCATACTAAGCCTACGCAGTAGGTGTTTATGGGAGTAAAGGGTTCATCATCGGTCGGTAACGACTGTTCGTTAGCAAACGATCTCCCAAAGATTTCTGTTTTCTTCGATTAAATCTCTTAACCTGGAGATTCGGAGTGTTCTTCCTCTGCTCACTAGGTGGAGCGGCCTAGAAACTGCTTCCATCTCGTGAACCAGAATTGACTAATCAGCGGAGTGTGTATTGGTTTGGACGGGGAACAGATGGCTTCAGTGCTGTCTGTGTCGACCTGCCCTTGCACTGATGAGAGGCAACAACCTCGAAACTAGTCTGCAGGTGGTCACCCTGTCCAAATCAAAACATAATTCTGCTGGTTGGTCATAGAGGGCACTTGCAATTGCGTCCTCTGATGCCTTGAGGAACGTTGCACAAGTAGCTGTTAGATTTAATTCAATACCCGTCGTGGTCTTAGCCAGGGGAGTAGTTGTATTCTGACAGGTACTTGCCATAATAAGCCTACGCAGTAGGTGTTTATGGGAGTAAAGGGTTCATCATCGGTCGGTAACGACTGTTCGTTAGCAAACGATCTCCCAAAGATTTCTGTTTTCTTCGTTTTCTGTTTGTTTTCACTTTTTCTTATAATATCCGAGTTGAAAGATTTCTTTCCTTGTATTATAAGATGGTTGATTTTTTTTTCTGTTTTTTATAATGCTCCCAGTTTACAGGATTATTTTCATTTCTTGTTTGATTGAACATTGTTTATAAGATGATTTCATTGAAAATATGAACAGGATGTTCATAAAGTCAGTTGTGGAATCATCTGCGACTGAAAGATAAACTTTAGTTGCTATTTTCCATCGTACAAGATAACCTCTCTTGGAAGGGATTCATGTTGTGTAGGGAAACAATATCTATCAGATGTAGTTCAATGTCCAGCGTGGCTTCAGCCGGGGAAGTAGTTGTTTTCTGTTAGATATTACAAAAAAAAGTAACTTCATTTTATCGTAGGTTTTTTCCATTTCCATTTCATGGGCCGTGGTGGTCGGCTGGTAGTGCGTTCGCCTCGCATGCGTGGAGTCGTGGGTTCGATCCACCGATTCATCGGTCTCGTGCATGGCATCACACGTTAAAAGGTAAGGGCTGCGTCTTCCCTAGCTCACACAAGTCTCTCGAAGACTTCTGAGGGTTGCGCGTAGGGGTGCAATCGGTTGAGGGAATTAACAAAAAAAAAAAGAGGAGTCATGTATTGGTTCAATTTTAAATTGAGAATGTTTCCCTACACAACACTGTTTTTAAGTAGTAATAAATATAGATTATAGTAATCCTGAATAATATGGTAAA
The DNA here is from genome assembly GCA_944452925.2 of Chrysolina oricalcia. NCBI lineage: Eukaryota > Metazoa > Arthropoda > Insecta > Coleoptera > Chrysomelidae > Chrysolina > Chrysolina oricalcia. The sequence continues at coordinate 6,414,533 of OX101809.2, read as the reverse complement.
ACCAGAAACCCAGAGACGGAAACGTATACTGGTAATATAATATGTTTTGAACAGATGGAACATATTCAGTATTAGTTTTGATTTTTTCACACGGTATAACTTGAGATTTTATTTCGGCGCATAAAAACGCAACATTAATCATCTCAGCTAGATAAAAAAAACTAGCCTGTCAACTGTTTGGAGTCGACAAGTGCAGCTTTTCTAATTAGGAATATTTAAAAACGGTTCACCATTCTCGGTCCTCATTCCAGATGTCAAAATTTATTCAGTCTACAAAAAGCGGTATTTTGAGGGTAAACAAGTTTCCAGCAGCAGGTTCGTCAATAAAAAAATGGTTAATTTTGGATTCAACGATGCGAATAGATCGAGAGACGGATTTATTTAATCTGGAGATTTTTATCACAATGTGCAGGCGACATGTTGATAAATACTGTGCACCAAATACCAATGCAGAATCAGGTTTGGAGTTGGGATCATAAAACAAACTATTTTTAAACTCGAAATTCTTTTACATTTTTTATAAGAATTATAAAAAAAGGTATAAAATTCCATCAACAAGTATCTAACAGAAAACAACTACTGCCCTGGCTAATGGCACTTACATATGTACGAATATAGGATAACATTTGCAAGATATTCGTTTTAGAAGACCGACTTTGAAATTTCTTTCTATTGATAATAGTAAAAATACTTACTTAAACTTAAATCAATAAAAAAATTTATACGTATATAAAGCGTGCCCCAAGAAGTACGCAACGAAAAAAAAACTATTTTATTATTGATTTCACAAAAAAACGTATTCGTGATTTTTTTTTGTGAAATGTCATAAAGAAAGAGTAGCTGCTCCATTTTTCAGAATCAGAAAAAATTAACCATTCATATTCAGATTTCCATTAATGTATCTATTAGTTTTTCTCATGAATTCATGATATGACGCCAATATTACTTACAAAATATATTTTTTTTCGAAAAGTCATCAAGGATGAAGTACCTCTATTTTTCAAAATACGTAAAAAATAAAACAATCATATTCAGATTTTCGTCAATTTATATGTTAGGTATTAATAATAATTCATGATATGAGGACAATATTTCAATAACTAGAGGATTATTTCACCGAAAATAATTTGAATGACGTGACGATGACCTGTACCTACCAGTGGGATGAAAATGAAAGAAAAAAAAGGGAAAAACTATAAGGTATTTGACGTAGTATGGTCTCGGAGATTCTAAATAAATTTGAGAAGAGTGGATTTACACCAGTTTGACCAAAAAGTAGTAAGCTTTTTTCCAAATAAAGCAAAAACAAAATTTTTTTGTCCATGGTTGTAAATTCTCATAAATCTAGTCATAAGATGGGAAACATGAAATAAGTCAAACGTATGTTCGTAAGTACCTTAAAAAAGGAAAAAAGGCATCCTTATAAAGTGTGGTGTAAGGATTGAACGGCAATGATGCAGGCCGTACCGACAAAATGATAATCTTGATTTTTATAGCCAAATTTGTTTTTCTGATGATGCAACTTTCTATTGGAGTGGCTCCATAAATAAATAACTGCAGGTACTGGTCGGATGTAAGTCCCCATTTGATGATGGAGTCTCATTCGCAGTATTCACAAATAGTAATTGTATGTGCAGGAATTTGCAATAATCAAATTATTGGAACTCAGACAGGGAAACACTATTGAGAATTTATGGAACTAGCCAGACTTTTCCAAATAATATAAACCACAACAAAGTGAATAAACAGCTTTAGTTTCAACAGAATGGAACTCCTTCCCATAATGTATTTACGCGGTGTGACCTCCTAGGTAATGTTGGATTGAAAGAAAGGGAGCTGTTGAATGGCCAGCAAGGTCTCAAGATTTAACCCCATTGGATGATTTTTTAAAGGGAAACTTAAAAAGAAAATTCTACCTGAATGGGTCACAAAACCTCCAAGAATTGAAAGATACAACAGGAGAAGAAATTGAACCTATCTCGCAGGAGACCGTAACGAGAGTTATGGATGAATTTTCATCCAGAATTCAAATGGAAATCATATTGAACACCTGTTTTGAAAGTGTTCATCACATTTTCACGTTTGTTTTGGGTATGGTAATTTTGATTAGACAAGCAACAGTTTTTCTCAATTTTTTTTATAAGAAACTTGCATTAATCCTTCCAAACGTGGTATCATAGTATCGACAATAAACCGAATGTATCGAAAATAAATAGGATGAAACTTTTGAAATTGAAAAGTTGGCAGATTCATTACAGAAAATAAATTTGGCATCAATTCCAACACAAACATCAAGTTCGTAGTTTCAAATACCTAATATACATATTATACAAAAAAACTCGGGCCATTCCAAAAATACGAGGCTTGTTTGGTAAGTCCGTGACTTTTTTAATTTCCCGCGCAGTAACTTTAAATGCAACACTGCTGCTGTCAACCACCATCTTTCAATAGACTACTGTCAAATTTTGAGCAAGCTGCGACATTTGGTTTGTGTTTGACAGCAATTAGAAGCAGACAACCTCGTGAATTTTAACAAAAATGGAAAAAAGTGAATTTCGTGTGTTGATTAAGCATTATTTTTTGCGTAAAAAAACCATAACTGAAACCAAGGAAAGACTTGATAAATACTATGGGAACTCTGCACCATCAATTTCAATGGTTAAGAAGTGGTTTACTGAGTTCCGTTGTGGTCGTACCAGCACAAGTGACGCCGTACGTTCAGGTCGCCCAAAAGAGGTCATCACGCCAGAAATCGTCGATAAAATCCATGGAATGATATTGGACGATCGGAGAATAAAAGTACGTGAGGTAGCTGAGGCTGTAGGCATCTCAACTGAGCGAGTACATCACATTTTACATGAATATTTGGACATGAAGAAGCTATCCGCGAGATGGGTGCCGCGATTGCTCACACTCGACCACAAGCGCAACCGTGTGACCACTTCAAAGGAGTGTTTGGCAAAGTTCAATCGCAATCCGGGCGAGTTATTACGCCGTTATATAACCGTAGACGAAACATGGATCCATCACAATACCCCAGAGACCAAGGAACAATCAAAACAGTGGGTGTCAACTGGTGAACGTGCACCAAAGAAGGCTAAGGTGCGTCTGTCAGCCAACAAGGTTATGGCCACAGTTTTTTGGGATGCACGCGGTGTCATTCATATAGATTACTTAGAGAAGGGTAGAACGATCAACGGCGAATATTATTCAGAGCTTTTAGACAGATTCGATATTGATTTGAGGCAAAAATGACCACATTTAGCGAAAAAAAAAGTGCTGCTTCATCAAGACAATGCACGAGTGCACACGTGTGTAGTCACTATGGCAAAAATTCATAAATTGGGCTACGAACTACTACCCCATCCAGCATATTCTCCAGATTTAGCCCCTTGCGACTATTTTCTTTTCCCAAACCTGAAGAAATGGCTGGGTGGTAAGAGATTTGGGTCGAATGAAGAGGTTATAACCGAAACAAACGCCTATTTTGAGGGCCTTGAGAAAACCTATTATTTGGAAGGAATAAAAAAACTGGAAAAACGCTGGACTAAATGTATTGATCTAAAAGGAGATTATGTTGAAAAATAAAACGCTTATTTGCCATTTTTTTTTTTCTTTATTCAAATAGTCACGGAGTTACCAAACAGCCCTCGTATACTAAATATACTTTCATGTTTCCATATTTTACGATCGCACTGTATATTTCTTTCAGAGTACAACGCATACAATCAGTGATGAATACCAATTATGATATCGATTGAATAGAACACAAGACATAAATGTTTACCTGAGACACACACATTACTTGATCAATATCACATTAGTGGCAATCTATTGAATTAATTTGGCATTAGGACAAATAAAATGGCAACAATAATTGACCATTCAATAATACTTTATTTGAGCAGTAAATTTTAATTTATTACACTTTCTTGTACTTACACTTTAACAAATTTATCTACTCAAAAATGTTTTGTGTTTCATTATTTCGACTAGTATAATAATAATATTAAACGCCTTTTTTATTTTCAATAACGAGCAACAAGAAAAAACAAAATATTATATGAAACTAATAAAAATAATGGGCGAAGTTCAATTCAGACGGAGAAGACTTCACTGAATTAATTGTTCTTCCACTTAATCCCTAACATGTCTCCATATCTATCTATTAGAAGTTCATGCATATCCATAATTATTATGGACTTCAACCTGACTAAAAAATGAAAATAATATTTCAGTTTATATTTAAATTAGCAAATTATAAAGATCCACAAAAAACATACAAAAAATACAAAAAAATAACACACTTACCTGGGGTGGGATTATGAACACTCGATAAGAGAGCTGTCACGATACGTAGGCTAGAACGATGGTTGTTCCCGATTCGAAACGAAGTCGAAATTATGAAATTTCTTTGAATGGAGATAGAATGGAATTGTATCTACCATATAGACCATTGATATCGACTCAAGTTGCAATATATTTTGAATTGTATTCGTTTTTATAATTGATAAAATCTGACATATGTCAAACTTACTACGGATCGAGTGTTCGTAATTGCACCCCTGTTTCTAATGATTTGTTTGAAATAAATAATTTTTCAGTAACCTTTTTAATGTAGTACATTTATTTTTCTTGAAATGTGGGGGAATATGATTATGTAGTGATGCGATTTGATAGCTGAATGAGCGTCTAAAAGTTTGCGTTTTGAACAAGGGATCAGTTCTATGGGTGATTTTTTTATTCAGATAAGAAGGTTTTTTTGTAATCATAATCATATGAAACATACAAGCACTGTGAAGGGTTCTCCTATTCTCCTATTCTCCATGTTCAGCCATCCAGCCTCACGAAGTTTGCGAATCCCGTAAATTAGTCTAAGGGCGGGTTGTACTAAATAAGTTCACCAACAGTTCAACTAAACTGAGTTCAGTTAGTGAGGAACTAGAATTATCATTGATTAATTCCCAGCAACTGAACCAAGTTTACTTGCATTGTTGTTTAACTTGTTTTGTACAAACCGCCCTAAGACACGAGTTCTAAACTTTTTCAATCTTATTTTTATACGTATTCGTCAAATTAGGACCATACAGGCTGCAAAATTCAATAACGATAGAACAAGTTGATTTCATTGAAAATATGAACAGGATGTTCATAAAGTCAGTTGTGAAATCATCAGAGGAGTCATGTATTGATTCAATTTTCAATTGAGAATGTTTCTCTTTAAAAGATAGAACAAGTGTTTCACACAGTGTAGATTTGACTGAAGTTGGAAGGAGGTGTCTATTGCCATAAATAAGCTTTAGTGATGAGTAGGCATGTTGTATGAGTTTATTGACATGCTTTTCAAACCGTTGGTCGCCTTCTAATAAAACACCAAGGCTTTTTGCTTCTATAACCAAAGTGAGTGACTCATTGTTTACTTTTACATCAATTTCAAATGCAACTTGGTCATTTCGACTAGTAAATAACATCGCCGTGGGCCGTGATGGTCGGCTGGTAAAAGCGTACGCCTCGCAAGCGTGGGGACGTGGGTTCGATCCACCGATTCACCGGTATCGTGCATGGCATCACACGTTAAAAGGTAAGGGCTGCGTCTTCCCTAGCTCACACAAGTCTCTCGAAGACTTCCGAGGGTTGCGCGTAGGAGTGCAATCGGTTGACGGAAATAACAATTTTAACAACAACAATAACAACAACAACAATCATATTTGACTGAGAGGCATTCATGATTAGGCAATGATCGGCTGCGGCTTTCACGAATGACTCAAGATCTCTATTGATAAAAGTGCAGGGCATTGTCAACTTCTTGTTGGGAAAAACTATTATAAATTTGCGTATCATCTGCGTATAAATGAACTGAACAATATAGCAGAGATTTTACCAAATTTGCGGTACCTATACATAGTAAATAACGAGGGCCCAAAAATAGATCCTTGAGGTAATCCTGATTTTAGTGTTAAGTAATTGGATTCCTCATTATCTATATCAACCTTCTGTTGTCTATCGGGAAGATAAGATATCATCAAAGCAATAAAATTTTGAAAGGAGGATATATGAGATTTTGTTTAATCGCAGTTGATAATAATCCTCGGTTATTAGCCCTAAAAATATCGTCTGTAACTTGAAGCAGTGCAGTCGTACACCTTTATCCCTTTAGAAACTCTGATTGAATGGAAGGTAATAAAGAATGCTCCGCAAGATGTCTTCTAAGCTGTACTTCCATGTCGAAATCTCTAAAAAAAATCTAATCAGTCGAAATGATGAAAAAAAAACTCTAGTATTTCCGCGCTTTCTTACATTTCCTCAGAATAGGTGGTGATTCATGGTTCTGTGGTCTTTGTTCATACAGCCTCAATTTTGGTCAATCGCTCAATAAACCTTATCGCCCAGTGTTTTGGATATGCTCTATTAAACGAAATATAATTACCGACGAACCATATAAAGAAGAGGTCAAAAAGCCGATAAACCGAAACTACTGAGTATTAAACATAACCTAATCTGACCTCTTATTGAAAAACTGATGTCATTATACTCCAGATATAAATAAACACATCGGTTTTAGTAAACAAAAATCTTTCAGAGGCGAATCATTTTCGAAACCGAATTGTAAACAAATTAAATTTACTACCCTTCTCGCGTGCCTTATCTGGTTCAACGTTCCACGTAGAAATGTTGAAATTGAAGAAAGAAGTTCGATTTGAAATATCTCCAATGAGGTAAGAATCAAAGAAAGATATTTGGTAGAAATCGACGTTTGAACCACTGTTTACTAACTCATTTTCCACGATCATTACTCAAATCAAATCAAACTGCCCACACATTACACCTGCTTTTATTGTAGACAAATTGATTTTAATTGCCTATTCAGCAAACACTGAAGGTCATTAGTCAAAGTGCACAGAACTATAAGTATGTGTGTAAAGACATCATATTAAAAATAATTTTCAAATCTGAAAATTTCACATAAAAAGTTTCAAACCTCTAATAATAGACTTTTGTTTCAGTGAACCTCAACATGAACAAATATTCTGACAGGAGAATAATATAAAAGTTATTAAAAAAAAACAACAAGGATTCTAAAAGCTTGTGTTTTCCATGTTATCATGAACTTATAGGACGTCTGACAACGCCGCTAGCTAAGCGGAATGGCGAGAGAGAAGAAATATCAGACACCGGAAGATATACGATGTTGCCAATGTTTTTCCGCTCGATTTGATTTACGACGGGTCAATCTTCCTTTTTATATTATATTAGAAAATTGATCTGACAGATATAAATTGAAAAATATAGCTCACCTAACGGAACATCATAATTGGATACTAAACGGACGGGAAATTTCTTGATGGCAATTTAGGGTGATACATACTTGAGCCATGAAAGCATGTCATTTAAAAAATAAAGGAAAGTACAGTGGTAATTACAGTACCTACTTAATTAAAGACAAACTTTTTTCCGATATGGAGTTCCGCAGGGTAGTGTATTAGGACCGATATTGTTTATATTATAATTTATTAACGACTTATACCACTATTTACAAAATTCGTTAGTAAATTTTTTTGCAGATGATAAGGTAAACCACCCAGTCTTTGACACCTAGCCAGTCATCGACACTTTCAAATTCGTTCTTCTAAAATAAGAAATGTTTTAATCCAAAGTATATGTTCTGCAAATAGTTGTATTCCTTGATGTATGTGGCAACTATTCATCAAATTTTGTGCCATTATTAGCCGCCATTCCATCAGAGCATGTGGATGAAGTCAAGAGGTGCATAATTTCTTTGAAATTTTGCCCAATATTTGAGATATTATTAAGATAAGGATATGAAAAAATATTCATTATAACCTTTATTTCGTATGATCTATACATAGAAATATATATCAGGATGGATCGAGGGGAAATATATAAAAATATAAATAGAAAATTTATTGGGTATAGCCCTCAAATTGTTGTGCAACCGTAGATACGTGTTTCGAGCTTAAGCTCTCATCAGTACGGTAAAATCAAGCGCGAAGATGTACAACACTTGGATGTAAAAATAGAAAGAAAGGAAGTCAACAACAGGAAGCCAACCACACATTTGCACAACAATTTGAGGGCTATACCCAATAAATTTTCTATTTATATTTTTATAATTACCAAATTGAAAGATTTAAGTCAACCGCAATGAAGAAAATATTATTTGTTGAGGGTTTGAGGTTATATAATAGCTTCCCAGTTAGTCTTAAAACGTCTACCACGGTAAAACTATTCAAATCCAGATTGAGAAAAGTGTATTTTTTCATTTAAAATATTATTGTTTATTTTCAAAATGTATATGTACATTTTTTGTGTTATGTAATAGGTATAGTAGCTTATTTTAGCTAATAAAGAATATTTCTATTCTATTCTAATATGTTTGCAAAAATCCCATATCAATTCGATTAGTTTTTAGTTTGTTTGAATGTCAGTTGTACGTAGCTGGTTTCGATACTTATAAAGAGGTAGAAAGTCTTGCTGTAGCTTTCGAAATATTCCAAATTTTCGCGAAGGTCTGGCATTTTTTAGCTGTCCTTGCAATCTTCCATAATATAATCAAGGTAGTAAGCGAATGGATTATCTTCTGTCGCGTTTCGTCACAATTAAGTATGATAATTTTATCAAAGTTAATTGAAGAAAGAACCATGGAATACGTTTCTAGTGAATTTATATTTTGTAGCTATTCAACCCTCTTGCACCCACCCGTTTAGAAATAATGAAGTCAATGTTTCTCGTTTTTCATAAAATGTTGCCAGGTTTTTTTATTTAGGAATATTAAATCATGTATCGGAAAACAATCACAATGGATGGATGCTACAAAAGCCACTTTCCCATTCAACACATTCAATACTCCATTTTTCAATATTTTTCAAAAAAAAAAAAACAATATAATAATAAAATCCAAAAACATTAATTTCGTTATTTCCAGAATGTTGGGTGAATGTTGGGTTGAAAAGATACCACAAAATCAAAAATGAAGTTTCAATATTATCATAACTGTTACCAAAATCGTTATTAATTTTTTTCATTCGGTCGATGTGGATATACCAACATTGATTCCTCGGTAGCTTTTGTTGGCTATACAGTTTTGCCAGTTTCAATCCCCTCACAACGGATAGATATATCTTCAATGAATGAAATTATTTATAAAAAAAATATTTTTTTTTTGTTAATCCATGAAGAAATGTCTACTATGATTTTTAAAGACAAAATAATTTCTTAACTAATTATTTTAACAATAAAAAAATTTTAAAAACGATTATAAACAATAAAAAATTTATTGAAAAAAAAATTTAATCATTATTTTACCAAGACAATAGAGTGGTGAAATTTTTTTTTCGAAAAATATTAATCTTGTCTATTTGTTTATAAAAAATTGTTTAACAAATGATGTACATTTTATTTCCAACGTAACTGAATGCCATTGTTAGATACAAAAACAGCAATAGCATATTTGTTGAAAATACAACATTTCTTGGACTCTTCTTTTTTTGTCAACTTTAAATAATCATTATAAACAAAATAATAACCTTTAATTTACTTTTATTACGTGTTCTTGTTGAGTATACGTATAAGAAGGGCTCCACGAAGCCAAAAATTTATAGAAATACATGTAGTCATTAAACATAACATGACGGAAATAACAATTACAACAATAACAACAACAGAGATTGGAATTTTTTTTATTAATTAACAATAGTATAACTTTTTGAAAAATTTACCTACATTTTATTTCCAACGGGGATTTATTCTTTCAGGTGTCTAGATGATACCATGATTTATTCAAATTTTTAATTTAATAATTATTTAATGTGGTACACGTCTTTAGCGGTAGTGCGTCTATGTCGTTACGACTGGGCGGAGCCCTATTTTCGGCGTTGAATTAAAATTATAAATAAGAGAGATAGAGTACCGGAAAACAAAATTTTTTTCTTGTAAATTTCCTCCTCTATAAGAATCTTTTTTCAAAATTCTTTAAACGAAATCATTTTTTATCATTTTAATTTGTAAATCACAATTGCAATTTTTTCTTCTTAGTTTTCTGTCGAGTTGTGTATTTTTGATAGATATTTACCTAAGAGGAAGAAATTGTATAAATTGACAACGTTGTCCTCAACTAGAAACTGCATAGTGTAAATTCAGTGAACTTGTTACTGTTGATCCTTAAAAACTCACAGATAATCTGACAATTACTATACTATACTCATCGACTCCTTGATTACCATGTGTTTTGAATAACCTTCAATAAAATGGAAGACCACATATACCTACTCAATTTTACATACATCTCAATTTTCCTCTAGTCAGACAGGCTGAAGCAACATTTCATCCTGTCTGTCAGGTTTTCAATACCCTTCAGCTTTGTCGTGTGATATGTATAGAAATCCTATTTATTACCAGCTGCAATAACACCCGATAGGTGACTAAAAGAAAGGGACCACTTTTGATATTTATATAACATATAGTTTTTAATCAAAGTATCCTCCTCAATGTCAAAACCAATCCTCTTTTTCTATCGTTGTAAATAAATAATAATAGTACGTGGCATTTAAAAGACAACCTCGGACACGTCTGGCCTAAGAACATTTAAGTATATGAAATGTTATGATCTTTAGGTATAAGTATGTGTACGAGACTTAAAACATTTAAAAAACTGAAAGACTCAAACGGATGACCGAAAGACTCAAGCCGAGGACTGAAAGACTCAAACCAATGATTGAAGCGAAGATTTAATGACTGAAAATTGACTTGAATGACTCAAAATTTCTGGTTGTACGAGCTTTAAAGTAGATGTTTCCCCCTCGGATATTTACTCTCAATTCTCATGAATTAGTGTCGTAGATACGCTGGTATGTGACTATACTCTCCTGAAAATGTTTCTTTCGTTTCGTGATAACTAATTGCTAAGTCGAACCTTTCAGAATAGTTTGTGGTAGGCTGTTCAGTACACCACTTAATCAAAAACATGATGATTGGATAATTTTTTCATAGATAAATCAATCAGAAATGCCTCATCAACTGATACTCCAATATAAAATTCAACAAATTGAGAGTACTTACTTATCTTCAGTTTTTCTCGAAAATGTCATACCTTCACAGAGAAAAACGTTTCTTTGCGAGAAACAATCTCATTTGTTTGACTTTTATTTCTTTGCAAGAAGTAATTGTTATTAGTAAGGAACAAATGTTATTCCTAAGAACCAAATCATATTCTTTGTTTCATTTAAATTAGATTTGTTTGGGCGAAACAACTGCATTTGTTGAAAAACTAATTGTCAACAAGCAATAAATGTTATTTGATTCAAATAAATATTTGTTTGGACAAATTTATCACATGGTCGGTTGAAATTGAGATTGAGATTCAAATTTGACCAACTGATTGATTTGTCACGAACAAATCTTCAGTTTGGATTTAAAAAATATTAATTGAACAGAGTGTGTATATCTGTCTTTTGCCACTAACAAATGCATAATTGAAATAAAAAATAGAATTGTTTGATTTGAACGACAGCAGAGTTTATATGAAAATATAACAATTTTTTGACCCAAAATATTGATATCTATTCGTGTTTGCTATCACAAACAAATCAATGGCATAAACAAATATTTGCAAAACAAGCAAATGCCTGTCTGATCCACATACTGCACGTACTCGTACGTTCAGTTATAGTAGCAGGACATATCTTCAGTTTTTCTCAATTATCTCAGAAATGTTCACTTTTAGGCACATAGAATGTTATGACTTTTAGGTTGAGTATTGATGAACCTAACTGATGCCAAACACTCGTTTGTCCATTCACTTGTCCAAAGAAAATATGAAGGAAAATATGGCCACATACCATCGTAACTACGCCACTGGTTTACGGAAATGAAAAATTGTAACTTCAAATTATCACGTTGATAAACTTTGATGAGTGTACCAAGTTTCAAATGTTTTCCTTCAGGATTTTTGGAGAAAAATAAGTAGATCTTAATTTTTTTCGTACTTTCAACACCCTGTATCTCAGAGGGGATGCATTTTAGGACATACCTTGATAGACACTTTTCACCTAGAAATAAGGCGGGGAATCGGAATTCGGAGTTTGCCGGTCTCATTCTGACTCACCCGGTATATCCGTTTATTTAGTTTCAAAAACTAATACATTGTACATGCAAAACAAAAGTATGTGAAAACAGCACCACTACAAATTATCCAATAAAAACAATCTACAATGCACAGTTGTTAAAAAAGTATAAATATAATAATATCGCTGTTGTGTATAAAATTATTTTTCCCGCCGCCGACACATGCTTAGCAACAAAACAGGTAAATGGCCTATATCATTCGTTTACTAATTCATCTTGACAGTGTCATTTACATGCCTAGGGTAATAATGACTTTGACTTTGACAAGTAATACCTTCAGCTTCATTCATATCAATTTTTAGGTTATGAGACCTTTTGAATATTATTGTTGTCTGCTTATTCGGTAACTTAGTTACACGCACAAGCAACTTAGAATGAAATAGCGAACGAATAATCATGAAGGAAGGGTAAGAAAACAAACTTCAATTCAGGCAAATTTTGAGAAATGTCAACAAGCAGCGGGAAAAACATAATAAGTAACACGGAATGTATCGACTGTTATCATCCTCGGCAAGCGACAAGCCTCGGCTTTGCCTCGGCTCGTACTCGCTCACCTCGAATGTTAACACGTCTTTACATTCCTTGTTACTTAAATAACTATTACAAAATATGTTAGGAATTGCTTCCCTTCCTTCCAACAAATGTTTTTCAGGGTAATTTTGAAAGAATTGAGAGAGCGTGCTATTTTTATTTCAGATGATGGTAACTCGTTGAATGGTCTAAAAATGTAGTTTTGAATAAATCTTTCGTGAAATTGAAGAATACGGAAATATCTTCTACCTCTCGTTTCATAGTGGTGATATTCAAAAGTCAAAACTATAGTTTACTTTATCCTGTCTTCTGGTACACTTCCATTTCTTATTTTAAATACAAAAATGAGTGCATAATACAATAAAAATTCTTATACTAACAACCAGGACAACCACTCCAGTCTGTTCTACATTGTTGTAATAGCAGTAAGTACCTACCTAAGTCTATTTATTGTACGAGAGAATTGTGCGAATTGATCGCTTTTGCAATTTTTGAAATCTATATAGGTATTTGATTTTGATTCAGTAAATACAAAATAGTTGCAAAATTTGAGCTTCCCCTCCACCCAGGGTTCTGTTGGAAAGATTTCTGAGTCCACAATAAGTATAGAAAGCAAACAATTGACAAAAATTGAGTCTATCCATAAAAAGGGAAAGATGGTTAATTATTATACTGACATACCTAATTCAGAAAAAAGCATATACCTATTTTATGTTTTTGGCATACTTTAATGTTGATTTTTCGATATATTTTTCAAACGGCAACCCCAAGTTTTCACAGAATTTGAAAGAACACATTTTTTGCATCCGCCAAGGTACTTAGTTATAAGTACCTATAGATAAACAAAATTAAAACAGATTTCAAAATACACACCAAACTAAGATAAAATCAAACTAGTTATTTTTGTATATAGTGCGCGAAATGCTACTTTGGTGATCGAGAACTGTTTTTTTTTAAAGAGGCGCAGCCGTTTAAAAAAAAATAGTCGATATCACCAAGTTTTTCGCGCACGAGATGCAAACAAATTTTTTTCTACAAACGTCAAAATAGTATATTCTGTAACAAGGTTAGAATGAAAATTCGATGCGAGTGGAAAGTTCCGAGCGCGAGCCGAAGGCGAGCGTGAGGAACCACGAGCATCACGAATTTTCATTCTAACCGAGTAGCAGACTATACTTTCTCAAGAGAGAGAATTCCAGCATTCTGTAATCAAATTTGATTTCAGAATTGGCAAATTCTGTGACGATCGTGGAGAAAATAATTTCTCGGTGGGCAATGTCTATCAGGAAATCGGTCGGCATAAAGGTTTCTAGCCGCAACGGCATTTTTCCTACATTCTTCATAAATAATTAACATGTCCACTTTTTCATCCCTTGTATAAATGTGCGGCATTTTGAACAAAAATAACTACAAATGTAAAGAATTTTCCAATAGGTATACAAAAACACCGATTAACCAACAAATATTTATTGGACAATCTGAAGAAATAATTACATTGTTTTCAAAGCCGCCTTAGTAACTTCTTAGTATTAAAGTAGAACAAAATAAGTAATTGTATTTTCTTATTTTCTTTTAGCTGTAATTTTGATTGTATTGATCGCACATTTTATTACCAGGTATGGATAAATTCCTTATTAATAGTACTAATAAATGGTACCATGGTTCCAATATGGTTCCATTTGAAAAAATAGATTTTTACCCCAAAAACGATTACGATGAACTTTATTTGCTCATAAAAAACGCAATTTAGTATTTTTGACGGGATTTCGATTTTTCTAGTATAAGACGGTTCAATTGGAATAAATCGGAACCATCATGGCACACTTAAATGGAAAACTAAAAAATAAATAATAAAAAATTTCGACGTTTGAAATGTCACTCATGTGGTATCATTGGATTCAAAAAATTATGCAGATGTCAGAAATGTAATAATATACAGGGTGTTCTATTTAAAAATCGAAAGTTGGTTTCACTTCCGGCGAAAACGGAAGTGAAAAAAAATCATTTAAAGGTTAAAAAGTGCCGCTTATTATGTACCTATATGGGATATCCCAAATTTCAATATATTACCTTTAAAACTAACGGAGATACGAGGGGTGTTCCATGATCCTGTTACACCCGGTATAGGTAGTAGGGACACATTTCATATCGGTATCGTAGAAATATGATTCGTGCCTCGATAACAAAATAATTGCTTAGAATACACACGGACACACAATGAACTTAGGGTGACACACCTTGGCAGTTAAATAATAAATAATTCCATTTGATTTATGGAAATGAAGGGACCGACTTAATCCCTAAAAATATCCATACCTCAAGACATTCCTAACTATATAGCTGGTGTATGGGAAATCTCAGACTTTTGTATCCCTCACGAATCTCCCAAACACAAAGAAACATTCTCAGAAATTACAGTAAATTACCTTGCAAGATCATTTCAATTTTCTGGCTGTAATAAATTTTCATCAGTTTAGGTACCGAGCTACTTGCAAAAACATCACGAACCAACTATTTATAGCCAACAATTGTTTCAAGCTCTCAATTGCCAATAATGTACATTCAAGGATGAAAATTCATGATTTCAGTAGTTTTTCTCGTAATTTTTCTATATAATCAAATAAATTCATACTTGTGCAACTGTTCCGCGTTTCCATAAGTAATAAAACCAATGTGTTTTACTCATTAAGCATCTAGAATTATTGAGAATCCAGATTTTTATTATTAGAAACACAGATATCAGTATGCTTTTACAACATGCCAAGTGTAAAAACACATGAAAATAGCATACAATTAATTGCCCACAAGCATTCATAGTTAGCTTTAGACATAGCCCAAAGATAACCTATGTTTTTATCGTGTGATTGACGTTTATAACAGTTTTTTTTTTATCAAAGCGAATAGCTTGATTGAAGTAATAAACCACTGTGTACTTACTGTTGAAATGAAGTAATTTCCTCGTAGATCCAAGCCGTTTTATTGGAGACTTCGTTTCCAAATCATTTTCATCCATCGCGTTTCTAACCACTGCAGAATGTCAACAAAAACAAAACTTGTGAATTCAAACTTTTGCGAACGAGCAAGCAATAGGTTTATACTTTCACATTGATGTAAAATCACATTCGAGAGTAACATCCAATAACTACTCAGATCCTTACAACTCACTCTGTTGTTTTTAACACCAACGAGATTTCAAACTTGTGTAAAATAAAGTACGTTAAAATTGAAGACGCAAACTACCCACAACTGTCTTTATTTTCCAAAGAATTGTCTATTCGAACTTGGAACACATGCTCACGCATCCCAAAATAGAACCTCGCTTCTCATCCGCTGTTGCCAAGTCGCCACTCTTTGTTATTCCTTTCGAGATATTTAAAATGCCAATTTTTCTGGCGTTGTAATTCATTCTGAAGAAATTATAAGCGTTTCGAATATGTTATGGTTAATTGTTCCAGGTGTTTATTTATTTTTTTATGTAGATTAAACATTGGTGTGCAAAGATCACTCATTGAAATGAACATAGGCGTACCTATCATAAGTTCCCGAATAATTTAATATTTTTAATGGTGAACGTATTACAGAGTGTATTAGATACCTACTCTATGTAGGTACCAACGAAAGACCTAATCCAAAAACAATCTGCTTAAAAGATTTCCTTCGTTCATAATATAAAAATGAAAGTGAAAGGTCACGAGTTCAAATTCCGATAGCCATTTACTAAATTTTATAATTTTATTCAGTACAACAGTCGTTCAAACACAGTAACGAGATAAATTGATTCGTCTGCCATTCTAAACTTTCAAAGATTTCCTTGAATTTACATTTTCAGGCTGGGTAAAAAAGGACTTTCCAATTTCTTTTATTGGGTTTGATCCAGAAAAAAATTGATTGGAGTAGAATTCAAATACTAGCTGAATTCGCGAGAAGTGACGTCAAAGTCTCCTGACGTCAAGATCTCCGTATATTGTCAATTTGCCTGTCTGTGTACCTTTCCATTAAATTCGACTGAATAGTATCGAGAGAAGATCCGTGTACACTGTGATTCAAACTGAGAAAGCATTCTCTGAGGACTCAAGGACGTTTAGAATAATACAAGTGACGTCAGCCCGCGAAATTGAGGCGTTTAAATCTCTCTCAATTTGAAACAGTTTTGAAGTGGATTGTAGTCGATATGAAATGAATAAATATGCCCTTGAAATGATTTTACATGCATCATATAAGTAAAGATGAGATGATTTCTTACAAATGAGACTTGAATCAAATAAAAATTGTATTAGCTCAGAATAAAAATGCAATGATGATTCAGCAAGGGGCACTGATTGACTGCCCCAGCTGATGGTAACCAACAGTTTTAGGTATATATATGGTAGTCATCAAGAAGAAGAATTTAGAATTTAGAATTCAGAGACAAGTGCGGTGCGTCGCATACCTATGAGCCATCAAAACAGCCACCAATTTGAAATAGTAAAACGTCCCAGACATAAAAGCTATTTTGATACAACATTTCAACTTTATCGGTTAAGTAGCTACAGACACCGCCACATATTTCATATTTCATTTTTGTAATGATTTTTATCTAACGTATTCCAAACCAGACTCCAAGGCTTGGGATCAATAAGTTTTGAAAACGATAACTTGGAGTCGAAGTCACGCTCTGGCCTTGTAACTCAGTAAAGTAAGGAGATTTTTTTTACGAAATCGACGTTGATATCAGAAAAATGTGATAAATGGTAAAAGTACAAAGGAATTTCATTCTGGCCAAGAAAAGATAGGTAGGTACTTTATAAACTTCATGAATAAAGTAAGGAGATTTTTTTTACGAAATCGACGTTGATATCAGAAAAATGTGATAAATGGTAAAAGTACAAAGGAATTTCATTCTGGCCAAGAAAAGATAGGTAGGTACTTAATAAACTTCATGAATAAAGTAAGGAGATTTTTTTTACGAAATCGACGTTGATATCAGAAAAATGTGATAAATGGTAAAAGTACAAAAGAATTTCATTCTGTCCAAGAAAAGATAGGTAGGTACTTTATAAACTTCATTAATGAACGATTTCAGTACCAAGGAACGCAAGAAAATATCAAAGTGGCACTGACTTACTAATATATGAATAAGAATAAAAGCGTACGACACTATTCAACATTTTCAATGGCTTTTTATTGCCAACCACGATAGTCCATACTTCAAGGCAAAACCTCACAATGCCAGTTGACTTGTTCAAAATTTCTTCAAGACCAAATTCATCAAATTATGGGATGACCAGCCAACAGTACCGATCTCAGTCCCACTGAACCTATTTGGAGTATTTTTATGGACTAATTTAGAGCTAGAGAACCATTAGGAAATCTTCAGAAATGGTTTTGCATCTGCCTGACCTGAATGAAGATGTGGACACCCGTTACTAATATTGCTAATTCATCGTGAATTAAGAATACCTAGAGTTGGCTGTTATAATTTTGTTTTACACAGGGTGAGTTTTAACTCATATTGCGAATTTCTACAGCTGAATAGTGAACACGCCACTAAAAATCAGTGAGTCGCCCCGGAGCGCCACGGAAAATAATAAAAGGCTATGCCTTTAATTACACTCTACAAGTGTTTATGAGGGAGTATTAACATTATTATAGTTCTGATCGGTGTGGTGAGTGATACGTATATGTTACTTGTATTCGTTTTTTATTAATTGACAAAAACAAACAACTGTTTCGAAAAAAATCTTTGTCGAATTTATCTTGATTACACACTCGAACATTTCTTTAGATCACACCACTGGCACCTAACTCGTAGGGTATATTTATTTATCAAGGGTGATAATAAGTGCTTTTAGGTTTCCCCGTACCTAGTAATACTGAAAATAAGATTCAAAACATCATATCATATCAAAACAAAAATTAATTAAATCAAAATTCACATTATATCTGAGAATGGCATTTCAAGCCAATTGTGAACTAACTTCCTACGGCCATTCCAGATTCCCGCATACCTAAGAATTACCTTGTTTATACAACGAATGTTTAGATATTTCCGACAGAAAATCTTATCACACTCACCAGTAATAGTCGCGAAAAATTAAGTAAAATAAACATTCCAATGTGAACAGATTGAATAAAATATTCAGTGGGAGTTGCAAAGAATGAACTTAAACTTGGCAACGCTGAAAGGGGGCTTGCGGTTTATGAATAGAAATCGGTTAGGTGCAATGTTGGTTGTCTATTCGTAGCCAAGTTCAGGTTTTAAATTACTAGATGAAGGTAACAAAATAAAATCCTTAGCTTTATTCCTCGAAAGACAATACGTGAGATGAATTTAAATACTCGTTCGTCTGCGAGATTTTATGCTGCTCATCCACAGACCTCTTTTATGAGGTATGTGTGCTCATCTGAAACAATTGCCTTGATTTTTTCAACTTGTGCCATCTATTACGGTTTCAATGAACACCTGTAGTTTTCAGACCGTATTGATCCACTTCTGTTTGCCAAGCTTAATGTTATAGCTAGTCCAAAAGAGATGGCGCAATATAAATGATCTATAAGAAAAGAAAGATTCTGCTGGCTAGTTTAGTTTTAGCATTGATTATAAACAATATCTTTATAAACAATGGTTATTAGTTTTATAAAGGGGTTTATGAAATTAGATGTGATCATTTCGATTTATTACAGATTTCGATTAGGTACCTATCTTTTTAGCTGTCTATTTCGTATTTGCGGTGTGTCATGTATTTTGAAATTTTTTAAAATCTCTAATACTTATCAAGTGAAACTAGAATAAGAACAGCGCAGATGAATACTATTTTTATGGTTGATTTACATCTCAATTGTTACTTCAGAATTGTTATGCCATTGATAAATACTGATCGTAGGTATGGTCGAAAATCAGTAGTGTTCCAGTTATTGCATTTCTGAAACTTTTTCAATTATAGACATTTATTCAAGAATTTTTCTCATAGACATAACAGAGTGAAATAAAGTGATAGAAGCACAAGTCGTAATTTGTTATCATTTTGTCCAAAGAAAAGAGGCTTACCAAAAGACTGTGCATGTCACTAGGAGTAACAACTCAAAAAATGACAAAAACCACTATTTATACAAATATATTCGAGTAACAACATTTGTACTGATGAGCAAAAAACTCTTTTATGTATGGACCACAAGTTTTCGGTTATTTAAATAATTGATGGCTGCATGTACAGGGTCATCCGATACGCTCCCTGTAAGCCAAACCATTTATTTCTTCGGGAATCTCTCCGTTTCATTATAAGTATATTGATTGAGGCTACAACAGGAAATTATTTTGGAGTCTACAGGGAGGCCCAAAAAAGTGTGACACACCAAACTTGTGTTTTTTTAATTGGAACACCCTGTATGTCGTTACACTTTTTAAAGGGTCAGGAAAAAATGATATTATTTCATATAGGAACTATGTACCCAACTCTAACCATTCTCAAATTATTGATTTTTTATGAAAATGCTAGGTTCAATTGTAAACTAAATAACATCGAAATGTAAAGAAATTATATCCCTTTGAAATCTGACCGTGCATAAAAGAGATTTTGGGATATTGATTTCGTTCTTCAAAAATCATTGTTGTCGCTATTTTATAATTTCGAACAAAGATAACTTTGTCATTTCAAATAGAATTCCCCGAATGTTTTTTGGTCTGAGGAAAAGAAAATTCAATTATCTTTAATTTCTTAATGGGGTTCCCTATAATACATAACCTGAATCGATTTTCAGATATAGGCTTTTTCAAATTCATTGAATTAAAATAGCTTTGACACAACATTGATTTAACTTGTTGAAATGAAGGGAACGAATTTCTTATCATATGGGATCTATCATAGAAAACCCTCACACGAGTCACTTAAGATCGAGGAAGATACAGGGATAAGCAGACGGAGTATTTCAAGGATAATAAAAAAATACAAATTACACCTATACCGTATTCAGATACACCAGGAATTATACCTAATGTGGCGAAGCTGCGGGCGATGCCGGACCTGAACTCTTACGTAGCCGGCACTCGGCCGCGGGTGACTGTTGTTGCGCTATGCACCGAGAAGAATCTGGAAGATTCGAGGCTTCACGAGAAATTTCATGAGCTTTCGGAGAAGTGAGCGTTCGATATAAAAAGAACTACGCAGCAGACGGACGGACAGTCAGTGAAGTGAAAGTCGAATATAAATACCTAGTTCCGTGATTGTTATGTAAATTAGAGTATTGTGTTATTGAATCATTGTATTTTGTTAAATAAATTATTTTAGAGTGAATTAGACTTTAAATATACTACACTATTATGAAATAGACTTCCATCGTCGAATCGAGTTTTTGTCTATGGGTTCTGGACAAGTTTAGTGATGAACATTTTTCCGATTCCGTTTTGTTTTCTGATGAACAGACACAACTTCCATTATTATAGTAATGTGAATCCTTATTTTCCGCACTCTGAATCACCAGAATAGATATGGTTTGTTAACGTGTGGGGAGGAATCATAGGTACACAAGTTATAGGACGATAATTTTTTGATGGCCACTTGAATGGTCAATAATTTAACAATTTTTACGAGTTGATCTGCCGGAGCTTCTGGAGAATGTCACTAAATATCAGACAACGAATGTGGTTACAATCGGATGGAGCTCCGGCAAATTTCAAATTCAGTGTCAGACAGTTTCTGAATATATGCTTTCCGAATGAATGGATTGGTAGGAAAGGATCACAAAATTGACCAGAGATCACCATATTCGACTAGCCTCGATTTGTTCCTATGGGGCTTACTTGAAGAACGAGGTTCACGACACTCCTCCAACTTCAATAGAAAATATGAAGGAGAGGATAAGGGCTTTCCAAACAGTGACTTGTCAAATGTTATTGAATGTTAAGCAGTCTTTCAAACAGAGAGTGACTCTTTGTATTCAACAGGATGGTCGTCATCCATATTTTGTTTTGTTTTGTTCAATATTTTGTTGTTGTTGATAACTCAGTTTTAGTAGTGAACACTAAATATTTTCTTTGAAGTGAATTATAATAATTCTGTGAACAAATCAAATAAATGTCGTGTCAAAGCTATCTTGTATGAGGATCAAGGATGAACTAGGATCGATGTTACGCCCACTACAGTTTGGTTTCGGTACTGCAGGTGGTTGTGAAGCCGTTGCTCATGCTGCTCGTAGATATATTAATTTTCATCCAAATCCCGATTCAAAAATTTTCCTCAAAATAGATTTCGAAAATGCCTTCAACACGATTGATAGGAACATCATGCTTCGGAAGGTTAAATATTCGTTTCCAGGATTATATCCCTTCTTAAGTCAGTGTTATAAATTAGCTTCCTATTTGAGTTTTGGAGAACATCTGATTCTGTCTGAAAGGTGATCCCTTGGGTCCTGCTCTTTTTGGTCTGACCATCGACGAACTCACTAGAAGTTTATCATCTGAATTTAATTGATGGTATTTGGACGATGGCTCAATCGCTGGCGATGAAAACATTGTTTCAAAGGATTTAGAAAAAATCATTGATTATTCAAAATGTCTTGGACTTGAACTGAATTTTGATAAATGCGAGCTGATTTCTCTTTTAACTTCGAATAATATTTCCGAATCCATTATTTTGAAATTGGCTCTTGGTATAAGAATTTTGAATAAGTCTGAGTGGAGTCTCCTGGGTGCGCCTCTTTCTAAAGATTCACTTTCAGAACATCTTCGAGGAAAACGGGAATCACTCCAATTGCTGACAACTAGATTGAATGAACTTCCCAAATACGTCGCATTTTTTCTTTTGAAGAATTGTTTGGCAATTCCAAAACTCATGTACACCCTCAGATGTTCCTCCACTTCGTCAAGTCAGTTAGAGCTCGACGAATTTGATAATTTACTCCGTAACACGACGGAATATATTACAAATAATTATTTCAATAATGATTCATGGCTCCAAGCAACGCTTCCTGTAAACCTTGGCGGACTAGGGCTACGTTCGGCTTCTTCCTTATAGCTTTACCAGCTTTTTTGTCGTCAGTTAATAGTGTTTCTGTTCTTATCGATGCCATCCTTCCTTCTATATTTCTGAATATCAAAGACGATTTTTATGCTGAAGGTGAATCACTTTGGCATGTCGCAACTAATATTGATCCTCCTACAGATAAAAAGAATACACAAAAGATATTGGACCAACCTCTTCTGAACTTTATTACTGATAAACTTCTGAAATCTACAAGTGTATACGATAAGGCTCGTCTGAAAGCAGTAATGATCAAGGAGTCGGGTGTTTGGCTGAATGCTTTACCTGTTGCATCTCTTGGAACGCTATTAGCCGATGAATCTTTCAGAATAGCAGTAGGTCTTAGGATGGGTTCATCTATTTGTGTGCCTCATACTTGTGTTTTTGGTGGTGTAGTTGATAAGAAAGGTGTGCACGGTTTAAGTTGCAGGAGAAGTGCAGGGCGTGCATCTCGACATTACCAGGTAAACGACATATTGAAGCGTGCCATGGTGTCAGCGGATGTTCCTGCAATTTTGGAACTCTTAGGTACAAGTCGAGAAGATGGTGAAAGACCAGATGGTATGTCTCTCATACCCTGGAAATACGGTAAACCTGTGGTATGGGATTTCACTTGTGTTGACACGGTCGCGGCTTCCCATCTAGCCGAAAGTTCGAAGTCTGCTGGAACTGCAGCTTTGTCTGGCGAAAAATTGAAACGAAAAAAATACCAAAATCTTGGTATCAATTATTTGTTTCATCCAGTAGCGGTTGAAACTTTTGGTGTTTATGGTCCGGAATCTCTGTTATTTGTTCATGAACTTGAAAGGAGATTGGGTCACGCAACGAAAGATTACCGTTCTACCACTTTTTTGATAGAAAGAATTAGTATTGCTATTCAACGTGGTAATGCTGCTTCGGTTCTTGGAACTATTCCTCCATCTCATAATTTTCATGAGATCATGCATTGCCCTCATTTCAATACGGAACTAAAATCTATTCGAGAAAAGCCGAGAGCAGTCTCCTATCAAGGTTACTTCGCAAGTGATTGATCCACCTTCTTCTTTTTCAGAGCGGTCAATGGACATGAGTCATTCCTGCACCCCATATATGAATTGCATTCCTCGAGGTTCTGGTTCTGGACGATAGTTTTGTTTCTAAATGCTCTGACGATATCTTGGGTTTATTGGAGCCTCTGGAGACACCCTACATTTTATTTTATGAGAGAGAGGACATTGGCAGATCAAAATCTTCAGATGATGTGGTGCTTCAGGTTTTTCCGGGTTTTTCTGCAGCTGAAAAAGCAAATGTGCCACTGGAATCAATCAAGTCGCCCCGGAGCGCCAATTAATTTTTGTTGTTGTTTTATATTTTTATATTTTTATATTTAATTATTTTATATAATAGTTAAAATGATATAAAATATAAAATTAAAGAATTTGAAAAAGCAAATATCTGAAAAACTATTCACGTTACCCTAATAGCACACCATGTCCCAGGGACGTCCTTATTTGGTACAAATCATGTCCGAATGTCCGGGACTTAAAATCATTGTCCTTGGGACGTCCGATTCAGTGCATTTTCATGAATTTCCTCAAAGGAATTCCTATGGATGTCCCAATGATGTCCCAATCGGTATATCGTATAAAACGTCTCTGCGAGGACGTCTTTGGGATGTCCTGGATCGGATAATGTTTTCTAGGATATCCATCGGACGTCCTTGTTAGTAAGTATTCTGGCATGTCTTTGAAAGGACGTCCCATGGTTGTTCTGGTACAGGACATTCAGGAACATCCTGCATGAATGAATATTGGACGTCCTAATTGGTTTATCTTATAATATCTCCCTGCGAGGACTTCCTTGGGATGTCCTGGCTCGGATATACTTTGTAGAATTTTCTAGGATATCCAATGGATGTCCTGGTTGGCATGTCTTCGAAAGGACTTCCTATGGTTGTCCTGGTATGGGGACATTCTGGAACGTACTTGATGGATATGCGAGGACTTCCTTGGGATGTCCTGAATTGAAAATATTTCGTAATGTTTTCTAGGTGCATCCATCCAAAGACGAAGGATGGATGATCATAAAAATAAAACAAAATTTGAAAACAGTTACAATAATCAGGCCTCCATGTGTGCCCAGTACCAGTGTATACATCCCAGCTAGTAGTTTTACAGAAGGAGTATAAAATGGATCGCATATTTACAATAGGGCTAAACACTATAGCGAAATAAAATCCTTTTCACAATAACAATAAGGTCATCAGGGGACAAGGAGACTAAAATTTAACAAGGAGAGTTTAATCCCCATAAGACAATGGGGACACTAGTAGAAAGAGATGAAAGAACATTTGTGACGAAATGTGACGTAGTTGGACGTGTCATGGCCGCCGTTCCCTATAGACAGTGACGGACTAGCTGTTGGTATATGAGAGTTACTGCTGACAGTTTTGTTGCTTGGTTCGAGTTCGACTCTGTACTCATATCCAAGTACGTCACTATGACGCGTTGATGCTACAAGATTCTGATTGGCTAGAGCTTATTAAACCCTCCGTGTTAGTTTAGTCTCTTTGATCAGGGGCCATATTCTCGAGTTTGTGCGTATGCCAATACAACAATGAAAATGAAAAATGTATGTTTGTCTCTCTTGTTCGTATACGAATTAAAACCGAACAATTCCTATATGTATGGGTTCCGTGCATAAAGTTGTTTTCTGTGTTTTGTGTTCAAGTGAAGTTTTGACGAATCGATAGACAATTGTTGAGTATTTACCAGCTATGGCGGCTTTTCTATCATCTATCGTGATTAGTTAGTTTAGTCACTGTTGTGTAAAGTATTTTGTGTTCATTCAGTATAGTTATATCAATAAATGAAAATAAAAGTTTTGTTCTACTATTCAATAGTTTTTACTAACCTATTCAACACTGTTTTGAAAATAGTGTTTCCGTAAGTAGAGTTGTGTGTATCCTTCAAAAATGTACAAACGAAAACGAAATATATCAAAACGCCAGCACAATAGAATCGCTAAACGATTGTCAGAAACTTTAAATAGAGACTGATTCAGATGTATCTGATGTTTCCAAAACCGAATTGAATGACTCTGAGAGAGTCAGCACTCTCTTACCTATCTAGTAAGTACATCTGGTTCCATCCAAATTGGCATCTGCAGTAATCCACAACAATACGAACAAACACATCTGATAATTCTGCACATCCTAAGGATGTCCCCGATGTACTTTCGATTGATGTAATTCAGGGACGTCCAATGAACATTCCAGGTGGATGTCGATTGAATATCCTTATAGAACGTCCAATTTTGGTGAGAAGTCGAAACATTGGTACTTTCCTCGGATGTCTAATGGACGTCCGCAGTACCAATACTGCACGTCCTAAGGACGTCCCAGATGTAGTTTCGATTGATGTAATTCGGGGACGTCCAATTAACATCCCAGGTGGATGTCCACGGGATATCCTTATAGAACGTCCAATTTTGGTGAGAAGTCGGGACATTGGTGCATCCCACGGATGTCAAATGGACGTCCGCGGTACCAAATCTGCACGTCCTAAGGACGTCCCGAACGTCCTGAGAGGATGTCCAATGGATTACCATCGGATGGTGCTATTAGGGTAGGTATAGGGAACCGCAATATGAAAAAAAAAGATAATTAAATTTTCTATTCCTCAGACCAAAAAAATTCTGTATTCTGTACAGAATCATACAAAAATATTTTCAGGCATCTTTCGGTATATCTTATGTATCATTGAAACATAAAATTTACGACTTTCTAAAGTCTTCTTCAAGAATCGTTATTGTTCCGACCATCTGTAGTGAACCCTCCGATATCTGGTCCATGTTGACTGTAGACAAACAAAGGCTCATCAGGGGTTGTGGTTGCTTGTTTATCTTGAGACACCACTTACTTGAGGGTGCTCACATATACAAATCAGATTAAATTGAAGTGTAGTAGCTCGTGCTGGATTTTAATTATCAACTTCTATATATGACACTCGTTTTTCAGGAATCTGCACCATAAGAAAGTAAAAAGTCAAATTCGAAAATTGTAGGTATTGGAGAGATCTATCAATTGAATAACCTATAATTTTTCGATATCATTGATACTTTTTGAGTTATATCGGAAAAACCATGAAAAATTGGGTTATCTATAACTCGTTAACTGTAAGGTACTCAAACTTGTTACTTACCGTTGTGTGTAGCCTATGACAAATCAAAGGAGTCTTTTTTGAAAAATTAATCAATATTGATTATTTTTCAAAATACATGAAGTTTTCCCAAAAAAGATGCTCTCTCAAAATGGCTACTTGTGCTCAGGGAATTATGCTACAGTAACGATTCATGACTTATTTTTTTCTGTTAGATTTGTTCTTTCATATAGTCGAGTGAGTATATTGATTTTTTCAATTTTAAGGGTCAAAAATGACTTTAAAAAAATGGCACAATTTTTTTACGTTTCTATAAAAAACTCAGTATTCTGTTTATTGTTCGAGATATCAAAAAATGTCATCTGAACTTTTTGTAGACATCTTTGAGTTCAATGAAACTGTGATATACATTTTCTCGATATCTCGTTTAGTTTTCGAGTTTTTGGTGTTTTTAAGAAAAAATGTGAAATTTTTTTCAAGTCCCAAATTTTTCCAAATCGCATTATTTTTATCAAGGTATGGAAAATTTGGAGGGAGACGGAAGGGGGGTGGATAATCAAAAATCTGATTTGGAGGGGGAAGGGGGGGTTAAATAATCAAAAATCGTTACTTAATCGTTACTTAATTAGTATCAGTTGTTGCATCACAACCACGAAATAAGCAAAATGAACTAAAGTCTAATTGGCGAGCTTCCTTAGTATCTTTCCTTGACTGCGTAATTTTCTGTGAAATACTGTTCTTTGCACTTTGAATATGAGTTGGTCTGACGTATACAGTTCTGAAGCTTATATGGACATCTAGAAACGCTACATCTTTCATTTTTATATATTTCTTATCTCCTATCTCTTTACTTGCTTTCATAAGTGATTCTACAGCCTTCATCTCCAATTTTTTATCACAGAAAATACATACTACTTCATTAGTCTCTGCCATTGTATCTCAATATCTAAAAATAAATAAATAATAATAATTGAGTAATCTTGAATTAAAAACCGTTATGTTTAATAAAATGAGTACTCACTATATATAGAGGCAATAAAAAAACTTGTAACTTGTGGTTCACGTACGTTTTCTTTTGCAATGTACACTAGTACTTGAAATTGAATCAATAACGACTTTTCAATAACACTATCAGGACGAAAGTGTCAACAGAATTTGTATCCCCACTGCGCCACCCGCTAGAATTGCATCGCTCACCGCCTGCACGCCTCACTTTGTTCATCAATTAATAATACTGCAAATAAACTTGTCATATCCTAGTATTTTTTCATTGAAAATATAGGTATTCAACCTCGAAATCCATGAAGGTGACTGCTGTACGATGATTACTGCGCCTACCAGATTTTTTTGAAATAAAAAAAATTATCTCGACTCCTAGTGATCGTAGGAATTAATTTTTTTTTCAATGCCTGAAATCATGCTAGAAATTTATTTTCATAAAAGTCATTTCTATAAAAACAAAATTAAGAAATTTATATAGAAAAAACATGTGAGAAGATTGTGCAATTTTTTTTAAAGTAATTTTTTGACACTTTAAATAAACAAAATCAATATACTTGAATGATGGTTTTTCGGGTTTTTAGGCCGACGTTTATTTAGAGAAAAACTCGACGTTTCGCCAACACGAGTGGTTGGCATTTTCAAGAGAAATGTTTACAGTTTCGATCACTGAACACTACTGAACACTACTTGTTTGGTATGCGTTGTCGGTGAACAAGTAGTGTGCAGTGATCGAAACTGTAAACATTTCTCTTGAAAATGCCAACCACTCGTGTTGGTGAAACATCGAGTTTTTCTCTAAATAAACGTCGGCCAAAAACCCGAAAAACCATCATTCATTCAACGATGGCCGCGAAAGCCTTTCACAATCAATATACTTATTCGATAATATGAAAGTACAACTCTTAAAGAAAAAAGTAAGCCCTGAATCGTTACTGTAGCATAATTTCCCGAGCAAAAGTAGCCGTATTGAGAGAGCATCTTTTTTGAGAAAACTTCATATATTCTGAAAAATAATCAATATTTATCAATTAACGAGTTATAGAAAACCCGATTTTTCACGGTTTTTCCAAAATAACTCGATAAGTATCAATGATATCAAAAAATTATAAACTATTTAATTGATAGATCTTTTTAGTACCTACAATTTCGTGATTCAACTTTTTTTGATAGGAGCTGTAGTTTTTTAATTATCAACAAAAATCTGCTTTTCGCAACTTTGCCAATTTTTTAGGTTATGTTCGGTAATCACACAATTCTGGATTCGCTAGTGGTTCCTACTCCATCAAGCAACATTAGCACTCCACTCCACTCCACGTCTTGTATGCCATTACAATTCAGCAGAATAGGATGGTATTCGTTAGTTTTTTTACAAAGTTTTCATAAAAAATGTGTTTTCCTTTGGAAATCCAACAAAATGTGAAGCGATATTTTCTGATATGAGGAATATCAGCATGATGCAAATTATTTATGCCAAAAATATTATCTGATGAATCTTGTCTCAAAGCTGACACCTTCAATCAAACAGCACTCCATCAATGGAGTAAAAACTCTCACCCTGCGACAGGAACAGGGTATATTTTGGCTAGGAATGTATAGGCAAGAAGACCATCGCAGCCCATTCATTTTGTAAGGAATTTCACAATTGTTGTTAAAATTGTTATTTCCGTCAACCGATTGCACCCCTACGCGCAACCCTCGAAAGTCTTGTGTGAGCTAGGGAAGACGCAGCCCTCACCTTTTAACGTGTGATGCCATGCACGAGACCGATGACCATGCGAGGTTTTGAACCCTCGACCCTTCGCTCCAAATGCGAACGTTCTACCAGCACGGCCACCACGACACAATGAAGAGACAAATGAAGTGGAACAAACGATGATAATAATGATATCGCAAAATAATCTCAATATAAATTTGCAATTCGTGACCTTCCGGTGGATGTAGTTTCAAACCGTTTCAAAGCATGTGCAGGGTGTCCCAAATTCGAGCCTCATCATTGGGATCTCGGAAACCAGACGAGCGAGATACGAGGTCGGTTAAATGGAGGCAAAGTTGCGCAATTTGGTGCTCATTGAAACGCCGCTTTCATATTTGAAAAATTCCGAATACTTCCGAAGATTCTTGGAAAAAAACGATTATTCGCGATTTCATTTTTATTTTTTTGTGACTCTATTTGAATAGATATAACAAAACAAATTTCACATTCTCATTGCTACTTTTTCTGTTCTACAAGATGGTGTTATCAGATTTTCAAACAGACGTTTCGTATTTGAGCTGCCAACATCAACTTTGTTTTTTTAAATACGGCCCTGGATTTTTTATTGTGGATTTTAAAATCTTTAATGTCCCAAAACAAATGATGTATCGCACTTATTCGAAAAGTTTATATTAATAGAATTTTCCATAAGAACTCATGTGTTAGAGAGAGACAGAGAATAGATATTTGGTAAGATCTTAGCAGGACATCGTTTACATCATTTTTTCGAAAAAGAACGATACATCATAGTTTTAAGGACCTCAGAAGCTCCTAAAAATTGATATAAAACAATGTGTGATGTTCAACAATAGGCATGATGTTTTAATTATTCCAAAAAAAGTCAAACAAAAACTATAAAATTGAATACCCAATGAAAGTTAAAGCAAATATTCGAATTATAATCCACCTGCTTGAATGCATTTTCGTGTCAGTCTGTGAAGTTTATGGATGCCACGCTGAATGGTCCTTTCAGGGACAGCTCTGATCTCCCTTATTAGGTCTTGTCGTAATACTTCAAGATTTTGTGGCGTGTTTCGATAAAGACGGTTTTTGAGAAATCCCCAAAGAAAGTAGTCTAGAGGGTTTAGGTCGGGGCTTCTAGCTGGCCAACGTACGGGACCTTGGTTTCCAATCCATTTATTAGGGAATAATTCATTTAATAAATTTTTAACACATCTCCCATTATGAGGTGGTGCACCGTCTTGTTGCCACCATAGTTGACGTAATACGCCCAAAGGTTCTTCCATTAAGGAATCCAATATATTGGTCCTTATTAATTCTGCATATCTATCGGAATTTAATTTTCCTTGAATAAAAAACGGGCCGATAATTTTATTGTGCTACATACCGACCCATACGTTAAATGATTGTCGACCCTGAGGTCTTACTTCTTGATTCTGCCTTGGGTTTTCTTTTGACCAATAGTGTTCGTTAAGTCTGTTAAATAGTCCGTCTTTTGAAAAACTGCATTCATCTGTCCATATAGTTTTATTTAGAAAGTAATCATTTTCATTAATTTTATTTTGCAACCAGTTACAAAATTCTAATCGTCTCTCTGCATCGCCAGGTCTTAGTGTTTGACTAATATGGATTTTGTAAGGTTTATATCCACGCTTATTTAAAGTTCTCCAAACTCTCATTCGCGGTAATCCTACTTCTTCTGAGAAAACTCTAACTGAAGCTCGAGGATTATTATTGGCCTTAAAAAATAATTTAAAATTATTCATTTTACTTTCTACTTTGTAACAGTTTTCAAACTTACAGTGTTCAAGATAATTTGTTCCTCTTCTGGATCGATTCGTGTTCCATATTGAACCCTTGGCTTAACAAAACTTCCGTACTGAGCTAAATTATTATCAATATTAGCAAAATAACTATAATGCGGCTGCCGTCTTTCTGGATATTTCAACAAATAGCGCTCACAAGCCGTTTTTGAATTTCGATTCGAAATATAATAAATCCTTATCATGTCTCGTTTTTCTTCGTTAGAAAAAGTCATTTTCGTTTAATAAGCGTTAACGATTAGTGAACGAACAGTGAACTGTCAAAATATTGGATAATGTAAACATTAACAAATGAACTAAGATGCACAGACACTTTGATAAAATGCAATTATTTTTGTAAATATAGCCTAGGGCCTAGAGTTTGAGGGATGACACTTCAATTATATTATTTATTAACCACCCACTTTTATGTTAGTTTTTGAGTTTTATGCAGTGCGTTATTGCAAAAAAGAGTTTGATTAACTTTATTAAAAATCTAATTTTTGTCTCTCTCTAACTCATGAGTTCTTATGAAAAATGCTATTGATATAAACTTTTAGAATAAGTGCGATACATCATTTGTTTTGGGACATTAGAAACTTTTAAAATCTATAATGAAAAATCCAGGGCCGTATTTAAAAAAACAAAGTTGATGATGGCAGCTCAAATACGAAACGTCTGTTTGAAAATCTGATAACACCATCTTGTACAACAGAAAAAGTAGCAATGAGAATGTGAAATTTGTTTTGTTATATCTATTCAAATAGAGTCACAAAAAAATTAAAATAAAATCGCGAATAATCGGTTTTTTCCAAAAATCTTCGGAAGTATTCGGAATTTTTCAAATATGAAAGCGGCGTTACAATGAGCACCAAATTGCGCAACTTTGCCTCCATTTAACCTACCTCGTATCTCTTCTGGTTTCCGAGATCCCAATGGTGACGCTCGAATTTGTACATATACTGTAATTGAATTATCTTTGCTGGCATGTTTTATATGTCATACTGTTGGGCAATGAAATTGACCATCAAAGAGATTAGAAATCTTCTGAAAGGTAATTTGTTAAAAAATGTAATGTCTGGAACCATTAAAAAACAAAGTCCGGTTAGATATTGACTGACCACTTAAAAGTATGCATGCACAAGACCCACCTATGAAATTATCTAACCGTGTTGCTACTCTTCAAATGTACATTAAAACAATCATTGACTTCCCTCGCTATGCTATGAGAAAGTAAAAGTAGAGGCTGGCAGTTTGGTAAGTATCCTTTAAATTTATTATTTCATGCATTATAGGTATGTGAGCTGTTCTATAAATTTCTTCAGATTCTGCAACTCTTCGAACGTAATTTGGATTTCTCGCATTAACCATTCATATTTATTTCTCGTTTTACTTTCATGCTTTGAATTGTATACTGAATAATTCATAAAAACAAATTTATCGTTTTTATACGATTATATTATTACTGTTGTTAATAATAATGCATGGACATAAGGAAACCACCATGATAGTTGCTTATTTTATTGGAAATATTGTTTAATATAGTGCAGTAATACCACGAGATTTTTCAATAACTCTCAAAAGGCACTTTCCATGTTTTCTATTCCATGGTAAATCCTTCATTTCAGAAGTATTACAATCAGTAAGACATTCTGGTTATGATACCCATGGGCCAAATAAAAAGCAAATTTATTACACAAATTATTATTGCAATTCATTAAATACTTCAATATTATGAGCTATTGAAAATTTGTGGAAGTTGAAATAATTCAATGTTCGTAAGAGTCCTTTTCCTTTTTCAGTTCCAAAACAATATTTTGAGAAAGGACAACAGTGCATCAAACAATGTTCGAAACACCCACCAAACTGGTGTTTATTTTTTTTTTGGTTACACTTCGTCTCTAACTGTTGCGTACAATCAGTCACTTAAAATTGTTGTGTTTACCCCAATTAGGAACAAATTCAATTCTTTAATTATCGATTGTCTATTGGATATTAGCAAGAACGTCTACCCTTGCTCGCACAAGTCTAACGAAGACTTCTGAAGGTTGCTTGTAAGGGTGCAACCGGTTGAAGAAAAGAGATACTTTTGAACAAAAAATAAAATAAATGATAAGAGAAGCGAGTACCTGAATTTTGATACATTCAGATTCAGTATATTGCAGCTCAAATAGATATCAACACTGTGTTCATTTTATCAATATAAGTTGCTACAAGCAATCGTCAGCAAATAGGTGTAAGAATTCGCACTATAAATATCATTTTTGAGTATAGAATGAACAGGAGTGCACCCAAAACATTACCCTCGGATAGCATTACGCAATTGTTCAGTAATGACCATTTTTGATCTTTAAAATGCATCTTTTGTTTGCGATTTTGTAAATAGTCTTTCACCCAATCATGAACTTCCCCGCCAATACCATACACCTACTTTAGATAACAATAGATCGGTTCAAACGCCGTCTTCTGGTCTAGAAACACAGCTATAAAATGTTTATTTTCATTCAAGAAAGATTTAATGTTGCACACTGTGAGTTTTCACACGAATGTTTCCTACGAAACCCGGACTGATTATTTTTTAAATTGAATTTTCAGTCATAGTTCATACACAGCCCAAATATTCAAAAGAGTCTTTAAAAAATTCGTATCAGAAAATAAAACAGCAAAAGAAAAAATAACATACACTAAAAATATCCCAAATTTTACATTCCACATTTTAGAATTCAAAATTCAGACATTATAATTAATATTTTATATTTCCGTTTTCTTTTTATATTCTATATACGTATATTATTATACCACATATGCCATTTTTATACTGTATTTTGTATAACTTGTAAGTACTTACTTGATATTCTCTTAATTTTTAATGATTTCAATCATGTATGATTATTTGAAAAGTAGGAAACATTTTCTTGTAAACTTTGTTCAATAAACGTTATTTTTATTATTATTATTCCTGGAATTATTTCAATCGTTAATTATTTGTTAGTTTGTCGAAACACAAAAACTTCAAAAGTGTTAGCCACTTTCAAAATAGGCATTGTGTAACTGTACTCTTTTTCAAACTTTGGGGGATTTTGTGAATTTTAGAATTTGTATTCATTAAATTCAAAATCACATGACGAATCGACTAGAAAACTTCTGCAAATCAATGTTTGGTGGAAAATAAAACTCATTATTCAGACTGCACACCTTTTTTACGTAATTCTTACATTCCTATTATTTCGTTTTATAGAATTTTGGATATAAATTATAGCTTGAATCAAACCATTGTTCATTGTTACTTAAACCCTGGTATATTAGGCAACCTAATTATAATCTATCATTAACGTATAGGTAAAATTACATACAATTTTGCCTTAATTGAGTAGACAGGTATCTAATACTATTGTAATAATTTTTAAATTGCTTAGTTCCACTTATTACATGTGTGGTATCAGATGACTGGTTGATTATTTCAACAAACTGTAAACTAAGCTGTTAGGAACCGGTCCACCAACGTTATTCATAATTTTATTGTGGTTTCTTATTTCTAGGCTTTCGTAGGAATCAGCAACTGCTGATTTTTTCGATATTCTCCATTTTACATATGCCAAGTGTTTTTCTTATCTTGTATGGATTACAGATATTTTCGTCTGTCCATAAAATTTTCCACGGTTCTTACATTGAAATTAATATATATCCGAATTTTTTCACTTCTAAACTTTGTTTATTGAATTGCCCCAAAGGGTCTGGCTGCTGTTGAATGAGGAACCAAGACTTACCTATCTTGAGTAATTTCATTTGGAAAAGTTGAAATTTTCTTAATTCCCAACCGAAACATTCTCATTGTTATGAAATTATGGATAGTACCCCTCGAAAACCCGTAAAACCCTCGAAATAGCTATAAGTAATGCAACATATTATGGGCAGACGAGAAGATCTATAAAAACAAGATACAAAGAACACCTAGCATAGGTATGTAAAATACGATCAAGAGAGGACAGTCTCAAGTATGGAGTACTTTAAGGATCGATATAAGGACCAACATTGTTCTTGTTCGATATTATTGACTTGGTGGCGAACTTTTCATTCTCAAAATGTTTTCTATTTTCTGATGATACTGAATAGTAGTTCAGATATATTAGTTCTCAAAATGGCAACTCAGGACAATCCTAATAACATGATCGACTTGTTTAGAGCAAACAAGTTCATGATCGATAAATTGGCGGGTGCAATCTGTGCAATTTCCACAATACGGAATAATTTTGGTGCTGCTGCTGCCAACGCTGTTCATTTTGCTTATTTTAATAGTATTTTAAACTACGGGGTTGAATTCTGGTGAAATTCTGTTAAATCATACACAACATTTATTTTTCGAAAACAAGCTAATAGAACTTTGGTAGGCTTGAATAGTCGAGACTCATGCCGCGAGCAGTTTTCTATGTTGGAGCTATTCACTCTTACCGACCTGTACAGTTACAGAGTAGCAATTGATGCGTTTAAAAATGAAAAACAAACAAAAAAGCTTTCAGTCGTACATAGACATCATACAAACGTGATAACATTTTATTTATAACACCAATGTTTACTTATGAAGTTTATAGGAGAGGTCCATTATACATGGGTATACCTAACAATTTTCAGATCCCTCAATATGAAGGAGGCATACGAAATTTCGTATAAACTACAACAAATCTTGGGTATTCCCAAAAATGAGACAGAAGAAAAAGAAAATTGAGAAATTTATGAAATCAGCTGTGAGGACTGCCCTTGCTCAAGTTTACTTTTTAGGGCTAAATTTCATTCATTCGCCACTTCAATATTCTTCATTAGGTGCATTTTATATTCATATATAGTAAAGTAATTTTTGATGTAATTTATTATTATAAAATATTTCCCCTTCACTTCTGCCATCTTCTGCCAGTCCAGCCGCAATACTTGCATCCATTATAAATTATAAAATTTTTGATCAGACTACTATTAGGGATTGGCAATTTCAATTTATTATTTTGTCTTGTAATATGAGAAGTGCTACCAATGGTAAATTTTATTTTATGCTTGTATATCAAACACGCAGTTTCAAGTATGAAAATTGCAACAAATGTTGAGGTCGACATGAATCCTGATACTTTGCTTTGCATAAATATCGTATAGAACGCTTTTGTAAAATTAGAACATTCTGAAATCAATGACCGCAGCAAACTCCCCAAAATGCTATTCCATACCGCAGATGTAATTCAATAAGAAATGGTACATAGGTTTGAAAGCTGAAAATCCCAACTCATTCGATACAACTCTCAATGCATAACAACCAGAAGAGAGCCTTCTACATATAATTTCAATGTGCTGCTCTAATTTTAATGAACTATGAATATATAGACCTAGATACTTCAAACTTAATTTATTTTCAACAATGTTATTGTCCAACGGTATATCTTCAAGATAACATCAATCTTTTACTGTTTTCAGATCAAATCGTATAATTTCATCAAGATCTTTTTCGTCCTTGTGGTGCCAAAATATAGCGCTGTCATCAGCAATAACAGTAAATGAACCTGAAATTTGGATAGTCAGTAGGTCATTATTATACAATAAAATTAAAACAGGTCCAAGGATGGAACCTTGTGGAACTCCACAATAAATACTTTTCAATTCTGAATATGATGAACTTCTCACTATCTGATTTCGTTCAGTTAAATAGTAATTGAACCAATTGAGATTGATTCCTATGAATCCATATTTTTGTAATTTAAGCAAAAGTGTTTCATGATTCACACAGTCAAATGCTTTAGAAGAATCACCAAATACAGCAGTTTCCACTTTCTCTCCATTAATTTGCGAATATACTCCATATAAAAGATATATGATTGCATCTCCTGTGTTTTTGCTTCTCTGAAAACTGAATTGCTGGTTGTTGGTTAAATTATTTCTCGAATGAATCAGTATTTCAATAATTTTTGATAAAAAAGGTATGAGTGAAATAGGACGTTTTTAGAAAAGATGGAAAAATGCCATTGTGAAATGAATCATTATTATCAAAACAGAAAGAGTACTTAGAGCAGATTCAGGAAGATTTTGAAAAATTTTTAGAGAAATTTCATCTAAACTACTAGTTTTTTACTTTTGATGTTAAAAATTGTTAAAATTGTTTAAAAAAAACATTAACATCTTGGAGATAACTTAAAGGATCATTTACTGAAACAATAGAATTTGTCAACTTCTCAGCAATGGAACAATAGTAAATTGTGAGGCTTTCGCGGCCATCGTCACTTACATGGTGGTTCTTCGGGTTGCAAAGCCGACGTATGTTTATAGAAGATCTCGACGTTTCGCCAACACGAGTGGTTAGCATTTTCAAGAGATATTTTCAAGTTTCTGATTTCTTAATTCGCTGTCAAATGCTTGACATTTGTTATACGTTGTCTCAATAAATACCTGTGATTTGACGTTCTTACATCTGATTGGTCCATAGCGTTAGCTGACATCATAGAATCGTTCGTACCGTTATTTTGTGGGTAGGGAGCTAATTGAGAATTTTTGAGAACTGGAAGCCAAACCTTGTTCAATTGTAGTCCTTCTTCGGTTCTGTTGAAGTTGCTGTGGTGTTTCTGAATTTCAATTGCTTCCCGGAAGAGTCTTGGGTAATAGGCAGATGTTGAAGAGATGACTTGGGTTTCTTCAAATTTCACTCTATGGTTATCGTTGTTGAGAGTATGTTCTGCGACAGCGGATTTCTGTGTGTGCCCTAACCGACAGCAAGCCTTGTGCTCTTTGATTCTTGTTTTAACGGACCGTTTCGTGGTTCCGATATAAACGCTGCCACAGGAACATGGAATGCGATAAACCCCAGAAGAGCATAGTACGTCTCGTTTGTCCTTCGCTGATCTAAAGTGGTCTTTCAGTTTTTTTGAAGGTTTATAAACGGTTTTAATCTCATATTTTCGTAGAATACGGCCAATACGATCTGTAACTCTGGGAACATATGGTAAGAATGCTTTTCTTTTTTCGGTGTTGGTTTAACTACTATTTGGTTCATTGGATGGACAGTCATTTGGTCTACTATTGATTCTTCCGTATCTGATTTCTCTTCTATTTTTCATACACCTCTCAATATCTCTTTCTTTGTACCCATTAGAAAGAAGAGCGTTTTTTAGATGTTTCAGTTCAGCTTCCAGGTATTCAGGTTCGCAAATTCTTCTAGATCGATCAATTAATGTCTTGATTACACCTTGTTTTTGGTACGGATGATGGTTTGAGGTATTGTGGAGATATCGATCAGTGTGTGTGTTGGTTTTCTATATACCGTATGCCCCAGACGTCTTTCTTTTCGAGAAATGAGAACGTCTAAGAATGCCAGTTTCTCCTCATTTTCAATTTCCATGGTGAATTGAATATTCGGGTGTATGTCATTGATATGGTTAAGGAATTCATTGAGTTTTTCTGGTCCATGGCTACAAATTATATACGTATCGTCTACATATCTTAACCATACCATGGGTTTCAAATGTGCAGTTTCAATTGCCTTTTCTTCTAGTTTTGCCATGAAGAAATTAGTAATAACTGGGCTAAGTGGGCTTCCCATTGAAACACCATCTAATTGCTCATATATTTTTTTATTGAAAATGAAATATGATGATGTTAAGCATATTTTGAAGAGATTGGATATGTCACTTGGGAAAAGTAGTTCAATTTCCCTCATGGCTTCATCTAACGGGACTTTTGTGAACAGGGATACTACATCAAAGCTGACTAGAACGTCATTTGGATCAATGGTAATCTCTTTGATCTTTTCGATGAAATGTGTGGAATCTCTTACATAGGAAGATGTATTACGAATGTGTGGCTGTAGTAGCGTGGACAAATATTTCGCAAGTTCATAGGTTGGTGATCCAATGGTGTTGACTATTGGTCGGAGCGGCACGTTGGTTTTGTGAATTTTTGGTAGACCATACAGCCTAGGAATGTGAGCCTTACTTCTACACAGTCGTTTTTTGGTGTTGTCATCCAATGAAGAAGATTTGATAGAGCGATTTACAATTTGGACGGTTGCTTGTGTTGGGTCCCATTTCAGTTCTTTGTATTTCAAAGGTTCCAGTTAAACATGAGGGAAATTGAACTACTTTTCCCAAGTGATATATCCAATCTCTTCAAAGTATGCTTAACATCATCATATTTCATTTTCAATAACAAAATATATGAGCAATTAGATGGTGTTTCAATGGGAAGCCCACTTAGCCCAGTTATTGCTAATTTCTTCATGGAAAAACTAGAAGAAAAGGCAATTGAAACTGCAAATTTAAAACCCAAGGTATGGTTGAGATATGTAGACGATACGTTTATAATTTGGAGCCATGGACCAGAAAAACTCAATGAATTCCTTAACCATATCAATGACATACACCCGAATATTCAATTCACCATGGAAATTGAAAATTAGAAGAAACTGGCATTCTTAGACGTTCTCATTTCTCGAAAAGAAAGACGTCTGGGGCATACGGTATATAGAAAACCAACACACACTGATCGATATCTCCACAATACCTCAAACCATCATCCTTACCAAAAACAAGGTGTAATCAAGACATTAGTTGATCGAGCTAGAAGAATTTGCGAACCTGAATACCTGGAAGCTGAACTGAAACATCTAAAAACCGCTCTTCTTTCTAATGGGTAGACAGAAAGAGATATTGAGAGGTGTATGAAAAATAGAAGAGAAATCAGA
The DNA here is from genome assembly GCA_944452925.2 of Chrysolina oricalcia. Classification (NCBI taxonomy): domain Eukaryota; kingdom Metazoa; phylum Arthropoda; class Insecta; order Coleoptera; family Chrysomelidae; genus Chrysolina; species Chrysolina oricalcia. The sequence continues at coordinate 6,374,502 of OX101809.2, read as the reverse complement.
GACAGAGGAATCAATAGTAGACCAAATGACTGTCCATCCAATGAACCAAGTAGTAGTCAAACCAACACCGAAAAAAGAAAAGCATTCTTACCATATATGTTCCCAGAGTTACAGATCGTATTGGCCGTATTCTACGAAAATATGAGATTAAAACCGTTTATAAACCTTCAAAAAAACTGAAAGACCACTTTAGATCAGCGAATGACAAACGAGACGTACTATGCTCTTCTGGGGTTTATCGTTTCCATGTTCCTGTGGCAGCGTTTATATTTCGGAACTACGAAACGCTCCGTTAAAACAAGAATCAAAGAGCACAAGGCTTGCTGTCGTTTGGGGCACCCACAGAAATCCGCTGTCGCAGAACATACTCTCAACAACGATAACCATAGAGTGAAATTTGAAGAAACCCAAGTCATCTCTTCAACATCTGCCTATTACCCAAGACTCTTCCGGGAAGAAATTGAAATTCAGAAACACCACAACAACAGAACCGAAGAAGGACTACAATTGAACAAGGTTTGGCTTCCTGTTCTCAAAAATTCTCAATTAGCTCCCTACCCACAAAATAACGGTGCGAACGATTCTATGATGGCAGCTAACGCTATGGGCCAATCAGATGTAAGAACGTCAAATCACAGGTATTTATTGAGACAACGTATAACAAATGTCAAGCATTTGACAGCGAATTAAGAAATCAGAAACTTGAAAATATCTCTTGAAAATGCTAACTACTCGTGTTGGCGAAACGTCGAGATCTTCTATAAATATATGTCGGCCTTACAACCCGAAGAACCATCATGTAAGGAACAATAGTAGTCATTGAGAGTATCAGGACACAATTATGATTCTATATGATTTTTGTTGTTCTTTCCTCTGAAATTATTAACTATATCCCAACTTTCATTTGATGAATTTTTAGCTTCCATTATCCTTTTCTTATAAGCATCTTTTGCAAATTTAAATAATTTTCTATATATTCTGCGAAATCGATTTAAGTATTCATGAAAAAATTCACAGATAGTAAATTTTCTGATATGATGCAAAGAATGTACATTTTTTGACTGTTCCTATACAATTATTAATTGTCTCATGAGGAAATACAAGAATATTTGTTTATTATTCATTTAATATTAGAAGAGTTCTCCTATACGTGTGAACCTTGAGGAAAATGTTAAAATCAATGATAATCACGATGAAGGATTGAGAGGTCCACGAGCAGTGCCTTGTGGCACTTCATGATCGGGTCGATAAAATTTTGCTGTGCGCTCCGGGGTGGTCATTCCGGCCTCCCCGAAGATACCGCCTATGCCGCCCATAGCTGCAAACACGAAATTACGGAAAGCATTAGATGGAATCTCTAATATGCCACAGCAGATGAATTAGATATGTGTATGGATGTATATATACGGAAGATTTATTTTTAGAGATCTGGCCGATGGTTTGAGTGAAACGCTCGCTCACGTTCCACGTTCGGTCTAGTTAAGTGAGTCGGATCTTCTCGGGGTCGGTCGTACGGTGTTGTGGGTACCATCTGCACGTTGATATAGTGGTGAACACAATGAATCATCTCGATTCACGGGGAATGAACGAATCGGCCAGTCTGTGAACGAATTTTGTGTGTGTAAAAGTTCAGGTGTTAGTACAGTGCAGGTGATGGTCTGATACGAACGGTAGCCGCATCAGGAGGGCTTTGCACGACGAGTGTCGCAGAAAAATAAGTTAGTATTTTGAAATTTAGCCAGTCGCAAAGCTCGCACTTACACGAATCACACGTGAGATGTGAGACAGACATTATTCATGTCTGTGAACCCACACACTTCCTTGGAAGCCTTTGCCCTCATCACTTATCTTCTCAGCTTTAATGAATATCCTTATTCAACTTGAACCGTCCTGATTCTATTATTTCAGTCAGGAATATTCGGTAAAAAGTCCTCAACGAGAGACTACTCAAAATCATTTTCCCGCCTCCGAGTTTCTTTAGGAAGAAATAGGTAATTCAACTCAAATCAAACCACCTCTACTAGATATGGATAATGACAATATTTCTGTTGAAATAACTAAAACAATTCATATCACAACAAAAAGAAAATTCAATTTATTTGAAGCTGTTTATTTAATTGAGTCAATTTAGTGAACAAACAGCCTTATTCAGTTAAACTGGCTAAATATTCGAAATAAATTTTCCCGCCTTCAAGCTTGTGCAGGTAGATATCCCAACCCAATGGTTGTATGTTGCAGTGAAATGGGTTTCTAACAAACGTTTTATGTAAATACTGTCAGTGACCTTTAGGAAGGTGATGGTTTATGCTTGTTTTAAATTATCAGTTGTTTTGAGAGTTCTAGGGACGAACACCCGTAGATACAACGGGATATGGCCATTGGCCATGAAGTATAAAAGACTGCATATAAATTGTTTTTACGAAAAATCAAGAAAGAAAATTGTTAAAGATAATGATAATTTTGGAAATCAGCACTGACTTGAAATTTCGAGTAGCATAGCATTTTCCACTCAATTTTTGTTTCTCCGAATCCTTCGAATCAAAATACCACAATTCGCCACTTAAATAAAAAACACATAAAAGTTTGCATAAGTTTGTTTGCGAGAAGTGACTATTACCGAACAACCTTGAACTCGACCACTTTTTGGGTTCTCTACATTGTAATATTACATGTTATGGTGCCGGCAGACTGGCTAATGGCATGACAATCACACTGTGTTTTTTTCAGCGAATTTTCCTGAATTACTAATACCTATACTTAATCTCATCCTTGAGTAATTAGAGATATATTGTTGGTCTGGTGAAAGGGGGTGATATTCAATATTGCTTATTTTTGTGAAGGCACATTCTTTATATTATTTCAAGAAACATATTTACATTTTTTTTCGATAACCTATGCATATTCACAATTACCTACCTGAAACCTGGTTAAAGTTTCCAAAACCACAAGTCAATACCTATATCGCGATCCATGATGATTTTTTTAATGGTGAATCCTATATAATTTTAAGTTCTGTTTGGTCTGCTTTGGTGTCTGATACCTACTATCTATAATGCATCTATACCACCGGAAATGTATTTAACATTTAACATTTCCACTTTAGTTTATTTCCTATTCACTTTCAAGGTCAGAAAAAATTGAGATATCATAAATTAAATAAAGAAATAGCTCATGTTTGGCTTGTCTTCTACTTGAAACAATCATTCAAAGTTCTACCACTTTCCCATAGATATCTACTACTGCAGTTTTGTCAAATATGCTGTTTAATGGAATCACAGAAATACTGTTTATTCTGGAATGATACTGATATAACGAGTCGTGTTCATAACATTAAACACAAAAAAAAATTTAGATGGAGAGAGGGGGCTGCCATGAATAATGAAAACATGGTAAATTGAATCCTACGAACACGTAGGAGTGCTACGAGGCTTTTTTTGTGAATCCTGACTCTAAATTCGAACTACTTTTATCTTGGACCCCCGACTTTTATCTCGGACCCCCGACTTTTATTTCGGACTCCTGACTTTAACTTCGGACCCCCGATTTTAAAGTTGGATCTCTGAATTTAAACTTGAACCCCCCACTTCAATCTCGGACCCCCGACTTTAATCTCGGACCACCGTCTTCAAACTCGGACCTCCAACTAATCTCTGACCCCCGTCTTTAATCTGGGACCCCCAATTTCTATCTCGAACTTTCGAATAAATGAATATTTTGGAACCTTTGGTGTGAATACAATTCAAGAAAAAAGAAACTACCCCAACACCAAAACTACGTCACAATCACACTCGACGCGCGTTTCGCCAACAAAGTTAGCATCTTCAGGAGCTAAAAGCTTAAGCTGTAAGCTTAAGCAGTAAGCTCAAGCTGTAAGATTAAGCAGTAAGCCTTTAGCTCCTGAAGATGCTAACTTTGTTGGCGAAACGCGCGTCAAGTGTGATTGTGACCCCCGACTTTAATCTGTAACCCCCGACTTTAACGACTTTAATCTGCGATCCCCGACTTTATTCTCGGACCTCCGACTTTTTTCTCGGACCCCCGACTTCTATCTCGGACCTTCGACTTTAATCTCGGACCCCCGACTTTAATCTCGGACCCCCGACTCTAATCTCGGACCCCCGCAACATTAATCTCGCACCCAAGAACTTCGAAATCGGTGCTTCAAAAAAAAAAAATTACTAAATCTGAAAAGTATTTGTTCTTATTGACCATTCTGCCAATAGCAAAAATAATATTTTCAGTTATGTCAGGATTTATAGCAATCAAACAAATTAATCTTGAAGAACATATCCTTTCTATACACATAACTAAAACGGCATTTATCATATGCATATGATTCACATTTTCACAATTTGTGTTTAAAGAATTTTTTTAAAAAATGTTACCATGGCAACTTAATTCTTTAAGAGGTCATGAGCGCGAACATATTTGTGGCGCTGTTTAGGGTAAAGTGTCAATTGAAAACTCAAAAACGGTTCCTTGTTTTGATTTCAAACAATGACAGGATTCTAGAGGACGTTCGATTCTAGGTCCGAGCTGTAATGGAAATTAAATTTTCAATCCAATTTTTCACAAAAAAATCTCAAAAATGTCACAAAAATGCAGTTACTTTGAAGTAATTTTTTGGGTAGATGAACAAATAATTTCAAAAAACATTACATCACGTAAATAGATCAACGTTTTACCTTTTTTTTTTTATCAAAAATTCATTTTAATTGGATAAAGATTGCTTCAAATTTTATTGGAAGAGAAATACCATTGCAGCTACCTCGATTATCTGTGAAAAGCATCGTGAGATGCGTAGGTACATAGAATCAAACGTCCTCTAGAAACCTGTCCTTGTTTGAAATCGATACGACTAACCGTTTTTGAGTTATCGACTCTTTTACCAAAAAAAACATCCCAAATATGATCGCGCTCATGGCCTCTCAAATACATCACTGTGATTACTGTTTCATTTCAGTGATTAAAAACCCGCCTGTCAGAAATGGTCTTGGTTTGTTAATTGAAACTGTCATGATGACATAACAGAAATCAACCTAAAAAGTACACTTTTATCGTTTTAACATGAGTTCGTAGAAAAAGTACGCGTTTATGGATTCCTTTAGACACTCATTTATTAAACACTTGTTACTAAAAGGACGTTTATAACACTTGTTCTATAACATACATTTCCACTTGGTTTCATTCGACCTATTGACTCAAGCAATATATTTTCTCTAGGACCGACACAGAATTTGCCAATCATGAAATCCAATTTAATAACATAATACTCATGACATTCTATCTCTTGAGTTAGAAGAAATATTCAACAATACTTCTGTTTCTATGCAATTTGAATATATTCCATTCTTTCTCTTATGATCATAACTATTCCCACACTGTTGTAGCAATAATAACGTTAGCTTTGACTGTCATCCTATTGACAAGGTTTAATGTCAATGTTCATACGGTTCACATAGAATTCGTTATATACTAATAATAATAATACTGCCTCATGAATAAAACTCCCCAAAAGGTTAACCTGTGCGGGTAAAGGACGGTTATTATTATCATTTGCCCTTGCGAGACATAACTTTACTTGTTTCTGGATATATGTTTCTGGTATAAGTACATTAATTTGTACTCATTGATCATTAAAATCTGTACCTTGGAAGAATAAGGGCCAATCTCCAAAATGGCCAAAATTGAACTGAATACACTTCCAAACTCAGATTTTCGAACAGTTTGTGTGATAGGCAAATCTCATTGATAAAAATGTATTTCACGAAGAAATATATTTTTTCGAGGGCCAATGTACTTTTTACCTCAACTTTAAAAAGGCCAACATATTTCTTTTGCTCATTACATCAGATTAAATATGACAAATCTCCATTTTACGGGCATCGGCCCTAACAAAGTTTCTGTTTATATCGACATTGGCAAGCTTTGAAAATAATTTTATCAAAGTTGACCTAAGAGTTTCTTCTGGAACTAGAGACAAGAGCATGTAAGTCAATTAAAAACCAGAGAGCTCTGATATCCTCCCCTTGTCAACTGAATGAAACTGATTTCGATTGAAATAGTTTACTAACTAGTATTAATTCCTTTATTTTGTTTTTCATATATCATTATAAGAATTTTGTATATTTGTTCTTTTGAATCATATTTTATTTCTCGAAAGAAATCATGTTTTTCCTTCGAACTTCTTATGGTAAATAATTGTATGAAAATGGCAATCGTCCAGTTGGATTAAGACAATGTGCAACTCAAATAGGCCAAAGTCACAAAACTTGGAATTAAAAAATGCCGATCTCCATCAAACTCCAAATTTTTTGGTGAATAATTTTTATAATTTGTTAATATTATAAAGTTGCCCAATCACAACACATGCTTCCTATAATATTTAATGTTTATACAATTGTTTCTGCTAAAATACATTTTATAATATCTTTTAACGTGAAACCGTTGTTTTCTCGAAATGAGATCTGCTCTTGTTTTTCCAAGGTCCAGGTACAGCATCCGTACAATGCACCAAACTGACTCACTGAAATGATGAGAGTTGGCAAATAAACTCCATTCTCAACAGTGCTTTGCTTCAAATTACTCATCAACAACGTAAATTTGTTTATTTCCAAATAATGTTTTTCAACAAGTTCTTCTTGAAAATATTCAACTATTGTCGGGATCAAAATCAAAATTGCGCGAACCTTATTCATATGATGCCAGTATCGATGGAACACCCTGTACAACTTCAAGCCATGGCGTGTGCGATGTCGTCAGAACACGGATAAGGAACACTCCTAATCTGTCATCCTTTCGGAAACCATTACCTTGGCCAAAAGTGAACTTGCGATTTTACAGTATGTAGTTTCCAGTTATTTATCTCGCTTGGTTGGTTTCATGATTTCATGACAGTTTAATAGCTACGTGGGACAACAAATTTAAAGATAATAATAACAGTATAGGATTTTGTCCATTGTTTTCCTCAACAATTACGATTTATGAGGTTTTCAGAATCCTGCAACATGAAATCTAACGCGGCTGTCGACTCAAGATTATTTATCACTAGTTTGTTCAGACCGATCCTGATGAAACAAAGAGAACAAATAAGTATTTCATCTCCCATCAAATAATGTTTATACCTAAGAATAGCAGAGAATTATAAAATTCACAAACTTAAAATTGGGACGATCCGAATTTATGGTTTGGACCATGCCACTCAACAAATTAATTTTTACTTCAAATAAAACTAATGCAATGAATTTTGAGTCATTTCTGGTACTCTTCACAACGTTCATATTTTTCAGTGGGGTTCCAAAAATGTTTAAAAGACCAGTGCTGATGGACTCCAAAAATATAAAAGCGGGGAAAAAAATAACAGCATGAGACCTATTGGATGAGGAGCAAAATATTGTTCGAGTGACGGGAAAAATAAATTGCAGTCGGAAAAATAGAGAAGGGTTGAGCGGGGTGAACTTTAAGGAGTTGAAGGTGATATTTCACGGTTTTTCGCGATTGACAACGAAAGTTGACCTCTTATCGAAAAAAGTTAAATAGTAAAGTTGTTGAGAATAAAAAGGTCTACAACTTTTGTATCAAACGTTTTTCCACATTACCTCAAATTTTCCGGAAAAATCGAAAAAACCAATTTTTCAGTTTTTTTTTTCTCGCTCAACAATAACCTTTTTTCCACGAAATTAGGTGGAAATATAACTTATTATGTTTCAAGTTATCTGTAATTTTTTTGTAGCGGAATAGAGATTTTCTCTTTTTTTTTCGACAAAACGACCTCATTTTCAACTGAAAAGTTTCACCGGTAAAATTCGTCTTTTCAAGCTTGCCAGTAGCCAGTTTTTTCTTTGAAGTGTCTACTTTTATATTGTATAATAAAAGAGTAGCACTACTGTGGAATTTTTTTTCGGAAAACGCGAAAAAACTGAAAATTAATTTTTTTTTCTAAACTTATTAAAATTATTAAGCAGTTCAACGATCAATAAACAATCAAGTTACATACAGTCTACTTTCAAGTAAAGTAGACATTCCAACAATTAAAATTACCACTTATAGACCTTCGAAATACAAATAAAACACCAAGACAATTGTTCGTGGAAGATAACGGTATTTTTTTTCGAAAAATGTACATAAATCGAAAACTAGTCGTTTTCTGAATTTTTTATCATCTACAACTTTTTCATTGTTCATTTTCTAATTGTTCACGGTCTAATTCAGAACATACAAAGCTACATTTCTACTAAATTTTGCAACAAACATACAATTTGTACAGAAGAAAAAAAAATAACTAAAGTAAAACGGTTTTTCCGATTTTCTCGGAAAATTTGAGTTTATGTGGAAAAATCTTGAATACGAAAGTTGTAGACCTTTTTGTTGTCAACAACTTTTTTCTTTAACTTTTTTTTTGTAGGAGGTTAATTTTCGCTGCAAATCGTGAGAAACCATTTTTACCCCCAAAAGTTCACCTCCTTTCGCCCTTCTATCATAATCAAGTCCTTATTTATGTATTTGTTTATTTTTTGTACCTGTTAAGGTAACATGAAATTAATATTCTCGAAAGGTTTCAACTGTTAATTTTAATAAATAAATATGAGTTTATAACTAAAATTGAAAAAAAATTATTTTTGAAAATTTTCAATTCAATTTTTCAATTTTTTCGCGTTTTCTGGAAAAAGATTCCACAGTAGTGCTACTATTTTATGACATAGTCTAAAAGTAGACGCTTCAACGAAAAAATTGGCTGCTGGTGAGCTTGAATAGGCGACTTTCATCGGTGAAACTTTTCAGTTGAAAATGAGAACGTTCTTTCGGAATTTGTCGAAAGGCGAAGGAAAAATCTTTACTGCTAAAAAAAAATTACAGCTTTCTTGAAACAAAATAAGTTATATTTCCACCAAATTTCGTTTAAGAAAATTAATTTTTAAGCGAGAAAAAAAAATAACTGAATAATCGGTTTTTTCAATTTTCCCGAGATATTTGAGGTTATATTCACTAACTGACCTGCAACAAACATGTTATGTAACGTTGTCAAATAAAATCTATCTATCTATCTATATATCTATCTATGTGAAAAAATGTTGGATAGAAAGATCTTTTCGATAGGAAGTCAACTTTCGTTACAATTCGCGAAAAACAGTGAAATACCAGTTTCAACCCCTAAAAGTTCACCCCGTTCCACCCTTCTCCATTTTGTCGACTCCTATTTATTTTTCCCGTCATTCGAACCATATTTTGTTCCTCTTCCAGTAGGCCTCATGCTGTTAATTTTGTTTATCTCAAAAATGCATCAGCACCAGTCTATTGCAGAACTTCTTTTCGAAAAACATTGCTAAGAAAAATCGTGAGTGTTCCGTGTTTTTTATATTCACTAGTTGATATCATTGAGAATTATTGGGTCAACGATATTTTCCGCTTGTTGTGAACACAGTCAACGATTTGAAAACTTATTCAAACTACCATGACAATTTTATTCACGCCATGGTTTGTCGTTGATACATACAATTAAATAATTATTTATGAAGTAGGTAGTATGTTTAGTAAATCCACTGATAAATAGACTACTTTCAAAGGAACCCCAAATCAACGAATATTCAACAGTCGTAGAGAAAAAATTTAATCAATGTTGTAAAAGCAAAAACGAAAACAACAAAAATCCTTGACTGGAAATATTCTAAAGCAGAGAATTTCTGACAATGTTACCTATTCATTATTTTGTTTCGAACATAAAGTTTTGTTACCTATCCAAAAGTTAATAATCTATTATATTAATGCTCCGTCTATAATGAGACCTTGAAATAAACCGACATTGTTTTAGCCTCTGTAAGTAAATGTCGGATATTTTCGTTAAAACGAATATATTTATAGGCAATTATTTTCACATGCAACGTTTATTTCCTCCATACAATCGACTATCGAGCTAATTGTTTTCAACCCCGTATTCACTTAATGAACTGTTTGTTTGTATTGTAACAAACGAAGTTTCAGTTGAATCGGAAGCCCTTATGTCAAATGGTGCGGGCTTCAATAATATGTACAGGGTGAATAACATTCAATAACAAGTTGAGTGGAAGAAAGCACTCGTTTAACTCTTGAGTTGAACTAGAAATAACTCTTCCTCTTGATAGGTGAGAATGATGTAATAATTTCATACTGTATTTTTTTGTTTACCTATCAATAAAAGCTATTATTAATATTATTAAAATATAATAGGAAACAGAACAAGCCCAAGTTGGATACAGACACTTAGTCCAATGAGGACCATATAGAATCCCTGGAAAGGAAGAAATATATCATTCGGTGGTTCAATATACATAACCTACATTCAAAGAATCCTCTATATTTCATAGAAGATTATTTTGAACCCTATATCTGCAAGTTTCAAACAACAATGACTGCATGTTTATATCTCACAGAATTATGTTGCATTTTCTAGTTCAATGAATTCTTCCATATCTTTTTATTCGATCGTTTGTATGTCAAGAATGAAAAGTGAAAACGCTAGTTTTCCTAAATATCTTCATATTATTCGAAACTTGACCACATAATTTTATGCACACTGAACTTCTCAGTGTGTCAAAATTAATCATCCGTGAATAATAATTTCGTCTGGTTCAATAGACATCATTTATGACTATTCCAATTATTTTCATTACATCTATTTATAGAACGCGAGGAAACATGGATATTGTCGCCGATTTTTCGGCCGAACCCCGAGTTTCAACACAATCTAGTACCACACATACCATCATTACAGAGTTGGACTGGGTATACATTCATTATTATTGTTCGACGGTGCTGGCCATCTACCGAAATACAGGTAGTTCTACGTGGCCAGGTAGCCGAGTGGTTAAAGCGCCGATATTTCAATCACTTTGGCTGCTAGTCGAAGGTTCAAACCCTAGCGACCACAGACATTTTTATTATGGCCCGAAAAATTGCACGTGAAAAGGTAATACCTCGTTAATCCTTGGCTCGCACAAGTTTCGACTTCCCACGGAAAAAACAATTTCAACAACAAAACAAAAAAACAATGGAACCTTTCTGCTCCCTGCTGTCAGGTCTATCTCGTGAGTACTCCAGATCTTCTGATGAACTCCTGGAGATTTCTCACAAGGTTTTGAAGGGTTGAAATATTCTGCATTACAGTGTCTGAAGATATCAATTCTCATGTGAGTTAGAGCTTCGCATTCGAACTCTATATGCTGTATATGCTGTATGGGGTCTAAGTGTATCTTCTAGCAGATGCAGATGTTTTCTCAGATGACTTGCCCTGTCCGGAGTCCTACCATCTTCCGAGAGTTCAGGATCAAATCGAGCGAGTGTCTTGATAAATGGTCGGTTGCCCCATCATCATCATTTTCCCATGAGTACTGCCTGAGGCATTCTCCCAAGAATTTATGATGGTTCTCAACCTATTTCTGTGTGTCCTCCTTAATGAATCCAAACGAGATTCCAAAGGCTGGTTCTGGTCCATTGAGAGTTGTTCTTACCCCCGCTCTTGCTAGGGCATTTGCGCTCTCATTTCCTTGGATCCCACTGAGACCTGGTACCCTGTTCCGTGCTCCTAGGTCGTTCCGTTTTTTGTGTGTCTTCCAAACTAATCTGGAAGAAAACTAATGACTATAGGTTGGTTTCTAGAATTCTTCTTTAGAATCTTTCTCGTGCAAACGAAAATAGCCATTACATCGGCTTGGAATATAGAGGCTCGAGTACCGAGGATTATACTGTCCTGTCTCGATCTTTGCCCGTATATTCCAGCTCATACCCCTTTGCAAATCTTAAAGCCACATATATACCAGATTTGTCCTCTTGACATCGTTGGTAGGACCCTTGATGTGACTCACCCATCTTGTATGATGTCGGTGTATGGTCCATCAAAGGAGTAGGTTGGACTTATTTTGTCAGACGGCATCCCAGATGAGTCGCTTCTATGACCTCCATTATGTTGCCCACGCACTTTAATCTGGATGCTTCTATCCTTGCCTCCACTACGATACGCAAATGCAACTGAGGGAGGTTCAAAATCATCTTCAGGCTAACCGTGGATGTGCTGGACATAGCACCAGTAAGTCCAAGCAGGGCTAGTCTCCCTCTGGTTATCACTTGTTCTACATTTGGCCACCACATTAGGGCTTCGTACGTTTTCAAGGGCCTCTATCGCTGTGCATAGCCAAAGGGAAAGGAGTAGGTTGGACTTATTTTGTCAGACGGCATCCCAGATGAGTCGCTTCTATGACCTCCATTATGTTGCCCACGCACTTTAGTCTGGATGCTTCTATCCTTGCCTCCACTACGATACGCAAATGCAACTGAGGGAGGTTCAAAATCATCTTCAGGCTAACCGTGGATGTGCTGGACATAGCACCAGTAAATCCAAGCAGGGCTAGTCTCCCTCTGGTTATCACTTGTTCTACATTTGGCCACCACATTAGGGCTTCGTACGTTTTCAAGGGCCTCTATCGCTGTGCATAGCCAAAGGGATTGGGGTCTAAGTCTACATGTTTTGAACGCAAGTAGATTGATAATGAGAGTAAGAATTTACGGAGGAGGAGCAACTTAGCTAATAGTAATAAATATGCCCAATCATCAAAAAAACTTTGAGAAAGCACGTGCAGTCATTGACCTTGAAAGAAGTCTTTGAACCCGTATCGAATTTTGTTGATCTCTCTAGGTATGCTTGTAACCGGAAGTACATCAAGTACAGCACATTCCAGGTAATCGAACACGTGCACTCCGCCCAAAGCTTTCATAGGGTTTTTGCTGACTGGGCATATTTGTCATTATTAGCCAAGCTGTTCCTCCGTAAATTCTCACCACTCTCATCATTAATCTACTGAGGCCTGGCCATTATTGGTGACTTCATTGTCAGCACTTTTTCCAGTTTTTGTTCCAGGTGAGTTTTGAGTCTAGGTTAAACCACGGAGATTTCGACTCTCCTGACATCTGCATGCCTCCACCAAAAATTCGAAGGGCACTTCTGGTCTCTAAGTTTCTTTCTCGTGGGAAAGATACAAACGTGGTTTCTTGGGGGTTGACCTTGAGGTACGCCTGTGTGGGCTTATTGAATCAGATCCATATAGACCCCCCTAACCGTTACGATGTTATCGTCAGAATGGCCCTTTATATGGAGGTTTTCTACCACGCGGTTCCACAATAGTGGGGATAGTATTCCTTCCTGAGGGCAGCATCTCGTGGCTTTCATCTCTATTGTGGCCCTGAATAGGAAGGCCTGCATTACCCTGCACCCAAGCATGGCAGATACCCAGTGGTTCAGGGCTGGAGCAATGTTTCTCTCTGAGGGAAATTGAAGAAAAAGTTAAATTTGAGGAAATCAATACAAGTGTAGAAGGACACAAGAATCAATTTCTTTGGAATACTCACTGCGTTTACGTTACTGACAAAATTTAATAGTTTAATTCAACCCAAAAGTCTTCTAAATGCAGTAACTTATTTCATTTGGCTTCTTCACTTGAATGGATTTTTTTGAAATTAATTTTTTTTTCAAAATGTGGAAGATTAAAACACTCAGAAGACCATGTCAAGAAACAAATTTCCCCCACAAAATCATACTTTCAATTCAATCATTTTTTATAAATGCTAAGTTTTTTATCCTAAAGTTCACTGTACTGTCAAGATTTCCTGTAAACCTCCAATCATTTTAAGCAACTGTAATGATAGCTGACGCTAGAATCATGACAGTTTCTTGATGCTAAGTCAATTACATTTTCATGGCTCCGTGGTCACGATGAAGCAGTTTCTTGTAGTTGAAAGAATAGTTTGAGCTTATTCAATGCACCCTAGATATCAAAATGATTGGAACAATATTACTTCGTGATTCAGAATTTTCGGGGAATTCTACAAACAGAATGTGCTCCATTAAAAATTATGGAATTGTCTGTTTCTACTGAAAATGGTGGCACCATAAAACTGAAGTCTACATCAATATCCAGCCAAATTTTGTTTCAGAACCATTTTTTTTCATATTTGAAAAAAATTCTATCGGTTCGGAAAACTAGTTGTTTATGTATTTCTTGTTGTAATTCTTATTTCTTAACTTACTTTTTTTCGACTCTACAATTCAATTTCAATTTAACTTGATACAATTTATTTAATATAACTATAATATAATAGAACAAGAGCTGGTGACGAATTTTGGGAAGGTCCTTTTGGCAAATGGAAATTGCGAAAAAATGTAATTTCGTCTATTTGTGAATCCCTACTTGCGAGTCTGGGAGAGCGTTTGCGGTTATTTCGAAACATTTGCAAACAAAAATTTAAAAAAAATATTTTTGGCAACTTGATTTTTTTTTAATCACATAATTCACATAATTAAAAAAAATACTTTTAAAAGGTATTACTAGACCCCTCCAACAATAGTTTATAGAAATTCCTTAAAAATATACTTTTGACAGTCTGAAATTGTAACCACGTATTTATTGAGTTAATTTTGATAATACCTGAAAATCGCCAGACAAATTTAGCAGTTCTAAACAACTCCCAGTCGTGAATGAAGTTTACAAATTCATATGACAAAAAAGTCTCATGCGTAGAAATAGGTGCGAGAAATATAGCTTTTCGAGGCACGCCTGCAGCTGATGGGGGCCCAAGCTCCTCGTGCTGTGATTGGTTATTGAGAAACCACGTGAGTAGTTAAGAGTAGTTAATTTTTGTTTTCTGAAAATTGAGAAATAATTTAAAAATTAAAAAACAAAACGATAATTATGCTTGCCGCATGTATTATGAAATTGTAAAATTCAATGAATCGTGATTCATCTGCAAATAACTTTAAAATCAACAGCTATTCTATAAATTGTTTTTACACTGATCCAAAAAATTCAAACTATTAACACAGATATTTACATGTTCACATACATACATGCTTATTCTCAAAATAAGATTTGAATTTTTTAATCTTTAAAAAATATATAAACATAGTGGATAATTTTTCATGATGCTACGATTGCTCTCACACATAATACTCTGTTGTGACGTTAACGCCTAGCCGGAACTATACTGGAAACACGCGGTTCCTCAATAACCAATCACAGAGCGGGGAGCTTGGGCTCCCATCACCTGCCAGCATGCCTCGATACGCTATCTTTTTCACACCTATGGCTGCGCATGAATTTTTTTGTCGTTTTGTCGCATTCATTGGTAAACTTATTTCACGTCTGGGAGTTGTTTAAAACCGCTAAATTTGTCTGGCGATTTGCAGGTATTATCAAAATTACTCAATAAATACGTGGTTAAAATTTCAGATTGCTAAACGTATATATTTTGGGAATTGGGTCTGGTAATACTTTATAACCGACAAAAAAGTCTATTTTTTTTTATTATATAAAAACTAAATCAAAAGATAAAAAATCAAGTTGCCAAAAACACATTTTTTTTGGTTTTTTTTTTTAAGTTAAATGCTGCGCAGTAATGAAATAAACGCAAACGCTCTGCCAGACTCGCGAGTCTGGAGTCGCCAATTGAAATTATATTTTTTCGAAATTTTAATTTGCTAAAAGGACCTTCCTTGAATTCGTTGCCAGCTCTCCGACAATAATAATGATAATAAAATAAATCTATTGAGATTGTATACTCCTGTAACTGGACTGGATTTTTTGGATGTATTAATCATAAATACATTCATGAATAAATAAAATCTGATTAACCTCTTGGCCACCAAGCAGAAAAGACACCAGAACTTTTTATTTTTCAAAAAATATTTTTGTGGAGCTTCGTGAAAGCCAGTATCGATAAATGTGAAAAAAATCGAAGACTCAACTATCTCAATCCAGGCCTGCATGTTGAAACGGCTATTTTATTCACATCTATGCCCACGCCATTTCCTTTATGAGCTTTAAGCCTCTGTGATTTATCTCTTGCACTCGAACAAGCTTCCTTATTTAAATTATGCCAACTCTTTCGAAAAAAAAACTGCAGCACAGAACGACGTTGTTCACGTCTGGTACATCAAGTCAGATCGTTGCTCTGCTATTTCAGTGTTTTTGTGACGATCGCGACTTATTTTCGGTTTTAGAATGAATCCGGCAAAAACAAGTTCAAGATTAATTAATCAAAAGTGTGAATCGGGCATTTGGTTGAAAGAAACCATTCATAATAATGGTAATAAAAATAAACTTATAACGGAACTCTTCTGTGTGCTTGGTAACTCGCATAACATAATTTTAACCAAGGTTGGAGAGAGAAAGAACAATCGCAGAACTCAGGTCTTGCCTTAGAAACTTTCAATTTCCCTTGTTTACATTTCTGAATTTCTCTCAACTATTGAAACTGTGGTAAAGATACTCCCTGCAGATGGATGAAGTAGAACAAGAACAGAGTTACTTCTAGAATAGATCTTTTTACCAAAATTGGAAGCTGGTATTTCAAATAAAACTTTCTCTATAATCACATGAAATTTCCTAGTGGAGGGAATCATGGTAGCAAACCACATAAACACACCTAAAATATACTTAAATGCGAAGCTTGTACAAAAGGACCTGAAAATAATCTGTGAGGAGTGAAAGCCATGAATAAATAAACTTTATTTTCCTTTTGACAATTATAAAACATATTGCAAAGGAATCGTCGATATTGACCTTCAAACTAAAGTTACTCCTCTAGACTATAATAACAGTTACATAGAAGAAAGGAATCGTCGATATTGACCTACAAACTAAAGCTATTCCTCTAGACTATAAAAACAGTTACATAGAAGGAAGTCTTTTAATCTATTCTTGAAAATGGCCATTGTTTTACAATTCTTTACAGTAACTGGCAGTAAATTGTGAATGCTTGGGAGAATTGTAGGCAAGTTTACCTTTACCAAAAGGGACACAAAGGGACATTTTTGTGTCTGGTGTTCACATTATGTTTCAATTTATTGCACAAAAAATATTTGTCAACATTTTTATATACAAACAACATTCAAATTTAAAAAGACAAGGCAACGTTGAAATATTATACTTAACAAATGCGTTTCTTCACGATTCATTCACAGGTATTGACCTTTTTTGAGCAATGAAGTCTTCTTTCCAATGGGAAGATAAGTCCCAGAAACACACCATACCTAAGTCTGAAGTCAACCTGAGCATAATACAATGTCAGCAATTGATCACAGTCCAGAACTGTTTCAAGTTTCTGATATGATAAGACAGTGATTATGCCACCCCAAACATTGATCAATGGAGAGTCCCAAAAATTTGGTGCCTTCGCTATTTGCGATGACAAGATTGGAGATTTCGTTTGTCTGAAAACTAATGGTGTTAAAACTTCTCGGACGATTGTGAAACCGAATTGAAACCGTTTTGCTCACATTCAAGTAAAGATTATTCGATGCAAACCACCTATTTAAATCCTTAAAAACTTTATTGCATTTGTCCTCAAGGTCCGAATCATTCTTGTCGGAGACAATAATTGAAGTATCATCTGCATATAGGGTTATGGATGATTGATTGATTTATCAAGATCGTCACCATAGAAAAGGAATAATATGGGACCTAAAATGGATCCTTGTGGGACCTGTGTGTACCCTGCTGAGATCACAAAATATCCCAACAGGGCATTCTCCTGCCTCGATATATCCAATTATTTCACAATAATAGGAGTGGATAGCTCTGGAATTTGATATTTTGTTTAGGAATCCGTGCTGTTTCGTTGTAAAAATGTTACTACCTTCACAATGGAAGAACCCTTTATAAAAATGCACATTTGAATAATTTTGAGAAGCAAGGTGGAATTGTCACTGGCCGATGTTTTCCAGTGAATGGGGACTATTCTTCTTGTAGATTGGTATTATTTTTCCTGTTTTTGTCTCATTTGGGAATGTACCTGTGGTGAAAGACAAGTTCACTAAGTGGAGCAGAGGTTCTATAATAGTTCAAACACATTTTTTCAGAACAAACGTTGGAAGTTCATCAAATCCCGAAGTGAATTTATTTTTGAAGAAGATTATAGAGTTCTGCCACTGTATAGAGATCGAGAATTAATGAGTTTGAAGGTGATTGATCTTCTTAAAAAAACACTGCTAATCCAACTTTTCTTTATGAATCTGATTTGCTATCTCTTTTGGACTATCTCTGAAATAGTTATTGAACATATTTTCACTATGGCTGGAGATTCAACCACAGAATCGTTGTTCCTAATTATTATATTTTTTGGCTTTTTTTGAATTTATTTGTTAATTCAAATACTATTCCTCAAGCTGTCTTACTGAGATTATCTGTATTTTGAATTTAATTTTGGTAATATTCTCTTTTGGTGGATCTGATTAATTTGAAATGTTTTCTTCCACCCTGTAACATGCCTCCATATCAGAGTATGTTTTTTATAGCGTGAAATTTTTTCAAATTTTGGGTAGAAGTTTTTATTTCTACATCTTTCTATTTGTCATTGCCATACTTAATATTTCTTTTACGTTTTGGAAAATTCTTATTAAAATTAATGTATTTTAGGTTACTATCTATTCTATAGTCAGTAATCTTCAAAGCTTCTTTTAGCATGCCAAGTAAATTGATAGTAAATAAAAAATAGCAGTCTGCTGAGACTCAAAATTTATGACTTCCACCCTTACTCATAAAAATGTCCATGTTTGTCAATGATGAGAAGTGATTTGATAAACTGTAGATAGCTGTTGTCTATCATGTCTGAAGGATCCGATGACTCGCATTAACAAAAATATCGATCTCTTTTTTTTTTCAGAATTTTAAGTGGTTTGAAGTTGCGAACAAACTGATAGACAAATAGATGGCATCTAATATTCTTTCGTAAAACTCTATAAATACAGTCAAGTGATATTCTTAGATTGTGCCGGTATCTTTCAGCACAGACGTCTATAAGATCTAAAATTGCCAAGCGCAGTAACTTCATTATGTTCATTATCTATGACAGGTTAATTTTTCCCGTGTTACTTGCAAACTAACAGTTTTTCAATTATAAATCAAACGCGTCAAGGTGTCGCAATTACCAAGCATCACTCTAAATTCCTAAGAAGTTCTAGTTGTGCTCTTCTTCACATCATTAGTGATATTCTCTGAGCAATACATCTAGAAAGCCGTAAAATTGAACGCCAGTCGGACGTTTCATAACTAATTATGGATTAATGATCATGATCTATGAGAATGTTTTTTTTAATTTTTATCCTTTTCATCGATTTTTGAGCCGTTTTTCTAATATTTGCGATATTTTCTATACTCAGTAGGGAATTACACTAAAATAAAAAGAACATTTTTTGTTGTAGAAAACTTTGCCAAGAATTTTGCTGATATACCTAATTCAACGATCGTAGGGGGCAGTAGTTGATTTCTGTTAGAGACTTGCCGACGAATATACCCATTGTATAGGTTAATGCGGAAGACTGGGATTATATAATCCATTTTCATTATTAGATTAATGGTCTTTCGCCAAGTAGCATTATTTTTTCATGAAAATTACGTTTTACTTGTAACAAATTTAATGATCTTATCTATATACATGATGCATGTAAAATCATTTCACGAACCCTTAGTCTAGGAACGGGGTACTATATAGTTGCGCTGTATGAGGTAGAAGCTTTTTTTGTTATATTTGTTTTTGTTTTCGACAACCAAACCCTTGGCAAAATTTCGTGGGGCCGAAGAAAACCACGAAATTCTTGCACTATTTTCAGTTTTTGGCCTATAACCTGAAAATAACGCATCCAATCAAAATTTTGATCTGAATGAAAGAGCATTAAGCGTCAAATGAGTATTTAAAAGTTGAAACTCCATGGAGGGGGAAATGAAAGGTTAGTTACAATAATGGTTGTGTTAAGATAGTGTTAAGATAGTAGAGCATGACATTTTATGTACATCATGTTTTCCAATTTTATTGCCATTTATAGGCGAAACCATTTGGGTTGGGGCTCTGCAATGTCCGTGTTTGGGATCCTTACTTCTTGGTCCGTTGCAGCAGCATCGGTGACTTCTTCTGATTCAGAAATCTCTTCGTCCTCGTCTTCTTCCATATCCATATCCATATCAGGAGCATTTCCGCAGGAGAAGCCGAAGCAATGTTTACATGCAAAACAGCAGGTGAGGTCAGATTGCCTCAACTGCTACACCCGCATGCTGCAGTGTAACCATTTTTGCAAGAACGAGAAACTATTTGTAGTAGCATGTCGGGTGCAGCTTCTTCAGTCAGTTGAATAGGTACTAAGCTGGATGGAAGTTTCCTCCAACTTCCCAGCCAAGCTTGCACCTGCTGGTATACTCGCATTGAGTGCCACCTTGCTGCATCTGATGTAGGTGGCAGCCGTGCTAGGTTGAACGACTTTCTTGAGGCAGATTTGACGAAGAGATCGTATCTCACCTCGTCGAGAGTCCCACTTTCCATTTTTCCATATAGGATGTTGCTCGAGGAGGGTTGGCAATTTCCCTTTCCCATTACCAAAACATGATGACGTGATACCACATCCTTAAAAGCGCGGATGAAGAGGACATGAGTAGGATCAAAACCTGATATTTTGCCTTTTCCTGGTTTGTGGAAGTACAAGTTCTGGTACTCTTTCCCAAGGCCAGTTAAGAGAACAAGAACGTCAATGTCCTCACAATAGCCACGCTTTCGGATTTTGCTGCTTGGGAAATAGCTGATACTGCATTTAATATCAATCAATCAATCAAGATATACTTTATTGTCGAAAGAATCGAGTTCTTAAAGACAAAGTAATGTATAGCTAAAAATAAAAATAGGATAAAAATAACAATATAAATATATAAACAAAATAAAATTTGCATCTTCTTCTGTCTGTTGCACTGAGATACCCCCTTTCTTAAATTTTTGCATAAGCATCAAAGTCAAACGGTTTTTGTTGTTCTCATTCGCAAGAAACTTTTCCTGGGACATTGCAGCATCTGTGTAATTATTGAAAATGATATCTGCTGATGAACCAGTGTCTCCCAAATGACGAGACCTTTCATAAGACTTTGTTCCCCTCTGTGAACCACCATTTGGGTATCCGTCGAATATAACAGTGCTTGATAGTGCTTCGAGTAGGTTTCATACTTTCTGCAGATAGATCCAAATTTTTCATTATGGGACCAAACAACCTTATGTGGAAGGTATCCACCATCCACAACAAAACTTTTCATAGTTGGGTTCGCATTTTGGAGAGGTGTGAATACATCATACAGCGAAGACTTTGTACCCTTACGGAGACCTCCTTCCGTGAATACAGACATGGGGTATGGAGCAAGTTCAAATGAGAAACAGTACTTCAAATCTTCATTCAGATTGTTTCACAACGCACAGTCTGTGAAACATTGTTAACGGATTGATAGTAGCTATCGTCTTCTTCCCTATCTTCAGAGCAGTGCAGGATGCAAGTGTAACAACCTCATCTTTGCGTTTGAATGACAAATGACAGTTAACTTCAATACCATCAATTACCCCACTGCTCACTGACATGAGAACATTACATGGTGAAAATGGGGGTACTATCACTGTCTTTTACCCTTTTTCAAATCGAATCTCGTTGAATAGAAACTTTGACCGACAAGAAAACTGGATGGAATTATGATCTTATTTTGGGTGTATGCATAAACTTGATATTGACCAAAATCGGAAAACTAGCGTAAAATGTAATGCTCAACAACTTTAATTTTTTGGATTTTTTCCATTTAGATACTAGATACTAGAGCTAGAGACATAAAAGTTACCTACTGTGAATTTCTTCATAGTTGGTATGAATAGTTGTTTTTCTTTTTCCGTTTACGCCCATACCCCTGGATGGAATTTCAACTTTTAAATACTCATTCGACTCATAATTTATTGCTCTTTCATTTTCATAATGTGCAATATATTGATAGAATGAGTTATTTTCAAGTTTTTATAGGCCAAAAACTGAAAAAATTGCAAGAATTTCGTGTTTTTTTCTCCCGTCGAAATTTTGCCAAGGGTTTTGAGGTCAAAAACTTGGATTCTTTACCTTCCCCACAATATATACACCATAAACCAAGAAAAGCTTCTACCTTATTTAGCGCCTTGCCTTGATTACCTCCAAAGGTTATCAAATTTAGGTACGCTAAACACAATTTTATTCTGATTCCTGTCTTGATTTCCTTTATTGAATGAAATTCACCTTTATTTGGTTTTGGTCGCTAAGTCGTTGACTTCTTCTGGTTCCGAGCTCCATATTCGTCAGCATTTTTGTTACTGCGTTCATTAATAACGGTTATACTCATTTCTCGTTTCACGGCCATCTACGATTCGCCTATTTCAGAAACTCCCACGCAAAACGCAATCCTCCATCGCTGCACTTTGCTGCTTACCCCGTATAAGCGGGATATCAGCACTTACGGTTACCCATGTAAGGATAGAACATGTTCCCATATTACTGTTCCGTTTTCCTGTTTCGGTTTATTGCTATTTCTTGTTGCTTTTCGGTCGATGTATTTCTATAAAGTATCCCCTGCACACCAGTTCACACCAATGATAATTATCGGTGAGCACGATAATGCAGATATGACGAATGAGTGCGTTGCCTGTGGCTATTCACAGGGCGTGAATGAATTGACCCAGTGGCAGTATTTTCTCAATTCCTGTGGACTGAATTCATTTAAAAGCAATTTCAGTTTCGTATCAAAATTGCAATGATTATCGTGTTTCATAGTCCAGGAAAACTGATCAGACAAGGGGCGAAATTTTTGAAGATATAGATTATTTAAATTTACGTATTTTAGCGCGGAACGTCTTTGGTCTCCGACTCGTCTGTGACGTCATGCCACATGTCTGAGATCGCCACACCACAAATAATAACGTATTAGATCCTTAGCCGCGCCAAGGCACACATATGTAGTACTTTTAGGTCCAGTTAAGTCACGCCTCATTAGTATGCACCACTTCTTCTTTTTATTCGTGTCATTTGGTAAATGAAAACCAAATTTTTGGGGTTTTTAATTGTCGTGCTTTTACATATAGCCACAATACAATATTTGTTAAATATTTTTGTAATTTCAGTCATCGTGTAATGAACAATACACGACACAAACGGCGCAAGTGATTGTTAACCGATAAATTTGTAAGCACTCTGCGAATACCAGTCGCCTCGCTCATATGGCGTGACGTCACACACTAGAGCGCTGCGTATTATGAAATTATTCTTCCAAGCGCAACTTCAAAGTCCCATAACTTTTTCATTTCTAGAGATATTTCAATTATTCTTTCACATTCATTTTACTTAAATTTTTAGATAATAAAAAAATGAAAACTAGTCCATTGAAGAACTCAAATCTTTGTTGACAGACAATTTCCCGGAAGTTACTATAGAAACATTGAATTCAATGTACCCTCAGTACTATACATCATTTAAAGTAACTATTGATCATACCAATCTAGAAAAAGCCATGAAGCCTAGCGTTTGGCCGAGGAGGTTTTTTCATTGACGAAAATTCCTCCATAGCAGCCTCTAACAAACAATTTTATAACTCATGATTTTTTTGGTAAAAAGAGTACACAAAGTAATAGTAACCTAACTATTTTTCATACTGATATACAGTGTCTGTCAAATAAGGTTGATCAACTTAATTTGTTTTCAGAAAAGCATAGCTACGGCATCATTTGTTCATCCGAGCATTGGTTGGCAGAAAATGCTCTGAAGTCCATTAATTCGTTGAAACATTATCTCATTTCTGCAGAGAATTCAGGCAACATGGGGGGTCGCTATTTTTATTAAGTAAAAGTTGATATACAGGGCCATAGAATGTGCCGATTTCAATAGTGAGATCACTTATGAATTCTGTTCTGTTGAGATACTAAGTTTGAAAACGATTATCATCACCTGTTATAGGTCTGGTATAGGTGACTATGAGTTGTTCCTTACCAACTTTGAAAACCTCTTGGTAAAATGCACCACGAATTGTGTGAAAATTATTATTTGTGCGGAAACTTTAATACTGATTTCAAATCAAAATCACCAGAACTCACTCAATTCGTGTGCTTGATAAATTCGTTCAATTTGGATAAAACCATACACGACTATACACGAGTCTCCGTGAATAGCGTCATGTATCGACAATATTCTGTCTGATATGGAAGACGACTCATTTCAAACTGGAGTAATAGAAGCGTGTCTTTCGAATCACTATGGTCAATTCTTCACTTTCGATTATGCACAATCTTCTCCTCTGAAAGTTTGGAGGAAGCAAATTAATCATAAAAACATCAACAAAATTAAATCTTCACCGTCATCAGTTAACTGGAATAATGTATGTAATGATTCTATGGAGACGAATGTTTTTGCCGATTCATTCATGAAGACATTGACAGACTGTGCTGTACAATGTTTTCCAATAAAAAGAATCCACGAGGAATATAAACCACCAGTTCTATGGTTTAATAATTCTCTGCGGGAAATCTTGTATTAAAACTATTAGTGATAATACGGAAAGTCCTGCTGATTACTTAATCTATAATAACTATCGCAAGAGTTATAGACAAGCATTGAACAATGCCAAAAAATGTTCTTGATTGATTTGGCCGATACTTGATGTTGACCCTGAAGGGATCCTCGATAAACAGGTAGCAAGCTACCTGTCTATCATTATGTGTATCATTGTACCGTTCTTCTATTGTTTACCTTACTTCAAATTACTATAAATATGGTTGTACTTTTACTGAATTCCATTTTATGTTTGAGAAAGCTGTATTAACAGCGAAACGCGTCACATATTACATCTAGTAATTTATTGTGGATATCAAAAAACAAGTGTTTTTTATTTAATTCCGAGCAAAAAATGTTCGTATAGTAAATATATTTCAGATTCAGACAACAAACAAAAGAGCAGCTGGCGTATTATAAACAATGAACTAAAATGAAAACTCAAACAACAACATGCATCTGACATCTCTATCGAACCATTCAGTAATTTTTTTGCAGGTATTGCTGAAAGTCTTATATCTACTCTTCCTCTTGTTGAAGAAAACTCGTTGAGTTTCCTGCAGCCTCTTTCATCAACAAGACACTCTTTTTTTCTGGTACCAATATTGCGTTCAGAAATACTTGAAGCTGTGAATGCTCTAAAGAAATTGAAATGTTTGGAATTTTATGGCCTGAATAGCGATATTTCAAAAGGTATAATCGAAATCATAATTGATCCAATCACTTCACTCTCAAATTCTTGCATAACATCGGGTTTTTTCCCAGACTGTTTCAAATCGGCAAATGTTTTACCATTATTCAAGAAAGGAGATGAATCCCTAGTTGATAATTACCGCCTCATTTCCATTATTCCGGTTCTAGGCAAAATTCTTGAAATCATCTCGAGAAATAGATTAGTTCATTAGAATTAACAGATCAACAGCTGACGCTGTTAAGAAAGTAATCGATCTGGTGGTTAAATGTCTTGAAAACGGGGAGCTTGTAGCTTTAACCCTCTGCGACCTCTCTAAACATTTCGACTACGTCTCAAATTCTTTACTTCTCGGGAAAATGGAATACTATGGGGTGAGAGGACTACCTCTTGAACTATTTACATCATATTTGGGTAAAAGATCTCAATCAAAACAACAATGAATTTTCTCCCAACAAAACTGTCAAACATTGAGTTCCTCAGGGATCGGTTTTTATTCTTGATTTACATGAATGATTTTAGCCAATGCATGTTACCATACAAATGTGTACTCTTTGCTGACGATACAACAATCTTAACATGCGATAAAACAGTTATCAACTTAACAGATAAAAATCAATTAAAACTGAATGAAGACAAAACACAAGAAATGACATTTTCCAGTAACAACATTGTTGATAACAGCCAAAGTGGTAAATTACTTGGTTTGACCATCGACGAAAATTTATCCTGGTCAGCTCACGTGGAGGAATTATCAAAAAAATAATCCAAGAATATGTTTGCCTTCAGACAACTCAGGAAATTCCTGGATCTTGATGTATTGAAGAGTGCATATTTTGGATTGTTTCACTTTCATATAAATTATGGACTTCTTTAATGGGGAAATTCACCTTATTCTTGAGATTATTCTTATTGCAAAAAGGATCATTAGAATAATATTGAATGCTGATTACAGGGAACATTGTAAACCCTTATTCATGAAGATCGGTGTTTTATCGTTACCTTCCTTGTTTATTTAGAAATACATAAAAATAATTCTGACTTCACTAGACATTTGGATGTCCATGATAATAGAACACGCAATTCGCATCTGCTCGCACCACCTCGGTACAGACTAACAAAGTCTCAGAGAAATTCATTGAAAGTCAGTTTGTATAATCATTTACCAGATGACTACAAGTTGCTCAGCTTCTATTCATTCAAAATTAAAATGAAATCATTATTACTAGAGAGTTGTTTCTATAGTACTGAGGAAAATCTAAATTCGACTTTTTCCTGATATTATACATTTTTTAAGAACTAGTTATACTTATTTACGTAGATTATATCAACTTATTCGGTCACATATTTCACATATTTTTGGTTTTTTTTGTACTCATACAATTTTATATAAGTATTTAACATATTTCTTTTGAATTTGTTTTCACACATTTCTGTTGTATTTGTTTTTATACTATTTTTTTATTGATTTCTTCATTCAATAGCTGACCTGCAACAAAAATGTAATGAACGTTGTCAAATAAAATCTATCTATCTATCTATGTGCACAACGGTGGTGTCTAATGATGATTTGTGCATTGCATGCTTGTTTCCGTGGGGACAGAGCCAATAATGAGCAATCAATCAGATATAAACTCGGCCTAGATAAACTTTTTTTCAAATTGTTTTGTGGGAAAACCCGGATATCATTAGCAATGGAAACCAAATTTGTTTACGGGGATTATCACGTAACACGTTCATTAAACGTTTTCGATGTTCCCATGAGAATAAAATTATGAAAATTTGGAACATCACATAAGTCAACATAAAAAATCAATTTGTGGCGTAGGATTAAACCGAAAATGGAGACAAATTGCTTTATGTAAATTTTTTTTAATTAGCCTTATTTATTGTCTCATCAACCCTTAAGGTTATTGGAGACATTCAGTTGACATTGATATTATAACTAAATTTTGTCTACACACTATGTTTTGTCTACATACTAAGGTTTGTTTACATACTAAATTTTGTCCATAAGGTTACTGTGTTTCAGAAAATTTATCACGTTTTCAGTAACACTACATTCTCTTAAGGTATGGACAATACTCTCTGGGATGTTATTGTCCTGTCTTTGTTGATAAGTATAATGGGCATTTTTGAATAATGTGTTTCATAGTGATTTTTGTTTGGCAAATATCGCAGTGTGGTTTTTCTGTTTTGCCTATGATGTATCCACGGGAAAGTCGTGTATGTCTTGCGAGTAGGACCTGATGTCTTCTGGGCATTGGGGTGTATTTCCATGGACTGACTGACTATTGATCAATATTTTTCTCACGACTGTTTTGAAATCGGACAGGACAATTGTGTTCCTACATGGAGGTACTTCGCTACTTGCTGCATTTTTTGCGATAAGATCGGTTTTTCCATTTCCCTTAATGCCGATATGGGATGGAATCCATACGAACATAATGAAGCTCATTTGAAGCTGATGAAGTTCTACTTTTATCTTTTGAATGATTGGATTGTTAGGGTAGATTTGGGAGAGGCTCATTATGTTGAATGGAACATCCTCTATTTTATATAAAAATTTTTGAAGTCCACCTAATATTTAAATAAAAATATATGGGATGTCCATATAGTAATTCTCAAAAGTTTCAATACTGAATCTTTCAAATTTGCACCAAAGATTTTTTATTATTATTGTTCGGCGGGACTGGCCATCGACCAAAGGCAGGTAGTTCTAAATAGAACCTTTCTGCTCCCCATTGACATTAATATCTCGTACTCTGGATCTTCTTATGAACTCCTGGAGATATACGTGATTCCACAGGCTGGATCTGGTCCAAATGAGTTGTTGTTGCCCCGTTCTTGCATGGGCATCTGCGCTCTCGTTCTCCTGGATGCCTCTGTGACCTGGTATCCAGAAAAGTTCTATCCTGTTCTATGCTCCTATGTCGTTGAGGTTTTTGGGCCTCCCAAATTAATTTCGAAGAAAACATGCTTGATCGCAGGGCATTTATTGCCGCCTCACTATCGGAGATAATGACTATGGGTTGGTTTCTAGGACCCATCTTTAGAATATCCCTCGTGCAAACGGAAATAGCCATAACCTTGTCTTGGAATATAAAGGCTTGAGTACCGGGACTTTGACTAATGTCCTGCCTCGGTTTCTGCTCGTATATTCTAGCCAATACCGCATTGCTTGTCTTAGAGACATCCTTATACCAGATTTGCCCACTTGGGAGCATGGGTAGGACTATTGATGTGACTTTCCCATCTTGGATGATGGTGGTGTATGTTCCATCAAAGGAGTGGGTTGAAGTCATTTTGTCTGACGATATCACAGATGTATCGATTCCTATGACCTTAATTATGTTAGAGTGGCCTAGGTTGTTTCCCTTCCATTCACTCATGCACTTTAGGCAGGAGGCTTCTATCTTCGCATCCGCTACAATATGCAAATGAAGAGGGAAGTTCAAAATTACCTCAAGGCTAATCGTCAATGGACATAGCACCAGCGAATTGGAGCATGGCCAGTCTATGTAAACTAGCCCACCTCTCTCTGGTTGTCACGTATTTTAAGATGTTCTTGCCCTTGCCAGTACTTTTTCGAGATATTTGTTCCAGGTGAACTTTATTCTAGGTTCAACCCCAGGTATTTAACTCTCCTGACATGTGTAGGATTTCACCAAATCCTCCAGAGTTAGTATACATAATGACCTCCGAAGTGACCAATTTCATCAGAAGTTATACAATGTGTTAGGAGTTTTCCATTGCCGAACGCCAGCCTATGATGGTACGTCCAGTATATATTAGTCATGTACCGCGCATCGTCATATGCCGGTTTTTAGGGATCTTCAACAAAAACGTTTGGCTGGCGGTAGGCGAGAAAAATAGCATGGGAATGGGAAGTAAGTTGGTGTTGACTCGAGAGTTGGTATGGAGTTTCTGAAATCATTGTTCTTGGGGTGATTGTTTAAATATATTCATTTGTGTTGAAGTGATACCCATGGTTGGAATAAAAGGTAGGAGTTATATTTGTTTGAAATTGCTTGGAATTATCTTCGACAAATGGCTATAATACCTGTTTGAGTGAGTAATTGTTGGAGTTTACTTTCAATAAAAGAAAAGCAGGTTGTTATTTAGAATCAGTATATGTTTCATTATATTTTTCTTAGATGTACTTTCCATTGCTTGTTGATTATCAAACAAAGAAAATCATGTGGGAGTTCCGTTTGTGGCAGCATAAACATTTTGAAGAATTTGTGTTTTGCTCTTACGATCATTGGTACGGAGCTATCCTTCAATACTGAATATTTAATACTTGTTGATATTTGTATTGATGTTTACAAAAGTGATGTTTTGAAAAGGGGTTTTATTTGAGTATTTATTGGTTGTACATGAGTCTCAGCACATTGGAATTGAGTGAATATATTCAGTTTAGCTATCGAGAAACCAAGGACTTGTAACGTGCCTGTGTGTGAAGTTGCATATCACCGTTGTATTCATTTCAGCCTGATGATTTGTACGTGTCTGTGTGTGAAGTTACCTATTATTGGGCTGATTTGAGTATTTATTGGCTTGCAACGTGCCTTTGTGAGAAGTTGCCTGCTTTTGTTGGATTTTCGAAAAACCAAGGACTTGTACGTGCCTGTGTGAGAAGTTACATGTCATTCGGTGATTTGCAACGTGCCTGTGTGAGAAGTTGCATATCACCGTTGTATTCATTTCAGCCTGGTGATTGTAACGTACCTGTGTGTGAAGTTACCTATTATTAGGCTGATTTGAGTGTTTATTGGCTTGCAACGTGGCTTGGTCAGGAGTTGCCTGCTTTTGTTGGATTTTCGAGAAGCGAAGGACTTGTAACGTGCCTGTGTGAGAAGTTACATGTCTGTGAGCTGTATTGGGAATATAATAATTACTAACGTGCCTGTGTGAGAAGTTACGTGTTATTATATGTACAGTACTGAGATGAGGTACATTGACTTGCAACATGCCTGTGTGAGAAGTTGCAAGTCAAAGTGTTGACTCATCAGTTCATTTTTATGAGTTTATTGAAAATGAGATTTGCTTGATTTGAAAAAAAGCTCTAGCATTGTTAAAGAGAATCCATTGTGTATTGGCTCATGATATCAGCCTTTTTGAAGCCAATAATTCTTTGGATTATTGATATTTGATAATTCCGCTGGAAGAAACCATTTCCTGATTTATGTATATGTGTGTAATTAAATTCGTAGCCACAATTGTTTCAATAAATGAATCTATTTTTCAGAACTAGGTGCATTATCAATATGAAGTTCCTAAAGCCCACAAAAAAAAAACTAACAAATGTGTGTCATTCTTCTATAATATCGAACAACTGAACGCACAATTGAATTCTGCTCCGACTGTTATTAACTCGAACTGTTTTCGAGTTACCTATAGGGGTTTATTCATGAAAAACGTCTTGAGAATTTCAATTTCATGAGTGATAGTATTACCAGATTAGGCAATTCTAAACATACAAACAAAAAATTGTAGTTGTCAAATATTCATGAAATATCATAATGCAGAACGAAATAAACAATAATTATTCAAATAGTGATATTTTAAATTCATTTTATATTCATGGACTGTGTCATGAGATTGTCGGTTTTTCGTTGCGTTGCGTTGAATGAACTAAACAAAATTTAGAAGAATAGAACAAAAATTCAACCCCTACACGATCATCTCTTGGCAAGCCTTCCGACAAGGGGATGATATTAGGAGAGTTGAATTCTGTGAATTCATGTGCAGATACAGGAAAACCCAAATTTTGGAACGGATTGATCAAAACTTACATATCTGTGCTCAACAACAGTTTTAAGATAGATTCGGATTCAATGTTTTTGCTATGATTGTGGATAATTAAGTGGAATTTAAGAAGAACGAACATTTGAATACTGAAAGGTTTATATAGATTCTAAGGGGAGATTTTGTCAAGGTATTCAGATGACTTTAATAGCCATTAGGTTCTATGAATAATATTTACATGTAAGATTCTGTCATGATATTCAATAATGGAGGAGTTTAAAATAATACGTATATCCCGTCCCAAAAGTAATCTTTTTCGAAATACATAATTTGTTTTTTCCATTCATTTCCAATGAATGAAACCGATTCATAGGTTTCATTGTTGCAAAATCTGTCACTGATTTTTGCCTTACTTATCTACACTAACAGTAGTTTTTCATTAATTTAACTCAAAGTTGTTACGGAATGCATTTCAATTCAAAGTGATCTCATCGCATTTTATTGGTACATAAAAAATACCGATTGCTGTGTATAACATCGAATTATCAACAAACACTGATAAGGTTTTTTCCTGTTTGAACTATTTTCCCTAAATAACTATTGAAAATGCGATGTGGAGATGACACTTGAATACAAATGATCTGATTAGGAGGAAATACAATGCTGCTGCTCTAAGCTATTCAAAGTTTTTATGAAGCCAAATGGCAGCAGGTGAAATTCGATTTTCCATGCGATATCTGTCATATATGATCAGATGGGGAATAGACTAGTCATCAAGTGCTTTTTGGGCCAAACTTTTTTTTCCGCATTCAAAAAATATGAACCAGGTGTCATTCGATTCAGAATAGCGTGTAGATGATTTTTGAAAATATTCAAGAGCTGCTTGCAAAAATTGCCAAAGTTATTAATAATTAACTGAAAAACCAAAATGGGGTTTGGTTTTTCAAAAATATTTGACACTTTTCAAAGTAGAAAAAGTATTCAATAGTAGGAAGAAATTTCCCAAAAAAAATATACCTCCGAGAACTGTAGGACCTATATTTATTATTTTTCCAGGGGGTTGAAAATACGGCCGAAAACGGGGACTCTGGCCTCTCTCCCTTTGGACCTTTAATGAAAAATTAGTATTTAAACTTATTAAATATAAAAATTAGGAATTGAAAAAATTCATGCATCTACTGGATAGATGAATGAACAATAATCTGCGGTCAAAATATTTTTATCGCGATTTTTCTATTAATTATGCATTAGTTAATTAACATTTTTTTCTGACTTGAACATGAAAATTGCCAGTGTGATAATGGTTGAAAAACAAATCTGAGATTTTTTCCTTCCTTGGAGCTATTTTTTAAAGCTCTCAGAAGAGATTCCCTTTGGAAATTGTGAAAATTTTATTTTTCACTTTGTTATCAACAATTTACGTAGGTTAAAAATTAAAAAGCTTGATTAATCATTGATATATTTTTTCTATTACTATTGATCCGTTTTTTGATGATCAGAAGTCACATGAAAATGATTTTTGAATTTTTTTTATTCCTATTGTTTACAAAGTTGTTAAAAATAAATGCGTTGTTTATAAGATAATCAATTTTTTTTGGTAAAGTGATCTTTGATGCAAATTATGATTTAAAAAAAATCGATCCTTAAAAAGAATTTTTCTTTGTTTAAAAAACGAATTTGTTAATTAATTAATTGAAAACTATAAATAAATAATTTTTCCCAAAAAATAACACATGGTTATTTTTGTTTGGAAAAGAAAAATTATATGAAGAAAATATTTAATTGTTATAACAAATTGTTTATTTGTGTTATTGATGACTTGTTCATTTTGTGAAAATTCATGATCACTTTAATGAAATGAATGAAAAACTTTTGTCTAATTTCCACTAGTAATGTAATATTACAGGTGGTAGAAAAAAATTGTTAATTAACAAATCCGCTTTTGAACAATAAACATATTTTTAAGGAACGAAATCGTAATTTGAATCAAAGATTAAGTTTCCAAAAAATAAATTTTAATTTTATCTTATAAACAACGCATTTGTTTATAATAATTTTGTAAACAATAGGAACTAAAAATTTTTTTGAATCATTTTCATGTGGCTTCTGATCATAAAAAAACGGATCGAGAGTAACATACATTTTTTTTCAATGATTAATCAAGCTTTTTAATTTTCAAGCTAAGTAAATTGTTGATAACAAAGTGAAATATATATATATATATATATATATATATATATATATATATATATACAAAGCAGGAAATTTTTTGGGTATAGCAGCAAGCAAAACGTGTACTCTTTTAACACTATATTTCCGATATTTCAACAGTGAATACTGTCATCTTCAGGGAAGCTACAAGTAACAAGCAAAATTGTACGATTAATGGAAAGAAAACTTTGAAGAAGAACCACTTACTGTGTTGATGAGAATGATTGCTATGGATGTAATATTTAAAATTATAAACAACATGTCATGTAAGTCACATGTGACAAAGATGAACAAAACACATTAAAATACGTCAAACAATAAAAATATTAATATTAAGTCATTGTTATAAAATTTGTTTAAACATTTATTTGAATTATCTCCACACGTGGAGAGATTCAAATGTAACATAAGAAATTTGGTTAGGATTATTCGACAACAGACAGTTGACATTATTGACATTAGATGTCAGACACTTTTGAAGTGTGACACGAAACCACGAATTGGCCGCTGCTAGTGGGTGAAATTAATCGTACAATTTTGCTTGTTACTTGTAGCTTCCCTGAAGGTGACAGTATTCACTGTTGAAATATCGGAAATATAGTGTTAAAAGAGTACACGTTTTGCTTGCTGCTATACCCAAAAAATTTCCTGCTTTGTATCCTAACTAGTCAGCAAAGACTACCCTTCTACTATATATATATATTTTCCCAAAGGGAATCTTTTCTGAGACCTTTGAAAAGCAGCTCCAAAAAAGAAAAAAATCTCAGATTTGTTATTTAATATCGCACTTGCAATTTTCATGTTCAGGTCGGATAAAATTAACTAATGCATAATTATCAGAAATATCGCTATAAATTTTTTTTCACCGCGGATTGTTGTTCATTCATCTATCCAGTAGATACCTGAATTTTTTCATTCCTTAATTTTCATGTTTAATAAGTTTAAATAATATTTATTCATTAAAGCTCCAAAGTGTGAATCCCTGTTTTCGACCGTATTTTCAATCCTCTGGGAAAAATAAAAATATTGGTCCTACAGTTCGGGAATATATCGTTTTTGGGAAATTTCCTCCCCTTGTTGAATATTTTCAAAAAATTTGAAAAATGTTAAATTATTTTTGAGATATTTGCAAAAAATCAAACCCCATTTTGTTTTTTCAGTTAATTGTTAATAACTTTTGCAATTTCTGCAAGTGGCTCTTGAATTTTTTCAAAAATCATCTACACGCTATTCCGAATCGAATGACATCTCGTTCACATTTTTTGTATGCGGAGAAAAGAGTTTGACCCAAAAACCACTCATTGACTAGTCTAGGAATTAATAGGAATACTGTCGAAAATAACCGTTACTGAAGTGATATCGATTGCCGGTAGAAAATCACCTAAAATGCGAGTCAAAATAGTTTCCGGAGTCAAGACAAGGTCACAGTGCAACTAACGTAACGATACCAGTTTGACCTTCCTTGAGCTTTCTTTTTATTTTTCCATCATTTCACCACCACTTGCAATTCAATGATCTCATCAAATCATGTACCGAGTATGTTCACACCGACTATATCGATATTAAGTGTCAATTCCCACTGTAGTAATGAGTGTAATGAATAGTGTAGATACGCCTGAGGAAATACAGAAACCAATACGACTTGGGGACAAATGTAATGTCGGTATTCACGGTGAAATTTAATTTTGGGTTTGGATCGAAGAAAGTGACATTATCATGAGAAAACGAAATCAATGATATCGGAGTGAAGCGTGTTATTAGAAATTTCCATCCCACGAATTTGTCTTTTTGACTTTTGACTCTCTGTAATCAACAATTAATGCAAGGTAATTGTCGGGTAGAACACATTCCATTGACGATATGACTCGTTCTCTTCAGAGGAATGTAGTTCAATGTCCGTCGTGATTTTAGCCAGGAAAATAGTTGTTTTCTGTCAGATATATGCCTCATGTGTTTGGAGAGAAGGGTACTTTCAACATAGTCGAAATTAGTCTTGTCTTTCATTTGTATGAAAACTCTCTCAAAAACCTCTTGCATACTTCAGTTTTATAAGTAACTTTTTGCATTTGCCCGTGAATGGCGCTGCGGCTGACATACTGTTCGTTTGTGGGCGGATAGAATAGAATAGATTTATTTGACCAAGTTACAATTATGTTTTTGGCA
Source organism: Chrysolina oricalcia (assembly GCA_944452925.2). Taxonomy (NCBI): domain Eukaryota; kingdom Metazoa; phylum Arthropoda; class Insecta; order Coleoptera; family Chrysomelidae; genus Chrysolina; species Chrysolina oricalcia. The sequence goes on along the minus strand of OX101809.2, from coordinate 6,339,310 downwards.
AGTCAGCAGTACAAGTTTAAAAATGTTTAAAATCGACATCAAGAGTTTGGGTAAAATAGTCATAGGTAAAAAAAATAATAATAAAAACGACAAAACGACAAAACATACGAAAACAATCTAATAAAAAAACAGTATCCCATTATTTGGGAGATCTAGATATTTCTGAGACACAGAGGCATACTCAAATATTCGTCAATGGAGTAAAAACAGTGATTGAGAATGTGTTGTTTCAGTTTCGATTTAAGACAGTTCCAAGTCAAAATCTTGAACTCATCAGGCAAAAAGTTATAGAGTCTGACATCCAGTGAATTCATTTGTGTTTTATTGAGTCTGTAGCGGGGAGGTCTCAAATTGGTCGCACCGCGAGTTTCGTATTCATGAAAATCAGCGTTGGCCAAAAATGACTTTTTGTTTTTATGTATCTCTAATACCGTATTATAAATAAATAATGATGGAACAGGCATGATAGATCTTTGAAGATTTTTTGACAGTGGTCCCTGTAACCAGCATCAGCCATAATTCTAACAGCTTTTTTCTGCATTTTGAAAACCCTAACGGCGTGACAAGAATTCCCCCATAAAATAAAGCTATAATTTATGTGAGCATGGAAAAATGAAAAATAACATGTTCGAACTGTGTTAAGACATAGTTGTTTCTTCATATTGCGTAACAAATATAGTGAACTCGATAATGTATTATATAGTTGATCTATATGGCCTGACCAAGTCAGTTTTTCATCTATAACAACCCCAAGAAGTTTGACACTCTTACCATCACCTGCGTTCTTGGTGGAAAGAACAAGATTTTGAGTTTTATCATGGTTCAATTTCAGATTGTTGGCATTGAACCAATTTTGTGCAGATTCGATAGAGCACGTCATACGTAACGATAGACTGTCTGCGTCGGAAGCAGTATTGAGTAGAGTTGTGTCATCAGCATAAGACACACATTTATTAGGTAACATAGAATGGAACAAATCATTCATGTAAATGATGAATAGAGAAGGGCCCAAAACAGATCCCTGTGGCACCTCAAATGTAATATTGTGAAAATCAGAACAAGAATCACTTATATACACTGCTTGTTTCCTGTTATGTAGGTACGAATGGAATAGATCGAGCGGTGTGCTACTATAAGTACACGACCCACCTATATGAAAGGGAATCGAATTTCGCGAAAATGTATACTTTCCACTTTTCGAAAAACCGCAAACTTCTCTCAGACGTAACTCGACGAGAAAATTATCTCAAAAATTGAATTCGACAAAGGGGTAACTGGAAAAGGGCAATTGTTTCGACGAAAAATACATATCGATATAGAAGGTAATCGAGTTTTGCGAAAATTTTAATTTTCCATTTTCCGAAAAATCCCAAACTTCGTTCAGACGTCACATTCGCGGGATTGCGCATTTTTGATATATTTCCTTGCGATCAAAGTCAAAAACAGCAATATTCTATATAGATGGAAATCGAATTTTGCGAAAATTTTTATTTTCCATTATTCGATAAATTGCTTCCCTCAGACGTAACTCGACAAGCTGATTCCGAAAAAAATTACCCATCCACAAAATTGACATTTTTTGAATGAATTACGCATTCGACTCGGAAAATAAGTACATTTTCCGATTTAGAAGAAAATTTTCTATAAGATGAAGTAATATTCGCGTGATTCCACATCTTCGAAATATTCCCATGCCATCAAAGTCGAAAAATGCAATATAGGTAGAAGGAAATCGAATTTTGCAAAAATTTTTATTTTTCATTTTTCGAAAAATATATTTGAATAGGAGTCTTTAAACATAGTCAAAATTAGTCTTGCCTTTTATTTGAAAGAATGATTGTTAGTAATTTTTCACCAGAGGGTTTCGGTTTTTGAGTTGCCGAAAGGTTGTCTCAACCAAGAGACTACATCGTTCGAAATCCTATTAGTCTGGTTTTCAGAATTTGGTTCAGAGTTTGGGTTGCTATAGATATAGTTTCCTCTGTTGTCTAATACACTCTCAGGAGTAATGCCTTGAATTTACACAAGAGGATGTGGATAGAGGTTTCGACCTTCTGATGGTAGAATCTACACTCTGCTTCCTCTACTAATCCTAGCTGACCCTCCCTTTCAGCTAAGTGGGGTGTCTTTGGTGATTCCCCACAGAACCTACAGGTACCGTTACTACTACTACCGTTACTACTCGAAGCCAATTTCATGGTGCATCAGCTCCTTTTTCTTCAAATTATATTGCTATTTCATTTCCATTCACTACGGTGTGCCCCTGAATCGACAGGGTAACCCTTCTTGACTGCTTAGTTCGTTTAGTTATTATGAAAAGTTCCAGACTATTCTTGTACTGGCTCAGCGCATTGGCGACTGCCTGACTATCAGACAAAATGATGATCTCTTGTCAACGCTAGTTTTTCTCGACGTTGAACTGGTCACCTTTTTTGCTTAAAAACTGCTTGGGGATTCGCACAGTCTTGCACAGTATTTGGATATGTGCTTATATACTCCGATTTCACTTACTTCTGCTGTTTTAGAACAATCTCTGTAACGTTTAAGGGTTCTGGAATGGGTTCCACTTACGTTTGCACTTACGTGATTGTAGATTAGTTTTTTTCACCCCATGCCACTGCCTTATAAGTCATGCAGAGTTTGTGGGTTGCATATTCAATATTTTCCTTCGAAGTTTTTGCACACCATTAGGGCTTTTTTGGCTCTATTGGTTACTTCGTCTTCATGCTTGTTCCACAGCCTGACATTCAATGAACTCAATACTCAAAAAATATGGCAAAACTCTTTCTGCGACATTGGATATCTCCAAAACAAAAGATCGCGTTTGGCAGCAAGGATTCCTCACCAAGCTTACATCATATAGCTTGCCTTAGCAGTTGTGACCTCTACTAACGTGCTTTCTCTGGTAGATATGAAAGTGAAATTTTTGATATACTTGATGAGGAGGAGGTTGTAATACTCCTGAAAAGCCTTTCCGTAATATAATACCATCAGTGATTTCCAAGAAAAAGTCTGTTAGGTTGACAACAAATAGTTGTGTAACTTAATTTATCGGTACAATGTCAATGAAACCAAGACAGACAGAACACCGAAATGTTAGCAGTGTTCTTCTCATAATTGGATAGAGAATCGAAAGACTCGTATGTCAGGACAGTGTCGTTGGTTATTTTTAACTATCACAGTAAGACAAATATTTTCGAAGGTACCTATTTTGAGAACGCATCTCTTGCCCTGTTCAGAGGATTTCCCAACTGACCCACATACTGACCACCACTTTGGCGACATATATTTATTATCTTGACCTACAGAAACTAACGAACTATTGGCGCATTGCTAGACAAGCGCCACAAATTAAAACGCCAACTTCTATTTTCATTTCAACTGCATCTCAATTTCCTGCCTGGCATTATTACAATAATTTAAAAAATAATCTCTGCTAGAAGTTCATTTCAGCTCAAAGTGGAGTGGTATAGATGAATCATCTCCACAACTTTAATTATAACAATTTTCAAATTGGGGGTTACACGTTTCGGATTCAGCAAGAACACATCTTCAGCGTTATACAAGTTATACAATGTTTTTACCTGATATATTAAAATATACTGAGGACCAAGAGTTACTTACATGGAGAGGAAAAAGTAATCAGGATGGGAGCAATTCACAAAATACAGGATGCAATTCACAACAAATAGGCCAGAGTGGTTGTAGGATCCAAATAAGGGTATTGGAACATATTAAAATTATCAAAAAATCTAGAAACCCTGTACTCGATGTTTATAATACTAAAAATTCATTTGCTAATCATATTCTAAATTGTAACCACCACTTTGACAATAATCATGATCTCGAAATTTTATACATCTGTCAAAAAGGTACATTGTTGAACCTACGTGAAATCTTCGACATCAGTTGTTCTCTGAAAGATGTCAATACTGAAACTCTTTGAAAGAACATATTGAATTTGATTGCTTTAATTTTTTCAATTCTTTAAATATCTAAATTCTAAATTTTCTTGATCTTGATCTTGGTCTTTCAAACCTGAATTCATCACAGAATGAAGTACATCTTTATTGTGTCCTATCCCCTAGTATTGTTCTAAGATTCATGAATTGACAGCTGACATGCACAAATCAATTGTCATTCGATTCCGACAACACTTGTCTAATCGGGTACACCTTGAAAATCCTATAATCAATTCCTTTGAAAATATGATGATTTCTGAAGGCTTTTTTGCAATTTTCAACGAAACGTGGCTTCTTATTGGTAAATGTTCAATGGCAAAGTTGTAGATAATAAAAAAACCGAAAACACTTTTCGACATAACCTCAAATTAACCGTTAAAATGGCGTAAAACTGATTTTTCATTATTTGATTTTTTTGGCTGAAGATGGATTCTAGCTGAATCCGAAACATGCACCCCCAATTTGAAAATTGTTATAATTAAAGTTGTGGAGATGATTTTTTGATACCGCTTCCCGATTAATTTAAGAAATGTTCAAGATTTCACTTCCGATTCTTTTTAACACTCCTAAAAAGAAACAAAGCAAAGGTACAGCGATACCTATCATGCTGCATTCCGCAATAACAGAAGTCAACTGACTTCGGGAAAATGAATAAATTACCCGCAAAAAGGAACAGATCAACATTACTCGATGCGATAGCTCGAAAGGCAGATGTCAAAATCATCTGTTCAGTCACCTGGCCATTCGTGATTTTGAAGTGAAACCGGTTGCGTTCTCCAAAAAGCTGCCTAGTTACCTACTGAGAAAGTTCGAAGAAATTGGTTCAAGATAGGGATATGGCAATTTTTGTTTGTAGTGGCGTACCGAAATAAATTTCGAGGGGATCCACAATAAATGACCATGATAATAAATAGTTCACAGATATGGTATTCAGGTAACAGCTAGTGTCACATTTTCAAGTACCAACAAACACACTGTCAGCACAAAAGATACTCAACTCGTTTTGGTTCTGATGGTATTTTGTTTATGGTTGAATTATTTCAGTTCTCATCTAGTGCTATACTTAGAAACATTTGTTTCAAAATGCGTTGTACAAATCGCAACTTTTTTGTATTACTTTTTCTTGTATGAATTCAAAACCAATAACAATAGCGAGCCAAATCGTATTCCGCCTATAATTCTCAAAACATGTACTCTTGATATGACCGGTTCTTGCTGATTATTATTAACAAGGGGGATCTAGGCAACTTTTCTGGGGTAGGGTAAACCATATTTCGGGGGTTCAGTACGAAACGGTATTAGTTAATTAAAATCGTCTCCAGGGGTACCTGTTTCAGGAAAAAAAATACAGTAGTTTGTTTTTCACTCGTTATACATGTTTTCTGGGGTGCTGAATCTGAATTTCAAATTTGCTACTTCCCACAGATATGGCTTCACAACGAAAATCGGAAATATCCTCCAAATTTTTTAACAATTTTTCAGTTTTTGGCCAAAAAGTCATAAAACTACGCAACTTTCAAGGTAGGCCATTCTATACAAAAATGAAGTACATTAAATTTTCTACAAAAGGCATCGCTCAAACAAATTTTTGGTTGAACGGTTTGGCCGCTAGAGCGCACTGAATAATGGCCAACATTTCCTACTTTGTGGAAAATCCAGTTTACTCGTTAGTTTTTCACTTGTAACTCAAAAACTATGCTTTTTTACAGAAAAACTGAGATTAGAATAGAACTACATTGAATTTCCTTCAAATTGTACAGCGTATTTACTTGGTTTTCGTGTAACCACGAGAGCACGTTGAAATTTTATTTCATAGCCATATCCCTTCACCCAAAATTCAGCCGAGACCTATAATAGTCACTATTTATTTGGTATTCATAATTACTACATATAAATAATATCCACTTTTTGTCCAAAGCATGTATGGGTATTCAGACACAGACAAGTTAGATGAAAAGTTTCACAAAAACAATTTTTATATTATTATGTATTATGATGGCTTTACAATATTCATCATTATATTCGCCCTCAGGTTCAAATTCCTAACTAGAAACACAGGATTACGTGGAGCTGGGGTCAATTGTTTTCCGACCCATTTCTTCATTGGATGACTGCCTAGTACTTCAGAAGGACATTGATTCCCTATACAATTGGAGCAAAGTTAATAAGCTACCTCTGAACATACAGAAATGTAAATACATGACCTTTAGTCTAAAAGCAAATATTACTCTTTATCCTCACCAAATAAACAATCATATTCTGACTCAATGTTCAGAAACCAAAGATTTGGGTATCTGGTTCGACCCCAAGCTGAACTTCTCCGTACATATACGAGGGCTGACAATAAAGTAAGGTCTCCAATTTTTTTTTTCATAGAAAATGACATTTATTTACAAAAAGCGATACACCGTTGGAAAGGCCAAGGTCTTGGCTACTTTTCTACATAATCGCCATTTTTTTCCAACACCTTGCGCATCCGCACGATGAACTTGTCTATGCCGGCAGAATACCACTCTCCGTCCGCCTCGCGCAGCCAGGTGTTGACCTCTTTCTGAACCTCCGCGTCACTATCAAACTTCTTCCCTCCGAGATGTTTTTTCAGGGCGGGGAACATGTGGTAGTCACTGGGGGCCACGTCGGGACTATAGGGAGGGTGATCGATGATTTCCCAGCCAAATGTCTTGAGCAGGTCAAGGGTAACGTTGGCTGTGTGCGGGCGCGCGTTGTCGTGGTGAAATTTCACTCCTTTGCTCAGCAATCCCGGGCGTTTGTTTTTTATGGCACGACGAAGCTTTTCCAGGGTCTCACAGTACCTTGCTGCATTGATAGTGGTTCCCCTTGGCATGAAATCTACCAACAATACCCCGTGGCGATCCCAAAACACCGTAGCCATCACCTTGCCGGCTGACAGTGTCGCCTTAAACTTTTTGGGTTTCGGAGAATCGCTATGGCGCCATTGTTTGGACGACTCCTTTGTTTCGGGTGTGTAGTGATGAGCCCACGTTTCATCCCCCGTAACAAACCCTTCCAAAAAATCATCGCCTTCCTCTTCAAAACGGGCCACAACTTTGGTCGCACATTCCACGCGCCGCTTCATGTGGTCTTCGGTCAGCTGTTTCGGCACCCATCGGGCAGAAACTTTGTGGTACTGCAACTTGTTCACAAGGATATGACGGATTGTTTCGCTGCTACACACTCCTCCAAGCTTCTCTTCCAAGTCCCTAATTGTCGCACGGCGGTTTTTGAGCATTTCTGCCTCCACTGCTTGAACAATCGCATCCGAGACCGACGGTCGGCCACTTCTCTCCTCGTCGTGAACATTAGTGCGCCCGGAATTGAACTCGCGGCTCCACTTACGCACGTTTTTTATGTCCATACACTTTTCCCCGTAAACTTCAACTAGTTGACGATGGATTTCAATAGGTGTCACCTTTTTCGCACTCAAAAAACGTATTACAGAACGCAATTCGCACTTGGACGCTGACGCGAGTGGTACCTCCATCGTTGACGGCTGCTCAGCCAAGACTGAGCGGTCGGGGAAGCCTCACCCAGCAGCAAAGTGGTAGTGGGGGAACCAAGGAACACGGCGGTGTTGCCAGATTTCGCCTAGCGCGTGATCCGGCGAAGTTGCAGCGTTGGAGACCTTACTTTATTGTCAGCCCTCGTAAATAAAATCACTCTACAAGCCAAAATAATGCTAGGATTGATATTTCGCACCTGCAATGATTTTCAAAATATTGATTGCTTCACTAAACTCTTCAACTCATTTGTAAGATCAAGACTGGAATATGGATCGCTATATGGGCTCCAATTTATAACGTGCAAATTCAAGCTGTCGAATCAAGCTAAAGAAAATTCATGAAATACATGGTCTTCAAATTAGACGGTGTTTACCCCCAGCAAGGTTGCTGCAACAAAATACTTTTCAGTAGATTCTCTTTCCTTTCTTCACAAGATAGGAGAATATATTATCCATGTATCTTCATTTTTAGAATTATACACGGTTTGATAGAGTATCCTGATATTCTGTACAAACTTGATTTCCACGTTCCAGAGTAGCAGAAAAGTGTCATGCTTTTACGTACAACCATATAGAACAAATATATACACCAAATCACCAGTACATACTGTATAAAAGATACAATGAAATTTGCTCTCTCACTGATGTTTATGCAGATAATCTTTATAATTTCAAAAATAAAATCAAAGCACTTTTACTTCAAAAGCTGTAACAGTAATTATTTTGGTTATTTTTTCTCATCTATCTTTTCATTGGTCCTCATTGCTCATTCCTTTTCATTATCTTTATTTATCTGTAAGAAACTGAAATGTAAATAATAAATATATATTGGGATTTCTCCTGTTAGACAATAAACTGTTTTTTTTTCGCTTGATAGTTTGGAGGTATCTCAACCCCACACAAAAAGCAATTATTTTTTAAATCAAATATGGGTTTGCATGATCGAAGTTCGTTACCCTGACTGTATCTACCCTCAATACCCTCGATTGAGGATACCCTCTTGAATGGAATGTCCTTACCATCCTGTATTCTCAAACTAGCTTCAACGAATGACTTCAACCCTTTTCTACGAAAAAATGCACCCATCCACAAAATCGACATTTTCTGAATGAATTAATTAGCCTCCTGATTGAAAAAATGAGTACATTTTCGGATTTAGAAAGAAATCTTCTATAAAGAAGTAGAACTCGCAGGATTCACTATTTTTGAAATATTCCCAGGTGATGAAAGTCGAAAATGGAAATATTCTATACAGTGTGTCCCACTTACCATGCTCACCATGGGTATCTTTTTAATGGTAAGAGATACGAGGTCGGTTAAATGTGGAGTTTATCAAGTCCAACTATAATGTGAAAAAATATTTTGATAAAATCTATTCGTTTTTGTTTTATACGCAAATAACAGATTTTGATCATTTTCATGTCTCTTGCAAGTGAATTTTGACCCACTTCTGGCGCTCCTATAACTTGAAATTTGGCAGATGTACATAATTCAGGTGACGATGCACTAAGGAATTTTTATTGAAATAAAAAATAAAAAATGGCGGCTCCTCCAATATGGCGGACGAGATTTGTGATTATGCTCCGATTCCATTCAAAATTGGTATGTGGGGGTTTTTGAGGTCGGAGATCATGATTTTTTTGTTAAAATTTATAAATTCAAAATGGCGACTTCAAAATTGTTCTTGTTTTTGAATAAATGACGATAACTCCGTTGTTATCAACAAAAAACTATTACTGTGACATATCATCTGTGAGAGAAAAAAAAGTTATATATAACTAAGTCATAGTGAGCTATGACCTACATTTGAAAAATAAAATTTTGTGCTGATATCTCAAATTCTAGAAGAGTTGGTAAAAATTTCATATTTTTTTCGAAATCTCAATGAAAAACTGCCATGAGAATGTGAAATTCCTATTCGAATATTTTCATAAATAAAGAAGTTACGGAGGATACATGAAAATGATCAAAATCTGTTTTTTGCGTATAAAACAAAAACGAATAGATTTTATCAAAATATTTTTTCACATTATAGTTGTCCTTGATAAACTCCACATTTGGTGTCATTTAACCAACCTCGTATCTCTCACCATTAAAAAGATACCCATGGTGAGCATGGTAAGTGGGACACATTGTATAGAAGGAAATTGAATTTTGCGAAAATTTTTATTTTCTCGTTTTCAAGAAATCGTTAACTCCCCTCAGACTTAACACTCAACTCGACGAATTGATTCCGAATATCACCTCAATAATTGAATTCGACAAAGGGGTAAAATGCAATATTCTGAACGTAAATGAATTACAAATTCAGAAAATTACAAATTCAGAAAGATGAAGTAATATCGAATATTCGCGGGAAAGCGCATTTCTGAAATATTCCCAGGCGATCAAAGTCGAAAACTGCAATATTCCTTATAGAAGGATATCGAATTTTGCGAAAATTTTTATTTTCCATTTTTCGAAAAATCTCAAACTTCCTTCAGGCGCAACGCGACGAGCTGATTCCGAATATCACCTCAAAAATTTAATTCGATAAAGGGGTAACAGGAAAAGGGCAATTTTTTCGACAAGAAAATGGTCCCATCCACAAAATCGACATTTTCTAAATGAATTAGTCTCCTGATTCGAAAAATAATTACATTTTCCGATCCAGAAGGAAATTTCATATAATATATAATATTCGCGAGATACCGTATTTTTGAAATATTCCCCAGATACAACACAAAATTTCCAATCCGAATTGAAAAGTGAATTATCAATTTGGAAATAATGCTTCAATTATTATTTAATTGGTTGAGCAGTTTCATGAGAACAATGTTGACACAGTATTCAATTTTTCCATTTCGCTTATGTTAAGTCTGTCAGTTTCTTTTTTAATCATTTACCAGTAATAATCCAACCTGTATTCTCATTGTTAAAATATCCATAGTGGTCAACACTTCTTGTTATCTAAACTTTTATTTTCGGTTCGCAATCTCAATTTTAGTAAAAAAAATATTCAACTTTCAGTTGAGTCACCGATAGTTTATTTAACTGCAGGTACCTCAGTATAAAAATTTAAAATAGAATTAATAGCTAGTTGCATAATATTTGTACTTCACGGTCCATTCTTTCAAGGGCGACACTAATTAACAGAAATGTGTCTGTATCCTGTTTCAAAGAATTTCTGAGACATCTTCATTTTCAATGTCAGTTCCTGTGCATGACTGATATATTTCAGATGTCTGTTTTTCTACTCAGGCCCGGACTGGTGATGGAAACTGACAGACCGAAGCATTGAAACCCATAATGCAAGTGAATAAATATTTAGATAGATACTACATGAGGAAATGATGGTTTGGGTTATATGAAATTCTAAGAAATGTCTAATATACAAGATGTAAACTAACGTTTTGCACTCTAGCGAATGATGGATGCATAATGCCTTTTTATAACGAATTACAGTGGTTAAAATTCCAAGAAATGAAATTGTAAAAATTAAATTCGGCCTTCATAATTCATCTAGATTTTGGGAACCGCTGTCCGCCGATCCTCAGCTGATTGGATCAGAGCCGTATTGAGTATTTTCGAAGAAAAAATGCACCTATCCTCCAAATCGACATTGTCGAATGAATTATCCTTTTGAAAAATGCAATATTCTATATAGAAGGAAATGGAATTTTGCGAAAATTTCTATTTTCCCATTTTTCGAAAAATCGATAACTACCCTCAGACGTAACTCGACGAGTTGATTCCGAGTATCACCTCAAAAATTGAATTCGACACAGGGGTAACAGGAAAATGGCAATTTTTTCGAAGAAAGAATGCACCCATCCACAAAATCGACATTTTCTGAATGAACTAGCCCCCTCACTGAAAAATTAAGTACATTTTTGGATTCAGAAGGAAATTTTCTATAAGATGAAGTAATATACGGCGGAATTTCGCATTTTTTAAATTTTCCCTGGCGATCAAAATCGAAAACGGCAAAATTCTACATAGAACGAAATCGAATTTTGCGAAATTTTTAATTTTCTGTTTTCAGAAAAATTGAATTCGACAAAGGGGTAACTGTAAAAGGGCAATTTGTTCGATAAAAAAATGCACCCATCCACAAAATCGACATTTTCCAAATGAATTAGCGTTCTGTTTCGAAAAATAGGTACATTTTCGGATTCAGAAGGAAATTTTCTATAAGATGAAGTAATACTCGTGGGATTCCGCATTTTTGAAATATTTGCAGGCGAGCAAAATGGAAAAATGCAAATTCTATATAGAAGGAAATCGAATTTTGCGAACATTTTTATTTTCCATTTTTCGAAAAATCGCAAACCCTCCTCAGGCCTAACTAGACGAGCTGACTCCGAATATTACGTCAAACATTTTCATATTTTATATTTCATATACTTTTATACAGTGTCTCACTTCTCATGGAAACACCCCCGTATCTTCCGTAACAATAGAGGTAAAATGATGAAACTCTCAGGACTGATGGAAATGTTCAAAATGCACCTACCACCTGAATGGGGTTGGCCTAAGTGATATACACTGCCCGCCACTCGCGATGGAACAACCCATTTTTACGGTAAAACATAGTAGGGGGCAGAATAGGCTCAAAATTCCTACAGATTCGTGATCAGGACCACCAACTTACTACAGAGACACGTTTTCCCTGAAAAAATTTCAGTCCTGAAAAATCCGAATTTGTCTCACTTCTCATGGAAACACCCCCGTATTTTCCGTAATTTTATACGTAGAACCCTGAAATTTGCAGGATCGATAGATACACTAGAAATGAACTCACTGCACAAAACGGGTCATCCTACGTGATGTGCACTGCACGCCAGCAGCGATGGAAAAATGGGTGGTTCCTTCGCTGCTGGCGTGCAGTGTATATTACGTATATTGACCATTTCCGTGCAGTGAGTTCATTTCTAGTGTATCTATCGATCCTGCAAATTTCAGGGTTCTACGTATAAAATTACGGAAAATACGGGGTTGTTTCCATGAGAAGTGAGACAAATTCGGATTTTTCAGGACTGACATTTTTTCAGAGAAAAAGTGTATCTGTAGTAAGTTGGTGGTCCTGATCACAAATCTGAAGGAATTTTTAGCCTATTTTGCCCCCTAGTATGTTTTACTGTAAAAATGTGTTGTTCCATCGCGATTGGCGGGCAGTGTATATCACGTAGGCCAACCCCATTCAGGTGGTAGGTGCAATTTGAGCATTTTCATCAGTCCTGAGAGTTTCATCATTCAACCTCAATTATTACGGAAGATACGGGGGTGTTTCCATGAAAAGTGAGACACACTGTATATTACATATTTTTAATTTTTTATGAAATCTGCGTTTTTCATTGTCAGAATTAACTTGCCGACAAAAATATCTTTCTGAAATAATTAGTGTTATTTAAAAATTTGGTTTGTCCAACTATTTTAAATTTTATGTATTTTAAATATTTTAAGTATTTTTATATATTTTATGTATTTCTCCACTTCATATTTTGTAAACTTTGAGTGTACATACAAACTGTGGTATAGTATTGACTTGCCGAAAACAATATTATCTGTATCTGTATTTTCGGATTCAAAAGGAAATTTTCTATAAGATGAAGTAATATTCGCGGGATTTCGCATTTTTTAAATATTCCAGGCGATCAAAATCGAAAACGGCCTTATTCTACATAGAAGGAAATCGAATTTTGCGAAAATTTTTATTTTCTATTTTTCGAAAATTAATAACAGCAAATAATGTTACGAATATTTTTACAACAAGGATGTGAAATATCGACACGTAAGGTCAAAGAGACGTACAAATAGTGATATTTTGGTTGAAGATTATTTTTTCACGAATCTCGTGAAAATATGTTGAATGAAACATGGGTTAGAGCTGAAGAGTAAAAGTTTTCGGAAGGTAATGTATTTCATACGAGCACAAATATACAATTTTTGTTTGATTGAAGTCTTAAATATGAGAGTGAAATATGTGCTTCATGACAGAATATCAACAGTCATGATACAGGGAAGCTGAAATGAAGGTTATTCTTTGGTTTATGAATGTATACCAAAGTGTTGGCTGAGGTTGTATGTGAATACCAGAACATTTGAGTGATTTATATTAAAAATCATTAATAACATAATACCCATAATCAATATTAATTAATCTGATTTGATCGACATATCACAATGGAATATCACTACTCTGTACCTACTTTCATTTCTATTGAATCCGACCCTGCCTCTATGTCAGAATGAAGTTACTCAAATTATAATTGGAGATTACCGTTATCCACTGGTTTCTATTTCATAATAGTTGCTCATTTCATTGCTGTGTCCAAGTCCTGAATGCTACTAATTAATCTGATTTTCCTTTCATGGTGTTCAAAACTTCTGGTTTGAAATGTGATTGGCTTCAGTCAGTCATAGCTGTCAGAAAAAGATTCATATCTGTCTGAACCGTGCCGTAATGGCATGGCAGATGTTAAGATCTTAAAGGCTTTATTTGGATTGAACTTCAGTAATGGCCCTGAAGTAAATAGGCATGCCACGTGTCCAAGAAAATAGATTACGCAAAACTATTCAATAGAAGTGGCCATTGCTTGACTTTTTTTCAATATCAGTCGATTTTATTTCCTGAACTAGATGTATGACGAAAGATTATTCATTAATTCAGAATGTGCGATACTATTTTACTTGTTTGGTTTCTATGAAGATGGAGATTAAAACTAGATATCTCGAAAAGAGCCCCATGTTTAGCTTCAGGGTCCGTCTGAAGTCATGATTCATGAAAAACTGGCCTATTGTGCCGTCACTACTAATTATTACACAGGGTAGCCCATCTAAAAATCTACCGCAACGCATTACAGTCTTCGACAAAATTTAAAAAAACAGGCAAAGTATGTTTGTCAAAAGGACAACTTTTGACGCAAAAAGCATCAAAGCAAAACCTGCAACCTCCTAAGTGGGGGTGTCATCCCTCAACTTTTTTCAAATGGGAATGGTGTTCAAGTGATACCTCTTTAAAAGGGCTTTCACTTCCATATACATTGCTGCTTAGTTTTTAAAAATTCATTCAATCGTTTAGAAAATATGGAGTTTTGAAATACCAACAATTCGTTTGACGAAAAATAAAAAAAAATTATTTAATTTTAACAGGTAGTCCTATTATTTCAAAGCTACACATTTTCTAAACGAGTAAGAAAGAACAAGAAATAAAAATATAAAAATATTCAGAAATGTTTAAAGATTACTTTTTTTGGAAATGAAAATTAATGTGAGTTTTATTGTTGGTAAAACCCCTACAGAGTCCAATAGTGGCCCAAACATACTTTCTTGAGGAACACCATTGAAAATTGAAAGTTTTGGCATCACATGGTCTCTGGTGATACCTCTTCGTCCCCGGTTATGTGAGATACAATAGTAATGATAAATTTACTTTGTTGTCCGTCGTACAAAAAGCAGCTGCAACAATACTCCATACTTTAGTCATCAATTACCCCATAGTTTGCCATTGACCCCAAGCTGAGTTCAAATAGTATGTACACAAGTCTGACTGGCTACTGTATTTACGAAACTGCATGCGATTTTATGTGCCACTAAATGAGCGTTATGAGCCTAAGAGTACATTACGCGGGTACTGAGTATAATAATTACAAACAGTTGAGCTATAAAAGCAATGTATACAGGAAGGAAAGGCGTTTGGAAAAATAAATGATGAACGGTGTCGGGTGATTGGAACGAAATCGAAGGAGGCATGGGAAAACAGCACGGAATTCTCCTATAATTAGTTAATGTTTGGCATTTCGTGTCATGTTACTTTCTACGGTACTCGAATCAATCAAACCACTGAATCAAAACAATAGATGTACTGCTTGTCAGGTAATACGGTAAAAAGTAGTTTGTCTTGAATGTAAGAGTTTCGGATTATCAGAGTGTGATGGCTTAATTATTAGGATCTATCGATAATTTTCCCTTTCTCTTCGGTGTACAGCGTTTTTTGAAAACAGTCCTCCTTTTAGTTTTTTCCCATCGATCAGAGTTTGGAATTTCAATGTGCTATTCCGAATTATTCCAATTATTCGAACATAAAAGGTATTTTGAAGAATTGTGGAACATTAAACTATTGTCTGTACAAACAGTATTTCGTATTGTGAAAATCAATTTATTACATGGATCAAATTCAATATACTATTCTGGAGAACACAGAGGACTGAAGCCCAAACTGAATAGTAGTTTCGGAACAATTTAAAAAAATTACAGTACCAGAACCTGAGCTGTTCCTTTTATAGAACAGTCGATTTCACATTTCCTAGTTTCAGTATGTCGAGCATAACTTTTTCACAAATGGAGCTTTCTAAGTTTTTTATTTTTATCAAAAAATATTTTTCATAATGCAATCAGCTTGCTTATTCTGCTTGTAATTTCTTCTTCCAGTCTTTCATTAGTTTTGGTAATTATTCCTATATATTTCGATTTTATTATTATTATTTTGTAGGATTTTCAATTATTTCCGTTCGGTTTCTATTTCCATTCGGTGTCCTATTTCCATTATTTTGGTATTCTCTATTTGTTTACCTTCAATCTATATTCCCTTACTTCGTTTCTTTATTTTTCCATTTCATTTTGTAGTTCGTCTTTACTGTTGGCGAATTATAGCAAAACATGAGCGTACGCCAACTCTTTTTTGCATACGGGGTGGTCCACTTAAGACTATCCACCCTCAATCCCCGAAAACTGATTTTACAAAAAATCGCCGAGACACGTCGAATTTTTTTTTGGAGGTGGACACCATTTGACGTGAAATGGGTATTTAAACTTCAACCCCCTACTTCCCAGAGCAACTCCCTTTATAATTTTAATAGGAAATGAGTGTCGTACCATACATCATTGTGGTTTTATTTCAATTCTGATTCTATCAGTGCAACATTTTCTGAAATTGAATGAGGCGCTCTCGAGATATTCGAGTTCAAATGTTGAAAATTATCTCCATTATTATCTGCCAGACAGTAGTAGAGTTCAGTCGTAATTATCCACCGATTGTCTTATTTTATTTGCTCACCGAGTACACGTTTTAGTTTTTTGTTGTCAACATGCTTGTCAAAGAAGAAATACTCATTTCTGAGAACCATTTTTTTTTGAAATTGTGATAATGTAGAATCGGAAAGTGACCACGTATTTCAAAAATTCTTCTATCGCGATGGTTTACACAAAGGACGAGAAAGTTGAAATACTTTTAATTTTTGCTGCTCAGAATGAGTGTGCACGAGCAACAGCTCGGATATTCAATTAGAGACACAAAAACAGAAACGTAACTCACAAGTGTGTATTAGGAAAAATGGTTATAGAAAAAGGTTTTGGTATTTTTTGATCATTCTAGATATATCTTGTATCTTGTGATGAAATTCTGCGGGAAATCAGTCGCCAATAAAAAAAAGAAAAGGATGGCTTCTGTTACAAACGAGATCAATCAAATAGAACAGAAAAGAAAACTGTAGGTCACAATGAGCTTATGACAAGAGGCATAAGATGTCCGGAGGACTGCTCACTGCTAATTATCCTATACAATAGGATGTAATTCAATGTTCGTCGTGGCATTAGCCAGGAAAGTAGTTGTTTTCTGATGGATTTTCGACCCAACTTTCCTATTGTATAGGATAATTAGCAGTGAGCAGTCCTCCGGACATCTTATGCCTCTAATCAAATAGAAGTTTCTGGACAAGTTGCAGTTGACCCAACTTTGTCTCCACGGCAAATAAGAAGCATAACAGGCATATCGAGATCTTTCATAATGAGGGTGCTAAGATTGCACAAATTTCATCCGTATAAGTTGCATATTCACCATGACCTGAATGAGGATGACTAAGACAGACGATCTGAATTTTGCGGAAATGTAACAAGAATAATACAGAGGAACCACAGATTCATTAAGCATATTTGCTTCAGTGATGAATTTTTTTAGAATTGGTTAGTGAACAGACACAACTCTCGCTATTGGAGTCAAAACAAGCCCCACCTATCTAGGAAGAGCACACACAATGGCTCCAAATGCGTGGTCAGGGATTCTGGGTAATAATAATAATTATATAATAATAATATTTATTCCTCAAACTGATCATACAAAATGATATAGGAATCGTCAATAGATTAGATAATTTTTTCAAGAGCACAGAGGGTTTTGAAAAAGAAACATTTTAGAATATAAAATAGAGAATTAAAAATAAAATATTTTATAGAAATACAAATAAAATACAAAAAAAAATCATTGGCCCAATAGTTATGCAAGGTGATTTAAATGGTGTTGTTTATTTGGATATACTGCAGAATCTGATTGAGCCACTTATTTTGGATGCTGTTAACACGGACCTTGATGATGATGGTAATCCAAATCTATTGGCAGATAACATTTATTTCCAACAAGATGGGGCACCAACTCATTTCGTATTACAGGTGAGAGAATGACTATCCCAAACTTTTCCAACAAATGGATAGGTCGTAGAGGTTTGAAATTCAATTGAAAAAACAAAATCATAGGAATTTTATTAAATTATATTCTATAACTTTTTGTATTATTTATAACTTTCTGTGTTACTATACATCCTACGATCTCCTCCTCTCCTCAGCCACGACTGAATATATTTCTCAGTTTCCTTCCGATATGTAAAAACTTTTGTCATCTCACTTGCACCTGGAATAATAATAGACAGTAATAAATTATAAAAAAAATAAAGTTTTTATTATTTCAGATTTTGAGAATATTTATCTCTCAAAAAAAACTATATCACTTATTGTTAATAACAGTTCAGCAGTTGAATACGTTTTTTTGGTGGTAAATACAGGTGGAATCATAATAAAACCAACATAGATCATGTGCTGATCTTTAATTATAACCCAATTTTTGTGCAATTGGCCTCGCAATATTTCCTAATCAATTTTCAGAAAACCAATAAAACTGAGTTAGTAAGTTTTTCTTTCTCATTCAAAAAAACACGGAAACTTTTTTTCTCAAAAATAAATGTGAAGAATCAGGAAGCTTGAGCTTGATTGACATTGATGAATCATTGGAAATATTATCATATTTACTGTCTATACCTGTCACTTCATAATTTACAATGGAAAAACCATAATTTGCGCCTTCTGCGGGTGACATTCTGTTTGCAATACTTCCCACGCCATCCGCCATCACGATTTCGGTTGAACTGCCTTCGCCAACATCCAAGTCGTATGGACGAAAATTGTTATGCCTTTTGTCACGCATATAATATTTCTGTAGCGCCATTACGTATGAAATAGACTTACCTCTAGTTGAAATATAACACAATAACAACTATAATCAGTTAATAACACATTTGCCAGAGTCAACGGAATCACAAAACACATTACAGCTAGAACTGCGCGACAATTAAAAACAGTTGGAGTCGTTTGTGAGTGAAGTCGAAAAAGGACGAGGAGTTCCGATGCCCGACGAATCGAATGCTAAATCTATCTCAATTTTATGATTGGTTGAAAACTGACACTTGTCAAATTCCACCAAAGGAAAGGTCGGATTTTTTCGGATATATTTTTACTGAACATTACTATGCTCCTTTTAGAATAGGTTAGGTTAGGTTTGAACGTGAGTGGGCCCGTATCAGGCCCTCCACTGCGGCCAATGGCCTATTGTGGCTCACCCTATGGTTATATTTCTCCCAGCATATCCAATCTCTTGACGAAATTGAGGAATGCATTGGGAGAAGAATTTACCAGGTTTTCTGGCCTTACTGTCGTATCGCCAAATATTGAGAATCTGGTTCTGGCCGCTGCAGGGCATGTACACAGAATGTGTTCAGCCGTTTCATCATTCTCCATGCATAGCCGGCACTCTGCATCTTGTGCAAGTCCGATTTTATGCATGTGATGTTTGAGTTTGCAGTGGCCAGTAAGCAAACCTACTATAACTCTGATATGCGCTCTGCTGAGTTCTAGCAGTTTGTCAGAGTCCTGTTTTTTCCTTGTACAAGCAATAAATGCTTTGGAATGGGCTAGGCCCGGTAGACTACGCCAGTACTCGAGTCTTTTATTGTCTGCCCAAGCTGTTATGACATTCTTGGCAGTGCTATATGCTAAACCGATTACCGGTTCTGGTCCAGTGAACGTTGTTTCGGCCCCCCCTTTTGCTAGGGCGTCCGCTATTTCGTTTCCTTCTAGGCCTGTGTGACCTGGTATCCAGACTTTTAGAATAACTCATTGGGAAAAAATTAACATTCTGCATGTACCAATACGGGACGTATTGAAGACGTCCGTTAAGGTACATGTCTCTAAGACATCCCGAAACAGACATCTTTAAGACGTCTATTTTATGCCTCTGGACGTTCAGGCATTATATGGACATAAATTGTATGTTTTCAAAACGTCCAGTGCTGTGTGGGTTCTGTCCCAAAACCAATAGGAAGGTAACAGTGTTGTTCTTACCTAGTTCATTTAATTTCTCTTAGGCACTCCCACACCATCTTGGAGTTGATTACATGGGAGTTCAGGGCATTAATGGATGTTTGGCTATCTGGCATGATGATGATCTCTTGTTTGCAAAAATTTCGTTCTAATTGAACTGGAGGCATTTCCCGATTGCGTAGATTTTCGCTTGGAAAATGCTAGAGGGTTTGCCTAGACTTTCAAAATATTTGGTTCCAGGCCCATTCCAGTTCTTTCTGTTACTCTGGATCCATCTGTGTGCCATTTAATAGCACTCTTCTTGAGTCTCGGGATGGTGTATTTGTCCTATTTACTTTTGCTACTTAGTTTTGTGTTGAATTCTTTCACAAAACTAAACTTTTTTGTCATCTCATCTTGGGGCAAATCCCGGAGTGATAATTTCCACGGATTCTCAAAGCTCCAATATCAACCTATGAAACCAAAAATGAACGAAGGAATGTGAACAATATAATATAAACCCGGCATCAATTCTAAAAAGGGGCGAATTCAACGCAAACAAATTCCAAGCATGTATTTTCAAGTAATCCATTTTGATGGTCGGTATTACCCACGTTGGGTCCATTGACAAAAGTGTTTCTCAACAACTTAGTTTTCTGATTCATGCAAATAGCTGTTTTCAACGTCAACTGTTCATGACCTTTTAAGGCACAGATCTGACCTATCCTGAGCTACCGTTCCCTTATATGGAGTGCAGCTACTAATCAATCATTGAAGCTTCCAGATTACGTCCGAAAAAAGCAATTTGTCTCGTCGGTGATGCCTCGCTCGCAGACTCATTTATTTCCCTGGAGTACCGGAAAAAAGTTGACGATGATCTGTTTCTATTTTATAGTTATTTCCATTGCTGATTCTGTTCGGATATTTCATTCCACCGTTGGCAGTTTTATCAAAACATATTCGGAAGGTATTCCCGCAATTATACATTATTCAGAAAAAAAAAACAATATTTCCTATACGTTTTTTTTGGTTCTCACGATTTTCTTTGATGATTAGAGGAATTTTCACTAGGATATAACAAATACATGTTTTTTTGGAACTTTGGTTCCCAAGTTTTCACAATGAAATAAAATGCAGAGATGTACTAAGTGCAGTTATCAATTTCTTCAGGAAATGTGGGACATGTCACCGATTATGGTACGTTATCAAGGACTCAAACTGTACACAAAACATAATTTTTTGTGTTCACATATCGATTTCTTTCATCCTTCCATTTTCACTTTTCCAGTAATCACGAATGCACATATATCTATGGTTAAGCGATTCTCAAAGAGGATTTGTAAACAAAGGTGGTGTCAAAGAAAGAAAATCTGATTTCACATTTCACAGTTCATTAACGGAAGAAGAGAAAATCCAATTGACACCGAATCATTTGGAATTGAGCAATGTGGCTACTGATTAGTAATATAAATCATCTTCTACCTAATAAAGCTGTCAGTGTCTAGCAATGTGGTGAATACATCTCAATTGAGGATGTGGCTGGAGAGTTTTATCAAATAATCGGAAAGAAAACTCTGTTCGTGACTAAGCTTTCAATCGATGCAAGTGCGAAATTAATCCTTTTCATTCTGAAATCACGAACCTTCTGGATATAATGATTTATATATCATTTCGCCAGAGGGTTCAGTACTTGTTTCTACGAAAGCGTATAAGGGCCACTGAGTTTTTTTTTTTATTTTTCCGACTTCAAACTCGGAATTTCCGACTTCGAAGTCGGAACTTTGTTTTTCCGACTTTAAACTCGGAAATTCCGACTTCAAATTCGGAATTTTGTTTTTCCGACTTCAAACTCGGAAATTCTATCTTCAAACTCGGAAATTCTTATATCGCAAGTATAATTGCAAATTCCGCGTGCAACCTGGACATGTACCCACCTACCAGGAATGGCTTTGTGTTGATCACTAGAGACATAATGTCATCTCTAAGAATCTTAGTAGTTGATGAAATCAATTCAGACAGATTTAGGTTCCCCGTTTTCGCATACAAGCCTCGAATAGGTTTGAATAGTACATCGATGTTGAGTGAAATGGAGGGACATTTACGAACAGAAATAAAAGTAGTATATGGCCTATATCTTCAAGCGAGCCATGTTTTTCGGACTAGTGACGATGTAAGTTTTCATATTTCCAATGGGCATGTGTGGGAAAATCTGTCAAAATCTCGATTTTTCCTTACAAGATTACACCTTCATTTTGACCCTTTAGCCACGTGCAACACTATAAAGCCTTTGGTATTCCGAAGCCAGGTTCTATTAATTAATGATTAGGTGAACAGAGCTCGCGTGAAAATATGGGCAACATACTCCTTTTATTTCTGTTCTGGAAAATCGAATTTTCCATATGTTCTTCCCAGGAGCCACTCGTAAATTTCCCTCCATTTTACTCATTATCGATGTACTTTTCAACCCTATTCGAGGCTTGTAAGCGAAAATGGGGCATCTAAATCTGTCACTATCTGACAGTCCATAATTAACTCATCATTTTAAAAGAATTGATCACAAATAAACTGATGAAAAAATTAGTTTGTTGCCGTTCTGAAGAATAACATTGTCCTGTATGTTACCTGGATCCATATGACATCAAAATTTGAATTATATCAAACGTTCAATAAGACCAAAGGAAGTGTAACACCGAGAGGAGTGACAGCTAGCCGTTTAATACTTTTTGGGCTTTATTACAAGTGGAATAAAAATTAAATTCTTTCATTTCTCTACTCTACTCTAATTCAACAAAATATTTTTCGAATAAATATCATTTGAATTGTTGTGACTCATACCAAATACCCAAGCAATACCTCCTTTAAAATTTTCGTGAAACAACTTTTAGTTATGATATTATATTAGTCAATTTTGATGAGGTGATTTTATTTCCGACTGTAACTGTCAAAAAATACTTGAAAAATAAGACAATAGTTATTTACGTAACAAGTGGGATATAGACATTATTAATGCACGCATGTGAGGATTGCACGACGAAGCCGTAGGCTGAGTCGTGTAATCACATGAGTGCGTTAATAATGTAGTAACCCACGCATTGCGTACAAAATTTTATCTACAACTGTCAACGTTTTCATAACTATCTTTAAATGCACCTCATGGATATTCCACTTCGACGTACCTACTCATGACAGTTTACTGATAATTGAAAACACAAGTTGCCTGTGATCATTTTTGTAACCGTAGCAACGGTAGGTATAAACAAAGCCGTTAATAGATGTTAAATTGAATTGTCATATCGATATCCAGAACCATCATTGGGTTTCTTGGGTGAAAATGTCTTCAAGTGAAGATGATCTACCATCCGATATTGAAAATGCGGCGACAAGTGTTATTTCAAATCTCGTGCCCGAGAAATCCCGAGAAAAATACAGTTTATTGTATGATAGGTATGAAAATGGTGCAGAGAAAGGAAGGTTGTTAACTTGACGGATGAAAAGGGATTGCTAGTTTACTTCAAAGAACTAAGCAAATTACAGAAGCATTCATCAAGTTTTCACGTAATTCTTGAGAGAAAAATAACGTTTTGTTGAATTTTTATCGTTTTCTATTTGAATTTTCTTTCTATTCATTCAATAAACGATTTATTTTGGTTAAAATTTATTTCTTATCTCATTACCGCACTATTGCGGTAATAAACGTCATTATGACATTCAAAAAGGTGTCAAATCATAATCATTACTTGACAGTTGTAGATAAACGGTTTGCAGTGATTATTCACCCATCACCAAATCCGAAATGACTGTAGGTAAATAACATAACAGAAATGTCTTAAAGGTAGTGAAGATATATTCGTCCACATGGCAGACAAGATTTAGCAACTACATTCAGTTATATTTTTGGAATGGAACCGACTATCAGATGCAGCAATGAAATAAAAGGAAGTCGCAATTTTTACTAGGTGTATTAATTAAAAAGCATCCAGATCATTCCAAAATTACTGGTTTCAGTAAAGAAACACACAATAACACATATAATATGTACTTTCATCTCAATTCAAATCACCAAATGAGTATAAAAAAAGGTACTCTCTGTAGAAGTCCATTTCAGCTCAAAGTGTAGTGGTGACACGGATCATCGGACCATGTAGGGGTACTATAACCATGCTTGGGCATTGGACATGGTATCAATATTTGATTTCAACTTTTACACAATTTTGCACATTTATATGAAAAAAGACGTTTTTTCTAATTAACTTGTAGAATGCTGAAGATAGGCATGAAAATAGGTGATCCCTAAATTGTTCCCTGAATTGATTTCATTTACTACAAAGATTCTAAGAGATGATATTGTTTTCATTAAAAAAAAATGTATATTCAAGAAGCTTTGTCCAACACATTGACAACAAAAAACATGTCCTTCCAAAAGTTTGAACATATACAACAGTCTCTAGTGATCAGCACAAAGCCATTCCTGGCAGGTACAAGATTTGCAGTTATACCCGCGATACAAGAATTTCCGAGTTTGAAGTCGGGAAAATAAATTTCCGACTTCAAAGTCGGAATTTCCGAGTTTAAAGTCGGAAAAACAAAATTCCGACTTTGAAGTCGGAATTTCCGACTTTAAAGTCGGAAATTCCGAGTTTGAAGTCGGAAAAATAGAAAAAAAAAAACTCAGTGGCCCTTATACGCTTTCGTATGTTTCTGTGTATTCCGTATTATGTATTTTAGGAAATTTGTTGTGTTGTTTCATATTTTCAGAAAATAGTACACAAGCATTGAGTCAACATTAGTTTTGTATTAAAGTTGTTGTATTCAGAGTTGATCAAAAATAAAATTGAACCGGAAACATATGTGCAATATCACAACTTAGTCATTCGTTTTATTATTTCTCAATTATAATGTAACTCTGAGTCTTAATGGCGTTGTCATTAAGGAATTATCAGCATCTGTGAACGCTACTTTATCAAAAAAATAATGCATACGTTAAATTAATGATATATCAATTGGATAAATTGAAAGAATATTTCTGTTAGTGAATGTAAAGCGTGACTGGACGAGGATTAAAAGTATAAGTGAGCTTTTACAAGAATATACCACTGGCACTATAATCATTGTATTCGTTCATTTCAATTAATAGATGCATAGAGATAGATTTATGATACAATTAGTGAGAAATGGATATCAAAACCCGAGGCAGGCTTTATTAGGTGAAGCTGATGTGCTGTTTGATATCACAAAGGAAACTGATTGATAACGTTTTAATGGAGTATTTCATATGGAGGCTTTCAACTTGCTTTTTTTATTTCCAGAGAAATCGCAGAAGCTTGGCATTTTTGATGTCGTTGCTTCGCTTTCTAGTTCTGGTCTGTTATTGAGTAAACTTAAACTATAGGGCGTATACTCAGAAACATCAGCAACCAATTTGATTTTGTTATCGAACGAAATTATAGAACATAACAGAATAGAGTTTATTACATAGAATAAACAATAAACATTTGAAAATAAACAAGTGTTGAAAAAAAATATTATATTTCCTATTCTATAGTTGAATAGTTTTACAGTAGAAGACGTCTCAATATTGATTGCTGTATGCTAAATATAAAACATTTGAAAACGTTATACTATGCGTTCGTTGAGTCTCGAATTCAATATGCGATAATAAGTTGGGGGACAGCACTACCTACTCATATGAAAAAACTAGAGATTCTGCAGAAAAAAATTATAAAAATAATATACTCGAAAAAAAGAAGAATTTTGTCTTTTACAAGTGAATGTATACTCCTTATTGAATTATAAAAAATCATCAAAACATTTCGTTCTACCTTTATTGTATACGTAATGATATATTCAATATAACGTAAGTAAAAATACATTGAATATCCATGCACAACCTCACGGTTAAAATGTTTATTTGCTACTAAATATATACATAGAATGAAATTGTTAATAATATAAAATAACTATAGTTATAACTAATTTACTTATATTACCGTATGTTTGTATGTAATGTTTAAGGACTATTCCCCAATTTTAAAATAACATCCTCTTCATACTAACACCCCATGCACAAGGTTTTACCTTTTATGGGCGTTCCCCTATTTTATTTGTCATATACTGTATTTCATACATATATATATATATATATATATATATATATATATATATATATATATATATATATATATATATATATATATATATATAAATATAAGTAGAAAAGTTATTGGGTATAACCCTCAAAATGTTCTGCAACCGTAGACACGTGTTTCGAGCTTTAGCTCTCATCAGTACGGTAAAATCAAGTGCGAAGATGTACAACACTTGGATGTAAAAATAGAAACAAAGGAAGTCAACAACAGGAAGCCAACCACACATTTGTGGCTTCGGTTAGAAGACCTTGTGCTTAGAAGGCAACAACTAACGTCGCCACGGAGGCAGCTATAGCTACCAGCGTGACAATCCTACCCAGGAAAATACAAATAAGGATGGATATAACCGAAGCCACAAATGCGTGGTTGGCTTCCTGTTGTTGACTTCCTTTGTTTCTATTTTTACATCCAAGTGTTGTACATCTTCGCACTTGATTTTACCGTACTGATGAGAGCTTAAGCTCGAAACACGTGTCTACGGTTGCAGAACATTTTGAGGGTTATACCCAATAACTTTTCTACTTATATTTTCATATATTGCCCCTCGCTAAATCCATATTATATGAATAAAATTATTAATTTTTGTTTGAACGGATCATATTCGGAATTTGCCTTTCTGTAAAAAATAAGTTCAAATTAACTTTTTTTCACAAAACGTTGACGTTTTGGATACTATATCTGCCTCCGTTGTCAAAACTCGCTGAAAACTCTATTTCTAACAGGTGTAGAGATATTAAGATTTTTTTGACAGTCAAATGAAATCTGCCAAAAAAGTCTTTAGGATGACATTTGCTACCTTGACACCGGGTGTCCGGTATCAATCAATTATCATTATGTTATTTCCTACTTTCTCCCTTAGAAAAGTTAACCAGGTGTGGTCCGTTTCCACTAAGTTTGTTGAAAAACAGTTCTTCGATAAAATAATGCAGGCAGTTTCTTTCAACATCCTACTTTCTTGATTTGATTCTCTCATTAAAATATTTGTATCACCACATTCCATCACATTATCGCCATCAGATGTGAGAAAATGTTCGAATATTTTCAAACCAATTATTTTTCGATTTCTTATATAACTTTTATGTTCTTCCTGTCGCACAGTCTCAATGTTTCAGCTATATAACTTTCACCACACGAATAAAGTATGTTGTATAGGTACACAATATTTTGAACCTTCATCGGTATTTTCTTTTTGTTATAGTATTGATCTTAATGTATTTGTAGTTTTAAATGTTCTCCTTACATCATATTTACCTATGGCCAATCCGTTTTGTATTTTAGTTAATTTCTCTTTTCCAATAATTACACACCAACTGAGTGATGTACCCATATATTCGATTATTACCTTCTTAAACTCAAAAACCACCATTATTGATATTCACAGAACGACAGCAAGTAGGCACAATCTTTTGTCTCTTTTTCAAAGACCCTAAAACCAATCAATCACATTAGATCAAAGCTTTCCATATCGCAAAAAGTCGTATCTAAATTTTGTTTGAGTTTTAAGTTGAGTGACCCGAGTTAAAGTTTTGCATTCGACTGTACTCAGGCACACATTATAATAAGTTCCAATTTTGACCATTAATGATGTTTATCCGGTCTCTTTCTAGGTTACAATTACTATAATCTGGCGAAATCATCAAAAATTGTATGGTGAAGTGGCGATGTAAATCATTCCGCGAGTGTAATTTCGGATGTTCAGTCCACTAATTGGATCGGTATCCACTCGAATTAACCAGTGTTAATTCAAGCTATCCAATCAAATAAATAGAAGTTTACAGCCATTTTTATTCGATTTCACTCATTACCTTCAGTTGAACTTTGGCGTACTTGAGATGATAAACATATTATCAACTAATAGATCTGTTCGAAACTATTAGAAAATAAACTGCTGAAATATCTATTTCATCACCGTTTTCTTGATCCTCTTTGGCATCAGTAGAAAAAATATGTAGCTCTTATGGGGTCATTTCGAATTTTGACGAGTCATCTTCAGAACCTACTCAAGACTTATTTTTTTTTACACACACACACACAAAATTTGACTACATTACAAATACATACAAGCGACAATCCTAATATTGAATTATTTAAATATAAAATATAGTTGACATGACAAATATAACAAATAGCGTAACAAATAAATTGTAAATTACTGTAAAAAATGTTGCTAAAAAGATGAGTAACACAAAACGTAACATAGAATGAAATTTTTGAGATGAGTTTTATTCTCTATACGGTCTGAAATGTCCAATGTATTCCACTGTGGAATAAAAGCAGTGTGTCAGGAGTAAGTTTTTTATTTTATTTTTGAATAAGTGCATACTTGATGACTTCAATTCGGCTGGTAATATATTGTGAAGATGGTAATTTAATGAATTTTTTCTGGATTTGCTCAGACGGAACCGGTTTAATCTTAAGTTATCTGCTTGCCTAGTACCATAGCTGTGTAAAATCCTAACAGCTTTTGTCTGCAAACGAAAAATAAAGAGAGATTCAGACAAACCACCCCACAGAATAGTACCGTAACTGATGTGAGAATGAAATAACGAATAATACGTTGTTTTGAGTGCATTAAAATTAGTTACATTTTGAAGTTGTCGTGGGACAAACAGCGAACTACTCAGTTTACTTTTCAATTTGGTAATGTAAGTTTTCCAAGATAGATTACTGTCTAGAGTTATTCCTAGTAAATTTGCGGCATGCATTTCTGAGGCATTCGTAGTAGATGAAAGATAAAGAGACTGCGATTTATCGTGTTGAGTTTAAGTTTGTTCGCTGCGAACCGATTTTCGGATTTATTAGCTAATTCTTCTGTACTGTACAGCTCTGATCTCAGTTTATCGGAATAAATGAAGGTCGTATCATCTGCAAATGAAACAATATTCACAGGAACCATATGGTTGCTCAAATCATTGGTGTATATGATGAATAACAACGGTCCTAAAATTGACCCTTGGGGAACTCCATGCTCAATATGTTTGAAATCAGATAATGAATTTCCATATTTACAGCTTGATAGCGGTTCTGCAGATAGGATTGTATCAGATTGAGTAGTACTTCCCTAATCCTGTAGGAATTTAATTTTCAAGTAATATGTCATGTGATACGCAATCGAATGACTTTGAAAGGTCGCAAAGGGTGATGGCAGCTTGCTTCCCATCTTCCAAGGTTGATACTATATCATTCACGACATTCATGACAGCGAGAGCAGTAGAACGATTTGGTCGAAAACCATATTGTGTGTTGCTGAAAAAATTATTCGATTCAAAGTAATACCTCAATCGTTTATTCAGGATTTTTTCAATTATTTTCGCAAAAATTGAGATAATGGATATAGGACGGTAGTTATTGATATTATTTCTGTCACCTTTTTGAAAAAACGGTGTTATTTTGGAATACTTGAAGCAATCTGGAAAAAATCCTGTTGAAAAGATTGCATTTGTTAGATTAGTAAGTGGAACCAGAATGGTGTCACTAGTGTCTGTTATTATTTGAGAGTTCAGTTCATGGATATCGAGACACTTCGATTTCTTCAAAGATTTTATGACATCCGATACTTCTTGGGGTGCTACCGGCGATAAATAAAATGACTCACAAGGGGCTGGAAAATTTTTGAAATTTAGAAGTTCACTAGACGATACGGTTGGTAAGGAGTTTATAATATCAATAGCAATATTGACAAAAAATCATTGAAATCATCAGGAGAAAGATCAGGAACCGATTCGATAAGGCGGAATTTATTTCGCTCGAAGTTTATTATTTGCCAACATGCTTTCGATTTGTTTTCAACTGATTTAATATATCGATCATATGCTGCCTTTTTTGCTTTCTTCAGTTCACCGTTATATATAGTTTTTAGTTGAGTGTAAGTTTTGAAGTCGGTTGTTTTTTCAGTTACATCAGCTTTTAGTTTGAGAGCTGATAGTGAATCTCTCATGGATTTGAGCCTATCATCAAACCACATCACTGGAACGAATTTTGTATTTGTAGAATATTTCTTTAATGGGCAGTATTTTTTTACCACATTGTAGATTTTTACCATAAAATTTGCCAAATACTCAGCCTTTTTTAAGGATCCAATTGAGTTAGTATTTATACCAAAGGCTTCTCGTACTTCCAGTTCCCAGGTTGAACCCCTTTGATCAATTGTCTATTGGCTATTGTCTTTCCCATTGAAAACATTAGAATATTTGCGATGCCACACAAATCAAAGACAGGATCCTGGCATAGCATTCCCACCAATTTGCATATGGAGCATATTGATTTCTTTAAGTGAGGTTTTAAACTTGGTCACTGGAGGAATCGTACTCAAAATAGTGGGACATGTCACCAATACTGTTGATATACTGTTGATATACTGATCTTCCTGATTCACCTTTCAGCGATCAGCGATGATCTACTGAAGCTCTTTAAGATATCCAGTCAACATTTACCCAAATTGAATCCGAAAATATATGTGCCTTTACTTTTCTGCAATGGTAGACTAGAGAAAAATTTGAAGCAAAATTGTTAATCCATTTAGATAATGAAGGTATTTATTTCAAAAATGCTTACACTTTCCACACACCAGCTAATTTCGCGTATGAAGTAGTAAACAATGTGAGCTTACGTTAGGGATATATTAAACATATACAAATCGAATATGATCAATAGCAGAAATTAATAAGCCAGCAAACAAAATGAGTGAGATTCAAAATATAAACAGACGAATAAATGAAAATAAGTTTCACATATTAAAAATTGTTGTTGAAATTGTCATTTCTGTCAACCGATTGCACCCCTACGCAAAACCCTCAGAAGTATTCAAGAGACTTGTATGAGCTAGTGAAGACACAGCCCTTATCTTTCAACGTGTGATGCCATGCACATATATAAAACATAATATTCAAATGTTCTTCACTAAATACCACTATCCGAAGTTTATTAATCATTCATATGATATATTTTGGATACATTCCGTCACTTCAATTTTAAAACGATTGAAGTTTGTTATTTAATTCAAACTGAGGTAATTTATTGAACTGTTGCGTTTAGTCCTGTTGAATTTAAAGAACTATTGAAAATGTTCTGGAGCACTGCCATATACAATTTTGAAAATTAAAATTATGGTGAAATAATACATCCTTTTTTCAAACAAGGATATCCTTCAGCATCGAGATTTATTCAGAGTTTCTGTAATGGATTTATTTTGTTGAGTTCAAGTAGGTACAAAATGAATGAACAGTAACGAAAATGTTGCTGAATGGTGGAATTTTAGACTGTAATTCTCGATATTATGATATTCTTTTAGTAAAATATTCGAAGTGATTGTTGAAATTCAAGAAATTTTCTAGTTTAAAATCCATATCATTATCGAGTTTCAATTGGAAATTAGCAATTTTGAGATAAGCCTACCTAAATTTCTTGAAATAATCATAGCTTGTGCGTCTGCTACATTCTGTTTCAGTATTGCAGGTCAAATATTGGTTATTAGTATTCAATACTGTATTCATTTTATAAATCGCTTTTTCTGCGTTGTCATCATTACAAACAATTGTCAGCAAATAGGTTTATGAATTCACAATCCACAAACAGTTCAAAATCATTAAAGTATAGAATGAACAGGAGCGGACCCACAACACTACCCTGGGGTATCCTTTGAAATTGTTTGGTGATGTGTATATTTGATCTTTGAAGTGCACACATTTATTTGAGAGTGTATTTATCAAATTAGAAATCACACAGCTAATTGTTTCGATAACTTCATTCAACATTCTGCAACTCAATGTTTCATTTAAGTAAAATTATTTTTCAGACTGCTCAATTTCCTACGTACTTCTTGCACCCTAATTCAGATTGATTGAATCTTGCATACAAATTATCTTTTAAATTACGCCATTTTTCTGAATTATTATTGTAACAAGATTTTTTTAAGTTATCGATATTTTTAAACCTATTCATCTAAATCAAAGCAGTGCTGATTCTTGCCTCAATGGATATGCTATCCTTGTAATTTGAAAACTTGCCATTTGTTCTGCTTCTCACCTTCAAGATTTGAAATATTCATAAGCTCTGTCCCGATTTCTTATTTCATCAAATACTTCATCATAAAATCACGGTATATCATCGTTTTAATAACTTATTTGAATGGGCGTATTCCTATCAATTACTTTCAAGCAGTTTCCAACGATTTCACGATCCTCAACATCAACATCAATACTCTGAGTTTGTGTAAGATAGGTATTTTAGTGCCATTAAAATTTGTAATGATTGGGTTTCTGAAATGTTTAAGTATCGGCATCACATAAATTCTCACTGTTGAATAAATTAACTCAAAGTACTGAATGGTCGGTAATTTTGGAAAATCATGTACTTTAGCTGTTATATCTTCTTTATTACATAACATGAAATCAATTAGAGTTCTACTACCATCTGTAATGCGGGTGGGTTCCTCAATATATTTTTTAATTTCATAGACCATTAAGAGATTATTTTTTATTAGAGATAACTGAGAAATCAATAATGAAATCACCAATAATTTAAAGACTTTTGAGTGAGAACATCGAGTTGAACAGAAAGATGTAACTTTACTACTTCACTTCTTTTTTGTAGTAAACATTGGGAATTGTTTAAAGTTTAGGAAGACAGTTTACATCATGTTGCAACTGTAATTACCATATTGCTCTAATTTTTGCTTATTGGCCTTTAAATACATTGGCAGTAGTAATTTCAACCTTGTCAGCATAACTTGAAACCATTGATCAGATCCAATTATTTTACCGCTGATACTATTGAAAGCGATAGTTTATTTGAAATCGGCGAATTCAGTTGGCAGTTTTACCCATTCCAACAATTTGTTTTTTTTAAGAATAAAAGTTTTTACAAATTTACTAATGATGCTTTTTTCAAAACTACGTCTAATACTCGAAAAATCGAAAATTTTGAATGATCCATATGTGATTCCTATAACTCAAGAATAAACAATTATTATAACTAATATAAAATGCAGCCGCCAGGGTAATTAAAATTTTTCAGAGTTTTCATGATACAAATACAAAATTTTTTCCCTTCTCGGTAATTCAAAAGTCTTGAAATGAAGAAAAGAAAACAACCAGACCACCAAATAAACTGCACCTCCTAATAGAAGGTTCAGGAATAGATGGATGGGTATAAAATAATTATAAGCTGGAAAGGGAAATATTTTCAATTGAAAATTAAACAAATGACTCCTCTGGAAATGGAAAAAACCTACGATAAAAATGAAGTTACTTTTTTGTTATATCTAACAGAAAACAACTACTTCTCCGGCTAAAGCCTTCTTGGATAAGGTTCTGGGGTGTCGCAAGCTAGAAGAACCCTCTGAAAAAAAAGAAACTGGTCTATTATTAGTCTCCTAATATTTTCACCTATTTTTCCCGAAGTATTTTCCTATATGACGGTCATCCTCTAAGTGGACTGCATCGATTTGTCAGATCGATCCGTAACAGTATATCTTCCCGAGGCGCGCCGGATATTATTGCTGTTTTCTCGTTTTTACAAACTAATTTCCGTATATAGAAATCAAATTACTCGATACTGTATACTACAAACGTGTTATCAATGACTTGTGATGGAAACTGATGCCTATTTACGGTCGATGTTGGAATCTAAACTAGTCAATCGTCTATTTTTCCGAAAATGCAGAGAATGCAGTCTGTATCATCATTCATCCGAACTGTTTAGATTACTTACGGGATAGCAGAATATATGCTCCATGATACACATTAAATTGCTAGTCAATATATAGGGCGAAGAAAATATACAGGGCGAAGAAAATATACAGGTTCGAAGCAAAAAGAAGGGCACGTGTGTCCATCTAGATTTCTCTGGATCGGTATTACAAGAACAAAGGGCCATGCACACATCTTATGGAAAAAAGTATTTCTTTGATATGTTGTAGCTGGAGCGATTCTGAGTAAAATGACTAGATTCTGCGCTATCATTCTGCCAAATCATTAATTTTGTGATTTTTGGAGAAATTCAGCTGAATAAAAAAATATCAATATCTCATTTATATCCAATATTCTGTACGACTGAGCATTCCTAAAATTCGCCAGAAATATTTTTCCATAATACAGAATATAACAACGCCACTGTTTTTCTACAGGGTTGTCAACAATATACTCAATTCTTCAGTGAATGAATTCTCCTATGAGGTTATAAGTTGATTGAGTTTATCATTGAGGATCAATCAGAATAGATTCTTGATCGACCAAAATATAATGAAGCTATGAATACAGAGTGTTTGGAAAAAGGAATGGTCCATGTTATATATACACTAATTACCTACTCCAAATCACGAATTTTATTATTTTTGAGTAAATTCAAATAAATGAAAAACATTTACATGTTATTTGTCATATTTATCATATAGTCAACTGCTGTTCAACTGAGCGTTACTGAGATTGTGAATGAATCTTATATAAAACTAAGAAAATATTTTCTACAGGGTAGTTTCCAATATAATTAATTTTGAGGTGAAAGAGTTTATTAGGTTAATTATTATTGATGATTCATCAGATTGGAAGTTGATCTCTCAAAATGCAAATGACTATATATTTGAACTGAATGAACTGAGTTTACCCATCTGAATTCAAGGAGAATTCAATCATAGGCACAGAGTTATTAAACTAGCCCTTGATTAAAAGACCTAGAGGAATGTATAATGTTCATAATTTGTGTATAACACAAATAGTTCATAAAGTATTTTTGATGGTATTTGTGATGGTCAGTTTTTCCGAAGATTTTCTTTCTTTCAGCAATAATTGACGACGTCGCAATATTTTAGAAAAAAGGAAATACCTTTGTATGTGAAAAGTTTTGCTCAGTTCAATAGTGAGAAAATATACAGCGTGGTTCATTTAAAATATTATGCTTTGTGTTGCCCAGCTTTAAAGAAACACTCTGTATATTTCGAAATATTGTTATAACCAGCAACGAAGGAAACCGTATAACTTTTATCTGAAACATTATTTCATACTCTTTATGATAGGCTAGATACTGTACTTCCTCGCACTAATGGGCCACCCTGTATACATAAGGACCCTTACTTTTCAAACATTCTGTATTCATAGCTTCATTATATTTTGGTCGATCAACAAACCATTCTGATTGATCCTCAATGATAAACTCAATCAACTTATAACCTCGTAGGCGAATTCATTCACTGAAGAGCTGAGTATGTTGCTGACTGTACTCTGTCGAAAAACAGTGGCGTTTTATTTTTCTGCATTGGGGAAAAATATTTCTAACTAATTTTACGAATGTCCAGTCGTATACAATATTGAATATAAATGAGATATTAATATTTTTTCTTCAGCAGAATTTCTCCAAAAATCACAAAATTAATGATTTGGCGCCATCTAGCGTCGAATCTGGTCATACAATTGAGTTGTGCCAATGAGGACTTTTACACAGGATGGCTGCAGCTACAGCATTTCAAAATCCAGCTATTTTCACCGAAAGAATTTTTTCCATAAGATGTGTGCGTGGTCTTTTGTGAGGGCTCTCTAGGAAAGGCTAAAGGATGTAAGTCAACAGTCGTAGATGGCTTCTGGTATCTGTTGAATTCTTGGCGACAAATAATCCTATTGTATAGAATTTACTAGAAATTGAAATCTATATATTGATTATAAAAAACTGAATCAAATATTGTCAATTGAAACTCGGGAAGATACTATGAATCATAACAATGTAAAAGATTCTTATTGCAGTTACATAACTAAACATTAAACTAACAGTTCTAAATTGCTATTAGTTAATAATAAAACTGTGAAATTGAAACCGTGGGTAACTCAAGCCTTGATTAATTCTATCAGACACAGGGATAAGTTTAAAAGCAGACTTAAAACAAGATACTCCCCCGAAAGTTACAATGGATACAAAAACTATCGTAATCTTCTAAATAATTTTATATTTTTTTGTAAAATTTGTTTTTGTAAAATTTGTTTTTACGAAACTCCCAGGTTTTCGGAGAAAACCCCTCAAAAGCAGAGCTTGTGCGAGCAAGGGAGATCCGGGACCTACAGTTTAAATAAAAGTGGAATCCGAACCACTTCAGCTCAGTAATACACGACCGGGGATCGAACCCGGACCGTCTGGGTGGAAGCCAAACGCTCTAACACCTCGACCACTTCGCTGTTGTATGCAGAACTAAAACTTAATTTTATCGAAATAAACTAGATTCAGCTCAAAATTATCCGAAAAAAAATTTGGAATAATATCAATAAGATCACTAATACTGTTATAAAAGACAATACCTATTCAGCTATAACCTATGAAAAGAATTAAGTCATTTTAGATCTACCAACAAAAGTAAAATATTTCGATAATTTTTTTGCTAATATAGACACTGATATGGCGAAAAAAATCGAAAAGCCTAATATCCAACCCGGAACAACAAATACCTGTATATGAAAACAAATTATTTATATATACAAATAAGTGAAAATAGAGTATTTTCGATTTGATTCCGAGAGTTCCAACCTTTGACAGCTGTTTCGTGGTTATCCACTCGTCAGAAAGGATTTCTGTAAGCTCTCAAAATCAAATCGAATCAACTCATAATTAATGCCGATAGGCAACGACAGTATATAACGAGTGACTATAGATGTCACAAGTTACTCTTTGTTATATACAAATATCTACATTGAATCATAAATCTGTTTCAGGACCTGTGATGACCATTAAAAACACACACGAGTGGCGGGCCCATTCAGGTGATAGGTGCATTTTGAGCATTTTCATCAGTCCTGAGAGTTTCATCATTCTTCCTCAATTATAACGGAAGATACGGGGGTGTTTCCATGAGAAGTGAGACAAATTCGGATTTTCAGAACTGAAATTTTTTCAGGGAAAATTTGTATCTGTAGTGAGTTGGTAGTCCTGATCACGAATCTGAAGGAATTTTGAGCCTATTTTGCACCCTAGTATGTTTTACTGTAAAAATGGGTTGTTCCATCGCGATTGGCGGGCAGTGTATATCACTTAGGCCAACCTCATTCAGGTGGTAGGTGCATTTTTAGCATTTCCATCAGTCCTGAGAGTTTCATCATTCCAACTCAATTATTACGGAAGATACAGGGGTGTTTCCAAGAGAAGTGAGACAAATTCGGATTTTCCAGGACTGACATTTTTCAGGGAAAAATTGTAACTATAGTGAGTTGGTAGTCCCGATCACGAATCTGAAGAAATTTTGAGCCTATTTTGCCCCCTAGTATGTTTTACCGTAAAAATGGGTTGTTCCATCGCGAGTGGCGGGCAGTGTATATTACTCAGGCCAACCCCATTCAGGTGGTAGGTGCATTTTTAGTATTTCCATCAGTCCTGAAAGTTTCATCATTCTACCTCAATTATTACGGTAGTTACGGGGTGTATATGTGAATTTGACAAATAGAAAGCAGCACGTGAAAATTGGCAATAGCCTTAGTTCAGAATCAGTAGTTAGATACGGAGTTCCCCAAGGAACAGTACTCGGACCAATTCTCTTCAACATATACCTCAATGATTTATTCAAAATCGATACAGAGGGACACGTAGTGAGTTTTGCCGACGATACAGTTGTATTATATGAAGCAGCGGACTGGTGCGAACTGAAAATGAAACCTGAGAGAGACTTTGCCAAAATAATAAGCTGGTTCAACAACCGTCTGCTCACCGTAAACTTCGACAAAACATACTATATGCCATTTTCCTCTTATCCTAAATACCTGCCATCCTATGAGACGCTAAATATCATAGGACAAAATACATCTTTTAAAATTTC
Source organism: Chrysolina oricalcia (assembly GCA_944452925.2). Taxonomy (NCBI): domain Eukaryota; kingdom Metazoa; phylum Arthropoda; class Insecta; order Coleoptera; family Chrysomelidae; genus Chrysolina; species Chrysolina oricalcia. The sequence goes on along the minus strand of OX101809.2, from coordinate 6,301,516 downwards.
GTCAAAAACGAACATGAAATATCTTGGTGTATTTCTGGACAGCAACTTAAAATGGGATGTACAGATAAACAAACTGGTGAAAAAACTGAGATTCACTCTACATAAATTCAAATATTTGAATAAAATACTTGATCAAAAGCAAATGAGAATCCTGTATTATGCTCTTGCGGAAAGTCATTTACGTTACGGAATATTAGCGTGGGGATCCGCTACTAAGAAATATTTAAATCAGTTAGAAAAAATACATAATCGCCTAGTAAAAATAACATACTCCCTTCCCATTAAATTCTCAACAGAAGAACTATATACAGAGACAGGCCACTTCGACGTGAGGCAACTATACTTCATGAAAACTGTTGCCAGACAACACATTCATAGAAATGAACTAAGACTCCCAGACCACACTTACAACACTAGAAACAAACAGAACTCTTTCGTACTCCCTCGACCACACAAAAATACCTTACAGCATAGTTTCGTCTATTTAGGACCCAAATTATACAGCCTCATTCCAACCGACCTCAAACTGATCACTGCCCGATATATGTTCATCTCCCAGTTGAAGAAGTGGATTAAACAAATCCCAAGACTTAGAATCCATCAATTTGTTGATGTTACAAATACATATTATTGTAAAATTTAAGCTATATGAATAATATATTGTTGGTGTGTTTCTTTCTTAATGGAGCATTTTATTGTACAAATACGGCTGTTTTAGACATTTAAAATGTTTATATTTATAATTGAACAGATTTAGATTTACAGATATATTGTTAAAATTATTACCGTCAATGTTTAATATGTGTATATGTTCTTTTATATTTTTTGTTCTTCTTTTTATTTCTGTGTGAAAATAGTAAAACTGTGCTTAATGAACATTCGAATGTCTAAACCATGTAAAACCAGATAGACACTGAAAAGCTTACTAAAGTACAATATATTACTATTACCTACAATATATTAAATTGGAAAAGAAATACTACGCCACTTTCAAGGATCTTCCTTTAGTGGTTGCAACAATTCATTTACCATTTCTATATATATATATAAATAAGGATGGATTTAGCGAGGGGCAATATATGAAAATATAAGTGAAAAAGTTATTGGGTATAACCCTCAAAATGTTGTGCAACCGTAGACACGTGTTTCGAGCTTAAGCTCTCTTCAGTACGGTAAAATCAAGTGCGAAGATGTACAACACTTGGATGTAAAAATAGAAAAAAAGGAAGTCAACAATATACAGTTTTTATTAACTTTTCAATATCAAAATGTAACTATTTTCTATATGGCAAATAAATTATTATTATTTGTGAAATATATTTGATATGAATTGATTTGATTTTGATATTCCATTATTATCCAGATCCTTGAAAAAATTGTTATGGTTTGTTTATCAAGTCATCAATCAAGTAATGAAAATATTAGTCTTAATCCCCAGTAGCAGATTTATATGTACGCCGATGGCTATGCAGAAGCAAATTTCGTGCAGTAGGTATCAGTTACACACCATCTTCGAGTTTTTATTTCATCACAGCAGCATGAAACATAATAAACTAAATACTATCAAAAATTATTCAGACTGCATCTCCGTTTGGTTACGCCACAGGCTGGCGGACAATAAACTATTTATAAATTTGTGGAATATCGGTTGAATATCTGTAAACCTATATCACCTTCCTGTCGGAAGTACGTGGAATAGATTTTATTATTGTAACTGGAACATAATTTATGGCCTGACATGTGAATGAAATTGATGATTATTTTATTTTCAGTGAACGTGAACGTGGAAAAATCTAGCTGAAAGTCCGTAGTATATTATCCGTTTATTATAGTATTATGCTATTAAATTTTTTAACTTCATTATATTGAAATGTTAAAACAACTAGAACGTAAAGGCAAACTCGATTGGATATTGACACCCACAAATCATTCTGACGAACATTCTGCCAATCATCAGTAAAGGAAAAGCTGCAGTCTCTCTAGCGATTCATTACGTTGCTATTTTTTATTTTTAACGTCATGGAAAAGGCCATTAACCTCGTGCTCATAACATATCAGGATTATCCAAAGTCAAATCATTTAGTCGGGATATCTTTAGTCTTTCGAGGACTGTTTGACCTATATATGTACTTGGACATTCAGAGCGTTGATTAGAGTTTAGACCAGATTAGTTTGGGGCTTCCGTACTTCAAGCAGAGCCATCTTAACGGCAATCTATGCGGGGCACGTGCCTTGGGGCAATGGCCTCAAGGGGACAGTCTCAGGGTGATTCTTTTTGGATGCGGAACATTGATTATGGCTTGTGAAAAATTCAACAAAATGATTAAATCTATCTGCTGCAGCTGTGAGCCTGGTTGTGATAGTAAAAGACACGGCTGTGGAAAGCATGGACTAAAATGATCCATTCTATATGTTCCAATTGTTACGGGGTCGAAAACTGCTCTAACTCTGAAATACAACCATTAGAGGAAATCAGCGATACAGAGGAGATTTATGACGAATGAACAACAAAAAATTTTCGAAATAATATTGAAATAAAAAATCAGGGCAAACTTGAGAAACTTGACAAAGTCGAAGACCTTATCGAAGAAACCAAAAAATCTTTTGAGTCTGATGATGATGTCTAGAGCAGCTTTCCAAAAAAATGAGATGAATTTGGATTATGTATGTCTACTTCGTAAATTTATTCAATGTAAAACATGAGATTAACTTATTTTTAATGTATTTGTGCCCATAAAGCATACACAAATATTTTCTTGGCTAAATACGGCAATTTTTATCCAATTCTAATGTAAAATTAAATTTCCCTCATTAGATATTACTTTAAAATTACCGTTCTCATCACTTTCAGCACTTTATTTAAAGAAACAATGAAGAATTAGTGACATTTACAGAAAAATCTTGTTTTTTTGGTTTTCCCATTCTTTCCACATTTAACAGTATGAAATTTTACATCATTTCAAAGGAGGGTTTAACAAAAAAAAAGACACCCTGAAATTTCTTCAATCAACTTTTCTTATTGAGAATATGGCTTTTTTTCAAATTAAATTTAAAAAAAAATTAAAAAAAACAAAAATTATTATTTCCTTTTAAAAGAATTAAAAGTTATTTTTATTTTCATTTAATTGAAGATATAAAAATGAATATTTTCAAAAAATTCTATCATAATCTTTTTGGAAGATGAGAATTAAAAACAAAAAATCGGTCTTTGGTGTTCTTCTCAATATTTTTGAGGTGATGTGAATAAATAGTTCAAATTAAAGATATCTATAACTGTTACACTCGATTTTTTTCGATAGAATGTCCACTTTTCCCATGAATCGTAAAAAACACGTTTCACCCGTACAAACACACTATTTTGCAACCCCACTCCACTTCCGGTTATTTTCTGCGGACCAATCGATTTTGATCACATTTATATACTGAAATATTACATTTCCTGACCACCCATATACTACTAATGATTTTTTAGATTTTTTGCCACTGACAAAGTGTTCGGCACTGCTTTATCAATGAATCTTCATCATAAGATATATTTAGTTGAATGGAATACCAACAGAAAGGTTCAATTGTTCTATGAAATATGATGGTAGTAAATCAGAACGCGATTTTATTTTATCTTTCCTGGCAGACCAAAAGTTTGTTTCTGATTTGTAAAACATTCAAACAAACATTGAAGAACTTGATTGCATAATAGCTAGTCCCATTTCTCGTTTTCGAAAGTCTCAAATAGTGTTGATGTATCATATCTTTGTTTCGCGTTGTGTACGAATGTGAACTTTCATTTGTCCTATAGTTTTTAAAGTTTGCTTTTATATGCATAAGACATTGCAGTATGTGAGTACATGGCAGGGTTAGTATCTTAAAATATTTGAAAGCGCCCCTACAATCATCTCTATAAGGCAATCCAGCAATGATTCTGACCGCCTTCCTTTGCATGGAGAAGACTGCTGAAGCGTGTGCTGAGTGGCCCCATACTAATAGGGCATAAGATGTTGTGGACTGTATCAGTGCGTGGTAAGCTGATAACAGTGCTGAGTGTGACAAGCAATTTCGCAGGTTACGTATTAGAAAGATTTTCTGTAACATATTCTTGCAGACAAAAGTCGTATGTTCTTCCCAGATGAGTTTACCGTACAAGAGGACACCTAAAAACGTAACGCAATGAGAGTTATTTAGGTCTGTGTGCTGTTTGAAGCTAAACATCAATGTCTCAGACTTAACTTAATGTTATGCAGCCATAATTGTGTCAAGGACAGACTGTTATTGGCCTCAGTAAGCAGCATTTTAAAATCTCTATTTGAATGGGCTAATGAGGTATCGTCAGCAAAAACAGTAAACTTTACTGAAGGAGCACTATCAGGCAGGTCGTTGACATAAATAGGACTGGACCTAGGACAGTGCCTTGCGGTACCCTATATTTAATGTTAATCGATTGAGAGCTGACGTCCTTAAAATTGACGAATTTTCGGAAAAGTTGTAAAATTTCAGTTTATTAATTGATATATTGTGCGGTACCTAATCTAAAGCCTTACTTATGTCTGAGAATTGTACATGGACGTACCCATAGGTCTCAAAGCCCTCATTTATTACATCAATTATTGCCGCGGTTGTCGATAAATTAGCCCTGATACCAAATTGTGAGCAACTAAATAAATTTAAGTTTTTAAAATAAGTTGTCATTTGAATTTTAAGGATAACTTCAAATTTTTTTGCATTGTGGGCACACTTTTGAGCATTTCAGAAATTTCGGAAAAAATTATTTCTGATACATTGATTGATGAGTTTGGTCAGAGGAATGAGAATAATATGTTTAATACAGTTAAGAATTTTTACATTAATACCATATGCATCGTTACTTTTCGTCTTTTTTAAATTATTGATTATATCCAGAACTTGGATATATGTGACTTCAGAAAAGTTTTATTACTTATCTGCATATGTTTCGTGGGAACTTGTAAAATATCTCTCCCGAATATCATCGGTGGGAGGTATGGAATTGATTAAATGTTCAGCAATGTTACCGAAATAATTATTGAAATTATCCGGAGAAATAATTTCTGACGAATTATCAGACTTGTTTTTATTTTTATTGATTAAATTCCACATTGCTTTCTGTCGATTTCCATTTCGATTTATGTAATTATCATTTGCTGCTTTTTTAGTTTTTATTATCTCTTTTCTATAAGTGTGTTTTTGTCCCTAATAAGCTCTTTCAGGTAATCACTAGGATACGTCCTATATACATTTAGGAGAAAATGAAATGTCTCCCTCAATCGAGTCAAATCATCTGTGTACCAATTCAGGTTGTTTTTATTGTTTTTTTTAAATTTTGGACTTGACTGGAAATAATTTATCTAGAGCCGATCTAATTCCATCAAAGAAAATTGAGATTGCATCTATATCAACAGAGGAATCATCGATAAACCTCCAGTCCATCATTTGTAAATAACTGTTCAGTTGAAAAGAGCCTAAGTCGGATGTACCCTCTTTTTTACTAGAGCTATTGGTATAGACTCGGCGGATGCATTGTTGAAGGCACCCTCGATGTCTAAAAATGTTGTTGAGTGTTTAAACTCCCGTAAACCCTTCTGAATTTATCACGTATGGTATTTTGAGGGACCAGAGGAACTGATACATGTACTTTGACAATGAATCATGAATGTCTTAAAGGTGTTAGTTTTGAGTAACAGGAAATTATCGGTCACATATTTTTGCAATCATGTCTCAGTTCAGATATTGAAATTCTAGCCTATACCCGAACGTCAATCTATCCACTACGATAACCATCATCTTGTGTGTTCTGACCTACCTCAAGAATATATTGTACCATTTCGTGGGTTGATGACAGTATGTTTATCAACTTATTTATTTTCATTCGTTAATATCCTTTCGAAACCCACTGCTACACGATCATTGGTGGATAACCGTGTTTAAAGCTCATAATTTTATCTTGATGCATACGTCTCGAATAGCGTTAGATCGGCTATTGTCACGGTTGGTTTTGAAGGCTTATTGAATTAGAAAATCTGTAATTTCCAGAGGAGAATGACATTAAAATAATCATCCATTCAAAACTTCCATGAGGGCATGAATAATAAACTGTATTGGTCCTGGATTCGAAAACTTAAAGCCTAAAGCAATATAATTTGTTTCGAAAAAGAAAACGAATGTTTGATAATCGTCAATGAAACGAGTTGTACTTGTTAAGATCATTTCATGAATGAGATAATAACTGAAACGGCCTTGTTCATTAACATTGACTTTTAATTTTGAATCTAAGTTTTTTGTTGTTTTCTTTCTTTCACTCCCTACATCCCACTACTCAATTCAACCAGGAACTTTTATAAATCCCACATCTAATGAAAAATTATAAAATTTTAGGTTAGGTTATATCCTAATATTGGTTGTAGTGATTGTGTTTTAGGGAAATATCTATTAAACTACCAATGAGGAAACGAAATCACAAAAACGAGACTATATATTATTATTACGTCTTTACTTAGCAAAAATACTAATTTACGAAGTCACTATACATAAGTATACTTGTTAAATTGCAGGAAATATATAACACACTACCAGTCAAAAATAACGATCACACTTAATAAAATATTGGTAAATATTATTTTACCTATAAAACACATTATTAAAAACATATATACAAAAATAAATATATATAGATGATATTTCATATATAGAATACATCAAAAAAAGTTTTTGTAAGTAACATTATACACGTCTTTCACAAACTATTTAATGAATAAATAAAGGAATAAGTACATTATAACTAACTACTTCGTGCATGAGATTGGTTACTGTACTCAACTTTGAATAAATAGATAGCAAAGCAGGTCTTCAAAGATTCTGGAAGTGTATTATAACAAACTACACTCTTTTGCAACAATGATTTTTCTGTGCTTCCTAGCGGTGACACTCAACTATCTGAATGAAAATACAAATTTTCACTTTCAGATTTTTTCTCTCAAGTTATATAGTGTCTTTCACAATAGTTATCAGATGTAGTTCAATGTCCAGCGTGGCTTTAGTCGGGGAAGTAGTTGTTTTCTGTTAGATATTACAAAAAAGTTACTTCAATTTATCGTATGTTTTTCCATTTTCAGAGGAGTCATGTATTGGTTCAATTTTCAATTGAGAATGTTTCTCTTTACAGCATGAATCCCTTCCAATAGAGGTTATCTTGTACGATGTAAAATAGCGACTAAAGTTTAACTTTCAGTCACAGATGATTCCATAACTGACTTTATGAACATCCTTTTCATATTTCCAATAAAATCAATCAAATTTTTGTTTATTACAGTTTGGCAAACATAGCTGACATTGTGAAATTCCCACTTCTTGCGCGAACAATCACGTGAATATCACTGGATAGTCCGTCGTACGACTAATGCGCATCATGGGCGGAAATATGTTTGCCAAGCTGTACTCGTAAGCAGAAATTTGGTTTTTGAGGAATTCAGCTTGAGCAAGTTCCCTTTTGCAGGTCGTTGTAAACAGTATCCACAAAAGTTATTAAGTCTTCAGCGCAAAAGTAAATTAATGTATCATCGGCAAATAAATGACTTTTAACACAACTGAAAATTTCATTTATATATAAAAAAATACAACAGTAGCCCTAGTGTGCTACCTTGAGGTACACCGTTTTTTTTCGAAATTTCTGAAGATGTTATTTTGTTTATATGAGTAACTTGCTTCCTATTCTGCAAATATTTAATGGGCCTGATAATTATTCAAGTTTCCCATATATTTAGTTTCAATGTTAGCAAACAATTTTAGGCATAAGATGTCCGGAGGACTGCTCATTGCTAATATCATATACAATAGGAAAAGTTGGGTCGAAAATCCATCAGAAAACAACTACTTTCCTGGCTAATGCCACGACGAACATTGAATTACATCTGATGAAATTTCCGTGCAGAGTTCCTACAAGGTTATCTCTGCAATTGCTTGGTTGCATGGGAATTTTCATGGAAACATTCGGACCACCTATATATCGATTTCGGAGTGTTGCTCCCCATCAGTATAGGGTAGGTCTAGCAGTCAATAACTAATGACTGCAACGAATGAATCGACAGCCAAACCCATTTACAGACCGAAACTGAGACATCTTATGCCTAAAGTCATAAGCTCATTGTGAAATACAGTTTTCTTTTCCGTTTCATATACGGTCTTGACGATCGTGGCATGGGTATTGCTTTGGTTGGGCTTCCGGCACTGAGATGGCGCTCGCAGTTTGGAATTAATCCACTGTGCGGGCGCGGTCTCAGTTTCGGTCTGTAAATGGGTTTGACTGTCGATTCATTCGTTGCAGTCATTAATTATTGACTGCTAGACCTACCCTGTACTGATGAGGAGCAACACTCCGAAATCGATATATAGGTGGTCCGAATGTTTCGATGAACATTCCCATGCAACCAAGCAATTGCAGAGATAACCTTGTAGGAACTCTGCACGGAAATTTCATCAGATGTAATTCAATGTTCGTCGTGGCATTAGCCAGGAAAGTAGTTGTTTTCTGATGGATTTTCGACCCAACTTTTCCTATTGTATAGGATATTAGCAATGAGCAGTCCTCCGGACATCTTATGCCTAAAGTCTTAAGCTCATTGTGAAATACAGTTTTCTTTTCCGTTAGCAAACAATATCCGGTAATCATAACATAACCCGTTCAAAATTGAATCATGAATGTTTTCCATCTTATTTACATAAAAAAAGGCTTAATGGACTCTCCGCTTTTTGTTATCAAGATGAGAAAGTAGCAAATTTGAATAATTTATTTTTCGGGTGCTGATACTTTCAAAGAACATAGTTGTTATTGAAAAAGTTTTTACGACAAACATTCAGTTTCCAACAAATGTTCAGATTCTGCTCGAGATAACAAAGAGATATTTGATATTATAACATTAGAAATTTAGAATTTCTGTGTGGCTTCTCGATTGATGTAGAAAAAATTACTGCTTACGTATATTCGAAAATTTTAATCTACCTGTGAGAACTACTATCAACAAACTTTATTACAAGTCAGTATTGTTCAGGAGAGAATAATAGGTAATTAATGTTTTTTAAGTGCAAAAACATAATTGATTGATTGAACAGGAAGTTGTAATATCGATAATTAGTTCCAATAATTATACACCTCAGCGATGAACTCTTGAGAACGAGCAAAAAAGTTATATATTTGTACCTATCTCCGTTAGGGGTCACAACGCTAGCGAATGAAACCTGTTACGTATAGTCCTTGAATGGAATGACCCACATTTTTATGCATTTGGCAAGCGGTTAGATCAGTCAAAATAGTTCAGATTATAGTGTCAAATAAGTGAAAAAATAAGGTGTAAAAAACGGTTTTTGGTTTGTATGCATTATCCTATAAGTGTTTTTGATTCATGGTAATGGAAATGTTAGCTTTATGATGAGTGTATTTGACCAGAATTAGATTGATAATTTCACTCGCCGTATATAACCCTCCTTTCCTGTAATATTAGGGCCAATAAGGGACGTATGTCACGATAATATGCAGTTCCTTCCTTTTGAGTCATGCTTTGTCATGGCAACCACGTATCCAAACAACAACGGATAATATAATATCATCTTGCTACTAATATGATTGTCAGTCTGACAGATGTTATATGTCTATAAGGCATTATCTATAACTATTGAAAAATTCACGGCAATGGAACTTTTTTTACTTTGTTCGTTCGTGAAATTATCTCAATGAATACTCCTCGTGCTCACAATAATATCGAAAATTAAAGCTCATTTCGCTATCAAATTTAACTCCTAGATCACGAACACATTGCTCTCTTTTGAGAGCTACATGATTCAGTTTATATTAAAAAAGATCTTTTTGTACTGATTCGGCATCTTTCTGTTAACTAATTGCTCGATAAAGTTGCAGATCGTCCGCAAACATAAGAAATTCTGATTATTTGAAAACCAACCCTATATCAGAATTGAATAAGTTAAAGAGCAACAGGCCAATATGGGATCCCTGAGGCACTCCTGATGGAACCTGAATCAATAACCAATAATTTTTGTAGTCTGTATTCAGCATATAAAAAGCTAAATCAACAAAATAGATTATCAGAAATGTATTCTTTAATAAACAAAAAAGTAATCACTGGTTAACTCTGTTCGCTTTCTAACCATCAATTTTTCGAAGTTGTCATCTGTCAGAGATCATTTCGCCGTGGACTGTTGACATTTATGGCGACTGAGAACAACCGCTCCATTAGCACAGGGTAAGGTGAACAGGTATTGTACCTCAAACACATTTTTTCAATGATGTGATCATCGTTCAAGGATATCAAACTACTATTTTTTTCATCAACAAATTTATACAGTTCAAGTTCTATCTTGGAAATTTTTACTGCTTCGTTTTCAGTAGCAGATTGACTAACAGATTTAGACGGGGCTGTGTGGTTTGTTTGGGTGGATGTTCTGGTTTATAGCAATAAAGAAAGTCAATTGTGGTGGTATCACTTGAACCCCTGATCGTTCGCAATCTTTTTCATGAGTTCATAGAAATGTTTATAGGACATTTTACCAACGCAATTTAAACTTGGATGGAGAAGTTCTCGAAAAAATAAACTCGCATAAGAGGCGCAGGTATTGGAGACTTTTACCAATATGTACACGGATACGAGTACTTTATTGAAATTGTACCGGGTACAGAGTATCAGAAATATATAAGTTCAGTACTTGAGTATTCCCACCAATGACTGCCTAGCTCCTCTGGTATTATGTTCTTTCTGAAATATCAACCGTCTATAAATGACCTGAACTTATAACCACTCCCAAAAATGGAAAAAAATGGAGATCAACACCCACATGGCATAATACATGCGATAAAATATCTAATCAGCGATAATGATATTGTCAAAGAGACTCGATAACCGAGATAATTTCGGTAGAAATCAATAGTTCTATCTATAGAAATACAGTTGCGGATAGCGTTCATATCAAGTCGAAGCACCGTTTTTTAAACTAACACTGTTCTTTGCTAATATATTCACAGTGATATTTGGACAAAGTGTTAAGCATTTTCGGAGACTTGGTGTAGGTCGAGATGTGCAAAGGAGACAACTTGGTACGTTGAAAAATTGAATAAAGTCCTGAAAATAACTACAAAAATGATGGTTTCAAAAAACCCACAATGATATCAAGAATTATTTCCAACATGCAATTTTTAGTTTTGAGTAATTTCTGATGAACATGAGTCTGCGTGACGATTTGGTCAGTATCTGATACATCAAAATTTTGGTTGCTGAAACTTCTAGAGAGTTCTACATGATATTCTATTCCATAAGAAACAGTTTCACTGCGATCTCTTGTGTTTGATCACTGGAGATATAGCAAAGTTGAGTGTCTTAGTTTTCTTGGATACCAAGCTTACCTAATACCAGGTAAGCTTGGTATCCAAGAAAATATAATGAAAAAGTTGAGTAAAAACGAAATTGGAAATAACCCTAGTGGGATATAGACGTACCTAAGACATAATCTAAAGAGTCGAACCTATTATAATCCATTATAATAATAAGTTACGATGTATTCTGTACAAATTAAAATTGATGAAAAAGATCGTGTCACCCCGCCACATGAAAGTTCTGTACCACTCCCTCGTAGAAAGTCACATTCGTTATGGGATAGCTTGCAATACTCATATTCGTTCTCTTGAGATAACACAAAAAAGATTCTTGAAACTGATTTTATCCAAACCACCCCGCTTCTCAACCAAAAGTTTATTTTTGGAAAGCAATGTCATTGATTTCCGTCAATTGTTTTATTATAGTATCATAATCACTTATCATCGAAATAAACATAAACATTATTCCTCAAGTCCATAAATTAATATGCCAGCGCTCATACAGTTATCAAGATCCCAAACTAAATAATACTATTCCAGATGGTCTGCATGATATTAATGCACTCAATTCATTCAAAAAAGTCCTTAAATCCTTCGTTTCCAGTAAGACAAGGCAGAAAATTGCTGATCTTATTGATAGGAGAAATTTTTAATGATTCATAACTGGCTTTATCCTCTCCAAAAAAAAAATTACTTTCTTGCGTTTATTCCAATGCATTTGTTTTAATGGAACAGAATGGGTGTATTTTTGTATTCATGTAATATATTGCATGTATTCAAAATGCACTAGTTACTAATTTTGTACCTACTATTTTTATACTGATTTTTTAATATGTAGGCCACTCATATTTATGTTATACGCATTTTTTACCAGTCTCTTGACTAGTGTTTTTCATCCATCGAGTATGTGTCTACTTCATTTTAACTAAAGCGTTTTTTCACCTTTCAATTTTCCACATTCTTTGATATGTACATACTACATACATGATTTCGCCGATCTTTTTTCATCAACCCTTGTTGTATTCTAACTAGTCATTATTATTATTCCATATTATTAGTATATTGTAAGATTTAATTTGTTCAATGCTGAAACAAGTGCTCCAGCACTTATCGGCATCTGCTGCTTTATTCACGTTACCATTTTGAATTACGAATCTTTTTGTGATATTTTTTGTGAATAAAGATTATTATTAGATTATTATTATTATCATTACATAGTGGCTTTATACAGTTTAGGCAGTTCCTGACAAGAGTGCTGAAAGTTCTGTTAAACGTCGCATCTCTCAGCATTGTTCTGAGGAATGAACCGAGGTGATCTGTAAGGTTGGTACCTCAGATCGTCATAAGAACATGGAAGATCCTGTTTTCAAAAAGAGATCAGTATAAATTTGCAGTGTTTTTTAATAGGTCTTTCGGGGTCATTATAGTTAATGAAAAGGTGGGATGACATAATACTTCTTTGAGGACTGACGCATCAAGTACTGACAACGGAACAGGATCTGAAATGTACCCTAAAAGTCTCAGAGAAAGCCGAGTTTTATATCAAACTGTGGTGCAGTTTTCTAGTAGATAGAACTTGAAAATGATTGCTCAAACTAGTTTAATGGGCATTAATGCCTTACCCATTGTCTTCTACCTCTGCATGCTTTGCAAGACAATTTTATTTTAAGTCATTTCTTGTAGAGTTCTAAATCGTTCCCAGGCCAATTTCTCCTTCAACCTGAAAGAGCAAATGAGCTTTCAGAACCTAAACAGGTTCTTGCTCTATGCATATGGATGTATTGAAAAACATTTGCCGGAATATGAGAATTTCATCTAGACGGCATATTAAATAGCCTGTCTGGACTGTCATTGCCTTTCACTCTAATTTTTGGCTACCATTCATAGCCTATATTATCACCACGACAGAAAGAAACCACTAATTGCAGTTTTGATATCAAAATAACATTTTTCAACCGTCAAGTCATGAAATAATGACCTGAACACATCAGTTTCACTAACGATTATAGATAAATACTTCTCCGTACGTACCTGAAAATACGTGGTTCGGCGTGAAGCATTGATATAGTCACGTAGTCGTCTAGGTAGAAAAAAATTAGCACTTATATTGGTAAACGTGATAAGGCTTTGTCAATATTGATAAATCGTTTAGCACACACGACAAACAGTGGAAAATGTATTGAGGTAGTTGGACATCACAAGTTAACCATTGCCACGTGCCGATGCATGAGTGACGACAGCAGTAATCGTTTCTGCAACCATGCAAATGATGTGAAACTTTTTCGTTATTTTCAGGACATAGTTGACGTTGTTTCATCCTATGGAAATTCATTTGTCTATCGATAAATCCGTTTCGGTGATAAAAATAAATTACTTTGTTGATAATTCACGTCACCCGATAGAAGTGTGAAAGAGGGAGACCGTGTCCTTTTTCACGAAATAACAATTCATGTTATTAAGAAAAATATTCAAAAACCAAATTAGGTTTAAATAGTTAATTGCCTGGAAAAAACTACAAAATGGAAAAAATATCGAAAAAAATTTATCAATTATGAAATCATGCAGAAAAAGATTTTAAGAAAATGTTGGTTATTTCAATGGGGGGGTGAGCTCTGAAGGAGAAAATAGTATGAAACAATGACGAAGTACTGTAACGATTTATGTCGAATCATAAATCTATTGGCTGGAATAGTAAGTTGTCGGATATTCTTCTCCGTTTCTTCTGGTTTCAATGTTCTCAGTAAATTTCGGTAGTAGTGGTAGTTGTTGTGGGGACGCTGTTATTTCATCCAGGAAACAGGCCTCTAGGTCCTTTTTGCCATCCTTTGGTCTCCTTATCCATAGAATACTATATCATTTGGTTTACGATTATTTTATTATTTTCTTTCTATAATAGAAATATGATCATAGGAACTATCAAATTGTATAGAAAAAGCAGACTCAGACTATACAATGCCCTTCCCGGTGACTTAAAATTGTTGGATAGCCCACATAAATTCAAGAAAAGAACAAAATTACTTCTCCTTGACCCCTGTCCCTATAATATAAATGAGTTTAATGACAATTTTCGATAAACTCGAACTTGGTTTGTAAATCTTTTATGTTGTACGTATTTTATACATATTTGTTATACCTGTCTTGTCTGATCGCTTCACAGCTCAATGGATGAAATAAAAATTGAATATTTCCTTAATTTCATTATAATTGAACTTACAAACAACACCCTGTACATTATACTCTTAGAAAAAGTAATAAATAGGTGTTCAAGGAGTATCTGAATATGTTTACGTTTTATACTTTTTAATATTATTTTTGTGCATGGAAAGTTTATTCTCAATAGAGTACATGACGAAGACATTAGTTTCCGCTAAAAAAGATACTGCTATTACTATCTGTTTTTTTGCATTTTCAATTGACGATATTTAGTAGTTTTGAGGTGCAACGAGAAAACTGAATACTCACAAATTTTGACTATACAGTGAGTACAAAATAAGGTTAAGGTTGTCCAACACGGGGATATCTGAAACGGTAATAGATACAATTTTGGTTAAAAGGGAAGATGTTACGTAACAGCAAGGCCATCTATATGGAAGTATGAAATTAAAAAAAAAATTGATTCTCAAATTAATTTGTAAAAACTGAATTTATTATTGAAATTTTTCTGGTGTTATCGTCAGAGCTGGAACAAACTAAAAAATATTTCTTCACAGAAACGTTGTATGAGCTTTTTTGTGATATTAATTTTACTGTACGAAGTTTCATTATCGAACAATCATCATCAACTTAATTTGTTTTTATTTGGCCCCGTTTTATTGTGTGTCAAATTATCAGAAATTTCTGAAGAAATTTTCTAGTATAGATCTGAAGAAAAAACAAAAGTTTTGGTTGAGGTGGTGAACATCTCTAAAACAATTCCTGATGATGCCCAAAATGGATCTGACACGTATTGAAACTGACATAACTGATACATCATTGGAATAAAAAAAAAATTAAAACAACTGTATTACTCGAAACAGAGCCATTTTTGAAAAAATTTGGTAGATGATGGTTGTTTGATAATGAAACTTCGGACAGTGAAACTGAACTCATCACAAGAAGTTTACAGAAAGTTTCTGTAAAGGAGAATTGGGGAGAGGTTTTTGTTATTTCAAAAAGTAACTGCTCCTCCTTTGAGTAAATGAAATGAACTGTTTTAATGGACTGTATTTGATTAGAAACGTTTAACAAATTATTGAAAACAAGAACTCAAAATTGACTGCGTCTCGTTCGTATCTTGAGGAGTTCTGTCACCGTGACAGATCGACGGTTGGTTGATTCGTTGATTCTATCCCAATACTATACGGGGTTATATCAAAGTCTGAACAAGAATTTTTTATTTAAAATCAGCAAAAATAAAATGAGAAATCGAAAAATTCAACTTTTCCACAATAATTTGAAAATATTTTTGGAAGTTTCATTCTCCCATATAGATGGAAGGGGAAATACTCAAAAATATGGGCGAGAAGCGTTCGGAAAAGATTGGGCATGGGGGGGAAACTGTTGAACATTCAGGCGCAAAACTCCCGGAAAAATTTGGGGGAAAGGTGGAGGGGGAAACTGTCCAAAATTCCTGGCGCAAAGCGGAACATTTGGGTGGGGGGTAAATAATCAAAAATCCACATCTCAATTTCATGGAAATTTTTTGTAGATCTGTTCGAGGATAGTAAAACTGTTTGGACAAAAAATGTGATTTTTTTTCACATACACTCTTTCGAAAACTCGTTTCAATTTCAATTTTTATTTTCAAGATATGAAAAAAATTCGTAGGAACTTTTTGTAGACCTGTTCGAGTACAATGAAACTGTTCGAATATATTTTATCGATATCTCATTCAGTTTTCAAGTTTTTTGGTGTTTTTAGAAAAAATCTAATTTTTCGTTTTTGTGAAATATTCTTGAAAAAGTGTATCTACATTTTCTTAGACTTTTATGAGATGACCAAAAAAGATTGTTTGTGAAATTTGAAAATCTGTCGCCATCGTGGAGTTTTTAGTAGTTTGAAAAAATTTAAATTTTTCATAAAATTGAAAAACTTAACTTTTTGTAGATCTCGTCAAGGACATCAGAACTGTGTACATTTTTTCGATATCTTGTTCGGTCATCGAGTTTTTGAAGTTTCAAATCTTTTTCAAATTTTTCATCTTTTTTCCACTTTTTAATAGAGTTGGAGAAAAACGGTTTGAAAATATCAGTGAGACTGGTAAAGACGTATCTGAGGCAATTTTGAGATTTTCATTTGTTTCATTAGTACGGTCAATATCTTGATTTTCTATTTTTTTAAATATTTCCTGGACTATCTTAAAGGCAATCGAAACAGATTTCTTGTTGAAATGAAAAAATATCAACAGTTTTTGAGATATTTTGTATTTTCCAAATTGCAATTTTTTTTCCAGTTTTCTCAAGTTTTTCCTAGTTTTCCGATCATTTTCCTGAAGTAGAGCTTCAGTAGGATTTGTTCGTCTAGTCGAGTTCTACACCCCGGAATTTTCGAAATTCAATTGAAACGGTTTGGCGTATTTAATTTTTATTTTTAATCGACATTTTTATTCTCAAAAACTATAAACTTCTATATAACATATTGAACTATATCTTCAAAAAATACTGAATTGATCAAATCAATTGCTGAACCTGTATCGAGGGAGGTTGAAACGAAAAAAAAAAACGGAAAAAACTCGTAAAATATTTCCAAATTTTCCGATCGCAAAAAAATCAAAACTGACAAACACTGTTCTCGAGTTATTAGAATATTTCAAATTTCGAAGCGATATCTCAAAGGCTCCGAAAAATATAACGGTTTGAAGTGCTTACGACAGACAGACGGAGCTACAGACAGACCGACAGACAGAAGAAAACTATCGGAGTCGGAGTCCAGGGTGGATGGGTGAGTTGTTGTTATCAAATAACGGACACAGCAGCTAATAAGTAACTATAACCATATATTTACACGTGTTACATAATAAAAGCACTCAATAATTAAAGGTATATAAAGTTGCTAAAGAATGGCTCTCAACAAGCTCGACCAAATAAAGGCCGGTCGAGCAGCTCGAAAAACGGAGAACATCGCGGCTTGAAAACTGAATACCAACTCTTTATCTTTTCTCATCTTTTGAACTCCATTTATCATTGCAGGTCAGAAATAAAGAAAAACCCAGCCTACGTCATTCCTAATTTCCAAATTCTCCGGCTTACGAAAGCGTAGTCATAAAACTAATAGCTGGCTGGCAAGGTTCGCATGGTAGGTAATCTGATTACCAAAAATCTAACTATGGAATTCCAAGTTCTGAAACTATTTTACCGGATTTAAATATTTCCCAATAGAAACATTTATAGTCTGACAAAGGCCCCATTTCTATTATCTTAGAATTTAAGAAAGAACAAGAAATAAAATTATAAAATATTTAGAAATGTTGTTAAAGATTATTTTATTGTTGGTAAAGCCCCTACATAACTGTGGGTTTCATATGTCAAATAAAAAAGTTGGGGTTAGCTGGAGGAACCGTAGGAATACAATTTCGTAAGAGGTCGTTGTACAAAATACTGAGGTGGTGCTGCTCAAAGTGAGACACACTGTATATGAAAATAATCTTTCAAATTTTTTTTTATCGGTACTGTCAGAACGCTTGTACTTGTAACGATATTTTGAGAAGATGAAACGAGAGTTTCATTTTCTAACCTAATTTGCATCATCATGCTTGCTGAAACAACAATGTTTGGAATATCTACCGGGCGGTCCCCAAGACTTTTCGTCAATCGTGACATACGGACCGAAACCAAAATTATAGTGTGAAGCCTTGTCGGCGTTTCCCACGCTCTTATATGGCAATGAAACATGAACTTCACGAGAAGACGTATGTAGAATACTTCTCCGATGATGCTTTAAAAAGATCTAGAGGATTAAGTTTAAATGCCAGTGTGTGACCGACGTTTGGATCATTTTCAGTACCACCAGTGACGTAGAAACTTTAGAGAGATGCGAATTAAAAAATGCTGATAACGACTTTACTTTTATTTGTGACGTTGATAAAAGGGAACGAGTGTTCATACTCGTGTGAATTGGCGGCGATTTTTTGCAAAAACACAAGTTTTTTTGGAGCTCTGGGTGGATATGAAAGAGTTCTGGAGTTTCTGATACAAATTTTGAATAATTCCAACAAATTGTGGATTTTATTAAGAATAATAAACCCTAAACAAAATTTTTTAGAGAAAAGCTTTTATTTAAATGCACTAAAAAGAAGAAAATAATTTCTAAAATGAATTGAACCCATCATTTTCTTACTTTATAAAATTTTGAACGATATAAAAGCTTGTAGCGAAAAGTATCCACGTTTTCTCATTGTAAATTAAATTTAAAAATACCTCAAGATTTATTCTCGCGACAAGCTTTATATCGTTTGAAATTTCATAATGTAACAAAATGATGAGTTTAATTTACTTTAAAATTTGTTTCTTCTTTTGGTGCATTTAAATAAAAGCTTTCCTCTAAACATTTTCTCCAAGTTCATTATTTACGGATTTTCTCGATTTCTATTTCGCGAGTTTTTCTAATTTTTTTCGTGACAGGATTTTTTTTCATCGTTATTTTCCATGTCCGAAACTGTTGAAACATTTTCCAAATTCCTTTGCGTTCTCTATCTAGCTTTTGAGGGGGAACAGGTGGGGTGAAATTTTTTTAAACCATAATATTTGACGGTCAGATATTTTTCACTATTTTTACGGATTTTTTCAGATTTTAATTTCCAGCTTTTTTGAGAAAAGAGGATGGGGGCGAGCCTCCCCTACCTAATTTATTTTCTTTGCTGTAATTTTTGACGTCCAAATCCGTCAAAAAAACTTCTGAAACCCTACGCGTTGTCTATCTTGCTTTCGGGGTCAACGGGGGACAATTTCTTTGACATCATTGTATTGAGTTTGACTCAAATACCAAAACTTTTTTATTGATTAGCTATAAGGTTTACACTTCGAATCACTATCATTTCGAATTGAGAAAAATTGAGGAATCTCATCGCAGTTGGGAGTTCTGAGTAGCACTTGGCGAGTTCTACAAAATATGTTAATCGAGTTTTATTGAAAAAGCAAAACTTTTCAATTTATTAGCTATTATAAGGTTCGAAATTCAAAAAACCCACATTTTGAATGAAGACAGAATGGTATCTCGGAACAGTTCTAATGAAAGCTGTAGTAGCACATTTTCTACAGAATTTCCATCAGAACTGCGATGAGATTCCAGTATTTGTCTTAAGTTGAAAGGATAGTGTTTCGAAGTCTTAACCTTATTAGCTAAATAATAAAAAAGTACTTGTAAAAAGTATTTGGGTCAAACTAAATGAAGTTATTTTTTCAAACACGACGAGTGCTACTCAGAACTTCCATCAGAACTGTCCTGAAATTCCATTCTATCTATAGATGAATAGAACACCAGTATGAAACTCGCCAGAAAAATAATTCTTTTGTTCCAAAATCTCGCGAAAATACTCTTCAAAGGTCTTATTTTTACCTAGCTCCTAGACTATATAAAATCATTCCATTACCCATCAAATAAACGCAAAACCTGAATCTTGAGTTTGCCAAGACTATGGATACACCAATATGTTGATGTCAAAATAATAATGATCATAGTTATCACAGAAACTGATTAGATTTTTATGTATACTGATATTATAATTTATGAATCTAATATTTCAATATTATGTAACAAGTATATTCATTCTTACTTGAGAGGGAGTTCATTTCTAGTCCCATGATAACATTATTCCTGCCACTTTCATTTTGTTTTATTATTAATAATTTATTATTTATCTTACTTACACCCTTTTTATTATATACATTCTCTTTATTATTCATATCATTATTTATCATTGTGTTAATTCATCCCACGCACAGGTATATCCCTCTGTGGGAATAACATATTTATTCTATATTTATATTATTGTGAAACATGTAATTACTATATACATATTATTTCTGAATAAATATTTATCATTATTATTATCCTCATTCGAAACGTAGCTTTTTCGAATTTCGCACCTTATGATAGCTAATAAATTGAAAGGTTTTGCTTTTTCAATAAAACTCGATTAACATATTTTCTAAAACTCGCCGAGTGCTACTTAGAACTCTCATCAGAACTGAAATATCAATTGTTTTTTTCAAAAGGATGGTTTTCGAAATTATTTTTTTCAATAAGTTTTTCATTTCCGCAGAACTATTTTCGAAAACTAACAAGAACTCCAAAACTCTTCCATATTTATCGAAAAATACCATCAGAACTAATTTTTTCGAAAAAGACGCGCCGAGTGAAGTTAGCGCCACTAATTTGTTTTTCTTATTAAAATCCACAATTTGCTGGAACTATTCATAATTTGTGTCAGAAACTCCAGAACTCTTTCAAATCTAACCAGCACTCTTTCAAATCCAACCAGAACTCCAAGAAAATTGTTTTTGTAAATAGTCGGCGCCAACTCCATATGAGTAGTGTACATAACTTAATTTCAATGGTTCAATTAACCTATTGTTTACCTGGGGACACGTTGCAGTTGGTTCCCCGTTTTCAACATGTCCGGAAAAAATTACTATTACGAAGTAATCTTATCTACCTCCTTATCTATGAAAACAGGAAATTATTGTATTTACGAGCAATATCTGATTTCTAGGAATAACTACGGTTAAATAAAACAAACGACAAAAGTATCTAAATATAGTCAAACAAACTAACAAATGAAACTTTCGTTATCTTTTATATTGTTATTTATCAGGTACATGAAACGAATTAAATGAGTAAACCTCTGCGCAGCTTGCTGCCATTAGATCGCTATCACGAATTTTTGTCAGCTTTCACGCAATCTCTCAAATGGCAATATGCTAGAAGGAATTACTGAAACTTGATATATAAAAACATATGAATTGAAATACATTTTTTGACAGGGTAGTGTTATTTCTCATTTTTTTCCGATGGGCTTTGTAAGAACAGAAAGTTTGAAAACGAAAACAAGTTCGAATGTTTTGCCGAAGAGTACAAATAAATGGTAAGAATAAAATCGACAAAGTCGAAGTACCCTTCTCTCCACATATTTCCACAAAGTGGAAAATATGTTTGAAAGTTTGAAATCATCAAGAACCATTTTCAAAGATATCGAGATAAAATTAACGAGACCCCCGGTAAACTTTGAACGGGTGATGGTAGATTCGGTCCCAACAACTAGCAGATTAAATTACAAATTTTTATAACCATTTATCGATAGGTACATTCCCTCCCAGTGAATGAATAATATAAATACCTGACATTTCCGAAAATAGTTGTGCATTCCCTCAAATGTCAACGTAAGGTTAGTTTGTCAGGAAATTTAGTTTCGAGAAATTTTTTCGAACGGAATTAAATACCAAGAAATAATGGAGCACAGAATCCATCCGAGCTCTGGGAAGGAATACCATAACATGGTACACGGACAAGTCCAAAACTCCTGACGGAACTGGAGCAGGAGTCTTTGAGCCTCGCACCAAATACTCCGAACCCATGGGCCAGTTCTCCAGCACCTTTCAAGCGGAAATTCACGCCATAGAAATGTGCATTCGGTTCAACCTCGACAGGAAATACCGGAACAAGGAAATCGCAATCCTCTCCGATAGTCCAGCAGCCATCAAAGCGTTGAGCTCATATAACATCAACTCGAAGATGGTATTGGAATGCCTAGACAAACTCAATGATCTAGGCAGGAACAAAAAGGTGATCCTCCTCTGGGTGCCGGGGCACGTTGAACTGGAGGGCACTGAACAAGCAGACACCCTGGCACGAGAAGGGGCATCAACGCCACTGATCGGACCAGAACCATTTTGCGGACTTGGAAAATCTCACTTCCAAATAGAACTCAATAAAACTGAAAAATCAATGAGAGCAACATACTGGCAAAGACTTCCAGCGCTAAGGCAGGCCAAAGATATCCTCGGCAATTTCAACCGAGCAAGATCGAAGACACTGATAAACCTCAGCAAAACTAGTCTAAAGACAATCACGGGATTTTTGACGGGGTACTGCAAAATCAAAGAACACATAAGAAAGCTAGGCTCAGAGGAGGGCAGCACCTGCAGATTATGTGGTGAACATCCAGCACCATATATTGATGGAGTGTTATGCTGTACATCACAAGAGATTGAATATACTGGGATCACACCAGCTAATGGTGGGAGAAATACCACGAATAGACCCTCTCAGAATCCTTAAATTCCTCAAGGAATTGAGGCTGAGGGGCAGCGCATCAGTTACCATCCACATTTACTATTACCATTAAGGATAGTTCGTTCGGGTTAGATCAGACTAAAAAATTACTCCTCACAAAATATATGTGTTTGATCGAGCAACTGTTTCTTTCATCATGCAAAGGTGATTTCAGTATCAAGTAGTGGTAGTTTTGCAATATTTTATATAATTTTCCAATATTATAGTTTTATTTCACTGGCCCTCCCTTCAAATATTTTGCACGGGACCGAATTCACCTATACAGTCTCTGGTACAAATAAAATTTGACCCCTTTCTCCTTGGGAGGAAATTTCCCTGTTCCCTTTGAACTCAAGTATAATGGACTGTCATAGTCAAGCCTGATTCAACTTCAGCTAATATGTAAACATTGGATTTACTTAGTTTTTACGCCAATACGTTTTTGTACGCAATGAAATTTTCTTGATTGACCATTCTCATGCCTTGGGCGATTTTCCAACTGAACTGACTCTATTGAAGACTGGTTTAGCTTCATCCACTTTTTATCTTCAGTAAATAGAGTTTCTGATCTCATCTTTGGGATTGTCGTCTTCTCAATATAATAACTTCGGTTGTCTACAAATTTATATGAGAAGGTTCTTCTAGGTGAAGAATTCTGGTGCTTGATGGATCGCTTCACCAGTCGCATCTCTTGAGATGGGAATATTGAATGATGACTCTCTTAGAATTGCCATTGGTTTTAGGATGAATTCAGCTATTTCTAACCAAATTTCTATCCAAGAATTATTGCCTAGAACGTCTGAATGACTCGGTATCAATTCAAAGTTCTAGATTTGGACTGGGGGTTTTGAGTCAACCAGCACTGGTTAATATTATTTTCATCAACTTGTAGATCATTGAGCGTGTGTTATTTTGCTTAAGAATTGGATATACACCGTTTTGTTTGTCTTTGCTTGTGAACTTTGCTCATATTTCTATTTCTTGAATACTGCTTCTTGGTTACATTTCGATAAGATAGAAAACAAACAAAGTAAATGAATGTCCAGCAATCAATTGTCGTGAATTCCATAAATGGTTAAATTGTTCTGTTCACCCAAATCACTTCAACTGAGTTCACAACATCCTCAAGACTGTTTTTCTGAACTCAATTTCAAGAAATGGTGTAGTTTCAAATTTTACATAATTATTTCAAGGTAATTTATTCTGAAACTCTACGTCTATGAACGTGTGATAGGTTAAGCTACTATTTCTGGGTACTTGCCAAGTTGTGACATTCTTAAGAATGGAAAAAATTAGGACACTTATTCTGAGAGGATATCACGTATTCTAAGATGATCTCATTCACGACCAGTACATATTTCAAGTTGATTGAAATATACGAACGATTTTTAAGTTGGAGATGTATTTTGAAATTGTAGATTTTGAATTGCAGCAATATCCAAGCTAGTGATCAAAATCAATACAAGCCCGAAAATGGACAATTTCAAAAAGAACTACAGGTTTCTCCAGTAGGAAAAATTAATCATAGGCATCTCACAGTAGATAGAGAAAATGGCAGTTTCTAGTATCACAACTACACTCAAGCCCTGAATAGAGACATTATTATATGCTCAGTATCTGAATATACCAATATCTGAGAGTTCAGGACAGTGTATGACTTGACGTTACCCAATTAGCACACCTATATTGGTAGAATATTGGTACAGTATTGTGAAAATCTTGGTAAAATATTTGAAATGAAAAATTGGCGAGAAAAAAAATGTGAACATTCGGCGATATTTGTCCAATTTTAGCGAAATTTACTCGAAGCAATATTGGCCTCAAAATATTTAGCGATATTGGTACAATATCGCTGGTACAATGTTCTGAAAATATTGGCAAAATATTCAAACTTTTTGATTTAATTGAAAATATGAACAGGATATTCATAATTGCTTCTGAAAAGTATGTTTTCCAATTCTTCCGACCTCCCTGATGATCTTAGAAGAGTGAAAAGAATTTTAGTCGATCAAAATGTATTGGAGGCCTAGCGAAAGAGATGCAATTATTCACGCATCAATGGAATGAGCGATTTTCTGTGAGTGATATTTCTGAATAACATTCTCCCTTATCTCATTCATAGATAAGAATCTCCAATGGAAACTGGACATTTAATAAATAATCAACTATCTGAATGAAAATGCAAATTTTCACTTTCAGATTTTTTCTCTCAACTTATATAGGGTCTTTCTCAATATCTATCAGATGTAGTTCAATGTCCAGCGTGGCTTTTGCCGGGGAAGTAGTTGTTTTCTGTTAGATATTACAAAAAAGTAACTTCAATTTTATCGAAGGGTTTTTCCATTATTTCCAGAAGAGTCATGTATTGATTCAATTTTCAATTGAGAATGTTTCTCTTTAAATTCAAACTTTATATTGTCGAGAAGTAAAATGTGAAAATTTTGCGATCTTGGTCAAATATTATTTAGACATTTCAAAAATAGTATTGTTGAAATTTTCCCGAAGTAATAATGGCCTCAAAACATTCATCGATATTGTACGATTTCTTTTGGATATATTAGTGGAAGTGAATATACCTTGGTGAATCATTAAATGTCTTCCAGTTGATCAAGGTGACACCAGAATCTGCCTTTTGGTCGCCATTACCACTGAGTAAGCTGTCTTGAATAGAAGTTATGTGAAGTATTTAATATAATTTCGTAGGTGTTAGAAGACGTTCCATATGTAGAGCCACCTATCGGATTTTTATCCAGGTTTCATTATGATATAATTTTAATATGATTCATTGAATATTCTGCCGATATTTGAAATTCAACTTATTCTAGATGTTGAAAACGATATGAATACAAAATTGTTTTATCGATATTGGTAAATATCATTGAACAAATATTGAGCCAATATGACTTATTATAATTTGTTGAATATAGTTGGAATGATATTCAACCTATGTGCTATCAAACTTGGAAATACAATATAGTTGTATATCTCTAGAATCGCGATATGACTGGAATATTGGGATTGAAATATTTATCCTAGATGTTGAAAACAATATGTAGACAATATTGTATTATCAATATTGGTAGAAATTATTCAACCAATATTGATCCAACACTGAATGTGACAATCTACATTCAGAACAGGTTCAGCCAATATTCCATCAATATTATTAATATAATAATTGGACCAATATTATTTTTTCATTTACAATATACCTATATTGGCTCAACATGAAACCAAGATTCAGCCGATATGATGTGCTATACCTGCGATAGTTAAAAATCATATTTTTTCATTTGGTGTGGACGAATTTTCTCGATTTGGAGATGTAACTGATGTCAATGGTAATGGTAATAGGTGGGGGACGCAAGCGTCAGCGACTAGGCCTCAGTGGGCTCTTTTCGCAATCCCCGGCATCTTCACTCATCCCATGTCGGATACCTGCTCGAACCTCTTCGACCTTCTTATGAAAGTCGAAATGTCCTTCCATTGCAACGAGTGCAATTCTTCCTCCTTAATAGTGGCAGCTCCGAAGACGTTTTGTCTGAGCATGCCATAAATACCACATTCGCACAGGAAGTGGAAGGAGTCCTCCTCTTCCCCACATTCCGTGCATAGTGGGTCTGCCTCAACTCTGATGAGAGCCAGGTGCCTCCTGAGGCCGCAGTGGCCGGTAAGAACTCCCACCAATAGTCGGAGTTCTTTGCGGCTTAGCTTCAGTATCTTGGCCGTCCTTGCCATGTCGGGCCCCGATATCATCTGCTTTGACTGCCTGCATCCGTCTATCCTTCTCTACTCTTTTCCTAATGTATCAACGGCCCACTCATTCAGTGCCGTTGTTACTTGTCTCCTTGTTATGCCGAGTGCGGGTTCGGGCCCGTAGTAGGGTTGTCCGGCTCCTTGCTTGGCTAGCTGGTCCGACTGCTTGTTGCCTTCAATCCCTGCATGGCCCGGGACCCACATCAGCGTTATTTCCTTTTCAGTCGCAAGACTCTCCAGGGCATCTCTGCACTCCTGAACCAGTACTGATCTGGTTCTGGTTGCATTCAGAGCTCTGATGGCGGCCTGGCTATCCGAGCAGACATATACATGTCTCTCTGGGCCGGACCTCACCTCTTCCATTCTGGTTGCCTCCAGGATGGCATACACCTCTGCTTGGAAAACTGTTGTCAGAGAACCTAGCGCATATGCTCTTTTCTCTCCGTTTTCCAGGTAAACTCCTGCTCCGGCTTGTCCTTCCTCCAGTTTGGACCCGTGTGTAAAACAGACTAGGCTTTCTGGGGGAAATATCACCCTTTCCTCTTCCCACTCTCTCCTGTCTGGGATCTCTAGCGAGATCATCTTTCTCCACCTAATTTTATCCTCTGCCTGTATCACTTTGATAGCGGATAGTGGGACTTCTTTCTCCGCTACCACAGCGATTTCGGTATGCCCTGTGTACCCCTCTCCTCTCCAGCTCCCTTAGTCACGCATTCTCAGATAGGACGCCATCGCTTCCTTCTTTATGCAAGTTGGAAGCGACGGCAGACCCATCATGGCGTCTAGGGCTGCCGAGGGGGTCGTCCTCATCGCGCCGGTTAATCTGGTCCACTCTCGGCCACCAGACCACTGCTCCATATAGGATTCTGGGTCTGATTACCGCCGTGTAGATCCAGTGAAGGATGTGAGGTTTGAGTCCCCACCTCCCTCCCACTGCCCGGCGCAGACTCCATATAGCGACCACCGCCTTCTCGACTACTCGATCGACATGTGGCCCCCAAGTTAGCTTCGAGTCCAGAATCACCCCAAGATATTTTACCTCTCTAGCCAGCTCTAGGGGTTTTCCACCCTTTACTGGTGATCTGAACTCATCTACCTTCCTTCTCATGGTGACTGATGTCAAGTCATACACGAAATAGATCATTCAGGGCTATGCTTACCTACACCGAAAACTTAATTTCTCTTTCAAAATTGATCAAGTGTGCATATGCGGGACTCTATATTCCTTTAAAATCCGAAACAGATTCTTAGAACACAGACAAACAGTTAGTTATAGAAAGAAGACACTGAACTTGCTTGAAGATTCATATCTGCGTTAAAGAGAATACTACTCCGGATCAACAACACGTTGTTTTAATGAAACTACTCGTTAAATTCATCCGAGAACAGTAATTTGTTTGATTATTGTTAATATGTGGAGCATTTCATCTGCAAGTGCAACGAAACGAAAAAATCGCTGTAATAAGATAGATGAGTTACTTTATTTTTACTGCATTTTGCTAGAGGAAATGATACATTATAGGAAACAAAACAACAGTTGAGTGGGAATATTTTCAATAGTTTATTTTCTCTATTCACATTAAATGATCTAACACATGATAAATCAAAAATAGTATGGCTCCTAATCAATGGTGACAGTTTTGCATTGATATAATAATAATAATAAAAACCTTTATTCATCGATAAAATACTCAAATACTTAAAATATCACTAATCAATAAACTGAACATAACATAATAATGGGTGACAATTTGCAAAAATCTCTTTATCTCTGGAAACAAAGTATAAAAAATCACTAGTCGTTCTTGTAATAGTAGGAGGAAATTAGAATCAAGATATAACTGACAAATTCTTAACCACCGCATTGCAAATATGGCCACCTCATCAAAACGAACCACCCTGAATAAATTTCGATACAATTATTTTCAGAAAAAATTAAAAGTCATGTGTAAAAAACAATAATTCACAATGGGGCATATTTTGACATATTCACATTTGATGTAACGATCCATATCGCATAGAATATTACATTTTTCGAATTTCATCTCCTGGGAATATTTCAAAAATACAAATTCCCGCGGACATTACTTCATCTTATAGAAAATTTCATTTTGAATTTAAAAATGTACTTCTTCTTCAAATCAGAATGCTAATTAATTCAGAAAATGTGGATTTTGTGGATGGGTGCATTTTTTCGTCGAAAAAATTGCTTTTTTCCAGTTACTTACCCCTTTGTCGAATTTAATTTTTGTGGTGATATTCGGAATCAACCCGCCATGTTACGGCTAAGGAAATTTTGCGATTTTTCGAAAAATGGAAAATAAATTTTTTCGTAAAATTCGATTTCCTTCTATATAGAATATTGCACTTTTCGAATTTGATCGTCTGGGAATATTTCAAAGATGCGGAATCCCGCGAGTATTATTTCATCTCATAGAAAATCTCTTTCTGAATCCGAAAGTGTAGTAATTTTTTCAATCAGAAGAATAATTCATTTAGAAAATGTCGATTTTGTGGATGGTGCATTTTTTGTCGAAAAAATTGCCCTCTCCCAGTTACCCTCCTGTCAAATTCAAAATTTGAGGTTATATTCGAAATCGGCTCGTCGAGTTACGTCTGAGGAAAGTTTGCGATTTTTTGAAAAACGGAAAATAAAACTTTTCGCAAAATTCGATTTTGTTCTATATAGAATATTGCATTTTTAGACTTTGAAAGCCAGGGAATATTTCTAAAATGCGGAATATTACTTCATCTTATAGAACTTTTCTTTCTGAGTACGAAAGTGTACTAGTTTTTTCAATAAAAATGCTAATTCATTCAGAAAATGTCGATTTTGTGAATGGGTGCATTCTTTCGTCGAAAAAATTGTCCTTTTCCTCTTACCCCTTTGTCGAATTAAATTTTTGAAAAATAAAATTTATCGCAAAATTCGATTTCATTCTATATAGAATATTGCATTTTTTGACTAACCTAATAATTTGTAATTCCCAAACTATATATATCAAAACATGTCCCCCCTGTATATTATTGTCAACATGTTTATCAATTTTAGCTGAAAATCATTATTCCGAAAGTTAGTTAACCCATTAAGGCCCAAATTATTCTCGTTGAGAATTTTCATTTCATTTTCCTAATATAGCTTCATTTCGAGGTGAAAAGCCCATGATACACAATATTTTGGCACATTTTTCATTAAGATTAAAAAAAAGGCCGTCCTCAATTGAGGACGCTGGGACATACCGGTATAAAAATATTGAAAATGAGATATCTTGAAAATTCAAATTTATTGTATTTTTTTTACAAATATATCATAATTAAAGTATGCATGTCCAGTTATGAAGCTAATGTTTCTTGTGAAATTCATTGAAGCAGGTAGGTATACAAAGTGTTACATTTTTGGCAAAATGTCCTTGGTTTTGATGATCAATATTTGTTCTGACATCTTCGCTGTTTTTCCCGCTTCCCCACAGTATGATTTGTACAATCATATCTGACTTCTTCAATAATATTGGTCCTTGATGTCAAGGCACAAGGAGGACGTCCTCTGCTGGTTCTCACGTCGTATCCTTTTTTGAGATAAGGATATGCTACTTCTCTTCGGAAATCCTTTATAGATATTCTCTTATCCCCTTTATGTATCATGTTGTACAATACACACCCATTTACTACGGCCATATCTACCATACGAGTGAAGAGACACCAATACCATTTCTTTCCCCTAATGGAAATGTGGTGTTTTTCTAATAACCAATCGTGATGATCCACGCCACCCATGTATTTATTATAATTTGAGATAGTAGATGGCTGTGAAACTGGAATCTTCTTACGTTCTTTCTTGCTCCATCTTTGTACTTGATTGGTTGGGAATATAGTATCATAATTGGTTGCAACAGAAACACATTTACTGTCATTCCATTTACAAATAAGTATTTTGTTGGAGTCATCAAAACGCCAATCGTATGCACCTCGAGGCTCCTTTTCTAGGATCTTTGATGATTTGATGGGACATTTAGCTATTCTATTTTCTCGCACTGTACCAGTAGCACGAAATCCTAGATCTTTCAGTTGACAAAGTAGACTATAACTAGTAAAAAAATTATCAAAATAAACCAGATGTCTCTTAGGATTGTCTACAATTCTCAGCATATTCAGAACAACACTTGTACCTAGAGGCAAAGATTCATCTCTCTGACTTTTTCCACAATAGAGTGAAAAATTATAGCAATATCCATTATCTCCACAGAGAGCCCATAGTTTGAAACCGAATCGAATCGGTTTTGCTCTTATGAATTGTTTCAGTGAATTGTGCCCATAATATTTCACTATCATTTCATCAACAGCTAGGTGTCGGTGAAAGACTCCCCATTGTTGGAAGCGAGTACTCAGCAAATTCAGCAATGGTCCAACTTTGAATGACCTGTCATGCTTGTTGTTTTCAGCTTGTGAATTATCCACAAAATGAATGAGCGACTTGATTTCTCTGTATTTATTACGACTGAAAGCATTCTTCACAAGCGGTACTCCTAAGTCTTCCTGCTCGGACCAATAATCCCTCTCGCTAGGTAATTGATGGTAGCCGGTGAAAATCAGGAATCCAATGAATGTTTTTATTTCTTCGATGCTGATTGAGTAATCATGTTTATTTTTCTGTTCGGTTGCATATCTTTTGGTTTCTGTAATAATGAGGTTATAAACATTATCATCAAAAAATCGTTCAAAAATGTTCAATGGCGTAGCATTACATAGTTGTTGTTTCAAAACTTCAAACATTTCATTACAATCATCATTATCAAGATGATCATATTGTGGTTCGGATTCACCCCATTTAGGTACATAGTTCTTTCTGTTTTCGGGTTTTCTCCTTTTGACAAATGTTGCAAGCGGTAAGTTGTCTTCTTCGTCAGAAGATTGAATAGAATCCTCCTGAACTTGCGTATTATCTTCATTGTCAATGAAAATCTCAGTACCTCCCGGAATATCTATCACATCAGCAGTACCCAGGTCTTCGTCATTGACTTCGTCCTCATCAGTGAGATCGTCTACTTCTGGAGGTAATGCAGTAATATCAGCTTCAATTTGTTCCGAATATAAATATTCCACCGCATCCTCAAGGTTGTTGAAA
Organism: Chrysolina oricalcia; assembly: GCA_944452925.2. Classification (NCBI taxonomy): domain Eukaryota; kingdom Metazoa; phylum Arthropoda; class Insecta; order Coleoptera; family Chrysomelidae; genus Chrysolina; species Chrysolina oricalcia. Next base: position 6,270,008 of record OX101809.2, on the reverse strand, counting down.
TATTTGCGGCTCATTTCCTAGAACGAAAACAAATAAATATTGAAATTCGTAGAAATGAGAATTATGAGGAAATGTTATCGACTAAAGCCCAGCGTCCTCATTTGAGGACACAAAGTTTCAATACAATATTTTCATTTTCCATGTATATGAAAATGTGTCAAAGCATTCCACAGTTAGTGTTATATGTCTTTTGTGATAGAAAATGTCACACAACAACACTCACCTTTGTTTATGAAGAAGCTTCACATAAAAACGTAAAACCAGTACAAGCAATCACAAATTTACAGTATTTCACCTCTATCCAAACATTCACAGCGGAGAGATATAATGCAACGACGCACACTCCCGACTAATGTGAGTCTAATACTCACCTCTGTTGCCATATTTCAACAATATCCTTAGACACGTATATTTTTTATCCCCACCTAAATACGCCGTCCTCAAACGAAGACGCTGGGCGTTAATGGGTTAAGTTGGTTTGTTAGGGATGGAATGCTTGTGTATTGGAGAAGACGATCTTTAAACAATTTTAGTTTATAAATAGTTCAATACAGGATTTTCTTCCACGTATGAAATCAAAGTATTTCAATTAAAAAACCTAGTCTCTTGACTGCGTTCAAACAAATTGCATGCAGGCTGGATTTTTGGTAATTTCATTCGCATAGTTTGTCATGAAGACGTCGTTTCAAATATGTTATCCCCAGAAGGCTCACATATGTAACTATATAATTACAGTGATTTGAAAAACCGAGTTCGGAAATGATAGATACCGTGAAAAAATGTGGGCGGCTTGCACCTTCAGGCTACACAAAACGAATTATGTGTGTTTGTATTTTTTCTTCGGAAATAACTCCACTTTATTACAGCCAAATCGAAAATAGCGTCTATCCAGAAGTATGGGATATAGTGCGAAGAAAATGTTTATACTAGAGCAAAAGTTAACGGAACTGTAGAGCAAAAATAGTCAATTTGAAATAATTCGTTTGTAGCATGTCTATTTTGATGGTAAAAACAACAGCGTAAACTTGTTAAGGCGGAATTGATTTTACGAAGAATTGAAAAAAACCGTCGTAATATAAAAAAGTTTTAATAATACACCTATGAACTTGATTGGATGCCCGACGGCTGCCACAAATGTGAAAAGGAAATAAATTCTAACACAGGGTGATGCCACAACGCTTGGCAGCCATCCAAGCATAACTTCCTTGAACGAAAATAGGTCAGATATCTTCCGAACATTTTTCACTAGATTATTCTCGATGATGATTTTGTAGACTGATGATTATTTTAGTTTGTTTTCGAGTAGCGAGTTATCGACAAAAAAGCAGTGAGTGAGAATTATTCAAGATACAATATTTATTTGAACAGATAGATTCATTAAATTTAATTGTGTTATCAATTAGTTTCTGGTATAGTAAATGTTAAAACCTTCACTTTTTTCGTTTTAATTTGAGCACATTTGCATTTTTCAAATTTTATCCCATCGAATTTAACATCAGAAGAGCCAATATGATAGTGTCCAACGTAATCATACTAGGAGTAACCATACCAATGAAGTTATCCATTTTGATGCTCGGTATTACAACAAGAGGTATGTACCCTTTTTTGAAAAAAAAAAACACGCAGAGTCCATTGCCAATAGTGCCTCCCAAAACCTTACTTCTCTTTTTCGAGAGCTAGCTCACTTTTCGATAGATGCTTATGATGTACTCGTCACTAAAACTTTTTTGTTTTTGAAGATAATGGACTGAAATTTATAGGATCTGTATACAACATGAAACAGCATTTTTTGACAAGTGACTCAGCTTCATACAAATTTTGGTTTCACCGAAAGTGACGTAAACTTTCGATTTATAGATGAGACACCTCGTATATTTCTACTTACTTTGTATCAAATGCTATTCTGAATACAACCATATATATGAAGATCTTTAGGAAGTTGAAAGTTGAAGGACTTGTCCAAAGAAGAATCGAGCTCTGTGAAAAGCTTGGGTGTTAAAATGAAACACACATTCTGAAATTCCATCAACACGCAAGCTTGGCTATACAGAGGAGATCGGTTGCGGTAATGGTAATGGGTGGGAGACGCAAGCGTTAGCGACTAGGCCCCAGTAGGCCCTTTTTGCAATCCCTGGCATCTTCACTCATCCCATGGCGGATACCTGCTCGAACCTCTTCGACCTTCTTATGAAAGTCGAAATGTCCTTCCATTACAATGAGTGCAATTCTTCCTCCTTAATAGTGGCAGCTCCGAAGTCGTTTTGTCTGAGCCTGCCATAAATACCACATTCGCACAGGAAGTGGAAAGAATCACCCTCCTCACCACATTCCGCGCATAGTGGTTCTTCCCCAACTCTGTTGAGAGCCAGGTGCCTCCTGAGGCCACAGTGGCCAGTTAGAACTCCCACCAACAGTCGGATTTCTTTGCGGCTTAGCTTCAGTATCTTGGCCTCCTTGCCCTGTCGGGCCCCAATATCATCCGCTTTGACTGCCTGCAGCCGTCTATCCCTCTCCACTCTAATATGTCTCCTTGTTATGCTGAGTGCGGGTTCGGGCCCGTAGTAGGGTTGCCACCTGCTCGTTGCCTTCAATTCCTGCATGGCCCTTGACCTACATCAGCGTTATTTTCTTTTCAGTAGCAAAACTCTCCAGGACATCTTTGCACTCCTGAACCAGTTTTGATCTGGTTCTGGTTGCATTCAGAGCTCTGATGGCGGCCTGACTGCCCGAGCAGACATATACATGTCTCTCTGGGCCGGACCTAACCTCTTCCATTCTGTTGCCTGCAGAATGGCGTACACCTCTGCTTGGAAAACTGTTGTCAGAGAACCTAGCGCATAAGCTATTTTCTCTCCATTTTCCAAGTGGAGTCCTGCTCCGCTTGTCCTTACTCCAGTTTGGGCCCGTCTGTAAAAAAGACCAGGCTTTCTGGGGGAAATATCATCCTTTCCTCTTCCCACTCTCTCCTGTCTGGGGTCTCTAGCGAGATCGTCCTTTTCCACCTAATGTTATCCTCCGCCTGTATCACTTTGATAGCGGATAGTGGGATTTCTTTCTCCGCGACCACAGCGATTTTGGTGTGCCCTGTATACCCCTCTCCTCGCCAGCTCCCTGAGTCCCGCATTCTCAGATAGGACTTCTATACAATTCGGAAGCGACGGCAGACCCAAAAGTGCGTCAAGGGCTGCCGAGGGGGCCGTCCTCATCGCGCCGGTTATTCCCCTACAAGCTAGTCTTTGAATTTTTCCCAGCTTGTTGGTTGTGGTTATCTCGGCCACCAGACCACTGGTCCATATAGGATTCTGGGTCTGATTACCGTGTAGATCCAGTAAAGAATGTGAGGTTTGAGGCCCCACAAGCTTGGCTATACAGAGGAGATAGGCTGCGGTAACACGTTCTCATCCACAAGCCTGAGCAAGTTGCTGATGTATAAGCAAATCATACGACCAGCAATCATTTATAGTGGTCCAGTGATCTGCTGCATAATCAAACCACATTTGATGAGATTCAAGAGAATGCAGAACCTAGTCCTTCGTATCATCACCAAGAGTGATAGATACGTTTGATTGGATGACTTGCGGGAGCTTCCAGGCGTCTACTTCGTCCTGACAGCTTTCGTATTGTTCTACAAGCACTTTTTCCCCAAAAGCCCCCAGACGAGAGGCCTTCCAAGCATTATGGGACAAAGTGGATAAACAAGTAGATTAACAGTTATACCCAAGTAGTACAATATTGTGAACATATTGGCAAAATATTGGAAATGCAATATTGGCGTGAAAAAAATGTGAACATTCGGCGATATTTCCAACGTTACTTGAATAATATTGGCGAAATATTATCGAAACAATATTGCCTTCAAAATATTCATCGATATTGGTACAAAGCTTATAGCCCCTGAAGATGCAAACTTTGTTGGTGAAACGTGCGTCGAGTGTGTTTGTGACGTAGATTTAGTATTTGGGTAGTTTCTTTTTCTTGAATTGTATTGACAACAAAGGTTCCAAAATATTCATTTATTTGATTAATATGGATTGTTGAATAATCGTGAAATAATATTCAACCAAGCTTGGATATATAAAATTGCTTTTTATCCCTAGAAACGATATGAGAGGAAAATTGGAGTTGCAATATTTATTCTAGATGTTGAAAGCAATATGTATTCTTTTTTTAGATGCTGGTAAATATTGTTAAACCAATAATGACCCAGTATAAGTCAATATGATTTGTTGAATATTGGTGAAATAATATTCAACCAATCTGCGATCAAACTTACAATGCACCATATAGTACTTTTTCCAGAGAATCGATATAGGAGGATTGAGATTGCAATATTTATTCGTGATGTTGGAAACGATATGAAGACAATATTGTTTTAATGATATTGATAAATATTATTGACTCAATTTAAGAATTTTTTAATATTGGCGAAATAATATACAACCAATGTGCAATCAAACTTGGATATGAGAGGGATATTTTGTTTGCAATATGTATTCTAGATGTTGGAAACAATATGATGACAATATTGTTTTATCGATCGAAATATCATTAAACCAATATTACCCAATATAAGTCAATACAATTTGTTGAATATAGTTGAAATAATATTCAACCAATGTTTGGATGTACGATATAGTTTTTTATCCCCAGAATCGATATGAGATGAATATTGGGATTGCAATATTTATTCTAGATGTTGAAAACAATATGTAGACAATATTGGATTATAGGATTGGTAGAAATTATTCAACCAATATTGATACAATATCATATGTATCAATCTACATTCAGAATAAGCTAAACCAATATTATTAACATAATATTGCTTTATCAGTATGAATCCAAGATTCATCCAATACCTGGGGGTTAGTGCTATACCACAGTATTCCTGCTTGGAGACGCTTTTCTTTCTCGAATTCCACTACATTAGTGTCTATTGTCAATTCGAACAATTCTGTGAAATTTTGATTCTAGTTCAACATAAGGACGTCAACTGAAGCTAAAATGGTCACTAATTGTAGCATGCCAGATTCCAGTCTTAGTGGACCTGACTCTTTGTATCATAATGATCAGTGCAAGTGATATGTTTTTGATATTCAATTGAACAAAATATATCTCTATTTCAATGATTGATATTGCGAAAAATTTGTTTAGCTTTATAAATGTTCACAGAACAAATGAAAATTAAGTGTTTCTACAAAATACTGGTCTCTGTTATACTCTTCTTTGGAAGTGAGTTTTCAAAAAACATTCGACACACTATCGGGATGATGTATTATCAACATTCTGGTGGGTACATACACATGTCATTGGCCAACCTCAACTTAGTCTGTAACTTTTGGTATGACTCGTCACAATAAGAATTTCTTCAAGAATTTCAGAAGCGCTTGTTTTTCCAGAGATCTCTTCTACCGTTTTTGGTTTCAGTAGATAAAAATAAAAAACATCGATGTAATGGAAACATTTTTTTTTCACAAAGATTACTTTTCGAACTCTCCTCGTATTCCATCCCATTCGCGATTGCAATAAAAAAGCTAGTCCATAAAAAAAACTGTTCGTTTTCAAGTACACTTTTCAAAAACTGATGAAAGCTTACAACACAAAGTAGATCATTGTAGATCCAAAAAATCCGTATGATGAACGTTCCTAAGAGAGAGGACGACGAGTACGAAAAAAATTAATTGTTCGTGATGCCGTCAGTGTAGAAATTAAACCTTGAAAAAGCTCGCTTCGTGAGATTGGATCGGTGCGAGAGAGACGGGAATAGATAGATGACTTTGATTTCCTAGCAAACAATCACAAAGAACTGCTTCAATCAGCATCCAAACAAAGCACAGTTACGTAATTTTTGGTACGGATGATGAAATGAAAATTCAGTAGCTTACATATCGAATCGTGACATCATAGTTTATAGCATGGGATGACTGAAACTTTCATGGATATATTTATGTTATTACTCAAACAGACAAATCATGTTATTGGTGTCAATTTGAGTACTGTAATGAGTTTGCAAAGAACTATGAATCGAAATGTAGTTTTAATCAAAATTCAGTGTTTGACAATACAATATCTGACAACTTTCCTAAGTGATGTACACATATCCAAAGTATTTCATAAAGAACTAATACAATATCTATTACAAGTACCAAACATTTCACGTAGCTGTTTGGTGGGCTCAAACATAGGGACGAGTACTATTCCCATTCAACTAAACTAAGATTGTACTCAGATAGGTTTTTGTTGTCTAAGTTTTTCTTCTTCCAATATCTCCTCTTAAAATTACAATCTTTTCAAGATTTATGCAATATTATAAGAGCTGTAAAAATCAGCAGCATGAGTCGTGGGATCTTAACTAAACCAAGATCGATAGGTTTTTGTTGTCCAAGTTTTTATTCTTCCAAAGTCTTCTCTTAAAGTTACACCTTTTTTTAGTATTGCATTTCAAGTTTTTTGCAATTCTATAAGAGCTGTGAAAATCAGCAGCATGAGTCGTGAGATCATTTAACTAAACTGAGATTGTACTCAGATAGGTTTTTGATGTCCAAAAGTCTTTATTTATTCAATATATTTTCTTGAAATGATACACTTCTTTAGTAATGCATTTCAAGTTATTGCAATGTCAGAAGAGCTGTGAAAATCAGCAGCATGAGTCGTAGGATCATATAATTAAACTAAGATTGAACTCAGATAGGTTTTTGTTTTCCAAGTCTTTATTATTCCAATATCTTCTCTCAAAAGTACACCCTTCTTTAGTATTGCATTTCAAGTTTTCTGTAATGTTATAAGAGCTGTGAAAATCAGCAGCATGGGTGGTGGGATGAACACTGGGAATACTGCATGAACCTTGTGAATACCTGCAGGGATCGAAAATGACTAATGAAATTTGACGATAGGAAGATGTTGAATGACATCTCACCACAATCTCTGCAGTTACACTTGATTAATTTGTTTTGATCGGACTTCACACGAAGGATAAATAGCTTCGAGAATCCTCATTGGATCCATGATGCTCAGATGTTTGAAGCTCTCACTAAGTCGTCAGCTGATTGTTGTAGTTGTATGAATTGTAAGATCTTTCTATATATTCTTTTCTGTCCCAGTTGTGAGAAGCTAGTACTTAGTTATCCATGCTTGATATCTTCACCATCCATTGATGATTTTTGCTAATTAAGCATTGATATTAAGCATTAATGAGTGATGGCTTTTTAAACTAAATTCCATCACCTAAACTTTTTTTATCAACGCAGAGCAACTGAACTTGGTTTGAATTCATCTGAGAAATGTCCGTATATGAGATTTATCATATGGATCAGATTATAATGTTATAAAGTCTTTACTGTTTTACGCTAATTTATTTAAATACAAAATATAACAAATATTTATATTGACACTATCACAGTCTAATTTATTTCACACTGTTGAGTAGACGACCAGGCTTGCGTCTATGCACAGTAGTTGCCATATAGCGTGGTAGAGTTCCTTTCATCCTCTCGAACATACTCGATTATTTCAGTCGCGAAGAGACATCTAGAAGAGCCATCTGGAATGATTGCGATTGAATGCGATGATGAGTCATACGTGTTTACAAGTTGTTTTCAACATCGGTCAGGTTCGGCTTCAGGAATCGTTACAATATATTGTTTGAAAATTTTACTTACTTTTATTTCGAAATTTCATTGTCTGAATTGTTACTTCCAATCAGACGTTTCAATCGATATGGTATCTCTGATCGTTACCTAGTGTATAATGACCTGTTTCGAAGTACCGAGAGTACATTTATAGCAGTAAAGTCAATTGTGAAGAGGGGTGATCACCAATTCATGAAAGTACGTAAACAGGTCGGGGTTTTATCGCTTGTATTCTCTTAGAATCGTCCTGTTTTTGAAAATGACCGAGATTGGAGATAATTTTCATCTACCATACTGATTGAAAAGTCGTGTACTAAGTAACAATTCGGAAAATGGAAGTCCAAAATAAAGGTAATCAAGTTAGCTATATATTATTTATTGAAAAGTCAAGTATAGTCTGCCTGATTTCATATCATATCTGGAGCAAAATTTCAATTAGGAAAATAGTAGAATTTTTAGAAAAGTTTTGATGTTCGATATAAATATTTATTGAATCCTGCTGTATGTCTAAGACTCCCAAACCCACTTTATCATCATTATTTGCAGTGTCTTTGAAACAGTGGTGGATCCAAGAGGGGAAATGGGCCAAACGTCCCTCCTTGTGAGCCAAACGGACAAGTATCCATCCTATGAGTCCTACGTCATCACCTATTTTTCGGTCACTTCAAAATTTCAACTCTAGCTAATTGCCCAGCCTCAGAAACGTGTTGGATACGACCCTTTGAAAGATACGATATAGGAAAGGCCTAGAAGATGATGAAGTATCAATCTCTAACACGCATTTTTAAAAAATTTGTTACCTATTATGTACATTATTTTTGGCGATGGAAAATCACTGCAATTCACACTCCAAACATGATATGGCCTAATGAATGAAAGTTTGTTTTTGTGGAGGATATTCGTTTCTTGACATACCTTTTTGGGAATTTCAACCTTCCACAGTTTGAAAATGAATTTGAATTAACATGTTTTCATTTTCAGACTGTGGAAGGTTAAAATTCCCAAAAAGGGATGTCAAGAAATGATATGGCCTCTTCTCAAAGGAGCTACGCAGTCACCTATTAATTTTTTATAATGATTATAGTCGAACACAATGTTCTTCTACAATTTCAAATACCTAAATTTCCTGAAAATTCGCTAGAATAACTAGAATCATCGAGTTACACTTCGTATTCTTCTGAAGTTCATTACCACGAATTCAATTTGGTACCACCAAATTAAGTTCAAATAATGCTACAAAATAATTGGCGTTCCAGTATTTGATTCACAATAAAAGTTTCATTGGTATGATTTGTTTCATATTTCATTAAAAAATTGTGAAATGTTTATTTTGTAAATCGCCAGTATTTCCAAATTTCTGGAACTCTATGCTACCCTTCACTTGCTTATAATTTTAAAGTAATCACATTTTACGAGTGTATGGTCTCTCAGTTTGAAATTTCAAACGTTTTGGTGAAATATAACACTAACCGCCGATTAGAATTTCTATAAATACCCCAGATTGTAGAGGAAAAACCTCTCGATGATCACACATATTAATAGAAAACCCCATTCAAGTGAAATATTGCGAAGACCCACATAAAAATTTCGGAAATGGACTGTAATAAATGTTATCAAATTGGTTTTTTATTGGTTCATTCAAAATCCATCTGTAAATGTACATATTCGAAATTCGTGGGAAACTATATTTCGGTTATGTTTTTCTTACGAACAAACTGTGTCATGGATATCAGTGGGCTCTTCACAATGAGTTTAGCAGCATCTTACGAAAGTTTTTCAGCAATGTTTATTATAGAAAATGTTTATCAACACATTCAGTAACGTCTTCCTTATGGCTTATGGGAAGACAGGCGACTTTTTTACGATGTTTGGAACGTTAAGTCCAGATGTTTATGTCGCAGAATAGAGATAATGTAAGAAAATCTAAGGAAAATATACAGGGTGTAACTTAGGTAAGTTAAAATATTCGAGTGACGTATTCCAAAGACAATTTTAAGAAAAAAAGTCCAAATAAACTTGTGTCCGGAAATGCTTCGTTTCGGAGATACGGGGTGTTGAAATTGATTTATTTTTGTTCGTTTTTTAAAAATAACTTTTGCAAAAACTAAGTTATTTGCACAAAATTTGGTACCCGGGGTTTTTTGACGTGGGAAATCATAATTTCGTATTAATTTTCATGTAACATCTAGAGGGCGCTGCGTACGCTGTCATTATTTATTTCAAATTGCCCTAACATTTTTGACAGTGAACTTTTGGTACTTTTCATGAAAAAAACCTAATTCCCACACCTTTTCCAAGCTCCTAGGGCGCTAAGTGAAGTTGCTGAGAACATTACAAAACCAAGGATGTAGTATCTCGTCAAAATAAACAACTTTTTTCCTAAAAAATGTTTATCAAAAAATGATTCGTTTTCTAGATAGAGATTGTTGAAATTTTTCGAAACATGGTTGTTTTTTTCATAAGTTTTTTGCAATTTTAGTTATTTTCATCAAAATTTATACGCAGTATACCCAGACTTCTTCTAAACTGAGCATTATCAAACTGCTCAATCAATCCAAATTAAAAAAAAAAAATTGTCAGGTTTATTTAGGTATTCAATTAGAAAGTGCTACATTTCGGAGTTTTTTAAAAAAGAATTCGGAGAAGTACTATGTTATTTATTAGGCAATTAAACATATAAAAATTGAACGAAACAACTATTACAAAAACTGTTTAAAGTGACGACCCCCAACAGTAATACAAGCTTCTGCTCTCCTCATCAAAGAATTCGCAGGAAGCTATGATGCGATCCCTTGACATTTCGTTGTTTTCAATGGGGCTAGCATAAACTAGTGGTTTTAGGTGGCCCCAAAAAAAAATCGACGCGATTGAGGTCCGGTGACCTCGGGGGCCAATGCTGAGGGCCTCCTCTGCCGATCCATCGTTGGGGATATGCCACGTCTAAGACATTTCTTGCTACCAGACTAAAATGAGCAGGGGCTCCGTCGTGCATAAACCAAGAGTGATTTCGGAGACCAATGGGAACATCTTCCATAAGCTGGGGAAGCTCGTGTTCCAACAGTTTTGGTAAGCATCTCCATTCAAACGTAAGGAGATGAAATAGGGCCTAATTAAATGATCCCCAATTATGCCTACCCATGCATTAAAAGAGAATCTGTCTTAGAATTGAATTTGCGTTATCGCATGTGGGTTGTCTTTCGCCCAGATGTGGTTGTTATGGAAGTTCATGATACCATTTCTTGAAAAATTAGCCTCATCTGTGAAGAGGATTTTCGATAAAATCTGGGGATGTTGTTCGACTTTTCTTTAAAGCCATTGAGCAAATTCGATACGTGGTTGAAAATCACGTAGCGTAAGTGCCTGGACACGCTGAATATGATAAGGATATAATTGCTGTTCCTTTAAAATTCTGTAAATGGTCATGTGACTCACATTTAAAGTTTGACTAATTTTTCTTGTACTTGTCTCTGGATGTTCACTAATTTCTTCGAGAACCGCCACCTCCAATTCCACAGTTCTTTTAGTCCTGAAGAATTTCTTTCAAAGCTTCCAGATTCGGAAAGTCGCCGGAAAAAATTCGCAAATGTCGCTGAACAAGAAGTCACTTGTTGGGGATATCTTTCCTGATAGAAGCGACTGCATGGCCACGGTTGAGTTTCTGTCAGCCAAGCCGTATGCAAAAACCATATCAGCCATTTCAGCATTCGTAAAGTCGGGCATGGTAACAAAATATCACTTTATAAACTCCGAACTGTGAATTTGTCAATGAATAATCAAAAATGTCACAGCGAACTTCTATTTTGACAAACAAACGTTCATAGCCTACTCGATTTAATTAACTTAATTTACAAGCGGATAGTGACAAAAATTATTGAAATCAAATTTGGCTATACTATTTAAGCAGTTTGATAATGCTCAGTTTAGAAGAAGTCTGTCAGGGTATAGTGCCTATAAAGTTTGATGAAAATAACTAAAATTGCACAAAACTTATGACAAAACAAATGTTTTGAAAAATTTCAACAATCTTTATCTCGAAAACGGATCATTTTTCGGTAAACATTTTATGGGAAAAAAGTTGTTTATTTTGACGAGATCTACCACATACTTAGTTTTTGTAATGTTCTCAGCAACTTCACTTAGCGCCCTAGGAGCTATGTAACATGCATCGATATAGAAAATTGTAAATATCTCGAAAACGATCACCCCCAGCGTTATTGAGGAAGTGTACCTTTTTCACTTGGAATAGGTGTGGAAATTAGGTTTTTTCATGAAGAGTACCAAAATGTTAGGGCAATTTGAAATAAATAATGACAGCGTACGCAGCGGCCTCTAGATGTTACATAAAAATTAATACTAAATTATGATTTCCCACGTCAAAAAAACCCCGGGTACAAAATTTTGTGCAAATAACTTATTTTTTGCAAAATTTATTTTTTTAAAACTAACAAAAAAATTGAATTTCAACACCCTGTATATTGACTTTTTTTCTTAAAATTGTTTCAGGAATACGTCACTTGAATATTTTAACGTACTTAAGTTACACCCTGTATGCAAAGTATCATGCATGGTGTCTAACAAAACCTAAATTTCTTCCTCGAATAGTTTGAGGTTTATTTGTGACTGTTTGCTAATTTCCTAACGGCTTTCAAAAGTGGATTTATGAATCGGTAAACATTATCACTATACCCACACGATATTTATTCACAGGTCTTTTGAAGTTTACTTTTGTGGTTTACATAATCTTTTGTAACGTGCACATTGTCATACAGTTTCAAAGCGTCATTCATTTGTTTCGCACAACCGTTTTAGAAACTCTTACAAGCTGATGGCACGATAAACTTTCAGAGACATATTTCAGTTTTCTGCGAAAGCTTAGTCTAATTGAATTTCTTCTCTTCAAGAAGAAATGTTTTTTATTAATACTGAAGTGGCTAATCATTGACAATTTACTGGAAAATTGAATTAAATTATCAAACAAATTGACTATCTATAGCAGCCTAATTTGACAAGTAAAATACAAAATGAAAGTCTCTGAGCCTAACTATTACACTGCATAAGAATAATGATAAACCGTAATAGCTTTATTCAGTAATACATTTTTTGCTGATATTGAATGACTTGTTGCTTTTTATACCTAATGGCACTAGATTGAACATTTTTACGTTCCAAAACTGTATGAGTATGTACGTGATGGAATTTTACGTTTATTTGTAAGACTATTAGTGGGACAAGCACATGTTTTTACATTATCCTGGAAATTCACGAATTTAAAAGATTTTCGATGATCTTGAAGAAATTGTTTCAGCAAAAATATTATATGAGAATAATTTCATTGAAATATTCTTCTCTCCAATAATTCCATAAGCCGGGATTTGAGGAAATATCTGACAGAAAACAACTACTTTCCTTATATGATTTAGAAATTGAACACGTGAAACGTAAAACTATACCGACATGTAATTATACTATTACCAAAACTAAAACGGTACCTCTTGCGAGAAATATTTACCCGATTATGAGCAACTGTCGTCAATTGACGACCGAATGATATCACTTATGGCATCTACAAAATATCTTGGAGTCTTAGTGGACTCTTTTCTAAGATAGGATATACAAATCGAGGGCATAGAAAAAGCTACGTTCTCTGTTCCACAAATTTAACCAACTTAGGCAGGTCTTGTTCATACACCAACTTAAAATATTATATTATGCATTTGTAAAGTCTATTTTGCAGTATGGCATCGTTTGTTGGGGTGGGGATGAAAAATATACACATAGTGGACACACTAGAAAAACCCAAAAACGCATTTTGAAAATCATGTATTTCAATCAAATCGATTTTCTTCAGATCGATTATATGTAGAGCTGAAGATACTGGATGTTCGCCAGTTGTTTGCAAAATCAACTCTTATATATATTACGAAAACAAAAAAATATACAATGAAATTGTTTCATAACGTTAATACCAGAGCCATAAGTTTAGGACAAGACTGTTTACCACGAGCAAAAAAGTCAATTGGTCAAAGATGTTTTGTCTACCTAGGACCTAGATTACTAAATATCATACCAATAACAATAAAAACAATGAAGAAGTGCACAGCATCAATACAAATCAAAAAAATTGGAAATTATCGCTTAAAGAATATAATTGATCCCCCTTTCCGATAAGACTATATTTTAATTGTGCTGCTATAAAAATTAATAATTTCTCTTCTTGATTTGCAGATATACAATTTTATATAGTCTATTTTTTCCCTTTCTTTCCTTTTTTTTGTGTAATTGTGTGAATGAACATATACTTACAAATTATAAATATGTATGCATGCAAAATGTAAGAATGTACAAAAAAAAACATCACTTTGAAAAAGAATGATACTTTTGTGTTTAATTGAAATGAGAAACTTACCCATAGACAGGTTTTGTGAAAAACCTTTTTGGGTCTCATGGATATTTGCTATGAGTCATCTTACCTGATGTAAATGTTGTATTGAATGTTTATTGGCAAATAAATTTATTGATATAATTTTTTGTTATTATGGAATTTCTGATTGATAACATTATTATTTCATATTACACTTTTCACTGGGATTTTTTGAGAACGGTTTAGAATTTCATTTTGGATAGTCGTGTTTATGAATTGATGAAAATACAAGTTGCTGAAAATGTCAGTACTGAGAGTGGTTCAAGACAGTAAATGAGTACAGCTTAGAATTGTAGTTTCCGAATTGTAGATTCAATCTGTAGGCCACTTGTCTCATACTTTCAATAGCTATAATATGGTAGTGGGGAGACCACACTGTAAATGCTTCCAGCAGAATGCACACTAATGAGTTTTAAAGAACCTTCAAGGCATTAATTGAAAAATCGCTTGGTTGCGTAAAATGAAGCCAAGAATTTGGTTTGCTTTACTTTGACTTTATTTATGTGTGGAATAAATGTTACTTGAGAATCGAACAGAACTCCTGAGTCCTTAACATTGTCCACACATTTCATGGTATATCCATTTATTTATTTCGTCTCGTACTGAGAATTCAAGGAATTTTTGAAATGCTTCATTACATTTGTAAAAATTTAGTAAGGGACTATTCGTATAAGTTATTTATATCGTGTTGAGTTTTGAACAGTCGTTAGAAGTATGTAAGGGAATATAGATTTTTACATCATCTGGCAGTAAACGAAGTGAGTTGCTAGATCATTTATATGTATAAATTGAATAGTAGTGCTCACAGGTGAGAACCCAGTGGAACTCTTGATGTGACTTGTATCAGATTGGAGAAATAATAACCAGGTTGAGAAATCAAGTATTTCAAAATTTGCGAATCAAAAACTTATGGTTTACGCCATAGAAAGCTTTTGAATGGTCTACATAAACGGAGTCAATTTGATTTCCAGCATATTTAGAGCACTTACTCATTCTGATATAATAGCAAATTGGCAACAGTTGACTTTCCTGTTGTAAACCCATGTTCAAGTTCCACAATTAATCAAGTTCTTGCAGTGCCTCGCAAAAACCTGAAGATAAAAAGTTCAGATAATTTTAGGATTAGAGATAGTATTGATATTGGACGATAGTTGGTAATATTTGCTTTGTCTCCGTGTTTGAATGCAGGTGATATAATAGCTGTCATTCCATTCAGATATGAAAAAAAACACTGATTCACACCCAGTTACCATAGTCAGTGGTTTAGTTAGTGTCTCAATGGATTTTTTGAGAACAAAAGCAGTGATTTGATGTTCAGAAGTGTTTCTTTTCTGGAGATGCAACACGGTGTGTTGAGGTAGATTATCATTCTACGAATAAAAACACGATGAGGAGAAAATCTGTTAGTTCCTGGTCCAGCAGTAACTGTTCTAGAGTGGTCACTTCCAAACAGGCAGCATAACATTGCTCACGACAATGTCCAGCCTCTGATCATAGAAACATATGCAACAGGATCATTGAAGACTCAAAAAGAATGCCAAATTAAGATCCAATTTTGTTGAATGGTCTAAGGGGCTGCATTTATTGTGCTTTTGGTTTCTCCTTGACAAGATTTGATGTTTTGGATTCATGATGTTTGAGCATTTCGAGTACGTCTGTCATTGTTTACTTCACAATAAGTGGTTTGTTGTATTTATCCTGCAACAAGTTGTACTTGGTAAGTATCTACCCAAGTTTATGTTTTCATATAGTCTATGCCAAGTCTTGTAAACTGTGAATCCTGATGATGACGAGTAGTATGCCAATTCCCCCCCTTCGAATCTGTTGCTGCTCTTTGACACGTTGTCGTATTGGTATTATCTGAGCGAGTTGTTCAGTCTACGGTTCTGAAACGTATTGAAGAAGAAATCTTTCTAATCAATACTCTGTTGCAATTGTTGCAAGGGTACATCTTTTTTGTTTATGTCTTTTTCTGGCAAAGTCTGGAGTGCCTCAGGGGTCAAACTTGGGTCCTCTTTTATTATTGATTTTATTGATTTTCATCAATGATCTATCTGATATTGTACCTTCAAATTATCTTCTTTACGCAGATGACTTCAAAATTTTTCGTTCTATCAATGACATTTATGATTTTTTTGCATTACAACTAGATATCGACCTCATTCACGAATGGTTTGTCTCGAACAAGCTATTATTCAATATGGATAAGTGCATCATTATGATAATAATAGGAGAACTAATCCGAAAAATTCTGTTCAGACAATGGATATTGGATGGTATTGTTATTTCCAGAGTCAACGGCGTTAAAGACTTGGGTGTGAATTTTCAAAGCAATTGCAAATTCAGTGATCATATTAATGAAATTGGTGATGAATCATTGAAGATGCTGGGTTTTCTTAAAAGATGTAGTACTGATATCACCAACATCGATTCACTCAAGTATCTTTATTTTTCCCTGGTTCGGAGTCGTATGGAATATGCTTCAATCATTTGGGACCCCTCAAAAAAAAAAAATGAAAACGGTCTTATAAACTGTTCAAAACAAATTTCTCAAATGGATCTATTATAAAAAATATAAAATTAATTTTGGGTTTGACTCAGTTAAACCAATGCGTGATGAATTTGGCATCGTTCGGCTGGAACATTGGAGATGTCTCAATAAAATAACATTTGTGTATAACAACAACATCAATATCCCTGCTCCTGAACTTCGCCCTAAACCGACTCTTTTCCAGATTATCAAAGAAACTTCTCTTATTCCATTTACTCAAAAAAGTCAAATGGAATATTCTCTTTTCTGTTTATTATAGTTTCTGATGTATTTTATTCTATGCTTTTTTTGCTTCTTTTTCAATATATGTTTATCAGAGTTCTAATCAAAATCACTTAGTATTTATTTAGGAAACAAGTAAAATTAGGTTAATACTGTATGTTTTCTATAAATAAACAAATATCATAAGATATTTTGAGTACTGATTTCATGTAGGCAAACATCTTGAATGGTTAACCTCTTCGGTAGTTAGATGCCGTTGACCACGTGGAAGAAATGGAGGGACTTCACAATTTAAATTAAGACCATGTAGAAATTCAACAGCGTCACGGTAACCTCGGTCATAATTCAATAAATGCTCAAACTAATTGTTGGTCATCATAACTAATTTCTTCCATAATAATTGAATCGTCGTTATTCCTAATATCCTTGAAAAACGGACCGTGTACATTCAAAATAAAGCCAACCGTAGCTAGAATCAATTTAGTTTTTAGTTGTTTGTATTTTTCATAATTTCAAACCATTGAATTAAAAAATTGTCAAGTTTTTGGAGCTTTCAACTTATTGCAATCTGATGTTTCATATTTCCCGTAGTTCTTCAGGGTGAATATTATACAGCGTTACAGCAGGGGTTACACGGTATGCAATGGACTCATTTTTAATAAATATCTTTTGAGAAGTGAATTTGAAAATGTTTGGTATAAATCTGGCGATTAAACTTTTCGTTACTACATTTACTACCATACTAACTTTTCACGCATAAAATATTTCAAAAAAGCATTAGGCAATTGTCAATTGTTCAATCTGTTAAATGATGCCTTTTGAATTCATTCTAAAACTTTCACCAAAACTAGATTACAATATTGGTACAGCTCTAAAAATTGTTTTTTATTCAATAATGTCATGGTCATGGTCCTCATTGCTTCCAGTATCAAATACCACTTCTACTGCCTACTCGCTGCTTTCCCTATTGTAGAAAACGATTGTATATTGTCTTTCCCAGTAATGTTAACTTCCATTAGAACAGTAAATTGTTTTTCAAAAAATTTGGGCTTGCTCATTCCAGAATTAGTTAAATGACATTCAACTAATTCTGGAGGAATATTTTTGTGAGGTGTTTTAGTCTTCCTCCTATGAATTTCAATCATTACTCCTCATAGTCGATCCTTTTTATAACATATTTTATTTTCAACATTATTTTAAAATTATATTGTTATATGATATGCATGTTTGATATTTGTTATATTGTTTGTTGTATTTTTACATATCTTTGTCTATAAGAATAACTTTTCATCTGACAATAAAGAATATTCTGATTCTGAATGATTACTGCCTGACAAATACTTGTTTCCACATAAAAATCATGACGTTTTTTTTAAGGCAACAGCTTGTCATCATAAGTACCGAAGGAACCTGATCCCTTTGAAAGTCACAAACAGAGAAAACAAAGTTTCTTTACAATCATAATTACTGATACCATATCGAACGAGCGGACATTGAGAAAAATACCAAATTTAACACAGGATTCACCCTCTTCATGAACATTTTCACTGAATAGATAAATTCATTACGGTGGTAACACTTTTGCCAGCTACCCACATTATGATATTTTCAAACATCGAGCGTACAAGAGCTTCCCACTCACCTCATTTCAAAGAGGGCTTTACGAATGGGGACAGAAAGAGAGGCGTGATACTTTGAAGTGGCCATGACGTTTCGTACACACAGTTGACCTTTTGAACCGATATTGAATATTCGAAACTTCATTAAAGTTCATACCCTCCCTCTACAGTCTCGATTTTTTCAGAAACTTCTCAAGATGAATTAAATATAACAATGAGTTGCTAGCCATGCTGTCTCTATCATGTCGCAATAGATATGTGGGTGAATAATCACAACATGCATAATTACTCGACCAAGTGAATGAATTCGTTCCAGACATTTTCTGAATCTGGTGGTAACCAAGCGCGATGCAGACGGGATGTCACAAGGGCCACCCACCGCTCGCTTAGAAAAAAATTAGATGAACAGGCAGAAAAATGCGCTTGAAAATTAAAGTTATTCATTCATGATATTCATTTCACAAAATATAAGTTGTTTGGAAGTTTCACTCTGCAAAAAAATTATGCTAATCTCAATTGTCGAACCTTTTAAGATGAATCCATACTTGTTAATAACAAATTGAAAAGTTCTGCTGACTTCATTTAAAGTAGCTTGGCGGCTATTTATTTTTTTGTGAACCTATTTTAGGAACTCACGGAAAATAGACAGTTGCGACATCAATAAATCATTGAGTATATTTTATCTATGTTGGCATCTTAATGAATATTTTCACTTCAGTATTGTTAGGTGACTTCTGAACTAGATTAGTTTTACTTGCCGGTAATATTTTTCGTACATATTGGAATTATGTGAACTTTTAATCAGATTGAATTCACCATAGATATATACACATTTTTTTATATAAATGCATAGAAATAAGCTACTGTTTTTTGAAAAAGGATTCACACGAATCCCTTCAAGATATCTTGGCTATGAATTTAATAACTCGTTTTGTGCCATAGACATCGGCTGATAAAGTGGATATACCCCAAAAACAAATTCCATATCTGATTCTCGAACCAACTTGTGGATGAAACCTACTGAAGTTGGGGCAGCTCTTTCGCCAATTGTGGAACCTCATGAAGTAGGTTGTTGGATATTGAAATATAATGTATTTAAAGGATACCATTCACTTGTATTATCAAGAACCCTGTTTCATTTTAACTCTAAGAAGTCATCATGTATATCCGACACAAAGATTTATCTTCTGCACACATCACAAAGTTTTATTGAGAGTTTACAGCCCATGTATTTCAGTTTTCTTTGCTGCTGAAACTCCGATTATATTCGAAACTGAAAACAATATTACGTTTCGGGGTGGCTTACTTGGATACAGTTGCACACTTGCTTTCAAAGCTGCAGTGAAACCCTAAAAAACCCTGCAGCACCACATCACCTGAAGAGTCAGAATTAACTTGATGGACTCGCCCTTTGATCTCTGAAACTCTTTTTTTCAATGTTACATTTTGGTCACTATGATATCTGAATGTTATATCAATTTTTCTTGACAAGTGTTAGTATATTTTTCCGACGTTAATAGCTGATCTTCTGGTTCTGTTCTCCATAGAGAGTTTAGGATGTGATATGGCATCAAGCAGAGTTAATTCCCCTTTTCTATCTCGTATGATCCCCATCTTCATCTGACTCATTCCTTATTCCTTCTACATCTTCCCGATATTTGTTATTTTTTTGTGATTTACTTCATTTTTATCGCATTATTTCTTATACCACAGAAGGGTTCAGGTCCCAAGAATGGCATTTCACACCATTTTTTGCTCGTTAATATACCATTTCATTTCCTTCCATGAAAGGAAAACCCTTGTATTTCCTGTATTTCCTGCTCAGCTCGCAGATGAGATGGTGATCTCCTATGACATATGGAAACCAGAGGAGATGTATGAAGTAAACTCAAAAACCTCCTTTTGTTGGTGAACAGGTTTTGTCAGAAATATTATCGTTTATTTGAAATTATGAATTTATTTTCATAGCCCGAGTGCTACAATTTTTTTAACGTAAATCCTCATTATCCTCAGTACTGCAATAAGAGAAAATTCTGCTTGCGTTGTCCGCTCCCTCAATTCCTTCATTTTACCCGCTGCTTAACGATATAACAAATTATGTAATATGATATATTATAATTATAATTTTCTTTGGACACTTATCCATTAAATTTCACGCAGCGATAATTTTCCTCATCAACGAACATTACAGGCATCGTAAATCTTCCGTTATTTCTCGGAATGTGCTTTCCATCGTCCAAAAAAAACCATTTACCCACCCATGACGACTGAGAAAAATCTACATGATTACTACAAATTCACCTTACAATTTCACATCAAAAGTATAATATCGAGCCAGCGGCAAGAAATGCACTCGTCGGTGCTTATAAAACACATTCACTTTGAGAAAGCATGACCGATTGCTTCTAAATTTTGTGCAATACAATGGCGTGCTATGGATATGTTTTGAAGTATACATAGACAAAAGGAATAGAAATTTCATCATCCTTGATGATCATATACAGTGCCGGGTCAAATCATTCACAGAGGTTGTCCTGACCTGATACGGTTGTTCGTGGATCCACTGACCCACTGTTTCTAATTATGTACCATTATGACTTACCCAAGTCTCGAAACAACTCTGGAACAGATACGTAGAAAAGATCGCCAACAAGACAACTCACGCAGAAACGCCAAAAAAAAAATACTGGGGTTGCAATCCATGGACACTGATATAGAAGTATATAATGATAGTGAGACCTATGATCACCTAGGGATCATCAGAGAAGGTGCAAAAACTGGCATGTCTTTGCATAACAGGACCGACTCCGACAGCAACACCAGAGGACAATCTAGACCCCACACCTCTTCACATTGTGACGGGAAGTGCTGTCCGAGGAACCCACATCAGAGTGGTTGTTGGTATAAAACGGAAATCGTAGTTCCTCACGGACTTACCTTTTGCGGAAGATGCACACCTTGCCTACCGTCCAACAGATTGTCAACAAATTTAGCTTTCAGATAAACAACTTCTATACAGAACTGAGTGACAGGAAAGAATGGAGCGCATACCAGACCCATGCCTGAGGCAGGAGTCTTTAGGCCTTGTATCAAATACTACGAGCCTACGTTCTGGGTGCTACTAGATCAACTTTGACACGAATTATAGTAACAAAGAAAGACTCAGCAGTAATGCCTGACAGTCAAGCAGCCATCAAATCGTTGAGCTCACGCACAAAATTTCCAAGATGGTATGAGGGTGCCTGCACAAATTGAAATGAGCTGAGCAGTAATAAGTAGTTCTCCTCTGAGTGTAAGGGCATGCCGGGGTAGAGCGCAACGAACAAACAGATACACTGGTAGGAAATGGAGCTTCCTCACTACCAATTGGGCTAGAACCATCCTTCCGGCTTGGAAGATCTTACCTCCAGAAGGAACTCGATAAAGAAAAGGTAGCACTTGGAAAAATCCATTGGTAGACAATTGCAGGTCTACGGCAAGCAAAAACCTTCTCGGATGAAGGTCTAAAACACGAACTAACTTCAGCAGATGTCTCAAAACTTGAACAGGATTTCTCACGGAACACTGTAGATTCAAATCCATCTGTATCTTGGGTCCAAACTTTTTATTCAAGTTGATCTGTGTGTGTGTGTTTGTTAGATGGGTACATATCTTGCAAGCTGAATTAGAACCACTTCCTCTCATCCCATGGAATTGAAATTTCACATGTTAGTTCAGTTCCCATGACAATATATTAATGTTGAAGATATTGTCGCCCCCTGCCCCCCGAAAGCTAGATAGATAACGCGTAGGGTTTCGGAAGTTTTCTTGACGGATTTGGTCGATAAAAATTACAGCGAAAAAAAATTTGGTAGTGGGGCTCGCCCCTCTCCCTTTTCTCAAAAGAAGTTGAAAAACTCGCAAAACTGAAATCGGAAAAATCCGTGAAGTAGTGAAAAATATCTGACAGTCGAATATTATGGTTTAAAAAATATCACCCCCCCTGTTCCTCCTCAAAAGCTAGATAGAGAACGCAAAGGAATTCGGAAAATGTTTCTACAGTTTCGGTCATGGAAAATAATGCTGAAAAAAATCGATCTGGGGGCTCGCCCCCTTTTCCTGTCACGAAAAAAATTAGAAGAGCTCTTGAAATAGAAATTGAAAAATTCCGTAAAAATAGTGGAAATTATCTGACCTTTGAATAATCGCTCAAAAAAATTTACCCCTCTTCCGCCTTCGAAAGCTAGATAGAGATCGCTTAGAAATTCGGAAAATTTCCAGCGGTTTCATACATGGAAAATAACGACAAAAATATGTCTGCCGGTGGGCTCGCTCTTTCCCCTCTTTTCAAAATGTTCCGAAAACTTGCGAAAACAAAATCGGAAAAATCCGTAGAAATAAAGAAAATTATCTGACCATTGAATAAAACGGTTTCAAAAAAAGATCTCCTCATTGAAGAACTAGATTTTAGTAAATTAACAGGCAAGCGACCGTGCAACAATGATGCATCAATTGAAATAAAAAGATTAAAAAACATATCCAAAGAATATTAAAGAAGAAATAAATAAATATACTTTAAAAAAAACTTTTTAGAGAAGAGCTTCTAGTTAAATGCACTGGAAAGAAGAAAACAAATCTTAAAGTGAATTGAACCCATAATTTTGTTACATTATAAAATTTCGAATGATATTAAAGCTTGCGAGAATAAATCTTGAGGTAATTTTAAATTTAATTTACAATAAGAAACACCTTCTCGCGACAAGCATTTATATCATTTAAAATTTCATTGTGTAACAAAATGATGATTAATTCACTCTGAAATATATTTTCTTATTTTTAGTGCATTCAAATTAAAGCTTTTACTTAAATGATATACATATGTATGTTTGTTCATTTCTGTCTATTTACAGATTTTATATTCATTCATGTAAATTCGTATTTTTTTTATATACCGGGTGGCTACGGAAGTATTGCCTACGGAATATCTCAGTTATTGTATGAAGTAGGTTTGTGAAATTTGGAGCGTCGATATAATGACATAAGAGCTAGAATTTGAGCATATTGACATGTCGAAGTTAACTTCCGGTCTGACCGGAAGTAACATCAACTTTCTTATTTTAAATGGAAACCCTATTTTTTTTCTTTTCGCTTTATTCAGCATTCAATTCCCTTTCTAATGACATATCACAAGTTGGTATCTAACCAGAAACTAGATCAGAAAAAAATTATTATTGAAATTCACCGAGTAGGCCGTGGAAGCAAAATGAAAGCCAAAAATTGAAAAGTTGGCTATGGAAACCATACGTCACTTGATAACAGTTGCTACTAATGTGATATTTTATTTTCATTCGTCGGCGTTATAAAAAGTCACCAAAAAAAATATTGGAAAAATTGGGAAAAAAACAATACTCTGTAGGTCCATAACTTAAATAGGAACATACAACTTTTTCTTGCATGTACTATTCAGCAAAACCATTCCTTTCTAATGATATAATAGAAAATAATTTTTTGAAGTGAGATACCGAAAAATCCAATTATTATTCTTCAAATAACAAAACAGATTATCGCCATACGCAAAAATAAAATTAAAAATAATGTGGAATGATAAATTATATCCTGTAGGTTCTAGGTTGAATAGAAACATAAACGTACTTGGTCTGTGCCATCGTCCATAGATATTCTAATATCTACCTATGGACGATGTTTGTGCTATTCAGAATAATCATTCCATTGCAATAATCATTCGAACCAAAATATTAACAAGTAGGCTGATTAAGATGTATTTTGGAATGAAACAAAAAAGAAATGAGAGCTGTCACGAACGCTGCTATCCATATTATTTTGACGTTCGAAGTAGTGTTTTTGATTCTGCCATTTTAAAAGGGTTTGGAAATCGAAATCAGTTAGTGGAATATTCAAAAAATGCCCCGTTATTCACGAACCGAACAAATTGACATGCTTCTCATTTATGGTGAATGTTTGAAAAATTCTTATGCCGCTGAACGATTGTATTTAGAGCGATATCCAGGGAGGCAGCAACCGTCAAGAAGGTATTTCCAGTGGCTTGAAGAAAATTTAAGAACTGAGCCTGATGTTCACGAAGACCAAGAAGCATTTGTTATTAATGAGGAAACTGAAATTAATGTATTAGCTTTAGTACAATATGATAGCACAATTTCCTCAAGGCAGATTGGCGCCGAATTAGCTATAAGTAAGGACTCTGCTAGGAAAATTTTGAAAAAATATCGATTGAAATCCTTCAAGTATCAGTTGCATCAACATTTGTATGAAAATGACGGTGAAAGGCGCCTGGAATATTGTAATTGGTTTCTTCGACAAAATGCTGAGAATCACCTATTCAACTATTATATCTTGTTTACGGACGAGTCAAGATTTACCAACAATGGATTATTTAACAGGAATAATACAAGGTAGGTACTGTACTTTATTTGGATTATTGTCGATAGTCGAAGTGTAAAGTGCTAAAAGTGTGAACGGTCTTTTGTTCCAGGTACTGGGCGATGGCAAACGAGCACCGGTTTCGACAAGGCGGCTTCCAGGAGAGATTTGGTGTGAATGTTTGGGCAGGAGTAGTTGGAACTCATATTGTTGGCCCCATTCTTTTTCAAGGCCAACTAACCGGAGAGAGATACTTTAATTTTTTAACGAATGAAATTTCGGAATTCATTAACAACCTACCAGCGGAAATAACTGAGAGAATGTACTTCCAGCAAGATGGCGCCCCTCCGCATAATTCAAGAATAGCGAGAAATTATCTTCAAAATCGCTTTCAAGAGAGACTTATAACAACCCATGGTCCAGTCAGGTGGCCACCAAGGTCACCTGATCTTACTCCGTGCGACTTTTTTCTGTGGGGGCATCTTAAAAATAAGGTGTATTCCATACAGCCTACAACTCTACATGAGCTAGAAGTAAAAATTCGTAGAGCTTTCCAAAATATCACGCCCCAAATGTTGAGAAACGTTTTACATGAAAATATCAGCAGAGGCAATAAATGTATTGACGCTGAGGGAATGCATTTCGAACATTTGTTTTGAATTTATTCTATCTTTAATCCTATCAATTTGAATTTTTTTTCGATAAATCTGTTTTTTCGTTATTTGAAGAATAATAATTGGATTTTTTGGTATTTCATTTCAAAAAATTACTTTCTATTATATCATTAGAAAGGAATGGTTATGCTGAATAGTACAGGCAAGAAAAAGTTGTATGTTCCTATTTAAGTTATGGACCTAAAGAGTATTGTTTTTTTCCCAATTTGTTCAATATTTTTTTTGGCGGCTTTTTATAACGCCGACGAATGAAAATAAAATATCACAGTAGTAGCAACTGTTATCAAGTGACGTATGGTTTCCATAGCCAACTTTTCAATTTTTGGCTTTCATTTTGCTTCCACGGCCTACTCGGTGAATTTCAATAATAATTTTTTTCTGATCTAGTTTCTGGTTAGATACCAACTTGTGATATGTCATTAGAAAGGGAATTGAATGCTGAATAAAGCGAAAAAAAAAAAAATAGGGTTTCCATTTAAAATAAGAAAGTTGATGTTACTTCCGGTCAGACCGGAAGTTAACTTCGACATGTCAATATGCTCAAATTCTAGCTCTTATGTCATTATATCGACGCTCCAAATTTCACAAACCTACTTCATACAATAACTGAGATATTCCGTAGGCAATACTTCCGTAGCCACCCGGTATGTTTGTTTATTGCGATATTTGATATGTACTTAATTCATAGCAAGTATTTCGTGACGTTTCCCTTGTCATTGTATTTATAGAAATCCTTTCCACTTTATACATTTAAACAAGAGAAATAAAAAAAATCATTACTATTATTATCAGCATTCGTATTTTCTGAAATGTTCGTTCCAGTAAAACTGATACATTTCTCCGTACAGTATTAAGGTGTTGTATCATTCCTTCCGTTTGCGTGTGTATCACATTTTTCCTTCAGAATAAGCTCGAGGGGCAAGCAAAACGTGAACACCAGTTGTTTCAGGCCATTCGAGAAATTATAGAATATAATGTTGCGAATAAAGCACCTTTATAATCTTCAATGAAAGCTTTCCCGTTCAAAACACCCGCTGGATGAAGAATAGGTGAAATTTGCACGTTAATAAGAAACTGGGCGGAGACGCTGCAATTACAATTTACACCTTTGCGGTAATGAAGTAATGGTAATTTCAATACTACGCACCCACTTCTTGTATGTGTTCCAACATAATCACTTTTCCGTGGTTGTAGTTTCGCAGAGATTCATTTCTCCGCCATAGGCGACCGGCAGTGTTTTCGGGAAGACTCGAATCAAAACATTTTAGAACAATGACCAGGTAACATGTGATGTAATCGCCAATGGGGATCACATTCTCTTTTTATAAGTACTCTAAGTTATCTCTAATCCCAATCTCAGGATGATTGGCATAGACTGTGTTTCTTTGTGGGCAGAGGTTTAGGACAAGTGGTGTACGGTGTACACCAAAGGTTTATTTTTTGTCTCATCCTTTATAGTCTGATTAACAAATTCAAAAATGTGTCACCTAATTCTTGATAACTAAAAATATTACTAAGATTCGAAATGTCGTCTAGAAAAATGTGTCAAAAGTATGTATTAGAAAATAAATAATTGCAATTGTTATTAACAAATTAAGATGAAGAAAAGATAGCATTTCGTTTTTTGTTAATAATTCAAAAACTATTAACATTTAAAGAATTTTGAGAAAAGATTCTTAAAGAGGGGGAAATTTCCAAGAAAAAAATTTTGACTCCCGGAACTCTATCCCTAATATTTATATTTTTAATTCAACGCCGAATATAGGGCTCCTCCCAGCTGTAACGACATAGGCGCGCGCACTACCGCTAAAGGCAGTGACACCACATACAATTTTTTTTAGTAACAAATATTATTTAAAAATGTGAATAAATTATGGTATCAGACACTTGAAAGAATAAATCCCCATAGGAAAACAAGTTTTAAGTACATTTTTCAAAAAGTTATACTATTTACATGGTGGTTCTTCGGGTTGTAAGGCCGACGTATGTTTACAGAAGTTCTCGACGTTTCGCCAACACGAGTGGTTAGCATTTTCAAGAGATATTTTTTTCAAAGTTTCTTGTTTCTTAATTCGCTGTCAAATGCTTGACATTTGTTATACGTTGTCTCAATAAATACCTGTGATTTGACGTTCGGATCTGATTGGTCCATAGCGTTAGCTGACATCATAGAATCGTTCGTACCGTTATTTTGTGGGTAGGGAGCTAATTGAGAATTTTTGAGAACTGGAAGAACTGGAAGCCAAACCTTTTTCAATTGTAGTCCTTCTTCGGTTCTGTTGAAGTTGTTGTGGTGTTTCTGAATTTCAATTGCTTCCCGGAAGAGTCTTGGGTAATAGAATAATAAATAATAAACACCACAACAACTTCAACAGAACCGAAGAAGGACTACAATTGAAAAAGGTTTGGCTTCCAGTTCTTCCAGTTCTCAAAAATTCTCAATTAGCTCCCTACCCACAAAATAACGGTACGAACGATTCTATGATGTCAGCTAACGCTATGGACCAATCAGATCCGAACGTCAAATCACAGGTATTTATTGAGACAACGTATAACAAATGTCAAGCATTTGACAGCGAATTAAGAAACAAGAAACTTTGAAAAAAATATCTCTTGAAAATGCTAACCACTCGTGTTGGCGAAACGTCGAGAACTTCTGTAAACATACGTCGGCCTTACAACCCGAAGAACCACCATGTAAATAGTATAACTTTTTGAAAAATGTACTTAAAACTTGTTTTCCTATGGGGATTTATTCTTTCAAGTGTCTGATACCATAATTTATTCACATTTTTAAATAATATTTGTTACTAAAAAAAATTGTATGTGGTGTCACTGCCTTTAGCGGTAGTGCGCGCGCCTATGTCGTTACAGCTGGGAGGAGCCCTATATTCGGCGTTGAATTAAAAATATAAATATTAGGGATAGAGTTCCGGGAGTCAAAATTTTTTTCTTGGAAATTTCCCCCTCTTTAAGAATCTTTTCTCAAAATTCTTTAAATGTTAATAGTTTTTGAATTATTAACAAAAAACGAAATGCTATCTTTTCTTCATCTTAATTTGTTAATAACAATTGCAATTATTTATTTTCTAATACATACTTTTGACACATTTTTCTAGACGACATTTCGAATCTTAGTAATATTTTTAGTTATCAAGAAGGACTGCAATTGAACAAGGTTTGGCTTCCAGTTCTTAAAAATTCTCAATTAGCTCCCTACCCACAAAATAACGGTACGAACGATTCTATGATGTCAGCTAACGCTATGGACCAATCAGATATAAGAACGTCAAATCACAGGTATTTATTGAAACAACGTATAACAAATGTCAATCAAGCATTTGACAGCTAATTAAGAAACAAGAAACTTTGAAAAAAAAAATCTCTTGAAAATGCTAACCACTCGTGTTGGCGAAACGTCGAGAACTTCTGTAAACATACGTCGGCCTTACAACCCGAAGAACCACCATGTAAGTGACGATGGCCGCGAAAGCCTTTCACAATTTATAAGTTATACTATTGTCAGATAATTAATTTTTTTCAAATCTCTGTTATCTTAAATGACTACATAAAAGTTTGAATATGATATCTATAAATGTTTGGCTTCGTGGAGCACTTCTAATACATACTCTCAACAAGATCACGCGATAAAAGTTAATTAAAGTTTATTATTTTCTTTATAATTATTTTTTAAAGTTAACAAAAAAAGAAAAGTCCAAGAAATGTTGATAATAAATTGCTATTGCTGGTTTTGTATCTAACAATGGCATTCAGTTTGGAAAACATTTTTTTACATAATTTGTTAAACAATTTTTCACGAACAATTAGACAAGAATAATATTTTGCGAATTTTTTTTACCACTCTACTATTTTGGCAAAATAATTAGTTAAGAAATTATTTTCTCTTTAAAAAACCATAGATTAAGAAAAAAATGTTTTTTATGAATAATTTCATTGTTTGTTAACTTAACAATTTGTTATATACAAATTCTAACAACCGTTATATTTTTTTTCAAGAGCTGAAACAAATAACAAAAACAGTCATATGAATCAAAGTACTAAATGAAGGTTCTTCTATTTTTTATAAAACTTTAAATATTACACCGAACCGAAGTTGAACCGGCAGCATGATTTGTCAAGTAACAAATTGATATAACTTACAAACGATTAGAGATACAAACATTTAGGTTGTTCTTATGAAGAATTGATTGATTATTAAAATCAGCTAATGAACAAGTTTATAACTATTGTTTATAAGCTATTACAATAAGCATTTAAAAAAATGGGATTTTTTGCATTTTCTTTTCTTTTTTGTTAAATATGGAAAATGCAGCTATAAACCTCAATAATATTTTGTTCAGTGATGAAATATCTATAAATTAACTTTTACGTCATATTTGTATCTCATATAGTTTAAATTATATACGTGTTTTAATTAATATTTATCTAACTCGTTTTTCGTTATGTGTAAATTTTTATATCTTGATTACATCACTAACCTATATTATGCAATATTCTCATTTTCTATGCTTCCAAATTTCAAAAATGTTTAAGAAAACTCCTTAATTTGATCAAAAAGCAATTTTTTTAATAAACAATAGAAGTACCTTCACTAAGAAACTACAATAATTTATTATAATGGTTTATATTTATCATTACAATGGTTTATAACTGTATTTTCATTATTTGATACGTTATAAGTCATAAAAGAAAAGAAAATGCAAAAAAATCTCAAATTTTTATAAACAAATGCCTCTAATAGGTGATAAACAATAGTTATACACTTGTTCACTAGCTTATTTTAAAAATTAATCAATCCTATAAGAACAACCTGAATGTCCATTATCGTATCTCTAATAGTTTATGAGTTATGGTGGATTTATGCAGCAGTCATAAGTCATAAATTTTATGACTTAAAACTTATGACTTATGACTACTGCATAAATCCACCATTATATGAATTTGTTACTTGACAAATCATGCTGCCGGTTCAACTTCGGTACGGTGTTATATTTAAAAGTTTTATAAAAAATAGAACATTTTTTTAGTATGTTGATTTCATTGAAAATATGAACAGGATGTTCATAAAGTCAGTTGTGGAATCATCTGCGACTGAAAGTTGGAATTTAGTCGCTGTTTTCCATCGTACAAGATAACCTCTCTTGGAAGGGATTCATGTTTTAAAGAGAAACATTCTCAATTGAAAATTGAATCAATACGTGACTCCTCTGGAAATGGAAAAAACCCTACGATACATATGCCTGCTTCTGTATTTTTTTTAGCTCTAGACAAAAATACGGTATATTGTTAAATTTTGTTGCCAAAAGGTTTGTTATTTTGGAACATTTTCTCATCAATGTAGTAGGGTAACTATTTTTTAAAGATTTTTTCCTATTCGTTCAAAATTCTTTTGGTGGCATTCTTGATTAGAGATTTTGATCGCTCGTGTTATCAAATTTCTTATGATGTTCATTGTGTGTTGGAAATTATGGTGTGAGAAGTAGTTCAACGGTTTGGTTTTTTAAAAATAATTTTCGAAGTACTGATACTGTTTTTCCCAGGTATTTCCTCTACCTGTATAAAATGCATCGTCGGCATAAGAAAACAACTTGGCTGTAAAATTCTTATTCACCAAATCATTGATATAAATCGAAACTAAAATAGGTCCTAGAACTAACCTTTGAAGAACAGATTTAGGACAAACCGCTTTGAATTCGATAATTATTTTGTATGTTGTTTGGAGTTGTTATAATATTTTATGTGTGTAGAAAAGCTGATAAATTATTGTTTTGTTCGTCTATAGTAAATTTCAATCTAGAGTGGAAACTCTGGAACACATCCAGAATGTCGAATTTATTTTTGGTAGGAATTGTTGTGAAAATGTCCTCAACATACCATTTGAAAAAGGGGACAGGGAAGGATAGTTTATCTAAGAATTGTAGTTCATAACTAGATTGGCGCAAATAGGTGACATACAATTGTCCATTCCTAAATCATATATCTGTTTGTAAAAAGTGATGAAGGTATAGTGAATTCAGAAATTTTATTCCAACGTTTTTTTATTATTTTCGTTATGAGGTCAACTGGAATGTTGGTGAATATAAGAGTGTTTTCACTCACTTTCCATCACTGAATCGTTTTTTTTGGTAATCTTTTGCAGTTCTGTCGAATCTATATCTATCCTATAGACTATAAAATTAATTATCTTTCAGTTCAAGTTCACCATTCTGGTTATCATCGAAATCTTTCCGTTATTAACTTTCCTAATTACGTGTTTCGAAGCTATCACTCCCTGTGACTCTTCCCGATCAAAAAGTTATCGGCGACTCAGAAATTACCCTTTTCACGGCAAAAATTCCAAACGACCAAAAAGTAATACCAACGCGTTCGGGACAAAAACTCAAAAACCTTCACTTCAGTTTACTTCATCGACAAATTCCAACGATCGGGTGGTTCCCCACGAAACCTAAATATAAAGTAAACGCACTTTCCATTTATATCCGCTATTATACAATAGCCTAGAGTTTTTTTTTATTTTGAAAACTATCATATTTCATGTTCTACTGTGAGCGTCTTCAAGAACCAAAATATGACCGTTTTTGGTTCAATTATAAGCTTAATATGAAACTATATCAACGTTGACTAAGCCATTTGATCAATCTGTTCATATTCTAACTGGTAAATATGAGGGACTACAAATAATAGTGTGAAATTATACTCAACACACTGTATACTACAAGCACATGGCCGAGTAAGGAGATGTCTATTTTTCATGCTGTCGAACCACTTTTTAATCATTTATACGAAATTGAAGTTGAACTCGACCACCAAGCCCAGAAAATGAAACCACTTTTCAAATTCCTTCGATTCCCGTAATATTACGAAATCAACTTTTTTTCATTCCTGGTTCAATAGCTTTCTCCATCACTCTCAACAACCATAAAAACCTGAATTACCAAGAATATTGATTATTTTCCACATACTCAAGCCGTAGACAAATTAATATTTAATTTTACTACACTCCATCGACAGGTTGCCCGCATGTTATAATTAGTGTATTCAATTTACAACTTTTTGCTCCGTCTAATCACTCACACTGCGTGGTATCTGGTCCACTAACAGTCTTTTTTCTTTCAGGATGACTCAACTGTTCTAACTGATGACGTAATGACTGGAAACAAACACAGCGAAACTAGAGACCAGAAAGAAGTCAATCTAGATGTAATAAACTGTAATATACCCGAAAACTCCTCCCACTATATGAGCTCTGACAAAAAAGCACCGAACTTGGCGACCTACTACTTCAGACACGAAGACACAGATTCGAGCATGGACAAAGTCGAGCAACAGAGTGCCATTGAGGAAACAGACGCACAGAACACTCCGGACGACTGTTCAGAAAAAGAATGCACTAAACCACAAGAACCGACAGAGTCTAACAGCGGCACGAAACACGAAGATAACAACTCCTACGAACCCCCCAAAGTGAAGCTTCGCGAAAAAACATTCACCCTAACACGACCGAAATCCACCCCGGAAGAAAAAATTAGAAAACTCGTCCAAAAAGTCGAAGAATTAGTGAGCGCTGACAGAAGAAGCCTCAACAGGATAACGAGGATGAGTACATGGCTGACTTTGGACAAACCTGACGATAGCTGTGATGCCAGTGGCGAAGATGACGAAAGAGAATCTCAAGCTTCCGAGGATTGCAACGAAAGTTCGGCAACGTTGCGAGAATATTCAAATTCGCAAAATACCTCGTTCGACGAGCTGAATTCCAGTAATGGCAGTGCACAATGGTTGGAATCTATGGCACAGTTCGACGAAGTAAGGTCAAGTACTTGGTGAGTATTTTGGATATTTTTCTATCCCTATATAGTAAGCTGAAGATGCTAACTTTGTTGGCGAAACGCGCGTTGTGTAAAATTGACCTAGTTCTGGTGTTTGGGTAATTTATATTACTTGAATTGCATTCACACACAAAAAAGGACATATCCGTTGATATCCAGGAGTTCCAAGCTGGCCATGGAGAACATGTTGTTAATCTACAAGCAGGTCATCAGACCAACGATGACATAATGCTTGTCCAGTATTCTGCAGCCTCCCCAAGTCTCAGATGGTGAGACTGGAGAGGGTGCAGAACAAGGCAGACCATACAGTCACAAACAGTGACAGATACATTCGGTTAGACGCATTGACGGAGCTAGCCGATATTCCATCCATCGAAGAATTTATCATACAACAGTCTGATAAATTCTACAGACACTTTATCCTTGGATGTCCGGTGACTAGGGATGTAACAGCTGTCAGAGCCCACCACAATAGACCAAAAAGGCATAGTGGACTGATTTACGTTACATTACTTTTGTACGAGTTTTTCGATTCCAAATATTTCAATTCTTAACCTCCCATGCACTCACCGAGGAAGTGAAATCAAGTTTCTTCATCTTCTTCACCTTTGTGACAAGTGGGGCTATCTTATATACCTATTAGTGATAGGTGGTCCCCTAATTTGTAATACCCAGTTGGTATTCCTATAAGGAGACGTAGTGCTTGACGCTTTCTGCCTAATTGCCATGCCGAACTTGACATACTGGAGCCGGCCACTAAGTTTCCATCACCTTTCCAGCCTAATGGTGTTAGGCTGATGGGTCTGAAGGACTTTGTTACTGTGTAGTCTCTTTTCTACGGGATAAAGATTACTATCGCTGACTTCCAGGCCTTTGGAACGTACCACAGCGCCCGAAATGTTCTCCCCAAGATTGGGGTAAGAAATTCCAACTAAACCAACCATACCATAAGTTGCTAATGATGCACAAGGTACGTGGTGGTTCAAATGTTCAACATTTCCTCTATAGAATTAGTTGACCATCATATTCGTTCTGTGTGGAGAAAGGATTTACAAATAAAATAAGAAAATCAGAATACTTCCTTGTTGTAGGGGTTCCAGAAGGAACGAATTTTATTTTGTCAATAGAAATAGGAATACGAATTATTTCTATTGTACCAAGTCACATTTACATTCGATGATTGGCTATATGAACATTGGAAAGTCTCAGAATCCTTTCTTTTTGGTAGCCCAGTAGGAACGAAGAATTTTTGACATAAATAACACCGTTGAAAGACCAATTAATTGTGTTCCATGAAGTCAACTTTGCTCTTCAGAGTTCAATAACATTGATTTAGTTTCTTAACCTTGAAAAAAACTCGGGTCCGTCGTCATAATCATCTTTAATCTTTTTCAGTATCAACAATTTCTCCATATCAGAATCAGCACTACACAGAATGAACCTCAACCCGAAAGTACTGTCTAGATTTTCCACGTCATTTTCCACTGTAAGCAGCAATAATGTCAACATTAATTCAAATAATTCAACTTCATCGACAGTTGAAGAGATCTCACCACTCATCACAGAAAAATCATCACCGATTCGAAAAAAGAAGTCAAAATTGAAGAAGAAGGCGTTGGTAAATATATTTTACATAATTTAATTTAAAGGTTTCGAGGATTAAATCGAGAACAGAAATTTGATTATTCGATTAAAGATTACTATTTAAGACAGAATAGGGTCAAACAAAATTTTTCGTGTTTGTACACAGTTTTTAAATTTCAATCATAACATCAGTGTTGTTTCTGCCTTAAACATTTTGTACTTACGAAACCTCATTTCCATATTGAATTTTCTGATTCATTACAGTTTGGGAAATCAGATACCCACCTTCTCAACAGTCCTGCTCTTCAGAAGAACAGAATACACCTTATTAAATCTGGATCCTTTCCCGGGTGCACTACAAAAACGACCAATAACGACAGGAACCCGTCCAATGATCTCCTCACTGGCCAAATCAGTATACAGGGTGTATACTGTGAAACGTCCACGACCAGTGGAGGAGACAGCGAAGAAGACAATGCCAGAAAGTAAGTGAATGAAGTTTGAATAATGCAGGTCTCTTTTTATTTGAAACAATTTCAGGACACTGATCTTCAAATATGGTGGCAAGACTCGGTATTTGCATAATGGAGATTCTAGAGACGACAGTCCTGGAAAAAGTAGCTTGAATACTGGAGAAGAACAGTCCAGTTCTTTTTCCGAACAGGCTTGGGATAACTACCAGGTAAATAAAGGAAAAGAAAACTTCAATCTAGTACACCATTCCATAAACATACCATTTTCAATTTCACAATTATGTAGACCACAACATAGTCTTCAACTATATTTCAACATAAATGACATGAGTGAAAGTCTTGTCTTGCAGAAAACAAAAAATTACATATGAATTAACTGAAACTATTCTAAAAAACATTAAAAAATTAAAAATAGGAGAAATTCAGTGTCTCTTCTGAAGAGGTTCACAGGGAAAGCCACAGTACTTGATCATGGGGCACCCTAGAGATCTGTCCTGGGGCCACTGTTATGCATTATGTATGATACGACTTCGTAATCATCTTTTATTTCCAGGAAAACTACCTTTCTGAGCCCTACAGCGAGTCTCACGATTCAGACGCAGCTAGAAAACTCCTGAATTTTGGCGAAGACTACAGAAACTTCATCGACAGCCAATCCGATTGGTCGGCATTTTCCGATAAGTCTCCCAGAATGAAACGAAAGTCGTGGACGGTTCAGAACGATCATGATTCAAATAGCGACGAGGAGTCGTTGAAACAATTGATAACAGATTCCAGAGATCAATTGACATTCGCTAGGGAAATTTACGACCAGATCAAGGCTGGACTTGATGCGCATTTGGTTACCAATGAAATAGTAAGTGGATTGAAAATGTACACATTTTCATTTACTTCATTACCAGTATGAAGTCCTCGAAATCGTGAGATGAATTTACAAAAGGCCTTCTATCGTAAATTCGTCATATCAGCGTAATTGTGAGACGAGTTCATAGAAGGCCTTACAGTGGACTATACCATGAATAGCATGCTTGTAATATTATAGTTTTTATGAATTAAAGTCCGATGCATTTACTTCATGGTAATTTTTTTCAGGATGACCTGACTTCGACCTGTGATCGACATATAGTTCTGCTCAAGCACATGAGTGAATCTTCCGATGAATACAAGATGACCCAAGCAGATAAAGTTTTGACATCAGGTTGGTCTATGGTTTTGTCCATTAAATTTTTTCAATATCAGTATAGCTTCATAATAGCCTGCTCGCTCACAACGAATGCATATGCTGTGAGCATGTCCCGCATATGCTGTGAGCGTGTCCCGCATATGCGGTCTCATCCACTAAAATACAGCATACGAGCATACGACCTTGAATATTGACAATATTCAATTTATTGACTGGTTATTTCGATAGTTGAATCTTCTTTCCATCCGAATCGAAAACTGGTATCTTTAATTGAAAATAGATGCTCACAATTTTTTTTTTTTTTTCAATAAAATTCGCTCTCCTAAAAACACCCAAATATATAATTGAAACATATGTCTAAATGCAATATTACATAGTTTGCATGCTATTTGTAGCACTCTTATAACGTTTGTCATAGCTCAGAGATGTGTTTGAGATTATATTCGTAAGTGGCGTACTCAGCATCAATGTGTGGATCAAAACGTATTACACAATTCACCCTTTAATAGAAATAATAATAATAATTATTTATTTTCCATCAGATGACTTTCAAAAAATTATAGGAATAGCCATATTGGTGATAAAGTTAGGGAAGAACTCTCCTATACTATAAAAGTATTTCTCGAATAAAAAATTTCTTAGCTTACATCTGAACAAAGAAATATATCTACTTTTTTTGATCATATCAGGTAAATGATGACATTTTCAGTCCAAGATAGATTGGAGAGAAGGACGATATTTTTAATCTGGCTTAAGGGATATGAAACACATCTCTGTTTCTTGTATTGACATGGATATTACTATTCAATGAGAAAACATATGCATACATATCAAACATAAAGACGCACAGTGATGGCTATTGGATATCCTTGCTATACATCGAACAATATGCTTCTGAGCAATGAATACGTTTTTGGTCATTGTAGAGTCGCCCCAGAGACATACCCCATACTTGAGTCCTCCTGAGGATGATACAAATTTAGCAATTGATTTATTTCCAAAACAAAACGTAAATTCACAAACATCTACGTTAAAAAATTTAATTTCGAAACTAGCTGTTCATAATGAGCTTTTGAATGCCCAAATTTTATCTGATCGGGACTGCTCTGTAAAATATGATTATTAAAATCGAACTTTAGCCGTGGAATTTTGTTCTGGCGATGGTGTAATTGAAGAATTTGAGTCTTATCTGATGCAAGTCCAATTGAATTCAACCATGGTTACTTGACCAGGAGCAGACACAGTCAATGAAAAGTCGAGAGCAGTTTCAATTTGATTCACATATAGTGAAAATAAAATTGATCCCAATATAGACCCTTTTGGGACACTCATATTGATAGAAACTGACTCGGAGTTGATTTTAGTTATTCCATTATTAGGACAGTATTGCAAAGAAGTCATATTGTCCACGATCTCTTGAAAAAGATGAAATCGAATTCGAAGAGACACCTCTTGTTTCCAGAGATGACAAGAGTTTAATATGATTGACGCAGTCGAATGCCGTGCCTTAATCACAAAATATTACAGAAGGGCACTCGCCTGACTCAATAGAGTCAACGATTGAATTAAACAATGATACTGAAGCCGTAATAGTTGATTTATTTGATCGGTATCCATGTTATTGTCGTTTCTGTCGATGACATTCATGAGTCTATCTAAAAATGCGCATTCATATCTTGGAAAATGAGTATGTTTTAACGATCTTAGGAATATTTCACTGATTATTAAAGAATTGTATCACAGTTTGATAGTAAAAGCTGATTTTTTTCAATCGGTATCATCCGAATTCTGCCATGGCATAAAATGGACATGCGAAATTTTTTCTTAATAATATAATTCAAAATTAGTGTTAATTAGTGTTATAACAACTCGGAATTAGCGTAATTTAGAGTTATAATTCTATATTAAGAATAAAATATCGAATGTCCGTTCTACTGTAATTAGCAATTAGGCTAAATTCGAGTTATAACTCGAAATTACTGTTAATTTCGTATTACAACTCAAAATTAGCATAACACTCTAAATTAACACTCACTTGGAGTTATAATTTAAAATTAACACTACTTTCGAGTTACCCCTCGAAGTTAAGAAAAAAATATAGCACGTCCATTCTACGCTTTTGCCATTTGTAAAATTCAGATCCCGCACACCGTCACAAAACATGTTTATATGTGTAAATTGGAGATGCTTAAGTCCATTTTATTCATTTATCGATATAACCTTGTCAAAAATTCTCTCGGTAGAGCATGAGTGGGGCGTTGGGTAAAACATCTGGATGAGAATTGCATCAAGCAGTAGCAGCAGCGAATTAAAATATGATTTCAATCATCGAACTTATAATAATGTGAGTGTTTTATGGCTAAACTATTTCATGTATTTTTGTTTTGCAGAATTACTTATTCAATGGCGAAATTTCAAAACAAAAATTTCAATTATGGACGAGTATAGAAGAATTCACAAACAAATCTTGGAATCGAAATCTTTCATCGAATCACTGAATGTGCCAGAACAGAAGAAAATGTTGAAGCAAGATTGTCCTGTTGAAGATATCCATAACGAAATCGATGGCTGCAATGTAAGTCGGTTTATCATTTATATATTCAAAATTCAAATGAACAATTTTGTACACATCTACGTTTGAGTAAAGTTCGTAAAGTTCACTATGCAGTTTTCAAAACAAACTCCTTTTAATTCCAAGTACAGAACATTAATTTCGAAATTTCACACAAATAATCAATTGTTGCTACCACAGTGCTAAAACATTTGCTTTTTTGTTATCCTACCAGTCGAAAAACAAAAAAAGAAATCGACAATTTTGCCTTATTTAGCGTATTTTCGGAAAAAAGTGAAGTCGATGCTTAAAGTACATCCATCCTCAATATCAAGCACGATAAGAAGATACTAGCGCCCTCTCTGAGTGACATGTTAAACCAGTATCGAAACATGGAAAGAGTTCCACTTAGAACATAAACTCTAGCTCTCGTTCCTGACTTCCATGTGGCAGTTATTACTTTGTATACTAGATGGCGCCTTCATCAAATACACAGTTGCATAGGTAGTTTGGAATGAAGCATTTTATAGAGAAATTCTTCGGAATATTTTGAGAATAAAAAGTCAAAATTTTGAGAAAAGTAGTCGATATTTTGGGATAAAATCTCATAATTTTTATATTTCATTATAAAATTTTGGTAGGATGGTGCCAATACGCGTCCTTCATTGTTGCATTAATTGGATTTTTTGCTGAATCATGCAATGATCTTTCTGAATGTTAAAGAACGAAAAACGCTTACGTTTTTTTCAAAATAAATGTAATTAGAATATTTTGAATGCGATTTTCATTCAGTAGGTAAGTATATGATTTAGTTGTGTTTTTGTGGAACTCTTATATATTTTCATATTTAAAAAATTTCCAACAAAGTAAGCAAGTTTACGCAAATTTTTATTTTATTCTTTCGATAATACAAATAATACCGTAATAATATTATAATATCGCTTCAAGCGACTGAATATGATTGAAGCGCATTTTTTGGAAACTTTATCAATTCAAGCCGATCTATCACTCATTTTGGAATT
Organism: Chrysolina oricalcia; assembly: GCA_944452925.2. Classification (NCBI taxonomy): domain Eukaryota; kingdom Metazoa; phylum Arthropoda; class Insecta; order Coleoptera; family Chrysomelidae; genus Chrysolina; species Chrysolina oricalcia. The sequence goes on along the minus strand of OX101809.2, from coordinate 6,229,852 downwards.
TTAAGATGAAACCTCGTATTCTATAAACGATTGCTGTTTGAAAACCGAAAATCAATAAAGTTCATACTTTTGGATATTAGCGCCATCTATACATAAGAAGCCAAAGACGCAAGGTGTGTGATCAGAAACGTTTTTGTATTGCAATGGTTAGCAGAGTCTCGAACCATGAATTTGGGTTGTTTATTTCTGTATCAAGGCCTGGATACTAGATGACGCAACATCAACCATAATACAAATATATACAGGGGGAGACATTTTTGTCGGTGACCAAGGGATATAATAAATATCCCGTAATATTCAGACTAAGAACCAAGAAAAACTGAATTAGAGGAATTACTAATTTTTGGAAAACGTTCTAATAGTAAGTTGATACAAGTAGGTGGGAAGATTTAACTCTTTGGGTCAAATATGCTTATTGTGAGGTTCCAGAGAATAAAATGAGTTCGTGCTTGGCCAGTGTTATCGATGTGACGAATTTTTTAAATGAAATCTAGAAGCTGAAGTGAAATATGGGGATATATGGGAACATCATTCTGTAACAATCAAATTTGGCATTGAACATTTCCATAATTTTTTTTTGTGGAAACGCTATAGTGTGTTGATATTTTTTCTTCTATATTTTATAAGTTACTGGGCAGGATTATTGAAGAGAATTATAGTTCTGGACATTATCTACGAGGTGTAGATTTTTTTTTTATTTTTCAAACTCAGATTTGGTAACTTGGAATTCAATAATTTCGAGTTCGTATCTCGAAATTCCGATATACGAAGTCTCGGAATGTTATAATTCCGACTCAGAATTTGGCGAGAGGGGTTGGAGGAGGGAAACTATCGAAAATACATGCGAAATGCGCACGGATAAATTTGGGAGTGCGGAGGGAAAAACTTGTCAGAGGGGTATAGAGGGGGAAACTATTAAAAATCCGGGAGCAAAAAATTTGAGAGAGGAGTGTGGAGGAGGGAAACTGGGTACGCCAGGAAAAATTTGTGGGGGAAAGGGGGAAATTATTAAAAATCTCGACGTAAAGGGCTCGAAACAATTTGGGGGGAAGTGCAGGGGGAAATTATCAAAAAACCGAACGCGAAGCGCCAGGAAAAAACTGGGAGTGTAAGAGGAAATTATCAAATATCCCGGTGCGAAGCGCCCAGAAAAATTCGGAGGAGAAGTGGAGGGGGAAATTATCAAAAATCAGGGCTCGACGCGCCTGGAAAATTTGGAGTTGCGGAGGGGGAAATTATCAAAAATCCGAATTTTGAAGGGGGGGATGGTGCACGAAATTTGTATTTTCAGAGATATGAAAAAATTTCATAGGAACTTTTTCTAGACCTGTATAAGGAGCATAAAACTGTTGATATGAGTACATTTTTCAGATTTCCCGTTTTGTTTTCGAGTTTTTGGTGTGTTTTAAAAAAAGTTCATATGGCAATTTTTTTTCATGAAATGAGAAAATTTCTTAGGAATTTTTTGTAGAACTGTTTAGGAACTATGAAACTGTTTGTAAACATTTTTTCGATATCTCGTTTCGTCTCTTCGAATTTTTGGTATTTCGAAACAAAAAAACGTTAAATTTTTCATATCTCTATTTTTTTCAAAATAAGGAAAAATTTCGTGAAAACTTTTTGTAGAACTGTTCAAGGACAATTAAATTGTTGGTATACAACTTTTCGATACCTCGTTTGGTTTTCAAGATTCTGGCGATTTTAGAAAAAAAGTACAAATTTTTCAATTTTTCCGAGTTAGAAAACAATAGTTCGCAAATATCGATGAGGTTTGTGAAAATGTAAACAAAGCAATTTTAAGAATTTTATTTATTTCATTAGTTCGGTAAATATCTCGATTTTCCATTTTTTTGAAGTATTTCCCAGACTATTGATTTTACGGCAAAAATGTAGGTAGGTAGATTTTCTGAAAGCAGTCAAAAAAGATTTGTTGGTAAATTGTGAAAATATCAACCGTTTCTGAGATATTTCGAATTTTCCAAAATGCAAATTCCGATGTTGAATTTTTCAAGTTTTCCCAGTTTTATTTTCGTGAAAAATTGTTTTTGTTGCATTTGTTTGTCTATTCGTGCTCTACCCATCGCATTTTTCGAAAATCAGTTCAAATAAACGGTTTTACGTATTTTAATTTAAAAAATCTCGACTTGTTTTGGAAAATCGCCTAATAAAAATTCCGATCACACTCAAAAACTATACACTTTTGTAGGACATATTGAAGTATCTCTTCAAGAAATATGAAATGGATAAAATCGATTCCTGAACCTGTATTGAGGAAAAAAAAACGAAAAAACCCCGTAGAATTTTTCCAGGTTTTTCGATCGCAAAAAAAACTGACAAATGTTGTCCTATCAGTTCAGTAGATTTGTTCTTTGCACGGAACCTGTCAATAATCGTCAATTGGTCAACGAACGAAAATAGCATCAAATTCCTAAAAGCCATGTCGCCAGCACCCTCTACATTGAATCCCTCCTCCGTTCAAAGCCCCCTCATACATTCGAAACGATATGGTCAATTCTCGTAGATGGCCCTGAATTAGTAAGACTTTCTTGCGAGCCTGTCAATACTTAAATGAGGTCGGGCCCGAGCTGGGCCATAACTTTGAGTAATTTATATGCAAGCGGCTATGAATGTCTTTGGCCAGGGATATACAGATGACCATCTTGGCACTGCTACTTGGGCGGAAGGGCACTTGAATGCCCCAGAGGGACTCCTATATGTCCAGTGCCCGTGCAACGCTGCCGTCTGCAACGGAAATGGAGATGGAGCATGAGTGAGCCTGCATACGGGTTCATTCTATCGAGGTTGCTCGGTGGCGAGAATTTTTGCGTTTTCGGTTTTGAACGAAGGCGTAGAACAGACACGCGAGATATATTTTTCTTAATTTCGAGTTGTAACTCGAAATTAGTGTTAATTACTAGTTAAAACTCGAAATTAGCCCAATTTCGAGTTATAACTCGAAATTAGTATTAATTTGGAGTTAAAACTCGAAATTAGTGTTGATTTAGAGTTAAAATTCGAAATTATTTATAACTCAAAATAAGCTTGATTTCGAGTTGTAACTCGAAATTAGCGTTATTTTCGAGTTGTAACACTAAATTAACACTAATTTCGAGTTCCAACTCGAAATTAAGCTAACTTCGAGTTGTAATTCGAAATTATGAAAAAAATATCGCATGTCCGTTCTACGCCTTCGTACTTTTATGCTTACGTTGAATGGATTTTTGCTGAGGGCATGATGAAAATTGTCACCGGATAATTTTTCAAAATTTTTGGTATGTTTTAGAGGTTGAACTTCTGAGCAGAAGTGTCTATGGACACAACTCAAACCTGTGAATAGTTTTCAGAAACTCACAAATTAAAGTACTGAACAAAAACATATAGCGTTTTTTCTTGAAGAACCGTGTTCAATGCGCTTTAAAACTACACATTTTGTTATTGAACCAATTACGTCCCTAATAAATACGGTTCTTTCTGCTTTAAACGATTTCATAAGAAGAACGGTTCGAAATCAAAAGTAGTGAGAAGAGAGCGGATATTGACAACTTCTATTGAAAACAGAATGCAATTGGAACCTGAACAGCAGGAAAAATTCATAATCCAAATATTTCTCGGGTCATCCCTTTGCATAATTCTCAAATTCCTGATGACCAAAATTGTGGAAAACAAATATTTTGAGATTATTAATTATCTCTTTCTGTGCACTGATTCAGCATTTGAAGAAGATAAACACTGTAGAATCTGTGTATTATCAATGAGTTCTGGTAAGAGATGATCAATTATTATATTTGTGAGCCTATTTCATTGGTTTCACACTTATATGTTCCTTAAATTCAATGATTTCTAGGTTTCTTACTGTTAGGTTTCGATTTTGACATTTTCATTTCAAAATGAGTAGCTGAATTACTACGTTACGTTTGAAAGCGGTTCGAAATCAAACTTGTATTTTGATAAAAAATATTGTTAGATACAGGGTGAGTCAAGAATATTTAAATTGATATTCTTAATTGACCCTATGATATAAAGATGTGACAAAACCAAGTATCATACTGAAATGTTCATCATTTGATTGTCAAAATTGACGAATTAGAAATTTTATACTGGGTGACTCAGAAAGTCACATTGTTTTTGATGTCAGCTTTTATGTTTTTATTTTATATTTCAAGCTTTATGGATACTCTACGAATTATTCAAAATAATTTTGGCCGAAATTGATGAACAGGTGATGATAAAAATTAGGAAAAAATGATTTTTTATAACTCACCCTGTTTTTAAAAAAACTTATTCGTTAAATTCAGCAATTTTTGTCAATCCTTTTAGTTTGAGTACACTATTAAAATGAGAAATACTTATGGCTTTGCCATGACCAGTTTTTGAGATACAGAGGTAATACATATATACAATAATATATATTCGTTATTTTCATTTCAAAAAAAGTTGAATACAATTATACGAAGGCGTAGAAGGGCCACATTATTTTTCAAAAATATTTTTCACTAATTTCTGACTTTGATCTCGGAATTTAATGAATTTTCGAGTTCAAAGTCGGAATTTTATGAAATTTCGAGTTTAAGTCAGAATTTTGTAAAATTCCGAGTTTCAAGTCGGAATTTTATAACACGTTGAGATTACTATACATTAAATCCCGACTTTAAACTCGGAATTTTATTAAATTCCGACTTTAAACTCAGAATTTTATTAAATTCTGACTTTAAACTCAGAATTTTATTATATTCCGCCTGGTGTGATTACGAAGCATGATAGATACATTACTTTAAAAAAAAACTGTATAAAAACTACTTATATAATAATGAGATTAATACAGTTTGATGAAATTATTTCCGATAATATTGATAGGTTCCGAAAGAGCTTTGATTTAAATACATAAAAATGAAGATGGATCGAACATCATCTCTTAAATTTTTTCAGAAAGGCGAGTCCGTTATCCCCGCACTTTCAATTATCTCTGAAAATACCATATATTTTTACATAAATGTCATCCCACTTTCTGCTGATTATACATATATACAGCCTGATATGTATATACAGGTTGAATTGCCCAATAGCTTTCTAAATAAGAAAAATACAGGTATGTATGTCCCACCCTATACGTATAGAAGAAATTATTTTGTACTATTATGGTTTACATGACTTGTACTTCTGACAAAATTATCTCTTTACTATGAGTAAATTTTGAAAGTGAAGTAGGGATGTTTACATCGCTAACATTTGTGATCTGGAAAATATTCTTATTTCCTCCGCATATCCGCCGAAATTGTCATATACTGTGCAACGAGCAAAAGGACTCACATGACCCTACCCTAGCAGAAAATCCAGATATATAAGCACCCTGTAATGACAGAAGAGTGCAAACTTTAACTGACGAGATTTTCAAACACTGGGCGAATTATAAAAATATCACTTTCTCGCAATTGTCATCATCGTTTTTCTCACACTGTATATCAATTTGGGACAAGGAGTGTTTTTGATAGTTTGTAGTTAGATATCCATAAAGATTAAAATATATATTAAAAATATACAAACTGTCACCAGTCAATATTAGAATTTGTAAATTTTGAGAAAGTAAAATGATGTACATTTTAGATGATACTTGGTTTGGTCACATCTTCATTAAATAGGATCAATTAGGAATTTTGAATAATTATTGACTCGACCTGTTTCTAACAATATTCTTTATCAAAAACCAATCTAAAATTAATGTCTTATGTGTGAGTAGTATAAATGATTCAAAACATTTCATGTAAGAAAATCTGCACGAGTAGAACCAATTCCTAAATCGCCATAAATTACTTCCCAAGAATCACAGACCGATCTTCTGTAATGACTGGCATTTTTTGTTCCAGAGATTGCTGGAAACCATAACCAGCCAAGGAGCGAAGTTAGCATCTCTCAATGCTCTCGTACACCGATTTACGCTTGAAAACCATGCATCCGAAGATTTCAATGGATCCACATTGAAAATTGACATTTCAGAGCTATACGAACTATTCGACAATGCTCGTACACGGTGAGTTGAAGTATAGCAACGAGTTTAACAGAATAATAAAAAGAAAAAAAATAACATCAATCATGCATGGCAACCATGACTCATATTTGAACATTTCAATCGGAATCATAATATTCTATAGTTATTCTGTTTGATTGATAGTTTATTGTAATGAATTGCTTCATCTCACTCTATTGACTTATCCTATTCCATTTTCATTTATAAATGTTTTTTCTACAAGCTCTTACTACAAGTAGCCTCTGACAATTTCAAATATCAACGCAAAGCTGACATTTTCCGAGGAAAATCATTTTAAGACATCATTTTCGCTCTAGAGCCACAATATTGAAAAAACAATCGATCTTCACCACTTTTGTCGAAAAAACCTATTATTGATCATGGAAAATAGGGAGCGTATAAATTCAAAGCATTCTGAGTAACCATAATGGTGTAGAGGTTAGAGACAAAGAATTTCAAACTGATTTAAACAGATTGTCCGGGTTCGATCTTGGCCGGTTGTAGGTACTTATTTTTTCTTTCGGGAAAAGAGTTATTTTTCCTTCTGTTAGAGATGTGAATTATTGCATATTTGGATAGCCCATAAATTCTGGATAGCTATTGAATGTTACGTTTCTCATAGGTAATATTATGTGCCTAAGTTGAATGAAATATCGAGCGGTTTTTGTATAAGAGCTGCGTTTGTAGAAAAGAATCTTGTGTGTATTTCGAGCACAAAATGCCATTGCCGCAATCTATCACTCTGTTCTTTAAATACACAAATACCTATTATCTGTATTCAGAACATATATTGTTGCCTTTTTTTTTTCAGGGTGGCTGACAAATTATGTCAAATTGAAAGCCTTCTTCCCGCATGGAAAACTCTGGAATCAAGGCTGGAACAACTGCAGAAAGATCTGAGACAAGACGAGAAGACCATGCACCTTCTTGATTCGTGTCTAACTGACGGAACATTCACCGACCAGACAGCCACTTCTGTACGAGAAGTTGCAAAACTACTCTCGGAAACTACAGTTCATCAGGTGAGTTCATCCACTAATTATTATTACCACACAGTAATGAATGAAGAATTGGAGAAAGTAGGCTCTTTATCAAATTAGATGTTTTGGTGGAAATGGCGAAAGTAAGTCGAATTTGCAGTTGGTTCATAACTCAGATAAAGTGTAAAAGTGTGTCGAATTTACGAGGGCTTAGCTTAGCTCTGGCGATGCTTTAGGATAACAGTCTGACCAGAAGACACGATTGGATATTTTTGATATGTCTTCAGTTTCAGGAATGACAATTTCAACTCAACCAAAAATTTATTAAAAATTTAATGAGATTGTTTCCGAAGAATTAATAATTAAGAATCTCGGCTTAGCTATAGAGTTGAATGTATCTGTAAGCAAATACGTTTTTTGACATAATTTTCCGGGTTTTCCTGCAGCTGAAAAGTCAATACGTCCTTTCTAAAGTTCAAAATCAAACATGTTAATATCAGAGGTATACAAAAAATATTGATGAACTGTTCATTTTCCTGTCGGAGTTATTAACCAAAATTGACATTAGAGTTTTCTCAGAAACCTACCCAGTTAACACAAACATCTAGGGGATGTTGCTTTCATGATTATTATGGTATTAAAATGAGTTGCAATTAGACATCACTGTTACCATTTAGTGATGCCAAATGTTATGAATTGTTCACAATTTTCTTCTCGTTAGTGTCGCTTTGAGCACAAAATGTGAAGAAAATTGCAAAGCACATTTACATGAATTTTGGTTTCATTGCGATTTTGTCGGTATAGAAGGAATTAGGTTGGTAACAAAATTGAGCATGACATCACCATCACGACACAAAATGGCCAGAGTTGTTTGTCGAGTCGAGAGTCAAGTAGAATTAGTATATGGTTGACGCCATTCTTTACATATTCTATAGGTACTTCTGATAGTGTGTAGTGTTCTGTTTAATTTTTATTATTTCAATAGTTAATTCAAGTGTGTTTATTAAAATTGCTCAATTATTATCTCTACCAAGAAATGTATCCCTTCAAGGACCGAAACGGTGAGTAGAAACTTAGAAAGGTAGATTCAGTGATTTACAGAATTTGGCATTTTCAGGATAGGTACTGATTTCGCCGAAAAAAAAATTCTGTCCAGAGGATTGAAGTTGAATTATAGATTTTTCTACATTTCTGTTTATTGTTTTTTTTATGATTTTGACAGAGTTTGATAAACATTTTTTGTTTGTGAAATGTATATACTACGGAATCAACTCACGCATTTGTTTTCTAGCTTTTCATTACATATGAACCATAATTCATTAGTAAGAATAATGATATTGGGGTATAATTTCTATTTACGTTGACATGGTGAGCTTTGTTTTATTCTTGACATACAGGAGAATCAGAAGTGAAGTCCTTTCAATTTCACATTGTTATATCGAAAGGGTCTCGATGTGCATTCGATTCCGAAGTATAAATGAAGTGTCACATTGGGCTAATTACGAGTCACATTTTGCATCACATGTTGACGTCTCGACATGACCAACGGGGCACCGAATAGACGTTTATGCGATAATAATGGAAGTCACTTTGCGATTCACTGGTGTGATCTGAAACATGAATGTGAATTCCACTACCATCTCTGAGACCATTCTGTTTTGACTGGGTACGTAGTTCATGATACGGAATTTTTCAAAATAAGTAGCTATAATGAAGGTCTCGTCAACAAAAAGGATGGAGTAATCATTAATGTCGAAATCGATCTCGAGTACTCTTACAATATACAAAACCTTGGTGAAATCAAAACTCTGAAAGTTCAATTCTGAGATGATGAAATATTTGGAAAATGTTAAAAAACCGATATTCATTTAAATACTGGAGATATAAATGTATTGTCTGACTCTGATTATGTAGAGGGGTATACAAATATTTTGAGCAGCCTATAGGATTCGTGTCGTACATTTACACTATCACTCGTACAGAAAGTAAAACGTGTATTGGTCACTTGTTTGTCAAAAGCTCTATATCTGAAATCGAATAATTTATATTTCAAAAAAACGTAACGGACCATTTTCCAATAGGACTAACTCTAGATGACGTCATCGTACATCTCATGCAACTACTGAATATAAAACTATGACATTCTGAGATCAGACCTAAGAGATGAATATTGGTTTGGTATTTACGACGAAAATGATCCAGATGAAATTTCAAGAAATTTTATTACAAAATTAAATTCTCTGATAGAAAAAAATACACGCGAGGTCAAATTGAGGAAAAATGTAAATTGTCGAAAAAATTGGATTACACCTGCTTCGTATGAATCCAAATACAAACACAAATGTTCCACTATAGTCGTCATTCAGAAAAAAAATAGATTTTTGTGAAGAGATGGGAAAATATTCAAAAAATATGCAATTAAAAATTTTTTTATTGCTTGAAACTTTGCTGGTGAGTATAAAATTATATTCCAAGCAACTTTTTCACATTATTTTTTTCGTTATCTTGCCATCCTACCCCACTTTTGGCCTCTTCATGTTATTTTTTCCAATATTCCGCCATACTAGTGGTCACGTGACATGTGTCAAAATCGATTTTTAGGTTTTCGGACATGCACTAACTTTTCCCAAGAATTTTTTTTCCAATACTGTAAGAATAAACTTTTTTCCCATATGGTACATACTTTTTGGCGGTCACTGTATCTACAGGGTGTTTTCTAAGTAGGTGTAGAAAATTTAGGGACATATTGCTGACGTCAAAATAAGAAGAAAAGTTCACATAAACATATGTCTGCAAGTTATTCGTTTCTGAGATTCTGTTTGTCAAATTTCTATTATAATTTTTGTTTTTTGTGAATCAATTCCAAAATGATTGTGATATTCTAGTGAAATTTGATATTTGAGAGAATTTTTCAATGAAAATATCAAATTTGTTGTTAGTTTGTTTCTTTTGTGGAGGTGGCGCCACCTACATGTCTTTTCATTAATTCGAAATGTCATAAATTTTTTGTACGTAGCTGGCAGGTTTTCTGCCATTCAATGTTCTTCTACAAACAACATTTAAATGTAGTCAAAAAATGATTCTTGCTAACTGTTTTATTAAGTAAAGTATTCGGAAAAAGCAGTTGGACAACGATATTTTAAATACCTCGTACACAACATGTAACCAGAGTTTATAAAAAAATTTAATAACTCATTAATGTACAAAAAATATTAGAAAACTTGAATTTTGTTTTCCGGAAAGACATTATTCCATAATTTTGTCAACCAAACTTTTAAAATGTAAAAAAAAAATTAAAACACCAATCGTGAATATATCATATAAAAAGACTAGACAACTATCAGAAAATGACAATAAGCCCGATTATGACACAAAAGCCATATTATGACACAAAGCCCTATTATGACACAAAGCCCGATTATGAACAAATCCCGAATATGCCATACACCCGGAATATGACGCACCTACACCTTAATTATTATACTAAGATATACTGCAAAAGATAATCACCCTAAATATGGCATATACACCAAGTAAACACAGAGAAAAATATACAATTATTTATATACCTATGCATTCATTCATTGTAAATTCATTTATCAAGTTCATATTGTGTTATTCAAGATATGTTGACATGTTGATTCCATTGCAAATATGAACAGGATGTTCATAAAGTCAGTTGTGGAATCATCTGCGACTGAAAGTTGGAATTTAGTCGCTATTTTCCATCGTACAAGATAACCTCTCTTGGAAGGGATTCCTGTTTTAAAGAGAAACATTTTCAATTGAAAATTGAATCAATACATGACTCCTCTGGAAATGGAAAAACCCTATGGTAAAATTGAAGTTACTTTTTTGTAATATCTAGGGTCTTTCTCAATATCTATCAGATGTAGTTCAATGTCTAGCGTGCACGCCAAGTGACAGCCACTCCCCAATTCTTTTAAATGAAATAGGGGATCAAGTGATACCTCATTTCGAAGGATACTCAATTGTCTAAGCCATGCCTATTTTTTTTAAATTTCGTTTATGCGTCATGAAAAAAATTACTTACTTTCAAAATGTTTAAAAATTATATATCACATATATGCTACGAAATTCGCTGTATATTCAATCCACCTTAATTTTTTCACATACATTTTTCAACTCTACTGTCACGCATGACAAATAACAGTAAATGAACCAAACAAAATTAAGGTGCATTGAATATACAGCGAATTTATTAGTTTTCGTGATATACTTTGTAACATTTTGAATTTTTTTTTCATGACGCAACGACGAAATAAAAAAAAATAGACATGGCTATATAGACAATTGAATACCCTTAGAAATGAGGTATCACTAACCCCCTATTTCATTTAAAAAAATTGGTGGGGTGACTGTCACTTTGAGGAAGGTGGATGCGGGGCAATTTTTTTTATGTCACAGAATGTCTTTTTGAAAACATAAGTCGACATATTTGAGGGTTTTTCTTGAAAATGGCTAGTAAAGTAGAAAATTAATTTATCCGTTACTTTAGGATCTCACTGTATGAATTCATGATGATGTAATCCCACATTATGAAATTCTCCATAGCAAATTCACATCGGAGTGTATTTTTCAAATCAGAAAATCAAACCGTAATATTGCAATGTAAAATTCCAGTGCAAATTATTTACGTTAGAAAATTACACCGTAATATTGCAATGTGAAATTCCAGTGCAAATTATTCACGTTAGGAAATTACACCGTAATATTACAAAATTATGTCACAATGTAAAGTTCCATCGTAAAATTATGTTACAACGTAAAGTTACATCGAAAAAGTGCTGTCAGTTATTCAGAGTAAATATCCAAGGTGATATAACACGTGATATGCAAAATTCCACTCGAATGTAAATTCCCGCCAAAACGGGCGGTAATTAAATTGCCGCTACTGGGAGCGGAACAAATTCTACCAGTGTGGCTTTAGCAGGGGAAGTAGTTGTTTTCTGTTAGATATTACAAAAAAGTAACTTCAATTTTATCGTAGGGTTTTTCCATTTCCAGAGGAGTCATGTATTGATTCAATTTTGAATTGAGAATGTTTCTCTTTAAAATACCGGGTGGCTACGGAAGTATTGCCTACGGAATATCTCAGTTATTGTATGAAGTAGGTTTGTGAAATTTGGAGCGTCGATATAATGACATAAGAGCTAGAATTTGAGCATATTGACATGTCGAAGTTAACTTCCGGTCTGACCGGAAGTAACATCAACTTTCTTATTTTAAATGGAAACCCTATTTTTTTTTTCTTTTCGCTTTATTCAGCATTCAATTCCCTTTCTAATGACATATCACAAGTTGGTATCTAACCAGAAACTAGATCAGAAAAAAATTATTATTGAAATTCACCGAGTAGGCCGTGGAAGTAAAATGAAAGTCAAAAATTGAAAAGTTGGCTATGGAAACCATACGTCACTTGATAACAGTTGCTACTACTGTGATATTTTATTTTCATTCGTCGGCGTTATAAAAAGCCGCCAAAAAAAAATATTGGAAAAATTCGGAAAAAAACAATACTCTGTAGGTCCATAACTTAAATAGGAACATACAACTTTTTCTTGCCTGTACTATTCAGCATAACCATTCCTTTCTAATGATATAATAGAAAGTAATTTTTTGAAATGAAATACCAAAAAATCCAATTATTATTCTTCAAATAACGAAAAAACTGATAGGATTAAAGATAAAATAAATTCAAAACAAATGTTCGAAATGCATTCCCTCATTTATTGACTCTGGTGATATTTTCATGTAAAACGTTTCTCAACATTTGAGGCGTGATATCTTGGAAAGCTCTACGAATTTTTACTTCTAGCTCATGTAGAGTTGTAGGCTGTGTGGAATACACCCTATTTTTAAGATGCCCCCATAGAAAAAAGTCGCACGGAGTAAGATCAGGTGACCTTGGTGGCCACCTGACTGGACCATGGGTTGTTAAAAGTCTCTCTTGAAAGCGATTTTGAAGATAATTTCTTGCTATTCTTGAATTATGCGGAGGGGCGCCATCTTGCTGGAAGTACATTCTCTCAGTTATTTCGGCTGGTAGGTTGTTAATGAATTCCGAAATTTCATTCGTTAAAAAATTAAAGTATCTCTCTCCGGTTAGTTGGCCTTGAAAAAGAATGGGGCCAACAATATGAGTTCCAACTATTCCCTCCCAAGCATTCACACCAAATCTCTCCTGGAAGCCGCCTTGTCGAAACCGGTGCTCGGTTGCTATCGCCCAGTACCTGGAACAAAAGACTGTTCACACTTTTAGCACTTTACACTTCGACTATCGACAATAATTCAAATAAACTACAGTACCTACCTTGTATTATTCCTGTTAAATAATCCATTGTTGGTAAATCTTGACTCGTCCGTAAACAAGATATAATAGTTAAATAGGTGATTCTCAGCATTTTGTCGAAGAAACCAATTACAATATTCCAGGCGCCTTTCACCGTCATTTTCATACAAATGTTGATGCAACTGATACTTGAAGGATTTCAATAGATGTTTTTTCAAAATTTTCCTAGCAGAGTCCTTACTTATAGCTAATTCGGCGCCAATCTGCCTTGAGGAAATTGTGCTATCATATTGTACTAAAGCTAATACATTAATTTCAGTTTCCTCATTAATAACAAATGCTTCTTGGTCTTCGTGAACATCAGGCTCAGTTCTTAATTTTTCTTCAAGCCACTGGAAATACCTTCTTGACGGTTGCTGCCTCCCTGGATATCGCTCTAAATACAATCGTTCAGCGGCATAAGAATTTTTTAAACATTCACCATAAATGAGAAGCATGTCAATTTGTTCGGTTCGTGAATAACAGGGCATTTTTTGAATATTCCACTAACTGATTTCGATTTCCAAACCCTTTTAAAATGGCAGAATCAAAAACACTACTTCGAACGTCAAAATAATATGGATAGCAGCGTTCGTGACAGCTCTTATTTCTTTTTTGTTTCATTCCAAAATACATCTTAATCAGCCTACTTGTTAATATTTTGGTTCGAATGATTATTGCAATGGAATGATTATTCTGAATAGCACAAACATCGTCCATAGGTAGATATTAGAATATCTATGGACAATGGCACAGACCAAGTACGTTTATGTTCCTATTTAACCTAGAACCTACAGGATATAATTTATCATTCCACATTATTTTTAATTTTATTTTTGCGTATGGCGATAATCTGTTTTGTTATTTGAAGAATAATAATTGGATTTTTCGGTATCTCAGTTCAAAAAATTATTTTCTATTATATCATTAGAAAGGAATGGTTATGCTGAATAGTACAAGCAAGAAAAAGTTGTTTGTTCCTATTTAAGTTATGGACCTACAGAGTATTGTTTTTTCCCAATTTTTCCAATATTTTTTTGGCGGCTTTTTATAACGCCGACGAATGAAAATAAAATATCACAGTAGTAGCAACTGTTATCAAGTGACGTATGGTTTCCATAGCCAACTTTTCAATTTTTGGCTTTCATTTTGCTTCCACGGCCTACTCGGTGAATTTCAATAATAATTTTTTTCTGATCTAGTTTCTGGTTAGATACCAACTTGTGATATGTCATTAGAAAGGGAATTGAATGCTGAATAAAGCGAAAAGAAAAAAAATAGGGTTTCCATCTAAAATAAGAAAGTTGATGTTACTTCCGGTCAGACCGAAAGTTAACTTCGACATGTCAATAAGCTCAAATTCTAGCTCTTATGTCATTATATCGACGCTCCAAATTTCACAAACCTACTTCATACAATAACTGAGATATTCCGTAGGCAATACTTCCGTAGCCACCCTGTATGTTGACATATTCTACACTTCTATGAGGTATTCAACAGAACCATTAAAGACTTACTTACTTACTAGTATTTTTTATCATCGTAAAGTCCCTTATTACTTAACATCATTTTAAGTTAAGTATAACATACAAACGACAGTTTTATACTGAAGCTTCGTGATTCCTTCCTGTTCATTAACTCAAAATGTATATGTATTTCATTTATTATAAAATTATGAACTTTTGTGTATTATTATTATTCTGTGGTGTATTATTGGACAAATGAAAACTGTGTACAAGGAAATATAAGACCCTCAAATGATATTGAATAAAATGTGCTGGAATGTAAACTTTGTCTTTTAATCTAACAAAATTTCAACTTTCTGTTATCACCTCAAGTCATTACGAATTTTTCGCTAAATGCCCGCAGATATTTCGTAGTAAAAATGACCCGTGTTATTTCAAGGCGGTGTATCATCTTCGTCTGTGTTCGAATGTCCGGCATTGTTGCTTTGATTAAGTGTTTTTTGGTGTTTCCTGACACATCCTCGGTAGCTACACGATCACGAGGTGCAGATAGGCAGCGGGAAGATGCTTTCGCCTTTACCAATAACCCCAGCGAGCTGCTTAGTATGCGACGCGGCACTTTTCATTACCGTAGCACAGCGTCGGCCACTTCATTCCACCGAATCCTATGTGAAAATTTGAGCTAGCAACGCTTGCTTGCAGTCGTAGGCCAGCGTCGATCATTTTTGAGACCAAAAAAATTTAGAACAGGATGAAACCCATTGGAGAGTAAAAAAATATAACAAAAATTAAAGGAAAAATAATTTACGGGCGATTTGGGACCAGGAAGTGGAAGGGGGTGAGATTTTAAGGGTGGAAAACGGTTTATCACGATTTCCGGCAAAACTACGAGTCCTATTGGAAAAAATTAAACGGCGAAATTAGGCCATGAAAAGATTCACAACTTTTGTATCAGCACTTTTTTCACATAACCTCAAAATTTAAGCGAAAAATAAAAAAAAATCTACTTTTATTTGTTTCCCCACAAAAAAAATCTGCGAAATTTAGTGAAAACTTACCTTTTTATGTCCCAAACACTGTAATTTTGTGGATTCAAAATATTTATTGTTCTCCCTTATATAGATTGAATATCGAGAAAGCACCCAAATTTTCAATCGAAAATTCTCACGTCAACATATCTGCTTTTTGAAAAAACTCGGTCTGCTTTTTGTTCGTTGAAATCTCTTCTTTCTTATGATGATTTTCTTAAAAAATGCAAAAAACCAAAAAAACACGAATTCGACAATTTTTTTAATCAATATGTGATATTTCGAGCTATTTATTGAAATTTACAATTCAATTACTCGAAAAATATAAGTTTTTATGTAACATTGATAAACTAAAAAATTGAACACAGAAATTCCAAAAAACATGCGAAAATAGTTAATTTTCTAAGTATTAACGATATAGGATTTGAAGAGGATTTTATATTTATAAATACTTTATCTTGAATTCTAAACAATTATCCATTAGTTTTTGCTGTTTTTGCTTCTTTGATGGCATTTTTTCACGTTAGATTCAACAAATTTTCCCGATTCTAGTAGATCTTCGAAATCTTTAAGACCATCAACGTCTTCGTCTCCAATATTTTTTCAATTTAAATTCAATAAAAATTTTTATTTCATCCATTGAGCTGTGAAGCTATCAGACAAGTCAGGTATAACAAATATGTATAATACACGTACAACATAAAAGATTTATAAACCAAGTTCGAGTTTATCGAAAATTGGTATAAAACTCATTTATATTATAGGGACAGAGGTCAAGGAGAAGTAATTTTGTTCTTTTCTTGAATTTATGTAGGCTATCCAACAATTTAAAGTAATCGGGATGGGCATTGTATAGTCTGAGTCCTAATATGTCGGATGATTTTTGGGACATTGTTAGGCGAACGTTAGGTAAGTGAAAGCTATTTTTTGATCTTGTATGGTGATCATGGACTGAATTATTCTTAACGAAAATTTCGCGACGCTTATGTATATATGACAAAAGTTCCAGTATATATAGTCCACATAGAGGAAGAATCCCATAGTGTTTGAATAATTCGCGGCATGAGTTACCATTTGGAGCATTAGCTAAACATCGTACAATCCTTTTCTGCAGCATGAAAACATCATGAACCGCAGGTGAGTTTCCCCAGATGGTGATTCCATATGACATTCTAGACTGAATTTCCCCGAAGTAGAAGAGCATATGTCTAGAATTGATTTGAGAGATCATAGTTGAAAACATTTGGTAGATATTGATCAAGTCTAACATCTAAGAACTTAGCGCATTCAACATTCTCGATAATGTGATCATCTATTATTATTTCTACTGTAGGGATGTTTTTGTTCTGCCTGGTATGAAAAGTTATATAATTAGTTTGAGTACTGTTTAAAAAGAGGGAGTTACACATGACCACTTAGAGAGTGTTTGAACACTTGTTTCGATTTTGTTTTGAATTTGTATCTTAGATTTACCTGTGAATAATAAAGTAGAATCATCGGCATACAAACAAGTGAAAGCATTCGGAAGGATCAGGGGTAATCATTTTCCAGTCTGCATTGGTTCTTCATTCATAATTTCATCCATTAACTTCCTCGTAGGTTTTTTCTTCAACACAGGCGCATTTTTCAGAACCATGAAAATTTGAACATGAACTTGTGCATTTTAAACTATCTCTTCGGCAGCCACATTTTAGACTATTACATCCAGTTTCACAGCTGTATTTTTACAAATGATGTTATTCACTGCTCTGTGTGTCGAATGCTGGCTAACGGTTTTTGCTGCTGATACGACATAATCAACATACTAGGCCCAGAGCCTCCTAGCCTATTGTAGTCTTATAAATTATTAAGTTTATTTACTTATTTGGCTGTCAATTATAGTAATAGTTTTTATTTGAATTTTTTTAATTTATCGATGTAATATGGAAACTTACATTTTTCGAATAATCGAAGTGTAAGTTTTAATAAAAAGCTCAAAATTTTACATAATGATTTCAAAAAAATTGTCAGATTCGAGTTTTTTCGTTTTTTGCATTTTCTGAGAAAATTTGCCATGGTAATGTATTTTTTATACCAGCACACCGATTTTTTTCCAAAAAGCAGATATTTGAGAATTTTCGATTGAAAATTAGGGTGCTTTTTCGATGTTAAATCAAATTAAGGAAAGAAAATGAATATTTTCAATCAATCCAAAAAATTACAGTATAATTGAGTCATAAAAACGTAAGTTTTCGCCGAATTTCGTAAGAAAAAATTGTTTTTGTGGGAGAAAAATAAAAAACTTAAAAGTCGGTTTTTGGATTTTTCGCATAAATTTTGGGGTTATGTGAAAAAGGGTAGATACAAAAGTTGTAAATCTTTTTAATTCCTACAACTTTGCTATTCAACTTTTTTCGATAAGACTCGTAGTTTTGCCGGAAATCACGATAATCCGTTTTCCACCCTTAAAATCTCATCCCCTTCCACTTTCTGACCTCAAATCGCCCGTAAATAATTTTCTTTTTATTTATGTTACATTTTCTTATTTTTCCAATTGGTATCATCCTGTTCTAATTTATTTTCACTTTTTACCATTTTCAAAGGTTTCGGCACTGGCCTATCGACCGTATACCGTATTGGACGTTCAACTGTTCGTTTGTAGCTGTGGCCTCTTTTCATACTCTGTATCGTCTGTTGTTTTCGCTTATTGTTTTATGACATCATAGACGTTTGTGTCCATTCTCAATTTACCGATGTTGGTAAATCAATGAAATGTTTTCAGGGTTAGATACGAGGTTTCGATGATAACTTTGTAGGCAATTGTGACTATGCATAATAATATTGTATCGAATGAATATTCTATTTGAAGAATCGACAATAATAATTATGATAGTTGCTGTAGAAATATGAGGTATCAATATTTGCATTCGATATCGACCTGAACTTTTTCCATTATGTCTTTTCGAATCGTTCTTCACTACCTACCAAAATTGTGGGATTATTGAAATATAGGTAGGTGGTTCATAATGAAATGACACCGACAAAAACCGTGGACTGGTTTAAAAATATACAAACAAAAAACTATCCAAAATAAGATACGATGGCGGGGAAATCCCATTGACATTTCAAATAAGTTGATAGACTTTTTTTACTTCTGTTGGAGAAATTAAAGAGTTTTCCAACGAAAACGACTATTAATAGTATTATGATGGCAAGTGAAGAGGAAGTAAAAAGTGCAATTTTAAAACTTAAGAAAAAAAAGGCCCCAGAAATAGACGAAATCACGTCGGAAACATTGATCGCTTCAGTAGATCAAATCATAGAACCTCTTGCATACATATACGATAAATGTATCTCTGCAGGTTATTTTCCACTGAAATTTAATGAAGCAGTACATAAAGGGGTGACATAGAAAACCGTCAGTACAGACCAATCTCATTAATGTGTACCAGATATTCCTCAATGTCGGAACAACACAATCGATGACGTTTCATAACTGTCAAAAACGGTGTCAGGATATTACATTTGAATCCGATAACTCCATATCCATGTAGCTACATCTGAAACAAATTATTGGCCGATCATGATATCTGAAATAAATGCAGTGGACACTTTTTAGCAGTAGACAAAAGTATGGTATACTATATTCTTTGGGTTGATATGTATAATGAGTGCCTTGCTTTGCCCTAGTTTTTGGAGATGAAATGAATGTGATTTTGCCCGAAAAGTTCGGAAGTTGAAGGGCCTAGAAGTTGTAAGGATTTTTTCAATACTACGACTTCAATGCGTTTAAAACTATAATTGGACATCAATAATATGAATACAACGACTTTAATGCGTTTAAAACTATAACTACTCACCAGTAATATGAATACAACGACTTTAATGCGGTTATAATTGTAATTGGACACCAATAATTTGAATACAATGACTTTAATGCGTTAAAAACTATAATTGGACACAAATAATATAAATACAACGACTTTAATGCGTTCAAAACTATAATTGGACACCAGTAATATGAATACAACGACTGTAATACGCTTATTGGACACCAATAATGTGAATACAACGACTTTAATGCGTTTAAAACTATAATTAGACACCAGTATATGAATACAACGACTTTAATGCGGTTATAACTGTAATTGGACACCAATAATATCAATACAACGACTTTAATGCGTCAAAAACTATAGTTGGACACAAATAATATAAATACAACGTCTTTAATGCGTTCAAATCTATAATTGGACACCAGTAATATGAATACAACGACTTTAATGCGGTTATTGGACACCCATAATATGAATACAACGACTTTAATGCGTTTAAAACGATAATTGGACCCAACAATGTAAATACAACGACTTTAATGCGTTTAAAACTATAATTGGACACCAATAATATGAATACAACGACTGTAATGCGGTCAAAACTATAATTGGACACCAATAATATAAATACAATGACTTCAGTACGCTTGAAACTATAATTGGGCACTGATAATATGAATACTACAACGAATGCAATACTTGAAAAAAAATGAAAAGATATGAAAAAACTTTATGGGAACTTTTTGTAGACCTGTTCGCGTACAATAAAACTCTTCGAAAATATTTTTTCGATATTTCGTTTCGTTTTCGAGTTTCCAGTGTTTAAAAAAAAATGGAAAATGTTTCAATCTGGAAAATTTTGGGGGAGGGGGTGGAGGGGGAAAATTATCAAAAATCCGGGATCTTTCTGTAGATCTATTCGAGGAGAATAAAACTGTTCATGAACAATTCTTTGATATTTTGTTTCGTTTGCTTTTTGTCGCTGTCAGATTGTAAGTAGTCATCTTACTGGAGTGAAATTGACTGAATGGAATGAGTTCGGTGTCGAACATGTCGAACATGTACTTGACGTGTATTTACGACAAGTACATATTATTATCATTATTATTTGCGGTGTTAGTGATTTATTATAATGAAACTTTGAATTAAAAACAACAAGTTTTTTTTTGAGCACTGTTTTCTTTCCACTGGCTCACTTTGTAAATAATTGGTAATGAATAATGGAAACTGTGTTCGGAGAGAAATTGAGCAAGGGCAGAACTGGAATTAACTTTATTATCTATTAGATAATTACAATATCTTTCTAAGAACTGTAGTCATGATCTCCATGCAAGAGACTGTTTTAAAAAAACTTGAGTCAATTGTCTGAAAAATATCGGTCTATAAACTCCGATAAAATAGGGAATTGGTAGTCCGACAAAAGCGGAAAAGTCCGCACACACTTGTTAGGCCGAATGCCCTCGGGTCCGGGTGCGTATATAAATATTTGCGTTCGGAGGAAAGTCCCGGTGAAAATCTCCAGTAATAATCTGCGTATATATCCCGTGTAGTCTCCAGGCGTTGCTCGACCTCGGGGCCTAAGTGAACCTCTACGATCCGATATTAAATTTGTATTTTTACGCTGATTCCGTAGAACATTCTGGAAACGTGACCAGAAAGCAAACCGGAGTACTATTAACGATCCGGAAACAGCAGCATTACGTTGGTCAAAATCTATTGGCGAGTCGTCGCACAGACACAACTCAGCCATCATGGATGTCTGGCTACAGGGCGATGCGGATCGAGGGAGCACTTCGACTCGTGCATGGTAATTGAGGACAACTGACTGACAATTGTAGCAAAGAGTAGGGATCATAGACAACAGAGGATTACATGAAGTATCCATGAATAAAATAGTAAAATCGTTTTTAAATCCATGAAACAACTGTCATTTCAATTTCCTTCACCAATCACGAGCAGGTCATGTGACATCTTCGTCAGAGTCAGAAGACTTTACGAACGAATAACGAAGAAGAAGAGTAGAAAAATCGAGATTGGAGGTTATGTTATACAAACGTAACCGCTACTATTTGACACTTTTGACAAAACTTTTTTGAGATTATGAAACGAATGAAAAATATTTAAAATGTTATTGTTTTTTGATAAAATATTGTAATATTATGTAACTATATTGAAGGTGTTATGCATTAGTTGATGTGGAGAGCATCTTCAGTTACTTCATTATCTATTTATATGTGCTGGTCACTGCCTTCGTAGTTTGTGTTTACACATCGAACAAAATTATTAAATTTTTTTCAATCAAAACAGGACACATAATATGAATGAAATCAAATTCTCCTCAATAGCATTAATTAATTCATTTATAATTGAATCCAAATCCTTAGATGAATATTGATATGGCTGATTTTATGTTCATATATATATATATATATATATATATATATATATATATATATATATATATATATATATATATATATATATTCCAGTGACTGTAAAACAGTCGAAAACAATCCTTTAGGAACTCACTATACCTTTGTATAGATTGTATGGCATATGTCCGACAGAAAACAACTACTTCTCTGGCTAATACCTCGACAAATATTGAATTATATCTGTCAGACATATGTGCAGAGATCCTTACTTTGAAGGAACAACTTTGCAAGAGCTCTCCGAGACAGACAGCAGGACACCGCCTGATCCAAACAAGGAACCAACTGCAGACCGGTTTCGGGATGAAGTCCCTCATCAGTGCAGTCCAGGTTATCACGGTTGTATACACGCGGGGGCCCGGTGCCCGTCATCTTCCGCCGGGATGATCACTGCAATCGCTTACAGGATCCACCACGGCAACAGATTAGAGAGCGCTCCAGAAGGACATTTCGGATGTGAAATGGTATATGCTGAATACTTTTTTCAAGGAGCAATAAATGTTCCAGTGACTGTAAAACAGTCGAAAACAATCCTTTAGGAACTCACTATACCTTTGTATAGATTGTATGGCATATGTCCGACAGAAAACAACTACTTCTCTGGCTAATACCTCGACAGATATTGAATTATATCTGTCAGACATATGTGCTAAGATCCTTACTTTGAAGGAACAACTTTGCAAGAGCTCTCAGAGACAGACAGCAGGACACCGCCTGATCCAAACAAGGAACCAACTGCAGACCGGTTTCGGGATGAAGTCCCTCATCAGTGCAGTCCAGGTTATACAAAGGTATAGTGAGTTCCTAAAGGATTGTTTTCGACTGTTTTACAGTCACTGGAACATTTATTGCTCCTTGAAACAAGTATAACTCGATTTTCTTTGGTGTCTGTGAAAAAAGACTCTTCGATGTTTTGGTCTGACACTCTGAAGCTGTTGAAAGATATGTTTGCGTTTGTTGATATACTTTTGTAGTTACTTCTGAATGTGTGTCTTTGTCAACCCTTGACTTTTGAAACAAATTCAATGTAGAGACCGCAGTCCGACTTAAATTATTATTAATGATGAATCAATTTTCAAAATGTATTCTACAAATCCTGTTATTTGATCATGATGTTTTCGCTTCCTTCTTCATTGTATTTCCTTCATCACAAGCGAGTTTCCATTGAAAAACTCGTTGAACATCTTTCGAATGAGGAAATCTTTTCCAAACTACTCAAGCTAGAATAAACATCAGTTAGGGCAGTCTTCAACAGAGCACTTGAGCCATTTCCAGTGGTTCTACCTTCCATGATGACATGCAAATATTAATATCAAATAGGTAAATAATAATAAGTCTACTTGGACAATTTTATTCAATTCGCTTTGCTTTGAAAGAGATGTTCTTTTTGTGAAAAATCGTTAGGAAAATCACTAGAAAATGGTAAGACTTCAGGAAAAATCAAGCAGTCATCTCACATCTGATTCTGATATATGACATCGCAGTAAAATTCAAGGACATCGGCCCATTTTCGCGCCATTTTCCGAGTGATTTCTCTTGTCTATGACCCCTACTCTTTGATTGTAGATTGTGTATTAGAGGCAGTTAAATAAATTCATACTGGCCGTATGAATAACCATCAGCAGGGCGACATGGAACGATTAAAATGATAATCGTCAACTGTTGAATAACAAACGGTTGAATTGGAAAAGTCGGTAGTCGGTACAGATATACTCTTCTGTTATCATGCTTGTACACAATCGCAAGAGAAGAATGTGTTTCGTATTGAAATGAATAAAATACGACTCAGAAAAAATTACGTAGAATTACAAAGGTTGTCTACGTACGGGATGATAAGTATCACAAGACTAGTTTTTTGATCTACAAGTTCATAGGAAAACACAAATCGTATAATGCCCAGAGAATACTGTAAAAACCAATAAAAAGTAGGTAGAGATGGTGTAACGATGGAAATAAGTTTCAGTGTCGAATAACATCAAATCGTATTTGAAAAAATTGGTCAAGGTGTTTTTCAAGGTTTAGTCTTTGGATCACTTTTATTCATAATTCAACATGTTGATTTGGTCATACATGTGATAAGGCCATAACTCTTAATCAAATAAATATGGATTAATAATAATCCAGCTACTTGACATAGCTTTTTAAGAATTTTAACCTTCGACAGTCTGAAAATTAAATTTCCTTTGACATTGTCAAAAACAGTTCCCATTTTCTCAAAACCTACAAAAAATTTAGTCCTTTGTGAGTTTTGGTTACGGAGGCAGACATAGTCTCCGAAACATCAAGATTTTTACAAAAGAAAGGTATTTTTTAGTAAATTTGAACTTATTTTTTCTGATAATGAAATAATGACATAACCGTTAAACTAGTCTGTAGATAGTCACCTGTTTGATTAATATTTACTAGTTGTTGAAAGGAGCATAGCTAATTGTATTCTTGTAGAAACGTTAACGAGATTCGGACAGAGATGATTCGACAGACGTAAAGTGCTGGTGGATTATTTTCTGTTCGATGCTTGCTGACGAAACTCTTATTATATAATAGATTTGCTAAAGGCTGGATTATTATTAATGCATTTTTATTTGATGGGTATACAGGGTGTTCCAAATTAAGTCAGTACCATTGCCAACTCCGTTATTCAATGGGCAAACTAGTGGTATTTTTAATGGCCTTCTTGAAAAAACAAAAAAAGTTGACAGTCGCATTTTCAAAATATTTAATAAAACGATGTTTTTTTAAATGGAACCCTATATTTCATCAAGCATTTCAAATCGGAACTACATTCTCAACAACAAATATGACTTTTTTCCTAAAGTTGAAAATAATATATTCTTAACAGGAAACATCTATAACAATCGGATTCGATAAAGCGCTATAGAATATGAATCAAATGTTCAAAAATACCGCACAGTTCGGCCATCAATTCTATTAATTATAGTTCCAGTATAATTTTTCAATACATCTATATAATTATGTTTCATTTTGTATACCACATTTTTCAATCCCCAAAAAAAATCTAGGGTTGTTATGTCAGGTGATCGAGGGGGCCACTTTGCAGGACCATTATTAGAAATCATCTGTTTTCGAAACAGCGTCGCAACATTCTTTTTAGGCAACTGAAATTATGGCAAACCAAGTAGGACACTAACATTTCCCATTTCTCTTGATGGAAAAACGGCACTTCGAAAATATTCGAATAGTCGACAGTTAGAATAATTTATGACATGATATACTTGACAATATTTGACAAATCGTATTTCATCAAAGTTTCATGACGAAACTCCACTTGAAATCTGCTGTATATATACAAAAAATATTGAATTATACGAAACTGAAACCGAAAATATGAAAAAAAATAAACCCTTTAAACTCTATTTGAATTTTTTCATTTCGAGAACGGTTAGAGATAGAACAATTCTGTGAAATGCAATCGATTCATAATTGGAACCGACTTTAAATCTAGTGTGTATATACAAATAAAATTGAGTTTTACGAAACTAAGTTTGAAAATCTGAAAAATAGCTCAAATTGGCGGGAAAAATCTCTTTCAACTCAATTTGAAATTTTCGAACGGTTAGAGATAGAGCAATTTTGTGAACGTCAATCGATTCAGAATGGTATGCACAAGGACATCGGAGAGAAGAAAAATCACGAAAAATACAAAATCGGCAGATTTATTTGCAATTCGCAATATTTACGTAAAATTTTACGCTGATTCCGAAAATATGTAACTTGTATATGCTTATATGCTCAGGTATAAGATTTAGCTGGAAAATAGCTGAAAAAGGGAATGAAAGGTCGACAATTCGAAATTACAGAAGTTCCGTAAAAAGCAAATGAAATCTTCAATTGAATGGGAATCCTCTTCAAATCTGCTGAGTATTTTCAAAAAATAATTAATTATACGAAACAGAGTCCGAAAATCTGAAAAAAAATGGCAGGAAATATCTGGATATGAACTTTTCAATGCGAGAATGGTCAGAGATAGAACAATTTTGTGAACGACAATCGATTCAGAATGGACGAATTAGAGTATTCAAGTCGATCGGAGAAAAAAACATTCACTCCAAAACGGTTGAAAGGGGACCCTTAAAAATGACGAAAATTACAAAATCTACAGATCTATTTGAAATTTGCACTATATATGTGAAATTTCATGCAGATTCCGAAAATATATAATTTGTATATACCCAGGTGAAATATTTAATCGGAAAAGGGAATAAAAGTTCGAAAATTCGAAATTGCAGAAAAGCCTATAAAATCTTCAATTGAATCGGAATCGACTTGAAATTTGTACTTTCATGGACGACTCCAGATAAGCCCGTAAAGGCCAAGCCTATTCGGCCCACTGACTGGTAGGACTCCCTACCACAGGGCTCAGTTACTAACTTTTTTCATTCCAATCATCTTGTATTTATATACTGATAAAAATGTTTATATTTTCATTCGGTCAACGATTTCAGCACGCCACACGACTTTGAACTGCCATCGTGATCAAATCAATAAATAACAGGAGTGGATGGATCAATGCAGTAAAACCGTACAAAGGGCTTTCACGACAATTTGTCCGGAACACTTCTAATAATCCTGGAAACAACACAATATTTGTTCTAAGATTGGTGTGAAATTGTCTGTCTCAAACTACTTCTTTTACAATCTATCTATTGTTTCAGAGCTACCACCCACTTCAAGACATCATCACCGAGGGTTCCTTCTCGGACAGCGGGATATCTGATGAAGGCTCAGAACAGGAGATCGGTGAGCGGCAGCGTCGATTGGCAGCGATTCGCCGACTGGTACGCCAGCTGGAAGTCGGTTTGTCTCCCGATTCCAAGGCCAGGCTGATGATGAGAGAAAAACTAAACGCGGCGGAAGAAGATCTGAAAGCACTGCAGCTTCGATGTCGGTCTCTGATCGTCCGCACTGCTGCATGTTCGGGAACATCCATAGATCGCCTCAGGTAAGAGAATCAAGTGGTTGCTGTTATAAGCATGAAATGGTTGGATGTTTGGTTACAGACTGACGAGCAAGATTTCGGGTATACCTTTGAGATTTTCCGTAACAGTGCGACCAGCTTTTTTTTCTTTCTCTGGGGTCTTGGCATCGACTGCTATGGTCATTAGCCACGTGTTCTGGATAGGCCATGCATCCAACTCCATGCGCCACCTTAGGAGCAGCACTGTTAAGTGGAACGCAACAGTGAATCGTGGAAGACTCACCCCAGTCCAGCCACGAAATATTATTATTGTATTGTTCTGTCGTCAGTTGTTCCTAGTAAAATAGGCCTGTATTTTTCACCAGGTTCAGTAGTCTATTTACTAGGTGTTTCGGATTCATGCCTGTTTCTAGGTTGATCTGGCTAAATGTTCTGGTCCGCCTGTTGAGCAGCGCATCTCATTAGAAGATGATGTGAGAGGCTGTTTCGTCCTTAGAGTCCATAGAGTCTACCTACACTCCGTTTTCTCTATTTATTCCCATGGCATGAAGGTGTTTTCTAAGGCCGCAGTGTCCGGTTCTTGTTCGTATCTTAGATCTGTTGAGGGTGTCAGCCGTCAGTGTTTGGCTTAGGTGCCTCACCATGGCTGTTTTATGTCGATGCCCTTCGATTTGATCCCAATATGTTTGGTATTTTGATTTCTTCCACTCATTAATAAGGTTTATGCATCGGGGTTTGCTAATTCCAAACGCTAGTTCTGGGCCTGCGAATGGTGTTTCAGATGCTTGTTTTGCAATTTGGTATGCTTTTCCGTTGCCTTCAATTCCCCTACGTCAGGGCATCCACACAAGTGTAACCTTATCGTGTTTTGACAGTTCATTGAGGCTCTGAAGGCATTCCCAAACTTGCTTTGACTTTATCTATATTGAATTCAGAGCTTTTTATTGCGCTCTGGCTATAGGATAAAATGTAGATGTGTTTTTCTTTCATACCCACTATCTAGATTCATCTGTACGCATGTCCTTATAGCATGTGCTTCAGCTTGGAATACTGTGGTGTTATTGCTATTACGTTCCTTTGTGGCCTCATCCCATATATTTCTGCTCCTGATCCTACATCTGTTTTTGAACTATCTGTATACCAGATTATGTATGAAATGAGTCAGCTGACCATCTCTTTAAGAGGGCAGTGTCGTAGGTCATAGACTCGGAATTGGTACTGGACATTTTCAACCCGACTTTCCAGCAAATAATATGATTCCGTTTCTAAGAAACTCAAAACTCTGGCATATGAGTTATACAGAGAACTACTGGGAATAAACAGGCATAGCGAGTGGCATGTCCATGCCCTGTACAAGGTAAAATTGCATTTTTACTGTTCTCACAGTATAATTCATGCCTTTTTCAATACCATGATCATCTGTGGTTGATGAAATAAATGAAATCGAAGGTGTAAGCAACAATGTAATGGCAGGACAGGATGTAATGGCACTACTTTGGCGAGTTTCTCGACATTGGAGGAGGGTACATTATAATGCTTCGAAGCTAAATGAGTTATTGTTATTATACATCAGAACTATCGGCACTATCCTACGAAGCTTCCTCACCAACGAAAGCGATATTGGAACTACTGCCGTACTGCCTACACAACTCATATTTCCAAGAAAAGGCCCAGTCTTTTTTTAAGTCGATGGACTGCCAGTGTGATCTTCTCTCCAGTAATTGACAACATAAACGAGGGGTTTGAGGAATTGGGTATCAGAGAGGCAGAACACAAACCAAAACTATGATTATGATACGTGGACGACATCTTTATCATATGGAACCACGGAGATGCACATCTTCATGACTTCTCAAGAATGAACAACGTGAGGGTTTCAGTCAAGTTTAGAATGGAAGAGGAAAGCATTAGTGCCCTGCCATTTCTCGTTGTGAAAGTTGATAGAACAGACACTGGCATCCGCACAGAAAAAAGAGCAGTATCTCAACTACAGCTCCAATCACTCAAATTCTACAAAGAGGGGGATCGTAGGAACATTGGTGGAAAGAGCGATATATTTTGCAACACCCAGGAGTCACTGGAAGAGCAAATATACTATACCAAAAAGGACCTACTCCGAGAAAATTCTAGGAGAAGTGCAGAAACATCTTGAAAGGACCACAAAACCCAGTTATCGCCCTTCCATAAATCAGAAGTATCTTCGAGGAGATCGGGAGGTCTAGAAAGTAGTCTTTCAACCCATAGAGACAATGAACGTCCGAAACGCGAGAGGGCAGGGGGGTAGATTTCAATAGCTCAAGGAGGAACGAAGGGATACCCAAGGACACAGTGGTCTCACGTCAATATTGATGGAGAACCTGGCAGTTCGAGGAGAAGTTGATCTCCACTCTGGAAACTGATGAAGGACGAATTCCTTAGGAGACTCAACAGAGAGATATGTATCGACTTAGGGCAGATGCTAAAAATTACAGCAGAATTAACTAGGTGGATTAGAAAAGACTTTCAGTTCGACCCCTTGAAGACTAGCTAGTGAACGTGTATATAGGAATTCGGAAAATGTCCGAGGATTTTGGTCGTCCTATCTTCTCGAAAAATAATGCAACAACTCTCGATGAAAAATTATAAAAAAATTCATAAAAACTAGTAAAAAACAATCACCATACCATATCACTATACCATTAAAGTGGGGTACATGCCAGAAAGCTGTAAGGCAAGGGGTAGCAAACTTACGCATGCCACTACCCAAATTTTTCACAGGTATTGAGAATTGATTACAATAACATGACATGAATGTTTACTCCCTCAACCCCCGAAACCTAGACGCTCATGAATTCAGAAAAATTCCTACGGTTTCCGAAGGGGGGGAAGGCAGTTTCACTGGCTTTATTGTTGTTAAGATGTTCACAAAATCCATCTGGCAGTTCGTTCTCTGCATGGTAGATGCGCCAGAAAAATATCATGAAATATTTTGTGATATTTCAAAAACTAATGCAATTTCGTTTGCCTTTCTTCCAATCAATAACTACATAGAAGTCAAGATCTTAAATCACATTCAGAATTATGAATTTCATAATCTCAATTCAATTATCATGCACTAGAAGTAACACCAATTTCCCAATGGCAAAAGCCTCTATATAAAATTCAAAATCGATTTGTTTCTCACGGGGTCGATGAAAAACCTTGCACTATCGGTATAAACAAACATTAAATAACATTTAAAGCTCAAACCGTTATGATTAATATAAACTTCAGCGTTGGTGGGACGGGAATGAATTAATTTATACACCTGTACCTATATATAGCTAGATACGGCTCTCCCAAATGGATACATATGTTATTTCCATTAATTTTATGAACACATTTTGCCGTGAGAATGAAACAAATGTTTCAATTTGATACGATCTCTATGATTAAGAGCGCCGTGGACGACATTTCCTGATTTATATTCGTTTTCTCGGTACATACTGAAGTAATCCAGGAATGAGACATCTCTCGGGGAGTGGCTAACCAGTCGGAATACAGGCCCGTTGAAATTATTCACGATTGTATGAACATTAAATCAAAGTGCTATGCCCACTGAAATCAAGATATACTCTGATGGACCACATGTCAACAAAATCCATCTAGCTGAGCGTTTTTTTCAAAAACCAATCTGAAGGTTTCACACGGGATAAAATTTCACAATTCTCTGTTTGGGAGGAGAAGTTTGCAGTAGAATAACACAAAGAAATTCAAATAATTTAGACGACAATTTCTCTCCAAGAATCTTACGAAGTAAGTTGTGAGATATCTGACAGGAAACAACCTCTTCCTTGGCTTCAACGGATATTGATTTGAATCTGTACAATGTTACTCAAGGAGGGCACCATTGTTGTTGTTGTTGTTTGTTCCGTTAACCAGCTGTCGTCCCCTCACGAAAGGCAGCCCTTAGAAGGCGAAACTTATGCTAGCCAAGGATTAACGAGGTCTTACTTTTTTACGTGCGATTCCTAACACTTTCTCGGGCCATCAGAAAAATGTCTGCAGTCGCCATGGTTTGAACCATCGCCGACTGGCAGCCAAAGTGATTGAAACAATGTCGCTTTAACCACTCGTCTACCTGGCCCCGTTGGAATGAGTTTTATAGATTTTACTGAATCATTTTTATTATATTAGTCCCCACTTTTCTCATTGAAATGTACAATTGTGCCAACTCAATTGTACAACTAGTTTCGCAATCAAGGACTTCAAAGTTGGAGAAACGTCTATCTTCACTGTTAGCAAGAATAGTAAATCTGGATTGACTAGCTGAAATGAATGCGTTCACCGTTGAAATGGCAAAAAAAATAATCGGGTACGTTTAGTTATTCTCTTGAATATTGATGGCCATAGTAATACAAAAGAATTATTAGATTTATCAATCAGTGGTGGTCGTAATGGTAGAAGATTCGCTTCTCAACCATATAAGTGTAAGTCTATGAAACTTCTGAGGATTGCTTTAAGTGTGCAGCCGGTTGATGTGAAGAACAAATTTTGAAAAAATCATCTCAGATATCACAGACATTGAATTTAACATCTAAATAGGCCTCAGGCTAGTGGTACGATACTGATACATGCAGAGTATGGATAGGGAAGGATACAGAATTTCCCTGAAGAACCATCTCCAAAATGAATTGACCGTAATAAACGGTCGTGATCAAATAGATATGGAGGCGGAACACCTACAAACAGTACTTATTTAGTTTATCATAAAAACTGTCCATTGAGAAAGGAAAGAAACCACCGAAATGTTTCTTGGTGGAACAAATATCTGGATAAATCACTAGAAGAAGAACCATGGTTAGTCAATCGAGCTAAAAAGTAAGGTGGAAGGAAAAACTATACATTTGCTGTACCCACATTTAATAGACACATCCGGAATGCGAAACAGGAATCATTTGAACGATTTTGGGAAAATGTATCTAACACGTAAAGAGGAACCCGCATCTATAAAATTCCATCCAAATGCAGAAGCTGGGTTCTCCTAAACGTCCAGACAACTTCGTTTCGCTAATAATAAAATGGATTAAGCAATCCAGACTTCTGCATTTAACCTATACAATAGGTATAATCGTCGGCAAGTCTCCAACAGAAAACAACTACTGCCCCCTACGACCATTGAATTATATCTGTTAGATTCTTGGCAAAGTATTCTACAAGAACTACTTTGCAATGTTCTCCCAATCTCAACTCCAAAACATGTCTCAACCCCCACGAGGGAACACCTACGGACCGGTTTCATGGTTCCTTGCCAATCATCAGCGCAGGGTAGCTCACCCAACGCAATCGAAAAATATCTTGACCCCAAGATTCGAAGAGCACTCCGACTTCGTTTCGGTCTCGAGGAATGAAACATTACAGTTTCTAGCTGAAAGCCACTTTCTAGGCAGCCTGATCTTGAAGAAGCAGTCTCTAGTCACAATAATAGGCTGGACAAAGTGACTTCTCAGATTAGGCTGGGATGTTGACAACAAAATAATCACACCACAGAAAGAGAGTGTCAGATTCAAGCCAGCTAAGAAGTGAGATAATTCTTTTCCTTCTGTTGTTGTCACTGGTAGATGACATCCTCTCGGTTTGGGTGGTCGATCGGCCAGCATATCCAGACGATCTGGTCCTAGTTATAAATAACAAATCCGAGGAAACGACTTCCCACGTCCTTCAGGATATAATGAATACCATATATAGATGGTATAAGAAAAATGGGAAAAATGTACATCAACCTCCACAAAATGGTCTGGGAGTAACTAACACTGCATGAAATGTTTTACTGCAACTCACAAAAGAACTATTCGAAATGCTAGATCAATGTGCGTTACACCACTACGCTATTGAACCTCATTCAAAAACCGGCGATTCACACTTCAAATTCAGCTCTTTGTTAGTATGAGTTGATAATGAGGGTTAAATGAAAAGATGAAACATTCAAAGATGCACATTTCTGGACTCAATGAGACCCGGGTTGATCCACATATTTTTAATACAGTTCTGATTTTTATTTTCCCGCCGTTGCAAGTGAGTCTTCTTTGAAGAACGTTGCGCAAATATCTGTCAGATGTAGTTCAATATCCGTCGTGGCATTAGCCAGGGAAGTAGTTGTTTTCTGTCAGATTTTTGCTTCATATTTTCCACTTGGTGGAAATGTGTGGAGAGAAGCTAGGGTACTTCGACTTTGTCGATTTTATTCTTATCATTTATTTGTACTCTCCGGCAAAACATTCGAACTTGTTCGAATTTTCGTAAAACTACTTCATTATTAAAATATATCATTGAAATAAAACAAGAAGAAATTTTCTTAGATATTTTTTCGCTGCATAGATCCGACCCCGGCGACTGTCTAGCCACTCCTTTATTTCCGCTAGGAGCTGGGGCTGCAGCGGTCAAGTTATGAAAAATGATTAGTGGTGAAGCCCATCTTTAAAGTTCAGGCAATAACAAGTGAATCCTGGTGGATTACCGCGAGCTTCGCTGCGGTCCCGCTGAGCTTGGGATGGCGCTGCTTCAGATTAATTGACCTCTTACCGATTCGTGAGGGAACATGGATCTACTTTAATTAATAACGTTAAATGAACAGCAAATCACTTATCCTGCTCTGGGCAACTTTCAGCCAAGATAAATGCCGTAAGACGAATTCAGTCATATTTTATAATTATTGTGTGTACATGAGCGGTTCAGGGTGAAAGAGTTCCTTCCACGTCCCAAAATACTTAATTACTAGTTGATGTAGGGCATCGAATAGATTGCATTTCACATCAACACGCCCATACGACACGGTCCCTGTGAATCAAACCATAATTTTTTCGGGAATTCCTCCATTTCATTATATGAATATTGAGGCAACAAAAGGAAATGATTTTGGAGTCTACAGGGTGGCTCAAAGAAGTGTGACATATCAAAAATGTGTTTTTTTAATGAAACACCCTGTATTTCGTTACACTTTTGAATAGGTCAGGAAAAAATAATATGATTTCATATAAGGTACTATGTACCTAACTATAACTGTTTTCGAGTTATTAATTTTTTTATGAAAATGCTAGATACAATTGGAAACTAAATAACATTGAAGTGTATTCCCTTCGAATTCTGACCATGCATGAAACAGGTTTTGGGCTATTGATTCCGATAAAACCCGTTTCTCAATATTATACAGAATGTTCAGAAATCATTGTCACTTTTTTATAATTTCGTACAAAGATAACTTTGTTATTTCAAATGGAACCCCCTGTATTTTTTTGCTCTGAGGAATAGAAAAGTTGATAATCTTTCTCTATACCTAACCTAAATAGTTTTTCAGATATTGGCTTTTTCAAATAGTAGTTCTTAGTTCAATGCGTTTTTTGAATCTAGATAGCTTTGGAACGACATTTATTCAACTTGTTGAAAGAATTCTCATTGACAGTTGTTGTTTTGTGTTATTCAAATCATTCACTGAATTATTACCGTCGAAAATGAAAACTTATCCCATTCAAGAGCGGATAGATATGATTTTAGCGATTGGTGAGTGTGAAGAGAATTACATTTTGGTGCCGAGGGTGTATGCCCAAAAATATCCAGACCGGAATCATCTAAACAAGTTGGTTTTGAAACTTGCTACATGAATTTCGTAGGACTGGAAGTGTAGCTTATGAAAAGGCAAATAGACCAAAACCTATAATTGGAAATGAGGAGAATAAATTTCTTATTATGGGATCTATCATAGAAAACCCTCATACGAGTCAACGTAAGATCGAGAAAGATACAGGGATAAGCAGACGGGCCATTTTTAGGGTAATAAAAAAATACAAATTTCACCCGAACCGTATTCAGATGCACCAGGAATTATATGAAAAAGACTTCCATCGATTGAATTTAATTTTATTTTCTGATGAATCTACTTTTCATAACAACGGCTTAGTTCCACACAAATTCCATTATTATAGTGATGTGAATCCTAATTTTTTCCGCACTCTGCAGCACCAGAATAGATGGTCTGTTAACGTGTGGGGAGGAATTATAGGTACACAAGTTATAGAACCACAATTTTTTGATGGACACTTGAATGGTCAGAAATATTTACAAATTGTGCGAGATGATCTACCTGAGCTTCTGGAGAATGTGCCGCTAAATATCAGACAACGGATGTGGTTTCAATTGGATGGAGCTCCGGCACATATCAAATTCAGTGTCAGACAGTTTTTGAATATGTGCTTTCCGAATAAATGGATTGGTAGGAGAGGACCACAAAATTTGCCAGCGAAATCACCAGATTTGACTCAATATTTTCCTATGGGGATATTTGAAGAATGATGTTTACGATACTCCACCAAACCACATTGGAAAATATGAAGGAGAGAATAAGGTCTGCCTTTCGAAGAGTGACGCCTCAAATGTTATTAAATGTTAAGCAGTCTTTCAAAGAGAGAGTGACTCTTTGTATTCAACAGGATGGTCGTCATGTCGAGCACCTACTTTGAATTAAATACATTTGTGTTTCATATTTTGTTGTTGTTTCAGTTGAATAATAAAAAGAAATTGTGTAGTCTGTTTAATGAACTACTGTCAGAATATGAATGTAAATGACTAACTGACCTAATTTTAGTCAATAGTAACTATTTTCGATGAAGTGGAGTATCACAACTGTCAATAAGAATTCTTTGAGCAAATCTACTATTTAAAAAATATATCTGAAAAACTATTAAGGTTAGGTATAGGGAACCACCATATGAATTAAAAGATGATCAAATTTTCTATTCCTCAGATCAAAACAATACAGGGGGTTCCATTTGAAATAACAAAGTTATCTTTGTCCGAAATTATAAAAAAGTGACAATGATTTTTGATCATTCTGTATAATATTGAGAAACGGGTTTTATCGAAATCAATAGCCCAAAACCTCTTTCATGCATGGTCAGAATTCGAAGGAATGATTTCTATACACTTCAATGTTATTTAGTTTCAAATTGTATCTAGCATTTTCATAAAAAAAATCAATAACTCGAGAACGGTTATAGTTAGGTACATAGTATCTTATATGAGATCATATTATTTTTTCCTGGCCTATTCAAAAGTGTAGCGAAATACAGGGTGTTTCTTTTAAAAAAACACAAATTTGATTTGTCACACTTTTTGAGCCACCATAATAATTCTCTATTGAAGCCTTAATCAAAATACATATAATGAAGTGGGGAGATTTCCGAAAAAATTAATGATGTGCCTTACAGGGACCGTGTCGTATGGGGTGCTTCACCCTGTATAGGTCAAATAAACATGTGTTCGTCAAATAACTCTGTAATAGAAATTTTGCACAGCAGATACATTTATCAAAAACAGTAAACTTGTATTATTCTCAAAATTTTAGGACTGATATAAGTGATTTGAAAATATCACTATAGTAAAAAAATACAGTTCAGAATAAAAATAAAATTTGGTTACAAAAACTGAGAGCAACACATGGTAAATCATATGGAGACGAAATAAGAGGAAATATACCAGGTGTCTCATTTTAAAATCGAAATTTTATGTCACTTCCGGTAAAACCGGAAGTTACATGAAGCTGAGTTACTTGTCAAAAAATGCCGTTTTATCTGATACAGATTCTCCAAATTTAATACCATTATCTTCAAAAACAAAAAAGTTACAGAGGCGAGCCACTTTCCGTGGACACCCGGTATAGATGTTTTCAATTATCACATCCCTATTTATAATCATTATGTTCACCCCATCAAATTATGCCATATTTAAAATAAAATCGACCTGTTTCGTTTTATATTTCCGAAGTGTCCATTGACATATTTTTCTTTTGTTACAGACCGCTCCCAGAAGAGGAGCCGCTGGTACCTCTATCGAAAGAAATAGTCGGCGACGGAGGTGGTGACCCCGGGAGCGACCCCCATTCTGAGTCCTGGTTCAAACGTCTTTTCAAAGCTTCACTAGCTTTCCAGTTGGTCCTTCTCACTTTCGTATGTCTAACCTACATTTTTGAACCAAGGTGTTGTGATTATATGAACAATTATTCTTGGTCTTTGAGTCCTAAATTACACTATGAGGGTCGTCCACCTATATGATCTGTACTTATCCTGTCGCTGTCCAAAACAGTGACTTCTACTGCCGGAGCACAAACAAATTTCAAAAATATCATATCGTTTCAGTGAGAAGTATTGCTCTAGTTAGGAACGGTAGACTTGATTACTGAAATTAGACAATATTTTTTTACTGTCTGAATGTAAGGTATAATGCGTATCTGGTATAGACAGGTAACCATTATTTCAAAACTGAGCCTGCTCAGTTATTTCAATAATGCAATGAAAATTGTTGCTCAACTGCCAAAAAATGGTTTTGTCCTAGCACAAATTTGATTCACAGCTGGTAAAATGTCAGCAATAGTTTGTGCTGTTTTGAAGGTTATCTGTTTCTTCACTACGGAAACAAACCGTCTACTGTGAGAAAAATTATCATAGCTGAAGAGAGACTATGTGTTCTAGACGTAGATTTTTTTTAGAAAAGTTATTCGAGTATTTTAAAAAATAGATTTTATTAGGTTGTGTGGGATAGTGAATGGAAAAAATGGTATTTTTATATGAATACATTTGTAGAGGGGATGAGAATGCACAATTTTTGCAAAGCGTGACGAAAGAAGAATTAGTAACGAATAAATAGACAAAATAATTGTCATTTTAATATTGAAAGATATAAATACAGTTCAATCAACAGATTACTAAAAATATGAAACACAGTAAAACTAAAACTAAGTAAATATGAACACAAGTTCCTTCCTGCTCATAGAAGAGAACATAGGCATCACTGCTCACGAGAGATTTAGATGAAATTGGGGACACATTTGAATCATTATACTCATGTCACGTGCTCGCATACGGATGTTTACGGTAGGCTGTGTAGTGCCCGCTATAGGTGGTCCCACCAGTATCAAACAAGGTATACAGGTATACAGGTATACAGATAAGGAGCTACGTTGTCTGCTGCATAACTACTCATGTCCAATTCCTCTAAAGGAAAGACAATAGTGGCATTCAGTTTTCCTCAAAATCTATCCGTTTCAAATGGTTTACTAAAATTTTCGGGAATTTTTGAATTGATTGAGATTTCATGCACTTCCTTCTCTTCTTGCACTTCGCGGCTTCTCGTCACCATCCAAAGTTTCTATCTGTCTGAATGAATCCAAACATTGTTATAGTCCTAATTGCCCTGTTCTTTGAGGTATTGGTAATGAAAGATCCCAGAACGGATCGAAGGAGATTGAACAGTGATCACAATAAGTACAGTTTGATTTAGATTTCAACAGACTAACGAAGGTATCTACAATTTTGGAATTGTCCATCCTCAAATATGTGGACCATGACTCTTCAGCCTTCTCCTTGTCACTTAGATTATCATCTATCTCTGTCATAATGGGTTTTGGCTTTTCCGTTACTCTATTCACGTCTTCATTAAACCCTCTAAAAGGCATCCTCCTGGGCATAACCCATGAAAAGAGGAATTAATCATTGGATATGATTTTTCAAGGAGAGAGTATTCACAAGTCCATCTGACCAATCTTCTGACAAAAGTTCCTTGATCACCTTGGCAAATGATGTGATTAAAGCTTCATTCCTATATATGCTAGTGTTTAAATCCCTTGTGTAGGCGTCTCTATTCAAATACTCCAATAACCATTTTGTGTTTGATATACATTGAATAACACAGTTCATGTAGCAAGTGTTAACAAAATTTTTCAACCCTTTGAGACCGACAGATTTGAAAGTACTATGTACTACGGGCCTGCTGGTATTTGAGCTACCTTTATCGTCTGTTTGAGTTTCGTTGTTGAGGTTAAATTCAGAAGATTTTTGAGGTCGAAAGAAAATTTCATCCAAACGTTGGGAAGAGGCAATAGTACCAAGTACAGAAGCAGCGTTTCCTCTCTGGATGGCAATGCTAATACGTTCTAAACAAAAGGTCTTAGCTCTAGGATCGCCTGTTACCTTGATGAGTTTCTGGCTGATGTTTAATATGAACTCAGAAGCGTAACGACCAAAGGGGCCGAATGTTTCAGTGGCTATCGGATGAAAAATGTACTGGTCTTTTAGAGTGGAGTGGAGTGGAGTATATCAACAACAACTCCACATATACACATATATTCAAAGCAAATTGCACTGCCCAAACGAAGTCCAATTGAGATCCTGAAAGATTCGTTGTCCAACAAAGTCCCCAAAAATGCACCGGGAAGTGCATTTAGCCAAGCACCAGATTCCTTTTCGTTTACTGCTTTAAGACGAGCTTTTTCAGTCAAGGAGTTTGCAGCCGAATTGAGCAGCTTGCGATAAGAAATCTCGAGCAGGGGGAAATCCCAAGATTTTTGAGAACGTTTACTTTCAGGTGCTGATAGGTTTGTTTCTGAACACCATAAGTATAATCTCACATTTATTATAATATGAATCAAATACACTATTGATTTCCTTGTCTTTCAGTTTAATACGCTGTATTATTAATACATTACCGCATGTATAACTATTCATATCATCTGACTTCGAAGTCAACGACAATATACCCCGAAGACTCAGAATATTGAGGTTTGCAATATAGGGATTTAGAAAGTATAGGCCAATCACCTTGGCAGAAATTGGGAAAAAGTACCTAAACAATTCAAACTTTTCCAAAAGTTATTTTGAATTCTGGTAATTTTGTAAAGAAAAAATTTGAAAGAGTCGCAAAATGACGAAAACGAAGAAAATGTCCTTGATCGTTCCCCAATTTTTCGAGTATGTCCAAGTTTAGTAGCAGAATAAATAAATTATTCAGTTGTACTTTTGTTGATAACTCTGCCGAAAAAAATCTAAAAGAGTGACAAATGCAAAAAACGTTCCGCTCTGTCATAACTATTGACGAAATTTTTCCACATCCACCGATGATGGTAACATTTTCTTTTTGTTTTTTTAAACTGAAAAAATGTTTGCAATATGAATTTATTATGGCAAAAATGCAAAAGTTTTTTGAGTCGGTCGGAAACGTAGTTAGTAATTTCCTAGAAACCAATGTCGCAAAATTGGGGAACATTAAAGGATGATATTTTCTTTGTTTTCATCATTTTACGACTCTTTTGAATTTTTTCTATACAAAACGACCAGAATTGTGTATAATTTACATTTTTAATACTGTTGCTGATCTTGTACAAAGTCGCAAATTTTTATTGTGTCATTTAGCACTGAAATACAACTTTTTTGAAAGTTTGCATTGTTTCACTATTTTTCCCCATTTTTGATTTTAAAGCTAAAATGATTCACCTAGGACATCTATAAGCACTACCAAGTGAGTGTCTGATCTGGTTGTTACAATGTGCATTCTCATCTGAGACAAACTGTATATTTCGACTTTATTATGAAAAATTTAATTTTTAATTTTTAACATTACAATTGAATAATTCTTTTCAGTTCAGGGAGGAATCAGTATCGAAAATATTTTCTACCAAGTTCATTTGTAGTCCTTCAGTCTTATAAAAATTGAAGGAAGATTGTTATTACAAAAGTTAGTATAAAAGAAAACTCTCAAAACACGGTACATTTTCCTATAACAAAAAACTTCCGAATGAAGTTTTGCACCAGTTCCTTGATTATATCCTGGAAATATAAGGATTTGTCTTTTCATTATTGATTAGTTACTGCCATTGCTATTGCATTTATTTTGAAGATATTCAATAACGCAATGTTATTTCCTAATTACCATGCATTTTCTAAATCTCGCCCTGAATAAGTAATTGCCGTATTTTCTATTGACTGAATTGCATTTGCATTCATCAATGATGCTCAAAAAAGTTACTATTTTAGTGATACATATTTCAATAATAAATTTTTCCTATATGTGGGCGATTCACAAGCTATTCTGTCCACGATTTTCATTTTCAATATATATTTCCTCACCATCAACCACTTTTTTTATTGATATTTCATTCTGTATGAAATGACAAACGTGGAAAAGAAAAGCTAGAACAACGCGAGTGTTATAAGTTAAGCTAGTCCTGTTCAAGTACAGTTGGCCAAAATAACTCCGAAATAATCTAGAAAAATGCTATAGTAGAAATTAAAAAAAATTAAAAAATTTAATGGCTATTTCGACGAAACATCTCACCTTCCAGTAGAAAATATTAAACAGGAATTGTGGCAGGTCATCATGATAATTTTTGCTATTTTGAATCCGGAATTTTCCGGATATATTGGGCATGATGATCGATCACACGCAAAGTGGGTTGCGCAGATACCAATCCTAGTTGTGGGTGTTTGCTTGAAGCAAACCGACCACCATGGTGCTGTTTTAGGTGTATCGGGGGTTTCCTACTGCTGAAGGAGCGAATGCACCACCAAAGATGATTCGCCCCGGAGCGCCACGGCAAATAATAATAATAGCCTAGCTAACCCGGGCAGCCATGTGAGTATCAATGAAGGAGATGATTATTTATTCAACAGGGTGACCCAGGCTTAACAGCCAAACGTTTAGGGTCGGTTTTTTAGGCAAAGATAAGATTTTTGTTTCCTATAATAATGTGTCCTAACTTGCTTTATTTTCGAGGTACAGGGTGTCAAAGTTTTTTGGCCTGTGCGCACTCCTGACTTAACCCCTATGGATTTTTTTATACGGTACAATGAAAGCCAAAGTCTATGCTGAACCTATCAACGACGAAGGTATTTTCCTGGAAAGTATTGTTCAAGCAGTACGAGAGATCAAACCAGCAGAGTGCCGTGAAGCTGCAGAATCAGTCGTTTGTAGGTGCGAAAAAAATTGTGATAATTATAAGTAGATTTTTGTTTTTCCGTTTCCTAATGAAATACAATGAATAAGTTTGCCTTCATATCAATTTTTTACGTAGTTCTTTTTTTGTTACAAGGAATCGGTTTTCAAATTGTTTCCCAAAAATTAAGCAAGATACCGAAAAAATTAAATCAACAAAAAAAATTGTATTTGCTATTGCCTAATCCAGAAAAAAATTGACCATGCAAAAAAAACAGTGGAGTACAATGATTCGTCCTAACATTAATTAGATTACCTTTCGGGACGCCACTGGAATTAATTATTTTGCCATAGATTGAAAGAAACCCGTAATTACCGTATACAGTGTGTCCCACTTACCATGCTCACCATGGGTATCTTTTTAATGGTGAGAGATACGAGGTCGGCCAAATGACACCAAATGTGGAGTTTATCAAGGCCAACTATAATGTGAAAAAATAATTTGATAAAATCTATTCGTTTTTGTTTTATACGCAAAAAACAGATTTTGATCATTTTCATGTCTCCTCCGTAACTTCTTTATTTATGAAAATATTCGTATACGAATTTCACATTCTTATAGAAGTTTTTCAATGAGATTTAGAAAAAAATATAAAATTCATACCAACTCTTCTAGAATTTGAGATATCAGTACCAACTTTAATTTTTCAAATTTAGGTCATAGCTCACTATAAGTTAGTTATGAATAACTTTTTTTTCTCTTACAGATGATATGTCACAGTGATAACAACGGAGTTATCGTCATTTATACAAAAACAAGAACTATTTTGAAGTCGCCATCTTGAATTTATAAATTTTAACAAAAAAATCATGATCTCCGGCCTCAAAAACCCCCACATACCAATTTTGAATGGAATCGGACCATAATCACAAATCTCGTCCGCCATATTGGAGGAGCCGCCACTTTTTATTTTTTATTTCAATGAAAATTTCATAGTGCATTGTCACCGGAATTATGAACATCTGCCAAATTTCAAGTTATTAGGACCGCCAGATTTTATCAAAATATTTTTTCACATTTTAGTTGGCCTTGATAAACTCCACATTTGGTGTCATTTAACCGACCTCGTATCTCTTACCATTAAAAAGATACCTATGGTGTGCATGGTAAGTGGGACACATTGTATAAGCATGTCAGGTTTTATTAAAATCAGCCAGAAGGGTTTTGAATGATTGATAAAAACTGATTTTTTTCTAAAAACGATGAACACCTTGTATTACGAAAACGAAGCGAGTTAAAACAGATCCTTATAGAAAAAAATTC
This sequence comes from Chrysolina oricalcia, assembly GCA_944452925.2. Taxonomy (NCBI): domain Eukaryota; kingdom Metazoa; phylum Arthropoda; class Insecta; order Coleoptera; family Chrysomelidae; genus Chrysolina; species Chrysolina oricalcia. Next base: position 6,186,785 of record OX101809.2, on the reverse strand, counting down.
CTTTTTATGCAAAAAACGATTCTGAACGTTTGGCAGTTTAACACTGGTTCACGCTGTATATGCAAGTATATACAGGTAAGGGTGAAATGATCAAATTGTAAAAGGTTGGTGAAAGACTGTCTTTTTATCTCTTCAGTCCAGTGATGTCGGAGTCATTTTGGTCGCACTGTTTCTAGCTAGTGCAAATATAGGCGTATAAATATCTGTTGCGGCTTTTTGTATGCTTGAAGATGAAAACATGGATGCACGTGGAGCAGCTATAATACGAGGAATTAGATAATCTACGACCTGGAAACAAAATCACTCCAAAATAAAATTTATTTTTTTTTAGATTTCGATTTTACTACTTTTCTCCTGAGACACTTCTGTGTTATAGCATTTTATTTTTTGCATGATCAAACACACAAGATTTTCAATAACATATAGGCATCAGTTTGTAGTAATAAATTTTGGAGTAACCTAAGGGTCATATTTGCACCCAGTACCTTCGGTTTCAAATTCCTGTGGCTGCGACTACACAAATAGTACCCGTTAACAGCAAAGTTAGAAAGCTAACTGAAATAAACTGACTACAATTTGAGATTATTCCCAATTTTTTACTCTACAACCCATCTGAATTCAAAAACTTCTGACTGGGTCTCCATTCTGCGACAATATGAGCATCCATGGAAGAATGTGCTTTTTGTGAAGTAATTGCTTTGAGAAATTGATTGTTAGAGATCTATGAGTTGGTAAAACAGAGGGATCAACAATGATTATTTTATGATAAATACATTACAGGCACTATATTCCAAGACAAAATCAACATTACCATTCTCCTGGTTAGTTACGAGGAGTGTTAGAAGGATGATGCTCAGAAAACTTAAACTGACAACAATGCAGCTTTCACGAAGAGGCAGATAACCGGCAACATATGACATACAATTATTTTTGATCGCTCTGTATATCAAGAGAGCTTGTAAATACAAGTGTTAGTAACCATATAATTTATATTTTTATAATTAGCGTAGTTTATATAAATATGACCAGATAGGTCAGACAAGTACGAATGAATACAGAGTGTACAAAAACTGAAATTTATTATTTCAGTTATTCGTTGGCCCACCCTGTACATTCATTCTCGTAAAGTGATTTCAGTTAGATAATATATAATTTTTCGACACAATGTTGTACGTGCCTTAAGATGAATTATTTATTCTATACATTTTTATATTCATGTTGCATGACTACTGTTGCATGTTTATTGTTTAAAGGTGAGTTTGCAAAGTATTTTGATGTTGCTTTCCTGGCAACGTTGCCATTTTTATCTTAGCTCCCACCCATTTATACAAGTGGCGTATTATTGAAAACATGAACTGTCTGGCTGGTCTAAATAATTTTTCTCTACGAAATGTTTAAAGTCTTCTGAACTCGATCTCATCTCCTATCTCAATTCGATCTCAAATTCTGTGAAAAATTCGACTCAATCGACTTTTTTTTGCTATTTCATATTTACGATGAAGTATTAAAAAAGGAAAAAATGTATTGAGTAATTGAAACTGAAACTAAATGGTAAAAAATACGCCACTCAATATCAGTATTGTTTTGTTTTATTTTGTTGAACACTGGTTCTACTGTTTTTATTTTCTGGTGAAATGTGAAAAATGTTTCGGATACCAAACTAGATTTGGGTGCACAAAGTAAAATAATTGTTCACATTGAAAATTAACTTTGTTCACTTTTTTATAAATAACAGTATTTTCTCCTACCTATTTCCGAATAAAATATTTCAAGAATATATTGTGTTTGAATTATTACCTATCAACCGTTCCCTTGTGATCACAAAGTTCACAGTTCAGTAGATAACAAAATTATAAATGTTCAAAATGAAACTGCCGACGCTTTCGGTTCATATTGTTCTTCGCTATGGTGAAGAACACAATCAAAGCAAACTTTGAGTCAACATTGTTCAATGACTACACCACTATGGATGTAGATCATACTTTTTATTTTAATCTTTCAATTGAATCAGGAGAATTTCCAGACAAACTAAAAATTGGCTTAGTATCATCGATTTTGAAAAAAGGCGATTCAACCCTTATCGAAAATTTTCGGCCTGTAACAGTTCCAACTGTATTATGTAAAATAATAGAGAGATCCGTTTATGTCAAAATGCTCGAGTTCCTAGATCAATTTGATGTAATATCCAAGTTTCAGCATGGTTTTTGCCCAGGTAGGTCAACAGAAAGTGCATTTTGCAGTTTTTTCCGGTGCGTCTATGACTCACTAGATAGAAGAAAGTATGTCGGTGCAGTTTTTTTTTACTTATCGAAAGCACTCGGCATATTGTTTGCAAAAAACTGTATTCACTTGGCTTCAGGGGTAACTTTCTTTCATGGCTCAGATCATACCTGACTCAAAGTTGACAATTGTCAGTCACAGCAATATGACATTGATCTTGGGGTTCCTCAAGGTTCTATATTGGGCCCACTCATCTTTCTCCTGTTCATCAACGATATGCCAAATCATATAAGCACAGACAACATAGTTCTGTATGCAGATGATACAACCAACGCAGCAAATGCCGATAACCCAAAGCAGCTTCCAGAAAAATTGAACAATTTGAGTCTACAATTTACAAATTGGTGTTGTAAAAATTTTTTAGTGGTGAATGTGGAGAAAACTGTTCTGCTGCAGTTTTATTCCAGTAGAAATAGAAAAATTGATGATTTTCATGTTAGAGTGGGTGACGAAATAATTGAATCATCAGATAACACCAAATTTCTTGGTACTTATATTGATGGTAACATGACCTGGGAGTCAGGTATAAACCATGTACGTAAGAAAGTTAACAGTGCAGACAATTGAGATCCTATATCAATAAAGCCCAGCTTTTAAACGTTTATTTTGCTGTTGTATATTTCCATATTTCTTATAATATTGCAGTTTGGGGATGCTCCACAAAACTCAACAAAATATTTGTCTCCCAGAAAAGGGTGTTGCGCCTAATCTATAAAATAGACTATATAAAATATTGTAGGCAATATTTTATAAGGAATAAAGTCATGTGCGTACCTAGTATTTATATTTACAAATGCATTATGTTGTTCAAAAAACAAATACAGAATTACAATCGAAATTCTGACATTCATGCATATCCTACTAGGCACGGTGAATTGATACGGTTGCAGAAACATTCAACATGTTTTTTTTTTTAATTCTCCATCTTATCAGGGAGCAAAATTTCATAATCACTTACCTGATGATTTGAAAAATCTAGACAGGGAAAATCTTTTCAAAACAAAGCTGAAAGAATTTTTGATTAATGGTTGTTTTTATAGTACTACTGAGTATTTCAATCAATGATGTGGTTATATATTGTATATATTTATATTTATTTTGTGGAACTGTTATATTTTGTGGAAATGTTATATTTTATATATATATATATATATATATATAAATGTAGATTGTACGTACGTATGTATATTTGTTTTCTGACGTATCCTATATAATTTGTTATGATCGTAAAGAATTTAATAAATTTTATTATTATTATTATTTTGTAGAAATGAATGAGTGTATAACAAAAAAAACACCAAAAATTCATACGATAGGAATTCCATATGCATAATGGAAAATAATTAGTGACTGATGCCTCGATGACTGTTAGATTACATCTGGCAGATGCCCTTCCGGAAGTTCCTCAAATTAAATGTTCTAAGTTGATAGTCAAATAGTATTGAATTTTCAATGGGGGTGAAACCGTGAACAAGACTGGTTGAACATAAGTAGTAAGGAATATTTTCAACTATTTCATAATTTTTTGTGAGAAAAAATAACAAAGCAATGTCAACACGAATGTTATGACCACAGTGGCATCTTCAAATACTATGAGAAGTATAGGTTTGTTTGGATTAACGATTAACTTTTTATTGAAGGAAATTTCGAACAAATGTGACTATTTCACGCACTTGTCAAATGAACCAATCAGGAGCTCTAGTCAAGTTCGTATTATCGGTAATACCAAATTCGTGACTTGACTCTGATTGGCCTATCAAGTTCGGTGTTTTCAGATTCGTGTATGTGACAGTAAAACGTCAAATATAAGTAATCACGCTATGCACGCATTAAAAAATGAGCAGATTTGGGATAGATTTTATGGATTTAATCAAAGTTTCCTGTTTATTGAACTTAATTAATTTCTCAGATCAACTTTTTAACTTTTTTGCAAATTTCTTCTAATTCTTCCAAATTTTTTACTTTTCACTTTATTTGTGAAATAGTCCTGCGGACTCGTATTGTTTTCTAGAAATAATTCAGTTTCGTTCAGAAATAAATCGACAGACTTATCGCGAAAATTCAATCACTCGTAGTATTCAAGCATCCATCAGTATCTGCCATAAAATAATCACTGACCTGGCTAAAACATCAGACAGTCGAATTATTTTAAATTTTACCCTCCTACTCCTGAAGGCTAGATAAAGAACGCTTCGATATAGGAAAAAAATTTCTACGGTTTCGTACTTGGAAATTTAAGAAGATTAAAAATGGTCAGTCAAAAGGGGTCAGTTTCCTAAAAGTTGTGAAAACTCGCGAAAATAAAATCGGAAAAATCCGTAAATTTTTTGGATAATATCGGATAATTTTGGCGAGAAGAGGTTGGAGGCCCCGTCCTTTTCGTAAGAGGGTACAAAAACTAGCCAAAATAAAATCGGGAATCAGTGAAAATAGTGAAAAATATTAAACCATTAAAAAGTTTTTATTTAAAAAATATTACTCCTTTGTTACTCTGAAAGCTAGATAGAGAATGTGTATGTAGGAGTTCGGAAAAATTTCCGACGGTTTTGGGTGAGGAAAATTGCGATGAAAAGAAACTGTCTGCCGAGAGGGAGAGGCTCACCCTCCTACTTTATATTATAGATGAATTTCTTCCGAAGCTTCAGTGATAATTTAAGAACCTGATCTGCTGTCAAAACCTCGGATTTATTTGGAATATAAATACATCTTTTGGAATGCAATTGTTTAAATGCCATCAGCTGTGAAAAATGGGAGGTATTGGTATTTTCATTGACTATCAGTGTAGATTATAAAATAGAATATTTCGTCCACACTGAATTTGAACAAAAATTTTTGAACTAAAATGAAAAAATCAATAAAAAATGAAACTAAACAAGAGAAAAATCAAATAACTTACCAATTCCTGAAAGTACGCCAATAACACATAACACGGTCTCGTCTATGGCAATAATTTTATTTTTCAATTTCCATTGAATAAATAGTTCGTAATCCTTGTTGTACAAAGGTCTGGATTTTTTTTGTAATGAATATTTGGTTGCTTTGGCTGCATTTTCTTCGATATTTTTAAAAATCTGTATTTATTTCAATTTCTTTTATTCGACGTATAAATATAGCACAAAGCAGCAATGACAGTTTACTAAATATAGAGAAATACTTGTAACAATATCCAACAAACATCAAAATATCAACAAATGCCATGCCTACTGCAGTAGTAGTAGTAGTTTATTTGAAATAGATAAAATCTAGTTTACTAACGTTGAAATAATAATTGAAGATTTATATAATTTTATAATTTTCTAAAGATAATATTAAAACTATTGAAGTAATAAAAATATAAATAACATTAAAAAATATTACTTTATACAACTCATCTAAAAATGCCACTAGACTAGATTAACAACATTATTGGAATTTTTCAGATATATCGGGAGTTTGTTGAATTCATTCAAACCTTTAAAAAAATAGGTTATTCATGCATCTTCTCGAATTTGTTCTAATAAAATGGAAGGTGTTATTGTTTCTAGTAATATGATGATGAACATCTCTATTTAAAATCACATAATCATTAAAATACGCTGGTTGCAAACCCTTGACAATTTTAAAAATAAAAACTATTGTTAATAAGTATAACCTTTTCTTTACTGGTAATCACTGAAGATAATTTAGCATATAAGAAATTGAAGTATAGTGACTGCATTTTAGAATCATACGCATTCCGCGATTTTGGAGTTTTTACATCTGAGAAAGTTTATTTTGATTGAGTAGAAATAGTGGAGAAACACAGTAATCAAAATGTGTTTGAATGTTTTAGACGATGTAGTAACTTGATTACTTATATTTCCGACGTCCATCATCTTAATGGTTGAAAGATTTCTATCTCTTTCTCTTTTTTCACAACGTTTCAATTGCTTGAATCCGCAATCGTCTTCTGGTGAATAGTGACAAAATCAGATGCTACGCGACCTTTTATAGGTCTATAATTAAAGTGTAATTACGCGCGGTCTTGTGGCGCGCGTGGTTTCGCGCTTTTTCTCCCTCCAAAACGGTCCATGAGCGGTTTCCATACGTTTTTAATTTCCACGCTTGGTTGACTGAAGGCACCATTGGCTTCTATGTAGGTGGTTTCCATAAATTTCCGTTTGAACCAATGTTCCTCTCTATGAAGAACACTAGCTTCGTCAATCAAAATGTGGTTTGATAATGCAGTTGTGAGTCGTTATTTTAGCATAATTGCTCAAACACTTCGAAACTCTAGAAAAAAAAAAGTTTTTTTGATAATATACTCAGCATGTTTGTTTAACGTCAGAATGTAAACTCCAAGAAGTGTTTCCAGTCTCCAAAAATTTAAGATATACAGAATTCCCACTTTCTTTCACTTGGTTCTCACGATGTTCTTTGAACTTTACGATATTTTCATTTTCGTGAGAACCAGAAAAATACTAGTAGAAAACCGACTGTTCCATCACATAAAACACATTCCGTAGTTATATTCTGTTATGTTTTTAAATCGCAACTGTCTTTTATTGATTTGTTATAAACATTTAAATATAAAAAAAATGTTTTTTTTATTTTGCTTATAAAATGAAAACTGATCTCTCCTTTCACTCGACCGCTTACGCGGGCTCGCTGTATTCAGTTTTGCAAGCATTTTTCAGCCATTTCGCAGCATTCTAGCGCAAAATGAGAATATACATTTTGTGGTACTATGCTTCTACTTTCAAATTCAGTTTGAGAAATTGAAATCGGACTTTCGCTAGAGCAACCAGACACGCTGCAAGATAGTGCAAACAAAAAAAAAATCAAATTGCAATTGTGCCAAAATTAATGATCCGACAGCGCTTGTTATGTGCACTTTTCCTACACTATGGAAAGAATCGAAAATCATACCGGTTTACAAGATAAATCAGACATTTGCAACTACCGCCCAATAGTAATTAATAATAACTTTTCGAAAACTTTTGAAATTCTACTGAATGATGTTATTTATTCACATGTAAAAAATCAAATCACCCCTAGTAAACATGGATATTTCAAAGGAAGGTCGACAGTTACAAATTTAGTATGTATCACAGAGCAAATATCTGACACTATTGAGGAAAGCTCTCAATGTGATATAATTTATACATATTGTTCGAAGGCCTTCGATAGGCTGGACCATGGAATTCTTCTTCAAAAACTATCAAATTTTGGACTAACACTAAATCTCACATCTTTATTTCAATCTTACCTTCATGAGAGAAGGCAGTATGTCAGCTTCCATGGCCACAGATCTATTGAAATCCTTCCTACATCTGGTGTACCCCAGGGGTCCAGCCTTGGGCCGCTATTTTTCATAATGTTCATCAATGATATTGTTGGCACTCTCACCGTTCGTCATTTACTGTACGCCGATGATCTTAAGATATACCATAAAATTATAACCAGAGAGGACTGTACTCTTCTTCAAGAAAATCTTGATCTCGTCAATGTATGGTGCCTCGAGAAGAACTTATTCCGTAATGTCTCCAAATGTCATGTTATGTCCTTTACCGCCAAACTGAATCCAATTCTTTACAATTATGAAATGAACAATAATTGTACTGAACCATCCTGAAACCCTCTAAGATCTAGGAGTAACATTTGACATAAAACTTTCCTTGAGAAATCATATAGAGCACGTCATCAAAAAAACTTATAGATCATTAGGATTCATCATCAGAGTGACAAAAGAATTTAGAAGAAATAAGAAAACGTTTCTACAATTATATTTCACATTTGTTAGATCAAACTCAGAATATGCCTCAATAGTATGGGCACCGCATTATCAGATACATATATCTAATCTTGAAAATATTCAAAGAACATTTTTGAAGTATGTTTGTTTCAAGCTTCTTACTAGATTTTCAGTGGATTCACTAGAATCTCGACGAAACAGCTCACATGTTATTTTCCTTTTCAATCTTATTCACAACAATTTGGACTGTACCTATATTCTGAACATGTTAAACGTTCGTATTCCTAGGCTCACATCTCGAAAAAATTATAATTTTTACCTTCCTCTTTGTCACACAAACGTTATATATATGCACCTGTATATAAAATGTGCTCTACATATAGGTAACAAGATGAATGAAACCATTGATATTTTCTGCTGCAGTGTGGCCTCTATAAAAAAACTGGACTCTTCTGTTTTTACCACAAATTGATATTGTTAAGTAGGTATTATTAGATTAATAGTTCATCCTGTATAGTCTTATTCTATAATTGGATCTTGTATCTGTTGAATAGTGTAATAAAAAAAATAAAAAAATTGTCATATCGAACACTGACCGTTCCTCGTGACCAGTTCCCAAAAAACGCTCATTGACCTTTCAATATTGGTAAAATGCTTTATTTTTCCCGCCTCGTCACCGTCTAGGGTGGTTGAGAGCCGCCACGGCGTGGCAAAGTTTTACGATCTCCCTAGGCATAAAGATAATGTAGCGTTGTTTTTTTATTCTCTTGTCCATGTCATTTGTCGCAACTCACCTTCCGTTATAACTCTCCGGCAAAGTCGTAACCGACCGCCTGGCCGTCGTAGTAAATAATACATTCATTCTTCTTACTTAAAAATTTCAGTAGCGTATTTCCTGTACCTACTCGCACGGCATACTCAAATTTCTAGATGGGTTCTCAGGATTATTGTCTCTCTCTCCCTCCACCCTTGGTACGCATACATTTTTTACTATATGTATATGATGTATGTACTCAATGCACTTATGAATAAACCATCAAGCTGTGTACTGGGTGATGGGTACGGTTGACGACATCGGAGAACGCCCATTCACGATCCCTCAAATGATAGATGGCAATAATAATATTCATTTTTAGCAATGACAATCTCGAGGAAGGTTCATCTCAAAGTGAAGATTATCTCTCACATCATTATACCAAATTTCTGCCAGTAATATTTCAATAATATTCAGTCTTCTATTCACCAGTGATTGTTTAGAGGTAGCAAACTATTGACAAACTATTGTTTATTCAAACGATTATTTCACGCTATTTTTTTAATGTCAGCTAGAATTTAATGCTTCTCTAATACCCAGAGCATCCAACTTGGTTTCCAGAATATTAATGTTCATATTAATTGTAAATGATGAATTAGGAAAGAAAAGTAAAACATCGAACAAAATTATCAATCTGATTAAAAATTATCAAGAAATTACAGACCTGAAGGAATTCGGAACTCTAAATAAATTTGGGCAAACATATCCAGAATGATCCTATTGATGAAACGAAAGTGCACACTAAAATTATTTAAAAATAAAAAGTCCACTGGATTGGATGAGTTGTCAAAATAAACAATAAAAAAAAGTAATTGATGCAATAATTACCTTTCTCTTATCTATTAAATCAGTCTTATTTGCAGGGATACTTTCCTGAAGAATTCAAAAATGCAGAAGTAATACCTTTTATCAAAAAAAAGATACCGTTCTGAAGCCGAAAATTATAGGCAAATAAATCTATTTGCCCTGCTCACTGGCTAAATTATTTGAAAACATTGTCTCAAACAGGATTACTAAGTATTTGGAGGACAATAATATACTGTGCAAAGACCAACATGTATTCAGAAAAAGCAAATCAACTGAAACTGCAACATATCACTCTCTTCATCATATTTAGAGGTGGATTCGATTAACTTTGTAATATCTTTATTTTTTGACTTCAAAAGCGTTCGACACAGTGTCTCCTAAAATTCTAATTGAAAAATTATCCCAACTTAGTTTTCCAAATAAACAAATTTTAGATCGAGTTTCATTGGCGTTGAGCTCGGGGTGCCACAGGGATCAGTGCTTGTACAATTGCTTTTTTGTTGTATTGTTGTTGTTGTTGTTGTTAATTCCGTCAACCGATTGCACCCCTACGCGCAACCCTCAGAAGTCTTCGAGAGACTTGTGTGAGCTAGGGAAGACGCAGCTCTTACCTATTAACGTGTGATGCCATGCACGAGACCGGTGAATCGGTGGATCGAACCCACGACCCCACGCATGCGAGGCGAACCTACCCAGCCGACCACCACGGCCCATATGAAAATGACTTGTATGAATATCTGGAAGATTGCCACCTTACTCTGTTTGCGGACGACACCAGAAGTATGTTCCTTAAATAAAATTACTTTCTGACGAGAATATCCGAAAAATGACAGGAAAAGAGAAGTATAGACAGGAGGAAATCGTTTCGTTTTTTGGAATAAGGTGGACATTATCAGAAGAGACGGAGTCCTCAGACAACAAATGCATGAAAAAGGTGGTATCGAACAATACAATCAAAATATTGACATGACTGCAAGTATTAATCTATCATGCTATCTGGAAGATTATCAATATAGTATCATATTTATTTTGGAGTACTGGTTAAATACTGTAAACTTGTCCAAAAAATGAAATAAGGTGATTTTAATTTTGCAGCTAGTTCTTGTAGAGAACATCATGTATTGAGTTCAACAAAATAGTATTTATCCTGGGTAGTTTTTTCAATAACTTCGAAAAGCTTCAAGACAGAATTTTACAGCTTGATAAAACTTGTATAATAGCTGATGATTTCAATCTAAATGTTAATTCTATTTTACAGATTCAAATTGATTTGAAAAATATGCTAATTTTTTTCTGGTTCACAATTACAATAAAAGAACACACAAGAATTACTACTACCATCATTTTAATGAATACTCTGTGAAAATGATTAAACCTCATCTTCACCAATTTTTTACTGGAAATGATATCAAAATAAACCCAGCAAGAGCTATTTGGAAAGACAGTTCAATCGGGAAAATTGTAGAACATTTCACAACTTCCCCCAAAACACCGATTGGTCCTTTCTGGATATTTCAGGTGGCCCAAACTTTCTGGCAAATAATTTCATGAGTTTAATCTTGAAATGTTTGAAACAAATTCATGTATACTCTAAACCTCCTGTCAGAAGGTACAGTGCTTCAACCAGAACAAAATGAAAATTTTCTCTTAATTTCGAGCAATTACTCTGGAGATTGCTAGAATTCAATAAATTTTTAAATAAATCTGAAACATGAGATTACAAAAATTTACCAGGATCTGTCTTCCAATTATTTTAATCAATATTTTTGTAATATAGCAAAATACATAATCTCAGCTCTTCTAGATAGGACTCTCGATCATCTAACATTCATGAAATTATATCGGAAGGATTTAAGAAAAATAGTGACATAATCATTTCCCCTCCTCTAACAACTGTTATCAATGAATGTTTCAAAACTCGTATTGTTCGAAGAGTAGGTATTAATGATTTTAAAAATTGTGTAGTTTCTAAAAAAAGAAAATATCGATTGTGCATAATTTTCCTTCAATTTCCATTATACCAATGCTTGCTGAAGTTATTGGAACTATTTTGAAGCACCGATTGTATGAGTACTTTGAAAAAATCCTATTCGACTGTTACCAAAGCAGTTGAAGCCCTATAAAAGGGTCTATGCCTTCGCGTACACTCTTTGTGTGTTTATGCGGAAGTTTTATTATTATTATTTATGAGAAAACGAGTAGTCTGCGTTGATAATAATTTATCCGAGGAAGGGTGTATTGAAAATAGCGTTCCACAGGGTTCTCTACTAGGATCGCTACTTTTTAATTTATCTAAGTGGTCTTCAGAATTTTCTTCTATTCCAAATAAATTCTGTTCGAAGACTATAATTAATTGTAATAAAGACTTGCCAACGCATGAAAATTTTGCTCGGGATAGCGAAAGACAGGCCAAAATATGGTTCGAATGAAATGGAATCAATTTTCAACCATTTCCTCACACTCTGAAATAACACATGGGCATGATGGAAAATTACTGGATGTGCATATTGATGATCATCTATTGTGGGCCAATTACATACAACACTAAGCAAAAAACTGTTGAGTGTAATTTTCATGCTTAAGAGAATGATACCGGTCCTCAGTTTTGAAGCTCTTAGAACAGCAAATATTTCTCTAATATATGCAGATATAACTAACTGAATAACATATCTCCTTTCATAAATACAATTATTAACAATAACTTACACAATAGATACCTAATTTACTTTTGCAGAAGCAAGGTAAAGTAAAATGAAAAGTATTTTTTTTAAGAAACCTTCGAAATTTATTTATTTCGAAATAAAAAAATATTTGGTCAAAGAAACTGACAAGTTATACATGGTTGTATTCGGAATGTCATATGGAGACAAAAGGAGTGAAAATTTACCAGGTATCCCATTCAAATATCGAATGTTTATGTAGCTACCGGTGAAATTATTGCATTCCAATCTGTTTATCCTCAGTCCAAGACCCATCTATTTCAATAACATATTGTCATCAGCAAGTACTTGAAGTCTGATTCTGAAAGATGGATACATTTTGCAGTATTATTTGTTCTTGTCGATTGGTATTGGACAACTTTTGCAATTCAGAATTTCTCTGAAATTACGAAAATAAGTTTATTTTAATAAATATAAAAACTCGATCATTATGCACGGATTGCAAGCCCCAGCTTCACACTCTAGCTGGTTCTGTATCGATTCAAGATGCGCGAAAAAAAAAAAAGATTTCATTATCATTTTCCAAGAATTCTACAAGAAAAGATTTCAAAGTAATAACTCGAAATTTCTTGACTTTGTATTTTGAATAATAGGAAGCTATTTTTCTAAAAATGTTCAAGGATCTCCTTTTGGACTACATATGACATCAAAGTGATATATTTGGTGAAATATCACATACATTTTCTAAGTTTCAAAGGAAATTCATTAGTAACAAAATTATACTCGATTCTAATGAATTCAAAATCAAGAAGTGTATAATTTATATTTTTAAACATGGTAAAATAAAGAAAAAACGGCCTCCAATAATACGAAAATAGAATTAGAATTAACATTTGTTTGCTGAACAAAACCATTCACATTCATTCACCATTGACAAATTGGAAAAATTGATTCTAGGATGACTTGAAACAAATTGAAAAGCTGAACAAACTAACCAAAGAAATAAATCCTAACCTCTACGATTTGAATGGAAGTTCAAACACAGAGCAGTATATTGATTGATACTTTCATACTTTTCCGTAAATTTCCAAACATGCAGAAAGCTAGAGTACCCTCAATCAAAAACCATTAAAATGGCGGACGCGCTATTTTATGCAAATTCTACCGAAGTCGCCAATTATAATAAAGCTTCGTTTTTCGTTCGTAACGCCAATAAATGTTTTTTTTATAACATCACCATCACACTGACTTTTATACAAAGTTTCGAGGAAACAAAACAAATAAATCCATTCAATGTACGTGATGATTGCGTTCCACGGGTTGCATACACGTGAGGAGCATCTCTCAACAGCTCTTCATTCAGATGCTTGTTGTATACCAGGGACGTACGAACTATACGACTTATCGGCTTTGTGAATGAACCTGAAACGTTCCAGAATAGATATCAAAAAGAAGCGTATTGATTGTTTTTTTAACTTGTTTTTTTCTATGATAAATCAGTCACAATTATAAGGAAGACTATTTTATTACACGGAACGTGTGCATGTCCAAAGTGTATGGAATTTGAACATATCTAGTTCAAACTATTCAAGTAGAGATTTTTAATTGATATTTCTATTATTATTTATAATAATGACAGTAATTCTGTCATGAGATTCTTTTTTTGTTTAGAATGTATCAACAAATAACGCAGAAAATAATTCAAATTCAAGTTACTACCAAAAAAAATAATGATAATCTCAATTAAAAAAGAATGCATCGAGTGACGTTCTTTCTGTATTTAATATTGTACTAGAATTTGATTCAATATCCGAATATTAGATTATTTTAACTAGGAAAAGTGAAAATACATTGTTTTGGTAATTTGAATTCTCCTAAATAAGGGCGTCAGTAATAGAGTTAATGATAACTTTATACAAAAATATAACAGAATGGCAATTCTGTCAAAAAGACAGAATTCAAATCATGCCTGGATAGTATCTCATCATGTGGTAGACGATGAATACTTTCATATTTGAACGAAAGCAGTTTGTACTGATTCAAGTTGAGTCAGTGAAGGAAACATTTCTTGCAGATGGGTATTAAGGACGAGGGTTCTTGTTATTGAATATAACAGCACTCTCTGAGATGCTCTAAATTGAGATAGAGGCGTTGGCAGGTCTCAATGCTTTCGACTTTGAGGTACAATTTGAGTTCTAAGAACATCAAACAGTTTGCATCGATCCATCAACAATATCAATGATAAGAGCACTGAAAATAAATGGTCCAAAGATTACTGCCTTGAGGTAAGTCCAAAGTGGCGGCATTTTTTTGGCATACTTATTACATCATTTTAAATTCATTGACGCAAGTCCCTGAAAGAAAACTTTCAGGAGGAATATTACATGGTCAAATGTCTCTAAGAAGTTTGTGTTCTGGGCGTGAAAAAAACTGATGGATTGTAGTTACTGAGATCGTATGTTGAATTTTCGAATATCAATAAACTTATCGATGCATGGCAAATCTTGAATACAAAAAATTGATCAACATCTTGTAATTCCGGTATCTTCAATTCGGAGCACAAAATTTTCTCCTTTGTTCTTCTGTCTTCAGAACCCACATGAGTTTTTGTTGAAGAGGGTCATTCTCATAACTTCGAGATACCGATTCATAGCGAAAAATAATAATAGAAAAGGGTTCGTACCATCGTTCCAAATCGCCTGGTCGGTAGTACCAAGATATGCCATTGTGGGATCACGAAAGTACATTTTTTAATTAAATGAGTACTCATCGAGTTCCGATATACCGGGTGATACAGTGTAGGTACACAAGGACAAAACGTACGGATCATAAATTATGAAACGAATGTCTGAATATTTTTCAAATCGAAATCAAATGATGTTGAATATCTGGATGAACAACCAGTGACTGAACTAAATTAATGATAAAACAAAATTTATTTGAGTTACAATAGATGAATGTACAACTGGCGCTCCGCAAAAATAAGATATGTCTTGCATGCTTTTCAATGGGAAAACTGAAAAACCACAAGGAGCAGAAATACTAAAGAAGTAATGTTTACTATGCCTCATTTCATATATCTTGAGATATTTCAGAATGGGACCAGAGTGCCCTTGTGAACAGGGATATTTCAAAAAAATTTCTAAACATTTTTTCAATTCAACTTCAATAGGGATGCATACAGAACAACCAAAAATTTGCATTTGGGAAAGAGTATTTTAAATCTGAACATCGTACAACCAATCTAGACATATATAGAAGAGAGAAGATATAAGATGAAAGGTAAGCATTTATGAAACATTTCAAGGCGTGATATTTTATATATTCGGAAAAAATTCATATTTATATAAATTTTGGATATTTGAAACATTTCAACAATTTCAACTGAGAATAATCGAAACGGTCAGGTGGCAAAATTTCTGGAATGTTCCAAAATCATTCATATAGTTTTAAAACATATCAAGATGCCTAAAATCAATGCATTACGTAACATTTCAAATTGTCCTCAATTGTGAGTAAATGAAACATCACAAAATAAAATATAAGTATTATATTTAATTTATTATTTGAACATACCATAATTGATTTCAACTGACAAGGGACGGAAGGTGGTCTGAAAAGCTACAGGTGCTTGGGTGACCGAATCAAAATGAAACCTGTCAATCAATGGAAAGTGAGAAATCATTGAAATGTTAGGAACATTATTTCGTTAGTTTTCTTCTTCTAACGTAGGAACATTCTTCCGGAAATTTGAATGGCTATTTCTGAAATGTAATAAAAATGTATTTTTGTAATAAACTAGAAATATACCAAGAATGTTCCATAAATATCAACTCATCTAATTCAAGAAAAATAAACTACCCAAACACCAAAACTACGTCACAATCACACTCGGCGTGCGATTCGCCAACAAAGTTAGTAGTAGCTAAAAGTTTAATATTCATTTATTTTCAAAACCTCTCTGAGGTTAGGCCTCTCTTACTTGAAAAAATGTTCCAGAAATACCATCACAAAATTCAGTGGAACGTTTCAAATATTATAGGAGTGGGATCCTGAAACACTTCAGAAACAATATAATGTCTGAAATAACAATTAGTGTATTACTAGAAATTTCGAAATGTTTCTTTAATGTTTATGTTGCTGGACAAGTGAGGTATAAACCGAATGTAGTATTAGTTAGGATTGAGAATATCTCGTAGATCTTCAAATTTGTGTATTAAAAATCTAGCTTTTTCAATAACATGTTTGACGTGTTTATCCCATCTCAAGTTTAGATCCAAGACGACTCCCAGGCATTTCAATTCAGTAACAGCATTTATATTTGCGTTATTTAGAGTTCTTATTGTTTGAAAGTCAGATGATGTTTTACTGTCAATATACAGGGTGTTCCATCTCAGACGAGCCACCCCGTATATTTCTTATCCCATAGAGAGTGGAAAATTTTCCCGAAACAAATCGAATGCTTTGGGGGACATCTTTTGACGTATATTTGAGGCTTGAACGAGCAATCCCCTAATAGGGGGCGCTTCAACCCCTCAAAATTGAATAGGGGAGAGGATTTGAGTGCTACTTTATTTGAAAGCTCTTGGAAACCTCTTTACAACGGTGTATGAAAAACGTAAATTTGATGAACCGTTTTCGCCAAAAATCAATTTTGTAGCTCGAATGAGCCATCTTGAATATTTTGGTTATTTTTACAATGTTCAAGCCCATGTTTATTAAGCCCTTTTTACAAACTTAAACAATCATCAAAAAATCACATTCTAAAAAAATTTAATTTTTTTATCATGCTTACAATCATAAAAATCAAATCTGCGTGTTTAAATCAAATGTTCAAATTGTCCTCCATTGACTTCCATACAATAATACAATCTTGACTGAAAACCATCTCAAACATGGTTCAGCATAAGTGGAGTTATTTGACGACTTAAGATGTCCCCACAAGAAGAAGTCCAGAGGGTTCAGGTCAGGAGATCGGGCAGGCCACTCCATAGGATCTCTTCTCAATCCAACGACCAGGGTATTGCAAATTGAGGTATTGGCGAACTGGTGCGGCGTAGTGAGGAGGAGCTTCGTCTTGTTGGAAATGCAATTGTTGTTCAAATAGTAGAGGATCGCGTTCTAATTGTTCAGTTATTAACGGATCAATCGCGTTTTCCAGCATTCCAAGATAAATTTCGCCATTTAAATTCTCAGGAATAAACAGAGGTCCAATTAGGTGGTCTCCCAAAATTCCTACCCAAACGTTTAGCTTTTCCAGATATTGAGTGTGAGCTTCTCGAAATACATGTATCGCTCCAAATTCTACAATTATGCCGGTTAACCTCTCCATTGAGTATCAAATTCAACCGAATATATTTAATTTTACGTTGTAGTTTTTTCTGTTCGAAGCTATTTTTTTCTATTCTATTGCTTCTGCCAAATCCACTCACGATATTGAGCACTAGTTTATACATATTCAGGATTCTTATAAGAATGAACTGAAACCACATGTAAACTTAAACTGACAGTCGGTTTGCCGTGCAAAGTCTTATCATCTCCCTCACCGACACCCATGGCTACGCGGCCGCCAAAACTAGGGCAGCAGGGTGAAAGATAAATGAGCATCCGTCATACGTTCGCTAAATAGTTGAGGGGAACGTCCGGAACGCCGACGAAACGGCGAGGGTGCGAGAGACGCGTGCTAAATCATCGCGGGAATCCCCTTATCAGCAGCAGAAGAAGCGACCGGAGCAAGAACGAGCCACGGTCACTCCGGCCGGTTGCACGGTGCATTTGCACCTCTCGGCCGGCTCTGGCTCAGGTGCGCTCGCCGACTCCTCGAAAACGCTCTGAGGCCGGCGACCGGCAACGCCTCGCGAAGTGGGAGTACCGTCCAAAGGCGGGCTCGAGAGCGGAGCGCGCCAGGATCGGCCGCCGCCCGGCCGTCACGTGACCGCGGCCACGCACGCGGGCCCGCAACTCCGCCTTCGCTAACTCCTTCGGTTCCGACGGACCCCGTCAAGCACAACTTCTCCACTCGCAAGTCGCATCCACCAGATATCAATGGCCGTGGGTCCGAGCATCACGAGTGTCCGCCGACGTTGACCACGCTGCTAGACGACGTTTCGGCCGTCGAGTGACGCGAGTGTGTGCTTGGTGGCTGTATGCACTTCAGTGTAACTGTGCGTAAGTGCGCCATCGAGCTGGAGCACCCGGGAGGGTTCTCGTCCTCGCCCTGGGCGGCAGTGCTGGGCCACCAACATACTGCCGCTGCGGTGGCAGCGGCAGCCGCCACCAGTATGATGCAGACGAGGGACCATCATGCCTACGCCGCTCATCACCCCGCAACCCCGATCGACCTACACGTGCCCCAGGCGTTTCCCTACTATCGGTGAGTTCGACCCAAAAATATCAAAATTTTCAACGCGACAAGTGCCGAAAAAATGTCGCGTCCAAGGTCAATTTCAACCTGGCGGAATTCCGTAAGCAGACTTTCCTATAGACACTTAAAAAACATCATCCTGTGATAAAACACCAGAAATAATTTAAAAACTAATAGTCGATCGACGGATTTTTGCTGACATTCAACTTCTGACAGTATTTTCCAGCAAGCTTGTTCATGAGCTTGCTGATGACTTCTTTCATAGTCAACCACTTCTCGATTTACTAATATCGTTGAATTTGCAGAAAAACATTGCCTTCCTACCCAGTAGAATTCATCAAAAATACTTTTTTTCTGTAAATACTGAATTTATAAACATTTTCGTTGAACCCACAGAGAATACCATGACCCCATGTCAAATTGGCATCGACGGCATTTTTCCTGGAATACTTTTCCTGACCGACCACAGGCTGTCCCAGAATTCATGCTCATATGATTACGTTTATGGTACAACACTTTTGTTAACGATCAGTGCCAATTATACTGACATCAGTAAATTTTCCACAAAATGTCGACATTCTTCCTCCCAGTAGATTCCCGAAAGTAGATTTTTAATTGTTTACGTTAAATCAGTGACATGAATTGACTTTCTCATGAAATAAATCTTTCAATAACATGAGAAAACATGCATTCATGATCACCTAATTGAAACTTTATCATGGAAAATTACTCCATTGGAATTGTCATTACAACTGTTCTGTGGCAACTTTTCAAAGTTTTGCTATAACTATGTGCCAATTTTGACAAAATCAGTGGAATGATGATTTCCTTATAAAATTCCCCATCTTTCAACAACATGAGAAAACATGTAGTCGTGATCACATAATGGAAACTTAATCATAGAAAATTACCCGTCCTTCTTCACTGAAATTGTTATTACAACTGTTCTCTTGACAACGGTTAAATTTTTTTGCTATAACTGTATGCCAATTTTGTAAAAGTCAGTGACATGCATTCACTTCCTTATAAAATACCAAATCTTTCAATAACACGACAAAATATGCAGTCATGACCACCTAATTGAAACTTAATCATGGAAAATTACCCACACTTCTTCATTGACTTGTCAATAAAACTGTTCTCGTGACAACGTTTCAACTTTTTTGCTATAACTGTGTGCCAATTTTGAAAAAATCAGTAACATGAATTCACTTATTTATAAAATATCCCTTCTTTCAATAACATGAGAAAACATGCAGTAATACTTATATAATTGAAACATGATCATGGAAAATTACCTGCCCTTCTTCATTGAATTGTCAATACAAGTGTTCTCGTGACAACGTTTCAACTTTTTTACTATAACTATGTGTCAATTTTGAAAAAATCAGTGGCATGAAAACACTTCCTTATAAAATACTACATCTTTTAATAACACAAGAAAATATGCAGTCATGATCACCTAAATAAAACTTAATCATGGAAAATTACCCGACCTTCTTCATTGAATTGTCATTACAGCTGTTCTCGTGACAACGTTTCAACGTTTTTGCTATAACTGATTGCCAATTTTGAAAAAATCAGTGGCATCAATTCACTTCCTTATACAATACCCCATTTTTCAATAACATGAGAAAATAGGCAGTCATGATCACCTAATTGAAACTTACTTTTGAAAAAATTGTCATTGCAACTGTTCTCGTGACAACGTTTTAACGTTTTGCTAAAACTTTGTACCAATTTTGAAAAATTCAGTGGCATGAATTCACTTCCTTATAAAATACCCCATCTTTCAATAACATGAGAAAACATGATCACCTAATTGAAACTTAATTACGAAAAATTTGTCATTACAACTGTTCTCGTGACAACGTTTTTGCTATAACTGTTTGCCAATTTTGAAAAAATCAGTGGCATGAATTCACTTCGTATAAAATACCCCATATTTCAATAACATGAAAAAACATACAGTCATGATCACCTAATTGAAACTTAATTGCGAAAAATTTGTCATTACAACTGTTCTCGTGACAACGTTTCAACGTTTTTGCTATAACTGTTTGCCAATTTTGAAAAAATCAGTGGCATGAATTCACTTCGTATAAAATACCCCATCTTTCAATAACATGAGAAGACTTGCAGTCATGATCACCTAATTGAAACTTAATTATGACTTTACAAGTGTTCTCGTGACAACGTTTCAACTTTTTTGTTGAATTCATATTTTTTTACATGCAACACTGAAACTTATCCTTATCCCTAGAAAGGAGTTATCTAATGGCCATAGCATTTCCTTTCGTTTTAGTGTTTTTTTTTTGGTCAGTGTCATTAGGAACGTTTCACTTCGTTTTATACCAATGTTTATTTAGAAATTTCCTCTTATACAACAAAATCATCAAAAATTATTATCAAGAACTTTAAGCGGTAGTCAATCAACAAATAATTTTACTTAATTTAATTCATTCTTATATATGACCTGCAAAAAACCAATAACCAGATGGCAGTGAGTGATAATTTTGAGAAATAATTAAAAAATTATGAAAATTTCCAACGGAAATAAGTATAGCCAACTGATCAATTTCCTTCCAGGATTTCCCAATATGTGACAGTAAAACCCATTAAAAAATCTGATCATTATTTTGCAGTCATTTCAAAAAATTCTTCAAACGTATCCTTTTGAAATATTTTCCAGCACATGTATCTGCTTGCGGATTTCCGCCGAATGCAAATCAAACTCATTTATCAATTACTAACATTCAACTCAAACCTGTACTGTAATGACAATCCTCTTATAATTACTATTTTCATCATCTCAAACTAATTTTTTATGGAAAAAACAATGTGTCGATATGCCGACATTAGGGCAAACTCAATGGCCACTTGTTGCTCATTTGCATTTAGGGCTGACACGTGATATATAGCTCGTTGGGCACGTGCTGTCCAGTCTAATCAGCACAAAGTGGGCTTAGAAATGCGGCGGTTGAATTGCTTCTTGACCCAGGTTAACTTGTGATTGCTCTGAGAAAGGTTCTCGATTTGGTCAAATATGGCCCGCGCTCCATTATAGTATTAGAGAATTGAGATCAAAATCAAAGTCGAAATTGTGAAGGATTATTTTTGACAAAACGCAAATAAAATGAAAACTGAAATTCATGGACAAAGCGATTGAAATGGTTGATGCAAATTTTTTGAAAGGTTCACATGATTTCGAATAGGTAAATATGATGAATAATATGGTAATCCTTGAATAAATACAACAAAGTTCAATTTTGAATTTATGAATTTAAATTGACATTTTTGCGGTCTGAATTGAATGTGGTTCTCCCACGGAAAAAATAATGCGACGGTGACTAACACACCAAACATTTGCAATATTCTCTGTTCCTTTCTATCCAACTTTATTTTCATGTGCATGTACAAAATCAAACTGCTTAAACACTAAACTAAATTGAAGTTTACATTAAAAATATCACATCCTAATTCCGAAAGTACATATTTTTTAAATGTTTTTGGATGAATTTCTAGATTGATTCTCTCTGTTTCACAAGTTTAAAAAATAAAATTCTTGAAGAGAATTTTTTCGAAAAAGTTGAATGTCATAACAAAAGATTCAGCGTA
Source organism: Chrysolina oricalcia (assembly GCA_944452925.2). Taxonomy (NCBI): domain Eukaryota; kingdom Metazoa; phylum Arthropoda; class Insecta; order Coleoptera; family Chrysomelidae; genus Chrysolina; species Chrysolina oricalcia. Next base: position 6,164,529 of record OX101809.2, on the reverse strand, counting down.
CTTTTGCGGGCTGGTTAGCATTGTTCAAAATCTTTTTCCCACGCAGAAAAAACGAAATACATATAAACGACGATTACAATTTTCGAAAACACCTGCTTTTTCTTCAATTTGAACTTGAAACCGCATACAGCATACAGAACAATTATCGTATACATTTTACTAGTAGCATGGCTTCAACATACATTTTTGCTTCCTAGTAGTGATTTTATAACAAATTGAGGAAATATACATTCTCCTCATAACGTCCACTTCCACTTGGGATAAGGATCAATTATATCGAAGAAAAACTGTTGTTTTTATTGCCAACGTCTCTGTAGCAATGGATTTTTTGTTCGTATTACTTGCCACGATCTTTTGTACATTGACTTTTATTTTCGTCTGGAATATCCATTATTACGGAGCCCTGATGATGAGTTAAATGCAATTGGAAATTGTGGCAATGAAAAAAAATTGTTTTTTACCGATTTTATTGATCCACATCCCAACCAAACCTCTAGAAAAGTGTACCTAATATTCAACCCACACACAGTGGACTCCACAAAACTCAAGCTCAAGACTTTTTGTATTAAATTCCATCAGGCTATCACATTTCCATTTCATGAAATTTGTTATATATTTTTTATAGCACAACTCTATCTAATTTTTCATAAAACGATTCATCAAAAGAGAAACTAGACCTTCAAGTACAAATTTTGGAGCGTCTTCAATGGTATTGCTCTTAAATTACATCTAGATAAGAAGCTTATCGTAAAATAGTACTGATATTCTACAGGTTTAAATTCATGTTACTATATAGAGAGGCAAAAGAAATTTCCAATTCACACAAAAATACTGCGATAATGCTAACAATTGTTTCGACACATAGTGTCATCTTCTGAGAGAGTTAAAAATTTGTGTATCAAAACAATTTATAAAGCGTCGAATGCTTGCTTAAAGCGCCACGGCAAATAATAATGAAAGCCGTCCTCTACCCGCACAGGCTATGCCTTTAAGTGCACTTTAAGAGTGTTTATGAGGAAGTATTATTATTATCAAATATAAGCACTGTTGCATTAGTTTTTTTTTAGTAAATTGGAAGTTTGTATTTTCTTTCAATTGACCAGTTGAAATGTACTGTAATGTGTCTGTCTAGACAAACAGTTGTGATGAAAAAACGTAACTTCTCAATTATATAAATAACAAAAAAATTACAGTGGCGGGAATACTTCACTTACAAATTATGCACATGAACTGAAATTAACAAGAACGAATGAACCCGTGCATGTTTCTCCAGCAGGGTGTCATCCCCTGTGGTTTCTAAATATATCGCTCCCATGGACAGCGTGAAGAAGTTTGCACCTTAGCCTAATTAGTCAACAAGAAATAAGGAGTCTTCCAGCAGCTTGAAATTGTTTTAATATGTTAATCAATATTCCTGTCAGACGGCCTGACCTGCTGTTAGTTATCAACTGATCAATGAATCGAGGTAAGAACATGATTTTCGGAACCTCATCAAGCAAACAACCCTTTTCCTACGGTTTAAATTTGCAACCCTACACGCAGAAAAAAACATGGTTGAATCAACAAAATATCATTCAACTCGCATAAATAAAAATGTCAGTATCCCACAATTAAATATTAATTCGAATGAAAAAAAGATTTTCATTGCAATTTGCTTCCCACTGAGTATATGTTTGGTTCATAGAACATCTCGTTTGATCTTTTTGAAAACAGCAGACGTTTCAGTCGATCTGATTTGATATTTCAACATTACCTTTCCTAATTTTGATTTCAGTTTGATTCCAACGAACAAAATATTTTGATAACTTATCATCTTCGAGTCGAACTCACGAGGTACTGAAACAATTCATTTTGTTCATCTAATTCATTAAATTTTGAGGTAATACACAAGTTAGTTCATTGAAATATTTGTGATAGTCATAACAATTCAATTAAAAAGTCGAAGTTATTCTGAAACATATGTCCGATACACAAAAAAGTATTCGACCGTAGGATATATTTTTTCATAATAACAAAATATTTTGTGCATTTGAGTAAAATATTCTGTTCCTTAGATAAATACTGCTAGTCTATTCAAGCTTGTTTTTGCTGCAGCTGCAAATTATTTTCTACGACGGCGTTCTGGTGCCACGGCGAAAATAAAAAAAATCTGTCAATTGACACATTTAATCTGTCAATTGACACATTTAATCTGTCAATTGACACATTTAATCTGTCAATTGACACATTTAATCTGTCAATTGACACATTTAATCTGTCAATTGACACATTTAATATGTCAATTGACACATTTAATCTGTCAATTGACACATTTAATCTGTCAATTGACACATTTAATCTGTCAATTGACACATTTAATCTGTCAATTGACACATTTTATCTGTCAATTGACACATTTCATCTGTCAATTGACACATTTAATATGAGGTGATTAGAGCATATCGATGATGAAAATTGTTGAAATCGTTATATCCGTCAACCTATTGCACCCCTACCCCGAACCACCATAAGTCTTCGAGAGACGTGTGCAAGCTAGGGAGCAACCCTCACCTTTTAACGTGTGATGCCGTTCATGAGACCGATGACCATGCTGGGAATCGAACCCAAGACCTAATGCTAGAGAGGCATACCAGCACGACCACCACGGAATGGGTAGTTTGAACATGACCAGTGAATAGCCATGAACCAACTCAGCCTAGGTACTTTTCGATTGGGTTGAGCAATAACGAAATTTTATTATTTTTGGAAGTACGTGATGATGATTTGATTCGTAAAAGAACACTGAAACGATGATTGAAATTTTTAAATTTGTTCTGGTGGAGAAATTATTATTAAGATTAACCAAGGCCTTCGATTGTGTCTCCCATGATATCCTTCTAGAAAAATTAGGTTACTATGGAATTCGGGGAATCACCCTATCTCTCATAGGTTCCTATTTGAGAAACCGACTACAATGTGTCAGTTTGAACCATGTTAAATCTGATTTCAAACTGGTTAAACATGGAGTACCTCAGGGCTCCGTGCTAGGGCCTCTACTGTTCATCATCTACGTAAATGATATCTGTAAATACTTAAATCACAGCAAATGCATTTTGTTTGCAGATTATACAACTTTCATAACATCAGGAAACACAGTAAAAAACTTGTCACTATCAACGAATGACTTAGAAAATAGGGCCGAAGAGTGGTTCGCAGCCAACAACTTGAAAATCAATAGAAATAAAACAAAGAAATTATTTTTTAAAACAAAATTGACGGATGATAGCAACAATGGATCAGAAAGCAGTGCAAAATTGTTAGGAATTACAATAGATGACAAATTAAATTGGAAAAATCATATAGATGATCTGAGTAACAGATTGTCTAGCACGATATTTCTTTTACGACAACTGAAAAGTATTACTAATATTTCTACAGTCAGAACAGTTTACTTTTCCATGTTCCACTCCAGAATGAGCTATGGAATCACCCTTTGGGGCAACTCAACATACGCCATGAAAATCTTCGTACTTCAGAAAAAGGCAATGCGACTGATTGCTACTGCTGATTATCGTGAACATTGCAAACCAATCTTCATTAGGTTTGGGGTATTGTCCCTTCCCTCACTGTATATTTTTCAAACACTCATTGAGATACACAAAAATGTTGAGAGCTTCACCCTTCAATCGGATATTCATAATTATCACACGAGACAAGCTACTCATATTCAAACACCACGCTATAGATTAGTCAAATCCCAAAAAAATTCATCAAATATCCAGTTATATAATGTTCTGCCGGACTCATTAAAATCTTTGGGTAATCGTAAATTCAAATTTATTGTGAAAAAATATCTTCTTCAAAAATGTTTTTATTCCATTGATGAATATTTGTCAACAATCTCTGATATGAGTGATTTATAGCCACAGATTTCTGATTCCTCCAGTTCTGCATATTGTCAGTAACTAGATTAAACACCTTCATTATATGTTATTTTTAAAATTTATACTTTTATATGTAGGTATATATATTTATAGGTACTATACTTTTAATTCTGTTATATATATATATATGTATATATACTATGTTTTTATAATTTTTTATATTGTTTTATACACACTCACGTATACAAGTGAGGTTTTAGCCTATTCTGACCTGCTACCAATATATGTTTGTATATAATGTAGTCAAATAAAGATCTATACTGAAACGCTTCTAACGTTTGTGAATAATGAAATCTGTAAATCAGGGCAGTTTCATGGATGCATTCGAAATGCGTGCAAGCTGTGGTTTAGTTGTCACACAAAAAAAAAGTACCGTTTGTACGTTTGGTCTTGAGCAACAGCGTATGAACATGAATAGGAGATTGTAAAAAATCACTTGACAAATAAATGAGTAAATTGACAGATTGAATGTGTCAATTGACAGATTGAATGTGTCAATTGACAGATTAAATGTGTCAATTGACAGATTAAATGTGTCAATTGACAGATTAAATACGTCAATTGACAGATTAAATGTGTCAATTGACAGATTAAATGTGTCAATTGACAGATTAAATGTGTCAATTGACAGATTTTTTTATTTTCGCCGTGGCACCAGAACGCCGTCGTAATTTTCTTCATTCGACAAAAAACTCGTAACAAAAAGAAAGTGATGGAAACAACAAAATTGTTTCCACCGTGTAATATGTTTTGTTCATTTGAACATACATATTTGTTTCTCAGTAGTGATTTTATGGCAAATTGAGGAAATACACATCCTCATCATCATGTGAGACACTTTTTCAATATTTTTTGCTGGGTCTGCCAATCATCATGATTCAAGGGCACTCAGCCAAACACATCTTTCGTTCCATTTCGTTCCATTAAATTATGCATACACAGGGTGATTCAATACCAATTACGGAAAATAATATGGCCTGCTGGTCTATTTCGACGTATTTTCGTTTAAAGATTATTCAAAAGGCAGTGATATGTATGGCTTGAATGTAATCGTGCCCAAAAAAACATTGTGTCGGCGTACATGAAAAGCTCAATAGACTCCAACATTATTGACTTCAACTTGTTTGTGCCATGTTTCATGTGTTCTGCGAAAATATTTTTTTTACAATTTTCTACTGGGTGTCATACTGAAACTTCATTTGAAACCACCAGCTTCATTCCCACGTTTGATGAAGGAGGAAATACACTGATAGTGGCTCTCAACATGTTTTCATTCAGGGGCGGCGGTTTCCTACACATCCAAGAAGTAATATTTATGGTCCAAATTTACAAAATGTACTTCGTTTTCCATTTCTTTTGGTGGCGAGAGCACAATGGATGAAATTCCGTTACTCGTCTATCCAGTATGCGACTCAAAGCCTAGGCATCCATTTTTTGTTTTATTTCACCGAATCAAAAGTCGCATTAAAACAGTCACATGTTCTCAGGTGTAAATTCTATAATAACCCTCGACTCATTGCTTCTCAATCATAGCAACTGCTAAGGTTTTATTCAATACTGTTCTGTGTTGAATAGTGTCTTCGATGTTTTGTACGTTATTTCAGGGGTCTATGGATTTTGGCATGATCGCTACTATGCTCATGGACTTTAGATAGATAGTTTTATTGTTTTAGAAAATAGTATATTATGCAATGAGCACAAAATGATGACCATTTTGAACGAGTATAAAATTTGTAGCACGAGCCGAAGGCAAGTGCTGCAATTTATACGAGTGCAAAAAGACCATTTTGTTGCGAATTGCATACTATACTTTTTCTATGACAACATATCGTTCACGTTTAATACATGCATACATTGCAAAAACTTTGAAAGAAATAAACTGATGATATTTCATTACTCCGAATTCGCCGCTAATGGGCTTTCTATCAGAATTAAAATATAAATTGAAGAAAAATGTAAATATTTTCTTTATTGCTATTTCCAATAGGTACACAGAAATAGAAGCCTATAAATGTATGTGGTTCTAATTCGATAGCCTTTAGTGGTTCGAATTATGTAGACTTAATCCAAGTAAAGTAAAATTAAATAAAAGAAAAAAATATATGTAATTGAGGATAACCCGGATGCCCTATAACGCCTTACCGGTCCCGTAGACGATCTGTTGGTCTGTCTGTCTCGGTGTCCCTTCTTCTGTCGTCTTCACAAAGGGCCCTTTTGGATGGAAAGGCGAAGAGGGTCTACTGATGTTCAGCCTGTTGGTGTAGTTCACCGGGACGATTGAACACTCCACGACACTTAGAATATTGAAGGAGGAACAGCGTGCAAGTAATAATTAATGATATAAGCAAAATTGTTGTTAATCCAAACGGGAAATAACTCTTTAACACGTAGCGAAATATTGATGCGAAATATATCGATCACCGATACGCGATAAACCGATGCTAATTAGGTACTGGTATTGTTCGCAGGTTTCTCGGGAAACAAAAACTCACGGAATGTCTCTACGTACCGACGATACAGGGCGTTTGAGGGCAACATATCTGTTCGCGGTACAATGACAATAAATAAATTAAATGATTCACTGACTCTTTCCGGAACAGTATGTATGCTTCTAATTGAAGTTGAATGTGCAATTATTGAATATAGACTGCCGCTTGAGGAATGCTTTCAGTTTCAAATATTTGGCAATATCTATATCATTATAGAGAAAAGTATATCGACCGGCTTGTAATAAGAACTTGTTTCTATCGGGGATACGGACAGTGGTGAAAAAGAAGTTACTCTTTTTTGCTACCCGAGCTTTCGCGAACGTTTATTCGCTTTTTCGAGGGCTACAATATAAATATATGGACATTAGATGTATAAAATAAATATCAAAGTGGTAAACATACTGTGCAAGTTAAGATTTCCTTCGACAATAGTTGAACATGTATATAATTAAAATGGAAGAAACAGAAACGAAAAAACTTGTCAGGAAAATTTGAAGTATGTATAATTTGAAATATTGATGTAGAAATGAGGACTATACAGAGGAAAAACTTTTTAGGTATTACTATCAGTTGAATGATTTTGTTGTAAAAAAACATATGAATAAATTTTGCTGAGGTTGTCAATATCCGATTTTTTGTTCATATTATTTGTTTGCATTTTTATTTCAGCCATTTCCAAAAAAAGTCACCACTGACCGTATCCCCGATAGAAACAAGTTCTTATATCATTATAGATACTAAGAGTCGTTCTCAGCATTGAGAAGTGTGACCACAAAGTGGAACTTTTAAATTTTTTGGCTAAGTCGTCAAAATAAGCCTTCAAAACGTTCTCGGAAAACGATTTTGTCTTTTGATCTACCTTCCATTCCAAAAAAAGGTTATAAGCGCGTTGATACATACTCTTCGACGTTTCCGGTAATAAATTCAGTGTTGTTACCTTCGCTGCTTCTATTATGTTCGGAGGTGTCAACTCTAAGTCGATATCACTATCAGTTTCCATTTTAACCAATAGTTTTTATAGAAAACAACTATGAAATTACTCGTTACCTACTAAAACTTTGACAGAAACAATCTGCTGACATTTCATCAATATGTCGCTGGACGTCATAATTTGACAAGCCGTAGTCGTCGTGATTTTAGAGTGAACCTAGACCTATCACGAAATATTCCATTTCGTATTTGTTGCTTAGCAACTTGCCTAGCAACCGATGCAAAAATGAAATTCTGTACAAAATGTGCATTGACAAAAAAATTTAAACTCAAATGAAAGTATTGATGCAGAGTTACACAAATTCCAATATTTTACCTAGTTTCCACCATTTGAACAGCCATTCATTCAAAATGAAAGATCGCAACTTCATAATATTAATCAAGGACTTCACAAGGTTTGTTAAGTGAAAAATACTTAAGTAAGATTTTGATGGATCGGTAACTGTTAAGCCATCGTATATCAGCGAGTAGGAAGAACTCATAAGTCTCTCTAAGTTAACCAAAATCAGCTTTTGTTTGGATTTAGCCAGAATATCGCCCATAAGCTTTTTCGAGTGATAATTGAGAAAACGCTGGTATAAATTCTCACAGTAAGCGAATATGAAGCATTCTTTTACCTGAGAGAGCCAGTTAAATTTAGTGTCATTCCACTCCACTCCAAATCAAGTAGACGTGCATAGCAAATTTCGGAAAGTCTGATGTTGTTTATAGATTTCATTTTATTAAGCCAAATTAACGAAGATTTGAATATTAAGTATTTGATGCAGTTAGTTTCAATGCGTACAATATAGTCTGGAATATTTTTAGGCAAACAAAGTAAACGTTTGAAGAAACCAACTTGAAAACGCTCTATAAATTCAAATTCAATAAAATAAATACAGACAACATAAATATAATATCAGAAAATGAACATAAATCGAAATAGTTAAATATCTCGGTTTTCAACTAGATAATTGCTTGTCGTTTGATGATCATTTTGAATATATAAAAAATAAGATATCAAAAAAAAACTTCATTTCTTCACAAGAATATCCAATAACTTGTCCACTGATACGAAAATCACTGTTTACAGAACCTTACTTCAACCGCACTTTGAATACTGTGCTTCCATTTCATTCTCCTTCAACTAAAATAAAATGCAGCAATTGCAAAAATTGCAAAACCGAGGAATGAGGATAATTTTGAAATATAGTAGGTCTACTTCGATTTCTACACTGTTATCCACTCTACATTGGCTTTCAGTATCTCAAAGATTGTACTACTGTTCTATGATTTTTATTTATAAAATACTAAATTCAATGACCCCAACATATCTGCAATCTACAATTACCTTCAATAAAGATATCCGTAATTATTCGACTCGAAACAGCAAAAATCGTCATATAGTTAGAACAAACTACAGAAGTTCAATGAGCACTATATTTTTTAAAGGATTTGTCCAATTAAATGATTTGCCCAATTCATTGAAATCCATTTCATTATTTGAAACATTCAAGATAGAAGGGCTTGAGTCGATTCAATGTAATTTCATTTATATGTATCGTCATTTTCGTTAATTTATATTACCATTAGTGTATATTTCCGTGTATATATTTATATATTATTTTTATTTGTACTTAATGTACTTTAGTCCTTTGTAAGGTTTTAAGTAAATTGTTGTTAGATCGTAAGTTATTTACCATGTGTATTAAGATTCCTATTTCAAGTCAATAAATGTTATTAATTAATAATATCTGCCTAACGAAGGCCCCAGATAGCAATACCAAATGTAGCGAAGATAACACAATAGATTCGTATAGTTTAAGTCTCGATGACCACGAATTGAGTTTTGAACGATACATCATATTCATAATAGATCAAATAGCTTGGTTAGCTTTAATTACCGTTCTTTTGGCCTTTTCAAGAAATAAGGGTGATAAGAAAATTCTGCCCCTAAGTAAGTGAAATTTTTGACAACTTCCAAAGCTTGCTCGTTGCAAGTAAATCTTAGGTTATAATTACTGATATACCCTCCTCTAGAAAAAACCATAACTCTAGTTTTGATTGTACTTATAGTGAGTTTATTGTCTGACGCATATTTTTCGAGAACTTTCAGTTTACGTTTTGGATCTATTGAGGAATCGCTTAGAATAACTATGTCATCGGCATAAGATAACATCAATAGACAGGGTAACCCAGGGTTAAACCGCCAAACTTTCAGGATCAGTTGTTTGGGTAAAATTGAAACTTTTTTCCTATAAGATTGTGTCCTAACTTGCTTTGTTTTCGGAATACAGAGTGTTCACTGTTTTTAGAAAAAATCAGTTTTTTATCAATTATTCAAAAACCTTCTTGCCGATTTCCATAAAACCTGTCTTGCTTATATGCGGTAATAAGGGTTTTCTTTTAATGTACTTATGGCAACATTATTAATTCCAGTGGTATCCCAAAGGGTGATCTAATTAATATTAGAACGAATCAGTGAACTCCACTGATTTTTTGCATGTTCAGGTTTTTTCTGGATTGAGCCATTGAAAATATATTTTTGTGTTCATTTCAGTATCTTGCTTCAGTTTTGAGAAACAATTTGAAAACCGATTCCTATAGAAACAAGAAAAAAAATCTACCTAAAAATAGATATTAGGACAAATGTATTCATTGTATTTTATTAGTGAACGGAAAAACAAAAATCCACAAAAATTACCACCATTTTTCTCAATGCAAAGTTCGCACCTGCGAACGATGGATTTTATAGCTGCACGACACCTTGTTGGTGTACAATCCTTTCTAGGAAAATAACTTAATTGTTGACGGGCTCAGCATACACTTTGATTTTCAATGTACTGTATAAAAAAATCCATAGGTGTTAAGTCAGGAGATCGTGCAGGCCAAGGAACTTTGACACTCTGTATCTCGAAAACCAAGAAAGTTAGGACAATTGATTATAGAAAACAAAAGTCTTATTTTTGCCTAATAAACCGATCCTAAACGTTTGGCGGTTTAATCCTGGGTCACCCTGTATAATTTTTCCATCCATAATGAGTCCTGTTGAACCGTGTGTTCAAAAGTAGTCTTCAATGTCGGCTATAAACAATGAAAATAAGAGGGGACTTAACTACTCACCTTGTAGGACTCCTTCAGAAATATCGTACTTTTTGCTAAACATGTTATCCTGTTTTATTGAAAAGAATGCTCCGTCATAGAGATTTCTGATGATTCTAATAATTTTCGAACTTATGCCTACGTTATACAATTTCAGCCACAAATAATTATGAATAATGCTATCGACTGCTCGACGAAAATGAATAAAGACTGCATAAACTTTGCACCATTTTTAGAAACCGATGAAAGTTATTCAATATCCACCTGTATATCGTTTTATGTTAAGACTATATGATTCATACTGAAAGCCCTATCAGTTGTTTACGACGCTGCATCAGAAATTTGATACCATTGTGATGAGTAGGTAATTTATTTGACCATAAGATTATATCCTAAGCAAAACGGACCAAGGACAATGCCATTTTCACTCTTGTCTCTCGTCTCTCGTTATTGTTGACTTGTATTGTGTCTCCTGAATTGATCGAGGAAATGTGATTGAGTTTACATAAATCATAAGTGGAATATAACAAGAACAGACTTTGGAAAGTGTGCTTTTATTATGGAGACAGGGAAAACAAATTCTTGGCAAGTCAATCGTGCAATACAAACATTATTTGACTTAATTCGAATCAATGGGTAAGTAGGTGAAAAAACTTAATCCAAAATTATCTTTCTTGTATATGTAGTAGGAAGACCTCGAGGAAGACTCACACATGCAGGATTTGTTTCGAAGAATTAATACTGCATCTTCAGCAAAAAAGGTTATAAGTAGATCTATTGAAAAGTGAAATGTTATACATTACCACAGTACCGCTTCTGAACATAGACCGTCAGATAACGACAGATTTTGCAGACTCATTTTCTCTCTTCTGGGATTTTAACCACTGGAAATTATGTCAGTGATGAGCCCAAAAATTGACGTGTGCTAGGCATATAGAAAATTAATTTCCCTTTTGCAGAAAAAAATTGTTTTTTTTTATTTTCTCGTTTATGGCATTTTAACACATGAATAGGTATAGCAATTTAATAGTGAAGAACCAAAGCCATAAGATTTGCACGTGCTCAAGGGTTGAAAATGTTGAAATAGGGGCGCGAACTTGTGAAAAAATAGTTGGTTGCTGATGCATTTTCTCGCTTATGGCAATCAACAGAATGAAATTTAATATCGTTAGGAACCCGAAAAAAATTTCCCATAAACCGGTCAGCTGTTGAAGTATATTTTCCGGTCGGAAAATTTTGTGAATTTTTTTTCGTTTTCCGGCAAACTTTCTCGTGAACGAAATAATGTGTAAATTCATTAATGTAAAAGTCTGTCATATAAAAAGCCATAAGTCTAGTTCGTGCTTATACTATATGAAACTGGAAAACTTGCAGAAAAACAGGAAATTTGGTTCATTTTCTCGTTTATGGGAATTGGCATGTAGGAAGAAAAACTGATTTCAAGACTAGAAAAAGAAAGCCATAAGTCGGGAACATGATTACGATGTTTTATACAGTGAGGTCCTGAAGTAACGGATACATTAATTTTCTACGTTATTATTTTTTAAGAAAAACGTCGAGTTATGTTTTCGAAAAGACACTCTGTGGCATAAAAAATCACCCCTCCTGCACCCCCCTCAAGGTGACAGTTATTCAACCAATTTTTTTAATGGAGCAGGGGGTCAGTTGAAAACCATTGAGATTTACCAATCCATTGAAGAACAGAATTTTTTGGCGTTTCAAATATTTTCAGAAATTCCAAGGAACCTATGTTATGGGTAGTTTTTAGAGAAACCGAGAATGATAATCTAGATCAGCCCAACTTAGGTCACAACGGTACTTGTAAGTCCAGTCCTAGGACATGAGAGACTTGTGCACACATATCCAGTGTGATATGGTTCCTAGGATACGCAGGAACCAACAAAATATTACATTTCCATCTGTTCACCATTGGAATTGTACCGAGAACTGCTTCTAATCTGGAAATGAGTTCGATTTTTCATTTAGACATAGAAGCAATTTATTATTCTGGAACTTTCACTTCTAAAAGGTGAACTAGGCCTGAAGGACAGGCCACTATAAAAAAAACGCGCCGGAAGCTCTGCCTCTAAGGTGGTGGGGAAACGAACTAGTGTTTATTATATTCCTGCACGCACTGGCTTGATGTGTTTACTTTTTTGTAAACTTTGATTCGCCACATCGTGTCACAAAGTCACAATAAACAGGTAAAGGGCATAATCACATTATTTCAAAAATCTGATGTTCCGTATTCAAATTCGAATGATCATCCGATTATGACACAGTAGGCGTGGGGGAATTACGCAGTTAAGATATTTAACTTATAGGGGTTGACGCAAAAATGCTTGAATTGTCTTTACAACCCTTATCAGTTTGTCACAATAATGCCCATAACTATTTTTTTTCACTCTATTAAAAATTATTTAAAAAAATAAATTATTTGGTTCCAATATTACTATCATACTTCCGACTTTTTTTATGGCCTAAGAATGAAGTTTGCAATGCATATGCCAAATCCCATGCAGGAAGAAATAAGCAATTTTATCTTTACTAATTTCAATTGGCAGACATTCAAAAAGTCCATCAGGACACTAAATTTAATGAGTAATTCTTCATTTTCTGGGCCAACTGTTCTCATTTTTCAAGGTTAAAAATCTAATATTATTTTTTTAGAAGAAATCTCACCAATCCACTGGATTCGCGACATTTTTAAATAGTTCTTGTTAAAAGATTGTTGAAACTCGTCCATCAATAAGAAAGTTATAAAAAATAAAAAAAATTAAATTTTAAAAATATGCCGGTTAATTAATCCACCAATTCAATTTCAGAACTCTTATCAAAATTTGGAATACACCAAGAAGTCTCGAAATATTACTGGTCAGAATTTCATCAACATCTATTCATAAATAAGAAAATTACAGGATAACAACATTTGAAAAATATGTTGATGGAATTTCATGAAAATATCATTTTATTTAATGATTTTTCATTATTATTTATCAATAGATTTTGATGAAATTCTAATCAGTGATATTTTGAGACTCCCTAAATCCAGTGGTGTATTCTGAATTTTGGATAAGAGTAGAAATTGAAATGATGGGTTGATTAAACGGCATATTTTTTAAATTTAATTCTCCCATAACTATTTTATTTCAACAAAATTCCAAAATTAACCATTTGAAAAAGTCACAATTCCAGTGGTGTAGTCTGATTTCTTCTCAAAAAATTGCTAATAAATTTTTCAGTTTTTTACCTCAAAAAAAAAAGAATAGTTGGCACTGAAAATGAAGATTTATTCATGAAATTTGGTGTCCCAGTACACTTTTTGATTATCTACCTAATGAAAAAAAAAGCATTCCAATCGGTTGAAAAAAGTATGATTTATAAGGGTGTGCTTCCATTTTAAATGGGACACACTGTATAAAACATCGATATCATGTTTCCGACTTATTGGTTTTTTTTCTGGTCTTGAAATACTATTTTCTTCTCACATGCCAATTCCGATCAACGAGAAAATGAAAAAATTTCCACAAATTTTCCTACAACTTTACAACTTATGGCTTTTCTTGAGGTACATGCAAAGCTTATGGGAATTTTATTATGATGTTTATCCATCAACAGAATCACATGGATCAAATGACATAAACGAGAAAGTTTGCCGGAAAACGAAAAAAAATTTCACAAAATTTTCCGTCCGGAAAATATACTTCAACAGCTGACCGGCTTATGGGAATTTTTTTTCGGGTTCCTAACGATATTGAATTTCATTTTGTTGATTGCCATAAGCGAGAAAATGCATCAGCATCCAACAATTTTTTCACAAGATCGCGCCCCTATTTCAACCCTTTAAGCACGTGCAAACCTTATGGCTTTAGTTTTTTACTATTAGATTGTTATACCTATTCATGTGTTAAAATGCCATAAACGAGAAAATGAAATAAAAACAAATTTTTTCTGCAAAAGAAAAATGATTTTCTATATGCCTAGCACACGTCCGATCGCTGAATTTTCATTTTTTGGGCTCAACACTGACATAATTTCCAGTGGTTAACATCCCAGAAGAGAGAAAATGAGTCAACAAAATATGTCGTTATCTGACGGTCTAACACCCCAGTTTCTCCAAAAGTTTATTCTTTCATCGTTTTTTTTTATTTTTCAAATTTCTTTCAACCCAAAAATCCAGTTACTATGGTAACTGAATCAGACAATACGAAACAATTTCTTGCCTTTACGATTTACAAATCAAGCATCCTAGAGTTCTCGACATATAGAAAACTTACCAGCCCTGACGATATTGTACCTTTTCATTCTAACCACCCGCAACCAGATGTCATTTTTTCATTCATTTTTTCACCCTCGTATTTCTGTAGCTCTTAATGAGCCTAATTTTTTATAGATCTCAACATCCTCAAATAAATTGCATGTAATTGGGGTTTTCGAATCTATACAGAATTCAGATTATATTACAGATACCTATGTCAACAAGTTTTCAAACTTTAGTTTACCTTAATCAAATAAACTACTTGCCAGATGAAGTGGGACAGCCAAAAAAATTGCCTAATTTTGACTAGCTATAACTTGGACATTTCTTGGCCTATGTTGGATTTTCAACCAAAGGTGGAAAGCGTCATCCTTGGTCCAGTTCCAACTTTATTATCTAAAATAATCGAGAGATCCGTTTATGTCAAAATGCTCGCGTTCCTAGATCAATTTGATGTAATATCCAAGTTTCAGCATGGTTTTTGCCCAGGTAGGTCAACAGAAAGTACATTTTGCAGTTTTTTCCGGTGCGTCTATGACTCACTAGATAGAAGAAAGTATGTCGGTGCACTTTTTTTTGACTTATCGAAAGCATTCGACATCATTGACCCCCATATTGTTTGCAAAAAACTGTATTCACTTGGCTTCAGGGGTAACTTTCTTTCAAGGCTCAGATCATACCTGACTCTCAGAAAGATACATGTCAAAGTTGACAATTGTCAGTCACAGCAATACGACATTGATCTTGGGGTTCCTCAAGGTTCTATATTGGGCCCACTCATCTTTCTCCTGTTCATCAACGATATGCCAAATCATATAAGCACAGACAACATAGTTCTGTATGCAGATTTTACAACCATCGCAGCAAATGCCGATAACCCAAAGCAGCTTCAAGAAAAATTGAACAATTTGAGTCTACAATTTACAAATTGGTGTTGTAAAAATTCTTTAGTGGTGAATGCGGAGAAAACTGTTCTGCTGCAGTTTTATTCCAGTAGAAATAGAAAAATTGATGATTTTCATGTTGGAGTGGGTGACGAAATAATTGAATCATCAGATAACACCAAATTTCATGGTATTTATATCGATGGTAACATGACCTGGGAGTCAGGTATAAACCATGTACGTAAGAAAGTTAACAGTGGGTACTATGCAATCAGACAATTGAGATCCTATTTCAATAAAGCCCAGCTTTTAAACGTTTATTTTGCAGTTGTATATTCCCATATTTCTTATAATATTGCAGTTTGGGGATGCTCCACAAAACTCAACAAAATATTTGTCTCCCAGAAAAGGGTGTTGCGCCTAATCTATAAAATAGACTATAGAAAATCTTGTAGGCAATATTTTATAAGGAATACAGTCATGTGCGTACCTAGTATTTATATTTACAAATGCATTCTGACTTTCATGCATATCCTACTAGGCACGGTGAATTGATACTGCTGCAGAAACATTCAACATGTTTGTTTGAAAATTCTCCATCTTATCAGGGAGCAAAATTTCATAATCACTTACCTGATGATTTGAAAAATCTAGACAGGGAAAATGTTTTCAAAACAAAGCTGAAAGAATTTTTGATTAATGGTTGTTTTTATAGTACTACTGAGTATTTCAATCAATGATGTGGTTATATATTGTATATATTTATATTTATTTTGAGGAAATGTTATATTTTTATGTATATAAATGTAGATTGTACGTACGCATGTATATTTGTTGTCTGACGTATCCTATATCAGTTTTTATGATCGTAAAGGATTTAATAAATTGTATTATTATTGTTATTATTATGCGTCATTGGTGTAGGGTTTCTTTTTTGCAATTTGTTCTCTTTGTACAGGTTGAGAATTTAGAGCCGAATAATTTCAAATTTTTTTCATTAAATAGCAATATTTCCATAGCAATTTATCAAAAATATTTCAAAGATGTCTTGAGGTAACGGCCCAAGAATTCACAAAACATCTGAAAAAAATTCTAGGATCCCTCACATTTCCCAAATTATTGGTCAATAATTTGAAATGTTTCCGGCTCTAAATTCTCACCCTGTACAAAGAGAACGAATTTGCAAAAAAGAAACCCAACGTCAATGACGCATCGAACAAGGATGACGCTTTCCACTTTTGGTTGAAAATTCAACATCGTCCAAGAAATGTCCAAGTTATAGTTAGTCAAAATTAGGAAATTTTTTGGCTGCCCCACTTCATCTGGAAAGTAGTTTACATCTAACAAAAGTTTTTCTTTATCCCGTGTTGGTCCCCTATCTGTGAAACTGAAAAGTGTTCTGATTAATAAATTCAGTGCCAAAATGATTTACATTTTTCAGCATCTTTTAAATCTTCTGAGATTTGAAAAATGTTTTGGTCAATTCTAGAGTTAAAATTCTAATATTTGATACGTTGGGTGTTTATAAATCAAATTGTTCTAAATCTAATTGTGAAGTGTTTTATATTGGCCAAACAGGCCGCAAGATCAGAACTCGAAACGCTGAACATGTTCGACTAATATATTCCAACAGATTAATTCTAATGGAGTTTTTTTTCATATTATAAATTAGAAGCATGACTTTGTTCCCATCTCTGACTCACAAACATTACATGTTTGTGATGAAGGTAAAAACGCAATCTACTAGAAACCCGTAGAATCAACAAGGCAATTAAAAATTCCTATTTACAGTGTATCAATGAACACTCATTCAATACCCTAACATTTTTAATTCTTGAGACCAAATATCATCATGCATCTCTATACGACACTTAGATTCATTTCTTTTGTTTGATGTCACAACCATTTCTTTGGCACTCTCAGTCTTGACGTTTCAAATGACATATGTCATTGTAAGGCTTCAACCCATAACTGATTTATTACTCCTTTAACACATGTGTATCACAAGGTTAAGTAGAAGTCATTCTCAATTTAAAATGAATATTCTTGCTTGTTATACCGGGTGTCTGCGGAAGGTGGCTAGCCCCTATAAATTTTTTGTTTTTGAAGATGATGGAATCAAATTTGAAGGATCTGTTTTCACTGGAAGTGACTTAAACATTCGAATTTTAAGTGGGTCCTCCCCTATATATTTTCACCTCTTTTGTCTCCACATGACATTCTGAATACAACCATGTATCATTTATCACTTTTTGTTATAATTTTTTTTTAATTTTGTATTTTATGTTTCAATCACTAATTACAGCCCTAAAATTTTGGGGAATATCCAACTTCACTGTTTTTGGTCAAAATGAATGTGATATGTAAAATTTTATTTTAAAATTGAAATTAATAATTTTTTTCAAACGGCAACATGGTGGCTCGTTGGATTAGGAAAAAATACCATTTAATTACGATTCATTTGATACCGCACACTCATAAGTTTTGAACAAAATTCCGTCAAAAACCTTGAAAAACTACTTTAGATGTTTCATAAAATGAAGCATCTTTTGGTATTAAAATGAGATTTAAATGCATCGAGTAACATTTGACAAACACAACCGATAAAACAAAATCATTAAGGAGATCAACTTCTTATTTTACTTCGCTTCTGCAAAAGTAAATTAGGTATTTATTGTGTAATTATTTAAAGGATATATTCATGATAATATTTATGAAAGAAGATATTTTATTAGCTTTTGGATTATTGATTTTTTTTATCCGTTGAGTTGGTTACAGGTTGTTCGATGCATTCAAATCTTATTTTAATCTCTTATTTCTAATGTAATATTCTTCTTCTTCTAGTTTTTTTACGGAAACCTATTAATGTGCAGTATCAAATTATTCGTAATCAAATGCTCTTTTTCCCAATCCGACGAGCGACCATGTTGCCTTCTGAAAACAATCAGTAATAGAAATTTCAAAATGAAATTTTGCATAGCAGATTCATTTTGATCAAAAACAAAGTTGTATTATTCTCACAATTTTAGGAATGAAATTAGTGATTTGTAGAAATCCGTAGCACGCTAACTAAAAAATAAGTTTAAAAATAAAAATAAAATTCGGTTACAAAAAGTTACAAGTATCACATGGTTCACTGTAAATCATATGGAGAAAAACTAAGTTAAAATATACCGGGTGTCCCATTTGAAAATCGAAAGTTTGTGTTACTTCTGGTTTTAAGCCTTATACAAATCATCCAAATTTCAATCCATTTTCTTCAAAAACAAAATAGTTTTAGGGGCGAGTCACTTTCCGCGGACACCCGGTATTGTTGTTGTTGTTATATTTAACAGATGTTTTTCTTCCATCTCAAACACGTGCATCAGATGTCACGTAATTTCAAAACATTCCTAATTTATTTGTTAACATGTTTTTATCGGTAGCCTTCCTCATCCAGAAAATGAAAAAAATGTTAATTCAAGGAAATCTATACAAGTGTACAAGGGCAAATGAATCAATTTGCCCTGATAAGTTACACGACTGTTGTCATGAATAAATTTATAAAATTATGTTAATAACGTAAATCTGAAATTTGCCAATCTGAAAAAAAAATAATTAAAAAATGATCAATACATATTTAAATTCCAATTTTAATGCTGAATAGGGGAGCACAATCAATATAAAGATGTTAATTGCAAATAATTCAAGAATCAATTTTTGGCACTTTTACCTGACAGGTGACATCTACTTTCCCGAAATGTGAGATTTAAAACCCAAAATATGTTACTTATACCTATACTAAAGTGATATTTACGACTCAAAATGCGATTTTTAACTACACGATATATGAGATTTTACCTACCCGAATTATTTATACATCACTTGAATCTAAGTATTATGTATGCAAAATTTAGATTTAGCTAGGTTATAAGGTTTTAATGTAATTTTTTTATTTGATATAAGGTTAGGTTAGGTTAGGTTTTGAACGTGAGTGGGCCCGTATCAGCCTATTGTGGCTCACCCTATGGTTATATTTCTCCCAGTATATCCAATCTCTTGACGAAATTGAGGAATGCATTGGGAGAACAATTTACCAGGTTTTCTGGCCTTACTGTCGTTTCGCCAAATATTGAGAATCTGGTTCTGGCCGCTGCAGGGCATGTACACAGAATGTGTTCAGCCGTTTCATCATCCTCCATGCATAGCCGGCACTCTGCATCTTGTGCAAGTCCGATTTTATTTTTGATATAAGGTAATCTTGTTCTTTTATAAATTTTAAACTCGTATTTTCAGCGAATTATTGCAATTCTAATCAATCATACATTTATTTTATTCAGTCCATATTCTATTTTTATACAGGGTAATTCAAATTCGACCCCCACCATTGGGATCTCCTAAACTACAGCTTAAATTAGAGCAAATATGTGTATTTTGGTGCTTAACAAAATACTGTTTTGAAACTTGGAAAATTTCGAGTATTTCCGGAAATATCCGCAAAAAACTGAAATTCGGAATTTTCGTTTTAATTTTTCTCTAGCGTTATTTGACAACAGCCCAAAACCAAAAACACATTTCCGTTGATACTTTTTTTCAGCCACCCGTTGTCATGTTCAGATTTACTATCCGACGTTTCGTCTTCTGGCAATCATCATCGACTTTTTTTCTATTATGGGCGGCATATTTTTTTACACAAAAAATTAGTGCTTCTCATTCTGATTTCACTGATGTATGATTTATCATGAGTTGCTCTTCTGAAACCACAAATATTTAAAAAAACAACTTCATCTGAGATGGTCATGACTCCATCGAATTATTTTGTTTAATAAACACTAGTTGTCAGAACCCATCAAACATCATAAATAATAAATAATTCAGTCAAAATGTCCTCAACCTCAAATGAAGAAAAACGAGATATTTTGAATTAAATCCGGAACAACAGCCGGATAGAACATTATTCGGAATTTTGGACAAATACTTGGCTGAGTTTCAACAACCAAGAATGGAACAAAATACTAAAAATAACTTATTAGCCGAAGTAAAATATTTTTTTTTCCATATTCGAAAACGTATAATTATTGAATTAAAAAAAGTGGTTTGAAATGTTATAAGATATGGCGCCCATTATAGAAAAAAAAGTCGATGATGATTGCCAGAAGACGAAACGTCGGATAGAAAATCAGAAGATGTCAACGGGTAGCTGAAAAAAAGTATCAAAATTCAAATCAGTATTTTGTTAAGCACCAAAATACGCAACTTTGCCCTAATTTAAGCTTCGGCGTATCTTCTGTAGTTTAGGAGCTCCCAATGGTAGGGGTCGAATTTGAATTACCCTATATATGAATTTTTAACATTTTAACATGTTGAACAGGAAGTAATAAGATTTTAAGACGTTCAAACTCTCAGACTGGAGTACCACGTACAACCTGACAATTAATTAATTAATAAATCTGCTTCTGTGGAAATGAACAGTTCAGTTACACACTCAACAACACTTTAATGTATATGCATATATTTGCTCTGTGAATAAACATATTTTATTATTATTATTATTATCATATGCACATGGGGTCTGAAAGGGTTACATTTTATGTTTTGAAAACAATTGCAGTTGCGTGAATGCACGAATATAATCCCAATTTCATGAATTCAAATGACATGAGCGAGAAAATTAATGTTCAATCTGTCTCCGACCATTCGATCAAAAATCAAGAAGAGGCACAAGGACGTCACTGGAATTCGAGCATATCTATCTCCAAACAACAACAAATGTCCATCATTTTTAATCAGCTCCTCTTCTCAGCAGGCGCCTAATCTTCGCAGTGTATGCTTTGTCTGACATATTCACACTTTACCATTCCATTCAGTGAATTGCCGGCAGTCACGCATACTAGATGAGACAATTTGTTTTGAGACACCGTCCAAAGGTCGTTGTCCAGGCAGAGATGCTGGAGGGAGAGCCGGAGGCAATTAAGATTGAAACAATTTTTTTATCGCTTGAATGCGCAAAACAAACGTGTAGAAAAGTGCAATGTCTTGAGAAATCAATCGAGGGAGGCTTCTCATGAAAATGTTAGTAGATCAAAACTAGTTTATTGTACCCCATTCGACAAATGAATTACTATTATTCATGACTTTGGCTCGATTTAAGAACAATTGTTGCTGACAATTAGTTGAGTAATCGCTAAGAATAAAAGTGGTCATTGAAGAAAATTGACATTCGAAGACCTTTGGGTATTAAAAATGTATTCAGAACAGTTAATATTTAGAAAATTGAAAATTATTTTTGATCGAAGTCAAATTGTAGATGTATGCTTGTATTGATCTAGAATCTTCAACCCTTCATAAGATGAAATGAACTTACAATAATATATGACAGATGACTTTTACTCTTCAAATTCGCCTACAAAACTGGGAAGATTTATAATTTTGGGGTGTAATTTGTGTTGAGTGAAAATCTAGTTCATTTAGAAAACTCACAAATAGATAAGTTCATGAAATACCTCAAAGCATAAGGTATAAAAATTGGTGGAATTGGGACGAATCTACTGCTGAAAAATAATGAAACCTTATTCTTAGACCAATCTCGATTGATAGACCGTACTATTCTGCATAAAAAACCACCAGGGACCCAATTTTTGAAATCGTCGGAATTGATTCTCTCATGAAATATTTCTCTAGATTAAATTATCTTGTGAAACAATGAATCGAGAGAACCGCTATTTTTGAACACCGTAAGAAGTTTTTTTACCAACAATAAAACTCACAATCATTTTTATTTTCCAAAGAACTTTTCTAAATATTTTATCCTATTTTGTCCGATTATAAATGTTTTTATGGGGAAATCTTTAAATCCGGTAAAATAGTTTCAGAACTTGGAATTCCATAGTTAGATTTCTGGTAATGGGATTACCTACGATGCGAAATCTTGCCATCAGCCAGCAATTAGTTTTATGGCGACGCTTTCGTTAGCCGGAGAATTTGGAAATTTGGAATGGCGTAGGCTGGGGTCCCAAGTATTGAACCCTGTGGTACTCCCACTGGCACACTGCGAATACTCGATTTGCTATTTCCTACGATCACAACCTGTTATTTGTCTCTAAGAAATGATTTAGTCTGTTGTATAGATACCATTTCGAAAACCTTTGCCAGTTGACTTTGTATGCAAATATTTCCATACTTCATGATTTTATTAATTTCTCCTTTGTTTTTGTATATCGGTATGGATTTCGATTTCTTGAACATACTTGGAAATTTTCCAGATAGAAAAGATTCGGTTATTAGATGACAAAGTGGTTCACTTATTATATAAGAAATGAAGTTGTAATGTCGACATTGTATTTGAAGTGTCGAGTTTGTTTTTGATATGTCATGGGAGTTTGATTCTGTGGAGGAAATTCGATTCTTGACAAGCTTTTTTGGGTGTTTTTATATTTCTCCAGATAGTCGAATTTTAGAATATGATACATTACCGAAAATTTAAAATTGATTTTTTGGTGTAATCGGAGCCATCCTAAAACAGAGGACTTTTAGATTGTAAATCTTCTGCGAAGTAATTTCAATGTCAAATATAACAAAACTTTCAAAGATACAAAAAAAAATTATATTTACCGTCAAAGACCACAGAGCTTAAAGCGAAGTCATTAGGTAGTAAACTTATTCGACTTCGAGACTTTTCGTTTGCCACACTGTTAGATTATTTTCGGCCGAGTTATTGAAAAAAGTTTGAATTGGGAAACGATAAAGGATGATATTTTCTTTGTTTCCGTAATTTTTCGATTCTTTTGCATATTTTTTCCACAAAATAACTAGAATTGTTTATAATTTACATTTTTAACATTGTTGCCGACCTTGTACGATGGGGGAATTTTTTCTAGTTTCATTGCACACTAAAAGAGCACTTTCGTAAAAGTTTGCATTGTTTTGTTATTTTTTCCCCATTTTTGATTTTAAAAGCTAAAATGATTGACCTATTGCGCATTCACCTTGAATTGTGATATCTATGAGCTTCATTTGTCTTATTCCTCACTAATTTATAGTTCCTATTCAGATCAGGAGGAAAATTATCATTAGTATCCGAACATGCTTTCATTGCCGTCTAGATGCACCGATTCTATCAATTTTATCGTCCAAACGGAGAAATCAGACAAAGGCCGAGTCTGAGACTGCATGTCGTTGATTGTTGTACAAACATCTGTTCTCTAAATGGAACAGAAAGATTTAAGGTAGACAAAGCGGTACGAATGAAACATTGCGATTTGTATCTTGGTACCACACAGATACCATCTCATTCTCATGATCCCGCTTTATGTTGTTCGAGTCATGCAACCGCAGTGTATTATCTACATATTTACCTCAAAAAAGGTGAAAATGAAAAGTCATTTTACCAGATATAGGTATCGCGTCGGATGACTGCGCATCATGAATAGTGAACTGATCACAAAATGAAGACTGAACAACAAAACACGCTGAGGCTAAGAACAAAAATCTGCGAAACAATCGAAAGAGAAGTCAATTACTACCTTTCGGAATTTGATGAAAGAAAATGTCATGCCTGTAAAATTTCCAAGAAGCCGATCTTTCCATGTCCAATGTGCCTCAATAACGATCACTATGAGAACCTATAATAGTCGAGGGCACCGAAAATTATGATCTAGGGCTCGTTCGATTCGGAATGATCTCTTGAAACTTTTTGAAAAATTTGAAGGTACGCCGGCAAAAATTGCAAAAGTAATAAACAGTTTAGTAAAAAAAAGGGGGGCTTGTTTTTTGCAAATATCTCGAAAACTATCAAAGATATCCAAGAGTTGAAAAAAGATCCGGAAAGAGGAGGAAATTTCCTTAAAAAGTCCCACCTCCCGGAACTCTACCACCAATATTTAGAATTTTAATTGGGAGGCGAAAATAGCGCGAAAAGCGGGAGAGACGGACCCTTGAACAATAAAAATAATTTTAACCCATTAAATATCAATATTAAGAAATAAAAAAATTTACTTACCTTTTAGACCCTTGAGTAAACGAAAATCCATAAAAAAAAATTCCCGTAATTATTTTATTACATATGCTTTTGTTAATTAACTAGTTTTTCAAAGTTTCAAATTTACATACAAACCCTGATAATTTGTTTTAAAAATTGTTTAAAATTGTTTTTTTCGTTAACCAGCAGGCTGTCGTCCTCTTACGAATTACAGCCCTCAGAAGTCGAAACTTGTGCGAGTTAAGTATTAACGAGGTCTTACCTTTTCACGTGCGATTCCTAGTACTTTCTCGGGCAATCAGAAAAATTTCTGCAGTCGCCATGGTTGACCCTGATAATTGTTATACTAAAAACCTTAAAACCTCAAAAACCTCACTTCTTGGAGCTATTCTTGAAAGGCTTTAAAAAAGATCCCAATTGGAAAAATAAAAAAATGTTGATATTCCACTTTGTTATTAACAATCTAAGAGAATAAAAAATGAAAAATGCAAATAAAGCTATGAAATTTTTTTTTTAAGTATTCCAATTTGTTCGTATGTAATTATTTAAAGGTACATAAAAATGATTTTTTTTTATTTCTTACTCTGATTGTTTAAATAATTGTTATAAAAAAATGCAATGTTTATAAAATATTTGAATTTTTGTATTTGGAATTTTAATCAGCAATAAATATTATAATCTTTGAAAACAAAATCATTTCTTAAAAAAAAAATGTAATGCATAAAAACGCATTTGTTGATTAACTATTTTTTTGCTACCAAGGAACCATTTTTTTCAATCATAATTTACATTGCTCTTTGATATTAAAAAAAATATATTCATTCACATTTTCTTTTTTTATTCAATAAACAATTTGTTATAAACAAATGAATTTCCAAGATACAATTTTTTTTATTACTGCAAAAAATAACAAAAGCAACCATGTGTCATTTGTTATGTAATAAATTTTTCGTGCAATCGCACGCGAAGTCAGTATTTCGCGTTCTCAGCACAGTCCGCGAAATTTAATTTCGCGGCCGTTACCCATAGCAACGGCCGCGAAACCAAACGTCACTTTCAAAAATGTTTTCAGACATCGTCTTAACATTCTGTTTGTCACACCAATCTTTAAACTCGCCGTAACATTTTTCGTACTGCCGTTTAGATTTTTCGGGTATTAAAACGGAAAGCGCCGAATTTACAACGCTTTTGAGTTCAGGAGGAGTGGAAGGTACTGAAATATCGCTATCAGTATCAGACATTTTGCGTTTTGACAAGAACTGTCAAAATATTTTGTATATATTGAAACATATCATTTCCATAGCACACGGTGATGTTGTTAAATAAATTGAACTGCTGTTGATTTTAGAGCAATAATATATTTATTTACAACTATCTATTTTAATAATTTTAACGATTGCACGAAAAATAGTGTGTATGCCATGGCCGCGAAACTTTTTAACGACCTCAAGATTATCTTGCCTCGGCCACAAGCGGCCTCGGCGATAACTGTTCTTTCGGTACGTTAAAAAGGTATTTCGCGGCCTTAGCATACAAATAACTATTTTTTCTATTTTCTACATAATTTCAATATTTTTCTATTTTTACGTTTGGCGTTTCCTCATCATTGTTATTAAATTAACTCATAAACAAATGGAGATAGGACAAAGATACTTCAGGTTTTTTCAGGATAGGAGTACAGCTATTAACCAAAGCTGGACTCCTATCATTTATCAATTTTTTTAGCAATAATTTATAAAAAAAACCCTAAAGAAAACATAAATAAATATTTTTTCAGAATATCGAATAGCAATGGAAATTATGATTTAAAAAAATAGTTTCTTATTTCTATTAATATTTGGTAGCAAAAAAAATAATTAATCAACAAATGCGTTTTTAAGCAATACATTTTTTTAAACAAATGATTTTGTTCCTAAAGATTTATTTGCATTTTTCTTTTTTTAGTCTATTAGTTTGTTAATAACAAAGTGAAAAATCAACATTTTTTTATTTTTCCAATAGAGATATTTTTTAAAGCCTCTCAAGAATAGCTCCAAGAAGTGAAACATAATTGATGTTTTTAGTTTAACAATTAACAGGGTTTGTATGCAAATTTGAAACTTGTAAAAGCTAGTTAATTAACACAAGCATAATATGTAATAAAATTATTTCAAACAATTTTTTTTTCATGGATTTTCGTTTATTCAAGTGACTAAATGGTAAGTGAATTTTTTTATTCCATAATATTGATATTGTTCAAGGTTCCGTCAGCACACGCGGGACTCGCATCACCCGTTTTTAGCGCTATTTTCACCTCTAAATTGAAATTCTTAATATTGGTGGTAGAGTTCCGAGAGGTAAAACTTTGTTAGGAAATTTCCTCCTCTTTCAAGATCTTTTTTCAAATTTTGGTTATCTACAATAGTTTTCGAGATATTTGCAAAAAACCAAACCCCCCTCTTTTTTTTACTAAATTGTTTATAACTTTTGCAATTTTTGACTGCGCACCTTTAAATTTTCCAAAAAGTTTCTGGAGGTCTTTCCGAATCGAATGAGCCCTGGATTCACCAAAATAGTTCTTGTAGGCTAGACTATAAGGCACTGTACTATATATATGAGATGAACAATTTTTTGCACTGCAGGGTTCGCTGATCATTATGGTTTTGGAAGCATTACAGCCTAAAAAGGCTCATTCATTATCTATATTAACGGACTTGTCAATTCCTTCTACAAATCACAGGTCGGTATGAAGGTACTGCATATTACCTACAAAATATATAATATGATATGTAGTGGGAAAATCACTATCAATATTTTGAACTTAAAATCATCGATTCGGTGCTTAGGATCGCACGTGAAAAGGTAAGACTCTCGTCATTCCTACCTCGCATACGTCTCCCGAAGACTTCTGAGGGTTGCTCTTAAGGGTGCAACCTGATGACGAAAAGAACAAATTTTAGAACATAATGAACAGATAGTTGAAACGTTTGCTCTTCTTCCAGCCCTTGCAAAGTCAACAAAATATTTCCCCACATTGGCTAAACTACTTGAAGTAATAATTGCTTCAGGTAACTTAGATATCACTAGTATTACTGTAAAATATTCAGACTTTTCCGATCATATGTGAGAAAAATGAAAATAAAACCTCGTCCTTCCCTCTGCAACTTTAGTGACTGCAGAAAATTTTTATAACAATATTTTTCATACTGATTTACTCGATACTTTTTGAAGCAAGTACTATTGACCATGTTGCTGAAATTTTCAATGAAATAATACTAGGCTAAATGACAAATTCAAAAACTACAGGACATTAGAGATATGATGTAAATTATGCGATTGAGAGAGATACAAATCATTGTGTACAATGTAATTCAATATTAGCGAAAACATGTGGAAAGAACTTAAAAATTTAGAATTGTCTTGTCAAATTTCAAATGATATTCCAGTTCATCTGAATTTTCCTGGTGAAATAAATGTTTCAATTCTGTTTAGAAACACTTCCTTGAACAAAATCAAATTCTAAATTTCACAAATTGCTAAAAATTATGACACTAAGGTAAACACGATTAAATTTCCACAGATTTATTGTCTTCGCGACATGTTTCGATACACTGTATCTTTTTCAAGCGAATGTAATACATGTATTACATTCGCTTGAAAAAGATACAGTGTATCGAAACATGTCGCGAAGACAATAAATCTGTGGAAATTTAATCGTGTTTACCTTAGTGTCATATACTATGAATTTCCATCAAGTAAAGGCCACGTCAATCCAAAATGCTAAAAATTAGTTTCATAGGATCTATTATATCACATATTCTAGGGGTTGATATGATCAATATAAAAATGATTCTGTACTGTTGTCCAATATCTGGAAAAATTCAGTCTTATCTATCTGCCGATAAAATCGGGATCTGGAACTTTGGATGAGTACACTGTGTATCATCTTCAAAGACTTGAGAACATTTTTCAAAGGTAGATTAGAAATTATGCAAGTAGTTTTGATGAAATCTTTCCATCTAATCAGTCTGGGTTTTGCTACAACTTTTGTAACAACAACAAGTGACATTTCACCTGCTGTAAATAATAATAAACTGTCTGTTTTGCCTGCACAAAAACATTTGATCAGGTAAGTTTCATTCAAAAGTCTCAAAACCTTTTTGACAACTACCTAAATAACAGGACTCAAGGAGAAAAATCTGCAGCTTCCACCAATATTATTTGCGGTTTTACTCAAGGGCTCCTTACTGGCCCATTACTCTTCAGACTAGATACGTCCCAATTTCATATGTATGAGTATCGTGAATGTTTCACTTTATTCTTCATTTGGCGAAAATAAACTGATGAAATTTTGTCTGAAATTCAATCAAAAGCTCTCTTTTTCGGAGGAACAGTTAGTGACTATTGCGTTGCGTTCTGTTCTGCACCGGCTGCATCCCTCAGAAGTCTTCTAGTGACCTGTGCGAGGAAAGACGAGACCCTTAACTTTTAACGTGTGATGCTATATACGACACCGGTGACCGTGCTGGGAGTGGACCCACGACCTAATGATTGCGTAGCGAATGCTCTACCAGCACGACCACTACGGCTCGAAAGACAAATTCAAACAATGATACTGATTCCATCGATTTATTGTTTCGTGAAAAAATTTGGGGTTCGATGTCGATGTTCATATTCAGGAAAAATGATCCTTGCATGGATGCCTTTAGCCCATCCAAAATAAATTTTCTCGTATAGTTTGTCAAATGTATGGACCCGCCCATTTTTCTCAGGTAAAATGAGGGTTATCGAAAAAAAGTTCGAATGAAAGTCAAAGGGTATTCCATTTTGCATCTTTCTATAAATTCAAATATTTTTTAGATTTGCCATTGGTAGAGAAGTACCGTCATCGGTACTTTTTTTAATATGGAACCATATGTAATGTTTAGCATCACAGAAAAGCTTGTTTTTTTCTCATTTCAGCAGCTTTAATATTATTTTAACTCTTTTGATAGGTACAGTGTGTTTCGTATTTTTGTGTCCATCTCTGTAATTAACTTACCTTTTGCATAATTTGTTCAACATATTTCTCAATCGGGGAACGTAGACAGTTGAATATTTTAAGCTATATGGCAATTCGATGCAGACAGTGGCGTACGTACGTTTTTATATAACATTTTTTATATGCTACATCGACAGTTGTTTCATTGAAAAATTTCACTTGCGATGTTTGGGATAATTTTAAGTCTTAAAAACTGAAATCAATCCATCTATAAAATGACGAAATTGTTTAATAAAACAGCTATCAATGGAGCATATTAAAAAATATTTTTTTAACAAAAATAATGTACGATCTGAATCAAATTGCCATATCGCTTAAAACATCTAACTGGCTATATTCTCCGATTGAAATTTTTTTTGAACAAATCAAGCAATAGGTAAATGAATTACAAAGCTGGGCACAAAAAAAATTGAAACATACTGTACCTATCAAGAGAATTAAAATAATATTGAAACTGCTGAAATGAGAAAAAAAACAAGCGATACTAAAAATTACATATAGTTCCATTTATAAAAAAAATGCCGATGAGGTCACTCCTCCACCATTGGCACATCTAAAACATATTTGAATTTATAGAAAGGTATCGAGTGAAATACCCTGCCATTTTCATCCGAACTTTTTTTTGATAGCCCTCATATTAAATGAGAAAAATGGGCGGGTCAATACATTTGACTAACTCTGTATATGAACTTGTGTAAAAATCAAAGTAGTTGGGAAGACAAATTCGTCAAATTTGCGAACCTTCAAGATTCAGATAGTTATTTCGTAATAATATAATTCCACCGTATTCTTAGATATATCTTACAAAATGTCATCATCAGACACCAAACCAATCAGTAAAGCAGTAACTCACCCAAAGGTATTTTTCTTCTTAGGGTCATTGGTAAACAGTAAGCCTCATCTGAAATAAAAAATATTCATTTTATCAAAATATTCAAAATTTTTTTGCCTTCCACTCCACGTGGAAGGCATCAGATAGTCTTTCTGATCGAGCTTCAATTTTGACCAAATAAAATAACGGCTGATATTAAAAAGGTAAGGGTGCTTATTTGGGAGTTGAATGATCGAAATAAAGTTTCACGGTTGCAATCAGAAGAACTATTGCCTTTCGAAACTGTTTTTAGTTTATCATTCTATCTTTTCAAATAGAGGAGATTGTGGACACCCTGTATAGTCAACTCAGAAGCAACTGAAGGAATCAAAACCAAATCAACGCGTATTTATTGTTTAGTACACATTATCACAAAAATCTGCATTCATCAGTGACTCCACATGTCAATCAAAATATCAACCCTCGTGTCGACCCTGACGTTTGCATCCCGCGGTAAATTCCAGGATTGTTTCAAGAAATAAAAATCCACTTTGTTTACATCTATTTATATTCAAATGAAGTTAGAATCCCTTCTCATTGGCACTAAATAAAAATCCACCAAAGTATGATTTATACATAAGTAGTCCCTTTTAGTCCCTTTGACACCCAAGGTCGTCTTTAAGGGCTTTATAAAAGAGGCGGTAACGTATTCATGAGGTGAATCAGGAACGGAAAGAAAGCACTTTGATTTTTACCCCCGCAAATATAATATGAATATGGTTACATCCAAGTGGGGTGCCCTCATCAAAATGCATAGCATATTCTTGCGGGCTGCCAAACTAATCCGAAAGAAAAGGAAATTAATGCGAAAACCCTTAAATCCATATCTTGATATCTGAATTTTGCACAAAGAGGAAAATTATGAAGAAATAAGTAAGGAGAAATAAATGAGTAAATGTAAGCCTATCAAGGATTAGTACGGAATTGTTTTCTCAGTAGAAATACCCTATAGAAAACATCAGAGAGCCCACAAGACATAAAAAATGATGAGGCGTCGTTTGGGTAAAAAATGTTTCTGCAAATATGTAAAATTTTGTGTCAATATGTTTATTAGTTGTAGCAATAATTTTTTATTTTGCTATCCCATATATTTATTTTTGATAAAACACAGTATCTTTAAGTTTCAATGTTCCAAATATATAAAAACGTGAATTTCCATATAATTATAAATTCCACATTTCTTATGTTGTCAAGAGATGGCGCAACCTACGCGTTTCACTTGAATAATTGAATGAACTATACGAGAACATAAATCATAATATACTAAAATAAAATATTTTTCTATTTTGTTGTTAAAATACGGAGGTCAAAAACTGGTCCTGAATCTTTACGCTTGTTGCAGGTGTTAACCTATTACAAATAAAGTTATTTGTGGATAGTCATATCGTTGAAACGCGAAAAATTTAAATTATCTTTTATTCTATTCTAATGTCAATTTTTTAAATTTTTATTGAACTTTTATTATATATAAGGGAACGTTGAAAACAGTTCCTTTGAATTGTCGAGTCAAACTGGACCACAGTGAGGGTCAGAAACTGCAACCCTAAAATAGACAAAGGTCTAAACTTGTTCCGTTAATTACATAAGGATTAGTAAAAATTATACGATAAATAAGATTTTATTTAGAACATTCTCAACTTGCCGATGGAATGATAATCTTTTTCAACTGAAGTCTTAAAATTACTATTTCAAATTACCATCTACAGAAGTCAGAAACTAGGCTCAAAATCTTAGAATATAAAATACTTTTTTTTTCAATAATACACAATTATATTAAATATCAATAAATTATTTTATGTTGATTAATTTTTATTTTTTTTTCAAACAAAAATTCTATTTGTTAAAATTTCAGATTGCCAAAAGTAGATCTATTTTTCAGGTATTTTAATAAAATATTTCTGGAGGGGTCCAGTAATAATACTTTATAACCGACAAAAAGTCTGGATTTTTTCTTTTGAATTATATAAAAACTAATTTGAAAGATAAGAAAACTCAAGTTGCCAAAAATATATCTTTTTGATTTTTTTTTTTGAAAATGTTATATGCTGCGCAGTAAAGAAATAACCGCAAACGCTCTCCCAGACTCGCGAGTCTGGATTCGCCAATAGAGTAAATTATATTTTTTCGTCATTTCCATTTGTCAAAAAGACCTTCCCAAAATTCATCGCCAGCTCTTGGACTATCAACACACAAATCTCTAGAATCATTGCGTGAACGTCTGAATAATTGAAATTTCTTTCGAAACATAATTATGTAATTATGTAATTTAATCCTCGAATGGCAATAAAAGGCGTTTATTTATTTTTTCCTTGTTGTTAGGCATCGACTGCTATGGTCATGCCGCTATGTGTTCTGGATAGGCCTTGTTACGAACTCCATACGCCACCTTGGCAGCAGCACTATTAATTGGAACGTGAAAGTGAATTGTGCAGGACTGACCCCAGTCGAGCAACGAGATTTCAATAATTCAATCGGTCAATTTGAATTAAAAAATCTCAGCCCTCACTGCGACTCGAACACTTGACCTTTGGTTCCAGAGTCGGGAGCTCTTACCACTCTTACCACTTACCATTATTTGTTGCCTGAAAGAACAAACCACAATTTCAATTGTTGGCAATTTGAATTTTACAACTCATTTTGTTTATTTTTGCTCGACTCTACATCTTAGAATCCGTGTACAACAATATACAGGGTTTTAAAGAGAAACATTCTCAATTGAAAATTAAATCAATACATGAATCCTCTGGAAATGGAAAAACCTTACGATAAAATTGAAGTTACTTTTTTGTAATATCTAACAGAAAACAACTACTTCCCCGGCAAAAGCCACGCTGGATATTGAACTACATCTGATAGATATTGAGAAAGACCCTATATAACTTGAGAGAAAAATTCTGAAAGTGAAAATTTGCATTTTCATTCAGATAGTTGATTATTTATTAAATGTCCAGTTTCCATTGGAGATTCTTATCTACGAATGATATAAGGGAGAATGTTATTCAGAAGTATCACTCACAGAAAATCGCTCATTTCATTGACGCGTGGATTGCATCACTTTCGCTAGGCCTCCAATGGAAAACAGCGACTAAATTCCAACTTTCAGTCGCAGATGATTCCACAAGTGACTTTATGAACAGCCTGTTCATATTTTCAATGAAATAAATATACAGGGTGTTCCATCTCAGACGAGCCACCCCGTATATTTCTTATCCCATGAGTGGAAAAAATTCTCGAAACACGTCGAATGATTTTGTATGGGAGACATCTTCAACCCTGACTGTATCTAAGGGATATACATCAGGTGTCAACTGTCAATAGAAAAGAAATCTGTAATTTTCAAGTCAATGTTACCAACTGTAATCTTGTACCAACTGTTGAAAATAAATAAGATCAATTTATTCAAAAGTAAAAGATAAAATTCCATTAACTTCCACTTCAATTGTAGTATATAGCATTCCTTGTCAGGACTGTGATAAAAATTATATTGGCCAGACTTCTAGATGCCTAAAAAGTAGAATTTCCTCACATAAAAGTGATTGTAGACGTCATCCTAAAAGATGTGCTCTTGCTGATCATGTAAACAAATTTGACCATCGAATAAATTATAACTCAACTAAAATATTAGCTAAAGAGACACATATGACTAAGAGAACTTTTTTGGAAATGGCCTTCATATCTCAAGACAAAAAATGTATGAATAAAAGAACTGATATAAATCATTTGAGTGAGATTTATTCCTTCTTATTGTCGTTAGACCACACTCTCCCTATGAATAATAATATCTCCATAACTACTCAATTGGAAATGTAATTTTTTCCTAACTTACAAAACAACAGTCGTATATTTCAATTTTCAACAGTGGGTACAAGATTACAGTTGGTACAAGATTACAGTTGGTAACATTGACTTGAAAATTACAGATTTCTTTTCTATTGACAACTGATTTGTGTCCCTTGGATACAATCGACAAGTCTTTTGTTTTTCGACTGAAATTTCAAAATTTTCTGTTATTTATATTCGTAAAGTCTTTTTTCCATATTATTTATAATTTTAAGCTGTAATGTCACTATCCAAAGAACTAAGAACATGTCAACTAACCTCACTATAGTTGTAGGTGAAATTTTAATAACATCAAAATGTGTAATTGACATAATAATTCTTTGTAGTTCCCTGAAGATGTAAATAAAATTTACGAAAGCTTGGAATAAACTCTATAAAAGAGTACACTTTTGACTTTGCTGCAATCCCCAATATTAACTGGTTTTATTCTTAACTAGTCAGCAACGACTACCCTTTCTATATATATATATATATATATATATATATATATATATATATATATACGAACACAATTCGAGTTCTCCACCAGCGAAGAAGATTATTTGACAAAATTTGCGTATTTTCTATAAGGAAGCAGAAAGATAATTTGAATTTCAGTCACGAAAATCACGCGTATGCGACTCGGCTTGATGACTAATTGACATCGGCTTTCAAAAAAAATCCTTCCTAAAGTGGCTTCATTCTCGACCAGTTGTCGCTAATAAACCACCGTACCTCATTCAACAAAAGAAGTAAACGCCGAAAAAAAAATTCACTTTTGATATTTATTCATGTATATCTGATAAAGAACGAGTTTTTCACGCGTGCATCTCCGTATATGTTTAAATTATTCTCCGCATTTAGGTAAGTCAGCAAAAGCCGGTCACTATAAAACAGGCTAGAGTTTTTATGAACCATGAACCTGCGTCCAGGTGTCTAAATATTTGAAGACAGTGTGTAAACTGAAAAGCGTAAGTGCAATACCCTTCGCTGGTCCAGCAAAGGTAAGATTTCTTGTGAACTCGCTATTATGACTATGAGTGAAGCGTATACGCGTTCAGAGAGCCTATGAGAGAGGTCAGAAGTGAAGGTCTCTCGGGCACAGTTCTCATGCTGTTTATTCACATATATTCGAGATGACCCGCGTGTAGGTACATTAATCTGTGTTGTAATTAGCGATGCTCTCTTTTATTAATTAGATGCAAGCTTGTTAAAACTTCAGCCGGAGTCGTTTTGGATGACAAATGATCGTGCGTACGAAATTGATGTTTTCTCTTGCAGACTCATCACAATACCGCCGAAATTGTCGTGTATGTTTCAATTGTTTTTATTCCCAATTAGCACAGTTAAGAAAACCTGGAGCTGTGTGAATGTACTACCGAACCGATGGACTCGAAAACGAATTGAGGTGTAAATCTTTCAATGCTGTAATTTTTCCCATCAGTGTAGATACAGACAATTTTAGAAGTTCTATTTACAGTCCATATATCTGCAACTGATATTATCACTGAAATTGTCGAGTTTCTTTGATATTACTTTGATTCACTCTAGACTGAACTCAATGCTTTCAATCGGGCCCATCACCATAAATTTCATTATATTATCGCCTTGATAAGGAAGATTATTGATTTTATAGTAGATGGCGTAGATGATAAAACATTACAAAAAATATAATGTTCAGTTCTTCAACTAAATGAAAAGACATTCCCAGTATGTCAGTTCGCGAAATAATAACAACAATAATCCAAAATACCGCCTACCTGGGTGGTAAGCATAAGCGACGCTTATACAGTGTCTGGCATAAATTTTTATTATTGATTTCTCAAAAAAAATTATTCTTGATGAAAACCTCTGCTTCATCCCAAACCTAAATTGCAAATAACAAAATTGAATTTTATACTACCATATAAACATAATAAAGCATAATAAAGAATAGAAAAGAAGAAAGAAATTAAAATATAATGGGGATAAAAAAAGAGAATTGGAGAGTTTGTTCAATATCAAATCAATTGAATTCAATAAGTCGAGAAGTCCGGAATTTTTTTCAGTAATTTCGCTTCCTTATATACAGCTATTCGAAAGAGAATAATTTAGGCTTCTTAAACATATTTTGAAGATTGTGTTTTTTGACTCGTTTAAAGGAGATTCAGGGAGTTGTTGAAAATACCATCCCAGACTGCAATATACAATATCTTATTACAGATTCTGCTTGAGCAAGTTTTTGTTTTCCGTTATATTTCTCAATTAATATAATGTTTTTGTTAAATGTCTCATCCGTTTCACCACACAGTTTATATGGTAATCCCATCTCATATGACGATCCACAATAACTTCTTGATATTTGATCATTCTTGTTTTTTCTATCACAGCACAATTGCAGTTTGTTGTGTTATCACCACACTATCATGGATATGGATTGTTTTGCTTCGATTGATCGTTTTGCAATGAGGTGAATGTAATAAATTTAGTTTTCTTGATATTAAAACTCAAAATGTTGTGGTTAAGTCATATCTGGAATTCTCTTAGTCCCTTTTTTGCTTTTCCACATACGTCTATCCAGCATTTACCTGTGAATATTCGTGCTGTATCGCCCGCGTATAAGATGAGATAGCCCTCAAAATTGATGATGAAACTGATGTAAATAAGAAATAACATTAACTGTTAACTGCGGTTCTCCTGTTTTAACTTCCATTGTTTCACTCAGATTATCATCTACTCTGACTTTCTGTGTAGAAGTGACAGAAATCACTTGGAAAATAATGAAGCCTTCCATTCCTGTTGGAAAAAGTGAATTCATAAATAATGCAAGATATAAGACTACACACAACTACCCAAACCTTAAAGGGCATTGAATTTTCAACAATTTACGAATGATCTCAAATCTTCAAACTTGAAACAAAATTGAAATCATTTTTGTTACTTATCATTTTAAATGAGAAAACTGGTCAGGCCTTTTTATATCAGCATTTCGACTGTAGTCTTAGTTTTAATAATAATAATAATGTATTCTATTCACCAACGTAACAAAATAAATATAAGCAAAACAAATTAGGTCAGTAATGGTGAAGTCATGGAGCGGAATTCAGAAGTCATGCGTATGCAACACGCAGAATCCTGCTCTTCCATTCAACTCCTTTTCAATACACAAATTATATAATATTCTTAGACTATCTAATATAAAAGATTTGTAATGCCTATTTGGTAAGAGAAAAAAGGACATAAAACAAAATCAGATAATTGCTTGACTTTCCAATGTTTTATGTGAGACTTTAGTTGCACGATGTCTGTTGTTCATACAGCCATCTCTCTTGAAAAGTGGTAGTTTTAGTTTTTTCAAATATGCCGAAAGATTGTTGTAATGGTTATACATACAAAAACTGAAAGATATTCTGAAGAGTGTCGTGGTGTTGCGGGGGGCAGTTATTAGATCTTTGTGTCCGATATTCACTTGATGTTAATTTTCACAAAAACTAACTTTATCGTCAAGATACCCAGATGTTTTGATAGTAATGATATTGTGAAACAATGTTAGAGATTGCAACAAGAAACGATTCCTCATTGTCAACCATTGCAGCTGAGTTAGTTTATGAGAAATGTGCTGGAACTTACGTATACTATATATATATAACGTAAACAGGAATTCTGGACTTTTTGTATTCTGTACAAATCTACACTATCTGAACAAGGAAAATATACAGGTGAGCAGAAGGTAAATTGTGAAAGGACGAGCGTCTGACACAAATTGGTTTTCGTCTCGGTATTTAGGTATGCCCGGTGGGGGTAAATTATTCTTAGGTTTGCATAAGCTCTCTGGATATATTATGAAACTTGTTATCCAACCTAAAGTTACCTAAAGTTGTTAACCAACACGAGACTATATTTAGAGTTATACCATTCAATGAAATATTGACTTGAGGTAAATACCTTTCGCATATTGACTTTGACCAAACAAAAGAACCTGTGTTTTGATAGGATTGAGTTGCAGTTCATGATTCATAGAAGAATCAAATATATTTTGAAGGTCAGTATTGATACCAGCAACTGCTTCATTAAGCATTTCCAGTTTGAAAAATGCCTAAAGTTGGGTATCGTCAGCGTAAGCATGATACTAACAAAGACTAACCTTAGTGAGTTTGTTTGAAGTATATAAGCTAAATAGTAATGGCCCGAGTATTGATCCTTGGG
Source organism: Chrysolina oricalcia (assembly GCA_944452925.2). Taxonomy (NCBI): domain Eukaryota; kingdom Metazoa; phylum Arthropoda; class Insecta; order Coleoptera; family Chrysomelidae; genus Chrysolina; species Chrysolina oricalcia. The sequence continues at coordinate 6,126,053 of OX101809.2, read as the reverse complement.
GAACACCACGCAAGTTCCTGAATAATCCTATACAAAATTTGTTATATGTCATTTTGGAAAAATAAACGAAAAAAAGGATGCAAACCTACAAATATCCCTACCCCCACAATTCATCGAACACATTGCCCGTACTATAAATGAAAGCGAAAACTCCTTCCCAACGTTGACGAATGGGAATAATAGTAATTGTTTGCATTGCACAATTTCCTCGAAGTGACATGTAACCGGAAATTGCTGTCAATATCAGGGGAGGCGCACTCTATTAGATCTCGCACAAAAGCCATCGTGCTATTTAATAAAGCACTCCTCGATTGTCCGATATCTAACACTTTTGCTCCACTTGATTTCTCTCGGAGATCCGAGATCAAACCAGCAACCTCTATTGATATGCATAGTCTATTGGTGGATTCTCGAGGCGATTATTTCTCGGTTCCCTCTCGAGATATATCCCGGTTGCCGGCGCTTTTCTTTATCCCAATCTCGGGAGATCGCAGATAGATCGTATTACACGCGCTCCAATACTCATTTCTACTGCTGCTTCTCGATCATGAAGTCTTTGTCATATACTGAACGTTGCGGGAGTTGGAAATTGTTTTTCCTTCCGGAAACTATGATAAAAAGGTCCATTCAGTCTAAACGAACTAGTGATAGAACATCACTATTATTGGAACCAGGGACGTTTCTTGGGAATGGGCTTTGTTTCTCGATAATTTGTTTTTGTTTGTTTTTAATGTCAACCGGCTGCACTCTTACGCTCAACCCTCAGAAGTCTTCAAGAGCTAAGAAGGGAGGCCCTTACGTTTTAACGTATGATGCCATACACGAAACCGGTGAACGTGCTGGGATTTGAACTCACGCCATTATGGTTGAGAGGCGAATGCTCTTCCACCACGGCCTACATTGCCGAATATTTCTGGACGTCCGAAGTAAACTACACATGTCATTCTGGTGTAAACATTATCTCCAACATGCTCTTTCCGTTGGTATACTCCACTATGTTATAGCTGTAACCAAAACGGAAATACCAAGTGGTATATTCCATTATTGAATTGATAGAGGAATAACACTCTCCGATGTACAGATTTGTAAACAAGAAAATATTGTTGAGAGGAAACAAATTATTTTGGAGACAACTTCTAATTCTAAAGTTGTTGTTGTTTTCTAAAGTTGTTTCGAAAGTTGTTTTTTCCGTTAACCAGCTGTCGTCCCCTTACGAACGGCAGCCCTCAGAAGTCGAAACTTGTGCGAGCCAAGGACTAACGAGGTCTTACCTTTTAACGTGCGATTCCTAGCACTTTCTCGGGCCATCAGAAAAATTTCTGCAGTCGCCGACTGGCAGCCAAAGTGATTGAAACAATGTCGCTTTAACCACTCGGCTACCTGGTCCCTATTGCCAGGAGAAATGGAATATTATTGACTACTGGATTCCAAAACTACAACAATTTGCAATATGGGTGGGTCTATAGAAGTTATTGATATAATTGTTTTATTAACACAGGCTGAATAACATATTAACATATTGGCTGAATCTTGGATTCATATTGGGCCAATATCCATATGTTTCAATAGTAAAAATAATATTGATTCAATATAGGTGGATATTAAAAATACAATCTTATATTAATAATATTGGTGGAATATTGGTTCAACCTATTCTGAATGTAGATTGTTACATATAATATTGGCTCAATATTGGTTGAATAATTTTTACCAATATCGATAAAACATTATTGCCTACATATTGTTTCCTACATCTACAATAAATATTGCAATTCCAATATTACTGTCATATCGTTTCTAGGGATAAAATAAATGTTATATTATAATCCATGTTTGATAGCACGTTGGTTGAATATTATTTCACGAATATTCAACACATTCTATTAACCCATTTTATTTATTAAAATTATTACGACAACCTCACGCTAATATGGAAATAATGATATTCATACAATATTACAAAAAATACATATTACCATTATTGAATTTTGAATATTGCCCGAATATTCAATAAATCATATCAAAATATTTTATGATCAAACATGGATCAAAACCCGCTAGGTGGCTAAACACACAAAACGTCTCCTGAAACCTAAGGAAATATATTAAATACTTCTCATGTCATCCTCTGCCAGAAATAATAAAAATATTTTTTTCACTCGAGATTATATCTGGGAGCGGAGCACTAATAGGCTCCGCCCACCAGTGGCTTTGCTCCGGCATTGGCCTGAGTAAATGTCCAGTTTCTTTATTTAAGAAGCCAATGACAACTAAATGCGTGTGCACGGAGGTAGTCGTAAATCCAGCAACTCCGAAACTCTTCTTACTGGATCAGTCAGGAACAGTACGAATTCTTTTTGTACGGTGTTGGTGTTTACCAGCGGCGTCTCATACGCCTACGTCAGGCTGTAGATTTCTACGAGGGCTACAACCTGGCCAGAAATACTTCTGAAAACATCATCGTCAATAATTCGGAAATATTAAAGCTGGAAAGAGAACCACTACCCGAGTACAGCATCGTCGCAGAAATCTCAGCAACTCCGGAGCTCTTCATTTATTTGGGAAACCAGCAGGAACGCGTCTGACATACGAATTCTTTCTCGATATTGTTGGTGTTGCCAACCAACGAGGTCCCATTGATTCGCATGCCAGGCCGAAGATCACTCACTAACCAGATATACTATTTACAATTTACGCTTAACACTACTGAGCCATCCAGAAGTGAGGGCTTCTCTCCTGGGAATTGTCCGAGCCCTCGGGCGGCTCCTGGATGACTGCTTAAAACAGCCATTTGAGCCTTATTTATACACTGGCCGAACATTTTAGTCGGCCAATGGTATAACAATTTACTGGTAGGCGGAGCTTATTAGAGCTCTCGCCTCCAGATATACTCTCCGAGTATTTTTCCAAACTTCAAAACTTTAGTATTTCTGGCAGATTATGACAGGAAGCCAACTTCACTGCTTCAATAGAGAAGTTGGACATTTACTCCGGCCAATGCCGGAGCAAAGCCGTTGGTGGGCGGAGCCTATTGGAGCTCCGCTCCCAGATATAGTCTCAGGTGCAAAAATTTATTTTCGTATTTCTGGCAGAGACTAAGCATCTAATTCTGAAAACTCATACTTCATAAGGCACGATAAAAAATTGATTAGAGACACAACTGATATATCTGGAGTATTTTCGGAAAATTTTGAATCTGTTCACGATCAAAACTCACCAACCAATGATTTTGACCACATAAAAACAACATTTTTCAACCAAAGTACTGATATTCCTCATTTGAATTTCAACAAAGTTACGGGAATGATATTTTAAACATTTTAATGAAACGAAAGAAACACAATTTTGTCTTATTTCCACTAGTTTTTTATATTTACGACCGGTTTCGGGCTTTATCCCATTATCAAGTATAAAAACTAACTAATACAATTTTACTCTTAAACCTAGTTATATAGGGAGTTTGCAGGTAAACTGGATGGAGAGGTAATTAAATGAAAATAAATGAAATCAAATGGACATGGGTAAAACGATATAAATTCAATTGAATTATTCAATGAGTATTATTATGTCTATCGAACCCAAGATGGTTATTGGAGTATTTGAATATAGGTATATAGGTATTTAAACACTAGCACATCTAGAAAGGAAGCTTTAATCACAGCATTTGCCAAGGTGATCAAGGATCTTTGGTCAGAAGATTCGTCAGATCCAGTTGTGAATACTCTCTCCTTGAAAAATCAGATCCAAAGATTGGCTCCTCGTTTCATCGGTTATGCCCAGGAAGATGCTCAGGAGTTTTTGAGATGCCTTTTAGAGGGTTTACATGAAGACGTGAATAGAGTAACGGAGAAGCCAAAACCCATAATGACTGAGATAGATGATGATTTAAGTGACAAGGAGAAGGCTGATGAGTCATGGTCCAGATATTTAAGGATGGACAATTCCAAAATTGTAGATACCTTCGTTGGTCTGTTGAAATCTACATTAAAATGTACTTATTGTGGTCACCGTTCGATCTCCTTCGATCCGTTCTGGGACCTTTCCTTATCAATACCTCGAAGAACAGGGCGATTAGGACTATCACAATGTTTGGATTCATTCAGACAGGAAGAAACTTTGGATGGTGACGAGAAGCCGACATGTGCGAAGTGCAAGAAGAGAAGGAAGTGCATAAAATCTTTATCAATTCAAAAATTCCCGAAAATTTTAGTATTCCATTTAAAACGTTTTTCTCTAACAGAAAGATTTCGAGGAAAACTGAATGCCAACATTGACTTTCCTTTAGAGGGATTGGACATGAGTAATTATGCAGCAGACAACGTAGCTCCTTGTCGATATAGTATGTATGCTTTGTTTAATCATAGTGGGACTACCTGTAGCGGGCACTACACAGCCTACTGTAAACATCCGCATGCGAGCACGTGGCATGTATATAATGATTCAAATGTGTTCCCAATTTCATGTAAATCCCTCGTAAGCAGTGATGCCTATGTTCTCTTCTATGAGCCGGAACGAACTTGATCACAACTTTGTGTTCATATTTACTTAGTTTTATTTTTATTTTATGTTTCATATTTTTAGTAATTTGTTGATTGAACTGTATTTATATCTTTCAATATTATAAATATAACATCGTATACATAGATCCACAATCATAAAAAGTTGTATTTTGTATCTAAATAATTAGAGGGAGGAACATATAATTAAGGTAACCTGTATGTTTCTGATAAATAGATAAATATTGGACCATTATCGCGAAATGTTCACTTTTTTTTGTTTATAATACTTTTGAATATTTTGCCGATATTTTCATAATATTGTACCAGTATTATTAAAATATAATTGTGATTAAACGAATTTATACCAACATCGCTGAATGTTTAGAGGCCAGTATTGCCAATATTTTACCAATATTGTACCAATATTATTACAATATAAGTATATATGTTACAGCGATATTTTCCCAACTCCGATTAATGTTTTCGGGCCAATATTTCCCCGAGAAAATGTTACCAATATTATTTTGAGTATGTCTAATTAACATTGGAATAATACTGCGAAATATTCATATTTTTCTTCGCCAAAAATATGTTTAAATAGTTTGCAAGTACCGATATTTTCACAATAAAAGTGTGCTACTTGTGATGTTTGCCTCAGATCTTTGATTAGTATCAAAAATCACCTCTATCACGTATGATGATGATTGAAATGAAGTTATAAAAATATATAGTTGTAATAGGAATAGTAACAACGCTATACAGTTACTAACAACGCCCATTAGGATAAAATAAATCCACGAAATTTGCATACACTATTGCCTGAACTAACGTGACCTTCTGTTGAAATTATTTCTGCTCCACAATAATTATTGTGTTGACAATCGTACCAGCACGCTGATGTGTGGGCGGAAGACATAACTTAGATGAGTCAAGTTCTCTCTAGGTCATCGTAGCAAAAGTTCCTGCCATTACAGCTCACATCCCGCTGAAGTTGAAGACAGATTAGAAATTAAAGTTTCGAAAAGCGCTCCACAGCGGAATTTCGTGAGTAACGTCAGGTAGTTGGAATTTATTGGCATAAAAATCGAGAAAGAATGTAGAAAATGTTGCGCTATAGGCTTGCGAATGAGTTTTCCGTAATTTTCCTCGGGAATAATTTCGTGCGACGCATTTTAACAGAGGGTCGTAGTTGGCTCTGGTCCAGGCCAGTGTAAATGTATAAGAGGCTAATGTCTTTACGGGCTGTGAAGGGGGCAATCAGAAATTTGCAAGTCTGATTTTTTCAGCAAGGGGCATGTTACTTGATTATTCTTTAAAACAGTAGATCTTTTACTCCCCAACCCTTACTTTGTTCGCTGTACAAGTCATTGAGTCAAAAGTCCTTACATTAATTTGTGAGTGTCGCAACAGCTTGTACTATGAATTTATTTTCTTCGCCCCTCGAGATGTTCGAGAGCTTACATTTAATAGTTATTTATAGTCACTGTGGAAAAATGAGCTGGAAAAACCTTCACCTCTTAGCGCTGTGACTGAGTCTGACGAAAAAGAAATAAATGATCTTAGAAAAAACTTTTCAGATATAACCAATTATTTAAGCCATCATTTTGTTACATTATAAAATTCTAAATTATATAAAAGCTTGTCGTGAGAAGTATCTATGTATTATGTAAAAGAAGTGAGTGAAATTGTCAAAAATTTAAAACCCCATAAAGCTCCTGGATTAGATAATATATCCCCCTATGTGTTATCATAAATAAAATACTGAATCAAGAAGTATTCCCCCAAATATTGAAGGAAGCGTCAATCAAACCTCCTCATGAAGGTGGAGAAAGATTAGAATGTGCAAATTATGGACCGATTTCATCACTTTCATGCATTGCAAAAATCGTTTAAACGATCATAAAGACAAGAATGATCAAATATCTATACAAATATCAAATCCTCAGTGATATGGTTTCAGACAGTCTGAATCTACACAAGACGACATTGCATAGCTGACCTCAAAAATATACAAAGCTTTAGATGAGAGTAAAGCTGCAATATGCGTATTCGTAGATCTAAAGAAAGAAAGTTATTTATCTGACAGGAAGCAGTGTGTAACAGTAGACGGGGTAAATAGCCAAAAATGACCTGTAAAGCATGGAGTTCCCCAAGGAACGGTTTTGGGACCTATACTGTTCAATATATATCTCTCCAACTCATTCCGGCAAAACTTCTCACGACAGATAGTAACATTTGCTGATGACACAGCAATTTTGTACACAGGAGATAACTTGTACACTGTTAACGAAAACGCAAATGAAGATCTAAAGAGGATTTTTGAATAGTTCACTTCAAAATTACTGCAAACGTAGAAAAACAAATATGTACCATGTCACATACAGGATATCAACGAAGACTTTCCTCCACTCCTGATAAATGATCACATGGAAATCGAACCTATTAACAAATTGAAATATCTGGGAATCATAATAGTTATTTGAAGTGGGATAAACATATCACTATACTGGTACAGAAGGTAAGAAGTTGCCTCTCTATAAATTCAAAAAATGGAGGCAAATAATGAGTATCAAATAGCTTCAGATAATGTACTACGCCTTCGTAGAATCTCTTTTGAGATATGGGATCATTGCCTGGGGAGGTGCTTATAATAGCTGCATCTGGCAACTTGAAATAGTACAGAAATAGATTTTGAAAATAATGTATGAAAAATAAATTGACTTTCCCACAGGCTCTCTTCACAAAACAGCAAATGTACGAGATATTAGACAACTATTCTGTAATACTATAATTATCCATCAAAAATACTGCACAGAAAAAAATCCGATTGTTCACGCAAGATATAAAAACAACTCATTTCAGATACCAGTAGTAAAAAAATCACTCACCCAAATGTTTTTCCTTTCTAGAACCTCGAGTTTATAACATGGTACCAATTGAAATAAAAAAAAAATCAACTCCATTAAGCTGTTCAGATATAAAATAAAGAAATGGCTATTAAACAATAACAGGATTTATACGGACCAAATGATTGACCTGAAAAATATACAGGGTGTTAATTAGGTACGTTGACAAACTTCGGGAGGTGATTCTTTGAAGGTTTTCAGGACGAAAAGTTCATATAAACATATGTCCCAAACTGCTTGGTTTTCGAGATACAGGGCGATAAAAATACATTTTTTTCAAGATTTTTTAGAGTTAACTTCAACATTTTCGACAATAATCAGTTCAAATTAGGCAAGTACAATCCATTCAATAGGGCGCACGATACAAAATAATGCATTTCTCAAATAATTCACAGGGTCCTCCTTTTTTCAGAGTCAAGCTTTGTTCAACCCTTCAGAATTTTTTTTCCGCCGCCACTGACATATTATGAGAAAGGAATTATCAATGTTGTTTCATTTAACATCTTTTTGATATCTTGCATTTTTTCATTTACTTGTACGGTTCATTGGCTATAATGAAAATATTAATTTAAACATTTTCCAGTATGGCATAACATTAGAAAATTTGAAAATTAAACATTTTCAATTATTGTAAATTGATGGAAATATTTTTTCAGAATTAGAAAAATCTACGATGAATAAAAATTATACAATAAAAAATATAAAGACAAGCTTTTATACAAATGCACTGAAAATGAAAAAATAATTTGTTTCATTTTTTGTAGGTTATTCTGTGAGTATCAAAATCTTTCTGTACAAGATTACCTAGATCAAACAATGAAATGAATTATTTTTTCCTTTTCAGTGTATTGTATAAAAACTTTAAAATGTTTTCTTTTTATAATTTTCATTTTTAACATTTTAGTTTATTTTTTATGTGAAACTGAAAATCTCCAACCCAAAAACCATCACATACCAATTTTGAACAGAATCGGATCATAATCACAAAACTCGTCCGCCATATTGGAGCCGCCATTTTGTTTTTTAACAAACATTTTTTCAATGCATTGTCACCGGAATTACGGAAACCTGCCAAATTTCAAATTAATCGGAGTATTAAAAGTGGGTCAAATTCAACTTTTATTAAATTGTTAGTTAGTTACAAGTGAAGCTAAATAAAAGCTTGTTATTGTAAAGATGTGATTTCTTTTTGTGATATCTAACAGAAAACTACTATCTCCCCGTCACTGCGGTAAGCTGGATATTAAACTAGATCTGACAGATATTGGGAAAACCTTAACTTTCAACCTGAAGATTCTGATGGTAAAAATGTGCATTTTCATTGAGATATTTGATTAAAAATGTTTTTACCCATCAGTCTTGATAGAGAACTCATACAAATTTTTTGTTATTTTAAAAAAAGATATTTTTTAGTTTTCAATTGAACATTTCCTTTTCAACATAAAAAACTTCCGAAAGGTAATCCTGTAATGGAAGATAGTTAATAGGGTTTATCTAATAGTCCCAGATCATTACACATTTGATTTTCATTTATGAATCTCTGGTCATAACTCCGAAAAACTAAATCAAACAAACTTTTGTTTCCGTACGGAGTACATTATTTTATCAGAAATTTCGGTTTGTTTTTTCTTCTGCAGTAACGCAGAAATTTTGTAATCAATTTGAATTCATAAAAATAGCAAAGTGGGCTTTGATATTAATTCATTTATTTAAATATCAACAACTTGACAGTTATCGAAAGTTGGGAAACTGTCTCATTGTTAATTCTTCATTAGTGCAAGCTATAAAGCAGATTCATTCAATATTCCTTTGGATAAAATGGTTGAATATACAAATTCAGAAATGGCAGACATGCACTTAATGTATGGAATGGCTGATGGTAACGCTCGTGCCGCCAGACGAATGTATCTAGAAAGATTTCCACAACGTCATATTCCCAGCACACAAATGTTCATCAATATTCACTCCCGTCTTCGTGAAACGGGTACTTTCAAGAGGTCTGCTGTTCTCATAGGAAGACCCAGGAGAGTTAGAACAGTTCAGATAGAAGAAGCTGTACTTAACGAAATTGAGCAGCATCCAGACACCAGTACAAGACAAATTGCGGCACAGTTTAACGTAACCCATGTATTGGTATGGCAAATTTTAAAAGAGCAACAACTTTATCCCTATCACATACAGCGTGTTCAAGCTCTTCTGCCAAGGGATTTTCCAAAGAGATTAACTTTTTGCACTTGGATTCGTAATAAATTGTTGGAAAATCCATGGTTTTTATCTCAAGTGTTATTCACCGATGAGGCATGCTTTTCCCGTAAAGCCATTATTAATTTTCACAACAATCATATGTGGGCTGATGAAAACCCACACGCCGTGATTGAAAACCATTTTCAAGAGACGTTTTCTGTGAATGTTTGGGTTGGAATTGTAGGGAATTTCCTTATCGGGCCACATTTTCTGCCTCATAGACTCAATGGTGACCATTATCGACATTTTCTTGAATTCATCTTACCTGGACTCCTAGAAGAGATCCCACTGAGGGAAAGAATTGGAATTTGGTTTATGCATGATGGTGCTCCAGTACACTTCAGATTGGTTGCACGCCAATATTTAGATGAGAATTATTCTGATCGCTGGATTGGGCGTGGTGGGCCACAACTTTGGCCACCAAGGTCACCCGATATGAATCCACTTGATTTTTTCCTCTGGAGGCACCTTAAATCATTAGTGTACCGAACTCCAGTTCAAAGTGAAGAAGACCTGAGGAATCGCATACAGGAGTCATGCGGAATTATAAGAAACACTCCTGGTATTTTTGAGCGTGTCCGCCAGTCTATGGTTAGGCGCATAAACGCATGCATTGAAGTTGGCGGTGGCCATTTCCAGCAGCTGCTCTGACATATCAATTTCAATAATGGTCCTTTTCTGAACTTAATTTTATTCCTAGGGAATTTATGTTACTTTGCTCTAGTATTTGATAATAAAGTTATTCACTATTGAAAATGTCCAAAATTATTTTGCCTCAATTAACTTTGTGCAATACATATTCAACCTGAGTTATGGTAAAAAATGTATGGGAGCTCCATAACATTACATTTTCTCTACACGAGCAGAAAATAGCTATTTGTGTAATGAGAACAAAATGACGTATTGCGTCACGCGCTAATCTTTGGAGAGTGGCAATGACACTTCGAGAAATGAATTATTTTATATCAAGCACACTATTGAATGGATTGTACTTGTCCAATTTGAACTAATTTGGATCGATTATTGTCGAAAATTTCGAAGTAAACTCCAAAAACTCCTAAAATATGTATTTTGATCACCCTGTACTTCGAAAACCAAGCCGCTTGGGACATGTTTATATGAACTTTTCATCTTGAAACCTTTCAAAGAATCACCCTTCAAGTTTGTTAGACTATTTGCTTCTCAAATTTCTTTATGTTATGCGTTACTGGAAAATGTTTGCGTTAATATTTTCATTGTAACTCCTGAACCGTACAAGTAAATGAAAAACATCAAGAGAGCAAAAAGATGTTAAATGAAACAACATTCATTATTCTTTTCTTATAATATGTCAGTGGCGGCGGAAAAAAAATTCTGAAGGGTTGAACAAAGCTTGACTCTGAAAAAGGGAGGACCCTGTGAATTATTTGAGAAATGCATTATTTTGTATCGTGCGTACTATTAAATGGATTGTACTTGCCTAATTTGAACTGATTATTATAGAAAATGTCGAAGTTAACTCTAAAAAATCTTGAAAAAAATGTATTTTTATCACCCTGTATCTCGAAAACCAAGCCGTTTGGGACATATGTTTATATGAACATTTCGTCCTGAAAACCTTCAAAGAATCACCTCCCGAAATTTGTCAACGTACTTAATTAACACCATGTATATTATATCTGAAAATCTTATCATTTAATAGTTATTTATGCAACAAGTGCAAAAAGTGAATGTTTATTGCACTCGACGTGAAATTGTCCGACGAGGCCGTTAGGCCGAGTTGGACAACACGTCGAGTGCAATAAACAATTTTTGCACGAGTTGCATACAACATTTTTTCTACGTTCATGCAAAAAGCAAAAAATGATTTATTGAGGTGCGGCACTAGGTGAAGGAAAATGAAAAGCGCAACTTGAATGCTTTATTATTAATATCGATTTGCATTGAAACAGGAACTAATACGTTACGAACAATTTAACTCAAACTTTATTTTCACCCTCAATGTTGAAAGTGAATGAACAATTGGTGCAATTTTCAATATGAATATTTCGTAGTGAAGTACTTTTTAAATCCACTTCTTGATTTGTTGCTGCTGTAAACGTACTAGTACTTTGTCATGATGACAGCACGTTGAAGTAGAATGACAGATGAGTGCAATAAAAACTTTATTGCACTAGTGCAATAAAGAACTTCTTTTTCCACTGAATATAGTTCAATAAAGTTTTGCTTTTTGCATGAATGTAGAAAAAATTATGAAATTTCATCTTCACCAAATGTTTATGTATACATACAAATACTTTTTCTCTTTCCTATCTATTTTTCTATTGTATACAATTTTAAATTCCCAGTAATCGTCTTTTATCTACCTCGTATTAGGTGTACCATAGTTGATAATATATAAATAAATATCTGCCCAGAAACCAACGAGCTAATAACTTCTACAGACAAGGTCAATTAGATGATCTTTTGTATAATATATTACTCGAGCGTTGCCTTGGAAAACTTGAAATTATTAAAACACGAAATGTAACAAAATAATTAAATAAATTAAACTATGTATTTGTCATCACGCACAAGTTGCAACTAGAAATTATCAGTGATCATTTGTTTATTCACATTTATAATATTTTTATTTGTTAAACTATGTATGTATTTTTAATGAATAAACATTATTATTATTATATTTATTATTGAATGACTGTTCAAATGGTGGGAACTAGGTATAATATAGGAATTTGTGTAACTCTGCATCACTACTTTCATATAAGTTTTACTTTTTTTTTCTCAATGTAGCTACTTCATTTACTATATTTATGTTCTATTAAATCGAGTTAGCATGTAAACCGAACCCTTGTGACGAAAATGTAATTTTTCTAAGACAATAAAACTATCTATATATCTATCTATTTATTATTGTAAATTAAATTCAAAATTACCTCAAGATTTATTCTCGCGACAGGCTTTTTTATCATTTAAACTTTTATAATGCAACAAAATGATGGGTTCAATTCACTTTGAAATTTATTTTCTTTTTTTTAGTGCATTTAAATGAAAGCTTTTCTAAAAAGTTTTTTTTAAAAGTTTATTTATTTATTTCTTTTTTAGTTTTCTTTGGATATGTTTTTTAGTCTGCTCGTTTCAATCAATGTGTCATTGTTGTACGGTCGCTTGTCTGTTAATTTACTACAATCTAGTTCTTCAATGAGGAGACCTTCCAGTGATTTGACCCTACTTAAAGACACATATGCTTGGCCAGCAGCGAAGAGCTTTGGGCCTAGATAGACAACGGCATGGTCAACAGTACTACCCTGCAATTTGTGTACTGTGTGTACCAGCATAATGTAATTGGCAACATTCTTCGGCTGTACCGTGACCATATGACTTTTCGCTACTTTAGGGGGGTCTGAGCACCCAGAACAATATTTTCTTTCATCATAATTTTCATCGCCCGAAACAATAAGGAAATTTTCCAATTTTTCAATCTAGATACGGTGGTAAAATTTTTCGAAACTATATTATTCGATGGTTAGATATTTTTCACTATTTTTACGGATATTTCCGATTTTGTTTTCACAAGATTTTCCAACTTTTTTAAAAAGAGAGGTGGGAGCTAGACCACCGGCAGACATATTGTCTGTCGTAATTTTCCATATATGAAACCGATGGAAATTTTTCCGATTTTCTACGAGTTCTCTATCTAGCTTTCGTGGGGGGAAGAGGGGTACATTTTTTTTAAACCGCATTATTCCATGGTCAGATAATTTTCACTAGTTTTACGGATTTTTTCGATTTCGCGAATTTTCCTAATTTTTTTGGTGACAGGAAAGGGGAGCGAGCCCCCGATCGTTTTTTTATCATTATTTTCCATGTCCGAAACTGGCGAAACATTTTCCGAATTCCTTTGCGTTCTCTATCTAGCTTTTGAAAAGGGATAGGGGGGTGAATTTTTTAAAACCACAATATTCGACGGTCAGATATTTTTCACTATTTATACGGATTTTTCCGATTTTAATTTCGCGAGTTTTCTAACTTTTTTCGAGAAAAGGGGGTGCGAGACCCCCTACCAATTGTTTCTTTTTTCGATGTAATTTTTGACGTCCAAATCCAAGAAAACTTCCGAAACCATACGCGTTCTCTATCTAGCTTTCGGGGGGCAGGGGGGACAATTTCTTCGTCATCAATGCATTGTCATCGGAACTGAACCTACATGTAAAATTTCTCCATAGGATGAGAAGAAGTGGTTCTAATTCAGCTTGCAATATTTGTATCCATCTTACATACAAACACACAGAGCAAGTTAAATAAAAGCTTTTAATTTTGATTAATGAAAACATTGGAAATAATGATAATAATACGCCTTTATTCGATATAAAGATATACAACATATCGAAAAAGTGGAGACTCACTGAAGTGCTTTTCAGCTCCACCTAACTAGTCTAAAACTAAAATAATGGAATCTTAATATAATCGATTTACATAAATTAATATTATGAATATTGATATAAAGAAAGAATATAATTAATTAATGCAAGGGGACTCAATCATGTTCCATTGTGCATAGCAGTGGTTCATTAACGTCTTGAACTGTCTTCCTCAATTAGAATTGTCTTCAGTTTTTTCTTAAAATTGGGAGTAATTTTTCAAAATGTTTGGTAAAGTATCATAGAGAACACAGGCATTACACTGATTATTTCACTTATGCTAAAATAGCGTGTTATGATTGGTTGAAATTTTTGTGTTGATAAATGAAAACATCATGTTTTCGATTTTGTAGTTCGGCTCTTGATTGGCTACTGGATATGTATATGATGTGTTTTCGATTTTGTAGTTCGATTCCTGATTGGTTATTATCAAAACACAAACTTACCACTAGCAAGCTGCTATAATGACACAAAACCAAACTTTGACCAAAACTAAATAAGCACTCACTATTAATTCATATCAACTTCAAAATTTTCGACAAATTTTGCATACTCGTTGATTAATCAAATCACTAAATCAAAATGTTATCAAAACATAACTCGAGCGAGAAGCAGTAGACTAGACATGCAATGACGAAACTACGAATGACGCACTCTGTCATTGGTAACTGAAATAGAGAGATAGAGATAGAGATAGAGATAGAGAGAGATGTTTGAAATATCAAGTAAATGTTTTGTTAGTTGCATAATTTCAGAACTAAATGCGGGATTAATGTTCCTAGTTAAATTGAATAGTAAATAAATATAAATGGTTTCGATTTTATTCATGAAATAATCTCGTGTTATCGGCGATTATCGTTAATTCCTTCTCGGTTTCGAATAAAATTATGTTGCTTTAGGCAACCACACTCGCGCAAGCGCTCGTGTGGTTGCCAAGCAACATAATTTGATTCTCAAATTCAAAGGAATTGCTATTTCGATAATCACCGATACACTTGTGGTATTACCTACGACAATTTCCGTCATATTATATAAACCAATCATATGCCATCACTTTTTGAATTCAAACCAATGAGAAAAGGACTTTTCGAAGACACTGTCTCCAGCCCGAGGTATTTTCAAATTGATACAATACAATACAATACAATACAATCTTTTATTTCCTGAGACTATTACAAGCATGGAAATGGTCAAATAGAAAAGGTTAAGAAATAAAATGGCAGTCTAAAATCATTTCTACAAATTAAATTAAATTAACATATAAGAATACAACACAATTAATAGTAGTGGTAAAAGCGGAATTCAATGATATAAGTAAAAAACAATATAAATAACAAAAAGTACACAAGCAAACATTCATAACGTGGTAGCCAAATCAGTTTGTAAAAATTCATCAAGAGAATAAAATGCATTCTTGTAGAGAAGATTCTTTACACAATTTTTGAAATTATTGAGATTAGAAATTTTTTTAATGGATATAGGAAGTTTATTATAAAGTCTTATAGACATGATATGAGGTCCGATAGATACACATGTTAAGTTGTGATTGGGAACAATGAAATTAAAATTTTGTCTTGGAGTGTAGCCTGAGGCAAGACGGGTGGTGTCCCTTTCCTGAAACATGTGGCAGTGTTGTTTTACATAAGTGACACAATTCAAAATATACATGGATATCACAGTTAGAATTCTCAATTCAATAAATAAGTGCTTACAAGAATCGCCATATTTTTTTAAACACATAGTCCTCAATATCTTTTTTTGGAAAATCAACAAATCATTCAATCTACCGCAATTACCGTAGGAAAGTAAGCAATAATTGAGACTTGAGTGTACATAGGCATAGTAATAGCTTAATAAAATGTTAATAGGGACAAAATTCCTGAGATTCCAGATAACAAAACAATGTTTTGACAATTTTTTTGAAATAGAGTCGATATGGCCATTCCAGGATAATTGTGAGTCTATGGTCAACCCTAGGAAGCTAACTGATTTTTTCTGTACAATCAATTTTGCATTTGCTTTTACCAATATACTGCAATCCAACTCTCTAAGAGAAAAAACAATGGTATTCGTTTTATTTTTATTTAATACAAGGCCATTTCTGGAGCAGTAGTTTAGCATATTAGCAACTGCATTTTCTGCCTGATCAGACAACCCTTTACATGAAGCAGAACTGAATATGAAGGACGTGACAAATCAAAAAGTAAAGTATTTTCACCATTATCAAATTTGGATAGAACGTGATTGATCAGAGAGAGAGTAGCATCTTGAGTTGATAAACCAGCCTGAAAGCCATATTGACTCTTTGAGAACAACTTATACTTTTCACAAAAGGATACAAGTTTGTTAAGATAGGATTTTTCGAATAATTTCGAGAATGAAGACAGCAATGCAATACCTCTATAATTAGAAATCAAATGCTTATCATTTTTTTTGTGAACAGGAATAACAATGACGTGTTTGAGACATGAGGGAAATGATCCCTCCAGAAATGATAAATTTACTAAATACGTAAGTGGTTCGATGATATGCTCAGCAACAAGCAACAAGACTTTTCCAGGCAATTGATCAATTCCGCTAGATTTCTTAGACGAAATAGACTTAAGAATATCGAAAAGTTCAGTTTCGTCCAGCGGATGGAGAAAAAATTAGTTAGTTTTTATGTCGTGATGATCTTCTCCAACAGTCTTAGTATCATCAATTAGTGATTTGACAGAGTCAACAAAAAAATCGTTAAAGACTTGAGGAATTTCTTCGCCTCTTCCTTATTTATACGTTTCCATAGTTACAACAATCACTGTACATTTATAAACGTTAGAAACGCATTTAGTCCATAATAATAATAATGTAATCGTGAAATTGTCTGAACGAATATCCCTACAAAATGCAGAATTTTAAAAATACTTTTACCTTGCCAATCGCTCAAACTGTGTTGCTGTACAAAACAGCACTAAGCAAAACTGTTTCCAAGCGAAAAAGTTTCTAAGTAACACAGTTTTTGTGACAGCAAGGTAAAAGTATTTTTTGAAAATTCAGCAATTTGTCGGGATATTACTACTGAAAATTGTCGTAGAATATTTTGGCACAACTGAAGTTTGTCGATTTCTCGTTCCTAAGTTATTTACATTTTCAAAACGCTTCAACATATCAACTAAGTATGAAACTTTTTATGAATCAAAACTTTCTGTGTAAAAGAGAGCAAATGTAATTCTCTTACCTTATCCAGGTTAAGTTTTTTAGAATTTCTGTATGTATGTATGTGGCTGATATGATCGTATTTTTTAATTAGGTGTAAACTGGAAATATTAGTTTTCGTTAGAGCTGGGTCGTATATAGAATCAAAGAATACTTATGGGAATAGTTATGGGAAGAGACTTCTCAGAGAGAAATAGGATACTCTGCATATATTAACTGTTGTGTGTTTTTCGTATCGCATGTCTTTGTCCAACATTAAACCTAACATTATACATTCGTTCTCAGTGGGAATTGGCGTGCCTTGTATTTGGAATTCACTGTTCAATTGGACTACTTCTCTCTTTGCTTGAGGAACGAATATTATTTCTTTGGATTTTTCTGGGTTTAGCTTCAATCCGTGTGCGTTGATATGTGAAAAAGTTTATCAAGGTCGTCGTTTGTTAAGGTATCCTTTTTTCGTTATCAAAACTGAAATACGCTTGTGTGTCATCTGCATACAAATGCATTTTATAGTTAGTTAGATGAGAATAAAACTCAGAGATATAAACTGTGAATAATAGTGGTACAAGTATGGAGCCTTGGGGGACTTCTCGAGTGATTGGATGGTGATCAAATTCTCTTCCATCAGAAATGACACACTGTGTACGATGCCTCAAATAGCCTGTTGGATCTACCATATCAACGGCTTTACTATAATCTAACGATACAAGGCAAGTGATTTTTTCCGATCAGTAGCAGTAAGTGAATGACAGTATTGATGACGAATAGTTCTTAACCGACCATTAGAGGTGATGCGGAGAAATATCTATTGAAAGAATGCCCCATCAACGAGTATAATAGTATATATGAGGTGTACATACCACACCAGAATGAAGAAAGTGCGCATTTTTTTCGGAATGAAAACAACAATTGTTTTCAGTGGTTCTTAACCTCAAGAATGGATGTCGTCGATACTGAAATAATGATTGATTGGTGAATATACGTTACTGGGAAATCGTTTATACGGTATGAGTCAACATCCTTTGTGAATATAATGAAAACTGTAATGGCTGGTGTAATATACAGTGCGTTAAATTTTGAAGTTATCAGTGGCAATAGGCAAAATCTGGGAAATGACTAAACACATTTCGAGGCAAGGTCGGGAAAACCAACTTCGATATTCTCACCCTCACCGCCATATCAAAAGTTTGAAAGGTTTTGTGTGATATATCTTTAGCAATCTCTTGTTTTTAGTGGTACCTATAGTTTTGGAGGTGTTGTCAAAAATACTCAAAGAAATCCCGCATAGGTGAATTCTTTATTCCAATGAGTAGACAAACCATGTCATGAATCCAAGAAAACTACCAAAAAGTGAAAAAATTACAATTGGCAATTGATCTTAAATGTGAGACAAAATTCATGACATTCTCTCTTCAAAATACTGATCAGCTTCCAGGAATTAAATTGAAGATGAAGAAGAATTTGGTATTCTAGTAAATAAATTATTTATTCATACTTTTTTAAACTCAGAAAAACTCTTTCATTTTTTTGCAACCTGAATTGATTATAGAAATAATACAAAAGTTTTTTGTATTGGTCGGGAACGTAGAGAGTAATTTCCCAGGAAAAAATTACATTTGCCGCCACCACAGATTTTGGGAACTTTGTCAAATTTGAAAAGAATTAAGAAAATTCCTTTTTTTTATCTGACAAAGTTCCCGACATCTGTGATGGTGGTAAATTTAATATATTTTCTAGGAAATTTCAGAAAAGTTTAATTTCTAATCTGCATATATTTCATGGGAACTTGTAAAATAACTCTCCGGAATATCATTGGTGGGAGGTAAGGAGTTGATTAATTGTTCAGCAATGTTACCGAAATAATTATTGAAATCATCCGGAGAAATCATACCTTACAAATGATCAGACTCGTTTTCATTTATATTGATCAAATTACACATTGCTTTTTGTCGATTTCCATTTCGATTTATGTAATTATCATTTGCTGCTTTTTTGGCTTTTATTATATCTTTTCTATGACTACGCTTTTTGTCTCTAATGAGCTCTTTCAGGTAATCAGAAGGATAAGTCCTATAAACATCTAGGAGAAAATGAAGTGTCTCCCTCAAATCATCTGTGTACCAATTCAGGTTGTTTTTGTTTTTTTTAAATTTTCGACTCGACTGGGAAGAATATATCTAGAGCTGATGTAATAACAACAAATAAAAATTGAGATTTTATATCTATATCATACCACCAGTCTATCATTTGTCAATAACTGTTCAGTTGAAATGAGCCTAGGAAATTTTCTTTGTTAAGTGCCGAGAATTACAGTTGATCACTTTTAAATTCAAGCAATCTGCAATGTGCAATCTGCAATGTGCATTCCAAAGAAAAATTGATATAGATTTTATCTAAGCAGTTTTCCAGGCGTGTTGGAGAGTTATTACAAGCAATGAAACCAAATGAACTAAATAGTTTATTATGATGATGACTACCTAATCATATTTTTGCAGTGTTTTTGAACATCACCATTGTAAAAAAATTATAATACTGTACAGCCAAATCCAATTTGCTATTCTAACTCCCAAATCGTCGAAAAATCCGATTATCCTAACGTCGAAGGAACATTAGATATATACATTTTCCGAAAGCTTTCGAAACAAGTTGGATTGAAATCTGCATACGTGATATACGAAGTGGCTTGAGACACAACACAACAAAAACCAGAGTCCATCGGTAGTCGAGCAGCAGACCGCATCTTCAGAAGCTGACAAAACATGAGATTTCAATTAAAAGACACCTCCAATAATGAGGGCACAGATTTATAGCAGGTGTCTAGATTATTATGTCGAGAGGGTAGGTAACACGCAAGCGCTAAATGATGACTTGCATGACTTAATACTCTTAATAGTCATTCGGAGTTCGATACATGTTCGGGAGAAACGCCGTGAATCCATCTGCATAAAATATACATCGGGTGTCTGTTAACAACAAACGAGTCATTATTTCAAGCCACCGTTGCCTCGGAATTTGACTTAATTAGTAAACAATTCGAGTGAATCATCTTGTTGATTGTCGATATTTCTGTTGACAAATCGACCACAATTATGTCCATTTTTTTATTGTGTATTTGTTGGTTAACAGTTGAATGATATTCGTGATTTCCAAATTACGTTTGGAGTGAAGCTTTGCATTTTAAATTTATGCACACAAACAAAAATTTGATGATCTTAACTCAGGACAAATTTGAGCCGAATCCAATCTCACACTTTTTTCCCTCACGAGACATATTCGGAAGATTCATGAGAGCCAGGGGTGACGAGGTCCTTACCTTTCAACGTGCGGTCCCAATAGTAATAGCAACAATTCTAATTTAAAGTCTAATATAAAACGAAGGACCTCCTGAAAACTTAAAAAGTCTCTCTCAAATCACTTCCCCATAAAAGGGTTTTATCAATTCAAATATCGAAATCATAATACTTTCCAATTTGAAAACAAGTTACAAAAATTGTTTTGACCACATTGCAGATGATCTGAAAAGTGGAATTCCTTATAAAATACTAAAAAGGCGTTCTCAACTTGCTGTTCTCTTACAAGACTGGTGCAAGATGAAAGAAATAGGGATGTCTTAGTTTCCCAAGCAATATCCCAGTGATTTGAAAATAACTAAAATTGTACCAATCAGATGATTCAGAAAATATTTTTAACTATCTCCACATTGTCTTAATTCCAATTTTAGCATTAATCATAGAAAATAGTATATTGTACAATGAGCATGAAATGACATACATTTCCCACGGGCAGGTATATGAAATTTTGTAGTACGAGCGTAGCGAGTACTACAAAATTTCATATACCTACGATACATACAGCCCGTACATACATACATACAGCCCGTTGTATGAAAAGTCTGAGCAAAAGTGGCGGTTTATTTTCTAAAATGAAAAACTTGATTTCTTTCGAACTGTACAACAGTTTATATTCCTTCAAGCCCTTATAGAACAGGAACTTCATTGTATTACCCATATTGACACGTGATATATAAAAATTGTCTTTATTTCTCGTATGATAACCATGGATTTGCATGCTGTATTTGAGAAATTCATTTAGATAGGTAGGTACCATGTTGTGAGTTATTTTAAAGATATAAATCATAGCATTTAGGTAAAATCAGTCAGAAACTGGTAGCCACTGTAGTGTGTCAAGCATAAGGGAGATGTTAGTGTACCTGTTACATTTTATTCTCATTCCCCTGTTTTGAAGCTTTTGGAGTGCATTTATTTGGTTCAGAGCACATGCATACAATAAGCTTGCACAGTAGTCGAAATGGGGTTGTATGATTGTATTAAATACAGTAATTTTAGAAAAACTTGAGATGTTTTGCGGAATTCTACGAAATGTACGAGAAATGAGAGTTAAATGACAGAATGTTGTCAATCATGAATCCGAGATACTTGAATTCTTTCACAAATTCTATGATCTCATTGTCTATGGTAAGAATAGTTGTTGATATTGATGTTAGAATATCTAGAGGATGTTGTCAGAATCATTGCTTTAGTTTTGGTAGTATTCAGCTTGAGCCTGTTGTTATTTAGGTACTTACCTACTAACAATTGACAATGATTCATTCATTTTTTTACAGCATGATTCAGGATGTTACTCGATACTGAAAGAAGTGTATCATCTGAAAATAGGTTTATAACGTTACAATCGTGATGAAAATTGATATCATTAATATATATTAAAAAAAAGGAGTGGGCCCAAAATACTGCCTTTTGGTTCACCAACATTATTTATAACTGGTTCTGAAAACGTATTGCCTATCTATGTATTTAGTTTCTATCAGATAAATAGTTTTGAAGCAACTTTACTGTTCCAACAATATCATAACTCTCAAATGTGTTTACCCTGCAAAAAGGGCAATTCGAACAATTGTGGGTACACATAGGAATGACTCAATGTAAAACCTGGTTCATAAAACTTAAAATAACATTGCCACATGCAAACATATTCTGCAATCTCCTAAAGATGAAATAAAATGATTCATGATTCATTTGCTATACACATAAGGAAATTAAATTTAAACTGACCGGAAAAGATCATATCCTAGTCGAGGCCTATGAGGACATATCAAAATTCAAGTTTGGCAGTTAATTAAACTGCCTTATTACCACTATGTAACACATTCTATTTTCAAACTAACCACATATGTAACTCATTTTATGTTTTCAAACATTATACTGTTCTGCAAGGCTTACATTTTTAAACTGTTTATTGTTTTGTAACGTATACTACATTTATTTGACCTGTCAAAACACTACCGTCTATTCTAGGCCTATAAAATTATGTTCTAGTATTCTAATATAATGAGTTTCATTTTGAAAATCCAAAATTTATATAATTTTCAGTGCACCACTTTTTGAATACTCACTTAATTGATTTTTAAAGCAAATACGTGATGCTGACGATAAGTTTTCTTCTGAGAAAGATAAAATCGTAGGAGATATTAATGAAGTAGTATTGAATATTAATGAACTTCTGGTTTTCGAGTATAAACCAGTACCTATCTTAATCTTGAACTGATTAGTTACTTTACACCTCTCACGAAATTCAGGATCCGCTTTTCTTCAATGGAAGTGAAGTTATTTCAGAGATAAAGGGAACTTTTTTTTGTTTAGAAGTCGGGAGAAAACCATAAATTGGGAATATTAGCAGCTGGTTTTCAAACAGCACTAACCCAATTATTCAAACAATGGAAGGACTGATTACTTATATTTCGGACGTCCATCATCTTAATGGTTGAAAGATTTCTATCTCTTTCAAATTTTTTGTCTATTTGCAACAACCAGGAGTCATTGGAGGCGGAAATTAACCACATCAAAAAGGACCTACGCCGAAACGGATACTCCGAGAAGCTCATAGGAGAAGTTCGGAAACAACTCGAAAAGACCAAGACAACCGAAGAAAGACCACAAAACCCCGTTCTCATTCTTCCCTATATCAGGGGTATCTCCGAGAAGATCAGAAGGATCGGAAATAAATACAACATCAAGAGTTGCTTTCAATCCGGCAGTACCTTACGAAGCTTCCTCACCAAGACGAAACCAGAGAACACAACAGAATCCAGCAAAAACTGTATTTACAAAGTCCCATGTGAATGTGGAGATTCCTATATCGGAGAGACCAAGAGGCCATTATCAGTAAGAATAGCCGAACACAAAAAGTGGACTCAACGAGGGGAAACATCAAAATCGGGAATTGCTGACCACGCCTGGACAAAACACCACCGAATTCTCTGGGACGAAGCTAGTGTTCTTCATAGAGAGGAACATTGGTTCAAAAGTAAATTTATGGAAACCACCTACATAGAAGCCAATGGTGCCTTCAGTCAACCAAGCGTGGAAATTAAAAACGTATGGAAACCGCTCATGGACCGTTTTGGAGGGAGAAAAAGCGCGAAACCACGCGCGCCACAAGACCGCGCGTAATTACACTTAATTATAGACCTATAAAAGGTCACGTAGCATCTGATTTTGTCACTATTCACCAGAAGACGATTGCGGATTCAAGCAATTGAAACGTTGTGAAAAAATTTGAAAGAGATAGAAATCTTTCAACCATTAAGATGATGAACGTCCGAAATATAAGTAATCAAGTTACTACATCGTCTAAAACATTCAAACAATGGAAGGACTGTTCAGTATTTCTCATTTCCGATATAGAATCTATAAAATCTACCTCTGGAGTAACCTCTCACCTCTTGAAGATTTCATCTCAAGTATGATAGGATTCAGATCACATTTCAAATTCATTCAGATCTTCTAATATTTTTGGTATAGATTACAAAAAAGCAGATTCTTATAAATTTCCAAATTAGGATCGAATGATGATTTTCAATGAATGTCGACTGAAAAGAATTAACGATTATTTGATCTTCTAGACATAATAACAGTCTAGTATTGTGTAACTATACTAGCTTGGAAGAAAAATTGAAAACCATCACTAATCCCATTATGAATGCCGCTCTAGTTTCACTCTGATACCAACGTTTTTCATTGTGAGCAATCCGTACTTTCATTCTTCCCTCATATGTTCGATCTATAATTTGTGATCGATTCCTGAATTTTATCGATCCTAGGCACAATGAACTGTCGATAAAAACGAACAGAGAATGTAAATCATACCTTCCATTACCCACTCATACATATACCCTAAATTATCTATAACATCATGATTGGTTTCTACCAAAAAACTCTCACATTAATACTTGATTAAACTTTCATGCATGAGGTAACAACTAATTTAATAAGAAAATTCAAACGGATGTATATCGCTGTGATTTCTGAAGAGAATCTCAACTTGTCTTGCAGACCGTGATATTTTATTAAATAAATCATCGGCTCGGTTTTGCCTATTCATGCAGGTATTTATTATTATTTTTTTGTGGAGAAGTTGAAAAAATTGATTTTACGGTTGATATCATAAGAATTCAAAGAGAAATGTTACATATTACAATTATTCCTGTAATTCGTGGTTTCTAAGCGGTTGACCATCATGATTTTTTATTGTCTTGTTCTCAGGAAACAAGTGGCTTTTGAATATCATTTGAAAATTTTCGCGTAAATACGTCATTAGGTTTATCCTTATCAATATAATATCACTCGATTAAACGCTTATAGAATAAACTTATAAAACGAGACAGTTTAAAATGTTTGAAATGATTTTTAGTATACAGTGCGATAATACATATTTACAAAAATTTGAGGAATTGACTAGTGCGAAAAATTGTTAACTTTGACATTAATAATATGGTTCCAAATTCGAGTTGGCCGCTTGGCGTCATATCTGATTAATTTTTTGATGTATATCATAGTTATTTTTAAGTGTTTCGAAGCATCAATGAAGCCTAGAACTTCCCTAGAGTTTGGTGAAGTTGTCAGTATCACAATCAAAATGGTGGGCATGAACAGTTTCAGACTCTCCTGCCTCGTAACTTTTATAAAGATATCTAGGTCAAGTAAAATATGACATCTTTACTACATTTTCAGAGCACTATCACCTGTCGTTTTGTTATGGGAAAGAGGATCTTGTGATGCCTTCTGTTATATGATTTTCTATAACCTATTCAACGCCGTATAAAATAGGTCTAGCCGTAGGAAAGGTATAAGCAACTGTAATTTTAAACATTTTATTAAATAAATGATCAATAAATGTTGATCTTCAGAAAATCGGCGACCAAACGTTGGGCGTCAAATTTCTGAATTTGAGGCTTACGTTTGAAGAAAACTTGCATAATTTGAGACGACGAGCAGCTTCAGGTACAGCTTCAGGTACTATGGGATTGAAAGCAGTTCTTAATTTTACACTTGCTTCCGATCCTCCTGATCTTCATGGATATACCTCTGATGAACGGAATGACGATAACTGAGTTTTGTGGTCGTTATTCCTTTTCTTTCAAGTGGTTTATGCACCTTTCCTTGATGAAGTATATTTCCAGTAACTCCTGGTTATTGCAAATACACATCGGTCTTTCCACCAATGTTTTTACGAGCGCCCTCTTTGTAGATACTGTCCTATGAGGGATTGGGGAAGGGGATTGGAGAGAAGGATGGCATTTTAAAGTTGCAGGATGTACTCAATTTCGGAATCTACAATTTACGTGTTTTGAGAATTTTCATAGATGCAAAATCGGCAAAATGCAAAAAATGCAAAATCAGCAGATCCATTTTAAATTCGAACCATATACGTGAAATTTGACAATGATTCCGAATGAAAGATCGAAAATTCGAAATTGCAGAGGTTCCATAAAAAAAACAAAATCTTTGAAATCTTTACTTGAATTGAAATCGACTCGAAATTTGGGAAGTATATTCAAAATCCATTGAGTTTTACGAAACTGGACAGAAAGTCTAAAAAAAACAAAAATTGGCTGAGAAACCTCTTTTCAACTCGATTTCAACTTTTCAATTCGAGAACGGTTAGAGATAAAACAATTCTGTGAACAGCAATCGATTCAGAATAATCGAATCAGTATGTTCAAGTCAATTGGAGGAAGAAAATGTTGACCCCAAATAGTTAGTTGTAAGGGGTAGACCCCTAAAAATCACGAAAAATACAACTTCGGCAGATCCATTTGAAATTCGCTCTATTCACGAGAAATTTGACACTGATTCCGAATTTTTTTTATTTGTATATGGTCAGGTATAGATTTTGCCAAAAAAGGGAATAAAAGGTCGAAAATTCGAAATTGTAGACGTTCCTTAAAAAAACAAAATCTATGAAATCTTCAACTGAATTGAAATCGACTTTAAATCTGATTATATTCGAAATCCACCGAATTTTACGAAACTAGGCAGAAAGTCTGAAAGAAGCTAAAATTGGCTGGAAAAACCCCTTTCAACTTGAATTGAACTTTTCATTTCGAGAACGGTCAGAGATAGAACAATTCTGTGAACGGCAATCGATTCAGAATGGTCGAATTAGTATTCATTCCATTTATTTCGTCGACTCTGTTTGTACCTCTTTGATCAATTTGCTGAATTTTAGTTAACAAGACACTCCACAGTAAAACAGATAATAGGAATCTGCAGATAATGATCGAAAATGACAGAATTGAAAATGTTAGTGTGGTGAAATATCTTGTAGTTTTAATTGATCAGAAACTAACTTTCAAAGCTCATGAGCTACAAGTTATAAAAAGAGTAACATTAAATATTAACTTCATGATAAGAGTATCACAGAACATGTCTAGATGGTCCAAATTAACAATATATAATACATTAGTATTACCACATTTTACATTCTGTGCATCAATACTATTCACAGTTAATAAGAATGAGTTAGACCGACTACACAAACAACAAAACAGAGCAATGAGAAACATATTGAAGTTACCAAGGGATACACCGATTCGTACTATGCTTAAAGAATTAAAATGGATGTCTGTAAAAGATTATATACAGGGTGTCAATTTGAAAACTTCCCACCCTTAATATCTTCCTTCCAGTAAACAATATGAGTAATCGAAAAAACAGGTCAATTTTATTGTCAAGGGGGACACTTTCACGGACTATTTGTAGCCCTCGTGGTTCAACCCCCTAGGAGGGGTAGATGTTACCCTTAGAATTTTAAATGGGAAGGGGGGTCAAGTGGCACATCATTTTGATGGGCGTTCAATTCTTGTTCCAATGGTACCCTGACTTATTATTTTGTGATGAGCATTTTCCGAAAAATTGCGTTCTAAACTAACAGAAGTAATTATTAGAACGCCTATACTGAGATGCATTATTGTATTGACTCCCTTTAATAAAAATGGTTAGAAGAGTAGGTGGCACCGCTCCAACCCTTGAATGACAGGAATAAATTTATTACGCATGGGATTTTTTATTTGGTGGTTATTTTCTTTCTACACAATAAAATTTAATTTGCGAGAAAGACATTTCCAACATAAAATCTACTTACGCTTATCTTATTAGCTGTTCGAAATGTTGTCCATTTTGCTCTAAACAGTAATACAGTCTGTTTTCGAACTCCCCTCTAACATTACGGAAAACTTCACTAGGAATTGACTGGCATGCTGCTGTAATTCGTCTTTTAAGTTCGTCAATATCAGAAGGTTGTGTTTTATAAACAACGGATTTAAGATGCCCCCAAAGAAAGAAATATAAGGGTGTTAAATCCGGTGATCTCGGAGGCCATTCAACTGCTCCCCTTCTGCCAATCCATCTACCCGGAAATCTCTCGTTTAACCACTGTCGGACGGGAAGAAAATAATGAGGTGGAGCACCGTCCTGCTGGTAATGTAACAGATCCTCCTGCAAAAGTTCATTATCTTCTGCATCAATTTGAGTTTCTAGCTCGTGAGTTATAAGAGGATCGATAGTCTCTTCAAGCATATCAAGGTACAGATTGCCAGTCAAGTTTTCTTCCAGAAATAATGGACCAAGAATGGCATTTCCAAGAATACCAGCCCAAACATTAACTTTTTGTGGGTGTTATGTATGCCCGAAAAATATGTGGGTTTTCGTCACTCCAATAGCGACAATTTTGTCTATTAACATTGCCATTCAGAAAAAATGAACACTCATCGCTGAAACAGATGTTTAACAGAAGATTAGGGATGGTATTGACTCGATGAGACATGATTTCACAAAACTCTATTCTTCTATCATAATCATCCTCGTGGAGCTCTTGAAGAATCTGCATTTTATATGGATAAAATTTATGCATTTTCAATGCTTTTCTTATAGTCTCGCGTGACATTCCCGTCTGTTCTGATACTGATCGTAAGGAGCTCGTGGGCTCTGCAGCAAATGTTCCCAAAACTTCAATTTGAGCTGCTTCATTTAGTACTCTGGGGTTATTTCTTTTTTTATTTGTCACTGAACCAGTTTCGTAAAACTTATTCACCAAATCAAGCACATACCGGTGACTTACATTACAATTTGGATGTCTTTCGTTAAAAAGACATGCCGCCCTTCGTGCGCACTTTCCAACTTCTCCATAAATTACAATCATTTCAATTCTGTCTTGAAGAATGTAAACCATTTTTACACTTTTATACACTTATTAAAGTAATTCCTAAACAGCCCAACAGGTACAACGGTATTCACAATACTACCACATAGTTCAAATTTGCTAACCGATTTTTTGCCGGAAAACAGAAACTTTTTACAGCAGAAGTAGCAAAAAAGGAAGGTACAATTTCTGCGATGACACTTAAAAATTCAGCATTTAATAAACACAATTTTACTACCATCTACGTTTTACTATTAGACTACTTTTTATGTAAAGTGTTTGGAGCTAATGGCTAATGTTACCCCTAATACAGGGTTGGAACGGTACCACCTAATATTCTAACCAGTTCTGGCCAAACCATGCATCTCAGTATAGGCGTTCTAATAATTACTTCTGTTAGTTTAGAACGCAATTTTTCGGAAAATGCTCATCAAAAAATAATAAGTCAGGGTACCATTGGAACAAGAATTGAACGCCCATCAAAATGATGTGCCACTTGACCCCCCTTCCCATTTAAAATTCGAAGGGTAACATCTACCCCTCCTAGGGGGTTGAACCACGAGGGCTACAAATAGTCCTTGAAAGTGTCCCCCTTGACAATAAAATTGACCTGTTTTTTCGATTACTCATATTGTTTACTGGAAGGAAGATATTAAGGGTGGGAAGTTTTCAAATTGACACCCTGTATATTATCATACCATGATACTAATCTACAAAATGTATCACAATTTATCACCGGATTACCTAAGTAAAAAAATTGAATTAAATGAAAAATATCACCAATATAATACTAGGACTAGAGATAGTATACATATTGGAGTCAAAAATTAAAAAAAAAACTGGAAAATCAATATATCATACAGGAATGTTAGCCTTCAACAGCCTCGACAACAGCCTCAAAGAATGTATGTCCCTAGGTTTATTTAAAAAAAATTGAAAAATCGCTTGCTGGGGAATGATTAGAACCAATTTTTGTTTTCTTTTTCTAAGATGTTTTGTACAATATTTTCAACGATAAACGTACATTTTAATCTGGTTCTGAAAGTCTAAAGTATTTTATATTGTAAGAGTGTTTTGACTGACTTTAGGATTTTTATAATTTTTATTTTTCATATTTATTTTATATTATGTCTTGACCTTAATTATAACTTTTAATAATGTTTTTATATTTTATATAGTTTTTATTGACAAATTTATACACATTTATGTAATATTAGCGATTCTGCTAAATAAAGGATTTATATATAATATAGAAATCATCTGATTATGTGGAACCTAGGATATTGAATGTCCTTTCAACAGATTTGAAATGATGTGAATTTACTAATATATTCAAGAGCACATTGTTTTTATGATTTTAAAGATTATTGAATGATTGTCAGATATGAATATAGTGTACTATTTTTTTTTGGATGTTCATGTTTATTTTTTGTTGCATTGCCCTTTTCTTCACAGTTTTATGACTGTCTTGAAGAATCAAACATTTGTTTATTTTATTTATTTTTTCATTTACAGCAAAATACGATGATTGCATCTTGCATTTTTTTTCAATTCTCTGACGGTGTTGCGCCTGGAAACCTTAAAAAATCCCGAGTAAAGGACAAACCGATCTCGCGTGAGTTCCGCTGGCCGATTAAGTGATTTATGAAGAGCAAATTTAAGTGCTCTAGTTAGCCGCCGTCACACGTAACTTATGTTGTTCTTGTGAACGAGCAGTACACACATGCCACTTAGAAGAATGAAGAATGTAATTACGAACGAGTTTGCATATATTTATGAACACCTCTCGTAGAGTGTGACTGATTTACTGAGAGCCGGATAATCCTCTGGATGCTGATACTCCTAGAAGTTGTCTGACCTAACTTTTCCCTTCAGTCGGTCGATATGTATCAGTTATCCTTCATTGGGAAAATTTTTAAACGAAATACTTGTCATTATTTCGTTTCCAAAACAAACTCATCATAACGGAACCGTATGTATTTAACGTAATTTACATATACTGGGTGTGTTGAATCCCCGAGTTTATCATTCATTCGTTCAATTTATATTTGTTGATATTTGCCATTCAACCTCACATAATACACTGATTCAACCATTCTGAATAGATTGCTGTTCACAGAATTGCTCCATCTCTAACCGTATATAGCAAAGGTCCCAAAATACTTCCTTGCAGGACACCTGATTTAACATTGTTTGTTGAGGACCGCTCATTATCAACTTTGACATGCTGGCATCGGTTGGTAAGGAAGGATCCCAAAAATCGCGTAGAACTCAGTGAAAATCCTAAATAATGAGATATAGAAAGCAAAATTCTATGATAAATCATCAAAGGCTTTCGTATAGTCAAGTAGTATCAGTATGCTCATTTCGTTTCGATCTTCTGCCCTTATCAGATCATCAACAATGTCCGTTAGAGCAGTTGCACAACTATATCCTTGACGAAATCCTGATTGTTTTAGGGAAAGGAGATTAAACTTTGACATGTGTTCTCTAATTTGGATTTCCATAAACTTTTCTAGAATTTTAGAGAGGGTTGGCAACAGACTTATAGATCTCTAATGACTCATTTCCGTCGGATGACTGATTTTAGGAAGAGCTATAACATTGGCAAATTTCCATGCATCAGGAAAGTGTGATGCTGAAATACATTCGTTTATAATATGAGTGATGAAAGGTACGATGAATGGACAGAACAGAATTAAAATAAACGCTGCAGGAGACGTCAGGAGTTCAACGAGACCCTGCCTCATGTCCTGAACCACTGCAGAATCCACTCAGCAGCGTGGCAGAGGAGA
Organism: Chrysolina oricalcia; assembly: GCA_944452925.2. Classification (NCBI taxonomy): domain Eukaryota; kingdom Metazoa; phylum Arthropoda; class Insecta; order Coleoptera; family Chrysomelidae; genus Chrysolina; species Chrysolina oricalcia. The sequence goes on along the minus strand of OX101809.2, from coordinate 6,094,515 downwards.
CATAACTCCATTCAGGCCCGCCTGGTGAAGGCGATCCCGCAGCGTTTAGGGACGATCTCCGTGAACAGGCAGGTCCCCCACACGAATAGTAATCTGAGGCCGGACATAGTTATAACCAACGAAGCCGATGCCAAAATTACTATTATCGACATGACGGTACCCTTTGAAAACGAGCCACAAGCCCTCACCCGAGCCCGCGAACTTAAGAGGGAAAAGTACGTCGGCTTGGCTGAGTAGTTACGGGCGCAAGGGTACGAAACGTCGGTTGATGCCTTCGTTGTGGGAGCCTTGGGCACATGGGACCAGGAGAACGAGCCAGTGTTGCGACAGTGCTCTGTATCGCAGAGATATGCGAAGCTGATGCGCCTGCTCATGTGCAGCGATGCCATCAGATGGTCGCGCGACATCTACGTCGAGCATCTGACGGGCACCAGACAGTATGTATAACAATCAGCTGTTTTGTGACATTGTGACCACCCCTATATATTTATTTACCATATATTTACTTATTGTTGTATCGTGATTTTACTTTTTATTGTGATTGTATTTTATATATTGACCATTTATTTATTTGTTTTTAATCATATTCTATATATTGACATTGAAATTTTTATACCTATATCGGACTTTATACAAACACTCTATTATTTATAACATTCAGAACTAAAAAACAATGTACAAATTTGTAAATTTAAATATTTAATAATAAAAGTATCAATCTATGTTTAAGTTATCTGTACCGAAAGCCTTGGATTTGATATTTGACAGAATTTTAGTTAACACGTCTCCCGCCGTGGTTTCAAAATTGAAGGATGAATTTATATTATTTTTCAGATTACTATTGTAGAAACTAATAATATCTTCATCTGGTGGCAGCTGATTGTCAGTGAAGCTGGTGAAAAATGTATTTAAAGTGTTAAACATTTCTCAAGTGTGCAGGAATATTAGTATTTCTCTATAATAATAATATAAGTTTATTTACCAAATATGAGTCACATATGAGTATTGATACCTAGCTAAAGTAAATAAACTGGGAAAAAGTCACTAAAGGTTTAACCTGTGCGTGACACAATAAACAAACAAATCAATATAAGATAAAACATCTGCAACAATAATAGTAATAATATAACCTATACTAATTAAAATCGACAAGTAAAACAAGTTAATTAAAATAAAATCGACAAATAAAATAAGTTAATTAAAATAAAACCGACAAGTAAAATAAGTTAATTAAAATAAAATAAAATAAAAGCAGCAGTTACAGTGAAACGAATGGAGCAATTGTTACAAACAAATAGAGGAGAGCTTCTATTGAAGCGCATTAAAAAAAAGCTCATTAATAAAATTGGTAGAAGTATACAACCACGGCACTCTATGTTATTCTATTATTTTATGAATCATTTCTCTAGAGTTTTCAAATATGAAACTTTTTAAGTGATATTTGAAGTTTTCTAATTTATTTTTATTTTCAATATAATCTGGGAGTGTGTTATACAGTTTAGGTGCTTGATAAGTGTAACATTTTTGGCCTGCCGCTTTCTTTGTCTTTTTCAGTACATACGTTTTATTTTTATTTCTTGTGTTGTATTCATGATCGAAATTTTTGAGTTGATGTTTATTTTTATGTTGGTATATGTTTGTAAAATAATAGTATAGCTGCCGTATGTCCATTATGGAGCTTTCTCGTAATAGATCGTCGGATGGATAGGTGGAGTCTGTTTTATACATAACTTTGATGATTTTTTTTTGAGTAACTTCAAGATTTGACAAAGTAGTTTTTCCAACACTTCCCCATGCTACTATACCATACGTTAAAAGTGGCTGGACAAGTGAGATATAAACCGTATGCAGCATCTTAGGATTGAGAATATTTCTTAAAGCTTTAAATTTGTGGATTAGAAATCTAACATTTTTAATTACATGTTTGACGTGTTTATCCCATCTCAAGTTTGAATCCAAGACGACTCCCAGGTATTTGAATTCAGTAACAGCATTTATATTTGTGTTATTTTCAGTTTTTATCGATTGAAAGTCTGGTGATGTTCTACTGTCAATATATGTGGGAAGGAACGATGTTTTCGTGAAGTTTATGGTTAGTAATTTGCTATTGAACCATTTTTGAATAATAGCAAGATCTTTTTCTGCTAGTATTTTGACTTTTCCCCAATTTTCTTCTTCGTAGAAGATACAAGTATCATCAGCGTATGCTATGATTTCACCGGCCGTAGGAACTGAAAAAAGATCATTTAGATAAATTTTGAAAAGGACTGGTCCCAGCACGGATCCTCGTGGTACACCATAGGTAACTTCCTTTTGCTCGCTTCGAATACTGTTAATTTGTACAAATTGGAATCTTTTTGTGAAGTACGTTTTAAATAACTGTAGCCCAACGCCTCTGATACCCACATCTTCCAGAGATTTTAATAATAATGGATGACTTACAGTGTCGAAGGCTTTTGAAAGGTCTATGAAGACACTCAAAGGCATTTTATTAGTATCCATTACGTTATACATCATAGACGTTAGGTGTAATATGGCATCCTGTGTCGATACACCACTTCGAAATCCATATTGTCAGTTTGATAAGATGTTGAATTTGTCTAGGTAGGAGCTTAACCGGTTTTTCAAAAGTTTTTCAAATATCTTGGCAAATGTAGTTATAAGTGAGATAGGTCTGTAGTTAACAGCCTCTAGGGGATCACCGGATTTTAATATTGGTTTTACAAGGTTAAACAAGGAAGGAAAATATCCTTTTTCTAAGCATCTGATCAATAAATATGTTAATGGTTCAGAGATATGTTTCACTATACATTTCAAAATTTCACCAGTTATCCCATCTTCGCCCGGAGACTTCTTGTTTTTTAATTCTTCTACGACTTTAATTACTTCTGTAGGCATACTGGGTGAAAGGAAAAAAAAGCTATGGTTATTAAAATTTTTTTTTTGAGGAGGTAGTATAGTTCGGATCAACTACAATTTTGTTAGCCAAGCTTGGACCTACTGCAACATAATGTTCATTGAATAGACTTGCTATAGTTTTTTTATCACTGATAATATGACCATTTTTTTTCATTTGTTTAATATGTGTATTGACTTGTTTGCCAGATGTTATTTCCTGTATTGTGTGCCACATCGCTTTATTACTATTTGCGTTTTCTGAAATTTTTTGTCTATAGAAATCGTTTTTCACATTTTTTATAATGGAATTCAGCCTGTTTTTATATTCAACATATTTTATATTTAATTCGTGATTGTAGTTTTTTCTCAAAGTCTGATACATTTTGTCTCTTTCATTGATCGATTTAATTATTCCATGAGTTATCCAACTTTTGCGTTTTCTCTCTTTGTTTTTTAGCGTATAGCTACAATTTTTAATTTCTGTGGTAATCAATGTTACAAGTTTTTCTACTGCTGAGTCAATATCAGTAATATTATAAATGGAGTTGAAATTAGTATTTTTGATATTCGTTGATAATTTGTTGTAATCTATTTTTTTGTGTGTGTTTGTCTTGTTTTTGGTGGTGATTATTTTTGTATTTGGGAAAATAATTTGTAGTAGAACAGAATAGTGGTCTGTTATTCTAGATTTTATAACAAAAGGCAGCAATAATTCTAAATCATGTTTCGTACGGACAAAAATATGATCTATGCAGGATTTTGTATTTTCAGTTACTCGAGTGTGTTTATTTATTGCAGACAAAAAATTCAATTCGCTCAGTGTATTAATGTAGTCCACAGTCTCCATCATTCTCATCGAGCAAGTCAATATTAAGATCACCCGCTAAAATATAATGATTAGTTTTATCAAATTTTTCGGTCAGTAAGTAGCTTTTCAAGTTTTCTATAAATTCTGCTGGTGGGTTCGATGGAGATCTGTAGCCTGACAGAATTTTGATCAACTTATTATGAAAAGTCACTTCTGTAAGTATCAATTTGTTACCGTTATCTAGAGAAATGGTTTTATAGTTATAATCTAAATCTGTTTTGACACATTCAATTTCTTCAATTCAGTCCATTTATCTTTTATACTACAATTACTGAAGTTATATCTCAAGAAAGCTTTTTTTTCTTTTTTTATAGCGAACTTGGTATAATTGCGGAGTTGCTTATAACATGACCTGCTTTCAGCTGTTTTCAGAGTTCTAGATCTCACTAGTGCTTTGTCGCGTAATTTTTGCATGAGTTTTACGTCATCAGTAACCCATGGCGCACACTGTCTCTTTTTAAAAAAAAATAGTTTTCATAGGAGCGTTAATATCCAACAGTTGTAACATGTAATCAGTGAGTGAAGAGATTTTATCAATAATATTATTTTCAAATATTAGATTCCACTGGAATAAAGAAAAGTCGTTTTCAAAATTTGCTAAATTTATTTCTTTCAAAGGACGATACGAAATTTTGTACCTTGACACTGAACATGAAGGGTCAGAGGTCTAAAATAGTTTTAACCAAAGCGTGATCTGAGAGATGAGTTGTGAGTACTTATATATGGGTGGGTCACGGTCGATGGTACCTTAGACGTTTACGGAGAACGACACATAGGATCATTCTGAAAATTTGGTTTCTCAAGTAGTTACTCTTGGTCTATCGATATAAAATATTTTCAGCAATGCAGCGTTGCCGCTTATACCAGAAAGTAGCAGCATCTTTGTTATTTCAAATGGGTCACCCTGTATATTACCGCATTTTTGAACTTGTCATTCCTTTCTGATTATTTCTACCTCATTCTCCCCTATACCTATCTCTAACGGTTTTAGAGACATTGGTTATTTTCCATATTTTTTATCCAAAACATAGCTCGAATTGAATGTTTATTTCTGCGGTATTTGGATTCTTAGGAAGTTGAAATTTTGTGTTTAGTTCATCAAGATCATGTACATTGATTCTGTATAGAGCTGTTTGTTCTGCATTATACAAAATTCATGATCTTACTGCTAGATACGAAAAGGGTTGAAAGTGCGTTTTTTTAAATGGAACATCCTGTATATCATGAAATATCCTGAAAGATGACTAAATTCCCTTCTAAATGATATATCATGTTCCTATACCTAAATAGTCAGAATTCCGAGATAATAGCAATTTTCACTTGTAATCTCCCAAGTGCTTGAATTATTGCCGGAAATTTTTCGAGTACGAGATACATTTTTGGCAATTAATTCAAGCACGAGGGGGATTCGGTAAGAAAATTTCACACCGAGAATTGAAAATCAACAATTCATAAGAAATAACTAACGATGGTCTCACCTGAACTATTTATAACCATTGAAATATTGATATGTAAAATACTTTTCATCAATAAATGTGTTTAAATTTGGAACAAAAAAAAAGTTATTTTCTTATCGTGGATTGAACCATCGACCTAGCGACTCATAAATAAATAAATAAAAAGTTTATTCTATCAAAGTTATTATTTACAATTCATTATTCTACCCGAAGCAACTCTTTCTTCAGTCCATATTCGCCCGGCGGAGGGATAGGATGAAAGGAAGGAGAGGACATCAAGTGTGCTTCACGCCACCCTGCTGTTGTCAGCTCTGGTGACGTGCACGATGCCTTTTGACAGTGCCAAGGGTCCCCATATAGAGAGGGCGCTGGTCACTGCCTCCGCTGGTGCACGGAAATGTCGACCTTTGGCAGAAATAATGGAGTATTCGCGCCTCCTGCAAAGCTTATGCGCGTGTTATCGTCCCATTCAATGTAAAAAGTTGAGAGTTGGTAGTTTGTGAGGACCATAATTTGGAAAAGGCTAGAAGCAAAAAACCGGGTTGAAGCACTTGACATTTTAGATTCTCAACTTGGATTCCCTACGGCGCCGGTTCTACCCAGCGCTCCTGGAAGATAACCAGCGACTCATATAACACCCCACCATGTTTCGGGGTAGGTTGTCATGTACTCTTAGCCTGGTGAGACCGTTATTTCTTATGAATTGTTGGATGATTTTCATTTCTCGGTGTGAAATTTTTCGAATCTCCCTCGTGCTTGAATTAATGGCCGTAAATCTCGTACATGAATTTTCAAAGAAAATCACACTCGTCGCTTCACGACTCGGGTAATTATCAAAAAATTCATGTACTCGAAAAATTTCCGGCAATAATTCAAGCACTTGGGAGACTACAAGTGAAAATTGCTATTATCTCGGAATTCTGGCTATTTAGGTATAGGAATATGATATATCAATTCGAAGGGAATTTAGTCATCTTTCAGGATATTTCATAATATACAGGATTTAAAAAAACACACTTTCAACCCTTTTCGTATCTAGCAGTTAGATCATGAATTTTGAACGACCCTGTATAACGCAGAACAAACTTCTCTATACAGAATCAATGTACATGATCTTGATGAACTAAACACAAAATTGAAACTTCCTAAGAATCCAAATACCGCAGAAATAAACATTCAATTCGAGCTATGTTTTGGATAAAAAATATGGAAAATAACCAATATCTCAAAAACCGTTAGAGATAGGTATAGGGGAGTATGAGAGAGAAATAATCAGAAAAGAATGACAAGTTCAAAAATTGGTAATATACAGATGCTGCTACTTTCTGGTATAAGCGGCAACGCTGCATTGCTGAAAATATTTTAGATCGATAGACCAAGAGCAACTACTTGAGAAACCAAATTTTCAGAATGATACTATTTCCCGTTCTTCGTAAACGTCTAAGGTACCATCGACCGTGACCCATCCCGTATATCGTCCCAATTCCTGTCACTTTCCTGTCCTATTCTTGCGTTAGTTGATATTTGTGATTATTTAAAAAAAATTAAAATTTTCATAACTGTTCACTTTTGAATTAAGAAAAGAGGTTTTAGGGGTCCATTAATCACTATAACTGAATCTTACAACCTTGTCTTTATAGTCTCACATTCGAAATCATTTTTGGATCGTATCATATTGAAGAGAACATAAATTCTATTAGTTAATATTCAACTTATTGCGAAGAGCTCTTGGAAAAACTTTACTATCGAACTTCTCGATATGAGCAATAATTCATATATTAAAATTCCATGTTTGGTTACAAAGCGGGAGGGTGTCTTTTTGAATATCGTGTTTTATTACAGTTCGTAACACTTTGCACCCCCAGCCAAAGTACGCGAGTGAAATTTTACAGCAGAAGCTGGAAGGCAATAGCAAACAGATGTTATATTTGAATATTTGTACCGTCTAACGTCTGCACACCTAATATCGTCATGCAAAACATAAAAACGACACGAATTATCATCCCTTACACTACTTTCAGCTTTATTTTCACACATAAACGCCATAAGTTTCCAAAATGTTCGTGTTCGGCAACTTTAATGTCGACGTTGTCGCAGATCGGTTTGAAGATGGCCTTGTTTGATGGTAATTTGCAAAAAATCTTGCTCATGAAATTGCGAATGTCGGTAATATTGGACTGTTAGATTTCAGCCACCATTGATAATAATAATAATAATGATCGTCTTTATTTTGTCGGAGTACGGGGTGACGTGTGAGTTGTTGTAATCAAATAGAATAGAATAGAATTTTATTCGTGCAGTACATACATCAATAAATGTTTGCAAACGTCAATAATAATAAATAAATAAATTGAAACAGATAAAAACATAATACAGACATAACGAAAGTAGTCAGTAAACAACTATAGGAGGAAGATATAGCGAAATTCAGAAATACAATAATTCAAAAAAAAATATACATCAATATACATTATCAGACAGGCAACGGATTACGTAATGAGTCGAAATAATTAAAATATTCCTCAAATGTGTAAAAGGCATTTTGTAAAAGAACATTCTTAATTTTTACCTTAAAAGTGTTTGTACTCGTTTCAGGAGTCTTAAACTCATTAGTTAAAGCGTTATAAAATTTTAATGATTAATATAGATATGAGTTCTGTGATTTACTTAATCTATATTTGGGTAGCCTTAAACTTGTTTTGTCCCTAGTATCATGGCAGTATATGTCCTCCGGCTTAGTCACTATATTTTCACCTTTTATTTTTTTTACATAACACAAACATTCATATATGTAGCAAGATCGAAGAGTCAATATACCAAGACCTTTGAAGATAGGTTTGCAATGGTCGTCATATTTAGCCTGTGCCATCTAAATATCATCTCTAGATGACATGATGAACCCCATACAATCAGTCCATATGTCATTATGCTATGAAAAATGGCGAAATAAGCTACTCTTAAACAATATGTTGTTGTTGTGTTGCTAAGTTGTCTGATCATGTATATGCACGTGGACAGGCGCTTTGATAACTTGTGAATATGTGGTAAGAAAATTTAGAGATGAATCCAAATACACTCCGAGAAGCTTAATTGGTTCGTTATTTATTATTTTTTGTTGAAAAATCTAAAGTTTTGGTTTTATCATCATTTAGAGTAAGATAATTGCTTCTAGACCAGTTTGTTATAAAACTTTCAGATTCATTAGCATTCGAGAGTAGATTGTAAGATGTGGTGTCAGTTAATAAAAAAGTGGCATCATCAGCATACATTATCGGACACGCATTCTTTAGATTAAAAGGCATATCATTAATATATATATATATATATATATATATATATATATATATATATATATATATATATATATATATATATATATATATATATATATATATATATATAATGAAAAAAAGGATAGTCGCTGACTAGTTAAGAGTAAATTATAAGTACTTATAATTTTGAATTTACAATCTTATATGACATTTCCAATTGTAGTCTCCCTGATGATGGAATAAAAGATTCCGAAAGCTTGGAAAAAAACTTAAAAGAGTTTCCTTTTACATCGCTGCAGGCCCTACAAACAGTTTTACTCTATATATATATATATATATATATATATATATATATATATATATATATATATATATATATATATATATATATATATATATATAATAAATAATAGAGGACCCAGGACTGAACCCCGAGGTACCCCATAATTGACTTTTGCAGGTTTTGATATATCTCCGTTAAATTTAACACGTTACTGGCGGCCTGCAAGGTAAGATGTAAATAGATTTAATGCTTTTCCTCTGATCCCATAATATTCTAATTTTTGTAATAATAATCCATGGTCCACCGTGTCAAACGCTTTAGACATGTCATAAAATTTTGCACAGCACCATTTACGCTCTTCGAAATCTTCTATAATATTTTTATATATTTCGCAGATTGCATCGATGGTAGAACTCCTCTGTCTGTACCCAAATTGAGCTTTATTTAATAGATTATTTTTTTCAAAATATTCTGATAATCTATTTTTTAGGACAATTTCAAATATTTTTGAGATAACTGGTATGATAGAAATAGGCCTATAACTTTCTGTATTGTTATTAACGGACACAGCAGCTAATAAGTAACCATAACCAAATATTTACACATGTTACATAAAAACACTTAAAAATTAAACGTATATACAGTTGCTAAAGAATGACTGTCAAGCTCGACCAGATAAATACTAGTCGAGGAGCTCGAAAAACGGAAAACATCGCGGCTTGAAAACTGAAGTCAAACTAATTATCTTTTCTCATCTTTTGAACTCCATCTTTTCATTGCTTGTCAGAAATAATGAAAAACCCAGCCTACGTCCTTCCAAATTTCCAAATTCTCAGGCTAACGAAAGCGTCGTCATAAAACTAATTGCTGGCTGGCAAGATTTCCCATCGTAGGTAATCCGATTACCAGAAATCTAACTATGTAATTCCAAGTTCTGAAACTAATTTACCGGATTTGAGTATTTCGCCATAAAAACATTTATAATCAGACAAAGGCCCTTTGAATTTAAGAAAGAAAAAGAAATAAATATAAAATATTTAGAAATGTTGTTAAAGATTATTTTCTCTGGAATTAAAAATTAATGTGAGTTTTATTGTTGGTAAAACCCCTACAATTTCTTCAAAATGGAACATTTACAGAAACATTATATACATTTTTTACTATGAGAAAAAAGGGCGGAGTTCAATCTAAGAGAGTAGAGTACTCCCTTAGGCGGCTCTTCCACTCAACCCTAAAACATTCCCTGCTACGTAATAAATGTCTTTAGTGTTCATGTATGGAACATTGTCTAAATTATGAATGTGAGGATCGCCATCACCTTCCTATCCGTGAAAATATATTATTGTTGATCGAAAAGATGGTTTTTTAACTTTTAAAGTTCGTTATTCTTAGGTTTTTCATGTCCAGTGGAAGGGAATTATATATTTTGCATATTTGAAAAGAAAATGAAAGCTTGAAGTATTCCGTTCTGAATTTTGGTGGTGTTAAAGTACCTCTATACCTTATATTTAGATTATGGGCATCTGTGCGGAATGTTAACTCACGATAAAGATAACTTGTTTTTTTAGTTAATGTAAGTTTATGAAATAGGCACGCAGCATGTAACAATCTTCGTCTATCCATATCAAGTCAATTTGCTTCAACCAGTTCATGAGATATTCTTTCACGTCTACGAATACTGTATACAAAGCTCAAACAAGAATTTAGTATTTTTTTAATCTTTTTTTTATACTGTTGCGTGAGATTAGGGCCATAGAATGAGTCAGCAAAATTAATTATTGATAATATAATCGACTCACACAATAATAATTTGAAAGAAGGAGACAGAACATGCCTAGCACTGTACATAGTCTTCAGTGCTAAGTATGCTCTTTGCACAAGTTTAAACACATGCATTTCAAACCTTAATTCAGTATATACAATACCTTCTCCAAAAGTATTGCACCAATATTTGTAGTTTGGATTTTAATCAATAGGAGGATTATTCAGGGTTACATAATAAAAATTAGAATCTCAAACTATGAAGCTTTGTACCTGTGGCACTCGAAATACTGATCAAAAATTTCGATTTTCACGAAATTCATAAATATTTTATTAAAATCATATTGTGATATTTATTTATTTATTTATTTATTTATTTCGAAAAGATTACAAACATGTTCCAGAAACCTAATTACATGTAACTTCAACTTATACCTAAACATTTAAACATTTCACTACCAAAAGTCATGATAGACCAAATAACTGAAGTAAGATTCCTAGTTTAACAAATAAATATAGCATTCGAAAAGAAAACCTTATAATGATAATTAAATGAAGCTGATAATTAATTAATATTTTTCATCATAGCAGTAGAGTCAAACTTCTAACATATTGAATTCTTTACGAAGTGGCTCATAGGATGAACGATCAGGACACCTTCGATATTTTTTATAGTGTAGAACAAAAAATTAAATTTGTTTTGTACCGTTTCGAGACACTTGATGAGGTGGAGCTTTCCTGGGCCCCAGATGATGGAGGCAAATTCAAGCTTGCTTCGGATGAGTGTTTCATATAGCAACGATATAGTTTTTGTATTTCGGAAATCAACTATTGTTCGTTTCACGAAACCCATCATTCTATTTGCGCTGGGTGTTACGTTGTTAATATGTTTGTCAAATTTTAATTTATTTTGGAAAGTTACTCCTAAGTCTTTGACATATGTGAGCTTTTCTAAGTTACTGTTATCTAAGGAGTAGTTGACAGTTTTGATATTATTTGATCTACTGAAAGTAATATTGGAACATTTATCGGCATTTAGCAGTAGTCCACTCTTGTAATATATTCAAAACATTTTGTAAGATGTCGTTATCACTGTTCCTAAATATTTTGCAGTCGTCAGCGTATAGTAAGCATTCAGATGATAATCGATTTGGAAGGTCGTTGATGAATAGAAGAAAGAGAAGAGGGCCCAGATTAGACCCTTGCGGTACACCAGACCTCGCCAAAATAATGTCTGAATTATGTCCACGATATGTTACAAATTGTGGCCGTTCATTCAGATAATTTGACATCAAATTAACAAGCATATTGCTGAAACCATTATTCGATAATTTGTTGAGGAGTATGTCGTGGTTGACTTTATCAAAAGCTTTAGCGAAGTCCGTGTAAATGGTGTCAACCTGACCACCCATTTCTATAGTATCTCTTACCTGGGTGAGGAAACTTGCTAATTTTGTTTCGATTGATCTTTTCCGACAAAAACCGTGCTGTGTTTCGGAGATTCGATTTTTTACATGCCAATACATTTTCTCGAAAAGGATGAATTCGTATAACTTGGCCACACAGTTGAGAATAGCAATGGGTCTGAAATTGGAAATTATATTTTTATCACCCTATTGGTGTGAGTTTAGTTTGTTTCAGCAATTCCGGAAATATTCCAGATTGGAGAGAGCTTTGGAAGATAATCATAAGGGGATACATTAAGTATTCTCTGCAAGCTTTGATATAATATAACATGGTATGTTATCTGGCCCTGATGATTTTTTAGGTTTAAGTTTATGAAACGCGGCTTCCATGTCAGCGATTTTTATATGGGAATAGAAGAGAATATCCTCATTCTTGTTATTACCACCTTGCAGAATATTGAACAGATTGTAAGTTGAGCCATCCTCATAGACAGAAGCGAAGTAGTCCGCGAAAGCTTTTGATATCACACTTGGATCTTTGGTACTAACACCACTTACAACGAAGGCCGAGTTAGAATCACTGGATCGTTTTTGAGAATCCACAAAATTCCAGAACAGAGTCGGGCTTTCTATCAGATTATTCTCAACATTACTCATATATTCTATGGGCTGATTTTATATCTCTCTTCACCTCTGACCTTAACCTATTGAAGTTATTGTGAGCTTCTATAGAATGATTTTTCTGTTTTCGGTATAACTCTTTTTGTTTCAATTTTCTTTTAATTTCAGATGTGAACCAGGGTGGGTAGCCTTTCTTCCTGAGGGTATTTGTTTTGTACTTAGGTACGCTCTGATCTAAAATGTTATAGATGACTTGATAGAAATATTCAGTCTGTTCATTCACGTTATTGAGATGGTCGAGTGGTGTCCAGTCTGTCACTCTGAGTAGCTCGCACATATAATCAAAATCTGGTCAGGCATGAGCCGGACTATCAGCCCTCTGAAGGATGACGTTGAGTTTTGGGACACCCTGTATATGAGGTCGTAGGTAAACCCTTTCACCACAGATAACTAGACAGAGGATCATAATTTTTCGAATATTTTATTTTAAAGAACAATCACACGGTTTATTTTATTTTCTCTGCTACAATATCGTTTTTCACTTTGTTGGTTATTTATCACTATCAGATGAGACAAAAATGATTATGTTCTAGATTATACTTTATGATTAAATATGGAGTAGAGAGCAAGTGTCTAATACTCTTAGCTATTAACCAGTGATTGTTTGTGTAAGAAAGAGGGTCGTAATGAAAGACAAACACTAAAGGAAATGATAATAAACATCTTATCTCCACTTCGTCATAAATTCACTTGTAGATCGCTGGAAGATCATAGTTGTATGTTTAAGTTTATTGGATTGGCAGGTTGTCAATAATGCCACAAGCCCTATTAGGATTAATATATCTAAAGGTTGAATGTTTCGTTGAGATGAATTTGATATGGAGTAAGAATTCCTTGGAAGGACATAATATAAACTGAGTAAATGGATTATCAATATGGAAATATGGATTGTGTTGTCTCAAAATTGAATTTTTTTGGAACCAATCTCATGATTCGAGCAAAGAGATCTGGGTTTTTTTATTGTGTTCTGAACCAGAATCTGGTACTCTGGTGTGGGCTCGGTGATAATAGTATATTTTCCCTAATTTTTCATATTTTCAATTGGTCATAGCCAGCAAGGAAAAAGTAATATTTGTTTATTTTCCACAACACTAATAGAATATTTTTGGGTGATCCGTGACTAGAGAAGCAATTTTTGAAATCAACTTAAAGCTATATGTAATCTTTAAAGATTCAAGTATCAAGGTCTGCGGGTTTTAGGGTATTCTGAACCAGAATCCGCTGTTACTTTTGAGGAGTCATGTATTGATTCAATTTTCAATTGAGAATGTTTCTCTTTAAAACATGAATCCCTTCCAAGAGAGGTTATCTTGTACGATGGAAAACAGCGACTAAATTCCAACTTTCAGTCGCAGATGATTCCACAACTGACTTTATGAACATCCTGTTCATATTTTCAATGAAATTAAATCCTTAATGTGTTTTCCCCACTTTTGCGTTCTTCAATGGGTCATAGCTAAACATGAGGAAATAATATTTTGTTATTTACAAAAAATTTCAATAATTGTTTTAGGTATTTTATGGTCAGAGAAAAACATTTAGAAATCAACCTAACATTATGGGTGAATAAAAATAAATAATGTAGAACTTTTTCTCAATTTTCAATTGGTTGTAGATAGTTGTGGAAAATGGATACCTACACGAATATATCATCAACATTTCGTCTAATGGTCAAGATTGCGAAAGTTGCCTTCGAGAGTCTTTTATTGAGTCCACTTATATGGTGATTCCACTTCAAACTGCAGTCAATATCTATCCCTAAAAATTTAATATGGTCTACACTTGTTATCGTTCCCTTATCTGTTTCAATGTTGATATCTTTTGACGATTGAGATGGATGGAATAGTATACAGTGTGTTTTATTCTGATTGAGTAATAACTTATTGGACGAAAACCAGTCGATAAGGTCATATAGAATCTCAGCGTTATGTTGGGGAGATAAAGTTGGATTGTCTATTACTATGTTCGTATCATCAGCAATTACGGAAAATTTAAGTTGAGGAAAATTACAAACCAAATCATTTATAGATCAAAAACAGTACCGGGCCCAGAACTGATCCTTGAGTCACTCCACATTCTACGTTGACCTCTTCCGTTTTGATTTTTATCGCTTCGTTTCCATGAAAGTCTTGTAATTCTGTAAACATTTTTCTGTTTTCAAGATATGACTGAAACCATGTATAATTTATATCTCTAAAGCCATAATAATTCAGTTTACTGAGAAGAATTTCGAAATTAACGCAGTCAAACGCTTTGCTAAGATCTCAGAATAAGCCTAAAGGGTAATGTTGTATCTCAAGAGTGTAGCTGATATTTATAATCAATGATATTATAGCATGTATTTATATTTTCGCGAAAACCATAATGAGAGCTGGAAAATAGTTTGTAAAGTTCGAAATTAACTCTAAGTTGCCTGCACACAACTATTTCCAGAATTTTGGAGGAAGTTGGCAGAAGAGATATTGGCCTGTAATTTGATATTGATTATTTGTCTCCTTTTTAATGAATTGGTAATACTTTGGCCATTTTTAAAATAGTCGGGAATTTTTCCATAGATTATGATAGGTTTATAAGAAATGTGAGTGGGCCTTTGAGCAGCTCCATATTTTCTTCGAAAATTGATATGGGTAATTCATCATTACCTGTGCTTTTTTTATTTTTCATCTGGTTGACAATACCTTTTGTATCGATTTCTGTCATCGGATGAAAAAAGAAAGAATTTTTATTATCGAAATTGATCTTTTTCAAGTAGAAATCTGAAGTATCATCTCAAATTTGTCTTATTTCGACTAACAAAACAGTTTTTTTCTTTGTCAATCCTATACCCAAGTATGACATTTTTACGAACTTTGACCGCTTATATGTATTTTCCAAATACCACGTATGGGTACTTGTAAAAATATTTTCAAGTCTTTTCATATTTTGACAGTCCTAAATGTTTTCCAAAACAAAAGTGAATTCTTTTTGAATATGGATATTCACGAACATAATACGAGACAAAAAAAAGACATCCATGTAGACAAAACAAAATTGAACATTTCTTCATTAACACCTAATTTTATTGGACCAATATTTTTTAACAATCTTCCGGAGGAAATAAAATCTTGTAATTCACTCTTCCTTTTTGAAATGAGACTCAAATTGTTTTGATTTGACAAATCATTTTATAACATCAGTGAGTTTTGTGATATAAAATCGCATTTTTAATTGTATTGTATGCATATTTTATTGTATTTTATTGGACCAACATTTTTAAAAACAATTTTCCAAAGGTAATAAAATCTTTTTATAATCTCTGTGAGTTTTGTGATATAAAATCGCATTTTAAAATTGTATTGTATGAATATTAAATTGTATAAATTGTATTATTTTGACAATTCCTATACATGTATATGTCGAAAGTTTAATAAAGTGATTGATTGATATCTCAGAAACAACACATACAAAATCATTTAAACTCACCCATTTTTCTAACGACCCATCCCACTATAACATAATAAAATTTTAGCCCACTTGACAGAGAGCTAATTTCTCTTATGTTTTCGTGCGGGGTGGGGTCTTTTATATATTATTAAAAATAAACGTTTATATTATCATAATCACTATTATCCCATTAAAATATTCTTGTTATGTAAGGGAAAGGACACATGAAGAAAAATTATTCGAAAAACACCGATTAAAATTTGGAACATCGTGTTTTCAACAAACTCCGGCATAGACATCATGTTACTACGATGACCCAGCATCCATTCGAATTGCATGATGTGACAAGACTCTCGGCTGAGAGCATTAAAATTCAAAAATGACCGATCATGAAAACACAGGCCAAGACAAGGGTCAAGATTAATCCAGTTCGAACTAAGCATCACCTTCGAGAATCTGCCATGTACCGAGATGACGCAGCAGCATTTCACCTTCACTTGGCTCGCGTCGGAATTCGAATTCGAAAAAGCGCAATTCCCGTTCGTTGGGAAAGCGAGTGGAGCGAGCGCTTGTCCGGAAATGAAAGGCGAACGCAGCAGGACTGCGAAAACAGGAGACAAGGAAGGCAAGGGTGCATGCACACAGGAGTGGCGGGCTCATCACATTGTCATTACGTGTACGAAAGGTCGCTCATTTGTGATTCGGCACGAGTAGGGGCCGTTACCACCACATGCCCACTGACAACTTTACGAGGAGCACCACTTCAAACCACATGTTACACTTTGGATCGCTGCTTTATGCCCACTACATGACGTACAGGCCCTCCTCCTCTTCTTCCTTCCTCGCTGGCTTTGCATACTCCCCGAGCGGGCATGTTCTTGCTCTAAATTACTTGAGCCTGTCAACCACCTCGAATGGCACAGGGTTGTCGTCGACTTCTACGAATTCATGTGAGTTCCAGCAGAAACACTAAAACTAAACTAAACACTTGACTATATTTTTTGTCTGTGTGAATACTGCAGTCGAAAATACCACTTTCCGATCCGCCTGAGCCAGTTTTTTTAAGGGCAATTGAGGATCAACTGACCAACCTTCTTTCTGCCCCCTTCCCCCCAAGCTTCGATCGAAATGTTCATAGTCCGAGAGCCTAATCATCTTGCACCCAAGACATGCTATTAGACCAGGATCCCACGCCTATTTTCAAAAATGATTAATAACAGGCTGAATCTTCCTCAGTAGCTTCATTTTGCCGAGACGACCAACTTTTTCTTCTTCCAAAATTCTCGATAGTGGTAGCTAATAAACCGCGCAGGTCGATTTGGTGAGTGCAACAACGTCATTAATAACAGTTACTTTCCCAGTCCTACGCTCCGAAATTGTCAATTCCATGGTAAAAAAATTATTAGTAACAGGCTAAATCTTCGTGAGTAGCTTCGTTTTGATGAGACGTCCAACTTTTACCTCTACGAAAATTCTCGAAAGTGGTAGTTAATAAAATTCGCAGGCGTCAATCATGTCGATTTGGTGAGTGCAAAAACGTCATTAATAACAGTTAGTTTTCCAGTTGAACCTCGAGATATTTCGGTAAAGTACTCGAAAAAAATTTTGTCCTACAAAATGCATGGTAGGACTGAAGAGTGTCCCACTCCCAACATGTACCAATGACATGGTCATAAGAAATCATTATTTACCAGCGGATTTTTTTACCGTTGCTTGGTTAATATCTGTATAATTGAATGGTCACATTGTCCTACAAATTGAATGGTAGGTGTTCCCAGTCCTACGCTCCGAAATTGTCAATTCCATGGTAAGAAAAATATTAGTAACAGGCTAAATCTTCGTGAGTAGCTTCGTTTTGATGAGACGCCCAACTTTTACCTCTATAAAAATTCTCGAAAGTGGTAAGTAGCTAATAAAATTCGCAGGCGTCAATCATGTCGATTTGGTGAGTGCAAAAAAGTCATTAATAACAGTTAATTTTTCAGTTAAACCTCGAGATATTTCGAAAAAATGTTTGTCCTACAAAATGCATGGTAGGACTGAAGAGTCCCCCACTTCCAACATGTACCAATGACGTGGTCATAAGAAATCATCAGTACCCAGTGGACTTTTCTACCATTGCTTACTTTATATTTGTATAATTGTAGGTTTTCCCAGTCCTACGTGCAAAAGCCGTAGTATACAGGGTGCTCCATTATGGTTTTGTACAAACTGCAAATGGTGAATCTTTGGCTAATTACAGAATGAAAAGTTCATATGAACATGTGTCCGCAAATGTTTCGTTTAGGAGATACATGGTATTGAAGTTGAAATTTTAAATTCAATAATTTTGAATAAAATTTGGTGAAAGGGGTTTATTCGAGGTGGAAATCGAAATTTGTCATCAAATATAATATCTTCTTTCGAACTGGACTTTTTGAGGCCTCTGGAGACATCATATATCCTATTTTACCGTAGAGCATATTTTCACAATTCGTCTGACCTATTCGAAAGTTTTCTATTATAAATTTCAGCTGTTCAGACGATGTGGTGTTGCAGGTTTTTCCGGGTTTCCCTGCATCTGCATCATTTAAGCCACCTCGGAGGGCAGATTGATTATTTCAATGTTTTTACTTTGTTACTGTTCTTTTCAATATGTTTATAAAATGTATGAACGCTAAACAAAATTTTCTACTGTTTTCATAAACTTTTCACGTAAATTATGATATTTTTGAATTGAACAAACACCAAACCACAATTTCAAAATAATAATAATTATTTTGAATAATTTTTGTAAGACTAGCGATACACACTCGTTTTTTTCTACGACACTTTCACTTGGACATTATTCATTCAAACAAAGAAAAAGCATATCCAGTGTTCAGCTCCTAGAAATATTCAATAAATTACCAAAACAAATAAAAAATTCAAAAACTATTATTTCATTTTATAAATATTTGAAAGAAAATTTACTATTGACGTGATGTTCATAAGCATATACAAAAAATGTATGAATTATTTGTATTATTTTATAGTCTATTTTAATTTGTTTAGTTTAATCATTAATTCACTTTCAAACTTCCTTGAACCAGAACTTGTTCTGACTGAAAGTTATTCCTTCAATAAATAAATAAATTCCAATATCGGTACCATCAGCAGAAAAAAGTTTCTCTAGCTTGAAGATACTAAATACATGGATGAGGTCTACTATGTAGAAAATCTCATATATGATGAGATTTGGAAATTTATAATATAAATAGAACTTAATTATTGATCTGATTGTGAGCTGTGGGACTGCTAAACATTTTGATTTACTTTTTTTCATACAAAAAAATTACTTATCATGGAAATGTACACTGATTTTATTTTTGTGATATGTGAATTTTTTTTCTTGATTTCATCATTTTTGTTATGTTAAATGGAGTATGATGACTTATTTTCTTTTTGTGATATAGAGATGGTACGTTGTTTTTATTGTATATACCTTTTGATAATAATAATAATTATATGTTCTCATCAATATAGTAATATCAATACAATTTAGAGCAAAAATGGCTAATGACCATAGCAGTCGATGCCAAAACACCAAGGAAAAAAAAAGATCATAAAATAAACAATGAAGACAACCGCTGAAGTAGACAACCACTTGTTTGCGGTGATATTAACAAATTGAAACAGTTTAAATATAAAATTGAAGTAAAATGAAATAAAATAAAAGTAGGATATTATGAAAATATGTACTGGAAATATAAGGAGGCAAATTTTCAGGACTGATTCTATTTCTCTTTTATTAATTGTGTTTATTGATGGTCAGTCGAACGATTTAGGTGGACTAAGTATACATTTATATTTTATAAGAGATAACACACGTTCTTGAGATCAATAAGGCTATGAATGTAAATCCAATTTTTGGATTGTTTCTTGAAAAGTGATGAGGAGTTTATTTATTTTCAAAGCGCAAGGAAGAAGTAACTTCTTTCAGTAATAGTTTTGGAAACTTGTGGAACTCTAGAAGTAGTATTTCTATTTCTTGTGGAATATTCATGTGCTTATGTTGATTAACCAATAGAGAAGATGCATATATTAATATCGTTCAGTCATTCATGCTTAAAAATCGAACGTTATACCTACAATTTGGGAATAAGTTCAGTCGTAAAAAAATTGGATTTTGTGACTATTTCGATGGATTGTATCTCACTGGAGGTTGTCAGCGAATCTAAAAGTCTTGGAGTAATTCTTGATTCTGATCTAAAATTCTAGAAACACATCAATAAACAAATTCAGCTTGCATCTTCTTCACTAAAACTCTTATGTCAACAGGCTCCTGGTATGTCCCATGTTTAACAAGTCAGATTTTGAAAAAAAAGGGCAGAATTAGAAAACACATGGGTGAATTTCATTCAAACGTCGTGAGACTGGGTGGTAAATATTTGGAGATAAAGGGCACATCGACTTTTTCGATTTTATTCAAATCATTTAACACAGAAAGTTAAATCAAAACTTGTAATAACAATACGTCATCAATCTGAGATCATCTTTCGCCAACGGAAAACACATATATGATAAACTATATATGGTTAGACACTTGATTATTTATTTGAACACCAAATTTGGAAATGCATTTTACTATGGAAAACATCTTTCAGTAGTAGATGACGCACAAAATTGAAGCAATGTATGCCAATGAAGCCAGTCAAAGTGGTTTCAACCTTTGAGGGTTGCATGCATGCTCACGAACATGCCTAATTTTTCTGGAATATATAGTTTTCGGCATGTGTTCCTCTTTAGATGTTTTGTTAACCGAAGCTCCTCGAAAAAATCATCAATCGCTCTACTGTTACCACTTTGACCCGACGAGTTTAGTCCTCACACCCCTTTGTCGTCACTTTGGAGAACGTCACTTTACTACGGTTTTCTTTAAAAAAACGTAAAACTTTGGCGAGAAAGCCAACAACTGGTCTTTCTAGATCTTGCCAAGGCCGTGGATCACTTTCATCTATTCAAGGCCTTAGAGAGATAGGATATAAGAGGAATAGCACTGACTCCTTGAAAAACTACCCAACAGATCGAAGATATTCGGTGAAACTTGTTGAAACACTAATTCACGAAAATAAATTATTTTATGGAGCTCCACAAGGAACTGTTCTTGGGCCAATATTGTTCTCATCGTATATATAAACTACTCCTTCTCCCAAAAATATAATGGTCAAATGTACAGCTTCAATTCAATTCAATTCTTTATTGGTGTTAGGACACAAAAGTGTTTACACAAGTCATTTGAAGTTGTACATAAAACAATTACAAAAATACAATATAGGTACAGAAAAGCTTTGAAAAAAAAAAGAGATAAAATCGTACATTAAAAGTCTGACAGACATTAAAATTAGGTTAAAATTTGTATAATTGAGTTGTTCTGAAATGTGGTACTCTTACATTGAAAAACTCATTGACATAAAACGCATGTTGTAGAAGAAATTGTTTGAGTTTCAATTTGAAATTTTTGAATTCTAGTTCCTTGGCTTCCGCAGGGAGGGCGTTGTATAGCTTGGGTGCCCAATAGGAGATTCCATCGCGTGTTCTCGACAGTCTCAAATAATTGACTTGGATGTTTTGACGATTTCGTGTAGGGTAGTCATGAATTTGGGAGTGGTTTATATATTCATGCAAGTTTTCTTTTATGTATAATAGACATTGTAATATATATATATATATATATATATATATATATATAATATATATATATATATATATATATATATATATATATTAATTATAGTTAATACCTTATGTTCTTTGAATTTGTCCCTACAGTCGTCTCCGTATTTCAGACCAGAAACAACTCTCAATGCTCTTCTCTGTATACTGAAGATTTGAGAGCATTGGCTTGAGTGTCCCCATACTAATATGGCATAGGATATGGAGGATTGAATGAGGCCGTGATAGGCTGTAAGTGAAGTACTCAGGTTCACGATTTTCGAAAGACTTCGTAGTAAGAAAGTAAAGCTCGACAATTTCTTACATAGAAATTTACAGTGTTCTTGCCAGGTCATTTTTTCGTCAATGTAAACTCCTAAAAATTTGGTACACTTGGATGTGAATCTAATTTCGCCAGTATTTCTCATACTGAAAAGCATATGTTCTGTTTTCGATTCAATGACTTTCAGTTTATTTGATAGGAACCATCGTTCTATTCGTTCTTTTTCAGTTTCAACTGTGGAAATCAGAGTACTTAAATTTTTTCCTGAATGTATGAACGTGCTGTCATCAGCAAATAGTATAAACTTTGATAGTGGAGATGAATAGGGCAAGTCATTTATAAATACAAGAAAAAGTAGTGGTCCTAAAACGGATCCTTGGGGGACACCATATTGTATATTGAGTAGAGAAGATTTTTTATTTTGGAAAAGAACGAATTGGACTCGGTTTTCTAGGTAAGATTTTATCAAGTTGATACTTTCTTCATGGATATTATAATATTGAAGTTTTTTGAGTAAAATATCATGTGAAACGCAATCAAACGCCTTTGTCAAGTCCAGGTAATTTGCATAAATGAAATCATTGTTTTCGAAACCTTTATTTACAATTTGTGTCAATCTGCTAATAGCCGATGTGGTTGAATGATTTTTTCTGAATCCGAATTATTCTTGAAGAAAGAGATTTTCTGATTCAAAATGAGATGTCATTTGGATTTTTAAGATAACTTCGAATAGTTTGGCAAAAGTTGGAATAATAGAAATTGGTCTGAAATTTGAGGGCTCTGTGTAGGATTCTTTTTTATGTATGGGCACCACTTTTGATATTTTCAGAACATCAGGAAACTTTTTCAGAGAAATGCATTTATTTATTAATTTCGTTAGAGGGATAAGAATGATATCCTTGATTGCTAGCACAACTTTGAGATTTAAAGAATAAGCGTCTTTGCTATTAGTTTTTCGCAATTTATTGATCATATCTCTTACATGTATAAAGCTGACTTGCCTGAAGTTGAATGACTTTATATCATGACCAGGTTTCGGTAAATACTGTTCGAAAGATATGTCTGTTTTTGGTAGATCATTTATTATAACACTGGCAACATTGCCGACGATGTAACTATCCTTTAGTCCTCCGACTCATGAATGAATCTAAAATTTGAAATTGCGCAATATGTGGGAAACATTTTCAACTGGTCAGTTAATTAACTGACAATAAAAAAAGTTCTATATTTCATTTGCTAGCTACGGAAATCATCAGTCAGATTTCAAAATTCTGCTCAAAATAAATAAGATGAAAAAATTCCTTCTGAAAAACCAACCAGGTTCATGCATTCGTTTCTCCCACTGCTTGCCTACAGATTCATAACTTATCTGAAAATGTGGCTATAATCAAAACAGTAGAAAAATATAACCTGCACACCCAAATAAAATATGAAACCTGAGTTTGAAAGTGTTATTTTATTCATGATATTTATGGTATTTCCATCCCAAAATACAAACCATTTGTTGAGTGAATTAACTTAGAGTGTTGTTGAAATTTTGTCTCCGATAGTTTGAGTGAACTTTGAAGATTTTATGCATTGGATGAAATGAACAGGATAAGCCTCAAGTCTTAAACTTGAATTTGTTATTTTTGTGAAGTTGTAATTAAGCTCAGTGCAATCTCAAATTGTAAAAATGTCAACGTTAGAACTATAAACAAAACAATTAGTGAATATTTCATATACAGTGCGGTTTTTTTAGCCCCCCCCCCACTGTTAACTTTTGAACGGTTTGACGCACATACATGGAACAAAAACCATTTTGAATGGTATCACCGTAACTTCTTTTTAAAATAAATGATATTGTGGTTGCCCGAAAAAGGGGCAAGTGGGAGGGGGGCAAATCCATCAATAAAATTTCAAATGGCCAAGGGGAGTCCAATTTCACATCGTTGAGACAGGAATTCAATTCTCTTTTCAACCATACATTTTTTTTTTTTGATTTTCGTCAGTACGTATTCTCACAATTTCTTTCTCTTTGCCTTTCGAAATTTTCAAGATGATATGCCCCCAGCGCCTTCTGTCCAGCAATTGCAGTGTATCTTCTCTTCAGAAGTAGTAATGGTAATACCATTCAAAATATTTTTTATCCAATGTTCCACATTAAATCGTTCGAATTTATTGAGATAAGGGTACAGTTCAGCACTTATACTTGTTATTTCGAGTGTACATGTTAAAAAAACATCGACAAAATCTGAAAAAATTTAGCTGGTCGAAAAGAGAATTGAATTCTCTTTTTAACGATATGTCACTTGACCCCCCCATGATGTTGAAATTTTAAAATTGATTTGCTCCCCCGCCTCATCTTTCAAGTAACCACAATATATTTCATTTAAAAATCAGTATCGGTGATACCATATTCGAAATGGTTTCATGTTTGAACGTCAAACCGTTTAAAAGTTAACCTTTCTTCAGATAAATAATACAGAAAATCTCAAAAAATATTTTATATCATAAATGTATCATACTGAGCAACAAGAAATTTGGAAAAAATTGCGAAAATGAAATCGAAAAAATCCGTAAAAATAGTAGTAAAAATATCAGACAGTCACATAATTTAATTACAAGAAATGTTACCTTCCTGATCCCCTGAAGGCTAGATAGAGATCACGTGAGACGTGGAATATTGCTGCAAAAACTCGTGAAAATATAATCGGAAAATCCCGTGAAAACAGTGAAAAAGCATCGGCCCCTGCGGCTAGATAGAGAACGCGTAGATATTTCTGACCTCATTGAGTGGTTGCCAGTAAAGAAACTCCTTGAGTATCGAAAATTGGACATTCACCTGTATATCTCCAAAACAAAATGACGTATTTAACTGAAATACATGAGTGTAAACGAGAAACGAAAACAATATAAAAGTTGAAAAATATAAAAAATTGCACTCATAATTCTCTATTTTACAAAGGAATATACAATTTCATTGACCTCCCACAAGAAATAAAAGCGAGTGGTTCAATAACTACTTTCAAATGACGACTGAAAGACTACTGATTGAAACATTAATATGTATCTATTTTTATGTATGTATTTTTTACCAAAGGAACTGCATTTTAATATATTTTAATTTTTAACCGGAGTTAGCATTTAAATTGAACAAATTCCAACGCAGAAAAGTACAAAATAAAATAAACGTAAAAAACAAACTTTTAATTATAAAGTAGTGAACTGAAACGTAAAATAATATATATTGTGTGAAAAACTAATAACTTTAAAAAATATAAATATTTTATAAAACGCTTGTGGGTTTTATTAAGCGTAATGACGTTTCACGCTTCAAGCTTTTAAGAAAATACAAAATTTTCAAAAGTTCTTTATTTTTCATATAACACATATTATTTTTTACGTTATAGTTCACTAGTTTATAAATGAAAGCATGTTTTTAATACGTTTTTATACGTTTATTTCATTACAATACTCAAAGTTACAATGTGTAAACTGGTGAATTTTTTCAGTGATTCCTCCCACCCTCTCTTTAAAACAACGAGTCCACCGACACAAGTTTCGAATTAAAAACGAACTAATAGCTCACAGCCTAATCAAATTTGCGTCAGACGAAAAGCGATCCTTCAGAGACCGAATTAGTCCTCTTATTTAGCGGCGAATTACCAAAAAGTCATCAGAATTTGCAATAGGGTCTGACGATGACGCTGAGATATTCGAAGGCTCTTTCATTCGTTCTTTCTTCCATTGTTGCATGCCCCTGTACCGTTAAATATGACGCTGTTGATATATTCGAAGGGAAAAGTGCCTTTGAAATTCGTCGGGCCCTCCGAACGCACATGAAGAGTGGGCTTTATTAGAAGGAAATTCCATTTAGAGCCAAATAACGGAAAATTTAAAACTCGCGTTTCTGTCACAGTGTGTTACGTATCGATAACTCATTCCGTAGTGGAAAGTGACTGCGCTTATACTACGTTCCATCGGATTTTCGTCTCTGGATGCAGTTTCGAAAATTTATGTAGAGAACGCGAAAAAAATAATAATAGCGGTTTAGAAATATTTTGTCACTTTGAAAATGTTTCGTATACCATTCAGAAATTTGTTGTAAAGAGATGAAGCATTGTGCGCAATCCGCAATCGAAGTCCTTTTGAGCACGAATTACATTCGAGCCATAAGTAGGAATCATTGCCTCTTGAACGATTAATTAACAAAAATACGTCGAAATAATTCCAGGCAGACAGTAAACACCAGACAAACTGAAAAATTATAGACTGTGTGCACAGTGGTAAAGTGAAATCACGAACAATCATAGAAAACTGTACTTCGACCATATTCGATTTTTGCACTCGGACACGTGGGATTAATGTGTAATTTACAGAATTTGTATTCCATTAATGTATTACAATTTCATCTTGCAATTTGTGAGTGACCTAATTATTAATATGATAAAAATTAAAAATAAAATTACCTATATTCTTACATGGTGGTTCTTCGGGTTGTAAGGCCGACGTGTGTTAAGAGAAGAACTCGACGTTTCGCCAACACGAGTGGTTAGCATTTTCAAGAGTTATTTTAAAAATTTTCGCTTTCTGTAGTAGCAGTCAAATGCTTGACATTTGTTATACGTTGTCTCAATAAATACCTGTGATTTGACGTTCTTACATCTGATTGGTCCATAGCGTTAGCAGACATCATAGAATCGTTCGTACCGTTATTTTGTGTATAGGGAGCTAATTGAGAATTTTTGAGAACTGGAAGCCAAACCTTGTTCAATTGTAGTCCTTCTTCGGTTCTGTTGAAGTTGCTGTGGTGTTTCTGGATTTCAATTGCTTCCCGGAAGAGTCTTGGGTAATACGCAGATGTTGAAGAGATGACTTGGGTTTCTTCAAATTTCACTCTATGGTTATCGTTGTTGAGAGTATGTTCTGCGACAGCGGATTTCTGTGTGTGCCCTAACCTACAGCAAGCCTTGTGCTCTTTGATTCTTGTTTTAACGGAGCGTTTCGTGGTTCCGATATAAACGCTGCCACAGGAACATGGAATGCGATAAACCCCAGAAGAGCATAGTACGTCTCGTTTGTCCTTCGCTGATCTAAAGTGGCCTTTCAGTTTCTTTGAAGGTTTATAAACGGTTTTAATCTCATATTCTCTTAGAATACGGCCGATACGATCAGTAACTCTGGGAACATATGGTAAGAATGCTTTTCTTTTTTCGGTGTTGGTTTGACTACTACTTGGTTAACTGAATGGACAGTCATTTGGTCTACCATTGATTCTTCCGTCTCTTATTTCTCTTCTATTTTTCATACACCTCTCAATATCTCTTTCTTTGTATCCATTAGAAAGAAGAGCGTTTTTCAGATGTTTCAGTTCAGCTTCCAGGTATTCAGGTTCGCAAATTCTTCTAGCTCGATCAACTAATGTCTTGATTACACCTTGTTTTTGGCACGGATGATGGTTTGAGGTATTGTGGAGATATCGATCAGTGTGTGTTGGTTTTCTATATACCGTATGCCCCAGACATCTTTCTTTTCGAGAAATGAGAACGTCTAAGAATGCCAGTTTCTTCTCATTTTCAATTTCCATGGTAAATTGAATATTCGGGTGTATGTCATTGATATGGTTAAGGAATTCATTGAGTTTTTCTGGTCCATGGCTCCAAATTATAAACTTATCGTCTACATATCGTAACCATACCTTGGGTTTTAAATTTGCAGTTTCAATTGCCTTTTCTTCTAGTTTTTCCATAAAGAAATTAGCAATAACTGGGCTAAGTGGGCTTCCCATTGAAACACCATCTAATTGCTCATATATTTTGTTATTGAAAATGAAATATGAAGATGTTAAGCATATTTTGAAGAGATTGGGAAAAGTAGTTCAATTTCCCTCATGGCTTCATCTAACGGGACCTTTGTGAACAGGGATACTATATCAAAGCTGACTAGAACGTCATTTGGATCAATGGTAATCTCTTTGATCTTTTCGATGAAATGTGTGGAATCTCTCACATATTCTATTGGTTGTTTCCAGGAGAAAATATTAATTAACGTATTACATTTTTGTCAATATGTGATTTAAAAAAATATATAAAAATATAAAACTCAACATATCTATGGTTAGTCTTTTCTGTGTTCGAATGAAGATTATTGTAAAATCTAAATTATTCCTAACCTGAAACAGTTTATAGAGATGTGTGTTATTGTCTCAATTAGCTTGTTCGTTTTTCTTTCGTTTGATGTAATTCAATGTGCTTGTTACATTTTTCAAGTTACATATTTGTGATACATTAAAAAAAAATCGTTTTTGAAAGAGAATGGGTTTTTGGATATTATGTTCCGTAAAAAGCCTATGAAATCTTTAATTGATTTGAAATCGACATGAAATTTGGTGTACTTATACAAAACAGATGAATCTTACAAAATTGTGTCAAAAAGTCTGAAGAAATAATAATTATCGGAAAAAAACTCATTTTGACTAGATTTGAACTTTTCAATTCAAGAACGGTTAGAGATTGAGCAATTCAGCGAAAGCCAATCGATTCGGGATGGCGAAATCAGTAGATTCTGTAATTTTCAAGTTGGTAAAAGAAAAAAAATTACCCGAAGAAAGTTTTAAGGGGCAGACCCCTAAAAACTACGAAAAATACAAAATTGGCAGATCTATTTGAAATTCTAAATACGTCAAATTTTACGCTGATTCCGAAAATGTACAATTTGTATATGCTTAGGTACCAGATTTAGCCGGAAAAGGAAATGATAAATAATAATAGTAAAGAGCCCATAAATAAGAATTGACTTGGAATTTGGTGTACTTATACAAAGCAGATTGAATTTCACGAAATTGTGTCCAAAAATCTGGAGAAAAACAACTTATTTCAACTCGATTTGTACTTTTCAATTCAGGAACGGTTTGAGATAGATTAGTGTAAGCTTTGGGAAGAGCGAATAAAGATGCAGTTCTGTGATTATAATTAAATTGCCAGTGAACTAATTTTCTTAGGAAATACGTGGAGTCGATTCCATTGTGCAGTCATTTATACATAAATAGTGCAGAAGCAATTTCTCGCCTGTGCTCTTGCTTGATGAAATTCAATTTTTTCAAAAGCATTATTTAAGGAATATCAAAGGACTACACTCCAGTTTTTTTGAGATGGAGATTTCTAACATTTTTTTTTGTACCTTTTCAGCAGTGTTCCTGTATGCTCCTGACGTTGGTGTTGTATACTATTATAAAATCAAATCAAATTTTATTGAGTCCTTTTCCTATTCACAAAAAACAGATTGGACGGGTCATAAAAACATCTTGGATAAAGATGTAAGGGGTATATAAAAGATATAACAGAGTAAAAAGACAATACTGAACATAGACAAGAATTAAATAATATGTAAACGAATTATACGGCGCTGAGCGAGGTAAGTTTAAATAATAGAGTAAGTACGCAGTGATATCAATGGGCGTTGATATAACTTTCGAACTCTTCTACAGAGTAAAAGCATTATTTTATAAGAAGTTTTTTAATTTGGCATTTGAAAACATTTCGAGCTCTTCAAAAAATAAGGAAGTTTGTTGAAGAGGTAACTACCTGCAGAGATCGGTGATTTTTTTTGGAAAGAGTGTTTTGCTATGTTTATTAATATATTATTTTTATTTCTGGTATTGTGGTATCACAATGTTTGATAAAATTATTTTTGTTGATATAAATGTATGACATTAAATTCATTATGTATATGGATGGTGCCGTGAGAATACTATAATTTCTGAAAGTATCTTTGCAGGATGCTCTGTAGGATAGTCCGAAAATACGCCGAATGATTCGTTTTTGCAAAATAAATGCACGTTTCATGTCAGAGACAATTATTGGGTCCGCAGATCGTGGGAATTGGCAAATAGCTATTTGACCATGGTGATCCGAGAGTCCCGGGTCCAAGTGTTTTGTTTGGGTAAGATGTGGCATGTTCGATACAATATAATCTATGGAGGAGTAACTGGTGAATGTTGACGTTGTGAAAATTCTGGTATTCTCAGTTATTAATGAAGTCATCTCGTAGGAATTAAAAAGGTCAAATAACAATTTTGATTCTGAGCTGTTGCCGTATTGGTGTATATTGAAATCACCGAACAATAAAACACATTTACATTTTTTTTTAAAGCGATAGAAATTGCTTCCGATAGGACGGTTGAAGAAAATGTTAAGGTTTTCAGTATCGTTTGATGGGGGTCTGTAGACGTTGATTGTGCAATATTTCTTACGAAAAGCAATAGCGGAACATTCTAAAATTAATTCTATTGAGAGATTGTTGATGGAATTAACTGGTTTACACTGAGGTACGATATCATTTCTACAAAAAATAGCCGAACCACCGTGTATATGATCGTTACGACTGAAGTGACTCAGTAGTTTATAGTTTTTTATATGAAAGTTCTCAACATGCATTTTTTTAAGCCAGTGTTCACTAAACAACAGAAAGGAAAAAGATTTGTCATTAATGAAGGCTTCGATTAAATTGAGTTTATTTGAGATGCACTGAATGTTGATACTGAAGACACTAAAAGAGTCTGCGTCAGCAATTTGGTCGCATATGAGCGAGCGATAAATGTTTTATATCTGTGAATCTACAGGAGTTTCTAATTATGAATCCTAAAATCTTATATGCTCTATTCAGGATTGTATTCACGTGGTAATTAAAGTTTAGTTCCCTATAAAAGTAAACACCTAGAGCTCATTTAACAACATTTTTATCAGCCAGATTATTATTGTTCATGGTATTTTCTTATTGAACTTTTTTTTTCTTGAAAAAGACACTGAAAAACATTTTCCTGTATAGAGAGGAATGCTGTTTTTCTCTGACCAGGTTGCTACTGCTTCCAAATCTTTTTGTAGAATATGACAATCATCGATGTTATCAATCTTTCTATATAATTTGAATTCATCTGCGAAGATCAAACATTCGGATGATCTCACACAATTTGGAAATGTATTTATCAAGCACAGAATGAAAAGTGGACCCCCCTTGAATACCACATATTGTTGGCGGCCCTTCAAATAAGACGCTCATAGTTCTAACATTTCAATTGAAAACCCTAGCTTACATAAGTTATTGAGTAAATTGTCGTGGTCGACTTTGTCGGATGCTTTTGAAAAGTCATAATCAAAACATCGGAACATCTGGAAATTGGCAAACAAAAAAGTTTCATACATGATAGGCTAGTATACCATTTTTATTTTCCGAGATTGGTTATGTCCAGCGTGGCTTTAGCCGGGGAAGTAGTTGTTTTCTGTTAGAAAAAAGTAACTTCAATTTTACCGAAGGTTTTTTTTTAATTCACCATGTATATTTCGACTTCGGTAATAGGTACATTATACTTTGCGAAAATAAACATGAATCCTACTTCAAAATCTTCAAAATTGAATCAACACTGTTTTCGACTTTGAAATTTGAATATTTTCAAATTACAGACTTGCATCACACACTATTTCATCATCAAAACCCAGAGCAACGCATGATGTGATCGAGACGTGGCTGTCAAATGTCATGCGACCTATCAACCCCATACTAATGAGATGCAAATTCCTCGAAACTATTATACAGGTGGTCTTAACATCCGGCCCATCTTATATAGTACTCTACTTTCTGGTACAGGAGGCACTTGCAATTGAGTCTTTTTGGGAACGTTGCACAGATATCTGTCAGATGTACAATGTCTGTAGTGGCTTTAGCCAGGAAACTAGTTATTTTCTGTCGGAAATCTGCACAACGTGGAGTAAAAATAGGGTTTTCAAACATCTCTGACTTTTTTTTCAATTTTCTGACTTGTTCTGAATCCGATCTGCTATTAATTTACTGAAGCTTCAGCTTCTCACCCAAAAAAACTAATCACTTCATAACTA
Source organism: Chrysolina oricalcia (assembly GCA_944452925.2). Taxonomy (NCBI): domain Eukaryota; kingdom Metazoa; phylum Arthropoda; class Insecta; order Coleoptera; family Chrysomelidae; genus Chrysolina; species Chrysolina oricalcia. The sequence continues at coordinate 6,062,638 of OX101809.2, read as the reverse complement.
CTACATTTTTCATCCTGAAAAATGAACAAATAGATCTTCAATAAATAGTTTTTTTCTTTGGCAAGTAAAAGTATAGAAATAAAATAGAATCTAGCATTTATTCACCTTAACAATACTATAATATTACAAGGTTTTGACAAAATGAACAAATAAGATTTAAACAATTACAATATAAATATCACAGTTCAAGTGAAAGTTCTCCACTAGACAGTTTGACTAGTACTTTGTAATTACTGTCTATTTATAGATTGTAACTTACATTATTTTTCATTTGGTGTTGAAGTCAAATGCTAAAAATTCGTCAATACGTTTCTAAGCAAATATTCTTCATGCAATTTGAAAACGAAACTGTATTCAAGTTTGACTGAAATTCTCCAAAACAGCGTCACAATACTAGAAGAGATATTGAAGGAGTAAAGATGGCCTATTTCAACTTACAAGTATATATTTTTTGTGTAAATTGGAAGATTTTATTTCCTCTTTATTTATCATTCATGATGAATTTACACATATTAAATGCCACCACGATAGAACATAAAAAGACAATACTGAACATAGACAAGAATTAAATAATATGTAAACGAATTATGCGGCGCTGAGCGAGGTAAGTTTAAATAATAGAGTAAGTACGCAGTGATATCAATGGGCGTTGATATAACTTTCGAACTCTTCTACAGAGTAAAAGCATTATTTTATAAGAAGTTTTTTAATTTGGCATTTGAAAACTTCTAAACATTTCGAGCTCTTCAAAAAATAAGGAAGTTTGTTGAAGAGGTAACTACCTGCAGAGATGGGTGATTTTTTTTGGAAAGAGTGTTTTGCTATGTTTATTAATATATTATTTTTATTTCTGGTATTGTGGTATCACAATGTTTGATAAAATTATTTTTGTTGATATAAATGTATGACATTAAATTCATTATGTATATGGATGGTGCCGTGAGAATACTATAATTTCTGAAAGTATCTTTGCAGGATGCTCTGTAGGATAGTCCGAAAATACGCCGAATGATTCGTTTTTGCAAAATAAATGCACGTTTCATGTCAGAGACAATTATTGGGTCCGCAGATCGTGGGAATTGGCAAATAGCTATTTGACCATGGTGATCCGAGAGTCCCGGGTCCAAGTGTTTTGTTTGGGTAAGATGTGGCATGTTCGATACAATATAATCTATGGAGGAGTAACTGGTGAATGTTGACGTTGTGAAAATTCTGGTATTCTCAGTTATTAATGAAGTCATCTCGTAGGAATTAAAAAGGTCAAATAACAATTTTGATTCTGAGCTGTTGCCGTATTGGTGTATATTGAAATCACCGAACAATAAAACACATTTACATTTTTTTTTAAAGCGATAGAAATTGCTTCCGATAGGACGGTTGAAGAAAATGTTAAGGTTTTCAGTATCGTTTGATGGGGGTCTGTAGACGTTGATTGTGCAATATTTCTTACGAAAAGCAATAGCGGAACATTCTAAAATTAATTCTATTGAGAGATTGTTGATGGAATTAACTGGTTTACACTGAGGTACGATATCATTTCTACAAAAAATAGCCGAACCACCGTGTATATGATCGTTACGACTGAAGTGACTCAGTAGTTTATAGTTTTTTATATGAAAGTTCTCAACATGCATTTTTTTAAGCCAGTGTTCACTAAACAACAGAAAGGAAAAAGATTTGTCATTAATGAAGGCTTCGATTAAATTGAGTTTATTTGAGATGCACTGAATGTTGATACTGAAGACACTAAAAGAGTCTGCGTCAGCAATTTGGTCGCATATGAGCGAGCGATAAATGTTTTAGATCTGTGAATCTACAGGAGTTTCTAATTATGAATCCTAAAATCTTATATGCTCTATTCAGGATTGTATTCACGTGGTAATTAAAGTTTAGTTCCCTATAAAAGTAAACACCTAGAGCTCATTTAACAACATTTTTATCAGCCAGATTATTATTGTTCATGGTATTTTCTTATTGAACTTTTTTTTTCTTGAAAAAGACACTGAAAAACATTTTCCTGTATAGAGAGGAATGCTGTTTTTCTCTGACCAGGTTGCTACTGCTTCCAAATCTTTTTGTAGAATATGACAATCATCGATGTTATCAATCTTTCTATATAATTTGAATTCATCTGCGAAGATCAAACATTCGGATGATCTCACACAATTTGGAAATGTATTTATCAAGCACAGAATGAAAAGTGGACCCCCCTTGAATACCACATATTGTTGGCGGCCCTTCAAATAAGACGCTCATAGTTCTAACATTTCAATTGAAAACCCTAGCTTACATAAGTTATTGAGTAAATTGTCGTGGTCGACTTTGTCGGATGCTTTTGAAAAGTCATAATCAAAACATCGGAACATCTGGAAATTGGCAAACAAAAAAGTTTCATACATGATAGGCTAGTATACCATTTTTATTTTCCGAGATTGGTTATGTCCAGCGTGGCTTTAGCCGGGGAAGTAGTTGTTTTCTGTTAGAAAAAAGTAACTTCAATTTTACCGAAGGTTTTTTTTTAATTCACCATGTATATTTCGACTTCGGTAATAGGTACATTATACTTTGCGAAAATAAACATGAATCCTACTTCAAAATCTTCAAAATTGAATCAACACTGTTTTCGACTTTGAAATTTGAATATTTTCAAATTACAGACTTGCATCACACACTATTTCATCATCAAAACCCAGAGCAACGCATGATGTGATCGAGACGTGGCTGTCAAATGTCATGCGACCTATCAACCCCATACTAATGAGATGCAAATTCCTCGAAACTATTATACAGGTGGTCTTAACATCCGGCCCATCTTATATAGTACTCTACTTTCTGGTACAGGAGGCACTTGCAATTGAGTCTTTTTGGGAACGTTGCACAGATATCTGTCAGATGTACAATGTCTGTAGTGGCTTTAGCCAGGAAACTAGTTATTTTCTGTCGGAAATCTGCACAACGTGGAGTAAAAATAGGGTTTTCAAACATCTCTGACTTTTTTTTCAATTTTCTGACTTGTTCTGAATCCGATCTGCTATTAATTTACTGAAGCTTCAGCTTCTCACCCAAAAAAACTAATCACTTCATAACTACTACATTTTTCATCCTGAAAAATGAACAAATAGATCTTCAATAAATAGTTTTTTTCTTTGGCAAGTAAAAGTATAGAAATAAAATAGAATCTAGCATTTATTCACCTTAACAATACAATAATATTACAAGGTTTTGACAAAATGAACAAATAAGATTTAAACAATTACAATATAAATATCACAGTTCAAGTGAAAGTTCTCCACTAGACAGTTTGACTAGTACTTTGTAATTACTGTCTATTTATAGATTGTAACTTACATTATTTTTCATTTGGTGTTGAAGTCAAATGCTAAAAATTCGTCAATACGTTTCTAAGCAAATATTCTTCATGCAATTTGAAAACGAAACTGTATTCAAGTTTGACTGAAATTCTCCAAAACAGCGTCACAATACTAGAAGAGATATTGAAGGAGTAAAGATGGCCTATTTCAACTTGATTAGTCAGATTCCGAAATGACCTGATATCAGCACACATTTTTTACTACAATTCTATTTCCAAGCTATTGTAAAAACCTAAACGGTTTCACGGATATTCTTTAATTTTACCGTATTGGTCTGTCTTGAAGTCAATGAGTAAAGTACTGTCCCGTGAATGTTTTTATTTTTTGTAGTATCTAGCATGTCTGTGCATTTTTCAATTTTGATTTCATTGAATTCAGAAAAACTAAGTTTTGGTAAGGCCCTACTCCATTTTTTAATATTTCATTTCACTGTAAATGTTTCAATAGTTTTAGCATTCTTTTGCATTGTTTCTGATTTCTTGGTATTTTTTAACATATTATTATATGAAACTCATTTTTATAGAAACCTGATAAGGTAAAGATTAAGATCGGAAACGTTGACGAAAAAAAAACTAGTTTTTCTTCAACTAAACCGATCCATATCCAAACAAATCTTCTCAATTAAATATTGTATTTCCTGTATATCATTGACATACAACACAACGTGTGTTGTGAATTGAAATACCGGGTGGCTACGGAAGTATTGCCTACGGAATATCTCAGTTATTGTATGAAGTAGGTTTGTGAAATTTGGAGCGTCGATATAATGACATAAGAGCTAGAATTTGAGCATATTGACATGTCGAAGTTAACTTCCGGTCTGACCGGAAGTAACATCAACTTTCTTATTTTAAATGGAAATCCTATTTTTTTTTCTTTTCGCTTTATTCAGCATTCAATTCCCTTTCTAATGACATATCACAAGTTGGTATCTAACCAGAAACTAGATCAGAAAAAAATTATTATTGAAATTCACCGAGTAGGCCGTGGAAGCACAATGAAAGCCAAAAATTGAAAAGTTGGCTATGGAAACCATACGTCACTTGATAACAGTTGCTACTACTGTGATATTTTATTTTCATTCGTCGGCGTTATAAAAAGCCGCCAAAAAAAATATTGGAAAAATTGGGAAAAAAACAATACTCTGTAGGTCCATAACTTAAATAGAAACATACAACTTTTTCTTGCCTGTACTATTCAGCATAACCATTCCTTTCTAATGATATAATAGAAAGTAATTTTTTGAAATGAAATACCAAAAAATCCAATTATTATTCTTCAAATAACGAAAAACAGATTTATCGAAAAAAAAAATTCAAATTGATAGGATTAAAGATAAAATAAATTCAAAACAAATGTTCGAAATGCATTCCCTCAGCGTCAATACATTTATTGACTCTGGTGATATTTTGATCTAAAACGTTTCTCAACATTTGGGGCGTGATATCTTCGAAAGCTCTACGAATTTTTACTTCTAGCTCATGTAGAGTTGTAGGCTGTGTGGAATACACCCTATTTTTAAGATGCCCCCATAGAAAAATATGTCTCTCTTGAAAGCGATTTTGAAGATAATTTCTCGCTATTCTTGAAATATGCGGAGGGGCGCCATCTTGCTGGAAGTACATTCTCTCAGTTATTTCCGCTGGTAGGTTGTTAATGAATTCCGAAATTTCTTTCGTTAAAAAATTAAAGTATCTCTCTCCGGTTAGTTGGCCTTGAAAAAGAATGGGGCCAACAATATGAGTTCTAACTATTCCTGCCCAAACATTCACACCAAATCTCTCCTGGAAGTCGCCTTGTCGAAACCGGTGCTCGTTTGCTATCGCCCAGTACCTGGAACAAAAGACCGTTCACACTTTTAGCACTTTACACTTCGACTATCGACAATAATACAAATAAGGTACAGTACCTACCTTGTATTATTCCTGTTAAATAATCCATTGTTGGTAAATAGGTGATTCTCAGCATTTTGTCGAAGAAACCAATTACAATATTCCAGGCGCCTTTCACAGTCATTTTCATACAAATGTTGATGCAACTGATACTTGAAGGATTTCAATCGATGTTTTTTCAAAATTTTCCTAGCAGAGTCCTTACTTATAGCTAATTCGGCGCCAATCTGCCTTGAGGAAATTGTGCTATCATATTGTACTAAAGCTAATACATTAATTTCAGTATCCTCATTAATAACAAATGCTTCTTGGTCTTCGTGAACATCAGGCTCAGTTCTTAATTTTTCTTCAAGCCACTGGAAATACCTTCTTGACGGTTGCTGCCTCCCTGGATATCGCTCTAAATACAATCGTTCAGCGGCATAATAATTTTTTAAACATTCACCATAAATGAGAAGCATGTCAATTTGTTCGGTTCGTGAATAACGGGGCATTTTTTGAATATTCCACTAACTGATTTCGATTTCCAAACCCTTTTAAAATGGCAGAATCAAAAACACTACTTCGAACGTCAAAATAATATGGATAGCAGCGTTCGTGACAGCTCTCATTTCTTTTTTGTTTCATTCCAAAATACATCTTAATCAGCCTACTTGTTAATATTTTGGTTCGAATGATTATTGCAATGGAATTATTATTCTGAATAGCACAAACATCGTCCATATGTAGATATTAGAATATCTATGGACGATGGCACAGACCAAGTACATTTATGTTCCTATTTAACCTAGAACCTACAGGATATAATTTATCATTCCACATTATTTTTAATTTTATTTTTGCGTATGGCGATAATCTGTTTTGTTATTTGAAGAATAATAATTGGATTTTTCGGTATCTCAGTTCAAAAAATTATTTTCTATTATATCATTAGAAAGGAATGGTTATGCTGAATAGTACAGGCAAGAAAAAGTTGTATGTTCCTATTTAAGTTATGGACCAACAGAGTATTGTTTTTTTCCCAATTTTTCCAATATTTTTTTTGGCGGCTTTTTATAACGCCGACGAATGAAAATAAAATATCACAGTAGTAGCAACTGTTATCAAGTGACGTATGGTTTCCATAGCCAACTATTCAATTTTTGGCTTTCATTTTGCTTCCGCGGCCTACTCGGTGAATTTCAATAATAATTTTTTTCTGATCTAGTTTCTGGTTAGATACCAACTTGTGATATGTCATTAGAAAGGGAATTGAATGCTGAATAAAGCGAAAAGAAAAAAAAATAGGGTTTCCATTTAAAATAAGAAAGTTGATGTTACTTCCGGTCAGACCGGAAGTTAACTTCGACATGTCAATATGCTCAAATTCTAGCTCTTATGTCATTATATCAACGCTCCAAATTTCACAAACCTACTTCATACAATAACTGAGATATTCCGTAGGCAATACTTCCGTAGCCACCCGGTATTTTATAGCTTTTCACAGATGATCGTCGCCTATTCAATTGTAATCAGCGATCAATATTTATACAAATTATTAATAACAGCGTCCAATTACGCGGATTGGTGTGTAAATGGTCTTTTTTTCGCCGGTAAAGATCTTTACGTTGGCGAAGAGAGGCGAACGAGCGATTTTTCCAACTTGGAGAAACGACTTTTTATTCCAAAACCAACTAAAAGAGGAATGCAGCTTTATTGAGGAAAAAGCATCTGTTGAGCCGACAATGGGGGTAAGTTCATAGACTGTCCGGTCTCGGTATAACCACTAACCAGACATGTCCATCTTGGGATCAAGGTGATTGCTAGGTGGATTCTGCCTTTTTCACCATCGTCGGTCTTCGTTCTTCGGCCACCGCTTTCGGCTGCGGCTGCGGCTGATGGTATTGACAGACGAGGAACGAGGAACGACATTCAGCCATCGAACACCGATAAACAATGTAATTTTTATACGCAGCCTCGTTTATTCAAAGCTGCAAGATAAATGAATTTTATACTACAATGGGATTGAAGAAGTTGATTTCTTTTAACATGTCAGGATATCTTACTGCTGCGTCTCGTTGATTGCCAGTCTTCTGTGTTTTTAAGCCGTACTTTCAGCTCGAATTTAAGGCGCTCAAGAGTACTTTCGAACAACATGAATACAGGGTGTGGCGAAAGTGTCGTCCGATGGAAGGAACGAACTTTTTCAGTTTAGGTTTGGAGTTCTTTGAAGGAATAAACACACACACACAGGACCAATTTCTTCACATACAGGATTCATCGGAAATACTGCTACAGTTATTGAAAAACAATAAAAAAGTTTCATAAAGAGCGCTGTTCTCTCGAAACTTGCAATATCACCCAATAAGCAATTTTATATTAAATCATAGTTGAGAAAAATTAAAATTGTATGTCAAATATATCCAGTACAATTGTACAAACGCTTCAAATGCAAAATTGGCACCATTTTATTGAATACTTCAGTCTTCGATAATCTTTTTTGAAGCCTTCTCCGAATATTACAAGACAATTTCAAAATCATTTTGCTGCTTTAAAAGAACTCAACACTCCCTTTATAAAACAGTTCTATTGAAGCGTTCCTAACCACGAAATAATCTTGACTATTTCTCATACAAATTTTATAAAATATCTATACAGAATGTTCATTAAGTACTTGTACAAACTTTAAGGGGTAAATCTTTGACTAATTTTAAGATTAATAGTTCACATGAACTTGTGTCAGCAAATATTTCGTTTCGGACATACAGGGTGTTGAAGTTGAAATTTTATTTTCAATTATTTTCAATAACTTTTGCTAAAAATAAGTTTTTTTTGGACAAATCTTATTCTTACACATTTTCTAAGCAAAAAAGGTATAATTGCTCCACAACGCTAGGAGCAACCGTTTTTGAGAAATTTGCAAATTTCTGCATCGATTTAGGTTATGGGGTCATTTAGGCGCCATATGAAGTTGCTCAGAAATTCACAAAAACTGAGTATGTGATAGATTTCGCTAAAATGAACATGTTTTTTTTACGATACATATAAAGAAATATTCATTCTCAAGATACAAACTGTTGAAAAACCGATCATTTTAAAAATTCAACACCCTGTATTTTGAGAAAAAATCATTTTTCGATGCATCTTGATAGAAAAAATGTTATTTATTTTGACGAGATCTATCAGATACTCAGTTTTTGTACAGTTCTGAGCCACTTCATCTGTAGCCTAAGTGACCCCATAACCTGCATCGAAGAAGAAATTTGCAAATTTCTCAAAAACGCTTGTCTCTAGCGTTGTTGACTAAGTATAACTTCTGTGTAGGAATGAGATTAAATTATAAAAAAAATTCTAAAAGTTTACTGGAAAAAAAGTTAAATTAAAATAAATAATGATAGCGAACGCAGCGCCATCTAAGTGCTACAAACAAAGTTTGATTTTTCACCTCACAAAAACCCGGTCACCAAATTTTGTGAGAAAAATTTAATTTTTTGCAGAAGTTATTCAAAATAATTGAAAATAAAATTTCAACTGCAACACCCTGGATCTCCGAACCGAAACATTTGCAGACACATGTTCATATGGACTTTTTATCTTGAAATTAGTTAAATATTAACCCTTTGAAGTTTGTACAAGTACTTGATAAACAACCTGTATAACAGTTTTCTAAAAGCTCTGAATGTGAATTCAGGTGAAAGCTATGAAGTAAAAATGCAACATGGAATATCAACAATGAAACAAAAATGATTTTTGAAATTATTCTAAAAGTTGCAAGAAGCTATTCTGAATCAATAAAGAGAAACAATACAGCGAAAATGAAAATGTCGCCTATGATAACTTTTCACAAGAAGCCATATTAATGAACTTGTAACGGTACTTTGACTCTGTCGATTTTATTCATATCGTGAAATATACAACATAATATTAAAAATAAATTAATTATTAATTAAATAATATTAACGCTCCTTATTTATGGATGATCTATAAAAAAACAACTATTAAAAAATTTGCTCATAATTTTGATTATTGTTTTTGTTAACTTATTCTGTACATGATTATTTCATAATGTCCAAATTTTTACACCTACAGTATTGAGACAAATGCATTTTTTTGTATTTTGAACTTTTGCCATTTTTATTTTCCCTAATTTCAAATGGCGTTTTTCTATAGAATACTTTTATTTCGAAAACAAACGTAAGATAATAAAGCTGCTATAAATTTTTTTGATAAAATAGCAAATAACTGTAATAGAAAATCACGTACGGTGTGGCAGGAAGAGATCTGGAAATGGATTAGGTCATTTTTATCTATATATTGTTAGACATATTTATATTTATTATAAAAAATAGTAACATCCTACCAACATATGTGGTCTGTATAAATAACAAGGAATACTATAAAAACGTATAAGGATACAATAAATAATAAATTCAAAATATCTTAAGACTATTTGAATTTAACTTTATGCTCCTGGACTTGAGCTTATAGTCATTCATCTTTTCAACCTAACCTCAAATCAGTTTTTACTATTGTCAACGTCAACTAATAGAACCATCTAGCATACATTTGTTTTATCACATAATTACCGACAGCCTTCTTATGATTAAGTCTACAATTCAATTTTATAAAAAAAACTTGTGTCTATCATTTTGTCGTATGTATACTATACTATGAAATAGTTATAAAGTGGTTGAAGAAACAATAATTTACTTTGAAGAAGGTTTCTTTGAAGTTCTTTTAATATATTTGTAATGGAATTGAAAATATCACCGAATTGCACTAAAAACCAAATATAAATATTAAAAATTATGCAAGGAAATATGTTTTATTTATTTGCTATAAAATTTTCTAATGAAGGCTTTTTGGCTGTTTTATGAGATATGTTTAAACGTTTTGAAGATAAGAAGATAAAACATTAAGTTGTCGACAACAAAATTATGTTCATTGCTGCTCTGAAATTGTTTCAGAACATTCAAATTATAAAACAACTTTGCTGGCTTACTAATTAATTTCATACCATACGGGTTTGAAAAAGTTTATTTGTTTTTTTCAGAATATTTCAGTGTCTTCTGTGACTTTTTGAGTTATACTTTCAGTTTGGATGTGAGGTGATTACGAGCAGGTACTTACAAACCACAGGGTGTAAAGTATTTAGTACTTTGAAAAAAAAAACACATATATCGGAAATACTGCCACAGCAAGTGTGAACCAGGGAACAATGACCATATAGAACGCCAATTATTCCAGAGCTACAACATTCCATACCATAAGGTGTCTTTTGTGTTTTTAGGTCGCGCACTTATACTCATTAGGCAATTATAACACTCTACAATGTATATGTATTACCTACAAATTCGTACATAACATAAAACAGTGTTTTCAAAGTAGGAATGTGTGTGAATAATAATATTTCCACTATGAATTGATTTATTTGTATCCAAAGATAGCAACAATTTTTTTTCTTTATTTCAATAACTTCTCTCTCTCTCTCTCTCTCTTCGGACATGGAAATAACAGTTGCTTGAACACCTAACAAATTGTTATTGATAAATCTGTATGAATTAATCATGATTTTCAAAAATACCAAGTTACTCATTTCATTTCAAGACACAAATAATTTATTCAAATGGAAATCAGCTCACGAATATAAATCTGGAAAACAATCTATATTATACCGATCAGTAGTGTCAAAATATTTGTACTTTTTTTTACACTGTACTGCTTTTCTCAGCAAGTGAATTTTTTTTAACTCTCTCGGAATTAGTTACAAAAATTAGTTACACTAATTGATAAGTATTCACGCACTCCATTCGTATTTTTTCCAACTACTTCAATTTACTTTCATTCTACATTCGTATTTTTCCCAAAAAAATAAAATACGTTGCTCCGCTTCAAATATAATATTGGAAATAATGTGTAAGTTTTACGACCGTTGTTATGATGACTGATTTCTTTCTTTAAACAAATAATTTAAGACCAAAAATCCCCAAACAATAAAATCAGTCATTGGAAATAATACAATATTGACAGATAAGTGTAATATTTATATTTGTTACAGATATCGGGATGACACCTTATGCTGGACAGATCGGTAAGTCAGAAATATATAGTATCTGAATAAATTTATTCCACTTTTTGAAATTCAAACACAACTATCAGTGTATTAGAAAGATAGCAACAAATGTGAGGCTAGCAGAAGAGTTGATATTTGGGTGTGTGTTGGTGTAGATGATCGAAAAGTAAGAAAGGATTGGAAGAGTGAATGAAGCAAGTCAATGAAAACTAAAGTCATATGTATAAATAGAAAACGGAGTATTAGATTATACCATTTCAGAGGAAATTTCAAGTAATCGTGGTGTTTTCCAAGGAATTCAACTGTAACTCCTTTCAATAATAATGTGATAATATTCTGTCTCCTTCCCGATTCCAAGCGAGTACAAACACGAAGAGACATCTAAAGAATTTGAATTGATGGTTTCAGATTTACTACTGTTATAAAGAAACATTCAAAATTATGAAAGCTGTCAAATAATTCAGTTTCTGCAATTGTTACATGAAATGAGTCTTTTTTGCGCTCAAGATGGAAAACAGAGGCGGTGTTCCGGTACATCCATCTGATCTTCGGCGTTTTTCTGGATCTCCTGATTCGTCAGTTGATTTTGATCATTTATACTTTTTTGTAATAGAGAAGAATTGGGAAATAAATACTATTCATTATCATTATTACTTAGATTAATTTTAGGACGCTCATTGCTCTCGTGATCAAAAAATAAAGAAAACACGAGCTTTCTGACAACTGAAATATCAACAATAAAAATCTGGATCTGAAAAATATTATAATTAAAATGCCGATGGGTTCATTTCACAATCGAAAGTTGGTGTCACCTTCGGAATAAACAAAGAAAACTTGAAGAAAACCTCTCATTATGTCAATGAGTGCTTTTTAGTAACCATTTCCAATGGTCTACATTTCAGAAAAATTGCTAGAAAATGAAGGAGACGAAGGTATACTGATTTCGTCTCAAACGGTATAGTGTGTACCCGGTAAGCATTCAACTTTACAAATACATCATATAATGGTTTTCATCAGATGTCTCATGTATTATGTTGAATGAATTTAACCGATATATCCTTCAATAATCGATCATACTCATGACTCTATGATATATCAAAATTAACTCATTTCACGTCAAACATTTGCCTTGACACATTTCAATTATTTTGGATTTCTTAAGAAATCAAACGATAAAAACTGCATGATCATGAATATATCAAATGAATGATAATAACTTTGAAGATTGCATATACACCTATTTCCAACATACTTTTTCAAATATTGTCTCTTTCAATAATTCGCAGACATCGGATGAATATGAAAATTTCACATTTTCAAGAATATTATCGTGAATACATTTTCGTCGATATAATCAATATTATTACCAAATAACTAGAGTATTTTTTCATATTTTGCCAGACGTAAGTTATATTCCCCAAAAAAACATTGATCAAAATAATCAATGAAAATTATTTTATTTCTTAGGTTATGATAATTTTGAAAATCGAATATGAACACATTGTTTATATGTGTTTCCAAGAATTGTCTCTCCATAGTTTTCGTGGCACCATACAAAAAATGAATGACTTTCAATTTATATGATATAGTAATAAAAATGTTTTATTCTTAATAATAAATTTTATGACCGAATAACCATGTATTTTTGCATACTGTTCCTAACGTAATTTGAATACCTGAAAAAATATGTTCACTTATTGATCAAATTGTTTAATTATAACCATTCTATATCCTGGGTGCCATAGGTAGCAATAGACAAAATGGTCGAAAAAGAACATATCAACAAGTGAAATTCGCTAGCCAGCTGAGTGACCCACTAGAAATAAATATCGGAGTTCCACAAGGTACTGTAATAGGTCCTATACTATTTCTCATATATCTTAACAGTATTTTCGAAATAAAACAAATCCAAGGAAGCTCAATATCATATGCTGATGATACTTGATACTTCTATCGTGTTTTCCAGTGATTCATGGAAATACTTATACAGTGAGCACGTAAAGGTTGGAACAAATTCGTTAAACGCTTGATATGGCCATTAGGGAAAATAAGCTCAGACACGTCGATTTTATATGTCGGTGGCGCATTTTTTGGCCTACTTATATTTTTGATGACGTCATCCCTGTTCAAGTTATGACGTCATCATAATTTTTTTCAAATGGTAATACCCTATTTTGATAATACCTTCTAGAAGAACTCATTTTTCTGTGTATGGATGTCATATTTTTTCTTATGTCATCTAACCGCATGTTCGAGAAGTAAAAGATATTTCATTATTCATAATAATGTAATATTGGGTATGTTAACGTAAACTTTTGACTTGAGGTACTCCCACAAAAAAAATTTAGTGGGGTTGAATCAGGAGATCTAGCTGGACACTCTAAAAATCCTCGTCTGCGATCGAATCATCTTCATTAAGTTCATGAATTACTTTCACTTCATATGGGTGCCACTTATTCTTTTTAAGTCATTTTAAAACAGACGTTTGACACACTGATTGCTCGAATGCAACTAGACACTGACTGTAGGTAAATATGTTTCTAAAATTCGACTTAACAATAATAGTTAGCTATCAAATAATTATGGTATAAATCGACACCATGCGAAAAGCGAAAAAGGACGCAAAGTTATTTTAATGATTTGAGGTTATGGGGATAAGACTAGTACGCAAGCTGAGGTTTGTGACTTATTTAACTATAAAAATCCCGATAGACCTATTACACGTTCGACAGCGAGCAAAGTCGAAGCAAAATTTAGAAATTTTGACAATGTAGGTGATAATTAGGTCATCCAGGCGTTACGAAAGATCAACAATTGGATGTGTTACTATCATTTCAAGAAAATACTCATATGAATCATGAACTTAATGAAGATGATTTCGATCGTAGTCGATGGTTTTTAGAATGGCCAGCTAAATCTCATGATCTAACCCCACTAGATTATTTTTGTGGGGATCCCTTAAGTCAAAAGTTTACGTTAACAGACATTACTATGAATAACGAAATATCTTCTATTTCTCGAACATACGGTTATGTAACATAAGAAAAAATATGACATCCATACACTGAAAAATGCGTTCTTTTTGAAAGTATTATCAAAATAGGGTAATGCTATTTAAAAAAATATATAATGACGTCATAACTCGAACAGTGATTACGTCATCAAAAATATGATTTGATCAAAAAATGCGCAACTGAAAAATAAAATCGACGTGTCGGAGCTTATTTTTCCTAATGGCCATATCAAGCGTTTAACGAATTTGTTCCAACCTTTACGTGCTCACTGTATAGCCGCCGGAAAGCATCTTTAAAAAATCCAGACCTGGCTAAACCGACCTAGGAATAATGATCTACTGAAAATAAATAAGTTCATGTGTAAAAAATAATATAATGAATGTAACTTCCAACAAATTGATGCAACTACCTCCATGAAATATCCTGGAATTTTCTTAGATCAGCACATGACATAATTAATAGTGCTAGTGTTGTTCCTCTCAGCCCATAGTGTTCCAATTTATTCCAAAGAATATCTTTGGAAACACAGTCGAAACCTTCACTAAGATCAAAAAAAATTCCTATTGTTGCCTGTTTCTTTTCAAAACCCTCTTGGATGTGGGAGACTAGTTTTAACAATGCTTTCGACATACTTCTGTCTTTCCTAAATCCAAACTGTGCTTCTGTAAATAGCTTGTGTGATTCTAGAAACTTCGCTGATGGCAATAACTTTTTCTATGATTTTTGCTAAAATAGGAATCAAGGCAATTGGGCGATATTATTTCTGAATTTCTTGATTTGTAGACTGGTATTATTTTAGCTATTTTAGCTATTTTGAATGAATTTGAAAGAATTTTCGACTCAAGGCGACTCCTGAAAATCTACAAGACCTTCCTCTGCGAACGTGTAGAATGAGTGGATAAGATGATCGACGGGATCGGCACCGGAGGTCAATAGGATACAATAAAATAGTGCCGGTCGGCAATGTTGGCGACTCCTGACCGCAGCCAGCAGTCCAGCGGTCCACGGGCAGACCGGAACAGCGGGAACAGGTCCCCGGCCATTTCGGAACATCACTTATTCAGGCAAATTATCCGCCAGCATCGGTGGAGTAATCATGTCGAATAATTTCATAACTCGTTTCGATTTTGCGTTGATAGACGTCGGGCTAATCGAGTCGAAAGATAATTTACGAAAGTTTTGTTCTCTTTGCCATTCTCATTAACCGATGGCCCGATGCGCCGCACCGCGATCGCGAACCTGTAATCGACTATCAGAAAAACTTAGAACGAGTATCGATACCTGTCTGTATAATGCCTGTGACAAAATAAAAACTCGACTGACGGCTGCCTCCGATCTCCGAAATAAATTGATCTAAAATTCGGACGGCCTCAAAACAACTCGCCGACGAACGAGTATCGGTCACAGAACTCAAAGAACTAGAAAGCCAATATTAGCGACACGTATTACTGAAATGCGAAACCACATTTGTATGAAAAAAAGGCCCGTGACCTTATTATTACTCAATATTCAATCAGTCCGTAGTGAATCTGATGATTTTTAATTTTTTTTTGGAGATTCTAGAGTCTCCCAGTATAGTTTCTTCAACAGAACATTGATTATGGTTTCACAGATAATATTATTAGTACATGTTTTCGCTTTTTCTATATGCATCCTGTTAGTCCTTACGATGTCAAAGATAAAAAATTCAAACTCCTCAGGATATGATGGAAAATAATAATAATAATAATAATAATAATATGGTTTATTATGCATAAAAAGGTACATTTTATACATAAAGGGAAAAGGTTAGCCAAAGGCTATCTTCCACCCCTACCATAAATTATATAGTGTGTGTAATAATATAATTATAATACTTATTTACTATCAGAACAATGATAGAGAAAAAGAAAAGGATGAGAAAAATTGAAAAGGATACAAACGTATAGGTACTAATTGCTATTAATATTCTTAGTCTAAGATACTATTGGTCAATTTCATTACAATATCATATTCATTGAATCTGATATTAGCACTGAGCAGTAAGCAGCTGTGATTTAATTTCTCTCTTGAATTGATGAATATTATGATGTAAAATGGGTAAAATTTCATTCAGATAACTGAGGGCAATATAAGAAAAACATCCTTCAAATTTGGAAGTACGGTGCCTAGGTATGTTGAATGAGTTAATTCTCAAATTGACCAAATGTATATCAGAATGCCTGCTTACTAAACTTTATAAATAACTAGGAGTTTTAGTTTGGAGCAACTTAAACAAGAAAATTGTTATCAAATATTGGACCCTGTACCTCATATTCAACTCCTTTGTTTTTAACAAAAATGGTGTGACATGTTCACCATATGGTATGCAGCATACGAATCGCATGCAAGCATTTTGTATTCGTTGTAACTTCAATTTGTTATATTGCGGCAAAAAATTGTAATACACCGAACAACAGTACTCGATATGGGGGTAAATATCCAATAATCTGCTGAAAAAATTTAGCTCTGTGATCAGTAAAGTCCTATCATTCTTAATTAATTTATCAGCTGAAAATGGCATTTTTCCCGACTCCCTCAAGTTAGCATTTGTTTCACCAATTCACGAAAAAAATTATAAAAACCTTTACTTCAATTACAGATGTATAAGTTTGCTCTCCTGTGTCTCAAAATTATTCGAGTTGAATGGACCTTTCCACGACATATGAGAGACACTGTAATTAGAAAGTGTATTCGCTAGTATCACTCGGGAATTTTTATTTATTTTTTGACCGCTAGTTTCTCTATAATCAGAAGAAAAGTAGTTCATCAAAAATAGACTTGGCAACGTTGTAAAAGTTGTGCACCGTGGAATCTCAAATTCTCATTCAACTATAAAGTGTCGTATGACAGTTGTTATCTGATATCAGATGGGTTCCTTCGTCTGTTTCACGGAGCATCAATAAGAATCGTTTGTCTCTGTTTAATTCGTTTGCCCACTTTAATATTTAATACAAGTAGAGCAGTTCCATCAAATATGTATGGTGCAAACGAACAGGCCCTACTTGATTTCTTTTTTGAGGTTAATGCGGTTTTCAAAGATTTGAAATGTTTTTGTTGTTTGTGCTCTAAATTTTTTTCCTAATTCCTGTATCTGTATCCCTGCTATAACTGTGAACATGTCGAAAAGGTGCTTCGTACCTAGTTGTCTGAACACCAGTGAATATTGTAATAAACAATTTTTTATGCTCCTAAATACCTATGAAGCGCATTGTGAAATGTGGTTCAAAACAATGAATAAACCTTGTGTAAAAAGCGGAAATATAATTATGTTTTTATGAAGATCATTTCCAACTGAATATTACTGTATCCAAGCAGCGCACAAGGAACGATTTTAAATTTTAGTCATTGCAGAAAATAAATTCATATTTGTTAAATAGAAAGAGTCATCTCATAATCTACCCTCGGTAAATTATCCGAACTTCCCTTCACGAAGCCTTTTCATATTTGGATGATGTTATACAATAATGGGTCAGGCCACAGTCAGCTAGTTTCGTAAAAAAAATATCAAAATAGTTTAGCAGATCATGGAATGATGGAATGTGGCTTAATACTATCGTCAGTGGATGGAGCCCCTTACAATAGACGAGGAAAGTGTGTCGTCACAATTGTTATTCTTGTCAAAAACTGATTCCAAACAAATGATTTTAGGTGACTTTCTCTGTTGATGATTTGCTGCTTTGCTTATTAGTTTGTGTTTGGTTGTTTAGATTTTGATTTCTCAAGCGAAAGAAGTTGAAAAATATTTACGGAAACAATCGGACAAGCTGATTTAAATTTGACGGATGTTTGTTTGGAATCAGTTTTTGACAAGAATGACATTTGTGACGTCATCACTTTCCTCGTCTATTGGGGGTTGAATCATTTTTGCTTATTGTAGAATAACATTTTGGCGATTCCAAAGACTGTGATAGCTCAATTAATAAAAAATGTGGGTTGACTCATTGTTGCATAAAACCATCCATTTAATACATAAACAAATTCACACCAGATCTGTCATAATAACACCTCGCTACAGTATTAATGAATGTATCAGTTAAATGTCGAATGTAAAAAAACAAACATTATAACCTCAAATCTCGAGATCACTTTTGTTGCATGAGAACTGTCATAATGATTTGCGGTGTTGTCAATGCTCGTTCTTCATCGAAAGGGTGGTCCGTTCAGAAAATTTGAAAGTTACAAATACAATAAAAAGTAGCTAATATGTGGATTTTTTTCTATGAGTTAATCAAGTGACGAAGTTTCAATTATTTCTCAATGGCACATACGAAGCTAGAATCTATATTTTTGACGAGAACGGTTTTGAATGTTTCGGAACATGGATTATGGTGGGGGTTGGTTCCGATGAACGTGACGTCAGCGGCACACTTTCAAATCAGATATTCTTTCAAACTGAAAAAAATATAGTTGAACTCTTTGTTAAATGGACGTTTCAGACTAGAATCTATCGATTTATAAGAGTTTTGCAATTTATTTTTCATAAATGTAAAGGTCCATTAATATCTTCTGACATGGTTAAAATCCAGAATTGGTTCGATTCTAATTCACTCTGTCTGAATTCTAAAAAAACAAATGTAATTGCATTCAAATGTTGTATATCAAATGTGCATTTAGGTAGTCAACCGATAGAGAACAAGAATTCAACAAAATTTTTGGGATTACTTTTGGACAGTAATTTAAAATTCGAAGAGCGCATAACTCACTTAAATAAAAAACTGGCTTCTGGTTGTTATGTTTTAAGAACGGTGTCAAACGAATTAGGATTTACTGCTGCTAAATCGGTTTATTATGCCATTTACACTATGGCATATCTTTCTGGGGGGTATGTAACAATCAACTATTACAGTCAGTATTTGTACTTCAGAAACAGGCAATTAGGTACCTTTTTAAAGCAAAATTTAGAGAATCATGTTTCAAGTTTCAAGTTTCAAGTTTCAAGTTTCAAGTTTCAAGTTTCAAGTTTATTCAGATGCTTCAATGTATACACATATAAATAACATTGCATTAAATATTCTCTCTTACCAAATAAGTATAATACATACCTAAATATAATAACAATTAAAAAATTAAAAAAAATCAACAATAGATTATTGTACTGTATCCCCAGATTGATAGGAAGTCATCTAAACACTGTGGTGCTTGTATTATGTCTTCCAATACCAATTCAGAGAACAACATAGAACAACATAATGATGATAATAATATTTTGATAATAGGCAGATTCAGTTTGGGAGCTGACTAATTCATTGATTGGATCAAAAGGAGATTTTTATTTTTTTTATTCAGTTTTTAAACTTTGTAATATTTTTCAGTGGGAGTGAGTGAATGAGTGAGTGTCATTATACAATTACATCTAAATTGATTTTGTTTCCATTGATAAGTTTTTTTATTTCTTTCTTGAAAATAAATTTACTTTTGATATTTTTTAGTTCAAATGAAATTGAGTTATACAATTTTGGGCCAATATAAAAAATACTTTTTTGTGCATGGCTCTTCGAGAACCGTGG
Source organism: Chrysolina oricalcia (assembly GCA_944452925.2). NCBI lineage: Eukaryota > Metazoa > Arthropoda > Insecta > Coleoptera > Chrysomelidae > Chrysolina > Chrysolina oricalcia. The sequence goes on along the minus strand of OX101809.2, from coordinate 6,042,781 downwards.
TATTTCTATAGATTGGTTAGTGATCGATCGAGTTTGGTGCAGTTTGTTAGTGTTGATTTTTGGTTCAGTTTTTGAGTGCATGAATAGTAAAGATTGGTACATAAATAGTTCTTTTATATTGAATACATCTGCTTCTACATATAGTAAAGTTGTTGAAAAAAGTCTGGTTTTCTTCATGCATATTTTAATGAGACTATTTTGTGTAACTTGTAGATTTTTTTGGGCATTTTTGCTAAGTCCTCCCCAGATTGTAATGCAATATCTCAAGAGAGATTCTGCTAATGAATTATAGATCAATAGCATGTTTTTACGGTTCAGAATAAAATCCTAACTCTTGTCTCAATTTTTGTATTGGAGACAGTTTTTATAAATCATAAAAATAGATTGGAGTATGAAATCAACAACTTCCTATTCCCACATCCAATCTAGTGAAAGATTCTCTAATTTAAAATGGAGTGAAAATGTATAACAAAATACCATGCGATTTTAAAGAGAGGAATCTCCAGATTTTCAGAAACAAAACAAAAAACAAGAGTTTTTCTTATGTACAATAAACATATATTCTCTCTTTCTCTCTCGAGCATGAAAAATCAATTAGTATCTTTTTTTATAAGTAATAAATTATTTTCCAATAGTCAACATAGATTTATAAAACAGAGAAGTACGGAAACAGCACTATATGCCTTCAATCAATATATTGCTGATAGCCTTGACCTGAAATCTCAAATTTGTGGACTTTTTGTTCTCGGGCATTCGAAAATGTTAATCATGAACTGCTGATCTTCAAACTATCTAGATATGGTATTCGTGGGTTACCTCTAAAACTTTTTGAAATCCTTCATGAAAGGTCGTGAACAATGCGTTCGAATTGGTGAGACTAAAAGTGAAAAATGTCACGTAGCAAGGGGTGTACCACAGGGATCCATTCTGGGCCCTGCACTCTTCATAATCTATATCAACGACCTTCTTACTCATCTCACTAATACATAAAAAAATTATTTCATATGCTGACTATACCAATGATCTAGTTAGAGGCAATGACAATGACTCATTAGTGAGTCTGACTCAAGATTTATACTCTTTTATTGTGAAGCGGTCAGAGAAGAATCAACTGAGCCTAAATATTGATAAGACTATATTGATGAAATTTGGTATTAAACCGAGCAATTCGACTTCACTGTTCACAGTGATAATAATCAGATAATTTCCTCCATTGACTGTGTGAAGATGTTAGGCATTATTAATGATTACAGGCTTAATTTGGGAGGCCCTTATAAATGAACTCTGTAATTAGCTTTATAAGAATTGTTATATGCCCTTAAATTTATTTCTAGCCATTGCAGTAAAAATATACTTCTAACCTTGTATTAAGCAACTTTCAACTGTCATATTCGATATGGTATACTATGCTGGGGAACAAGTCTTGTTGCAAAACGAATTTTCGTTCTCCAGAAATATGCGATTAGATTATATAGAAAATGGATTTCATTTGCAAAGGATACTTATTATAAGAAAAGGATAATGGAAGCTTAAATTTCATCAGAAGAAAGTTATAGATAATAATTTCATAGGAAAAAACAACAAAAATCATATAGAATCATCATTGTGTCCTGATACTCTGAATGACTACTATTGTTCCATTTTATTTATTTTATTATTGAATTTGTAATACATTGTATAATAAATAATAAAAGATTAATATTGAATTCATAAGGTGATATATGATTACATAGGTTATAAGACCTGTGAGTAATCATATGTTTTTTCAATACACATATAATCGAAATACTAACAGAATATGATTTAAAAATTTAAATACAAAAATACATATAGGTAATAATATAAACAAATTATCAGTCTTAAATTTCACTCAACTGCTGAATGACTTTTCAATATTTTCAATGTTCTCAATTGTCCATATTTTTATACATTTTGCAAAGGATTTTTTACATAATTTTTTCAATTTCATCGGGATCAAATTACATACTCTACACCCTATATTAATAGCATGATGCTGCAATAAAGTCTGAGAAAATTTTTTGACTTCAGCTCCTACGCTTCTACACGTACTTAAGAAACACCCTGTATAAAGGTATATCGACGATCTAACTTTCGTCCTATTTCACTCATACCTATTTTAGCAAAAATTATTGAAAAACTGATTCATTCGAGAGTGACTGAATTTCTTAGCTCCCATGATCTAATCAACAACCAGCAGTTCGTTTTACAGATAAGCAAAAACACAGGAGATGCAATCCTATCTCTTTTATATGAAGTATATTCCCAAATCAATGGAGAGGAAGTGGCAGCTGCTGTATTTTGTGATTTTGTTTTTAAAACAAAAAATATCAACAGTTGTTGCAATTTTCATACTTGAAACTGTGTGTTTGATATACAAGCATAAAACAAAATTTACAATTGGTAGCTATTCTTGTCATATTACAAGGCAAAATAATGAATTGAAATTGCCAATCCCTAAAAGTAGTCTTATCAAAAATTCAATAATTTATAATGGATGTAAGATGTTTAATCACCTTCCATCAAATATTAAAAGTATCAAATCAGTTTTTTGGTTTAGAGAAAAAGTAAAGTATTTGTTGTCTGAAAGAGTGTATTACAGTTTTATGATAATGGGTTCTGAAACGCATAATTCAAGCATGAATCGAACATAGTTGAATTCAAATATTTTTTATTGTTTCCATCTGAACACTTTTTGAGTGTTGCGGCTGGACTGGCTGAAGGGGTCATTGATGTGATTATGAGCGTCAATGTTGTATCTTTATTCTCATTTAGTTACATGCGCTCATTCTCGCCTCAGTGACTCCTCGGGTGGTACTGTAGGTTTTTCCGGGTTTTTCCTGCAATTGGAATAGCAAATGCGCCACCTTTTTTGTTAAGTCGTCCCGGAGCGCATATGGTAGTGGTCCTCTCTTTTGTCTGCACTTATGTTCTTTAAAGTGCCCTACAAGAAAGTATCCAAAACTGTAAGGTCAGGTGACCTTGCCGGCCACTTCACCGGTCCAGAATTTCCTAACCACCTATTAGGAAATCTTTGGTGTAAATATTCGCAAACTGCTCTTTTATTGTGTGTAGGAGCCCCGTCATGCTGAAACCAGCAGCTGTTATAATTAACAAGGGGAAACGTATCCATGTATTCTTAAGAACCGAAGATAGGTTCCCCGTTCAAAGTATTAGAGAAGAAATGAGGTCCAAGTATTCGGTCGTCATAAATTCCAGCCCACACATTCAAACGAAACCGAACTTGTGGTCTGACTTCTCTGAAGTGTCGTGGATTATTTTCACTCCAAATGTGCTCATTATTTCTATTAAAAACACCACAGTTCGAAAAAGTACTTTCGTCGGTCCAAATAATGTTTTTCAAGAAGTTTGTAGGGTCTACCCTATTCGAGAGCCAGCTACAAAATTCCATCCTTCTCTCAGGATCACCTGGATGTAATTTTTGTGAAATATGTATCTTATAACATTTCAAACCACTTTTTTTGAATTCCCTCCAAACGCTCGTCTGTGGCAAATCCATTTCTGCCGAGACTTGATGTGTTGATTTGGAGGGATCTGCATTTATCTAAAAAAGTACCAAAAATAATTATACTTCTTCGAATATGGAATGAATAATTATTTTACCTCGGCTAATAAGTTACGTCTAATATTTTGTTCCATTCTGCTTCCATATTTCATTCTTGGTTTTTGAAACGCACCGTACTCAGCCAAGTGTCTGTCCAAAATTCCGAATAATGTTCTATCCGGCTGTTGTATTTCCGGATATCATTCAAAATAAATTTGTGCTGTTTTCGTACTATTCCTATCAAATTTATAATAAAGTTTCAACATATCTCGTTTTTCTTCATTTGAGAATGAGGACATTTCGACTGAAGTATTTGTGCAAACTTATGATGTTTAATGAGTTCTGACAACTAGTGTTTATTAAACAAAATTTTACGATGGAGTCATGACCATCTCAGATGAAGTTGTTTTTTTTTTAATATCTGTGGTTTCAGAAGTGCAAATCATAACAAATTATACATCAATGAAATCAAAATGAGAATCACTATTTTTCTATATAAAAAAAAACAATATGGCGCCCATAACAGAAAAAAAAGTTGATGATGAATGCCAGAAGACGAAACGTCGGATAGTAAATCTGAACATGAAAACGTGTAGCTGAAAAAAAGTATCAATGAAAATGTACTTTTGGTTTTGAGCTATGTTGTCAAATAACGATAGAAAAAAATAAAAACGAAAATTCCGATTTTCAGTTTTTTTCCGATATTTCCGGAAATACTCGGAATTTTCCAAGTTTCAAAACAATATTTTATTAAGCACCAGAATACGCAACTTTGCCCCAATTTAAGCTTCGACGTATCTCCTGTAGTTTAGGAGATCCCAATGGTGGGGGTCGAATTTGAATTGCCCTATATAAATATAACATTTCATTCAAGCCCACTCTGGCATGGCAGCGGTGTTACTGCGCATTCCCTCTGGTGTAGTATGGGGCACTGTAGGGTTCGCTTTTATATTGCAGCATTGGCTTTCTAGTTCTTTGAGTTCTGTGATATCGGTATTACGATTCTCACTATCCGCTATCGGCAGGACTGTACTGGCCTTATCGGGTTTATCGGTCAGCGCGTTGCCATGCTGGACCGATTGGCGTTTAATGAAAGCGATCGCTCACAATTTATGGCATTGTGCATTCTTTCTGCCAGAAGACCGGACTCCTGGCTGGACTGGGGTGCCTTGTTCAAATCCACATGCCAACAAAGGTGAACGTATACTGGGTGGTCAGTCACCCTTGTTTCTCTTGAATGGATAAAATTTTCCATCAAATTGTCTTCACAGTAATGTAAGATAAAAAATAAGGACAAAATAAAGAATATGGTTATCTAAACGATTTTTCTAACATTCACACAGTTGCTTAAGAATTTTTCCACGGACATTGATAAGTTTCAAGTTGGTTGGTTGGTTGCGGTTGGTTTTGAACACATCAGGCTCTCCACTGCGGCCTTTGGACTATTGTGGCTCACCCTATGGTTATATTTCTCCCAGTATGTCCAATCTGTTTAGCCGTTTCATCATCCTCCATGCATAGCCGGCACTCTGCATCTTGTGCAAGTCCGAATTTATGCATGTGATGATTGAGTTTGCACTGGCCAGTAAGCAAACCTACTATAACTCTATGTGCTCTACTGAGTTCTAGCAGTTTGTCAGAGTCCTGTTTTTTCCTTGTACTAGCGAAAAATGCTTTGGAATGGACTAGGTCCGGTAGACTATGCCAATACTCGAGTATTTTATTGTCTGCTATGACATTGGCTGTTATGACATTCTTGGCAGTATTATATGCTGAACCGATTACCGGTTCTGGTCCAGTGAACGTTGTTTCAGCCCCCCCTTTTGCAAGGGCGTCCGCTATTTCGTTTCCTTCTAGACCCATGTGACCTGGTATCCAGAGTAGTGTAACGTTCTTGCGTTGTGCTAGTCCGTTTAAGGCGTCTATGCAGTTCCATACTGCTCTAGATTTAAAGCAGTTGGATTTCGTATGTGGTGTCGATTTTCCAGCTCCCTTGTATACATTTCAATGGCATATACCTCTACCTGGAATATCGTAGCTAGTTTACCCATACTGAATGATCGTGTCACTACTGGGTTCATCCCATATATTCCAGCTCCAAAGTTTTGGAACCTTCGTTAAACCAACGTTCATTTGCTCTACATAGGTTAGTTTCATTCTGAACCCAGTCTTCTCTTTCAGGGAAGACCACAGTGTAGGATATGTGAAGGTTGATAGTTCTAGGCATGATGTCTGAGGGCATTCCTAGAATGTTGTGAGATATTATGCCCTCCAGCATGCTGCTGCTCCTCGTGACACATGCCTGCGGTAGACAAATGGCTGCTTGGTAGAGTCTGTATATTGTCCATCTTGCCTCTCTCTCCGAAGCTGTGGAGAGGAAGTAATCCAAGGAGTACTTCCATTGCTGCCGTTGGAGAGGAGCGAATGGTTCCAGTAATCGCCAGGCACGCTTGTCTCTGTAGTCCGTTAAGTTTAGCATAGGCCTTTTTTGATAACTTTTGCTTCACCAGACTACAGAGCCATACGTGATCATGTACAGCCAATATACGTGTTTAAGTGACATGCCCAAGTTACAGCCGAATCTCCAAAAAAGATACATTTTCTAATAAGTTGTGTTTTCCTGAAAGAAGACACCAGAACTATTGTTACTCTGGGGTAGTTGCGTGTAGAACCTTTCTGCACCCGCTGTCGGATCTATCTCGTGAGTATCTGGATCTTGCGATGAAGTCCTGCAGATTCATCATCCTGTGAAATGGTATCTTCTACACTATGGTGTCCGACGACATCCATACTCTATGTGGAAGGCTCTTTCGTCCTTCTTAACACAGAACCTGCACAGTGTGGAGTTTAGGTATATCTCCAGCAGTAACAGATGTTTTCTGAGGTGGCAGTACCCTGTCAGGAGTCCTACGACCTTCCTGAGAAAGTTCTGGCGTAGTTCGAGAAGGAGGCTTCCTGTCCAGTCTCATTATCATAATTTTTCTGTAAGTATTGCATGAAGCGTTCTTCCAGGAAAATTGATGGCGGTTCTCAACCCATTTCTTTATTTTCTGTCCCCAAACGAGATTCCATATGCTGGTTCTGGTCCAATGAGATTTGTTGCTGCCTCTGCTCATGCTAGGTCACCTGCGCTCTCATTCTCCTGGCTACCCTTATGACCTGGTACCCAGACGAGTTTCGCACTATTCTGTTCTCCTATATCATTGAGGTTTTTGTGTATTTTCCAAACTGATTTGGAAGGAAACTTGCATGACAGCAAGGCCTTTATTGCCGCGAGAGTTTCTAGGACCCCTCCTTCGAGCAAATGGCCATTGCCTGGACTTGGAATATGAAGGATTGAGTAACAAGGCTTAGACTTATGACCTGTCTCGGTCTCTCTCTATATTCCAGCCACCTTGCTTCATGGTGGTGTATGTTCCATCAAAGAAAAGGATTAAATTAATTTTGTCCAACTGCATCACACATATGTCGATTCTTATAACCTCCATTATATTGGAGTGGCCAAGGTTGTTTCTTCTCCATTAGTCCAGGCGCTTTAGTCTAGAGGCTTCTATCCTCGCCTCCGCTGCAACATGCAAATACGGAGGAGGGAGGTTCAGAATTCATCTCCATACTGACCAACGATGCGTTGTACTTAGCACCAGTGACTCCAATTATAGCCAGTCTTTGTAAACTAGCCAGCCCCCATCTGGTTGTCACTTATTCTACCTTTGGCTACCACAGCAGGGCTCCATACGTTATCCATGTATAGCCAAAGGGAGTCCCAGTCCCCATGTTTTGGCCTGGCCTGGCATGTCCTGGCCTCGCCTGGCCTGTCCTTGCCTGGCCTGTCCTTGCCTGGCCTGTCCTTGCCTGGCCTGTCCTTGTCCTAGCAGCACCTTTTCCAGATGTTTGTTCCAGGTGAACTCTAGTTCAACCCTAGGTATTCCGACTATCATGACTTCTATAGGCTTTCACCAAGCATTCGAAGAGCTCTGTTGATCTCTATCTTTCCATTTCTAGTAAAAGCAGCAATCATGGTTTTTTGTGGGCTGATTACATCAGATTCATACAGACTTCCATATACTTCTCTGAGGACTGATGTGATAGACGCATGTAATGTATTATCAAATGCTCATTCCACGTCAAGAAATACTGTAAGTTTCTCTTCTATCGAGAGAAATTTCTCAATCCTGACATCTGTATAGAATAGTGGTTGGATTGCATTCAACTTGGATAGCGAGGTCAGGTTAGGTTGTGTCATTTTTTCAGACACTCCGATGGCGTGTTTTGATCCTCAAGCCACAAAGTAGCGAGTGAAGCGAGCATATTTTCATTTATCTTAGAATAAGTAGCAATCAATTTTGATCATATTAATCGTTTCACAGAAAAGGGTGCCGGTGCACAACTTTTCCAATATCAATTTTTCCGGACATTTCTGCAACTTTCTTTTTGTTTGTTTCCATTATTTAGGTGTTTCTCAAAATCTGTGTAAATTTCAGAAAAATCATTTAGGTGACCGCAAAGAAAAATTAAAAACCGCCATACCTGCAGTTGCTATAACAAATAACTTTCTTGCAAAAGTTTTAGACTTATTAGTAATGGTTATTAACTAGGGATTAAGAGTATCTGAGCACGAATTCTACAAGAATGGCGTAGTTTCAGAAATGTTATAATCCGTTCGTCAACATTTTTAAAAACGTTCATACTGATGTAAAGAAGCTGGTGATGGACATTTCTCATCATCTAGTTTTTTGCTATAATTACAGGATTATTACAAAAAAATATAAAGCAAAATCCATTTTTCAGTATTCTTTTTCAAACTTTCGATAGTATGAGTTTACATAGAAGTGGGAAAAATTACTAGGTACCTTTTTTCAGGGAATAATGAAACTCAAATAAAGAAAATTATTGAAAATTATAAAATAATCCAATATTCTCACTAATCGTTACAAAAAGCATAGTTATTCTTCAACGTGGTCTAATAGTGGTGAAGCGTTCGCCTCGCAAGCGTGGGGTCGTGGGTTCGATCCACCGGTCTCGTGCATGGCATCACACGTTAGGAGGTAAGGGCTGCGTCTTCCCTAGCTCACACAAGTCTCTCGAAGACTTCCGAGGGTTGCGCGTAGGGGTGCAATCGGTTGACGGAAATATCAATTTTAACAACAACAATAATGATAGTTTTTAAGGACCTAGGATTCACTCTTCTTGCAGTGTACACTTTTATGGGAAATATTTGTCAGAAATCCACTACTTCCCTCATACATCGACGGATATTGAATCATATCTCCCTGTATGATAGCCCGCACTGTAGGTGGCTGAAAGTAAAAGGATGAGGCCTTCGTCCTTAATGACCGTCATTATTTAATGATTTCCCAGAAAAACTTTGAGCTCTGTCAGTTATGGCAGAACAATAAAAGTATGAATAAGTTAATTGGTTTATCTGGATGACACTAGGTATATGTCGAAACAATTGTAAGCGTTAATACAGTATATGATAATTTCTGGTGTAAGATTAATTCACACGTATAAAATGGCAACACTATAGAATAGTATGTTAGTATTAAATTTACACTATAGAACAGTATTATTGTAGAAGAGTTTTTTATCACATCTTGTCACTATCTTGATTTTTTGAGGAGTCATTCCTAATTTCCAAATAAAAACTGAAAAGTATTTGACATAACGAAAAGTAATAGAAGGGTTGAATCTCCTCGTTGCCCGTACCTAAATCTGTCAGTGGCTCTTCGTTTCTCCAAACTTGCTATTAAAAAATAACCACTCCAAATTTCCAAATTCAAGGTCACGTGTTTACCACACACTCTGTACGAGCTGAGAGCCAGTCAACGTTTCAGCTCATAGAGTGTTAAGATTGAAGAAAGGCGAAGCCCCTAATTATGGATGACGTTTCGCATTTTTCACTCGAAATTGCCTATTTAAATGTAAATTTCTCTTGTATACTTAGACGATAACATTTATGAAATTAATTTAATACTGTTTTTGATTGCGGACCATCAAACGATAATGTTAATAATTAATATTCATAATAATTCATAATTAAACATTATTGAAATGAATACCTTCGTGTTAACTAGTTTTTGCTCTACAGTAACTAGTTGAAATGCCTGTGGTCACTTATGTTGAGCCCTTTCACGGTTTTTGCTTGATATTCCGAATGAATTTACAGATCTTAATTTTTGAATTGTATCTTTCTGTGGGTAGTTTTTAGAACAAGACATCTTCTCTAAAGCATGTCTTCGAATAATACCATTCCCTCAAATCAAAATGTTAATTATTAGGTACTCTAGCTTGAAGTGGAATTTCATGATCTTTTCTAATATCCAGAACATCATCAAAGTTGCATGAATACAATTCATAAGCTTCAACATTTGCTTGTATAGAGTATTAAAAAGAAGAATCCGTGGATCACCAAAGGCCTTATAACATCCATTGATAATAGAGATAAATTACACCATCTTTCCTTAAGAGATCCTTTTAAGAAAAAAGCTGCATATATAAATAACAAAAATAAAGTAACATCATTATTTATTAAAAAAAAACATGAATACCTCAAAAAAAAATCGATGAAAACAAATCATCTACAAAAAATCTTTGGAACGTAGTTAAATGATTTTGCAACAAACCGAAAGCAAACAGTTCAACAAACAAAATTGAATCGGAAAATGGTGCTAATATAACTGACAAACTGCAAATTGCTTCAATCAATATTTCTCTAGTATTGGTGAAAAGATGGGATATACAATTTCTCAAAGTGTAGCGATTTCTAAATACATTAGACCACAACGAAATAAAAGAGCTCATTAGGGAACTAAAGAAAAAAAAAGCTAGTGGCCTCGATGGTATATCAAACGAAATCCTAAAATCAACGAGTAATTTTTTGTGCCAACCGATATCGTATATTATTAACTTAGTTTTACAGAAGGGTAAAATCCCAAATCACTTTAAAAAGGCAGTAATGAAACCAATTTACAAATCAGGAGAAAGACATCTTGTAAGCAACTATAGACCTATCTTTTATTTCATCAGTTGCTAAATTATTTGAAAGAGCAGTGAAAAACCGCTTAGTTAGTTTTATTACCAAGAATAAAATAATCTTCTCTCACCAATTCGGTTTTCAAGATGGAAAAATCCACACACGATGCTATTGCCAGCCATCGTTTATTCAGCTATTGATCAAAAAAATCTTGTTGATCCGGAAAAGCTTTTGAATCTCTTAGAATTCGCGGCATTGCATTAGATATTTTCGAAAGTCATTTCAGTGACCAAAAACAAGTTGTAAGAATTGATGATATGTGCAGCCAAGAGTTTTTAACAGTCGCAGTTCCCCAAGGTACCGTTCTTGGGCCGATACTATTTTCAATTTACTTGATCGATTTGCTACAGCTGGAGTAATTTTGTCATTTGCTGATGACACAGCGATTATTTACGTAGGAAAAAACTGGTCTGAAATCCAACAAATTGCCTCTGATGATATGCAGAATATCTTTAAGTGGTTTGATTCCAACAAATTGACTGCTAACGCTTCAAAAACTAGAATTATACCTTTCACTTCATATAAACCATTTTCACCGGATCATAATACTATCTCTGTAGGAAATCATACTCATCATACTCATGATTTTTGCTAGCACTATATTCAAATCGTTCACGTTCCTTCCCGTTTTTCTTAAGATTTCACGGTTTGATATCAGAATTTTGGAAGAAAAAGGGGTATGAAGGGCAAAGCTATGCAGTGGCAATGAGGTAACTCCTAACATATCATTGATGTGAAGAGGAAACAGTGTTGGTGCGAAAATGAATCCCTGCGGAACACCAGCATTTATAGCTAGAGTGTCGGATGAAATTCTCCACGTGTAGAGATCTGTCTGGAAGAAAACTAGATTGCAAAGAACACAACCTGGGGGGGTGGGCAGGCCATAAGATGGAAGCTTGGCGAGGAGTCCTTGCGATCAGACACCTTATAGACATTTAATGCCACGGCTATATATGTTAGACATAAGCAAGCAGGTCACCAGTTGATATCTGATGACGGAATCGATATTTTCCATCACTCACTATTCCTGATATTCTAGATATTCAATTCCAACTCGATGTTTATGGCTCTTTCCATGACCTTTGAGAAATACAATCTGGCAGTAATTAGACCAAAGTTTTGCACAACCTGGGCTCTTGAATCTGGTATGATTCATATAAGATACAGACACAGATGATGACTTATTTGATATTACAAGTTTTGTTGAACCTCCTAACGGTCAAAATTGTAGGGAGAAGTGGGGAATGGATCTGATTGTACAGGACAAACTGAACTGTAAAACAGTTTGGATGAAATAATTGCAGAAGATCCTGTTATCGAGTTGGACTATTATGTTGACAGGACACAATGTTACACAACGAAATGAAAAATCCTACGAACTTGACAGGATCAACCACTGCATTCAGCCCCAAAACTGGAGCTCAGCAGTTCACATGAATCTGCAGTGAAAAGGTGTCTGAACACCGTAGGTCCGGAAAAAAACATGGATGTGCCGGAAAAATATAACAGGATAAGGTCATTTTTATGTCATTCTCACTTCGATTAACATTTTTTTCTCATTTCATGTGCACACTCCTCATCTGATGAAGAAATGGTGATCGGGCTGGAATGGCAGAGATGGAGAAGTCCTTGATGAATGAGCATGTATTAATAGTAATAGTAATATTTATTTATCAATATATGTATCAGCATAACCAGTGGCGTAGCCAGAATTTTCTTTTGGGGGGGGCCCTCGTATGAAAAGTTTAATTTGTTCTGAAATTTGATCCAACCTTTCGTTCCACCCCTAATATTAACCCTCAGAAGTCTTCGAGAGACTTGTGAGAGCTAGGGTTGACAAGTATTACTTTTTTAAGGTGATTCCAAACACGAAAAGCTGGTGTAATCCAAGGTAACACCTGATTACATAGGGTTTAGGACAAAAGAAAACAAACTCTTTGCTTTTTTTAAATTTATCATTCTGATAACTGAAATTTCATTTTTAAAATAAATCAAAAGATCCTCTTGAAAATTTCTATATTTTTTCTAAGTCAACTTGATCTTTCTTGAACGTTTAGCAAAACTATCGATAATATCATTAACGTCTATTTTGATATCTCTATGTATGGACATTAATGCAAGACCGTTCAGTCTCTTTTCCTCGGTTTGGTTTCTGAGGTAACTCTTCAACCTTTTCAACGTTGAAAAGCTCCTTTCTACCGAGGCTGTTGTCACCGGTAAAATTGTTAAAATATGTAGCAGTATTCTTATATTCGGAAAAATAATTTTTTCACATTGCATGAAGGCATCAAGAGCACACACCGGCAGTGGAGTTTTATTTTTGTCTACATTTACCCATTTTCTCTTCCACATCTCCCATTCGCTCTCTAATACATTTATGTTAACATCGTGCAAATCTTTCGCATAAAAATCAATTGCTGGTTGAACCATTGCAAATTTATTATGTATTATATTTTCCGGCATAATGCTCTGCAAAGACAACAGGGTGTTCTGATGATCTAAAAATCTTTCATTTAGAGATGATAACATGTCATCAATAAATGGAATGTAAATAGATCTGCGATAATATTCCATAGAGTCAGAAGCTGGATAATTTTCGCGGTGTCTTTGAGTTCCAACTCTACGTGGCATAACTGGTTCAACACCTAATGTCTCACCGGTGTCAACAGCTTTTTGAAAGATTTTTTCAAATTCTTTGTCTGCGTTTTCTCTATATTCTTGTAAGATTATAGCAACATCCTCAATCAGTTTCATTGCATAACACAAATCTATTTGTTTGCTTTGTAAGTGCTCCGAAATATTTTTAGTCAGAGATAACATTTTCTCCAATATTTTAATCGTTATTATGAATGAAAATGTACAAATTGCACTATGTAATGATGAAGCATTGGAAGGGTTTGGAAGACGTTGAACATCTTCTAGAGCTTGAACAATATAATACAAAGACTCTCCAAAAAGCATAACTGAATCATGCCTTTCAACCCATCTTGTCTGGCAATATTTTTTCAAGCATGTTACCTTTCTATCAGGTAATTGACTCAGTCTATGCTCAAGGATATCACAACGTTTAGGGGAGCACCTGAAGAAATTACAAATTTCCCCTACGGTTCCTAGGGCATTTTTAACAAGAGCAACTTTACAGCTATCATTCAAACATAAGTTCAAGGAGTGCGATGCACAATGAGTGTATATGCACATCGGAAACATTTCCTTTATAACTGCTTGAGCACCACGAAATTCGCCCTTCATTGATGATGCACCATCATATCCCTGCCCTCTAACATTTTTCATATCAAGACCCAACATCTGAACATTTTCCACTAAAACATGTGCTAGCCCTTGCCCACTCAAATCATGGACAGGAACAAACGTGAGGAAATCTTCTCGTAATTGAAATTTGTCTTCATCTAAGTACCGCGCACATAAAGAAAATTGTTCTGTTCTGCTCACGTCACTGGTTTCATCTGCGAGAATGGTGAAAAACTTTGTATTCATGATTTTTTTAACAAGGACGCTTTATTCTCCTATACATAAAATGATTTGATTTTGTATGTCTGGGCTGAGATATAATGCATTTGCAGGAGCACTATCAATATGTTCCTTCAATAATTTGTCGCCACTGTTGATACGGAAACGAATCAAGGCTCTTAAATTCCCATCATTACTTTGAGGTTCTTCCAAATCAATCCTTCCAAAGTCCCTGTGGCCTCTTAAAGCTAATTCTTGCCGGCCACAAAGTATAATTGTTTCTATTATAGATTTTATAATATTTCTATTCCTTTCTATGTCATCTTTGTTACGTTTTTCTAGAAGTTGCATTATGTCTTTTTGTTGCCCTTCCATAATACCAAAAAAATTATCCATCGCCATGATACATTCTTTATGATATTTGCTAATTGCATGTTTTGTGAATATTTCTACGGCATCTTTCCAGTTTTTGAATGGAACTAAAACCAACTGATTAGGCTTTTCATGGAAACCTTTGCCTACTCCACCAGCTTTAGTAAGAAATATTACGCAGACTTTGCAAAAAGCGCCTTTAAACAAATCAGAATATGCCAACCAAGTGAATCTCTTCATCCAGTGTATTTGAAACGTACGTTTTTTGTTACCAATAATTTGTGTTTCGAAAACGGTTGAGGTGTCAGGAGTCCAAGTGTTTTTCAGTACTTCATACATTTCTAAATCAAAGATACTTTTGTTCACGTATAAGCCAATATCAAATTTATTGTAGATGATCAACTGATTTACTTGATCTTGATGTCCATCACTTGTTTGAACATTCGATAATTTGTAACTACTTGAACCAGTCGGTTCAATGTCAGAGGTATTTTCAGTTTTCTGAAAAAAAAAAAACAAGTTCTTAACAAAAACAAAGTGGCCCGTCGAAATAACTTTGATAGCAATAGAATACATACAGAAAATTCTCACAAACGAACAGAATAATTAGTTATCATCTACCTCTAACTAGATAACAGAACGCTTGCACATTGACAACAACTTACGAAATTGAATAAAAACGATGTGAAAGATAATTCATATTAGTTTTTGTTCCGACTTACCAAAGATTTTGTGCTGAAATAACTCAGTAATGTTGGTTGATCCAGAGAGCGTTTCTTCAAACTGTTGGACATTTTGGGAATGTTTTTATAAATAGATATATCAAGAATTACAAACTGATTCTATTCACAGACGGCGAAGAACTAACATAGACAGGAGTTAGAACTAACCTGGCGAGACTCGTCCGAGAAGCAAGACGCATAGATGCTTGTCCAGATGTCAATTGGCCAGAAGCAGCATTGCCACCGTTGCCAGATTGGAATGGAATGGAATATAGTAGGATACTTCTTTATTTCCAGTAACATTAATTATTACAAAATGTACAAGTTATTATGAAATGGAAATGAACGTCAAAACTCAAAAGTATGTTTATTTTCAGAAATTTCGGGGGGGGCCCGGGCCCCCTGCCCCCCCCCCTGGCTACGCCACTGAGCATAACATTTTCATACAGGTAATTTTACATTTACAAACATTAATAAATAAATGATTGAAACCGCATGGATATAGCACCCGCTCGCGTATCTACTTACATTCACACACATTCACATACACAGACATATTTATTTACTGACATATATAGATGTAGATGTTATATCAGGATATAGGTATGAATATAAATAAAAATATAAACAAAGAAGAGTTAATTAATAATTTCTAGCAGTCGATGAATATCTGTTCTTGACTTTTGAAACATATGCTTTTTCATTTTTGAGATGAACACCTTGTGGGAATTTATCGACTTGATATCAGATGGCAACATATTATAAAGTTTTGGACCCATGTAAATGAAGCTTCTTGGGATTAATGTTTTATTTACTACAGGTAATGTTATTGAGGAGTGTTTGTATCTTGTGTTATATATATATATATATATAACATAGAAACATTCATACAGTAAGGTTGTGTCTTTTTGTGCTCTGGTTAAAATAGTTAAGAAGTCGAGATATATACCACGTATTTTTTTTTTAAATTGTTTCAAAAGTTATGTGAACATTATCAAAACACATATTCGTGAAGTGGTACATATTGGACAGCAAAAAGTGAGTCAACCATCATATTTTATAAAGATCCGCCGCGAACTCAAGTTTAAAATACCAAGTTAAAATTCTTATCTGACACCACTTAGGAAAAAAAAAAAAAAAAAAAAAAAAAAAAAAAAAAACTGATAAGAGGACTGAATATTATAGTACCGGCGCATAGGTAAAAATAAAATGAATAGCGTTGGACAAGAGCTCACTGTCCAGCAGCTGTTTGATGAAATAATAAATAGTAAAAATGAACTGAAAAATTTTATTGAGGCAAGTGAAGCTCGTGTGTTATGGAAAATTGAATCTATACATGCCAAAGTAAAAACTTTGGAGAAAGAAAACGAAGAGCTCAAAAATAAAATTGAGATATTAGAGAAAAACGACAAGAAGAAGAACTTGATACTTTTTGGAATTGAAAGAAACTTACCAGGAGTGTCAGTGAGTTTTATATGTGATCACTTAAAACAACTATTGGATATTCAACTAAATGAGTCAGATATCAGCAACCTATACACCCTTGGTAAACTGAAAAATAGTCCAATCAAATTAGAGTTGATATCTGAATTAAAGAAACAGGAAATTCTAAAAAATTGTCATAAATTGAAAGGATCAAAAATCTCCATCTCCCAGGATCTGACAGTGAACGAAAGAAATGAGAGGAAAATTCTAAGAACACATCTCCTCCAGGCTAGAGCAAATACTGACGATCAGTGCTACATCAAAGGGAATAAACTCTACGTGAATCAAACTGCATATACTGTTGAAGACTTGCAATACGAAAATAATCTATACCAAAAAAACAAAAGTGCCCCCCCAACACCAACTTTGATGAATTCCACTGATGCAATTGAACCCATTCCAAAATTATTTGAAAACCCCAAAGAAGGAAAAACGATTGGAACAACAAAAGAACGAGAAACTTTCACAACACTTGAAGGAAACCAAACTACCCCAAGAACAGGCACGACCAGGAAGCTGAGTAAACCAATCCTAGAGCCTTTGACTGGAGTTGGAAAAACTAGACTCAGATCTAATAAATAATCTGAAAATATTTACTGAGAACTAATTTTGCTTATACAAATTTTTTTTTTCTTTTTTTACAAATTGAAAATCCTTCAGTGCAACAATTCTACAATTATATAATTGAACATTTAAATTTATATCATATTTTAGAAATTTATGAATTTTAAAATTCCAAATTCAAATGTAGCATTTTACAATCTAACACATTTATTATATTATATAACCAGAATACAACTTATATTTTAACAAATTTTCCATTTTATAAACTTAAAACTTCACAAATCACAAAATATACAACTAAACAATTTCACAATTTGGAATTCAAAGTGAACCAGTCTCTTTGTTTCATCAGTTTTAATTTGTTAGTTTAGTCTTACCAGAACCAGACTTCATAGGTGTATATAAATTTTCTCAAACTCTTCAAATGAACCCATACATAAGAGATTACGAATATGAGCCAATTAAAACTGAGGAAATTGAGAATATTAAGGACTATAATACATTTACATCGTTGGAAGAAAATAAGAAATATAATTTTAAAATTCTCCATCAGAATATCAGGAGCATAGCTAAAAATCTGGATGAGCTTGAGGTGTATTTATCAGAATCAAAAGATAAATTCCATTGCATTATATTGACAGAAACTTGGAACATTAACGACATAAATATGTTTAAGCTAAATGGCTATGATACCCTGTATAATGAAGGTAATATCAATAAAGCTGATGGTGTTGTGATTTTCATAAAAGAAAACTTATGTTATAATTTTGCAATAACTGATATAGGTAACTGTAAGTCTATTGAGGTTTCGATTACGGTCGAAAATAAAATTGTCTATTTAACTGGTCTGTATCGACCACCATCAACAGATGAAAATCTTTTTGTCGGAAATCTTCGCGAATACCTTGAAAACAAGAATTTTAATGCCGATTTTCACGTCATTCTGGGGGATATGAACTTGAATATATTAGTTGAAGATGACACAGTCACAGAGTATTTAAACAATTTCTATGAATATAACTTTCATTCAGTTATTAATACTGTAACTAGATCACAGAGTGGCACTTGTGTCGATCATATTTTCATTAAAAATAAATTAAATTCAACTGAAGTATTACCCATTCTAATGAAAAGTTCCATAACCGATCATTACACCACTATAGTACATTTGCCTATCCAGAATTGTGAACCTACTACAAATCTAGAAGAAAGACAACAAAAATTTACTAATTATACAACATTGAAGAACGAGCTTGCACACTATGACTGGTCCCACCTCCTTACCATACATGACACCGATGAAAGTGCTACTTATTTTCTGAACCTAATAGAAAACTTAATAAATAAACATACGAAAACAGTCAAAATTAAACATAAAAATGTAAAACGCAAACAATGGATAACAAATGGATTAGTAAAATCTATCAATACTAGAGACAATTTATTCAAGAACTTGAAGAAAACTCCAAATAACCTAGAACTGAAAAACCAATATATTCATTACCGGAACACATTGAACAGACTTATAAAAAACTCTAAAATCAATTTCTACAAAAATCGCATCACAAAGTCACGAAATGATTCAAAAGCTCTATGGCAAACGGTGAAAGATGTATCTGGTAACAAAAAAGAGATGAAAATAAAACGCATTAGAAATGAGGAAGGTCATCTTATCTATAATCAAAAAAATATTGCAAATTCTTTCAATAAGCATTATTCACTTGTTGGGCGGAACCATGCAAAAAATATTCAGCAACCTCCCGTCCCTCCGATGAAAAGAAATTCCTTGTCACAATCAATTTTTCTCACCCCTACAACAGAAAAAGAAATAATTGAAATAATATCATCTCTGAAGATGAAAAAAGCACCAGGTATTGATGGTATTAGGACAGAAACACTGCACCAAATTAAACATGAAATTGCTTTTCCCTTGAAGATTGTTATTAATAAAGTAATAGAAACAGGAAAATTTCCCAATGAACTGAAAATAGGTTTGATTAAGCCAGTCCATAAAAAGGGTGATAAAAATGAAATCTCCAATTACAGGCCTATTACATTAATTTCAAGTATAGCAAAAATATTAGAAAAAATAATCAAAAAAAGAATAGTTTCATATACCAATAAACATAATATAATTTCAAAAAACCAATTTGGCTTCAAAGAAGGTGTATCCACTCAAGATGCCATATGCTTTCTCACATCCAAAATATCTGAAAATCTAGAAAAAAGTATGTGTATTTTTGGATCTTGCTAAGGCCTTCGATACTGTGAACCACTCACAACTATTGGAGACCTTGCATGATCTTGGTTTCAGAGGAAATGCGTACACTCTCATGAAAAGTTACCTGAATGACCGGGAACAGTATGTTAAGATTGATACTACCATCAGTGAAAAACAAGTTGTAGAGTGCGGAATTCCACAAGGAACTGTTTTAGGGCCCATTCTTTTTACGATCTACATGAATAGCATACTCACATTCGATACCTCTGGAACACTAATATGCTTCGCTGATGATACAGCTGTCTTGTATGATGCTGATACCTGGGATGAACTAAAAATAAAATCACAACATGACATGAGTAAAGTTCTTGATTGTTTCAATCAAAAAATGTTATCAATAAATTATGAAAAAACTTTTTACTTACCATTCTCTTGTTATACCAATAGCCTGCCTCAGTATGACTCGTTAAAAATTGACAACCATGGTAAGGATATCACTATTCACTCATCCGAAAAAGTGAAATACTTGGGAGTGATCATTGACAGACATATGAGGTGGAATTATCATGTTGATCAAGTTACAAAAACATTGCGCAGTACTTTATACAAATTCAAATATCTAAGAAATATTTTAGATATCACCCAGATGAAAATTATCTACTACGCACTTATTGAATCGCGACTAACATATGGAATTCTCAACTGGGGAGGGGTAGCATCAACACATTTGAAAAAACTAGATGTATTACAGAAAAAGTACCTAAAAATTCTTTACCGCAAACCAGTTAAATACGCATCAAAATTATTATTTGAAGAAGCAAAAATGCTGGATCTGAGACAACTATATTTTGTCAAAATTGTCAATGAACAGTATAAAAATCGAATGATTCTTAATTATGTAGACCACACCCACAATACAAGACATAAAGCTAAAGCACCTCTTACAACAGTATATTCCTCAAAGACAATCACCCAACGCACCTTCACTTACCTAGCGAATAGGCTTTATAATTTTTTGCCCCTGGAAACAAGAGAAGCACCAACTATATATGCATTTAAGAAAAAAACTAGATGCTATCTCTTAAGTCTGGATAGATTTGCTATTCATAGATTAATTGATCCTATATTTGGATAGTACCTTTATCTCAATTTTTCCACTCAATTGATTCATTACAAATATTTCCCATATGTATTACTGATTTTATTATTGCATTGTATTGTATTGTAATTTATTGTCTTCACATTATTGTTATTTTTAATATCAAACTTATGTATATTTTTATTAATATTATAGGGTATGTTGTGGTTTTGGCGCCAGCCGTCAAAGCCTACATACCAATATTGTAAGCTGTTTATCCTGTATATGATGTAACCGTACAAGTTTGTTTATATGTCTACAATCCACGCACTGGCTCTGCCTTAGTGGATTCGTTGTTTATTCTCATAACTATATATGTTAACTCATTTTGGTCAATACTGATCGAACATTACTGTTATATATAAATATGCTCAAAATGTATACATGTTTGATATATGAAGATGAATAAACATTATTATTATTATTATTATTATTATATATATATATATATATATATATATATATATATATATATATATATATATGTTCTATTGTTTGGCTCTTATTTCGATACTGCTGTGTTATCAGTGTTTTGTAATATATTTGCGTCAAGTCATGCATGCCACGCAAATTATATAATGATTCGGTTGAATATCGATAACGTTTATCAAATATAATTTTGAGAATCCACTTCTGAGTTACTTCAATTCTATTCCGTAGATAATTTGATGAACCCCCCCATGCAATGATTCCATAATTCAAATGAGGCTGTACCAGTGCATAATACAGACACTTGAGTTGTTTGATATTACAAAATGTTTTGCATAACTTAAATTTGGGAATTAGGCATCTTAATTTTTTGTTTACGTTATTAGTTTGGATGTCCCACCTCAAGTGGCAATCCAAATAAATTCCGAGGTATTTTATATCTTTTCTACATTGTATTTTCATGGGGAGTTCACAGAAGATATTTCTAATTGATTGTATGTTGGGAGTCCGTTTGAGTTGCTATAGAAGGGAACGAAAAAAGTTTTGTCTCCATTTACTGTCAATAGCTTATGACTAAAAAAATCAGTGACCATTCCAAAATCTCCTTCAATTTCCTTTCTTAAATTATCCCAATTTGTGTCTTCATAGAATACAGCTGTATCATCAGCAAAACTAATGATATCTCCTTTGATCGGTAGGAGGAATAAGTCATTGATATATATATATATATATAGAATTGAAAATATCTTGAGGTTGCAGTCTGATATTGGATTTAAAGAAAACTCTTTGTCATCTTGCCAAGCTTTCGGAAATGTTTATTTCCTTCCTCAGGACAACTACAAAAGGACAATTTAATAAATGCAGAAAAAAAAAATATTGAATCTACTTACATAACTTGAGTAAAAATAGAAATTAGCATCAAAAAAAGAATGTTGTATATAAAAATATTAGACAGATAAAATTTTAAATGAATGTCAATCAACTTCAAAAATGATGAGAAACAATCAAGTAACTCTACTGGGTATATCAGCATTACTATAATTTTTCAACTTATCTCTGTTCAGTTTTAAAATATAAGTGTAAATTTTACTCAAATTATTGAGATCAGTTTTTTTATTTAGGCTGTTACTCTCTTCATTAATTTGCAACATTTCTAAAAATGTCCTTTTAAAAATGTTGTTTTCTATTCCAAGTACACTAACATTATCAAAACTCATTCGATGGTCAAATTTATTAACATGTTGAGCCAATGCACATGAATTCATATTTCTTTTACAATCACTTTTATGTGATGTTATTCTACCTTTCAAGAGTCTAGATGTTTGTCCAATGTATACTTTATTACAATCGTTACAAGGAATTTTATAAACAACATTATAATTTTGGGTTGTTTCTAGAGGTGTTTCAAAATTGAAACAACCCAAAATTATAATGTTGTTTATAAAATTCCTTGTAACGATTGTAATAAAGTATACATTGGACAAACATCTAGACTCTTGAAAGGTAGAATAACATCACATAAAAGTGATTGTAAAAGAAATATGAATTCATGTGCATTGGCTCAACATGTTAATAAATTTGACCATCGAATGAGTTTTGATAATGTTAGTGTACTTGGAATAGAAAACAACATTTTTAAAAGGACATTTTTAGAAATGTTGCAAATTAATGAAGAGAGTAACAGCCTAAATAAAAAAACTGATCTCAATAATTTGAGTAAAATTTACACTTATATTTTAAAACTGAACAGAGATAAGTTGAAAAATTATAGTAATGCTGATATACCCAGTAGAGTTACTTGATTGTTTCTCATCATTTTTGAAGTTGATTGACATTCATTTAAAATTTTATCTGTCTAATATTTTTATATACAACATTCTTTTTTTGATGCTAATTTCAATTTTTACTCAAGTTATGTAAGCAGATTCAATATTTTTTTTTTCTGCATTTATTAAATTGTCCTTTTGTAGTTGTCCTGAGGAAGGAAATAAACATTTCCGAAAGCTTGGCAAGATGACAAAGAGTTTTCTTTAAATCCAATATCAGACTGCAACCTCAAGATATTTTCAATTCTACAGTTATTGTCAGTCACGAATTACCTATTTTCATATATATATATATATATATATATATATATATATATATATATATATATATATATATATATATATATATATAGAAAGGGTAGTCGTTGCTGACTAGTTAAGAATAAAACCAGTTAATATTGGGGATTGCAGCAAAGTCAAAAGTGTACTCTTTTATAGAGTTTATTCCAAGCTTTCGTAAATTTTATTTACATCTTTAGGGAACTACAAAGAATTATTATGTCAATTATACATTTTGATGTTATTAAAATTTTACTTACAACTATAGTGAGGTTAGTTGACATGTTCTTAGTTCTTTGGATAGTGACATTACAGCTTAAAATTGTAAATAATAAGGAAAAAAGACTTTACGAATATAAATAACAGAAAATTTTGAAATTTCAGTCGAAATACAAAAGACTTGTTGATTGTATCCAAGGGACACAAATCAGTTGTCAATAGAAAAGAAATCTGTAATTTTCAAGTCAATGTTACCAACTGTAATCTTGTACCAACTGTAATCTTGTACCAACTGTTGAAATATACGACTGCTGTTTTGTAAGTTAGGAAACAATTAAGAACATATAATGAACTGTTCCATGATGTAAAAAGTAGAAATATCAATAAAATTAATAACCTAAAAAACAATCATTTTCGAAAAAAATTGAGAACAAAACCAAACTGGATATCAAATATTTCTAACACCATCATTTCTGAAGATATTTTACAATTTTTTGCTTTAGGACCAAAGTTCAGTGTGGAACCGTTAATTAAAAAAGACATTTCCATCAAGAGTTTCTTAGCTGATGTTGATTACATCACTTCATCTATCAGTGACGAATACCAAAGAAATATCACTATAGCAAGAGCAACTAATATTATAACTAATAATATACAATCAAATCAGCATTCTTCTATTTTTAGAGGCTTACTTTTAAAATCAAAAAAGTTTCTAAAAGACAATCCGAATCTGATATTGATTCAATCTGACAAAGGTAATGTGACAGTCATTATGGAAAAAGATCAATATCTTAATCTTTCAAATGAAATAATTATCAACAGTAATTCCTATATTGAATTAGCAAAAGATCCTACGACTACGATACAAAGTAAAGCTAATGAATTTTTGAAAGTACTTAAAGACACAAATCAAATTGATGATGTCACAAAAAAGAAACTCACATGCTATAATGCTATTTCTCCAAAATTCTATTCATTACCAAAAATACATAAACCTACTTTATCGATGAGACCTATAGTTTCATGTATTGGTGCTCCAACAGAAGCCATTGCCTCACTTCTCACAGATATTCTAACTAAAGCATATGATTCCGATAATGAATACTTTATACAAGACTCTTTTGAAGTAAATAATAAATTTAATAACACAAACATACCTAATGACTACGTTTTGGCAAGTCTTGATGTGGTTTCTCTTTTTAGTAATGTATATTTAGAAGTTTGTCAAAGATCAATTCACAAAAATTGGTATCGTGTTAGCAATTATTGTAACATTAATGAAGAAACATTCATGAAAATTTTAACTTTCTTGTTCAATAACACATATTTCTCTTTTAACAACAAAATTTATAAACAAAGTTTTGGAACTCCAATGGGAGCTTCAATCTCCCCTATATTAGCTTCATATGTGATGGATGATGTGTTGGACACAGTAATTCCAGTACTATCATTTAAACCTTTTTTCATCAAAAAATATGTTGATGATATCATTGTCGCTTTACTAAAAGATGGCATTACTGAGATTCTTAGTACTTTCAACAGCTTTGACCCATATATTCAGTTTACAATAGAAACTGAGGATGATGATTTTTCCGTACCTTTCTTAGATACAAGATTCATACGTGGTCTTAATAACAAAAATCTTATAGACTGGTACAGGAAACCATGCAGTTCTGGAAGATATATTAACTTCGAGTCTTATCACAAGCGGCCAATGAAAATAAACCTTGTGAAACAGATGAAAGCTAGAGTACTCAAAATCTCAGATAGATCCTTTCATAAAAAAAACCTAGATATTCTTTTCAAACTCTTTTCAGACAATGCTTATCCACCAAAATTACTGAGAAGTATTCTGTTCAGCACACCATTAAATATTGAAACAGATATTATATCTAACAATCTGAACATATCCATTAATAGCAATGTTGCTAATACTAATCCTACAATTCCTACATTCACTTCACGTCCATATATAAAAGATATTACACCAAGATTGTCCAGGCTCTTTCATTCAGTATGTAATGTCAAAATAGCAAATAAAACTATTTTACCAATAAGATCAATTTATTCAAAAGTGAAGGATAAAATTCCATTAACTTCCACTTCAAATGTAGTATATAGCATTCCTTGTCAGGACTGTGATAAAAATTATATTGGCCAGACTTCTAGATGCCTGAAAAGTAGAATTTCTTCACATAAAAGTGATTGTAGACTTCATCCTGAAAGATGTGCTCTTGCTGATCATGTAAACAAATTTGACCATCGAATAAATTATAACTCAACTAAAATATTAGCTAAAGAGACACATATGACTAAGAGAACTTTTTTGGAAATAGCCTTCATATCTCAAGACAAAAAATGTATGAATAAAAGAACTGATATAAATCATTTGAGTGAGATTTATTCCTTCTTATTGTCGTTAGACCACACTCTCCATATGAATAATAATATCTCCATAACTACTCAATTGGAAATGTAATTTTTTCCTAACTTAGAAAACAACAGTCGTATATTTCAACAGTTGGTACAAGATTACAGTTGGTAACATTGACTTGAAAATTACAGATTTCTTTTCTATTGACAACTGATTTGTGTCCCTTGGATACAATCAACAAGTCTTTTGTTTTTCGACTGAAATTTCAAAATTTTCTGTTATTTATATTCGTAAAGTCTTTTTTCCTTATTATTTACAATTTTAAGCTGTAATGTCACTACTATCCAAAGAACTAAGAACATGTCAACTAACCTCACTATAGTTGTAAGTAAAATTTTAATAACATCAAAATGTATAATTGACATAATAATTCTTTGTAGTTCCCTGAAGATGTAAATAAAATTTACGAAAGCTTGGATAAACTCTATAAAAGAGTACACTTTTGACTTTGCTGCAATCCCCAATATTAACTGGTTTTATATATATATATTGGGACCTATACTGTTTACTATATATATATATATATATATATATATATATATATATATATATATATATATATATATATATATATAGTAAACAGTATAGGTCCCAATATAGCACCTTGAGGCACTCCATAATTGACTTTTTTGAAATTACTATGAGTTTCACCATTTTTAACGCATTGGTGTCTATTTTCTAGATAACTTTGCATTAGACTTAAGCTATTGCCTCTGAAACCAATGTTATTCAAAGCGATAAGTAATTTTTCATGGCTGACAGTATCGAAGGCCTTTGCCAGATCAACAAAAATGCAAATTGCAGGTTTAGCTTCATCTATGGCTCGATAATTTTTAGTTGTGAGGTATGCAATTGCATCTTGGGTTGATATTATGTTTAATTGTTGTATTGTTCCATTCCCTCATTCACCAAGGACCATATGGTGGTACTGTAGGTTTTTTCCTTGTTTTTCCCTGCAGTTGAAATTGCAAATGCACCCCATTTTTTTATATGTTAAGTCTCCCCGGAGCGCATATAGTGGTGGTGTTCCTTCTCATCAGGAATGATGTGCCGATGGTAGGGGTATCACCATAACACTTTTTAAGTATTTATTTAATTTCCATACATTTTTCAACATTATCTTTAATACAATGAAGCTTTGTCAATAAGTTTATCATTAACTTCCAACAATAAAGCATATTTTGACCTCGACTTTGACTTTGACTTAGCACGATTAGTTTTAGATAAGAATCAACAGAAAATCATTTACTATGGTCAGGTTGAATCTAGATTGCGTAATGGTGTTTGCTTGTGGGGCAACTCAACCATAAGCAAATACGTTTGTATTGAACAAAAACTCATTCACCGGTGTGTATTCAATGCTCAAAAGCAATATTCATGCAGAACTTTTCTTTCCGACTTATAATATTGTAACTCTTGTCAGCCTATACATCTATATTTTTCTTATTAAAAGCGAGAGCAGACTCACTAAAGATATTCACAATATTGATGCACGGAAAAATAACTCATAGATACTTCTGCTACCAATAATTTGTCAAGTCATATAAAATCTGTCAATAAATTGACGGACTTCAAAAGTTCAAAAAGACCTTGAATATGTTTTTATTGGAGAAATGTTTTTATACATTAAATGAATTTTTTAGCCTAAACTGAGTAGTGATCTGAAAGTGTGTGTGAATTTCATTGTAAATATTTAGTTTTTTAGTCTTTAAATTGTTTCGTCCTTTTATATAATTTTCATGACTATTCCAATACAAAACCCGTTTTTGTCAATTTAAGGAAAATAATGAATTTGATTTTGAAAAAAAAATTTATTTCTAAGAGGAACCAGTTGGAGCTTGTTACATTGCTTCTCACTTGACATATCCTTTTTAAGGAACACCAGAACAAAACGGATTTTTTGGATATTACTTGCAATGCAGGCTCTGCGGAAATTTACCAAAAATAACAAAACAAATGATGCGCTAATGCGAGTTGGATCTGTGCCACAGTGCCTCCAGATACACGTTGATACACAGACTCTGGAGGAAAAATATACCGACGATATTTGGAAAGTTTAAGTAGATATTGGAAGAATATTTTTTAATTATTGAATGAATTTTTTTTTGTGGAGGATATTCGTTTCTTGAAATAGTTTTTTGTGAATTTTAACCTTCCACAGACTGAAAATAAAAAATACTAATTCAAGGAATCTGTACTAGAGTAGATTTCATTTGTCAAACACAGATCTTTTCCTCTCCAAACCCAATAAAAATTGATTTTCAACGAGTTTTGATAACGAAGGCAGATATAGTCTCCAAAATGTCTACGTATTTTGAAAAAGAAGTATTTTTAGTTAATTTGAACTTTATTTGATTTTTTCACGTAGGCAAATACAATACGATACTGACAAAATTAAATAACTGTTTTCAAGACAACAGTCTCCTCTAAACGCAGTTACTTATAGAGGCAAATTGATCATTGCCCTTCTACACTTGTACAGATTCCATGAATCAACATTTTTTTCATTTTCAGGCTGTGGAAGGTTAAAATTCCGAAAAACCTACATCAAGAAATATTTTTTAAACCACTATAACACAGATAATTTACAAATGATTCGTATGTTCCACTTTTCCACATTTTAGTCAGTCTAGGAAACATCATTTTTTGATATTGTATTGTTATTCTTTTGCCTGTCAAATTATTCTTGGTTTGGAGAAAGGATGAAAGAAGCGATAATAACCCTTCTGTGTATGAATTTACCTGATAACGATAACCACACTTATATATTAGCTTGGCAGCCACGGTGTAGCTGAAAACACAGGCGGGAATCAATCTTGCCTTCGAAAACAAACCCAATTTTTTGCGAAATATATACGGTGGAGTTTGTATTGTTGAGTAGATGGAAGCAATATTTATTGTGTCCAGCAGGCAGGCAGAATGCGACGGGCAGCTCGATGAGTTGCATTTCCACATTCTCAACATACATGGGTTTTAATGAGCAATCCTAGTAGCCTCTCGGTCGTATGCTCGCTCCGAGCATTTAATACACTGCCGAACAGTTGACGTGCACATTGGCGGATGTCATCTCAACGCCATTAGGAAGAAATAATCGAAGAAAACGTTCCCCGGAACATTTTAACTTAAAAAAAAGTCTTGGGGTATCTTCCGCTAGGGATCAATCATAAAACTTATATTATATGCATTAGGAAAACGCCGAGGTGACCCCTGTACAAGTGGGTCCCTGTTATTATTCCAAAGCGGTGGACGCATCCATAAACAATAACAAAGCATCAAAACTGTATACAATATAAAAAAAAGTTGTAGGTTATACCTAGGTCGCTTCGATTATTTTCGAGTGGAATAATAATAACAATAAATGCTTTCATCAACTTCAATCGGTTACTGTTGTGCAAATATATTCAAAACATGTAGTCAAAAGGCAGAGTTAACGCTTGTTTGAGCACGGGACTCTATAAGCATTCTCTTCCACTCAACCTGTACATAATAAAAATGAGACAATTTTTTTTTTTTTTTTACCACCTACAACCATATATATATATATATATATATATATATATATATATATGAAAATAGAGTATTTTTCGTTTTAATTCCGAGAGTTCTAACCTTTGACAGCTGTTTCGTGGTAACCCACTCATCAGAAAGGATTTATGTAGCTCTCGAAATCAAAACGAATCCACTCAAGAATTAATACCGTGAAGGCAAGACTGATATAACAGAAAGTTACTTATGGCATCTACAGTCACTAGTTGAAACTTAATTTGACACGAACCAAGGAATCCAAAGTTAGATGTTTTGGATCAAATTAAGTTTCAACTAGTGACTGTACATGTCATAAGTAACTTTCTGTTATATCTGTCTTGCCTTCACGGTATTAATTCTTGAGTGGATTCGTTTTGATTTCGAGAGCTCCATAAATCCTTTCTGATGAGTGGGTTACCACGAAACAGCTGTCAAAGGTTAGAACTCTCGGAATTAAAACGAAAAATACTCTCTTTTCACTTAGATTCTGCTTGTAGAAAAGTTATTGGGTATAACCCTCAAAATGTTGTGCAACCGTAGACACGTGTTTCGAGCTTAAGCCGTCATCAGTACGGTTAGTGTCTACGGTTGCACAACATTTTGAGGGTTGTACCCAATAACTTTTCTACTTATATTTTCATATATAAAATTTTAGCTTTGAAAATTCATGAGTGTAAACTATAAAAAAGCTGGAACTAATCTAGAGCCTTGTGGTACGCAATTTTTAACTCAGAGAGATGTGCCAGGAACCACGGTCAGTCATACACATTGAACATCGCCGAGATGATATACGCAAAGTCAAAACATGAGTATTTGTTTCAGTAGCGCAGGTTATAGGGTTGGCGAACAAAAAAATTACATAAATCATCACGGATCTCTTGTAAAAGTGTGTTTCTACATTATAGTCTAGCATATCAGTTTATTTTCTGTGATTGGTCATAAATCATGTGTGATCTTCTAGCATAGACATAAATTTTTTCCATATTAAAAGAAGTAAGATGACTGAATCTCTTGAATTTTTGAGAACCAAAATGTACTTCCCCTGAAAGATGACACACCTTAGAATATAGAGGTGAAAAATCATTAATTTTCTCTACCATACGCGAACATGGACTCAATTGTATCACAATTTGTTTTAAAAAATCCTACGAGGTAATCACAAAATATACAGAAGAAACCGGAGTGGCAAATGGTTTTTATATCTACCTGATCTATCGAAACCTGAAGAAGGCTCAGGATGTAAACATTTGCCCAAATCCTAAAACCTTAATATAATGTGAGAGTGGGGCACAGTTTGAGTATACTTAACTCACAGGTAGTTATCCCTATTGCGGCAAGAGAAACCTGGAGAAACTGTAATTAAAAAGATGTACACACCTTACGGATAAAAGACAAGTACAAGTACACGAAACCAAAAAAAACTTCTCATTAATTCTGATCAAAAAACCACCAAGAAATACTTCAAAGTGACACGGCGTGGTTCCGTTTTATCACTGGAATCCTGACTAGTCCTGCCAACGCCGTTATTATTCTCATAGAATTCGTGTAATCGACACACATCTGTATAGAGGATGCGATTGCCTATCATTGTCCACCCTGAGCAAATTTGAGCTCTACGATTATTGGCCTACGTTCAAAATATACAATCAATCACTCAAAACAGTGAGCTGGTTGACGAGGTGAGAGAAAGTCTCTAAGATAAAGAATATGCACTTTAGGCCTAATGAAGCCTTAGTGTTTCCAAATGTTACACATAGGTACAGGAGAAACGACCTAAACCATCTATCTTAAATCCCAACATATGAGCCCAACTGGTTTGTCAAGCGGCAGTCATGATGCTCATAGGTCTTGGCTCCTGTGAGTGCCATGAGAAAAGTTTGCGGGAGCAATGGTCCATATGTATTTCATTAGCTAGTCTGTACTTGCACTTGTATTTTCAACCAGTTTGCTAATGTATTTATTTTTGAACTTAGTTTCAAGTGATTTGTAATTAATAATGATCCTTCTATTGCACACCAAATTCCATAACATCCCAGAAAAATACGACAAATACCTGACATTAATCTGATGGGTGAGCGTGTAAAGGGTATGGAAAGTAGGTCCTAAAATGCTATCTTACGGTTCACCTGATTTTATTTCCTGCAAATATGGTGGTGTATAACTTATAGGAACCTTTTGATTTCCATCGTGTCAGTTATGTAAGTAAGGTGAAATTAATACTATTGCTATATCACTTGATCCAAAATAGTGATGATTTATGCGAATGCTTTCGTTTTCAGGCCCCGGTCTGTGGGGGCCCTGATGGGGCCCCTACATTACGTACCCAAGTCACATGTGAACGAGTTTTTTCTAAACTTAAAATAGTGAAAAATCAAATTTGGTTGTCTTTAGGCCAAGACTTTATGTGTTTGCTTTTTATTAATGTAGGTAGGGATTTATTTTATGATTTGGACAAAAATAAAATAATAGATGAAGTAGCTTTACCAAGTGAGTTACTTACAAAGAAGCTGTTACATTGAGTCTAGGGGGATAAAATGTCGAATTATCTCAGTTAAGTTAAGCGCCTTCTATTCTAGTGTAACAACATTGTGAACTGTTGAATAAACAGGATTAAAAAAAAAAATTAGTATAATTTTTCGAATCCATATAATCCGTAATTATTTTTATTACACAAATAATTTTGACATAATTCATTAATACTTTGGTGTGAATAAAACACTGCCCTTCATTTTGAACCATGTTGTAATTATTAGCAGTTCTACAGCATGTATTTTGTAGTGCTGTGGTATCCTAAAAATACTGTGAATTTCTTATTTTAGTAAATAATAAGTCAACAAAAGTCGAAAATCATAATATTCATGTAAATCCTAGCTGAATTTCCTCTTCTTTATAACTGCCAAAATAGTGTAAAAACGTGTTTTCATTGTTTTGAAGCACCCAATTTTCAAAAAATGTCCGGAAGAGGCCCCTGGACCTCCCGTTTGCTGGGGGGTTATTCAATATCACCCAGGCCCCCCGGTAGAGGGCCCCTTTACAGGTTTTAGCTGAGGGCCCCAAATGGTCCCAGTCCGGGCCTGTTCGTTTTCGTCGAGAGCTTTGATTATTTATGATATGTTGCTGTAGCGTAGATGAAGACGCTTCGAAAACTTGATTGTTTTAGTGGTAATATATTATGTTGGTCAACGTAACATCTGATTTGGTTTTCCATATTTTTCTCGAGAATTTTTGAGAATATTGGAAGAACGTTATTTTAACTCTGTGGATTGCCTGATTTTGTTATATGTAATACGTTTGCATTTTTCTATAGACTGGGAAAGTAATTTTGACTTATGCATTCATTTATAATATGAGTAATTATAGATACCATAAGGGGTTCACAAAGGTTCATAATAATTGTAATATTTGTCGCATTATCACCATAAGCCTTTGATATTATTGTTTGTTGAAAAAATTGTTAAAATTGTTTTTTTCGTTAACCTGCTGCCGTCCCCTTACGAACGACAGCCCTCAGAAGTCGAAAGTTGTGGGAGCCAAGGATTAATAAGGTCTTACCTTTTTACGTGCGATTCCTTGCACTTTCTCGGGCCATCAGAAAAATTGCTGCAGTTGCCATGGTTTGAACCATCGCCGACTGGCAGCCAAAATGATTGAACAATGTCACTTTAACCACTCATTATCAATTATTTCTGAAATTGTTTCAATTTCGTTAATCAATTGAAAAAGTGAACTTGGTAGACCATCAATTGTAGAAGATTTCAGGTATGCTTTTTTTCCTCATTTGCAACGTGTTAGTGAAATTTCTCAATTTTTTATAATAATTGATGGGGGAGTTTTGAACTCCTAAATCTAGCTAGGCCTTATTCCTGAATTTTTGCATCAATCTAATGTTGTCAGTAATCCAAGGAGTGTACTTACGATATTTTGGTGAATCTTTCATTCTGTGGAATTATAAATAAGAATTTGAAGAATGAATTCATTTACGTGAGAGACTTTGTGATCGATATTATAAATTGAGTACCAAGGTAAATTTGCCAATTCTGAATCTATCAATATCTGTCTTCTCAATATTTCTATACATTTGCTTAACTATTTGTGTGTATACAGATCATGTAGAGCATGGAGAAGTAGAAGGTAAATGGGATTCGGGTTGTCTAGCAAAAAAGCGTCGTAAACTGAATTTATAAAACACTAGCGGCAATCAGGAATTGTGAGACTGACGAAAAGTTTATTTATTGGAATCAAGTTTCAAAGAAAATATATTGAAATATCGAATTGATCGCAGTAAATCTAAACAGGAGACGGTCACAGGATTCCGTACTGGGACATCGTCTTTCAGATGTTACCAAAAAAACGTTATCAAAATAATTGAGAACATTGCTATAACACAGCTCTAGAAATAGTAGAACATTCCTTCTGCTGAAGATTTTGTTCGCCAAGGACTTCTTTTAAGAATGCTATAGTCTCACAATAGTATATTCCAACCCAAATTTCAATTAATTATCAATTTGATACTTTTTTTATGGATCGAATTACTTATTTTAGAGTAGTGATATTTCATGTATTTTGTACGAAAGCGTACCTAGGAGAGCCACGAAGTTTTTTTTTATCATTTCGACTTTAATGTCGAAATTTCAAGATCAATGTCAATGGCAATGGTCAATGGCACTCTTACGCTTTCGTAATTTTGTGATTGAAATTCTCGATGAATTAATTCATAACAATTTTGCTCCGCTAAATAACTGAATAACTCCGATTTATGGTGACTTATTTACCGAATCCGTACAACTGACCGTGTTCTACTGCCCGACCATTTCCGTTGACGAGCAGCTTACAGTCTCCGCTTTTTGTATCAATGAGTGAGATCAAAAGCCCAGACATGAGCGGCTTTCTTTGGCCTTCTTCTACATTCGGTCTACGACACCGCTCTGTCGCTACTGTGCAAACGCATCAAAATCTATTTAACGGGGCTCCTCGACAGGTATTTTTTATGCGACTAACTCACAGGGTGATTCGAAACGAACCACAGGTCAAACATCGTACCAGGCGCTTCTTGAATAGAAATAGAATAGATTTTTCGAAGAAGTGTATTATTTATAATGATTGTACACAGCGCTGCCCCAGATTAATTGATGTAAACAAATAGTCAACCAAATGATCGTCCAGAAATCTGTAGAAATTTGTTGAGGTTTGTTTCAACAATTTTATGTCCTTACTATTGTATATTTGTGTTTCTATTTATATATACATGAATATCTGCGTCAACATGATACGTTTTTGAATAGAGACTTAAGTTGTTACTTTCTGTGAAATTCGAAAAAGTGTTTATTGAAACTTCTGTTGAAGTACAGGGTGACGCGTTGTTGTAGTCAAATAACGGATACTGCAGCTAATAAGTAAACATAACGATATATTTACTCATGTTACATAATAAAAACACTCAACAATTAAATGTATATACAATTTGCTAATGAATGACTCTCAACAAGCTCGACCAGATAAAACGCAGTCGAGGAGCTCGAAAAATGGAGAACATCGCGGCTTGGAAACTGAAGGCTTCTCTCATCTTTTGAACTCCCTCTTTTCATTGCAGGTCAAACATCAAGAAAAACCCAGCCAGTCAGTCATTCCAAATTTCCAAATTCTCTGGCTAACGAAAGGGTCGTCATAAAACTATAGCTGGCTGGCAAGGTTTTGCATCGTAGGTAATCCGATTACCAGAAATCTAACTGTGGAATTCCAAGTTCTGAAACTATTCTAACGGATTTAAATATTTTCCCATATAAACATTTATAATCGGAAGAAGGCCCTTTGAATTTAAGAAGGAAAAAGAAATAAAAATATAAAAATATTTAGAAATGTTGTTAAAGATTATTTTCTTTGGAAATGAAAATTATCGAGTTTTATTGTTGGTAAAGCCGCTACACTTTTATTCGGCTCAACAAAATACCGGCATCAGCCTTGTAGGGGATGAAAACCTATTTCAAACCCAGAGCTAAGACTATTTTAAATCGAAAATTATTCCTCGCATTCAAGGCAGCACTAGTAGCTGAAGACATAACACACAAGTTGATCAACAAAACAGTTCAACAGTGGATACACATAGGATTTGTTTTATGAACGGACCATGACTGGACATTTTGCATTTTGCATGGATAGCGACAACAGACTAATAACGAACGACAGCAACGTAAAAGTCTTGTTCATACCATAGCGAATTTCACAATTTTTCTACGAATAAAATGGCTGCCAGTCATTCCGGACCAATCGTTGATGCAGAACCACGTCGACAGCCATTTTATTCGCAGAAAAATTGAGAAATTCGCGAGGGTATGAACAAGACTTTACCACGTGAACGCATCAGCTCAAACTCAGTAACAGTATATAAATAGCGATAAATAGGTCCCGACCAATGCAAAAAACTTTTGCATTATTTCCATGATCAATTCCAGTGGCAAACAAATTTTTAGTGTAAAATAAACAAAAAAAAATATGTTGCCATCATTGGCGGAGGTGGCAAAGTTTCGACGAGTTGAGTTATCAAAAAAGTATGAATAGATAATTTATTTACTCGGATGCCAAACTTGGAAATGGTCGCAAAATTGGGGAACGATAAAGGATGATATTTTCTTTGTTTTCGTCATTTTGCGACTCTTTTGCATTTTTTCTGTACAAAATAACCAGAATTGTATATAATTTACATTTTAAACAATGTTACCGTACTTATACGAGGACGCACATTTTTATTGTTTCTTTGAGCACAAAAATGCAACTTCTGGGAAAATTTGCATTGTTTTTGGAGTAGTAAACACAGATAGCGAGAAGCAGGACTGAATATCGAGGGTTTGAATCTTGGTTGATTCACATTTTTTATTAAGTTTTGAATTGTCTTTGATCTGCCGGGTTTGTCACACTGATATTTTTTTATCATGTATCACTAACCATTATCGATTCATGAAAACAGCCAGAATTCAATAAAGTTTTTGTATACGGGCCTGAAATTGATTCAAATAATCAAATCAAAACCTGAGAAACACTTCGTGATATAATACGAATCTCAAATCATTTGCTACACTTTGTCACGTTTAGTTTTACGTTCGACATTTACATTTACTGGTGCCCTTGTAAATCCTTCGATTTCTAAAACCTGCTTCTGATACAGACGAATCAGAAAACAAAATGGATTGCAGATTTTTATTCCTCACCATCACTAAGAAGAAAGCTGTTGCCTGTCGTGAAACTGTATGATACTTTCAACCGATTGTAGTCCATGACTTTTTGGGAGCCCCGTACATTCAAAAACCCTTACAAACTTTACATCTTCAGGCTGCGATGCTGCGAAGAGTTCGTGAGACGTGGGAAGTGGAAGTAAAAGTGGTAGTGGTAGCGTATCGCTTTTAATCACGCAACTCATATCTATAATAAGATTTGATGGGTATTTTCAAAGACAAACTTTAAACATTCACAACGCGTTTTGTTCGCGTGCCAGACGAAGCTGGACTTGAAGGTTCAGTTTCCTTGCGGACGGACGGCCACTGCTCACCATCGCTCTCTTACTGATTCGGGTCTGCTTCCACTGACTTAGATGGTCTTATAGTCTGGTCAAAATGGTTACAATTTTTTGCAAATATTATTCTGAAATCTGAAAGCGCCGTTCAAATGATTCCGTACAAGTGCCAAAAACTTCTTATTGTAAAAGTGCTCGGAAAAAAGTGTACAGTAGCAAGTGAAATTTGCATACAACCAAGTGAAAATTTGCATACCATATGGGACACCATATGGGACACGCTTTATTGGCAACAAGAAAAATTAGATTCCTGAATTTGATAACTTGCTGCAACCTACTGATATTTAATTTCTTATTAGACGCAAACTTTTCATTTAATCATTATTAATTATTAATTATTATTATTAAAGCCTCATTTTCAATACATTAATTTCATTTTAAATTCACATGATGAATGGTTCGGCACCAAGAATTCAATTAATCAGTTTATATTCTAAGAAAGTGTACTTGCACAGCATGAGTATAAATAGGCTAGCAAAATACACTACTCAAGAAAAACTGGAGATGGAGACTGAAGTTTTCACGAGAATATTTTTTCGAGAACTATTTGTTGATATGGAAAGAAGAATACAACATTTTGTTGGTTCTGTTAAAGAAATTGTCGCCTCTGGCCACCCTTACTGGATCACCCAGTAAAAACTTATCTAAAGTTGAATTTCGGAAATTTGTTGAATCTGTTTGTATTCAGTATGAATGAATGAACAAGCAGGCAAGCAAGCTAATGTCTTTTCTCATTATGATCATAACAAATCCAAGTTATGTGTAACATAAAGTAGAATTAGTACGTTTTGAAAATTAAAGAAAAAAAGGTAATGAAAGGAAATAGAAATATGTAAATTTTTAATATTTTTATTGCAACAAAACTGTTGTTAAGTCTTGTGGAAAATTCTCCTGACCCTATTATACACAAAATATCAATACTCTAGAAATGTTAGGTCAAAATCCACATTCTACATACCAACAAGTAAAATATATATATATATATATATATATATATATATATATATATATATATTTATATATATATATATATATATATATATATATATATATATATATATATATATACTAACACTAGTCACACAACTCACAACAGTAATAACCGTATAATCCCGGCACACGATATGTAACACGTCCACATACAACTACTAACCCAAATGCTGGAATTATAATTTTGTAAAATTTGGAAAATTTATTTTACGAAACTCCCAGGCTTTTCGGAGAAAACTCCTCCAAAGCAGAGATTGTCTAAGCAAGGGAGATCCGGGGCCTACAGTTTAAATAAAAGTGGAATCCAAACCACTTCAGCTCCGTGACAGGCAAACCCGGACCGTTTGGGTGGAAGGCCAACGCTCTAACACCACGACCACTTCGCTATTATGAATGATGCCAGTTTTGCGAAAACGTTGATGAATACCCCCTAACAGGTGCGGCAGTTAGTCCCGATTGATTCCGAACTGGAACAACTTGGTGAACACGTTACATTTCCGTAGGAACACCAAGTTCTACCGCAAAAAAATTGTTCTATTATGCCTGTAACACGAGTTTCTGTTGTATTGATATACTTTTCAAAAACCCAAAGTTGATACAAATGAAAATTCACTTTTCTAGCGCTAGTAAAATTTTGATCTGATATTATTCAAAGTGAATAATCTAATGTTCGAAGTACTTGCTGTATGTAAACAATATCATAGCTCATGCTCATAGTTCATGCGTTCAGAATTATCATTTTTCTAGAGACAAAATTAATTATTTTTAAATATATAAGTATTAATTTCAGTGAAAATAGAATATTTGATTCTGAGAGTTCCAACCTTCATCAGCAGTTTCGTGGTTACCCACTCATCAGATAGGATTTATGGAGCTCTCGGAATCAAAACGAATCCACTCAAAAATTAGTACCGTGAAGGCAAGACAGTATATTACAGAAAGTTACTTATGACATCTACAGTCACTAGTTGAAACCTAATTTGACACGAACCAAGGAATCCAAAGTTAGATGTTCATCCACTCATTGACAGGCAGCCAACAATTTTGTTGTTCTGACCAACCCAAGGTTCAATCAAGTTTCTAGTACGTTATGAGGAACGCAAGCAGAATCTAAGTGAAAATAGAGTATTTTTGATTTGATTCCGAGAGTTCCAACCTTTGACAAATTAGGTTTCAACTAGTGACTGTAGATGTCATAAGTAACTTTCTGTTGCCTTCACGGTACTAATTTTTTAGCGGATTCGTTTTGATTTCGAGAGCTCCATTAATCCTTCCTGATGAGTGGGTGACCACGAAACAGCTCTCAAAGGTTGGAACTCTCGGAATCAAATCAAAAAATACTCTATTTTCACTAAGATTCTCCTTGCGTTCCTCATAACGTACTAGAAACTTGATTGAACCTTGGCTTGGTCAGAACAACAAAATTGTTGGCTGTCTGTCAATTAGTAGATAAACATCTTGATTTGGATTCCTTGGTTCGTGTCAAAATAGGTTTCAACTAGTGACTGTAGATGTTATAAGTAATTTTCTGGTATTAATTTCCTTATCACAATCGAAAATAAGTCAGGAAAACGTTTTACTTGGACCATTTTTTCCGAGTGGCACCAGTTTCATTTTTAAAACTCATGGATGACGTCCTTTCCAGGATTGCTGCGATGGTTTGTTCAATAACGGGCCACTGAAGACAAATACCAGTAACTTTTGATATTGGTAACATTTGGCGAAATCGCAGAAAGTTGGAGGTCTGACTTCTGAATAAAACTAGTCGAAGTCGTCTAGGTTTGCAGAACAAGATTATTAAAGAAAACCCAGTTATGGGTATACAAAACCACGATTCAACAAAAACCAAATGGCCTGCAGATAATGTTTCAAAATAGTAGAAAGGAAGTATATGATGTCGGAAGTCCATGATATCAAATGTTCACGATATCAGAAGTTGATGATGTCAAGGGAATACTTCTGAATATTTCGAAATATGTGGAGTCAGTGATGCGTGTGATCAACTAAAAAAAAGAGTTGTTGGGGACATCGAAAACAATTTTCCGACAATCTAGAGAGTTCGACCGGACTATCAGTCCTGTCCACGGAGTCGTCGATCTTAGTCTTCGGCTGGCTCTGCAGATAATATCATATAGACCTCCGTCCAATCGATTCTCGAAACAAATACAACTCCATATATGTCACCAACCTTCAGCAATCTGCAACTACCAATTATGGTCTAATTGGTTTTGAGAAACAACATTGATTTTCTGAACTCTTATTTATTGCTTCTAATAAATGTGGCTTTAATTGGGATAGGCGGGAATAGTTTCATGGATCAACGTTGACTCCGTGTTAACATTAATCGCTACAGAAAATGTTATGTTAAGTGACCTAGTGACTGACGTGCTGGCTGTTTTCATTTTTCTTGTCGGCAAGTATCGGGTGCCTTGAAGCACACATTTTCGATTTCGAACGCTGCTGAAGAACTGTGTTCCGATAAACTGATGCTTGTTAAATATTCTTTAATCGAATTCAACAATATTCTTTAACCAGAGGGGAAGCAGGTGCGTTCAGAAAACACAGTCTTGAGTTGAAACCACGACAACCCCTATTATAGAAAAAGTAACTTCCTCAGAATTGCTTCAAATGTAGGTAGGTATTAAATATTTCGATAGTCTTTCCATATACATTAGAGATTCAAATTGAAATAAATAATAATAATGTTTTTTCAATATTAATTTCATAATACAAACACGAAGATGTATACTTACAATAAATAAACATTCGAGAGCATTATGAAAGTATTCAAGATACTTGTGTGTGATGATGACTTGATGCTATTGCTATTTCAAATTATTATAATGTACGAATACAAAAAAATAATAATTCATTCAATCATATCAATGAAGCATAATTTCCTACGTCTAGTCATTTTGCAGTATTTGCAGTATTTCAGAATGAAACTTTCAAAATGGGATGGTTAAACTTAACACTCTATCAAAAAGCCTGACATGTTTATTCGTTATTTATCCATTTTTAGCTGATAATTATTCAAGTGAGATTTGAGATATGATGTACAGAAAGTTGTTACAGCGTTTCCAACATCTTTATCTCAATTATATACGTATGTTACTTGGTATGGATATCAACTGAATACAACTTCAACACTGAAGGATCTGTAAAATCGCACCACGAAAGTCCTCGTGATTTTAGGAAATATGTTAATACAAAGAAGAAACAAACTCGCTGTGAAATGACTGACACGTAACAATCACACGCTTTCTTGATCTCTTTCGATAGTTTACGCTTTTGTCGATCACTTTTGATGATCAAAAACGAATTTGACTGTGTTAATCATGAAGTACTGATTGGAATAAGATAAACTGTGGTTCTGGTCATACCTCGAGAATAGATTACAAATAGGAAAATTAAACTATGTATGTTCTGATCTTTCGGGAACATATTGCATTGTACTTCAGGGATCTGTTTTGGGACCTATCTTGTTTTCACTTTACATTAACTATCGCACTACAATAAATATTGAACTTTGCCATGCGTAATCATTGATTTCCTTTTAATCTAGACATTATCAAGAGTCGGTATGTACCGTTTCCTAATCAGGAGAATTATCAAAATAACCATAGATATATTGTTATTATATCTGTTTTTTCTTCAAATACTCTTTGATTAGAAATAGAATCATGTTCGTTCTTCCCTATTCATGTTTCAACATGGATTAGTGAAGTCTAGAAATACCAAATATATTTAAAATTTCCTGTGCTGAAGATCTCAAGAATGTTTTTTATTAGGATTTCAGTAAAACATTTGATTGTGTATCACATCATCAGCTATTAAGAAGTTATCAAATATTGTCATATTTGATAATGTTCAGTAGCTACTCAAATATTTCTTGTCTGACAGTAATCTCTATGTTGATTACAATGGAATTAGAACCTTTTGTCTTCAGAATTAAGTGGAGTTCCACAAGGATATAATAAAATACTATTTTTATAAATCATATTTATGAAAAATATAATATGAAAGATTTTAGCGAAATCAATGATGAAGCGGACCTCACTACATTGTATATGTAAATGAATAAATAAGGATGGATTTAGCGAGGGGCAATATATGAAAATATAAGTAAAAAAGTTATTGGGTATAACCCTCAAAAAGTTGTGCAACCGTAGACACGTGTTTCGAGCTTAAGCTCTCTTCAGTACGGTAAAATCAAGTGCGAAGATGTACAACACTTGTATGTAAAAATAGAAACAAAGGAAGTCAACAACAGGAAGCCAACCACACATTTGTGGCACCGGTTAGAAGACCTTGTACTCACAAGGCAACAACTAACGTCGCCACGGAGGTAGCTATAGCTACCAGCGTGACAATCCTACCCAGGAAGATACAAATAAGGATGGATTTAGCGAGGGGCACTATATGAAAATATAAGTAAAAAATCTAACCGATGCCACAAATGTGTGGTTGGCTTCCTGTTGTTGACTTCCTTTGTTTCTATTTTTACATCCAAGTGTTGTAAATGTAAAGAAAATAAATGTAAAGTAATAACGTTCACTCATGAAATTGTTGCACTTATGTATAGTTATACACTTGATGGTAATTCTGCATCGCGAATCGTAGAATCGAAGAACTTAGGGGACAGATTCGGTCAAAAAATTACCTTCACACCGTCGTACTGAAAATATCTTCACAAGTTCAATAAAAAATGTAGGTTTTTTGATACCTAACTGCAAATACTTCAAATCATTTGAAGCCACTTTTTCCCTGTTACGTAATGGTGTTTCTAAAATTTGTGGATTTCACGAATGGAGAAATGAGAAATGTGATAAAAATGTATTACAAATACATTGTTTGGACATCATAAATTTGTATCCTGAAAGACGACAACCACATCGAACTACGTTCAAGTTTTTGGATGAAAATCTCACCGATTTTGATTCATTTAAAAAGCCGAGGAAAAATTACGGAGATAGAATGGAAGAGGAAACTAAAGAAAATTAAAAAAAAAACTTGTTCTTCTCAATAAAACTAGATAATTTGCTGATAAAGATGAATTCGGAAAAATAAATAGGTACGTCAAATTTAATCTGATGTGAATGTTTGTCATAGAAGTAAATGAAGACGGCTCCATAAAAACGGTTTAAAATGTTACAGAATACACGTAATATTTTAAAAATTGCATCCAGGTTATACCGGAAGACAATCAAAATTTGGTAAAGGGATAATAAGAAGACGTGATTTTTCTGAACAGGAATTTACAAAGATAAAATTTTGTGTACTCATTCTTTGATGGAACTCTTAATCGAAAAACCTATCACCAGTATTTAATGTCGATTTTCGAAGACTACTTGGATGACCTACGTTTGGTCAAATATAACAAAAACTGGTTCCAACATAAACACCTCACAATACCAGATGAGTATCTGATTATCTGACTGAAAGGTTTGGTGACAGATTGATAGGGAATGATATGCCGGTGGCCAGCAAGGTCTCCAGAACTAAATATTCTGGATCCATTCTTATGGGGTACACTGAAAAAGCGAGTTTATCGTCAAATGAGTTTATCGTCAAATGAAATATATATTGAGAAACTTCAACTCCATATAAATATAGTTAAAGAGTTCGAGATTGAGGAGGAAGGAAATAAGTGGTAGGCAGAGTTGTGTTGTCATGAACAAGGATAGCATTTTGAGCATTGGCTGTGATTTCCTTTCGAATTTACATTTTACTTTATTATAGTTATTCGTTCAATGTTCATTTCAGTTGAAAGTTCATCCAATAACTCTAACATAGTTTGAAGTGGTTGTGATGTGATGTGATTGTCGTCTTTCGAGATAATATGTTTGAAAAATTTCCGATAATAGTAATAATAATAATAATCATTCATTTTCCATTAGATAATTTACCAAAAATTATAGTTATAGTCAATTATATAATAATAATAGTGATAAATTTAGCAGAAGAACTCTCCTATACTATAAAAACATTTCTTAAATGAAAAATTTCTCAACCTACATTTGAACAAAGAAATATTACTACTTTTCTTGATTATATCAAGCAAATGACATTTTCAGTCCAAGATAGCTTGGAGAGGAGGACGATATTTTGAATCTGGTGCAAGGGATATGGAACAAATCTCTGTTTGTTGAATTATTGACGTTATTCATATTACTATTCAGTGAGAAAAAATATTTGTTCTGGAATAGAAATATACACATTTCAAATATAAAAACGCAGGGCAATGGCAAAAATTCGTATTTGACAATAAAATTTCTGCATGAGAACTTCTTGGATACACTTGCTATACATCGAACGAAACGTTTCTGTGCAATGAATACGTTTTTAGTCATTGTAGAGTCGCCCCAGATATATACACCATACCTCAGTCTTGAGTCCACCTGGGCATGATACAAATTTAGCAAATCATTTATCTTCAATACAAAACGTAAATTCACAAACTGGTATACGTAATTTTGAAACTAGCTATTCACAGTGAGCTTTCCGGTCCAAAAACTTGACGAAATGAATGCCCAAAAATTGTATCTAGTTCTGTGAAATATGATTATTAAAATCGAACTATAGTCGTGGTATTTTGTTCTGGCGATGGTGGAATTGAATGATTTGGGTCTTATCGACATTGAAGAATAGATCATTGTAATTGAAATAATTGGATGCAAATGCAATTGAATTGCTACATTTTTCAATCATGGTAACTTAATCAGGAGCAGACACAATCAATGAAAAGTCATCTGCCTACGCAGTAAAGTAAGTTTCCACGAGAGCATTTTCAATTCGATTTACATACAGTAAAAATGGAATTGGTCCCAATATAGACCCTTATAGTAAACCTGTATTGATAGACACTGACCCGGATATTAGTTATTCCATTATTATGACAATATTCCAAAGAGACCTATTCATGAACTTCTAAAAAAAAATCGAATTCAAGGAGACCCTTCTAACACCATAGCTTTCCACTTTTTATATTTTATTTTCAATAAATTTTTATCATGTCTCTTCCCTTTATTCGCGAAAGCTATTTTTGGCCAATAATACGGTGACTCACAAATTATTGAAAAGTGATCATTGACTTCAATTTCTCGAAAATGAATGG
Organism: Chrysolina oricalcia; assembly: GCA_944452925.2. Classification (NCBI taxonomy): domain Eukaryota; kingdom Metazoa; phylum Arthropoda; class Insecta; order Coleoptera; family Chrysomelidae; genus Chrysolina; species Chrysolina oricalcia. The sequence goes on along the minus strand of OX101809.2, from coordinate 5,997,812 downwards.
TAACTTGTACGTCACAGAAAATGTAATAACAGATTCCATTCAAAATAAAAATAAATCCATGGGGCACTAGTAAGAAAAAATTAAATTTATTGGCTGGAAGACGAAACGTCGGCGTCGGATAGCAAATCTGAAAACACCATTATGTAGCATAGGAAAAGTTTCAACATGAAAGTGCGGTTCATTTTGAAATTCTTCAAACAATATAGCCAGAAAAATAATTTTCCAAAATTTCGGTTTTTTTCGGATATCTCCGGTTATACTAGGAATTTGGTAACATTCTTACCGGTATATTGTTGGTTAGGTGAGTGCCTAATTCAACCATCTTCGTATATCTCATAGTTTCCGAGATCCAAATAATGAGGATCGAATTTAAAACACCTGGTATATTATACTTCGAAACTGACATTCTCTTCCTATTTTGATATTGTTTTTCAACTATTATTTGGTATTTTGTTATTGGAATTCAGTGACTTAGTTACTTCATGCACCCACCATGAAACTTCCATTTGGTCGCTGATTAAAAAAAAAGAAGGAAAAACATCGGTTAGCCAAGACAGCAGTCAGAAGACGAGGAAATAAGAAAAACGTTGATTCTCGTCGAAACGACGACGAGGAATGTGCGATGGTCCCATCAAATATGACAGCGGGCATTCCTGTAGCCTCATGTGCTGTTTATGAGATATTTAACTGCTCTATAAATCAACACCCCAGCGAAAACGCGTGTAATTAAGGGAGCAGTCAATCCGACGAGTAGTGCCGTTTCGGGGATCAGTGCTTTCTCTTTGGCTAATTAACCGGTAAATATCGGTGGGATTTGCCCCTGCGCACGTACAACATATTTATATGATAATCGCACCGAATTTGCCCATTCACTATATTTCCTTCCCATTGATCTATGGACCTTCATTTCAATACGAGCCGACCCAAAATATGTACGGAGTCGCGTGCCACTGACGCTGACCATTTAATTGAAAATCATACCAAGAGAGTCATGAAACCTTTCTCACAAATATATATGATGAAGAAACTCAAGTAACCATTCTACCCGTTAGGAAGATGAAGTACCTCGATCATTTTGTCTGTTATAATTTTTTTAACGAACTCTCTAGATTTCCGAAGAAACTCCTCAAATATTCATCAGAAAGCTTGTCTGAGCATGAGAGTTGAGATACGAAGTTTTATGAGAGTGAATTTCGAAATGTGTCCTCATCCGTGCTTCAGTGTTTATCTATCCTAGGAATTCCTTGCCTAGGAATAAGTTGGCAAATGCTCGTTTGCGGCCCTTCTATCTTGCCTTTGACCCCTTTCCCGATGAAATCGGTTGTAGAGGACTCTACCCCGTCTATTTGGAACCAACGGCCGACATCGGTGGTAATGCACTTTCCCTCTAGTGAGCTGTCGGTCCGGTTTTATTATTATTATATTATTATTATTATGAACATATTATCCAATATTGCATAGTCATCCAGTTCTGAGCTATGTTTGAAGTTAGTTTAAAATCGATTGCAACATTTGTACCGAACAAACAAACATTATTATTATTTCGTTAGGAGTGTCCGAGTCTTGTCCTGTCTCCGAAGCTCCGATACATCTGAAGGGCAAGCTGGTGTCATTTCCCCAACAAGCCGGTATGATTTTCAGATTCGAGAGCAGTGTGACCATAAGTCCTCCAAAGATCCCGGATGGTGTTCGTTTCGCTAGTTGCCAAAGACTCTATGTCGAAAATAGTCTTACTTTCATGGTCGACGATGACTACATCAGGTTTATTGGCTTGTATTAGCCAGAGGATAGGAATGAGTAGTTACAATAAATTTGGGGACTCCTTATTCTCCACAACGCAACGGACCGAATATCCCCCGGATCTTAAGGCAACACCGGTGTATCGTCTATTTCGTAGATGGTAGTACAACACTCGCAGCACCGATTTATGCCTGTGGATATAGGTTGAGAACTCATAAGCTGGACGAGCTGACAGCAAATGCATGATGGTCTCAGCTGCCTTAAGACACGCTCTGCATCTAGTGTCAGGGACCCCTATACCCATCATGCGACTACGGTAGACCATCAGGGTGTTGAAGACACCATCCTATCAGGCCATTTTGAATTCCTCGGTCGCCAAAATCAACCCACTTGACCTGATAAATTAGAAGGTCAGGTTTTTGTATAAGCCAAGGATTTCAATTTTCTTGAAGAATACCCCATGCATTGGCTTATCCTTATGAAATCATCAGTCTTTTTGCAGAACGGGTTCCAAAACTAGGTTATAGAGTTTGGTTTCGCTACGCAGGCCTTGGAAATAAATGCTCCAATCCCTGCCTTTTCATGGTCGCAGACCATGCAGAGGAGAGGTTCTGAAATTCTGATGACCTTAAAGGCTCCATCCAGTACCATTCTGTTATGTAGTTCACGGCCTTCCTGTTGTTTTATTGAAAATAGCAGTGACAGAATCTTGGAAGGTGTTCTTCAATGCTCGTGTAAAATGAGATTTTGCGAAGGAGACATGATAGTTGACAAAGGCAAACAGAGAGTTACAGCAAATTTCTTGATGAGAAGAAAAGGGCTTATGCGTACAAACCAGGAGATACGTTCAATTTAGTGTTTTTATATTTTTTCTGAAGTAAATGTTATATGGTTCAGACTACATATTCATTTGACAAAAAAATATTGTTGTAGGAATTTTCTTTTGACTTGAGCGAGCCTTCGACACTTTGAACACCAAAATTTTAGGATGAAAACTTTTTAACATAGGAATTCGCCGAAATATCAATCAATTAAATTTGCTGTGTCTTCTTTGACGAATAGCTTTCTCCAAGTGTAGCGCTGCTCAGTGATAGTTTCTTGTAACTACGAGAATTCCTCAAGGTAGCGTTCTTCGACCGCTAATATTCCTGCTATACAGGGTGTTAATTAAGTACGTTGACAAACTTCGGGAGGTGATTCTTTGAAGGTTTTCAGGACGAAAAGTTCATATAAACATATGTCCCAAACGGCTTGGTTTTCGAGATACAGGGCGATAAAAATACATTTTTTTCAAGATTTTTTAGAGTTAACTTCGACATTTTCGACAATAATCAGTTCAAATTAGGCAAGTACAATCCATTCAATAGGGCGCACGATACAAAATAATGCATTTCTTAAATAATTCACAGGGTCCTCCTTTTTTCAGAGTCAAGCTTTGTTCAACCCTTCAGAATTTTTTTTCTGCCGCCACTGACATATTATGAGAAAGGAATAATCAATGTTGTTTCATTTAACATCTTTTTGATATCTTGCATTTTTTCATTTACTTGTACGGTTCAGGGGCTATAATGAAAATATTAATTTAAACATTTTCCAGTGTGGCATAACATTGGAAAATTTGAAAATTAAACATTTTCAATTATTGTAAATTGATGGAAATATTTTTTCAGAATTAGAAAAATCTACGATGAATAAAAATTATACAATAAAAAATATAAAGACAAGCTTTTATACAAATGCACTGAAAATGAAAAAATAATTTGTTTCATTTTTTGTAGGTTATTCTGTGAGTATCAAAATCTTTCTGTACAAGATTACCTAGATCAAACAATGAAATGAATTATTTTTTCCTTTTCAGTGTATTGTATAAAAACTTTAAATTTTTTTCTTTTTATAATTTTCATTTTTAACATTTTAGTTTATTTTTTATGTGAAACTGAAAATCTCCAACCCAAAAACCATCACATACCAATTTTGAACAGAATCGGATCATAATCACAAAACTCGTCCGCCATATTGGAGCCGCCATTTTGTTTTTTAACAAACATTTTTTTAATGCATTGTCACCGGAATTACGGAAACCTGCCAAATATCAAATTAATCGCAGTATTAGAAGTGGGTCAAATTCAACTTTTATTAAATTGTTTGTTAGTTAGTTACAAGTGAAGCTAAATAAAAGCTTGTTATTGTAAAGATGTGATTTCTTTTGTGATATCTAACAGAAAACTACTATCTCCCCGTCACTGCGGTACGCTGGATATTAAACTAGATCTGACAGATATTGGGAAAACCTTAACTTTCAACCTGAAGATTCTGATGGTAAAAATGTGCATTTTCATTGAGATATTTGATTAAAAATGTTTTTACCCATCAGTCTTGATAGAGAACTCATATAAATTTTTTGTTATTTTAAAAAAAGATATTTTTTAGTTTTCAATTGAACGTTTCCTTTTCAACATAAAAAACTTCCGAAAGGTAATCCTGTAATGGAAGATAGTTAATAGGGTTTATCTAATAGTCGCAGATCATTACACATTTGATTTTCATTTATGAATCTCTGGTCATAACTCCGAAAAACTAAATCAAACAAATTTTTGTTTCCGTACGGAGTACATTATTTTATCAGAAATTTCGGTTTGTTTTTTCTTCTGCAGTAACGCAGAAATTTTGTAATAGAATAGAATAGAATTTATTGGTGTTTTTTGATATTAAAATCATTACACAAGTCACAAAATAGCATAGTACATTTTTCTTAGTATATAGGGATAAAAAAAAATAACAGACAATAACAGTATTCAAGAATAAACACGTTAAAATTAAATCAGTAAGGTGGTTGCATAATAAATACAGGATTGTGTCAGCTACGCTACATTCACCTCAGTTAAATTACTTGACAAAAATTCGTCAACTGAATAAATACTGTGTCTCAGTAGAAGCTGCTTGATTGCCAATTTGAATCTGAAGGAGCTGAGTTTCTTATAACTTTCCGGAATTTTATTGTAAATATTTAAATTTATGGAATTTTTAATAGAAGTATTAAGACGAAGTTTGGGATTGACGAGTAGATTTTTATTTCTAGTGGAATAGTTGTGTGAGTCTTTAGGTTTGTTATACTCGTGTAAGTGATTATGAATTTCTATCAAACAATAGTATATATAAAGTGCGGGAAGTGTTAATATTCTTAGTTGCCTGAAAAGCGGCCTGCAAGAGTCTCTGAATCCTGCCTTGGCAATGACCCTGACAGCCTTCTTCTGCAGAGTAAAAACACGATGTGCTTGACTAGAGTTACCCCATAAAATTATGCCATAACTTATATGGGAATGAAAAAGTGAAAAATAAGCCATTTTCAGTACATCCTTTTCGATGGTGATTCTCAAGCGTCTTAAAATAAAAATTTGATTTGATAGTTTTTTCGAGAGTATATCTACATGTTCGGTCCATTTCAGTTTATTATCTAGAGTGATACCCAGAAGCTTGATTGGAGCTTCCGTGATGAAGGTCGGATTTGTAGAGAAAGTCATTTTTTGTGTTTTGGCATTGTTCTGAATTAAATTATTAGGAGTTAGCCACTCTCTGATTTTTTTCGAAGCAACAATATCCTTCTCAGTCAGTTCTTCTAGATTTGTATCAGAATTATAGTAGGTAATGTCATCTGCAAACAGGACACACTGAGATGGCTCAACATAATAAAATATATCGTTTATAAAGATTAGAAACAGCAGTGGTCCAAGGACCGATCCTTGGGGTACACCTGATGTTATCGGTTTAGATACTGATGTATTGTTATTATAAGTAACATATTGAGTTCTTCCACACAGATATGATCTAAAAAATGAATGGGCTGTCCCTCTCACCCCATAAAGCTCAAGCTTATCAAGCAGCCCTTGATGAGGGACACAGTCAAAGGCCTTACTGAGATCACACAGGGTAACTGCTGTTTGTTGACCATTTTCAAATCCCTCGACTATGTCACTCACCAGCCTTCGGACTGCTTGAATTGTAGAGCGGTTTTTCCGAAACCCATATTGCTGGTCATTCATGTAGTTATTCATGTCGAAGTACGTTGTTAGCCTTTTTTTGATAAGTATTTCAAAAATCTTACCAAAAATTGGTATTATCGAGATTGGCCGGTGATTCTCAGGTGAATCTACGTTTCCTTTTTTGAATATTGGTATCAATTTGTTCACTTTAAAAGCATTAGGAAAAACCCCTCTACAAAAACATGCATTAAACAAATCTGTAAGTGGTTCTGCGATAACATATTTTATACTTTTGATAATTTTACTATTCAGATTATTGACGTCGTAGCAATTTGTATTTTTTAACGAGTCTATTGCTTCAATGACTTCGGTCTTACATATAGGAAAAAAGTAAAATGAGTTTTTATTACTTGGTAATGACTTTAGGAAATCATTGGCATCCTTATCAGTAGCACTGAGGTGTTCAGTGATCAATTTGACAGCGGACGAATAGTGCAGCATGAAATCATCCGCTGTTAATTTACATTCATTGACAGTCGATTGAGAACCTTTATTACGTTCGAAATTTATCAATTTCCACGCATCTCGGCACCTGTTTTGGGAGCTTTCAATGAATTTACTATAGGCTGTTTTTTTGGTCTCATTAAGTACGAAATTGTACTGCCTTTTGTAAATTTTATATATATTTTCATTTATATCGCTCTTTGAGACTTCACTGATTATTCTCAGTGAGGTGAGAGTATCTCTCATTTCTCTTAGTGTATTGTTGAAAAATTGCACAAGGTGTCGAGGGTGGTGACTTGCTTGTGCTTTTAAGGGAAAGTGTTTGTCTACATAGTAGTTCAAAGTACCCGTCAGTGTCTCAGTTAGTAGATCAACATCATCAGATTGATTGGCTGTAATCCAATTATGAGTTGATATGTCCTCTTTAAATTCATGTAATTTGTGGGAGGTCAATCTTCTATGCATAATTTTTTTGGGTTTATGAGTGATCAATTTGTCAATCAGAATATACTGTGCGCGGTGATCTGATAAGCCCGTTTCAATAACACCTGTCTGATATGTGTCCGAGTTGAAATTAGTCATAATGTTGTCAATGCATGTACCCCTTCCAGTTTTTATATCTAATCTTGTGTAATCATCAATTGTAACTTCTAAGCCGAAAGATTTGATAAGTAGGACCAGGTCGGTCATGCTTGGAGAGTTTATTTTGAAATTAACATTGAAATCGCCAACGATAATTATGTGGATATATTTGGATGTGAGAAAGTGAAGTAGTTCTTCCAATTTGTCAAGGTATATGTGGATGTCACCTTCTACCGGTGATCTATAAGTAGTTATAATTGCACACTTCAATTCAGGAATTTCGATTCCACAGAATTCAGCATGTGACTCCATACAAAAATTTTTAAGTTCAATAGTTTTGGATATTATGTGTAATTTATGAAATATTGCCACGCCGCCGTGCTTTTTAGTGCTTCTACAAAAGGAGGCAGCCATGGTAAAATGTCGGATTTGGAGACTATTCAGATTTTCGTTTGTTAGCCAATGTTCACTGAGACACAGTACGGTATAATCATTATCAGATAAAAAATGATCAAGGGCATTAATTTTATTGGACAAACATCTAATATTTAAATGCAACACACCTACCTTACTGGAAGTTTTTTCCCTATCTGAGTTGATAGTGGTTACATAGCTGTCTTCACTCTCGGTTTCCAATGAAAAAACCTGCTGACATAAGCTCCATCAGGCCAGATATTTGGATTCATTGCCGCTTCAAAGTTTTTCTCGTTGATTGTCACTTTGAAAGACGAATATTTCTCGGGAAATTTAGCTGCTATAGACTGGCAGGATACTTCTGGAAAGTTATCTTTTAGCATCAGCGTCAAATCCTCAACTGTAGTCTCCTTTCCAACTCTGCATACATGCAGTACTGCGAGTTTTGGCACTCCTTTGATGGACAATTTGGAGTTTTGTCCTATGACGACCTGTTTCTTGCGATAATTGTTACGGTGGTGAACAGTTCTCCAATCGCCGATTTTTCCCGATGGTCCAGGCTCAGTATCGGTATTTTCGTCTTTTGTTAGCCCGATGATTTCTTTCATTTTAATTTCCGTTTCGGCTTTCATTATTTCTGCCGAAACTGTTTTTGCCGAGATTTTTGTGTTATTAAACATCTGCTTGTTATCAGGGTCAATGACCTTTGTCTGGGCCACCACAGACTGTTCCAAATCCTTGTTTACAATTTTTTTACCTTTCTTTGGTTCAGGCTCGGTGTTCCGTTCTGGGTTTTTATCGAGTTGTTTTTTGTCAACTTCATGATTTTGGATTAAATTTAGTAGGTTGATGTGTTCTTGAAGGATTTTTATTTTGTCACGTAATTCACTAATTATCGTGTCCTTCTGCTTAATCGTGTAACGAAAAACTTCAATGTCTACCTTTTTATCTTTTGAATATCCTTCCAGTGCGTCGAGAAATATCTCGCTGGAGTCGTCTACACTATGTTCATATCCACAGCACATTATAACTTTATCATCTTGAACTATGACATTTTCTGCCGATTTGGCACATCTCAGGTGATAAACGTTTGTGCACTTAACACATTTCAGGTAATTCACTGCGTTTTTGTTACATTTACTACAGACCGCACCAGCAACGTGACTACCCGTAGCGGCCATTTTAGGTTGAATTTGAATTCATAAAAATAGCAAAGTGGGCTTTGATATTAATTCATTTATTTAAATATCAACAACTTGACAGTTATCGAAAGTTGAGAAACTGTCTCATTGTTGATTCTTCATTAGTGCAAGCTATAAAGCAGATTCATTCAATATTCCTTTGGATAAAATGGTTGAATATACAAATTCAGAAATGGCAGACATGCACTTAATGTATGGAATGGCTGATGGTAACGCTCGTGCCGCCAGACGAATGTATCTAGAAAGATTTCCACAACGTCATATTCCCAGCACACAAATGTTCATCAATATTCACTCCCGTCTTCGTGAAACGGGTACTTTCAAGAGGTCTGCTGTTCTCATAGGAAGACTCAGGAGAGTTAGAACAGTTCAGATAGAAGAAGCTGTACTTAACGAAATTGAGCAGCATCCAGACACCAGTACAAGACAAATTGCGGCACAGTTTAACGTAACCTATGTATTGGTATGGCAAATTTTAAAAGAGCAACAACTTTATCCCTATCACATACAGCGTGTTCAAGCTCTTCTGCCAAGGGATTTTCCAAAGAGATTAACTTTTTGCACTTGGATTCGAAATAAATTGTTGGAAAATCCATGGTTTTTATCTCAAGTGTTATTCACCAATGAGGCATGCTTTTCCCGTAAAGCCATTATTAATTTTCACAACAATCATATGTGGGCTGATGAAAACCCACACGCCGTGATTGAAAACCATTTTCAAGAGACGTTTTCTGTGAATGTTTGGGTTGGAATTGTAGGGAATTTCCTTATCGGGCCACATTTTCTGCCTCATAGACTCAATGGTGACCATTATCGACATTTTCTTGAATTCATCTTACCTGGACTCCTAGAAGAGATCCCACTGAGGGAAAGAATTTGAATTTGGTTTATGCATGATGGTGCTCCAGTACACTTCAGATTGGTTGCACGCCAATATTTAGAAGAGAATTATTCTGATCGCTGGATTGGGCGTGGTGGGCCACAACTTTGGCCACCAAGGTCACCCGATATGAATCCACTTGATTTTTTCCTCTGGGGGCACCTTAAATCATTAGTGTACCGAACTCCAGTTCAAAGTGAAGGAGACCTGAGGAATCGCATACAGGAGTCATGCGGAATTATAAGAAACACTCGTGGTATTTTTGAGCGTGTCCGCCAGTCTATGGTTAGGCGCATAAACGCATGCATTGAAGTTTCCAGCAGCTGCTCTGACATATCAATTTCAATAATGGTCCTTTTCTGAACTTAATTTTATTCCTAGGGAATTTATGTTACTTTGCTCTAGTATTTGATAATAAAGTTATTCACTATTGAAAATGTCCAAAATTATTTTGCCATAATTAACTTTGTGCAATACATATTCAACCTGAGTTATGGTAAAAAATATATGGGAGCTCCATAACATTACATTTTCTCTACACGAGCAGAAAATAGCTATTTGTGTAATGAGAACAAAATGACGTATTGCGTCACGCGCTAATCTTTGGAGAGTGGCAATGACACTTCGAGAAATGAATTATTTTATATCATGCGCACTATTGAATGGATTGTACTTGTCCAATTTGAACTAATTTGGATCGATTATTGTCGAAAATTTCGAAGTAAACTCCAAAAACTCCTAAAAAATGTATTTTGATCACCCTGTACTTCGAAAACCAAGCCGCTTGGGACACGTTTATATGAACTTTTCATCTTGAAACCTTTCAAAGAATCACCCTTCAAGTTTGTTAGACTATTTGCTTCTCAAATTTCTTTATGTTATGCGTTACTGGAAAATGTTTGCGTTAATATTTTCATTGTAACTCCTGAACCGTACAAGTAAATGAAAAACATCAAGAGAGCAAAAAGATGTTAAATGAAACAACATTCATTATTCCTTTCTCATAATATGTCAGTGGCGGCGGAAAAAAAAATACTGAAGGGTTGAACAAAGCTTGACTCTGAAAAAAGGAGGACCCTGTGAATTATTTGAGAAATGCATTATTTTGTATCGTGCGTACTATTGAATAGATTGTACTTGCCTAATTTGAACTGATTATTGTAGAAAATGTCGAGGTTAACTCTAAAAAATCTTGAAAAAAATGTATTTTTATCACCCTGTATCTCGAAAACCAAGCCGTTTGGGACATATGTTTATATGAACATTTCGTCCTGAAAACCTTCAAAGAATCACCTCCCGAAGTTTGTCAACGTACTTAATTAACACCCTGTATATAAATGATCTTGTCACTAACACGAGTCATGCCAGACCTCTGACAATCAGTCAATACAGTTTAAATCGAATTTAATGACTGTTACAGAATAGAAAGAGCAATTTGTTAATTCCTCTCGAAGTCTACATGACCCCAATCTGAGTTTCCGAAACGAACCTTTAGAATTGGCCAGTTCAACAAAATTCTTGGGAACAATAATAATAATAATAATAATAATAATAATAATGTTTATTGAAGTGAAAAAAAAATAATAAATAATCTAATACATCTCAAATATGACAAAACCACTTCAAAAAGACAGAATATTGGCAAAGCCATTTTTCAATTCTGCTTGACATTCACATAATATAATAATATAAATATGAAAAAAGAAAAAGAAATATATATATATATATAATACATTTTATACATGATAATGATTCGAGTCCATTGATTATCTTTACAGTTTCCGAGTGAGACATGAAAATATAAAAAATACAATACAAAAAACAAATATGTATCAAACAACACAAGTCCCTTCAGCATAACAAATTATTTTAGAATGAAAACAAAATTCTGCTGACAAGTACTTTATATATATATATATATATATATATATATATATATATATATATATATATATATATATTTATATAATATAATATCAGTTGATGAATTACTGATGTGATAAGAGATATTTTTTGAACGCTGCTTTGAAACTCATAATTGTGGGCAGTGAAAATATCTGAGGAAAGTTATTGGTAGTGGTTGGTGCGATGAATCCAAAACTTCTTTCAAACTTGGACGTTGAGTGATGTGGAATCGAGAAAGAATCAGCATTTCTAACATTCACATTATGAAGAACCGATCTCTTGATGAGAGCATCACTCAAATATTTGGGTAATTGGAAATGAATTAAATTATAAATTATAGACCCATAAAGAAGGGCAAATCTACCTTCAATCTTCAAAAGATTCATGCTCACGTAGACTGGTGTTATGTGCTCACGTCTCTCTAAACTATTATGGCAAAATCTTAGGCAAGTATTTTCGAGTACCTGTAATTTGTGTTTGAAATCATTGTTCAGATAATTGTAGTACACGCTGGAACCATAGTCAAGATGTGTTAAAATGACAGCGTTAACTAAATTCCATTTTGTATGTTCAGGAAGAATATATTTGTACTTATATTTACAATAGCACAGTTTGAGTTTATTGATCACATGTTTTTCGAATGATAAAGTTTCATCAAAAGTAAGGCCAAGATTTTTTGCTTCGGTACTCAGGTTTATAATAACATTATCTAAAACTATATTATTTTTTTGTGAAGTCTTCGACCTAGCAACAACATTTCTACTTCCTAAACATATAGCAACTGTTTTTGATGGATTCAGATCCAAACCGTGGTTTCTAGAATATAAACTAATTGAATACAGATTTTGATTTAACTCATTAATAAGTTCATTTACATCATCTGGATCACAAGAACCATATATTTGGGTATCATCGGCAAAGAAGTGCTTATTCCAATTCGGAAGAATTACTTCTGCCAAATCAGAGGTGAAAATTGTAAAAAGAAGGGGCCCCAGAACACTTCCTTGAGGTACCCCACTGTGTATTCTCCGAGCGGGTGAAATGTTCGACTCAATTTTAACACATTGTTTCCGATTCGTGAGATAGTCAACAAACCACTTTAAAGCAACAGAAGAAAAACCATAATATTTGAGTTTGGCAACAAGGAGCTCATGGTTCACCGCATCGAATGCTTTACTATAGTCCAGCATAACCAAATAGGTGACCTCGGATTTGTCGATACTTCTTGTGATATCGTTAGCTATTTTGATTAAAGCTGTTGAAGTACTGTGGAGCTTTCGGTATCCTGATTGCTCTAAGGGCAAAATGCTATGCTTATCGAGGTGATTTTTCATTTCAGATGACACTATTTTTTCCAGAAGCTTAGACATCGTTGGCAAAACATTGATTGGTCTGAGTTGTTTCAATTCCATTGCTATTGGAACTTTAGGTAATGGTGTGATTATTGCCTTTTTCCAAATCGAAGGGACCTCACCAGTGATCAGAGAAAGATTAATTACTTTGGTCAAAGCTTCTTTGCAGTATTTGAAAACGTATTTCAGCATCTTTAAATTGATACCGTCGAGTCCGCAGGCATTGGACTTGATTGTATTCAGTGTTTCTTCGACAACTTCACAGGAAACTTCATCGAAAGTATGTTTAATGTGTGGTTCTGTTATGAAAGTGTTGTTGGTATACTTTCCAATGATATTCTGATTTATAGTTATATTCTTCACTGAGTTAACGAAATAATCATTTATTTTATCTACATCTTTTATTTCGTCAGCTATAACCGAATGTGGCTTACCATGAATGTTCCATTTTGCAAAATCTTTCCACATCTGTTTTGGATTGTTTTTATTTGAATCTATTTGATGTTGAATGTAGGCAGTTTTTTCATTCCGCAGAGCTGAACAAAGATAGTTTCTAAGATCCTTATAATAATTAAGATCTTTAACTAACCGAGTTTTTTTATATTTTTTATAGGCCTTTTTCTTCAGCTTGATGATATCCTTGATTGTCTGAGTCACATATGGTTTGTAGTGTTTACGGATACTTATTGTTTTCATTGGAGCATGAATGTCGAAGAGAAATTGAGATACGACACCTTATCGTCGATGGACTCTAAGTTGTTAATGTGGAACCATGATATCAACTCTGCATCTTTCGAAAACTCCTCAAAATTGAATTGTGAGAAATCTCTGTATGAAAAAGTATTGGGTTTGATTTCAGGCATGGTATAATCCAGTTCGCAATATGTGTTCGCAATGATCGAATCACTCTTCCATTCGATTAAATACCAAACTATTACTGTCTGGGATCTAGCTACTGGATCAGACAAGATTTTTATAGACTATAGAACTTCCTGCAGAGAGACTTTCCGACAAAATCAAATATTGACTGTTGCCAGTTTGTTTATTTTTGAAAATACCAACACATATTCATGAAAACAAACAATATACGATCAATACACACAAGCATAATCACGCAAAAATGAAACTCTTGTAAATTTGTTGCCATTTACCTTCATAATTTATTGCCAAATGATATAAAAACTTTTAAAAAAAGAATTGGACTTTTTTGATCAGAAAAATATTTTTATACGATAGATGAATTCAAACTTTAAAGGTGAGCAATGTACGACCGTATTTATTCTGAAAATTTTATTTCATTTTGTAATGTTCTTGTCTCAGTAGTGTATGTATATATTTTTAAAGTAGGAAGTTTTCGTGACTGATTATAATATGAAGTAGTAAATTCGTGAGGTTACCGTCAATTAGTGAGATAATTAGAAATACTCTTTGAAATTTGTCGAGCTTTCGACAATGTTTATTGTCTTCTTCAGGACGGCTACAAAATGTATGGTTTACAGTTGGTATAAATATAAACATAGACGGCTACTTACTAACGTGAGAATTAAAATGAAATTGGAACCAAAAGGACAGAAAACATGACATTAGATGTATGACAATGATGTTGACAATTTATATTTGATTACCAATCAAGAAGGAAAATTCTGATATAGATTGTTTATTCAATTTGAGAAAGTAGGTATAATTTTGACTGAGATTGTTTAAATCTGTTTTTTTGTTCATCGATTTTTTATTTTCATTGATGTGTATCATTTCCAGAAATATTCTCTTTGTTTGATTACTTTCAATATCTAAAATAATTGTATCATAATAGTTCATTCGATGGTCATTTTGATTTACATGTTCCGATAAGGACCAACGTCTGACCAACATAAGATTTGGAGCAATCCATACAAGGTATTTTATAGATGACATTGGATTTTTGTTTAGTTTATTACTTTATTTTTTCAAATCTATATTTTTTATCCAAACATACATTCACATCAAGGTCTAGTACATAACTACATGATGATTATTTTTCAATATAATTAATTTCATTCTCAAATGTCCTGTTTCCTTATATTTCATCTATACTTTGAGATTTGTATGTGATACTGTTTCAGTAAAAACAATTGTACCTATTTTTTAACGAAACTTTTTCTGAGAAAACCTCTCAAAAGCAAAGCTTTTGCGAGCAAGGGAGATTTGTATCGATATACATATACACGGGGCCAGGTAGCCGAGTGGATAAAGCGACATTGTTTCAATCACTTTTGGCTGCCAGACAAAGGTTCAAACCCTAGCGACTTCAGAACTTTTTCTGATGGCCCGAGAAAGTGCTAGGAATCGCACGTAAAAAAGGTAAGACCTCGTTAATTCTTAGCTCGCACAAGTTTCAACTTCTGAGGGCTGCCGTTCGTAAGGGGACGACAGCTGGTTAACGGAAAAAACAATTTCAAAAACATTTTTTTTAACATAAAACTGTGACTTGTCCCTGTAGCAAAAATGATTATTAAAATTTATCTATCTATCTATCACCTAGTCGTTCTACTAGTGCACTTTGCGGTTCTGGAACCCATACTTCTTATACATTTGCTTATTTCGTCTCCTTGAATACCTTCCAATACATTCTCAATCTTCTCGCGAATAATCTCTATTGTCGGGTTCGTAGTATCATAAATTTTATTTTTGAGATATCCCCACAAATAAAAATCCAGCGGATTCAAATCCGGAGATCTTGCAGGCCATGCTACTGGACCTCTTGTTCCAATCCATGAATCGGGAACAGTTCGATTTAGATAATCTGTGACTATTCTTGAGTTGTGTGGACCACATCCGTCTTGTTGGAACCATGGACTATTACGCCAATACCGTATAGGAAGATCATCCAACATTTCTTCTATAATTTCTACATATTTTTCTCCGGTTAGGTTGCCATCAATAAAATAGGGTTAATAGGGTAATTTATTATTCAACAAACCGCACCATATGTTCAAAGAAAGACGATATTGATGTCTAACTTCATGAATTAAGTGAGGATTTTCTGTGGCATAAAAATGTTTGTTCCTTCGATTGAACATGCCAGAATTTGTGAATGTCGTTTCGTCTCCCCAAATAATATTGTGCGCAAAATTGTTGTTATTCCGCACCTTCCGTTGAAACCAATTGCAGAATTGCAACCTTCTCTCAGGATCATTACGATATAGTTTTTGCACGGCTTGGTATTTGTAGTCATGGTATCCGTGCCTCTTGACTATTTTATTAACAGCACTTTTTGATAATTGCATCAATTTGGGCTAGAACATTGATGTCATTGATAGGCTCGTTTCGTCTTACATAAGGACCTCTAGGTTTGATGAATGAATTATGTTCAAGTAACGTTGTAGATAAACGTCGAAATATTTTAATATTTGGTGTTGTTCTTTCAGGATATAATTCACCATACGTTGTGCTTTGAACGAATTCCTATCTAGTTTTATGTACACTTCGTACATATCTCTCTTTTCTTCATTTGTGTATCTTAACATACCGAATAAGTTAAATTGAAATTACATAGAAAAGTATTTAATGACAAGTTCTTGTGACACAATAATGAACAAATAAGTGACAAATAATATGACATTTCTTGTTATGTTCTTTTTTATCCACGGCCTACTACTTGAAAATAATACATTCAATGAACCTAGAGTTTTGTGTATGTAAGAAAAAACAAGTCTATTAACGATATCAATATTCTGCCCAAATTCAATTGAATCCATAAAAAAAATCGAAAGCTGTTAATAAAATAGTCAAGAGACGCGAATACAATGATTTTAAATTTGAATACCAAGCCTTGCAAGAATTATATCGTAATGATCTTAAAAATAAAGTTCGACTCTGTAATCTGTTTCAACGGAACAAATGACAAATCCAACAATATTGATTCCTCTCGAGAAGATTGAGAATGTATTGGAAGGTATTCAAGGAGACGAATTTAGCAAATGTATAAGAAGTATGGGTTCCAGAACCGCAAAGTGCATTTTACAAAATGGTGGACATTTCGAACACTTACTTCATTAATTTTCATTTATTTTCGAATAATCATTTAATTTTTCTTTCATATAAATGATAGTTTCGTTTAATTATTCTGCATTAGGTTTTTCTTCTCTTGAAATATGTAAATAATTATTACTTGTTTCTTGCTTTGATTCTGATACGTTCCATTCAGTTTAAGATGACTGAGTTGTTTTTCTAATCGAAATGTATTGCATGTTGTTAATTAAACTAAAGGTAAATGCAATACAGATCCGACCCAGAGAAATTTGGATAAGGGTCAAAATCACCTGAAAATCAACTTTGAATGACATTGTACGAAACGTTGGATACGAAATCTGATTAGGTCAAATTAAGGATAATATACTATCGAATAAAAAATTCCTGTATCATTTTTTGATAATATTTGAAATAAAGTGGGAAAAAAAGAAAAATCAAAATGACAGAATTTACTTTTCTTATGATATCTCAATAACCGGTCCTGATAATCTCGATTCGTTTGAACCACTTGACAATGCTTCTATGAATGCAACTTTTTCTCCATTTGACCGACCTTCTATCTCTTATGGTTCAAAAGTTACCAATACAATCCCTTTAAAAAAGTGGCCACTCTGTATAAAAAGGAAAATATTGTATAATTTACTCTAAACCCTCACCTTGTGGCGTAAATCAGTAAATTGCCCGTGGGCACCAATAGGGCAAGTGGCCAAGGCGCGACCTTGACTACTATGAGGAATGTATGGACACGGTTCGAAATATTTCTTACCCCCGGAAATATTTTCAACTATCTAGTTGAAATTAGTTAATATGATTGTAGTGCGGATCAAGAGACGTTTTTATTAGGACAACCACCTTGCCTCGCCCTCCCCTATTCGCGCGGAATTCCCGCACACCTTGTAGGTTGTGAGTTACGTCCGATTGTGATAATTAATATCAAGTATGAGTGTCAGAGTGGACGATTAGCGGCAGACGTGTCCTGGATCCGCAATTATGAATGTGCAACAAGAAAGTCGTCGCAACACATTTATGCTCGGATGTTCTCGGTTATAGGCACCCCCATCGACAGTCAATGGGTCGTGAAAAAGCTTTCCAATTAAAAAGTTCACTTTGTTGCATTTTTATATACTCACATTTACACTTCACCTCGAATTACGGCCTCCGCGCGAACCTTTTTATTGCCGCTCGGTATTTTCTTTCTAATTGGAAATCTAGCGAGATAACGCTCGTTACTTGACAGAATGGAACTTTTTCGCTCGATTGCGCGTTTGTTAATTTTTTTCCACGGGGAATGGAGTTGCCATAGAAAGTACAATGTGTCCAAGTGTCGGTGGTTATACGCTTTTTTCTTAATGATTTCTATAAATAGCCACAGAGTAGGGAACTATAAAGAGGCGAAGGCCTGTCAAAAAACGAAGCTGAAATTTGTATGCGCATGCGCTAAATAACTGGTATATTTGTCAACCTCACTTTTTGTTTAGCCACAGTTTAGTTTTGACTGCGTTTTGAAGTGTGGCAAAAGGTAAACAAGCGAGTGTATTTTGCAAATATACAAAATTGAATGAAAGAATAATCTGATATTCAATGGATATACTTCAATAAATTATACACCAAGTGAATAGGGAACACGCATGATATAATTTTTTGGGGTTTTTTCATTGATTTGGGTCTCATAAATAACATTCAGTCAAAATAAATCCTTAAATCCCATTAGTTTCCGAAATTTTAAGATTTGAAATTGCTCTTCGACTTAAACAAAATTCGACCTTGATTCGTATAACTTTCGTCAAAAACCAGCACTCCTCGTGGTTGTTTCTGGAACATTAAGTAATTTTGACAGCCTTTAAGAGCCCTCTAACAGTGAAAGTTTGAACTGCGTGAAGTAACGAGTCGCTAGGAGTACGTTTTAAAGTAGGATGAAATAAGTAGCATTTTCAATTATGAATTAGAGAAAATTAAACAAAATGTATCGATTTCTAAGTATGTAACTTAGTTTTTCGGATGTTAATGTTTGTGAGCAAATAGTAATATTCCGGAACGGGGACAAATGATCAAATATTGTTTATCGAATACCATGTGACAAAGTGTACATTGGTCAAACAAGACAACTGTTGAAAGATCGAATAATAGCAGGTAGAAGGAATATAAGATCGTGTGCTCTAGCCAGTCGTTTTATTAAAAAGACTCTTTCTAGAAATGATTCATATCAACAATAAAAATTCTAACACCATCAAAAGAAGAACAAATATTGACTATCTGAGTTCAATGAACACTAATATTCTTCTAATCAAA
Organism: Chrysolina oricalcia; assembly: GCA_944452925.2. Lineage (NCBI taxonomy): Eukaryota > Metazoa > Arthropoda > Insecta > Coleoptera > Chrysomelidae > Chrysolina > Chrysolina oricalcia. The sequence goes on along the minus strand of OX101809.2, from coordinate 5,978,953 downwards.
TCTTCATTGACTCGAAGCTACTCGATATCAGACAAATATATATGTACAATATAATCTTGTATATCCACAAAAACAAAATGACACTACAACCAATTAAACACGATTATAACACCCGCACTAAATCAAAGGGTGACGTACAAGTGAACGCAACCAAAAAATCCATTGGACAAAATTCATACAAGTACCACAGTGGAAAAATATTCAACTTCTTACCGGACATGTACAAGACCTACATTTATACAATCAATAATATTGACCTACTCAAAAACATCTTCAAAAAGTATGTACTCAATCAATATTAATAGGGAAATTGTTCATAACATTCTAATAAAAAAATAAAGACGATGATAATAGTTATTCTAAGTTCAAAATCTGTTATATTTACCATTTATACCGTTACACATTTATATTTTTCACTCAAATATACCGATCAAAATACCGTAATTTGATATTATATTTATATTCATATTTTTCTATTATATACTTTTAACTCTTTTATACAGTGACCGCCAAAAAGTATGTACCATATGGGAAAAAAATTTATTATTGGAGTATTGGAAAAAATATTCTGGGGAAAAGTTTGTGCATGTCCGATAACCTAAAAATCGATGGCTAGAATGGCGGCAAAATTAAAAAAATTGCAATGCAAAGGCAAAAAAAGAGGTAAGATGGCAAGATATCAAAAAACGTTATTTGAAAAAGTCACTTAGAATTCAATTTTATACACATAAACGAAGTTTCAAGAGATAATTCAAAAAAATTTAAAATAGCAATTTTTTAAAAATATTTTCCCATCTATTTAAAAATATTTTTTTTTCTTACGAATAGCTTGACTATACTGAAACATTTGCATTTTAATGATAATGACAAAACTTTCTCATTTTCTCCACACCAGAGGGCACTAAATTAAAAAAATTGGTTTTTGCCAGAACCCTCGCTGTTACATTGGTTCTTATCTAACAGTTATATCAGAATTCCAAGACTATTGTGTTGATATGGCAATCTAGAAACACCATGTTTCCTGATTTTAATCAAGTATCAATAATAATGCTGTATGAGCGTTTTACTTTGCACATAAACTTTAAGAATCTTTAATTTGACGCACTATTTTCAAGTTTATGTGCGAAGTGAAACGCTCATGCACGATTATCATCGAAACTTGATTTTAATCTGGAAATTACCATGTTTTTGGAGTGTCATGTCATCACAATGGTCGTGGAATTCGGATATAACTGTTAGATACGAACCGATGTAACAGCAACGGTTCTGACAAATTCCCATTTTTTCAATTTAGTGCCCTCTGGTGTGGAGAAAATGAGAAAGTTTTGTCATTATCATTGAAATGCAAATGTTTCAGTATAGTCAAGATATTCATAAGAAAAAAAAATAATATTTTTAAATAGATGGGAAAATATTTTTAAAAAATTGCTATTTTCAATTTTTTTGAATTATCTCTTGAAACTTCGTTTATGTGTATAAAATTGAATTCTAAGTGACTTTTTCAAATAACTTTTTTTGATATCTTGCCATCTTACCCCTTTTTTTGCCTTTGCATTGCAATTTTTTTCATTTTGCCGCCATTCTAGCAATCACGTGACATGTGTCAAAATCGATTTTTAGGTTATCGGACATGCACAAACTTTTCCCCAGAATATTTTTTCCAATACTCCAATAATAAAATTTTTTCCCATATGGTACATACTTTTTGGCGGTCACTGTATATACAGTACGCTATGTTGTAAATTGTTTTTCAATTCAACTCATTATTTATGCATTTCGCAATAGGAGTCCCACGCACAACTTCGGTTTTAGTGGGTTTCTCTGTCTTTCTTTGTACTGCATTTCTTAATGACACTATTTAATGTTTAATGTATTTATGTATGAATAAACCTATTATTATTATTATAAACAAGTCAACTGACACTGTCATTTAGGTTTGTATTTTTCTTTCAAAAAGAAAACACATAATTTTCCTCTTAGTGCCAATTGTTTAGCAATTTCATTTTACATTATGTATGTATTTTTCAATGTGATTATTTTAATATTAATTACTATTATTGTAAGGAAACCTTGATTGAGAAATTTTGTTCGACAGCTTGGCAGAAAAACCGAAAAAATTCATTGAATTGGTCATTCCTGACTCCTTTCCAAATAAAAACCTTTCACGTATATAAATATAGCTGTGGATGATAAAAAGGCATATGTTCTTGTTTTAATCGAATATTCGAAGACATTCGATATGGTAAGACATCATTGTTGTTTTCGATTCTAGGGTATCTATGGTTTTCGGTTGACTCATGTATGATGATCAAAAACCATCTGAGAAACAGGTATCAGACTGCATTTGTCAAGTGACTATCATCTAAATCTGTCAACTTCGTATGTGGTGTACCACAAGGATCCATAATTGGAGCACTGTTACCCTATATACTTCACAACTTCACAAGAAAATTAAAACGTGTACATTTTACAAAGCATGTATCCTTAATAACTCAAAATGCATCCAGTAGTCTGAAAATCATATTCTCCAATAGAAAATTGTTAAATAGACACTGCAAAAAATTATATGCAATTCTTTGGTGTTATCGAGATTTGATGATGCAGACTGAGTATACTGGCCGTCATTATTTGAAACTGAGTTATCATACTAGCTATGAAATACATAGTATGGGGGATGAACTTTCATTCCTCTATTCAGAACTAATAACCCAATATAGTCTATAGCCATTCATCTATTTTTCCCATCGCTCTTAATTTCTTCAAAAAAAAAATCGTCAAATCCCTAAAATTTTAAAAGATTAAAAACGCTGAAAAAGTTCACGTAACTGTGACGACTTATTCCATATCCAACCCAAATGTGAAATATGAACTTTTCTGAATCTTTTTTATATTCCTTAATCATAATTCATGATTACCAAATCGTTAATAATTTCAAAAATTTAAACCAAGTAATGCCCTATTAGAATTTCATAAAATTTATGGACAATAACTGTCAGTATACAGTGTAGTTGCTCTGATCAGGATTCCATTTTTTTAAAATTTAATAGATAAGAACATACAGAGTGGTCCAACAAAAAGTATGCACCTAGCTTTTCTACTTTCTTTCAAATTTAAAGCAAAAATACTAGGACACGTGGAGTTTGCTTTTGAGAGACATACATTTGAGACATATTTTTCAACCTGTGCATTCAACCCTCTAGCGAGGGGGTGTCACAATCCTAAGATTTTGAATAGAAAGTGGGATCGAGTGATATATCATCAGAAAAAGTACAAAATTATCTTTCTCATGATAACCTATTTGTTGAAATTCACTTAAACAGTTCGTGCGCTAACGGCTTTTAGAATAATAATCCTATAATTTTAGTATCAGGTTGGTAATGAATTTTGTTTTGAAATGTTTGAAACACTGAATTGATACACTGACATGTGTCAATACTGTCAAGCGTCAAGTAAAATTTTTTAAAATTTGAATTGATTGAAAATATATTTGCAAAAAATCGAGCTTGTTGCAAATGTTGTGTTCCATTTTGCTGGAATGTCACTTTCTTGTCAATGTCCAACAAAGTTGTTTTTGATACCAATATCTGCCATAGTAAGGGAGTGTTAACTTTAAAAAAACATCATTTTCAAATTCTAGGGCAATCATCTCTAATGGGATAACATTATTGTGGACTGTGCTTTGGATCCTGTATCAGTATTAACAAGACTCTATTTTGAAAATTTAAAATCCAATCATCAGCTTTATGCAGTCAAAGTTTACTGTGGTTTTGGAGTCGATTCTTGCCACTACTACATACTTTGGCCAAGGACATAATAGACTAGTACAAATTCGATGACAGTTGCTTAAATAGAGTGTTTTCTATCGAATTGGAGCCTCTAGAGATTTTTTTCAACTCCTGTAGTTGAATAAGAACACAATTTTTTTCCAGTTTTCAATATTTTTCTACTTCATAGATCATATTGTGATCTATGAGTAGTAAAATATGTGAACTCAGGGCAATGCATAAATGCATCGATGTTTCTCTAAAAACCGAGGATATTTGATTCGGTATTTAAAAACAAAATGTATAACCAACCTGGCAGCAAGAAAACGATCACCAATATATTGTGGAATTTTGTCAATTGATTCAGTTTGGTTGCTTTTGAAGTTATCTGAATTTTATTGTAAAAAATGAAAGAACAGCGCCTGGACAGCCAAATACGAATTCATAATTTATTATGGTCCTGCTGAAAATCATTACTTTTTTCTTTGTAAATTGAGAGGTCGATCTCAGTAAATGATCCTCAGAACTGGTTTGTTAAAATCATCCTCAATAATTCGAACGTAAGTGGTCGGTGTCGATAGTGAAAGTTACTTCATTCATCAACGACTCCCCTGATCCTGTATACAGAGCCTTGTCTACAGGACTAACAAATTTGAGGACTGATCTGCTAATAAACATATTAGCATATGCAAGGGGCTTCGTCACATAAAACATTGATGGAGTATTAATAAAGAATGTTTCTGAACGCGGGGGTCGCATCTTCACCAACGTATGCCACGGGATGAAATGCATCTTCTCGACACATTCCGTATAGGCACTCGTTTTTACAACTTATCTGGAAAATGTATTTTTTATCAACGTTTTACTAAATGAACTAGAGGGTAAGATTCGCTCTCGATATTAAGACTTATTTGGGGTAGAGGGAAGTGGGGAATTCAAACGAACCCAGTCCTCGTGTTAGAACTGCCAGTTGCATTTACAAGGTCCTTCGACTCGCAAGGACGAAGGACAGTTACGCACCTACCGAGGGTGAAGAGAATTTATTGCGACTTTCACACAATCACGTGGTCATCGCGCTATTTTCGAGAGGGCTTTCGGTCTTTCGGCAATTTTTGCACCTTTTTGGTTGACTTCAGACACTGTCGAGATGATGTTGTATGGAGTGGGGGTGAGCTTTTCTGATTACGTTTTTCGTTCCAGGAAGCCCTCTGTTGACGACGTCGGCAACCCGTCTTCAGTTAACGCTCGGTGAGTTTTGTTTTTTTTTTCCTGATTTTGCATGACAAGGGGTTGGGATTTATTCGATAGCAGTGATAACCGGTATACAGGGGTGCGGTGACAAGAGAAAGTTTCGAGGGATACAAAATGTTGAAAAATTCAATAAAATCGAAACTTCCATTTTCTTTTATTTTTTAATTATTCACAGAATATATATTTTTCATAATCCAACGGAGACGATCCATAACATACAGTGGAGGTGAGATGATATTGAGTAGGTAAAAACTTACAGTCGAACTCCACCAGATTTTATTTGGTGGCGTTCGACTGTAAGTTTTTTACCTACCCAGTATTTTTCATAATGAATATTTTCGTGGAAAAATTCAGCTCATCTTCGATCTTGCGATAGAGTGAAATTGTGAACATTTACCTAATAATAATAATAATAATATTTGATGTTTTTATTCAATCACTTTCAATCGAAACAAATACGTATTTACGTGATATTTCTTGTAATGTTCACTTGTTGTTTCCAACATACTATCCGACGATTTTTTTAAGATTTCAAATACATTCGAGACAAATTAATCCGTAATATACAGAGTGCTGCATTCGTAGAGTGATTTTGCGATATTATTTATAATATAACATGTGAAAATGGACATTTAAACTCAAATCAACCATAATAAATGGGAATGACAATACAGAAAAACAAGATTTTGATATTCTCCCCAAAAATCTTTGAAATATAAATTATTAGTCTCATAATATAGACTTCGTAGTGTCACATCAATATACAACGGCAACTTCGACAAATTGATTACTTTTCGACTCTAAGTATTGCATAGGTCGTGTCATACATCACTGTGACGGTAATTTCATTATGACAGCAGAACAGACATTTTTAATTTGATCTTGGCTTTCTCGATATATTCATATGACTCATTTTTGAATAGTGAGTAAACACTTCGAAATGTATTATCAAAAATGTACTAACCAAAAATGTACTCACCAAAAGTGCTTAAAATACACTCCACTGACACCCACACAGTGGTAGAGTCCATTTTCAAAATCTTACACTTTTCTAAATGTTTCTCTGGTAATTGCCTGGCATCTATTTATAATTTTCATTTCTAAATAGTTCTGGTCGGTAGGTTGAGTTTCATAAATAACAAATTTCAAATAACCCCATAGGAAAAAAAATCGGTGACAAGTCCGGTAAGCCAGCTGGCCATTATATTGGTCCTCTACGACCTACCCATTTGTTGGAAAATTTTAGGACATCCATTCTCTCACCTGTAGATCGAAATTGGGTGGTGTTCTATCCTGTTGGAAATGCATATTCAATTATTTCGAATATGCCTATAAAATCCAATCGAACCACATTTGATATACGTCATTGATACTGATATCGATGATGATGTGAATTCAATTTCTATGACAATATATCTCCTTGCTTAACAACCAATCAGTCTATTTCAAATTTTGAAATTCAGCCAATAGAATCGGAATTACAGTGAAAATATAGCTTGTCGCTGTATTTTCACGGTGATAAACCTGCTTAGTTTTTGTTTTACTAGCTGTCAAGTGAAAATAATGATTTAAATTATAAACGTAAAATCTTTGTGTTAGTTATACCTATTTCTTAATCAATATGAGCGATCGTTGGGGACAAATGGCTATTGGTATCATAGATGAAGCAGTGGAAAAGAGTATTCCGTTGAATACGGCCAGAAATAAAGAATCAATTGCCAGACAATTCAACAATTTTCAAATCGATATATTGTCGTCCTAAATATAATTCGTGGTATGATTAATAACCTATAATTTTTTGGAATATCAATTCATTGACAATCCCAATGCAAGAAAATACAACTCGTCCTGCGGACTCGTTGTATTTTCAGCTTTGGGATTGCAATTCTTTAATATTCCAAAAAATTATCGGTAATAATCATACCACTTATTACATTACCCCTGATAATTAAATACTATTCAGCGAAGTGAAGAAGTCGTAGAAACCCAATAAAACAGCTAGCTCGCTCACCGGAATTGGCACCATATACATTTTTTCCGTTGAAGTCGTTTGAAATCCGTTTTATATGAAAATCAACATACCGACCAATCAATCATTTAATCAAATATATCTACTTTATTGTTAGAGATACAAATCTTGAGGACAAAGTAACCATTACAGATTAAGACCGTATTCATGATAATGATGTTTATGAATAAGATATACAGTTTCCAATATATGAAGACAAGGTTGAAATCTTTCTGCTAACAAATATCGTATGGAAAAGCTAATTAGTACAGTTGCCACAGACGGAAATGCCAAAGCGTAGCGATTTTGAAGCCTAACTTACTGGCGACAACTCTTACAGAAGAACAATCTGATGATATTTTCTTGTCGAAAGCTACAATGTGAGTATAGAACTTCATCTTGAGGTCAACATTCAAACCTAACAGCCATTCAAATTCTTTTTTGTTAAACAAGCCTTCATCTGTGCGAATTTTTTCAATGGGATCTTCAAAGGAAATCTTGTTAGTTTTATCGAAGGTAATAGATAAGGAGTTCATATTACACTAGGCTTTGATGACTCGTTAATCTGCTTCAATTACAATCTGTAGAACATGCATATATTTATGTTGCATTGTTTGCGAAAAGATTGAAAGCCCTTTCATTGCCGATGTTTACTAGGTCATTGATGTATATCAAAAACAATAAAGGGCCCAGTACTGAGCCTTGAGGTACATCTGTACATACTTATTTGAGATCAGCAGTTTTTACTAGTTTTCTTCGATAACTCAAAAACGATTCGAACCAATCATGACAAATGTCTCAACTGCTATAACCGTAAAGCTTTTGTAGCAGTCTTTCATGATTGACACGGTCAAAAGCCTTGATGATTTGAAATATAAAAGTAGTTAATAAATGCTAGAGTATTATAGAGATTCAATTTAAACTCGCGGGAGTAATTTGAAATAGACTCTACTACTGCCTGAGTGTCAGGGGGTATTTCTGATTTTTTAAAAAATACATGTATGATAATCCATTTCGTACATTCACTCAGACTTCAAAGAAGTACTATTTGAATTAGAATATCCCGTGAACGCCCTGGACAAATTGCAAAAACTTTCCACTGGTGGTAACCAGAGGGGGGTTGCCCTGGGAAATGGGGGTTTGAAGTATGATACACTCTTCGCGTCAAACGATGCCCCATCCAAATAAAACTCAACGTTTCTCAGCAATTTCCTGTGAAATTATTTTTTTGGGTTATTGAGAGTCGATAGTTCCGAGTGGACCATCCGGTATATATTTAGTATTGAGCCACCGAGAGTATAAGTCGTATATTTGGACATGTTCGGCGCTCGTCAATACCGTGACAAGAAAAATTGTAGGCATTTTCAAAATATATTTGAACTTTTACGTGAAAAGTCAAACTGGGGTGTATTGGGATGGTAAGTGATGATTTAAATAAAAACAAGAAATCTTGGAATTTAATTGCAACTTCTGTTCACATGGTGGTTTTAGCTGAGAACTAATTAAAATTCTAGACATGTCGTCCAATCCATACTTGAACACTTTTTTTATACTCTTGCTCAAAACCAATGACTTCCGAAAGACCCTGTAAAGCTCTCGTAGTAGACCCCCTGAACGTAGACAATTCAAAATGTCTCAGATTCTGCTGTTGTATCAGATATCTGTTAACATTCCATTGATTGGATCGCAGTTGAACAGACACATAAGAAGTTATTTGCGAAGAAAAAATTCCGGATAATGGTTGTCTGGTTATTCTGGTCGGTTCATGCCGCTCTGGGGATCGAAAGTGACAATGCCCACGAGCGGCAAACTGGAAGACACGTGCTCAAGAATGAGAGGAGAAAAAACCACGGACTTTCACGGAGAATGAAATAAGAAGGCACTATAATTGATATTCGGGACTCAAAACTATTTCAAACGCGCCCCAGTTATTTATCTACGACGTTAAATACACACAATACTGAAGTGAATAAAATCATTCGAACATTTATATTTTTTGTCCAAGAAATTCTGCACGAGTAGAACTATGCGTGTATATGATTCACGTTTGAGCCATTTCACTATTTAATATAGTATTTCGGGTGGTATTCTTAATCATTAACTGGCGCAGAAATGTTATGTATTTCAAATCCGGGATTTCCCAAGGATTTTATTTGGGGCCATCACACTTCATCATTTATACATTATTTTTGTTCCATCAAACATTTGTTTTATAATATAATATATAATATAGTTTATAATATGATGTATCCATCCATGAATCTCTTCAATAACTTCAATATTGCTGTTGTTCGTGCTGACCATTCAAATTTCAACTCTTACCGATATAGATATCGTTGATACAACAATTATTTTTATTTTATAGTTTATTGATATACCTCTAGATAGTAATATAACAAAAAGTTACTTGTGACTAGTGACTAGTCACTCGTTGAAACTCAATTATATCTTTAGATTCCTACCATGATTTCTTCAAATCCATATGCAGTCTTCGATATTTACTGAACGATGACAGTGATCAGAGACTTCAATATTGGCAATTATATTAATGTTTCCGGTACCAGTTCTCAAAGTGATATATTAATCAACTCTTTAGCAACTCAACAAAAAGAAACTCTCAACAATAGAATTTTAGATTTAGTAGCTCGAAAGTTTCCTGAAGACTTTTGAGGGCTGCTTGTAAGGGTGCAGCTGGATGACGGAAAGAACAAATTTTACAAAAACAAACAACTTTTTTAGTATGTAGAACAATCATTATTATCTCTGCTTCACCATTGATGTAGATCATCCGTCCATGAAAGTTTTTCTCACTGTCTTCATGAAACCCAAAATATTCAAAACAAAAACTTCAAGAAATGTAATTTTCCAGAACTTTGAGACAAGCTTTTGAATACAGGTTATTATTTTTTGAAAAACATCAGTTAAACTTGTAACAATTTTTACAAGTTACTAATTGAAATGATTACACCCTGTTCCCACCTACCTTGCCAAAAAAAAACAAGATCCTTCTGAGTTCAAAGACTCACTTCCAATCAGCATCCTGACTGCTTTTTCAAAAATTTTGGAAAAAATTAAGACTTAGCTTAAATTAAGAATGATTTAAATATGCATGTAAAAACAAAATTTCGTAAAAGTTATAGTTGTACTACTGCTTCACTTCATGTTTTTGATGAAGTTTTACAAAGCTACCGTTTCGGGCTACCTTAAGGGTGTACCCTAAGTGTCGATACTTGGGCCTTCACTATTTTTCATATATGCTTCTCATCTCTAGAAATCTAGAACTGTACAGTTCATTTGTATGCTGACGATACTTAGTTAGCTTCAGGCAAGATGATGTGGATGACGCTTATGCCGTTATTAATAACTATTTAAATGAATTTATCAGTTATAACATCAGAACACTGCCTACTTATAAATCCAATGAAATCTCGAATGTAGTAAAATTTACCATTGGTAATGAAAAATTGGAGATGGTAAGTGAAGCACAAAATGTTTCACGAATTCACCGTCCATATTTGCTTTCAAAAATAAATTTACATATTCTAATGCTATTTGTACGTTATATTTCTATATTTTACCTTTCCTTTCCACAAACGAATGTTGGACTTCTTTTGTGCCAGTATATGCAATATGTCGTGATTACTTGTCGATTCAGAGTAATGTGTTTTCATTCCTTTCCATATAATATAATAATAATAAAGTCGCTGTATTCATCATTTCAATATCTATAAATAAGAGCAATATATAAATAAATAACGGAAGAGCCAAATGACGAAGAGGAGAAGTGTCAACTATAGCTGTTTTCCACTCGACCAGGGCAAAAAAGAACAAAATAAATTTTGAGTATAAATAAAAGATCATCAAAAATCATTTGAAATCGTACGTTTTTTTAAAATTATATACAGGGTGTTTCTTACGTACGTGAAGAAACTTTAAGAGCATGTCGAAATAAGAAAAAAAGTTCCCATAAACACATGTCCGCAAGTTATTCATTTCTAAGATACAGAGTGTCAAAGTTTAATTTTTATATTTGTTTTTTGTGAATAAATGCCAAAATATTTGTGATATTCGAGTAAAGTTTGGTATCTGGGATGATTTTTTAATGACAAAATCAAATTTTGTGTTAATTGTGAAAAAACTAATTTCTAATTGAATTTATTTTGAATTAAAAAATATTGTCATTCAAAATCACTTGCATCAATTATTTCAAATCTCAATTACCTACTCGAAAACAGTTGCTCGCGGTGACCTCTATCAAGAATATATTTTTCACACAAACTAAATAATAATTGTTCCCAGATACCAAACTTTACCCAAATATCAAAATTATTTTGAAATTATTCACAAAAAATAAAAATAAGAAATCAACTTTGACAATCCTGGAATAGCGGGATCTGTCAATGTGAGAATACAAGCTGCCTATCTCTCATGTTTCTTCTTTTTTTTCTCATATATTATTGTGCATGGCGAAAGGCTGGATTTTGAATGGCTATAGTCAATAAATAAAAGAATGGAAATAATCAACTATGCTCAAAGATGGCAAGAAACTCTTCTTAAGTAAAACCGGTTCATTGCTCTACTGCTTGCTATTACCGAAACAATGTCAAAACCGAGCAGAAGGTATGATTTTCGTCACATAAGAAAAACATCAACCATGAAAAATCAGGGTTCTCACTGGAACAACTTCCTGTACAGGTTTCCATTACTCACAGAGTCAAAACCTCCTAAAAGATGAAAAACTATTTAATCAAAATTTGATTTTACGGAGCTAATTCGTTTCTTAACATGGGATTTTCACCTTCCACCGTCTGAAAATAAATGTTATTTCAATTTTTTCATCTTCAGACTGCGGAATAACAAAATCTCAAAAAACAGTACCAAGAAATCAAAATATACTTCTTGGTGTTATCCAAACTGATTACTATTTTGACCTCCGTATTCTCCTTATTCCGGTATTCCACTGACTTTACATTTATGATTTTGCAGTAAGCGATAGTTCTGAAAACCTCGTACAAATTTTGAAAAAACTCCTCATCCTGAACCAAACCTAAACAATATTAAACCATAAAAGTCGGACGAAAATGCTATCAACATACGGCCGATATTGAAGTTATAAAATATACCAAAGTTTGATCGAAGATGTCGACTCTAATAATTTGTACAAGATGTTGCCACGAAGTGGACATTTAAATCACTTTTTCATGAGAATTTATTGAAGTCAGATGCGGTGGTCACTTCGGTTTACCATAAAATTCTCATAACAGTATCCACAGCGTAGCTCTATTGCCCGCGGGGTTAGATGAGACATTTAGAATTGAAATTTCAATAAGCAACACTCTTGTAATATTTATTAGACAGTCAAATTATATGTAGCATTGTCAATAGTAATCATTTGTAAGATTTCAATGAAAATTCAACTATAATTAGATTAGTGGAAGAGCAATTATCGATTTAATCGTGAAATTAAACCTTCCATTTAGTCATAATGTCATATTATGTACATTTATGTCTGTTCAATAAAATCGTTTATCATTATTATTAGTATTATTAAACGATGATCTGTGAAATAATTTATATTATCTTCTTCCAAATCAATAAATTGGATGGGTCAATGACATAATTAGATGAATATTTTCAGCAAATTTTTCGACTGTGGTCGGGATCGCACATTGAACTGTATGGCCTCCTTCATACACGAATACTTCTGATGGTTGCCCGTAAGACTCAGGTGGATAGTTGACTAATTCCAGCTTAATGTTCTGGGCCTTGTATTTCAACAATCGTCCAGTGTGACATGAATCTATTGAAAAAAAAAAACAGATTGATAATTAGGAATATTCTTTTATTTTATTGAACTTTCGTTACATTGTATTGAACCATAGGCGTTGAACAGACATGCTGAGTGAATAAGATGAAATAATATGGTTAAGACCTGTGTGTACTAATTTGATTAGTTTATCTACATTGTATAACCTAAATATTGCAATAATAATATGCCTTTCAGAATGAATGAAAAACATTTTCGATATTGCATTTTTATTGTATAGAAACAGTTTCCACTAGGCACAAAACTAACATTCATATAGGTACGCATAGCCTCATAACCTCCTACCCAAATGGTCAAACTGGATGAAATGGTCGAAATTGAAGTCGTATTCACAGGTCGCGGTGCCACCACCTGCTTTGATTGCTCATTGGTTGATTGTGTCACGTGGCACGGGTAGTGATATCTACCAAGGAATTATATTCTTGTGTCAAGAGGATTACGTTTCACAATGAGTTAATGTGAGTGTTTTCTAGGATGAAGAGTAGACTGTTTTCACTGCAAACAAATTCCTTTTTTCTACAAACGTCAAAAAATGACAAGGTTCGCGCATTGACAACAGTATGCGAAGTGGCACTTTTCTTCATTTTCATTCGTTACCATGACACCGTGCGCGAAGTAATGTGCGAAATATATTTCGCACACTGCATGTAAACTATATGGGATTTTCATATTCTAACCTATATGGTCCTCAACTCCTCAATCAAGCAAAAAACAAGAAATCGTTTATTTATTAATGTAGAACAATAATTAAGGCTTTCAAATTGTGAGAAAATTTTACACTACCTAATTTTATTTATTATTTACAATGTTAACATTAATGGTGCAGCCAGTGCACGAACCAATATTCATTCCTAAACCAGATAAAATTGCTGATATGCATTTTCATACTGCCGCCAAAGAATATCTACAATACTGAACAAGAAGCGACACTCTTGTCGGCGCCTTTGATGTTCAGAGGGTAATTTTTGATGAACTCCGCCATTTTGTTGGGGTGCTAAAGGTCGGGATACAGGAAAAAATTCATCATTGAACGACAGAAGCTGCCTCCGCGAACCCTAGGAAGCGTTGCGAAATGAAAAGAAATATAATTGGTATGATTTAAGATCAGCTGATTTATTTATTTAATTTTCATACGAGAAAGGGTTGACATTTTTCAAGCACAGAAGTTGTTAAAAATTACTTGAATAATAATACAACCACAGAACAAAACTATGTCATAGCACAGAACATAATAATTCTGACAGTTGACAATGGCAACAATGAATCAGCTGCATCGACATAACCTTGTTAATGATCAGCTGTTCAACATCCGCTATTTTGCCAGTAAACATGCGCACTAGAAAACGATTTTCCCCCACCACTGCTACTGTCGCTTCTTGTTCAGTATTGTAGATATTCTTTGCTGCCGCCTCGATTTCTCCGGTAAAAGGTTGGAAATTACGGAATTGGCCGCATCTATCAAGTTAGGTGGGGTACTGCTTAGTTCATCGTCGCTCGAAATTTCCATTCTTTTACAATAATAAATATCACGCACGAAATTGACGCGAATAAAAAGTCACTCCAAAATAATTATCAAGAACTGTCACTTTGAAATAATTGTCAACAAATGCCATTTTATTTCCATAGTTACAGTAATTACTTGATTTGGAAAAATTATTTAAGACAGTTCAATACTATTTTTCATAGTTATTACTTATTTTAGAACAATATTTTTGACGTTTGTAGAAAAAATTTTGTTTGCATCTCATGCGCGAAATACTTTGGTAATCTCGACTATTTTTTTTAACTCGGCTGCGCCTCGTTAAAAAAAATCAGTTCTCGATCACCAAAGTAGCATTTCGCGCACTAGATACAAAAATAACTATTAAGAGAATTTATGTAAAGAAGCAAACATTCAATTAGTTTGAAATGGAAGTATATTCATCAATTAGAAATAACTGTTCTTTTCAGAAGATTATTCTATTCAAGAGTATGTATATTTTTTATTGAAGAAATCTTTTTTATCTGTGTTTTGTATCTATCGCATCGCGAAGTGCACTGTGAAGTTTTATTACTGAATGTACAATTATACTACCTTCCTTATCGTCCGAATGCTTTCTCATTCCACATTCGCGCATCTCATACGTTTCTCGACATTCATACCTAGATTTGTCAAGCTGTATTTTGATTACTGTCATTTTTTGACACTTTTCTGTAAACTGAACTTTCCGTGGCTCCATTAATTTAATTGTGACAGTTCCACAGATGATCAAACTAGAAAAATTTCCCTAAAACTCGAAAGAGTCGTTCGCGGCGTTCGAATACAATCCATTCCCGTGACACCGAAACTTTTAAGCAATTATTAGTGTGATTGGATCTACAATGAAGGTGGAAAAAGAGGCGATATTGAAGGCAAGAGTGACTGCAATCCCACGAGTGTTTGTCTTAATTATTGGCGCAGCTCAAGACAAGCTAGTCATTAAAATAAGTCCCTCTGGACCAGGAAAACTCTGCATCTCATCAAACACCTAATCCCGAATTCTGTCTTCCCGCCGTTGGTATTGCCCCACTAATAACGAACTCACTTGACAGAACATTTGTCTTAATGTGCCTTAATACGTCAATTCTTTCAATAAAACTGCACTATTGATTTATAATGTTTTACTTGTCAAGTCGATTGTGTCCTTATTGGTTTTGCTTTACTCCTGGAAAGGCTATTTTTTAACATCCCCTAATATTGTAACTGACACCGCATCAGGGGTGTTGATCCTTCATTCCTCACTGTGGACAAATTCATCATTATTACGTTTCGTACATATATTTTGGAAACGACGGCCATTTGTCATCTGGGGAATATCTTATCATTTGTGATTACTCCATGTTTGATAGTTTTTATGGCATAAATCCTCAATATTGATATCGATTGGATAGCGTGACCGAATAAATTACGTGAACCATGGAGTTCCTCAGGGAACAGTTCACTTCTGTTTATTAGAAGCGTCTTGGTCGACTCAATTTTTATGAACACGTACTGTTTGAAAAGTTAGTGAAGTAGTTACATGAACTTACTTTAAGAGTTATTAGAATAGCTGGATTTTTCGACTTTTTGAATGTAAACTCAGTAACACTCATCAGAGAACATTGTGAACTAGTGAAATTCAGACGAAAGTAGGAAAAATATGTATGGCATCGAAGAGAAGGGATTATCCGAGAAAATTTTGATTGTGGTTCTGCAAGAAAGGACTCTTCGTTTAGTAAATCTTTGTACACTATCCTAAAGACTTCACCAATGCGTCAGAAGTGGATTATATTAGCCTTAGATCATCACTTATACTCAGAGCAAATGATTTTCTGGTCCAATCCAGAACCTGAATTTCGTTAGGAAGGCGGGTGATCAACTTAGTTTCTCCATTTTTCTCTTTGCCTCTATGATGTTATCCATAACTTCCTAGACTACCCTTTTTTATCTTCAATATTTTTTGTTTCCTCATAAACGTTTACAGCATTCTTTCGTATAGCCGATAGCAAGAAACTCCAATAAACAAAAGACTGTCGTTGCACCCATAAGCAAAATTCAAACCACCGTTCAAAATCACCATTTAACAGAGTGTGTACAGCTTGGCAAATCTAGATATGAATGTCGAGAAACGTAAGAGATTCGCGAATTTAGAATGGGACAGTATTCGGACGATAAAGAGGGTGGTATAATTTTACCTTCAGTAATAAAACTTCACAGTGCACTTCGCGATGCGACTGATACAATAAAACTGACCAGTACAGTAACTCATACTTGTTTCGGACTGTATAGAGCTCTTCTGCTACCGCGCATCGATTGGCGTGGCGACTTCACATTCAGAGCTAGACTTGTCAAGCTGTAAAAATTTTGGTTTAAATGTCCTGATTCTATGCGTTTCAGACACCTCCACACTTTGTTTTCGAAAATACTTAAATTGTAGGATAAAGGCAGTGGGAGGATACAAAATTTAACGAAACGGTTTGACGTCTTCAAAATGCAATAGGATTAGGTCATTCCAATTGAAAAGTTAGGAATGAACAACCTACTAAAAAGAGTGATTTCAAAATTTTTTTCTGCTAAAATCAGCTCTCGAATGTTTCAAAATATGAATGAAGGGGTGTTTGGGATGATGATTCTAAATCTGATAAAAAATGTTATCCAAAATAAGCCTTTTTACCCCTTCCTCATCCCTCTCCCCCAACAACGCACGCCAATGGTAAATAAAAATGTCCACTATGCCAAAAACTTCATTTTTATAACATACAATCACGACCAAAATTTCAAGAAAATCGCATTGGTGATAACTGAGGTATTAGCGTGTATTTATGAAAGGCGGTATACACTGTATACTTAGCGCCATCTCTAGGTGCCAAATCCACCTATAGTCAGTACGCGAATCTTAAGGCAGAATTTAATGTATATGCGTAATTTTATTGAATAATCCATAAAATTTCACACAGGGACTCGATTGAAATGATTTACCCGTTTCACAATTTTCTAAGAAATCCCTGTGTTATGGATTATGCAATTAAATGTGCATATGCAATAAATTGTGCATTATGAATCCGGTAGATCCGCCCTCAATAGAAACTCTTGCAAGTAGAGGTGGTATGGCGGCATTTGAATAATAACAAAAAGAATCTTTATTTATCGTTTAAGATCATCACATGATACAAGTCAAACATTGGATATAGTACAGTACACAAATACCGTTGAACAATAAATAATTGGCTTGTGATTTAACAAAATATTCGCAAATGTCGTAAAAGCATAATTCCACAAAATATGTTTTCAAATTTGTCTTGAATTTATTTTAAAAAATTTCTTTTTTTATGTCATTTCGGAGATGAATGGTAAATATTATTCCATTACAATGAGGGCTGCTTTTGTGAAGTAATATTCAATCCGAAAAAATATGTTTTGTTGTTCACTTTAACAGAAAAATCAGTTGAAATTTTCGATAGTGAAATTGTAGACATACTATTTTGTCAGAATTGAATTGTTACAGTACCAATCGGTGAATCTTTTCGATAAAATCTTCATTTTCTTCCGGGTTTCAGCATCAGTGGCAAATTTCATATTATCTGCATACAAAAAAATATATTTAGCACT
This sequence comes from Chrysolina oricalcia, assembly GCA_944452925.2. NCBI lineage: Eukaryota > Metazoa > Arthropoda > Insecta > Coleoptera > Chrysomelidae > Chrysolina > Chrysolina oricalcia. The sequence goes on along the minus strand of OX101809.2, from coordinate 5,960,996 downwards.
CAAAAAGTTTGGTAAATCATTGACATATAACAGAAAAATCAAGGAACATAAAACTAATCCTTGGGGAACCCCTAAATCAACATCTTGTATTAGAGATCTACAATCATCCAATTTGATAGAATTTTCTGTTACTGAAGCTAAGGTACAAGCCACGACAAAAAATTGCCACGAAATTCCAGTCCAGATAATTTGTTCAGAGCAACGTGAATATTATTAGAATCAAATTCCTTAGAAAGTTCAAATAAAAGTACCTCAACAAACCTTCTGCGGTCCAATGCTGCATAGACGTAATCGAGAAATTTATTCATTTCCCTTTTCTATACAGGCGGGTTGCCTTATTACATGGACATATATAAATACATATTGATAACATAGGCACTAGTGTGTTCATATACAGAACTTAACTATAAACTTCTCATTTTCAATATTAAGAATACACATGGTACCAGTCTGGGTACCCCTGTAAACATGGATAACACAATATGATAAATAGCTATTTCTAGAAAGTAATTCACAATATATATATTATATATATATATATATATATATATATATATATATATATATATATATATATATATATAAAGAGGAAATTATATCGACCGTCTTATCTTAAAGAAACTTGCTTCTATCGGGGATTCGGTCCGGGAAAAGAAGTATACTCTTTTTTGCTACCCGAGCTTTCGCAAATTTTTATTTGCTTTATCGAGGGCTATATAATATATGAACATATGTATAAAGTTAAAAAAGGTATAACATACTGTGCAATGTGAGGTTTTCTTCGATGTTGAAAATACATAATTAAAATTGAAAAATAGAAAACGAAAAACTTGACATGAAAATTTTTGAAGGACTGATCATTTGTTTGTTGATGTCAAATAATATGAGGAGTATACAGAGTCGTAAGTTTCAGGTATTAATATCTGATGTATGATTATGTGGTAAAAGAATGTAAGAGTAAATTTTGCTAAGATTATAATATGAACAAAAAAACTGACATTGATAATCTTAGCAAAATTTACTCTTACATTCATTTACCACATAATCATACATCAGATATTAATACCTGAAACTTACGACTCTGTATAGTCCTCATATTATTTGACATCAACAAACAAATGATCAGTCCTTCAAAAATTCTCATGTCAAGTTTTTCGTTTTCTATTTTTCAATTTTAATTATGTATTTTCAACATCGAAGAAAACCTCACATTGCACAGTATGTTATACCTTTTTTAACTTTATACATATGTTCATATAATTATATTGTAGCCCTCGATAAAGCAAATAAAAATTTGCGAAAGCTCGGGTAGCAAAAAAGAGTATACTTCTTTTCCCAGACCGAATCACCGATAGAAGCAAGTTTCTTTATATATATATATATATATATATATATATATATATATATATATATATATATATTATAAAACATATTTCGTGAGAGACAATAATCTTCATCTTTAAATACATTAATTTCGTTACCTGCACGAAGCACAATTGAAAGAGGAGAGCGTGAAGGAAGTGTCATTCTTGTGTATGGTACTTTGAACATCAAAGAATATCTAGAAGTATGTGTTGAAATATAAAATTTTATGAGACTTAAATACTGGAGTCCGAGAAATGCCACTGATCCGTCGATCTTCCCGGGCGAAATCCATGTTGATGCCTAGTCATAACATTATGTGTATGTACTAATGGTAGATTTATGCGGCAGTCATAAGTCATAAGTTTTAAGTCATAAGGAAGAATATTCGTCAATGATTGGTTGGAATAAACGGTTCAACTAATCATTGACGAATATTCTTCCTTATGACTTATGACTGCTGCATAAGAAAACCAATCATACTGGTATGTATGCATCTCTCAAAAATATCACATATAACAGTTGGTACAGTGATCGGCCTAACAGTTTCTAACAATGTCTGCTTTTTTTATATAATGGAGTAACAATACCAGTCTTTAATTCTGTTGGAAATTTACTATATTCAACACTCATATTAATCAAAACTGCAAGAGACTTGCAACAATAGTATTATATTTTTTTCTACAAACGTCAAAAAATGACAAAGTTCGCGCATTGATAACAATTTGCATTTTGCATTTTCCTCCGTTACCACAACACCGTGCGCGAAATAGTGTGCGAAATACAATATTTTTTGACGTTTGTAGAAAAAATTTTGCAACTCGTGCGCGAAATACGTTGGTTAAAAAAATCAGTTCTCGATTCCTTGCACTTCAATCTCATTAAGTGAGTTGATTGTGGTCATAAAACGTGAATGATAAACGGTTTTTTTATTCATTCCAATGCCGGATTCTTAGGAGAAGAAGAGGAAAATTAAATGTTTTCAAATCAATAATAATAATAATCGACTTTTATTTGGTACAATATTACATACAATATTACATAAACTTAAACTATTATGCATTATAAGAATTTTAAGCATCTGAAACAATAGGTATAAATTGTATGATGAAATAAATTTTTGTATAGTAGGTATACATGGACAAGCAACATAATTTTAACTAAAATTAGTGTTCGCATATGTAATTTTGCTTTAAGTTTCCTGTTGAATGTGGATTTTAAAAAGTGCATCAGATCTTTTATGATTGTATTGTAGTAGATGCAGCTAAGTAGGAAAACTATTTTTTGAAAATGGCTGACGAATGACGAAGGGTGTGCAGGTTTTGGTTACTTCGAAGGTAAGAGAATGGACTTCTAATCTTTTTGTACATGTGTTGAATAGAGGAACAGGTAGTTTAGATTTTAATATTGTGTAAGTGATGTTACAATAATTATTTTCCCTGCGAACGGTCATTGGCAAGCTGATTTACGTGTGTCTTGAATTTAAAATCATCATCGAAGAATCTGGATCGCGATTCTAAAACCCTGTACCCAATCGACGAAAATAACAAAAGAACACTTCTACAAAAGCATCACTCCGAATCCAAATCCTCTCGAATCACCCCTTGCATCTTTATCCCATCTAATGTCATATCATCAATATAATATTTGCTGACCGACCAGACCCCTGCCCTTTCCGTCCCCTAGACGGATGATTGTTCCGAGTTAATCATAAAATATTACAACTCGTCGTATCGATGACATTTCTATGCATTCGAAATTCGGGTGTATCGAGTGGCCCGCCGCTTTCCACATACGACTACCACGACCCCGATACACGTCCATTTATAAAGATTGATCTCCGCTCATAGACATAACCATTCGTCAATTCGATACTGGTTCCGTTGCATCATTTATGCTTTAAAGTCCGTTACACCGCACATTTACATTAAACATTCATTCTGCTCTGAGCTCTGAGCTAAATCTAGACGAGGAACAGGAAAAAGCATGGCGAACACGTGTTCTAATTTCACTAGGGCTCATTTTTATCGGAACGTTTTTATTTCGTGCCAAATAATCGTTATCACGAATCCGTAGCGCTGGAAGTTGAATGATTTTCCTGAAGTTTCTGTCTGGTCCAAGTAAAACGTTTTCCTGACATTTTTTCGATTGTGATAAGAAAATTATTACCTATATTTGAAAAAAAAACATTTTGTCTCTAGAAAAATGGGAATTCTGAACGCATGAACTTGTAGTTATAATATTATTGTTCACATACAGCAAGTACTTCAAACATTAGATAATTCACTTTGTAAATGTCAGGTCAACAATTTACTAGCGCTGGAAAAGTGTATATTCGTATTTATCAACTTTGTGTTTATGAAAAGTTTATCGTTACAACGAAAACTCGTGTTACAGGCATAATACAACAATTTATTTGGAGTAGAACTTGGTGTTCCTACGGAAATATAACGAGTTCATCTACTTGTTGACAGTTCGGGGTCAATCGGTAGTAACCGCCTCAACTGTTATTCATCAACGTTTCGCAAAACTGGCATCATTCCAATTCCAGCATTTGAGTAAGTAGTTGTATGTGGACGTGTTACATCGTGTGCCGGAATTATATTGTTATTACTGTTGTGGGTTGTGTGAATAGTGTAACTTTGACATATGTATTTTACTCGGCATGTAGAATTTGGATTTTGACCTAACATTCCTAGAGTAATGACATTATATGTATATATATATATATATAATTTACATATTTTTATTTCCTTTCCTTTCTTCAAAACCATTTTTTTCAATTTGCAGAGCTTTCTAATTCTACTTTATGTTATACATAACTTGAATACAAACAGATTCAACAGAGTTCCGAAATTTCTAATTTCGAAACAGGTTTCTAGGCCTGGAAATTTACTGATTTTGCTGAAGTTTCTGTCTATGATTATTTTTCTACGGGTATCATTAGGATTTCACATTTCACTTGGTCATCATTTTGACATGACCACAGAACTCATGGAACTGGAAGGCTTGGGATGCCTGAGACCCCTCAATGCTATTTTTTTCTATAACCAACATGGTTTTTTTACGGGAAAATCAACTGCTGTGTTGTCATTTTAAGAAAAATTGATTGACTTCATTGAACTGGGTGAGTGCCCAGTTGGGATATTTTGCGATCTCAGCAGGGCCTTCGACTGCGTCCAACATGATTTGCTTCTGTCAAAAATATACTTAGATGGCATTCGAGGAGTTGCGCATAGTTGGTTGAGGAGTTTTTTAACTTCCAGAACATAGTTAGTGAATATGTCGAAAGCCAAATCAAATAAACGTACTCTGACAATAGGAGTTTCCCAGGGGTCAGTTCTGGGGCCGATTTAATTTTTATTTTATACAAACTACATTGATAATATTAGCTCAACTGTCAGCTTTATCAGATATGCCGACAACACGACTATGCTTGTTTCGAATAAACTCGATTATACTCTGCATCTGATCTATTCATTGTACAAAAACGTATGCTGGAAATTATCTCTAATATAGCAAGCAGGAATTCTTGCAGGCCAATATATGGAAATCTCCAAATTTTAACACATGCTGGTATTCTTATTTTCGAAATCTGCTTGTATAGGTATAAATTCATCATAAATAAGGAAATTCATCCCTATAATACAAGGAATTGTACTGGTTTTCATGTTCCCCAGTGTAAATACGTTGTTTCATCAAAAACTCCTCGCCATCTATAGTCTAGTTCGGAAATTGTAGATAGTGACTCATCGTCAGTTGGCGGGGTTTCAGCACTCTGAAACTAAGGAATCCTAGGAATTCTAATGTTGTCAGCATTCCTAGTGTTGTATTGATGAATATCAGCTTGTATGGTGAGATTGGACGATTTCTTGTGGATTTCAATCAGTGAATTGTACATACAAGGACGGAAAAATTATAATGTTTAATTTTGTAAACAAAGTTCGGCAAGAATCTCTATAACTCGCATTTCCTAATATTCTGAAAGCTTTTTTTTTAAATGCCACTTGCCACTTGCCACTTGCAGCAGAACAATTGCCCCATAGAAGAAAGCCGTAACCCATCTGAGAATGGAAAAGTGAATAATACACTGATATTAGTGCATCAAAATTTGCAATAAGTCTGACCTGACGTAGTATGAGCAGTATACCATACAATTTGAGTTTTAATGTCTCTACATAAGCACTTCAGTTGAGTTTGCGATCTAAGGTGATTCCAAGTATCCAAGAATTTGTTCTTCTTTTTCAATTGACGGGTAGTGATGGATAATCTCTGTGACCTGACATTGATGAGTTTTAAATTATGAGATAGGAACCATGCTTCAGCTTTTGCTTCAATTTCTTCAGACTGATTTAGAGAAAGCACTGAAATCTGGATAGGAATAGATGAAAGATGTGACATCGGTGAACATGACACATTTATTAAACAAGTAGTCATGAAGCTACACAACTCATTCACATATATAATGATCAAAATTGGCCGCAACACAGAGCCCTGTGGTACACCAGGATTTATTTCTTTGGAATCTGATGAGGCCCCTAATATTTTATTGGGATATATTTTAAGATGCTGGTGTATGTAAAGTTTGACAATTTTACACGTTATATTCTTGGACTTCTAGTTCCCCCTTCTCCCTTCCCAAATATGGGGCTATTGTTTCCCTCATTCTTGACCGGTCCTTAAGAACGCAATTTTACTATTCACGAATGATATGCATACTACCGATCTCCTAGTCCCTAGAAGGGTGTAGTAAACAAATTGCAAATACCCTTCTGCTCGTAAAAAACATAACTTCTTTTAATTAGTGAAAGACATTCGATGGGGCGAGACGGCATTGCTGTAATTTTGCATTCTTAAATTGAGGTGGATGAAAAAAACACTTTCATTTGTGAAATTTACAGATGATAAAATCCAACGTCGGTGGTAGATAATTAAAAATACTGCCTACAGAAGAAAAATGCGTTTTCTCACCCTATCTATGGGAAACGAGGGAGAAAAACATTATGCATATACCGGTTTATAAGTATGTTTGAATCGTTGCTGTTCGAGACTTTTCGCCCATGATACAAGAGGTAATTGATTGATTCGAGTAAACTGTATTAAAAATTATTTTCCGCCAACCTCATAATAACGTGTCTGTTTAATGTTCTTCAATGGAAATGAAATCGACCATTTATAACCCCTATTAATGAACGATTTGTAATTAATGTTGGATTTCGAGAAATCGTCCATTAATAACCCCTATCAATGGTCGATTTGTCACTAATGGTCGATTTCTCTATGAATGCACAGGCAACCAAACATAAATGAATTCAGATGTTATGGACGCTAAAATGGATATTGACAATAAATTTATGTTGCCAGATCTTGCGGAAATTGCTAAAGTAGCATCTTTAACTTTATTGCCAGAAAAAAATACGAATTCCCTCATTTCAACTAGAGTGTGGCAAACGGAAAAATATTGTATTCAAGTCTCATATTAAAATGCGATTAGTGATCTCGAAAATCAACGCGCTCGCTTCGCTCACGCGTTAAAATATCTCGATCATGAATCGCCTTCATTATTACACTAGTTGATTAAATAACTATTTCACATATGGCGCTACATGGTAAGAGCCCACCGTCAGGATCTTGGAAACCACTGAAAACCAGAGGTCTGTTGAATTTCCTGATACATTTGAATTTATTAATAATAACAATAATAATGATAGAACAACTTGGCTTATCCACAAAATTAACCTTGCCTTCCTCAGATCAAAAGTTGAAGATTTAGCTGGAAAAATGGATAAAAGGTCAAAAATTCGAATTGCAGAGGTTCCCTAAAGAGTCTATAAAATCTTTATTTGAATCGGAACCGACATGAAATTTTGTGTGAATATACAAAAAAATATTGAACTTCTCCGCTTTCAACTCGATTTGAAGTTTTCAATTCGAGAACGGTTGAAGATAGAGCAATTATGTGGACGCCAATCGATTCATAATGGTCGAATTAGTATATTCAAGTCGACCGGAGAAAAAATATTTTTGACCCCAAAATAGTTGTACAAAAACTGACAGATCCACTTGGAATTCGCAGTAAATACTTAAAATTTTGCGCTGATTCCGAAAATATTTGATTTGTAAATTATAAGAGATAAGATGTAGCCGAAAAAGGAGATGAAAGGTCGATAATTCTAAATCTGAAAAAAAAATGCTGAAAAAGTTCAACCCGAATTGAATTTTTCACTTCAAGAACGGTTAGAAATAGAGCAATTCTGCGGACGCCAATCGATTTAAAATGGTCTAATTAGTATATTCAAGTGAATCGGAGAAAAAATATATTTGACCCCAAAAATCCCATAAAACCCGTTTCAACTCGATTTGAAGTTTTCAATTCGAGAACGGTTAGAGATAGAGCAATTCTGCGGACGCCATTCGATTCGGAATGATCGAATTAGTATATTCAAGTCAATCGGAGAAAAAAAAAATTGACCACAAAGTAGTTCACAAAAAAAATCACGAAAAATACAAAATCGGCAGCTCCACTTGGAATTCGCAATAAATACTTAAAATTTTACGCTGATTCCGAAAAAACATGATGTGTAAATGCTGAGAATAAGATGTAGTAGATAGAAAGAGGAAATGAATGGTCGAAAATTCAAAATCTGAAGAAAAAAAAGGCTGAAAAAATTCAACCCGATTTGAATTTTTCAATTCGAGAACGGTTAAAAATAGAGCAATTCTGCGGACGCCAATCGATTCAGAATGTTCGAATTTGTATATGTAGGTCGATCGGAGAAAAAAAATGTTGACCCCAAAAATCACGAAAAATACAAAATCAGCAGCTCCACTTAGAATTCTCAGTAAATACGTAAAATTTTAGTCTCATTCCGAAAATATATGATTCGTGAATTCTGAGATATAAGATGTAGCCGAAAGAGGAAAAAAAAGGTCGAAAATTCAAAATCAGAATAAAAAAAATTGCTGAAAAAATTAAACCCGACTTGAACTATTCAATTCAAGAACGGTTAGAGATAGAGCAATTATGCGGACGCCAATCGATTCAGAATGGTCGAGTTAGTATATTCAAGTCGATCATTATTGTCGAATTAGTATATTCAAGTCGATCAGGGCAAAACAAAAATTTGACCCCAAATTAATTGTAAAAATAACCAAAAATGCAGGTCTATTTGAAATTTGTACTATATACGTGAAATTTTATGCTGATTCCGAAAATAAATGATTTGTATTTGTTCAGATATAAGTCTTAGTCGGAAACAGGAATGAAATGTTGAAAATTCGAAATTGGTAGAGGTTCCATCAAAATCCTATGAAATATTTAATTGAATCGGATTCGACTAAAAACGTGGTGTGTCTACAAATAAATATTGAATTTTACGAAACTGAGTCCAAAAACCCGAAGAAAAAAATTTGGCGAATCGCTCCGAGGAGACCTACCGATTATTTGTGGCGCATTCACTTGAAAAAACCACAGCACCAATCCCATTTTCTTTCGGGTCCCATGTACTATTGGTTCATGCCCAGTGTACATAGTAGTGGTTCGTATAAAATAGAAATAGAATGTATTCATCTGAAGATAATACTTCACTAGTGAAATAAAAACAATTATTCACACATTAGAGGTAGGTACATTCCACATTGGCTCACACAAGTCTCTCTGGAAGACTTCTGAGGGTTGCGCGTAAGGGTGCAACCAGTTGAAGAAGATAACAATTTTAACAATAACAATTTGGGGAGTATCATTCGATGTTATATCATTGACTCAGTAGATTCAGATAGATAATAACCTCACTTATAAGACAAGTCTTCAATAGATGACTTTCAACCACATACTTATTCGGTAAAATTTAAAAAAAAAACGGTAAACTCACTGATTTTGATGAAACTTTCACAAATGAGTCATAATTCAATAAAAACACGATAGCAAACGAAATTTTGATGCAGAAATAATTCAAAAGAGGAACAAATATTTTCATTATGTATTTTTCTATACACACAAACGTCAAACTTTAATCATGAAACATCGTAGGTGGTTGAGATATCTGTGGTTGAGATATCTGTGCTTGAGTACTTATACAGCGTTGCCAAATGACCTGAGATTATTCAGAAATTATCAAACGTTACTTTAGAAAATATGAATGAGTGTGAATAACTCACACATGATTCTTGACATGATAAAAACATCACAGCAAAGGAAATTTTTGTGCGGAATCGTAAAGGATCATGAACAAAAAAGGAAATACGCATGCGCTAATTTGCCAACTGTCGACCGAGTGCAAGATCAAGAGAATGGACACAATGGAAATGCGCATGCACTGTTTTGCCTAGTGCAATATCTTTACAATTTTTATATGAAACCGCAACAGACTCAGGCTTGCTATATGAAGAAGAATAAATGACAAAGATGAAAAAGGCAATGTGTATGCGCTAGACGGACATTTCGCAACAGACTTGAACTTCCTTCATGAAGAGAATGGATAAAGTGGAAAAAGAAATGCATTTGCACTTGGACTACATTTCTCAAATCCGCACAAGCGAAGTATAGGCAAAGCGCGCGCTCTCATTAACCAACTGTTGGCAAAGCATGTGCACATTTTTCAAGGAATCACAACAGACTTGAGCTTCCTACATGAAGATCAAGAAAATGGACGAACGGGAAATGCGCATGCGCTCGGCCTTTGCAATTTTTATATGTAATCGCAACAGACTTAGTATGTCTTCCTACATGAAAATCAAAAAAATGTACATGATGAAGGAAATACGCATGCACTCGGCCGACATTTCGTCGGCCGAGCTCGCGCTACGCGCGTTCTTCTGCCAAGATGAAAGCCTTCGCAATTTTTATAAGTAAACGCAACAGACTTAGTCTTCCTACATGAAGATCACGAAAATATACATGAAAAAGGAAATGTCGGCCGAGCGCGCGCGGATTTGCGAAATGTCGGAAGAGCGCGCGCTACGCGCGCGTTTTTCTGCCAAGATGAAAGCCTTTGCAATTTCTTTATGTTATCGCATGAAGATCAAGAAAATGTACATAAAATAAGAAATGGACGGAAAAAAAAGGACACTTTCCTGGAAGTCTTGCACGCTACATGTGTTATAAACGATGTCCTCATCAAAACATCCACAGAACCGACGGATTTTTTAGATTGGCAAGTAAATTGTATGATGCCGAAAATATGTTACGAATGAAAAAGATTTTACTCTGATTTGGAAACTGGAATATAATTTCTCCATTTCACAAAAACGGCCCTTTTCAGGGCCACCACTTTATCCAAAGAATTCGAATAGATTTACTTTACAGAATTCAAATTTTTCGTAATCTCATTTAGGTACTAAATTTGGATTTTTACAATACAATTATTATCAACAATAAAAGCGTCAAAACTCATAGAAAAATAATTTTCTATTATTTTCGACAAAAGAGTTATTAATTAACACTTAATTTGCTGAAATTTGAGGAAATTAGACTACATCGCATTTTATTCTTTCTTGTCAATGTTTGACATTTGATAATATAATTTTAGTCAGACTTCAATGGTTTTTAAAGTAAAATTACCTATGATTTAAGAGTATTCTGTATATTTTGGGTGTGCTAATCGGTTTTGTATGGCTCATAATTCTATTTTCTGTCTTCCAATATGTGTTGCAGATTAAAATGTAGGTAAAAAGTTTGATTAAAGTGCATGTGTTTGTGCACTTTTACGTACCGCCATTCAGCATTTATTGAGAAAATAAATCTCTTCCAGGCATTTCCGTATTTTTTTTTTGGTTTTTTATCATTTTATATGCACCCTGAATCATCAGTATAAATTCCATCAAAATCTGAGAGGTTACCGTTTTCTTTACTTTTTCTAACTTTTTCAACAGAAATAAAAAATCCTACTCAAAGGAAGTATCCCCATAGTGTCCTCCAGCGCCTTGTACCTAAATAAGATTAACTTCTGCCGTGGTATTGAAAATGTCGAGAAATTAAATGTGGAGAAATTGTTATGCAGATTGGCATCTGCCGAAACGTGCGACGTGCGGTAAAATTTATTTCTTTAGATAATAAGAAGGAAGAATTGCACGAAGAAGATAATGAAAGGGTGTTCCGAACAATCGGCTCGGTCTCTGTTATTCCACTGCACCAACATTTTTCTGTTTCATTGTATTACGATTTATTTCTGAAACATTTAGCACGGTATTGGAGAAATGAGCGCTGGCGCTGGATGAAAAGCGACGCCGACTTTTCCGAATTACAATAAGTTCAGAAAACTGTTTGAATTAATAGTCAGTCGCCAGTTCGAATCAGTATCGGGTGAACAAATATTTGAAATTCATGAAGTCGATTGAAAGCGTTTCTACCGCTTTTGGTGAATTCGTTATTGGCACACTTCCATTCGGGTAACAGTGCTACTCGAACCCTGAGGGATACCTGCTTTGTTCACATACCCTATCTAGAGCATGTTGTTCGCTCTAGCCGCAAAAGATCTTCCTAATGATAAGAATCGATCAATATTATTGTAAACTGGATTTCAGGAGAGTAACCAATATAGATGTCCCTTTGAAAAGGTATTTTGATAAGAATATTGACAGTACCAAAAAATGGACAAAGGATGAAATTAAAAATTCTATAATTAAACTGCAAGATATTCACCACTTTGAAAAATATCATCACGAATTAACCATTCATTACAAAAATGCTAAAAAAGAAAAAGAGTTTTATCAGGAGAATCAAAGCTAAGATACTATCAATACAGACTAGCTAGTTCCAGTATTGTCAACAAAACGGCCTGGAATGTAATATATTGGATTCAGCAACGAAAACAGAAAAAGTCGTCACCCTATTATTATGAAAGAAGGTGAACTGATTTATGAAGACCCCTTTGACGTATGAAACTTATTTAATGATTTTTTTTATAAATGCTCCATACCATGCATACAAAATGGTGAAAAACCTTTCTGAATGGTGAGTTTCCCCAATTTCTGAATGTTGGAAAAATTATTCTCTTCTTCAAAAAGGCGTGTACAACTACTATCAATAATTATTGTTCAATTTCTGTAATATCAAGTGTTTTGAAAGTATTTTGAGTATTCATTTCTCAGCCGTCTATATAATTATGAAATACGAGGTGTAACATTTGAATGGATTTCCTCATTTTTGGAACACCTTCATCAGTACGTATGTGTACCAAATGTCCAATTTCAGAGTTTCGCTTACATCAATTCGAAGAGTAAATCCATTAACGTTGGTGTGCCAAAAAGTTCCGTCCTGGGACCTATTTTATTCTTGATTTATTCCAACGATCTGGATTGATTCTTGCATGGTGTTCACGTTAGAATGTTTGCAGACAACACGTCATTAATAATATCGTACAAAAAATAAGTCAGTATGGATCAGAAAACAGAAAGAGCTGATGCAGGACTGGTGAAGGACCAATTATCTGCATTTGAACGCTCAAAAAACAGAAACTATAAGATTTTTACAACTAACGAAAAAAATGCGATCCTGTAAGAATTCAGATAAATGATTCTATAACCATTGATAGTTTAGATGAAGTCAATTTTCTTGGTCTTTCCATTTAAAAGATTGAATTCCATATCCTAGAACAATACTAGGACAACTTGAAAAATGGTCAATTCAAGTAATCTGGTACAGAATAACGCTGCGAAAATGCTCTTTCTGGTGCTATTACATTACATTTAAAAGTTTGAGTATGAGATAACCGATATCTCACTATTGCAATATGCATTTTTTTATTATTATAGTTTTTCATTATTATTTATTATTTTATTTATTATACTTTATTTCTTTTGAACAGTTTTACAATAACAAAGAAAATGTCTAGAATATAAAATAAATGTAAAGTAAAATAAAAACAAAAATACCAGCAGATACATTGATCAAGTGAAAAGAAAGAATTCCGATTCTACACACAAATTATAAGAGAAATTCGTCTACAGAGTTAGATATTCCAATTCATTGTAGACCTTGCAGCCAAGAAACAGGTGGCTTCTCTGAAACTTTTTTGTACGGTGTTGGCCTGGAACAAACATATTTCTAGATCTTGTTTCGTGCAGATGATTTTCTCCATTACGAGCCAAATTATCTCTGTTCTTATAGACAAAAATACTCAGCTCATATAAATATAGGCCTGCTACAGTCAAAATGTTTAAACTTTTGAAAGAGTCTCTACATGAGACCCTCCATCCTAGACCTTCCAATATCCTAATTGCCATTTCTGTAGAACAAAAACTCTTTCCCATGAAGCAGATGAACCCCAGTTAAGTATCCCATACCACAAATGGCTATTGATGTTGGCATAATATAGATTTAACAATATAGATTTGCTACAGTGATTGGACATAAATCGCAATGCATAACAGTTCTTACGTATTGTAGAGGGAAATATTCTCAATTGAGCATTGAACAGAGACTATCAATATGTGTTTCCCAGCTCCATTTATTATCAATATTGACACCCAGTAATTTAGTTGTTTCAGATGCATCTACTCTTATATCCCCATTTTCAAAGATGGAGAGGGTTTCGGTTTGATTGCTCAGGGAGAAATTCACTAATACTGTTTTTTGTTCATTTAAAGTTAGGTGGTTTTTTGCCGACCACAAAATAACTATTTAATATGTGGATTCAGTTGATTCCACAAGACTTTCGACATCGTTGACAGGTTATGTAAAAAGTGAATGAGATCATTTGCATATATGAGAAATAGAAGGGTGCCCAATATGGAACCTTGAGGCACACCCTTTTTAGTGAGTATCGAAGGGCTTTGTGTGTTTTGAATAACAACACTTTGATATCTATTTATTAAATTAGAGCGCATCAACTTTAAGGCTACTCCTCTTATCCCATACCTTTCCATTTTTATAATAACAGCTCGTGGTTAACACAGTCAAAAGCTCGTGAAAAATCAATGAAAAGACCACAAATTTTAATTCTGGTATTTATGGTTTAATAGTGAGACATGTTGAAAAGTTTGTTTTTTTCGTTCGATATGCGAATGATATTCTCATGTTTTGTTTGGTGAAATAATAGGACATTTTGAGTTGCCTTACTTTTTCCCCAGAAATGAGGATATTTTCTATTTTAATTTTTGAAGTTATGCCTCAGTATTTCACTACGAAATAACAATATTTAATCTAATATGAAATATCTTTGTATTACAACAATTTTTAAATTACCATGGGCCGTGGTGGTCGGCTGGTAGTGCGTTCGCCTCGCATGCGTGGGGTCGTGGGTTCGATCCACCGATTAACCGGTCTCGTGTGATGCCATACGTTAAAAGGTAAGGGCTGCGTCTTCCCTAGCTCACACAAGTCTCTCGAAGACTTCTGAGGGGTTGACAACAATTTTTTTAACAATTTTTTTTAACAACAATTTTTTATTGCGCCACGTTAATATTCAATACCCTAAAATCATTGTTTATATAGAAGATAGTCAACCTTATGGGATTATAATTGGATCAAAATGGATGCGACATGTAGATGGCGATAGTGAGCTCGCATCCAAGTCATGTCGTAACTTCATTGATCTGGCCTCCAAGTCATGTCGTAACTTGATTAAAACAATGGAGAAGCATTAAAATCAAGGTTTTTTGAAGAAACCTGCATTAAAATGACGTCAAATATTCATGTTTGTAACTAATCACGCTAGATGACACTCGCGTTTGTGTCCAATACCTTTTCCACAGGCATTGACTAACTATGTTCTATTTAAACAATGCTAAAATCATTTTAGATATCTTGGAGATGTCTTTGTATTGAACCAAATAAATGTTGTAACAATAGTATTGCTTGTCACCAAAGAGGTTCCAAATACAATTTATTATGAAGATACTTTCGATACAGAATCTTTCAAAAAAATAATGGCCATAGTTCAGCTTATATTGATACGCCAAAAATATCGCATCAAAAAACCAAGATCTTTTGAGCTCACTCAAACATATCCCAGTAGAACATCATGATTTTTTAAAAAATTTGAAAGCATTTAAAAAAGGGAAAAAGGTAGAGCATGAGGAGAATATAGCCTTCAAGTCATCAATACCCTAATTATTATAATTTCCGTCCTTAAAGGTCCTATTTTTATGCCAATACGGAATAGTACTTAATAGTTAGTTTTGTTTAATGTTAAGAGTTTATATTCGTTTCATTTGTAATAATAAATGTATTTTCTCCCTACAGCGGTTTTCATTCGAAGGACAACTTTGGAAAATAATTTAAAATTTCCTCAACAATTCATGCAAGCTTATTGTTCTCACTGGCGATTTTCACTCTGTTAACAAACGTCATAAGAAAAATTACTATACTTCAATTCTGTACCTCACTGATACAATTCCTGACTGAAAATGTTTTAATTCATTAGAAGAATATTTTAATATGTAGTGTTTCATAAATGTATTTTACATATGTGGGTGTGTGTGTTTGTGTGTATGTATGTTGACTTTTATATATTTCAATTTTTCATGTTCACAGTTCAAGCGACACTTTACTATTAATAATAATAGTAATGGTAATTTGTCTTTATTCTTCATAAGAAAAAAAATCAATACAGAGTCATGTTAATACAATCATAATTATGATGAAAAGGTGGAGTAGTGCTATGAAAGCTGCTTTTAAACCCAACCTACTATTTGACTATTCCTAAAAAATTTCATATGTCTTATTGGAAAGTAAATGGTATTGTTATTATTATTATCTAGTGTGTCCGGTGCGTCAATATATAACTTTTTATTCTTTTGGAATAAGCATGTGCCTTGTATACCAATCATGTTGTCGTTTACTAAATACATCTCCTGTCACATAATAAATGATGAAATCCATTGAATAAACCCATAAATTTGGATAATGCTCATCCAGCCATTGCCCACATTCCGTCCAAATATTCGAATTATAGGAAATCACAGCTCATATCCGTGGTTTCTTTTAAACGGTCGCCGCCTGATCAAAAAATTGTTTGGGTCTCATAACGTTCTACTGTGACTCACATTAAATCCAATTGAAAACCACTATAGTGGGAATTTCATCATTATCTTGGAGAATATAGGGTAAACCATATTCTACAAAAGGGTGGCGTTGAACTTCGTCACGCCAGCTGAGCGCATTATTTCGCATTTAATCCGTCTATTGGACACGGGTTTCAGAATGGGATCTACTTTTTAATGTTCCTCCATGGTTACGGTTAAAATTGAGCTCACTGTGGTCTCTGGACTTCACAAAAACCGTTGTTATAATTATTTATTAGTCTCTTCATTCGTTAAGTGATTCATAATTATCGAAAACGAGTAAGTGAATTCGGATATTTACGTTGTACTGGATGTTTGAAAATTCTCTAGGCGATTTTTCTCAGAGAGGACCATGTAATGATATCTTGTGGAGTCTTCAGATTTGGATACCTTGGCTGAATAACATCAGGTAATCCAGTATACAGGGTGTTTCATAATAAATGCGCAGGACTTCCGGATGTGATAGCTCGTTCAAAAATATGAAAAAAAGTTTCTATTAACTTACCCTCTAAAATTCAACATTTTCGAGATACAGGGTGTTGAATTTTAAAAAAAAATTATAGTTTTTTGCGAATATCTCTGGAACCGTTTATCGCACAAAAAACAGATTTTTGATGCATTTTCTACTCATAATAAGCTATGTTTTGTACAGATTTTTTATTTTTAAAAATTCATAATTGGTGAAGATTTTGAAGGGGTAGTGGGTGTTTTTTCTCCAACTTCTACGCCACTGGAAAAAGTACGATTATCAAGACAAGGCCCATATAAGAAGTCACAGTATGTAAACTGTGAAAGAACGAGAGTTTCGCAAAGAGTAAGTTGAAATTCAACACAAATCTGTTACTATATAGAGTCCTGAGGGAAATGTAAGTTCTTTTTAGTATACTATCAATGTGGCTTTTGAAACGTAGGTCCTTATCAATTATTAGCCCTAAATTTTTTGTAGTATCAACTACTGTTAAAGGAGAATTATTCAATGAAATAAAGAGATTACGACGAGTAAATTCGTTAAGATTTTTAGGGGAGAAAATTAATATTTTTGACTTAACTGAGTTTAGCTTAAGGCTATGGGAATTACTCATCTGCTCAATAATGGAAGATGATTTGAAAAAGGTCAAACACTGCTGCGATTCAAATCATCTCTGCTTCAACGCAAAAAAAATAGCCCACCAACTTTCAGATTCGTTCATGAACCTCTTATATTTGACACCATAACCATTGAAAATGTACCCTTCACCAAATTCCTAGGCGTTGAAATTGACAATGATCAAGATTCCATATTCAGATCCAAAGTCTCAATAGGAAACTGGCCTCAGGCTGCTTTGCAGTGAGAGTTGTTTCTGAGTAACTGAGTCTGCCAATGAGGAAGGTGTCATATTTTCCTTTGATCGAACCTGAGACATGATATTGCATTTGGGGTTATTTCAGTAAACAATTGTTCGATTCTGTTTTTGTCCTGCAGAAACGAGCAGTCAGATTTATGTCTAAAGCTAAATACACAGACCATTGTAATACAGACCATTGTCACTCATTGGAACTCTATGTTTGGACCATAAGCATATATCTAACTTATCCGATACTGAACGAACTCAAACAAACCGCAATACTTGCCAAATAACGACAGAAAAGTCACCCCTTCCCATTTCCCGTTTAGAACTAACAAAAAATTCTATAATGTATGAGAGTAAAAAAATATGTTATTTGCCCCCCAGTTTGAGAGAAATTCCTAGACAATAGAGTTTTCTAAAATATGTCAAAGAAATACTCTTGCTCAAATCCTATTATGTAGTACAGGAGTTTTACGATGATGCTCACCTACTTGTATCAATTGTGATATTACCGTGATAAAATTTTTGTATTGTCAACTTGTTTTATGTACTAGAATACTATTTGTCAAATTTTAATATATACTCACTTCATCAATAAGAATATTTTTTCATGTACAAGAAAGTAAATTGATTAATTGATGATGTTTCCATTATCGTTCAAAGAAAAAAAATCGTTGATACGTATATTAAATAATGTTGGTCCCAGAAAAGAACCTTCAGATACGCCACAGTCGATATCCATTTCACTATTCAATACGTCATCAATTCTCTCTATCTGGCTTCTTCCCGTCAGATAACTTTCAAATAATTTCAAATTATATTCAAATTAATCCGCAATCCAATATCCTTCAAAGACTGTAGGAGAAGACGATGACTGACAGTGTCGAAAGTTAAATAAGTTAAAGAAAAATAAAAACGTATAGGTACTTAGTTATATATGTGTTAGGTACGGGTATACATATACGGTGTCTCAAATTTAAAAGATGCCATTGGAAATACCTCGTAAATAAAAGAAGATATTAAGGCAGCTATAATTCAATATCTGCTGAGGTCTTAGCCAGGAAAGTAGTTGCTTTCTGTCATACATATGCCGTACAATCTATACAAAGTTATAGTCTTTACCCAAATGATTGTTTTTGACTGTTTTACAGTCACTGGAACATTTGACACACTGTATATACGGACATAAAAACGTTTTTGAAAAATTGTTCAACCAATGGACAGTTTTGTCATTCAAATTTTCAAATATCAAATTGATATAGTTGGACAAACGCCTCAATTTAGTTGTGGTCGTTTTATCTAATAAAGCAATTATATTATAGTTTTATTTTTTATTACCGTGCCCAATATCATATGGGCACGGTAATATGTAGATTTATTAGACGATTCGGTCCCTATTCCCCGATGTTGTTTTCAGTTAGATGAAACCGCACAATAGATCCATTTAAATCGACCATTGTGTCAGTGGTCACAACTGGTCAAACAAAATAGGCACATTGTTGCCAAACTAACATAAATTCTGAGAATGAACGAAAATTCCCAGAGTCAGTTTCGAAACAAAATCACGATTTACAATAGATAGAAAGACACGAATCAAGAATAAATAAAAAAATACTGACAAAAATTTAAACGAATTCAGAAAGATCCTATTTCATCAATAAGAAGTAAGAAATAGTTTTTCAACTTTGATACTTTACGAATTTTTGATGTTTTTTTTTGGAGAGAAACCAATCTTAATTCTCAATAACCAATTTTTGTGATTTTGCATTCCCAGCACATAAATCTTTGTATTTTTCTTTCTAGAATTATCAAGTTTACATTTCTTAGCTGATTGTCGTCGAGAACCGGCTTTCATACCCTTTTTTCTCACATCACAACATGGCTTTTTCTCCAAAGAAGCTTGCAATAGAAACGAACTTATAATATTTTCGAAATACACTGATTTCAGTAAAGCTTTTGATAAGGTTGATCACAACATCCTCGTCTCGAAGCTATCTGGAATTGGTGTACAGAAAAACCTCTTGAGATGGTTGTCATCCTCTTTACACAATCAGAAGCCAACTCGTGTCACTTGTGAATCTCAATGGATATAGATCCGCACCGTTCGTGGTTACTTCAGGAGTTCCACTGGGTTCACATCTTGGCCCTATGGTGTTGTCGGTGTCCATTAACGATTTGATATAGGATGCTTTGAACATTGAAATGCACTCTTATATGCGAATGACTTGGAAATTTTTGGAAAAGTTACCTCTCTTAGAGACTGTACGAAAATTCAAGAAGACCTATCGAAATTTTCAGATTATTGCAATTGCAACAGATTGAAACCTAATGTTGAGAAATGCGCTTGTATATTATTGTTGAATTTCAATATTCCCTAAATGATAGCATACAAAAGAGAGTAGATCATATTGTCGTGAATTGGGGTTGATTCACGACTAACTAGGTAGATACTGATCATTCATAGATTTAAAACACTTCAGAAAAATATAAAAACATTTATTTTACTATGTACAAATATGAGATTAAGACGATTGAAATTAATGAAGGAAATAATCAATAAAGAATTAATGAATTAAAGAATTGAAGAATCTCTCCTAGACTAGTTATTGATTGAATGAATAATTTAAAAAACAGATCTTTACTTACAATACATATCGGCATTAACATTTAAGAAACATTTTCCTTCTATCTAATATCTGATCTTCCAAACTCCCCCCATAGCTGTGGGCACGGCAGAACTCTAAACTCGACTCGACTCGACTCCCAGATCGAACTATCAGAGGCCTTTTTGAAAACTCTTGTTTATGTTATGTTGAGGACAAGTTGTGTTTCAAAATAAAATATCTTCGCTCACGTACTGAATTGTAAAAAGGTTACCCACGTATTGAAATATAAAATATTTTAATGTACAGGATGTTCCATATATTTTTGACAATACCCCCCCGTTCAAAATCGCGCGCCTCGAGCGATTATATTAAAACCAACTGAAAATTCGATACAGGTTTACAAAAACTATGAAATTAATACCATGTAAATATAAATATACAAATAAATATGCGCAGAAGAAGTCTGCTTGCACCATCTCCATTTGAATTCTTCTTCTCCTTGCTGCCTTCTCCATCTTTGACTGGTTCATTTCGGTTCCATTCCATTGTACCATGGTTCATCGTTGCCTGGGTACAATAATTGGCTCATCAATTTAGTCAGGCTTGGATTGGCTTGGCTGGACCAGGTATGGTATAACCCAAACATACTGGACAAACTGTATTTGACATCAATCTGCCTGCCGGGACTTGACATGGCTTCAGTGGATTTGACATGGATTTGCCTGCCGGGACTTGGCATGGCTTGGTCCTGTTGGACTCCATTTTGGCTCTGCTTCCCTGTATTTGGCATGTATCGGCCTGCTGGGACTTGGCATGGCTTGGTCCGGTTGATCTCGATTTTGGCTCTGCTTCCCTGTATTTGGCATGTATCTGCCTGCCGGGACTTGGCGTGGCTTTACTGGACATTGGCACTGCTTGGTCCGGTTGGATACCCTATTTTGGCTCAGCTTTACTAGACAACATGGAGCTTGACATGGTAGAACTTGGCTCTGCTCTATCTCATTGAATGTGAGAAGGCTCAACTCGACATGGCTGTGGAAGCTGTGGCTTCATCACGATTCACCTGGGGATTCTCTTGGAGTGGTACAAGGCTGAAGACTTTTCCGCGTTCCTTACAGGAGGTACAGTTCCTATAATACAAAAATAAAAGTTTAGGTAAACATACTGCTATCATCTAATTTTACAACAAATACCGTGCCCCAAAATATATTAAAAACCAATCAACCTTATTCTCATTATAAAATCATTATACAAGTACATGCCAACATACAGTTTCAAAATATATTTCAAATTTTCCGACATTAATATATATATTAATTATAATATAACCATTCTTTCGTTTTCGAAGAATACCAATTGTCACATTCTCAATTTATCCTTGCCATTCTCTTTCTCTTTCACAACAATTAAAAATACCACCATTTCTCACAATACGAGGCTAATTTTGTGATGCGATACCCTGCAATTCTTTGCCTAGGATTAGATACAGAATATCACAAAACAATTTCACACTCGCTTTTCACATTACATTCAACAATTTCCATTAAATTCTGTTCGACCTCATTCATAACTTATTAAAACACTGTGCACAGTTCAATTATCAGGCAGTTTCATACTTCACCCTTTAATTTATATCAACATGTCGGCCATTGCCTACATCCTTATGTCGTTTTCTTACGAACTCTGCTTTTTCTTCTAATTCCAAATCACTCTGAAGAACTATTGTGTGCACACTTCTCTCATCATAGATATTCCTACAACATAAAATAAATCATCATAGTATCAATACAACTTTCATTCGAGATTTCATTGTCAAATTCTCTCTGAAAAAATCGTGTATTTAGCATACACCAATAAGGTTTCAACAAATTCCTTTCTCATAAGCTTACTCGATACGACTTCCAATCGCGATTCAATTGTCAAATTATCTGACAAAACCGTGTTTTAAGAATACACCAAGGATTCAACAAATTCCTATCTCATTATTCTGACAACTCGTATACTGCACCTATTGGGTACACTCCAAAATAATAATGTATCTCCATGCATTCTCTAAGCTCATCTCTTGTGATTCTTCAAAAAAATCCATATGGTGCCACGAATTCTGGAAAGGCAACGGCCGTACCTTTCTTTGTTGCTTCTGCCATCTTACTTATCTCTGCTAGAGGCTATCTGCTAGGGGCTAGGGGGAAGCTGAAGATTCAGTGTAAAGTAGTAATAAATTTGTAACTACACGTTATTACTCTCATAAACTCGAAATATAACAATTTTACACAAATTATTCTTGTAAAAATCAATAGGGAAAACAACAAAATTCAAATAATTATACTGAAAATAAATCGTTAGAACTTAACATCAATAGCATTTATATTTAATCTTCATAAAATGCTCTGGAGTTTATTTCGTACGAAATAGCGTACTTTCGTCAAATAATATTTTTATTCTGAAATGCTATTGTTGCACAATACTTGGGAGAGATTCATTCAGAAACAGAACATATGGATCAGCAATTTCTACCTAGGTGTACCGGATCTAGGTCAAGTTCAAAGTCTATGAACTTCAAGCTAAACAACTATATTGAGTTGATTGTACCACTATTCAAATTTATAACAAAATAAAAATTGGTTCATTATGAAGAATGAATCCACAAACTAAACCACGGCAGCCTCCACCACTTGTCGTGAATTGGGGTTGATTCACGACTAACTAGGTAGATACTGATCATTCATAGATTTAAAACACTTCAGAAAAATATAAAAACATTTATTTTACTATGTACAAATATGAGATTAAGACGATTGAAATTAATGAAGGAAATAATCAATAAAGAATTAATGAATTAAAGAATTGAAGAATCTCTCCTAGACTAGTTATTGATTGAATGAATAATTTAAAAAAAAGATCTTTACTTACAATACATATCGGCATTAACATTTAAGAAACATTTTCCTTCTATCTAATATCTGATCTTCCAAACTCCCCCCATAGCTGTGGGCACGGCAGAACTCTAAACTCGACTCGACTCGACTCCCAGATCGAACTATCAGAGGCCTTTTTGAAAACTCTTGTTTATGTTATGTTGAGGACAAGTTGTGTTTCAAAATAAAATATCTTCGCTCACGTACTGAATTGTAAAAAGGTTACCCACGTATTGAAATATAAAATATTTTAATGTACAGGATGTTCCATATATTTTTGACAATATCATCATATCAAAGATCTCAGATTATATTTTGATTCTGAAATGAGTTTTAATCCACATCTCGACTATTTCATCAATTCCTGCAGTAGAGTCTTAGGTTTTTTCTGCAAAATGTGTAAGGACTTCAACAATGAACTGACAATAAGATCAGCTTACTATTCTTTGTTTACAGCAAACTGAATTTTGCTAGTGTCATATGGAACCCATATTATAATATACATAAAGTACAATGAGGATGGCTTCAAAATAGATTTGTGAGATCCCTACATTTTAAATTGACAAATATGTGTAACAACAGGTATTGGTGAAATTCGTACCCACTCTAAGATAGATAGATAGAATAGACAATTATTGGCCTGTTCCAATTATAAAACGAATTCAAGATAAAATTCTCCAATGACTAGAATGTGTGATTCGTTCAACAAATATTGCAATGATTTGAATGTTCTCCATTATATTCCTTCAAAAAGAACTGTAAACACATTTTTCTTTCCTAATGTCACGATAATACGTAATATAATAAAAGTACGTTTATTATTTACCACAAAGTACAAAATTATCTTTTTTATCTATAAACATGGACTAGATAAATAATAGGTGAGAGTTTAGTTCTCTTTCAACACCAGGAAGAAATGAATTGGTCTTCCACTAATACAACTAGTACACAGTGAACGAAAAGCGAGAGAAAAGCAGGAGAAAGAAAGAGAAAAAAAAGAGAAGAAAGAGAAGAGAGAGAAAGGATGGCAGTGATTTCTTTAGTTTATGAATCCGCTAGGTTGTGTGATGACACTGTAACAGTTGTATTAATTTGTTTTCTTTGCTCTGTCTGAGTTGGGTGATATTTTAAATTTTTTGGTTCACTCAAATATTCAACCACTGACTTTTTGAAGGAAAAACAGAACCTACTGTAGTCGGTTAGGTTAGGTTTGAACGTATCAACGTATCAAGCCCTCCACTGCGGCCAATGGCCTATTGTGGTTCACCCTATGGTTATATTTCTCCCAGTTTATCCAATCTATTAACGAAATTGAGGAATGTATTGGGAGAACAATTTACCAGGTTTTCTGGCCTTACTGTCGTATCGCCAAATATAGATAATCAGGTTCTGGCAGCTGCAGGGTATGTACACAGAATGTGTTTAGCCGTTTCATCGTCCTCCATGCATAGCCGGTACTCTACATCTTGTGCAAGTCCAATTTTATACATGTAATGTTTGAGTTTGCAGTGGCCAGTAAGCAAACCTACTTTAACTCTGAGATGCGCTCTACTGAGTTCTAGCAGTTTGTCAGAGTCCTGTTTTCTCCTTGTACAAGCAATAAATGCTTTGGAATGGGCTAGGCCCGGTAGACTACGCCAGTACTCGAGTCTTTTATTGTCTGCCCAAGCTGTTATGACATTATTGGCAGAGCTATATGCTGAACCAATTACCGGTTCTGGTACAGTGAACGTTGTTTCGCACCCCCTCCCTTTGCTAGTGCGTCCGCAATTTCGTTTCCTACTAGGCCTCTGTGACCTGGTATCCAAACTAGGGTAACGTTGTTGCGTTGCGCTAGTCGGTTAAAGGTGTCTCTGCAGTTCCATACTGCTCTAGATTTACAGCAGTTGGATTCAAGCGCTTTCAGTGCTGCTTGACTATCTGAAAATATTTTCATTGTTTTTCGTGTGTGGTGTCGATTTTCCAGCTCCTTTGCACACATTTCAATGGCATATTCCTCTGCCTGAAATATCGTAGATAGTTTACTCATACTGAATGAGCGTTTCACTACTGGGCTCAGTCGGTTATATTGATTCATGTAACTGGCAACATTATATGAAAAACTTCGTTTTGAAATTTCTTTTCTATGTCGAGGAATAGTGATTGAAAAAGTTTGTCGAGTATTTATACCATGTATATTTCTTCTAAATATGACTTTATCATGGAGATAGTTGGTTTGCTTGAATTTCAATAGTTTGTAGAAGATGCAAAGGGCATGAAGTTTACGCCTGTTGGAAGTATTGAGCCATTCAACTTCTTTAAATTCATATGAAATTCTCTTACTTCTTTTTATACCAAAAAGTCTCGAATAACAGTTCTGAACTTTCTGAATGAGCTGACTATCCATGCTATCTAAACAAGGCTCATACACGATGTCGAAATAGTTGAATTGGGAAAGAACTAACGAATCACAAAGCATTTTTCTACATCTTGGACCAAATAGAGTCCATGAGGGTAAATCATATTCAAGCTTATGTAACTTCATTTCAACATAGAATTGACCTGTTCTTCAAATCTTAATTTTTATCTAGTATGAATCCCAGATTTTGTACACTCTTACTGAGAGTGAGTACGCTTTCTATTTTTCCCGTATTTCATTTCCATACTTATAACGTAATTAGGAATATTTCTGCATTAGCTTGGATAAGAATATTAGCTATGTTACTGATTGTATCAGTGGATGCTTTTATGGGTATTTACCTGTTTGTATCCCAAATTTCGAATGAATAAATCTGCCTGTCTAGAACATTTTGCCACTTCAATATTTTCCTCTTCAAGTCATTGCCTGAATCGCATAAGTTTCAATTTTAATCTTCGATTTGTTTTCAACATTGAATCTTCTCAATATTCCTCTCTTCATTTTATAATTTGCAATATCATGTGGAACAATGAAACTGACATCCAATCACCTTGTCCGTTCCTATTCCCATTTGGCAACAACGTCCACCCCAACCAACCCCTGTTAAAGTGTATCGGCGTCCAGTTATGTAGTAAGCCCGGTTTGATTGGAAACCGGCGTGGAACATTAAAAAGTAAATCTCACACTAAGACCCATGACCAATGCAAGGATTAATGCGAAATAATACCAGTGTTTCCAACGAATCCCCATGCCTCTTTTGTCAAATCTTGTTTAATTCTGGCGAAACGGTGAAGGGTCACCGATACGGAATAAGCATATTTATTTAAATCGCTCGACAAAGCAAACAAACCTATTTTAATTTGGTGGTTCCACGTAAGGATAAAACCTAATGTTCGTGGGAGTCAGTGAGACTATAGTGATGAAACTTTTACGTAGCTTTATAGCAGCTTTAACCCTTTACTGCAACACGTGACATAAAAGGCACAAACGAAAAAAATAATTAAAACATATTTTAGCTCTCCACTGAAGTTGTGATTGCACAACTACCCATACCAGGCACATTACTATAATAATAGACTAAATTAGACAGGTAATGAACGAAAAGAAATGTGGTTAATAATAAAATAAGAAAAAAATCCATCCAGAAACTAAATTAAACCTCAACCAGTTGAATAGTTATTATTTTTCAATAGCCCCAAATCTCACCAATAATATTATACCAACAGTTGACCCGTTAAATTATTTTTAAAATATGAGTTCTCCTATAGATTCCTTGTTTTTGTATGATACAGATTTGAGTGAGTTGAAATTAACAATGAAAGATATAAAAAACAAAAATTCCGCTGTTGAAGACAACATTTCTGCGAAGTTGCTGTCACAATTGCCTGATGAACCTCTTCAAGCCTTAGTAATAATTATAATGTTTATTAATGAATATTCAACTGGGTGACATGATGTGTTTTTTACTTAATAATTATACAGGGTAATCACTGAAGCTGTATTGGTACAGCTTGTGCGTGATAAAGTGTAAAATATTATTCATATACATAAAATGTGAAGAGATAACATGAAAAGAAGACAGTTGCTCTGGTAAATCCGTAATTGAGTTATCTCAATGATAAAAGCAATATTAACAAATTCTTCCAAGTAGACTAGAAGTTAAAACACGGTACATGAGATATAGGGTAGATGGGCATTATAATATGATGAATAAAAACGTAAATATAAAAATGTAAGAAATAGATAGAAACATAAGTAAAAAACGTAAAAATTGGACGAATATACAATGTAAAAATAAAACATTCAAAGTTAAAGTTAGTTGAAAATAAAAATATACAATAAAATACAAGAAATACAAGTAACCATAAAATATACACGTAAACGAACATTTTGATTTAAAAATATCACAAAACTAGTCTTATAATAAAGTTCATAAAATAATTGAACATATTCAGTACTTAAGAATTACCCTTTGTTATTTCAATTTATTAACTATATCGTGTATAATATATCTGTCAGTATGTCGTAACCATAATTTAACATGAGTTGTGAATGAGTTGGAATTTTTGATCGATTTCAAGTGATCTGGTAGGATGTAGTATAACTTTGGACTCAAGAATTCAATACTACGCTGCCGTAGGCTTTTCTCAAATTTTGAAACTAAAAGTTTCATTTCTCTGCTCCGGCTAATGACCATGTTCAGTGGGATCCGTTTTAATTTTTTTTTTTTTAGTTGATGCTGATTATAATTTTGAGAAAAAAGAGTTGTCTCGGGTCGAAAAGTTGACTCTCTTTATTACACTGCATCACTTCAGTAGGTTCTTTTTTTATTGTATATAATTCTGATTATCCATTTATGTAAAGTGACAAGATTATTCAAATGACAGTCATTCATACCTCCCCAACCTAGGATCCCGTATGAAAGTTGCGACTGTATTAGGGAGAAATAAATGGTTTTCAAATGGGCTATATCCCAAAATTTCTCTCAGGTATTTGAAACGAGGAAGGAAACCTCTTAGCTTTTTACAAATATGTTTTGCTTGTAAGTCCCATCGTAGGTGTCTATCAATAATTACTCCCAGGTATTTCATCGATTTCTCTTCAGGTATTATGGTATCCTGATCAACGATAAGTTATTTGCGTTTGAGGTGAACGGGAGATATTTTTGTTTTTTCTATATTGAGTTAGTTCGTTGTATCTGAACCAGTATTTAATTTTTTTGAAATCTAGCTCAACTTCAGTTTTGAGTGTTTTCCAGTCTTTAGATAGATAAAATATTGCGGTGTCAGTGAAGCTGAGGACACAACCTTCTCTATTAATTGACAATAAGCTCTTAATAAAAAGCGTGAATTATGGTGGCACATCATATGTGACATTTCTGATTTCGCTGATTGCACCATCTATACGTACCTACTTGTTGTTGATGGTTCTAGAGATAACTCTTCAATAAATTGAATGCATTTCCTCTAATCCCATATTTTTGTAATTTTTTCAACAATTTTTTGTGTCGAAATACACATAGTGATGTTTTTTTTAATCAATTGCTTTATATCTTTGATGTTAATGCACAAATTGCATCTTCAGTTGACTTTCCCTCTCTAAAGCCATGCTGACTGTCTGAAATTACATCGTGTTTGTCTAGAAATTTCACAGTCTCATTTTCAATATTTTTTCTATTATTTTGGCAATATTCGAAATCAACGAAATTGGACGATAATTTCGAAGATATTTTTAGTGATAGCAATAAACTCATCGTTTAGCACTGGTGTCTTTCCTTCTAGCTTAAAGTCGGCTAAAGTAATACCGCTTCATGAAGGAGAAGCTATTGAAGACCCAAGTAATTTCAGACCAATATCGATTTTATCAACATTATCCAAAATTATCGAAAAATTAGTCAAACGCAGGATAATGGGTTTTTTGGAAAGACATAAAATTTTAGCCCCCAAACAGTTTGGCTTTCATAGTAATAAAAATACGACTGATGCCTTTTTCAATATTCTTGAGAAAATTTACACCACCCTAAAGCGGCTGCGGCAGCGTTTCTGGGCCTTTCTAAGTCATTTGATTGTGTGGATCATGACCTCTTCTTATGGATTCCGTGGAACAGAATGGTTCAGGTCATATCTAACTGGTAGAAATCAGAAAATATCATTGAACCATAAAACTTCTGAAATTGGAAAAATATACGCGGAACTCCTCAGGGGTCAGCATTAGGCCCAATTTTATTTCTTCTATAAATTAACGATATGGAATAAATTATAAAATCTGGAGCCTTCACCTTGTTTGCTGATGACATTACGATGACTTTGGCGTGATGAAGACCCCGCTTCTTTGACTCGATACATCCACTCAGATTAAGAAAAAATAAAAAACTGCTTCGAAAAATAAAGAATATACTCGGAATTTTAGAACTTTCTGGGCCTGGATTTGCCCCAATTCACCCATCTTCGTTTCTCTTATAGTTTTCGAGATCTGAATGGTGAGGATCGAATTTGAAACACCCTGTATAACCGTGATGACGTGCACTGCACTGATGAGGAACAGAAATTTCGGCATCGGCCTACAATTGGTTTCCCGTTTAAATCTCTCGAAGAGTACAAGCAATTTTTTTCTTCAAAGTACGGATCTTTGCACATATGTGTCTGACAAATTAAATCAGAAATTCGTCAATGCATGAGTTGTTTTCTGATGGACAAACAGATTCGGATGATTTTATTTAACTACGTTACATTTTCGAAATGTTTGTAGCACGTCAAAAAAATACAAATAAAAAGCAGATAAAAAGGTAGCAAATATCAATTATCAAAAATAAAGTCATAATAGTTGATACGAAACAATTAAAAATGAATTGACAGATCAACACGCTAAAAAAATTACTAAAACTTTTTGGTGAGTTTGTTCACAAATATCTATTTTGGAAATGACTAAAATGAAATATAGAGAGACACTTAAAATCTTCTGGCAAATGATTGTAAAGATTGAAGTCTAACGTATTTCTCTTGGATTCATTCAGGCGTTAGTGATTTGTTGGAATATTATCTGCGGATCTGGTATTGTGAACATGAACATCAGATTGTTTGATTAACAGATTTGCCTTCTTATGAATCTCTAACAGGACATTGTATAGATATAGGGTGGGTAGTGCCATTATTTGAGGTCTCAGAAAAAGGGGTTGACAATGATCTCTATAACCTTAATCTGTAATGTTTCTGATAGCTTCTTTCTGAAGTTTGATAATCTTAATAGCTCCACTTGAATTTCCCCATAACTGATGTGAGAGTGGAAAAGAGAGAAATATGTAGTTTTCAGTGTATCATAGCTGGTAATATTCTTCAGTTGCCATGAAAGGACAGAGTGCTACATACTCTACTGTTTAATTTTTTGGTGTTATCATTCCAAGAGAAATTGTTGTCCACAGTGACTCCAAGTAATGCTTTACTGTTCACATCCGACATAGTGGTGCTTGCTGCAAAATTAAGTTGTTGAGTTTGTCAAAATTCAATTTGAGTTTGTTTGCAAAAAAACAAGTTCTAATCGGAGTAAATGAAAGTAGTATCGTCGGCAAACAGAACAGATTTATGTGGATTCATAAAACGACTGATATCATTCACATAAATGATAAACAAGAGCGGACCCAAAACTGATCCTTCAGGAACACCATGCTTAACAATTTTGAAATTCGTATTACTATTGGTAGTTACAGCGTGATGTCAACCCTTTAAATAAGACCTCATTAAAGACAAAGACACTCCCCTGGTAAAATAGGTTTTCCAGTAAACGGCATGAGTTCTATATAAAATTATATTAATTTATAAATAACTGGATTCCGAGATATGGAGTACAAGTTATAAAATTTCGAGTTAATAAATCAGAATTCCAAGATATGACGTCGTAATTATGAATAGATATCAAGTCGGAATTTGAAAAATAAAATCGCTGTATCCTTTCTACACCTTCGTAAATAACATTAAAAAATTACGACCAAAACGCACGTATTGGCTGCCTCGTCATTCGGACCAAACATCGAGTAGGAAATTTCGTCGCGCCAAACTCGATCCGAAACATCCGATACATCGGCAATTGATCCGAAAGAAAAAGTCAGAAGCCGCAAGAGCCTCTCATATTCGAGTGAGGTCAACAAAAGTCGCCACTACTTTATTCAATAAAATCACCTCGAGCTCGACCTCTATGCCGCCTACCCTCCCTGCAGTCATCTTCTTGTTTACATAATGACTGTCGTTTAGCCGACCGGCCGCGGCAGACCAGCGGTCTGCGGCCCTTTTATTTCACCATATATAAGTGTCCCGATGCTGTAATCGAATAATATCCATCCGGTCGCTGATGTTCTTCCTCCGTACAACTTACCATATCCGAACAATATATATTATTCATGATATCGGGATGAGTTCCTGTTTTACTGACCTATACCGCATCTACGGGGAGTTGCGGAAACTCTGATGCCTCGCCAGACATTGGTACGCTTCGATTACTTCGACCCGTAGATAATATCTCGACCAGTTCACCGGTCCACATAATTTTCTTGACCGAAACACGTTGTTGACGCCACCTCCTCTTGTCTTATTAATATCCACTTCATTTTCACCGTCAATATCAACTGGACGGATTAACTCCTTCCAAACACATGAATGTGTATTTGTATTTATATTCGTATTTTTGATTCAATTTGTATTTGTATTTGCTTTGTATTTGTATTCTATGGGAAAGAATTGAAGCTGGCAGGTTCTCCATATCTGAAAGGTTTTCCCTACTATTTCAGTGGGTTTCAAACTACTCAAGTTCTCCGGCGTGGCTTTAGAAACATTCGAGTCATTGAATTTGTACCAAACCATCTGCTGATCTTTAACGAATGTGTATTAGTGGCCGGAATCCAACCGCAATGGACCACAGCCGCATATAATTCATAGCTGGTTTCCAGAATGAGGTGTTCGTCTAAAGATACTGATTGCAGGAGCTTGGTGAGCTGATGTGATGCTGGATCATATCGAAAATGTTTGAGAGTATCAGTATAGCTGGCGCTATCAATATATTTGCCCTCCTCTCGCCGTCCGTCAAAAAATTGCATAACTCGCAGCGGTACCTGTTATTGCCCGTTAATTGTTCCGGTTGCAGGAAGTTATCCAACAACGTCTGTACAGATAGTTTCTCCGAGAGGTTCGGAATTGAAAGCTGCAGGTCCCTGAAAGTATCCACCTGCTCGCTCTTGGACCCGCATTCTACGCAACATGAGATACCCAACGTCTTTCCTTCAAAAGAATGCTGTACCAAGGTTGGTATTTCTGATGTTGCTTCATCTTCAGCACAGACTGCATTGAGGTCGGTCTCTTGTTCATGCAGCGAATCCAGTAGGAAGCTGGAGGGACTTGAAATGATTGATATTTAATTTGGTCAAAAGGAAGACCTATTAGAGAACTGCTTCAAGTCAAAAAGGTCTTGTAGCCTCAAAAACAGCTCGGAAAAAATCCTGTTATGAAACAAAACATCGTTTCGGAAAGTCTTCGTCATAAATAATGCTTGCAGGACGCTATTCACGTAACACGTATTGCCCAAGTTGACCAAACCAAATTTTCCCTCAGTATCCTTGCACAAAGCCGAAGACGATACATTTTCTTGATTTTCTGCTGATTTTGAAATCAATGCTGGCATGTCGGTTCTATGCACTGGTGTGCTATTGTAGCTCTCATCATTCCTCAACTCATTTGTATCTTTACCAAACTTAACCTGGAGTTTCCACTTTGATTTGGGAAGACATAAAATCTCGGTGAAACTATCTGCAATTGGTTTTTCTATCGGGTTGCTGCAAATAGGTTTTGAAGCAGGTATGAGAGAAACATTGACATTTGAGGAAGGTAAACCTTAATATTGGGGAAACATGAATATTTCATCTGGGCGTTTGGAGCTAGGAATAGTACCTAAAACAGATGCAGCATTTCCCCTTTGTAACGCGATACTGATTCTTTAAATCAAAAATTTGGTTGCTCTGGAATCGTCTGATATTCTTGATATTTTTTTTTCAATTTCATTAATCAACTCTGAGGCGTATGAACCAAAAACGCCGTAAGTTTCGATAGCTACTGGATAAAATAAATAGTGGTCCTTCAAAGCTGGATATTTTCTAAACTTTGCTTTTTCCGCTGAATCTGCAGCTCCACCTGAAACCTTGGAGGTCGCCATATGTGAAAATGCAACAGTATCCACGCAGGTAAAATCCCACACTAGAGGTTTTCCATGACTCCAAGGAATGAGAGACATTCCGTCTGGACGTTTTCCATCATCACGGCTAATTCCCAAAGGTTCCAGGGCAGAAGGAATTTCAGCAGTTGATAAAGCTCTTTTTCTTAGATAATTTATGGAAGCATGCCAAGAAAATTGTCCAGAACTAAACTTGCAACTCAGACAATGGGTACCTTTTTTGTTAACGATAGAGCCGCATCTACACTCATTATTGACACATATTCTGCAACCCAAACGAAGCACAACTGAAATTCTGAATGTCTCATTATCCAATAATAATCTAAGAGATGAAACTGGAAGAGCATTAAGCCAAGCACCAGATTCTTTGGTAGTTACTGCCTTGAGACGAGCCATTTCAAAATTAGGATTTACAGCAGCGCCGAAGAGTTTTTTGGATAATAGATCAATCAAAGGAAGATCCCATGCTTTCTGAATATTTTTATCTTTTGGAATAGATGTCTTCGTCTTCGAGTAAAGACAATTCAAAATCAATAAGTTATGAGGAATTTTGGCCCCTGAAAATAATTGGTATCAGGCAAGATAGAGATGACGAACCCCTGCTAACCGGCAGTGGAGGAGGCGGTTTTTCTATCAGTTAAACTCTTTAACATTACATTTTATAATTTTATTTTTTTATGTTTATATTATATTTATATTCTATACTATATGGGTGAATATTGGAAAACAATATGATATCAATATTATTGATGTAATAATGTAATAACGATAATAACTTAATATTGTATTTGTATTTAATGATAGAGTATATCTGTATAGGAATAGTTGAACATTTTAAACATGACCTAAACATAAAACCTATAAAACCTTGTTAAAAAACTCCTGTAGAGTATGAAATCTAATTATATTAAAAATTGTTATTGTATTGGATTGGCATTGACCTCTCCTGCCAATCCACTATCCGGGGAACCGGTTATCTGAAAATTCTCGTACAGGAACAACATAGTGCGGAGGTGCTCCATCTTGCTGGAAATGAAGCTGATCAGCATTATGAT
Source organism: Chrysolina oricalcia (assembly GCA_944452925.2). Classification (NCBI taxonomy): domain Eukaryota; kingdom Metazoa; phylum Arthropoda; class Insecta; order Coleoptera; family Chrysomelidae; genus Chrysolina; species Chrysolina oricalcia. The sequence continues at coordinate 5,926,616 of OX101809.2, read as the reverse complement.
TTGGGTCATCTTCTATTATTTGTGTGATGACAGGATCAATTGCGTCTTCAAGCATGTTTACGTAGATTTCACCATTTAAATTTCCAGGAATGAAAAGTGGTCCATGATATGACTTTCTAATATGCCACACCAGACGTTTATTTTTTGAGGGGCGTAGGTATGAACCTCACGGAATAAATCTGGGTTACTGTCATCCCAGTAACGTCAATTATGCCTATTCAAATCTCCATTCAAATAAAATGTACAGTCATCTGTAAAACAACTGTTAAATAATAAGTGCGGATCTTCACTTGAACGCTGACTCATTTGTTCACAAAATTGCAGCCTTCGATCAGGATCATCCTCATTTAGTTCGTGTACTAATTTAATTTTGTACGGATGAAATTTGTACGCTTTTAAAATCCGTATTATGGACGAACGGGAGACCCCTGAGGCTTCAGCTAGTTGACTGGTACTTTGAGTATGATCCAATTGAACATGCCCCAAAACAGCGACTTCCACATCTTCATTTCTGATGGGGTTATGAGGCTGGTGTTTCACATTACAAACAGACCCGGTGTCGATAAACTTTCTAACTAACTTGGTAACATACTAATCATTCACACTTGTATCGGGATTACTGTCCTTAAACAAGCGAGCTGTACGTCTCGCACAACTATTGTTTTGAAATTACAGTTTCACAATTTCTACTCGTTCTGGAATGGAATAAACCATTTTGTACAGTGAAATTGAAATAACTTCAACAGCAACCACAGTGAATCAATGAAGGGACTACAATAAACGTGTGCCTAAATTATTTTCCTACACATATCTGCAGTTTTTTTCCTACACGTATCTGCAGTCGTTTTCGACAAAAACACGCAAACGATAAATGGGGAATTTAGTTGTGATAAAAAAAAAGTATCGTTGAAATATTGCTTTCGGTAAAATGAAGTAATTTAGAAATGATTGTCGTTATTCCTAGTAACCAAAACTGATTTGTATTTTTCATTAATACCAAAACTATCGGGTTAATGTTCTTAAAGCCGTTTTCGCATTAACTGTTTCAGTAAATTTCAACAAATAGGGTATCATTGGAAAGATAATTTTGTGCCCGTTCAAATGATATATCACTCGACCCCACGTTCCATTTAAAGTTTTAGGGTTGTGACACCCCCTCGCTAGGGGTTTAAAGGCACAAGTTGCAAAATATATCTAAAATGTGTCCCCCTCAAAGGCACACTTAACGTGTCCGAGCAATTTTGCTATGAATTCCAAAAAAAGGAGAATAGCTAGGTGCATACTTTTCGTTGGACCACTCTGTATGTGTTGTTCAGAGTTTATCAGTTTTCCAAAATTTTCCTCTATGTTTTCGTCACACGCTGCTTCCAATCCAAACATTCCGACCGTCCACGTATATTCAATTGATTCCAAGGAGATAAATCTGCACCAGCGTATCACAACAATAATAATTATAATGAGGGTATTGTCACCGCAGGGCAAAGGCTAATTCAGAGATCGGATCAGCTGTGTTTGATATTAAGAATGAGGTTACCGAACGGCCACAGGCGTGATATAGTGAGATGGTCTCTTGAATGAAAAGGATCTCGAATAAAGTGTTGCTCCTAATGAATGATTCAATGTTGATACTTATGATGAATCATTCATTAGTTCTATCAACGTTTTGTAGAGGAAATATGAATGTGGAATGTCCGTTGTTGGCAGGAATGCTTTAGTTGCGTTCAGACGTGGACTGGCCTAGGATGCCAATACAAGCAAACATCAATAGTGATAGCAATAGTTCAAACATTGAAAATATGTGTGAAATGTACATGTGGTGCCTCGTCTTATACAAAAATTAAAAATATAAATAAAATATCTGGTGCCAATCTTCAAATACACACATATATTTTCCTTGCAGAGTCTGTGCACAATTGTGACTTCAGAGGCACTGCAACAAAAAAAGGTGCAGGTGCAATTGGTATAACGGTCTAAAAGCTAACAACTGTTGAATTAATTTTTGCTCGGTCTTAAATGAATGGTTTCCCGTGCTTTTGGCCTATAGTATGTTGTTACGGTACTTCTGTTACTTCTTTTGGACCAATTTCTTATTCCGAAATATTTGTATAAAATGACAAAACCCGGAAATGAAACAGCTATTTCTTACTATAAAAAATGCAAAAAAATATATACCCAACTATTGGATGCAGCTAAACGAATGCACAATAACAATATCCTAATGAACTCTGAAAATAAATCAAAGGCTGCCTGGAACATGATTAGGGGAAAAGACAAATCAAATATAAAGCAAAAACTTTCACTGAATTTAAATAACCAATTGACAGAATATCCAGAATTGATATCTAACTACTTTGTAAATTATTTTTGCAATATACCTAGCATACTACTAAAAACCAAAGATGAGCATAAAAAATACAACTATGACTACTTCAAATAACCATACATTTTTCTTTAAACCTGCTACGGAACCGGAAATCATAAAAATTATTCTTAATCTAAAAAATACTAATTCTCAAGGGCATGATAAATCATCTACAAAGCTGTTGAAAAAAGTCTTCGTTGATACTAAGGCTTGCGAAAAACTTTCAGATATTGAAAATGAGAAATACAATAGCGTGTCGTCAGTTTATTGATGAGTTTGAGAATATTCCAAAAAAGAAGCGAAACACTGAAAATAATAATGGCCCCAGGATGCTTCCTTGTGGAACCCCTCTCGAAATATTTTCGAGGTTAGACATTTTGTCCCTATGATCACCCTCTTTTTCCTCCCACTCAAGTAATTTTTATAGAAAAATATTTACTTATCATCTAAACCGAAATATTTCAATTCTTTCAATAATATAATATGGTCCAACGTGGCAAACGCCTTACTTAAATCGAGTAGTATTAAACTTATAGTTTTTTTATTGTTTATAAATGTAAAAATATGGTCTGTCACTTTGAGCAATGCCGTGATGGTGCTGTGTTTTTTCTGAAGCCTGACTGTGTTTTTGGCAATATTTTATTCTGAGAAACGATGATAATTGATCTCAGATACTAATCTTTCAATTACTTTTGAGCTGGTGGATATAATACTAATCGGTAGAAATTGTGATATGTCACCCGGGTTGTCAATTTTTGGAATAGCATATTTCCATGCTTTCGGAAAAGTGCCATTTGAAAAGCAAGTTCTAATTATATGAACTAAAAACGGGGTTAATGTCAGGAACAAAATTTCTAGCATTCTTAAATTGATATCGTCTGATCCCTTAAACTGCGTTTCGATTCTGCGAAATGTTTCTTCCACCTCTTCGTTAAGAACTGGGTCTAGAGAAAAAGTTCCATCTTTCAACTCTGTACATATACCATCATATTTACTCAAAATATTGTTATCTGTTGGATGCAAATCTGGGACACGGTTAAAAAATAATCATTGAAGACGCTAGGATCTATATCAATATCGCAGCCATGGAAATTTTCCAAAATATTTGAGTCATATGTGAGTCTTGTCGGATCATAGAATGCTGATCGATGAATATTAGTCTCAGTTCCTCTGGTGCTGATCTAGAACCTTGTATTAACTGAAAGTGTAAGCTGTCATTTTGGTTTTATGAAGAACTAGCATCCGACAGAGCTTCTGGAAAAATCTAAGTTATGCCCTTGGTCAGAATGTACTTCTACAGAAATGCCCATTCTATTGGTCACACTTTTTACCAGAACTGTTGAAAACTACTTAGGGACAACGAATACCCCTGGGCCATTAGATCTTTCAGGAAGGTGGTAGGATTCCTTTACCACATGAGAAAACGTCTGCTAGGGATACACCAAGACTTCGTTCTACAGGTTCTGTGATGAGTAGGACGAAACAGCATTCCAGAGATTGTTTGAATATCAAGATCTTGCTGAAATGATGATGGATTTTTTCGGACACAATGGTGCAGAGAATTTACCTCCTAGGTTCAACGGGAAAGTAATTCGGTCCCCAAACTAAATTGGATTACATTGCCCTGCAGAGTTTTTTCAATTTTAGATAGAGAATGCATAAAATTTTTGTCGTCGGTATCACTGTTTTCTTCATCAGCACTATTACTGTAGACGCTTTCTTTTGACATATCATGTTAGTCTTCATTTCCTTTGGACTCTTCTTCAGTATTATCACTGCTGGCTGAAGATAAAATTGTTGTTTCTTCTAGATTAGCCTCTTCGTTACATGCCACTTCAACTAGAGGTTGATTACGCGAACTACAAGTCTGAAGTATTCTATGTTTTTTTTTTAACTGATCTTTTGAAATGACCACTCTTTTTTATTTTTTTCCACTCAGATATTGCTGGATTCATTTTGTAACCGAAACCTACTGGAAAACCCGCGTAATTTTTTATTACTATTGGGTTATGTTTACATGTTTGTAGGAATATGTAGATGATATAAATAGATTTTATAACGCAGAACTTGACATAAATTCATTCCTGGGAACTACATTTTTATTCTATAAGTTCTTCATAAGAGAGAATACTGTTGTAGTTATAAAATGATTATAAAATACTTTCATAGTTATTGTGTAATGTTTTACTACTATGCAGCTGTTTTACTATTTATACAGCTTCCTTTACAACCAACTTTTAACGTCGTTATCATAAGTAACACAATAGCTATGCAACCGTATTATAATCTATATAACACTGTTTTAAAATTATTTTATAGGAATTTTAAAGTACGATATGCCACTGTTATAAAATTTGTATACTTACACTATTCCTTTGTCGTATGATAAGAACGTCTATACAACAGCATTATAGAAATTCTTCTATTTTATGATAAAATTGTCGTATTGAGACGCAAAAAAAATTATTTTATTCTTTCTTTTAGGGGTCTATTTTGCTAGTTGGGAAAGTACAGGCCAGCTTGCTATAAATGCACGAAACAGCTCGAAAGTCACGCAAGTGACAGGATAAAGCTCGTTATGATTTGGCTGTTGAATCAGAAGTTTGACAGCATAATTCTCGTAGTAAGAAAGGCATCTCCCAAACTAATCGCCATCTTCGGAATGACAATACGAGATAAATAAAAGGATTAACGACATGGTTAACAACATATAAATTTTGTTCATTTATGCCATAAATAAATTCAATTAATCAATTATATTATAAAACTTATCACATTTACAGCACTCGAGAAATATCTATCAAAACTGTGAAGTACCGAATTACACTCACCATACATATATCCGAACGAACATATTCGTACGCTACTGCGTTCGAAAACAAACAAAACCACAACAATATTCTTTTATGTGAAAACTTTTGATGGACGAACAACACAGCAGTATCAAGAGTCATAAGTGGTACGTCGTAAAAAAGCACGCAACACTCGCAGAAGGAAGTTTGTATAATTCAGAATAAAAAATTAAAACGATACCTCGAGATACTCTATGTGATAATAACGAGATACAATGCGAAAAATACGGTTATGTCCAGTGATAAAAATAATACAATGACTCGAGATCAGGAGTTCTTTAAAGTCAGCGATAAAAGAAGGCAATTCCAGGGCCGGAGGATCAGCATTACAATTGGAAATTGAAATGACGCTATAAGTTCGGGCTTATGGCCGCGGTAATAGGGCATTTACACGTTGGCGGTGAGGGCCAGATGGGTTTTTGGCCCTAGATAGGGAGAGCTGCCCACCGAAACCTCTGCTGACCGACAAGCCCCGTCATTATGGACACAAACACTTATTTTCCACCCCAACGGGCTACCCTTTTGTTTCTTATTTAATGCATTGCTGATTCAGGAGGATTCTTCAATCGATATACAATTTGTCATACACAGATTAACTTTTTATACAGGGTGGTTGATGAAGAGTACGCCCTTCTACTGATATTAGAAACTGATTTTGCAAAACTTTTCTCAATTTAGGAATATATAGGAATTTTAGCTCATCTACATATACATAAGTGATTTATTTACAATATATCGAGAGTACATGCATCTCATTTTAATTATGTTCTGAGATAGAGATGATTTGTATCTACAGTTATTTCCAAACAGTGATATCATTTTATAATTTGAAAAATTTACAGTGACGCCATTGAAGTTTGCACTAAATTAAAATTTGTCGTGATGGATATAAGTGAAACTTTGATCTCATTTGTTCAAATAAGTTGAAATGAGGCACTACCATAGCAATGGCTATATCTATAAAGTGAGTCGTTTCTATCCAGATTGTTCTTACGTACTCGCGATCGCCAAACATTTCAAGAGCGATCGCCAAATATTTCGAAATGCTATTTCCAAATATTTCAAGTGTGATCGCTTAATATTTCAAAAGAGCGATCGCCAAATATTTCAAGTGCGATCGCCAAATATTTCAAAAGCGATTGTCAAATACTTCAAAATGCGATCACCAAATTTTCAAGACCAAATATTTCAGGAGCGATTGCCAAATATTTCAAAATGCGATCGCAAAATATTTCAAAATACGATCGCCAAATATGTCAAATGCGATTGCCAAATATTTCAAGAGCGATCGCTAAATATTTCAAAGATGCTATCGCCAAATATTTTAAGTTCGATCGCCAAATATTTTAACAGCGATCGCCAAATATTTCAAAATGCGATCGCCATATATGTCAAGTGCAATCGCCAAATATTTCAAAATGCGATCTCCAAATATTTCAAAATGCTATCGCCAAATTCAAATATGTCAAGTGCGATCGCCAAGTATTTCAAAAGCAATCGCCAAATATTTCAAAATGTCATCACCAAATATTTCAACTGCGATTGCCAAATATTTTAACTGTAGATAACTCGAGATCAAGAAGCAAGAATTAATAAAAAATTCCATAGTAGTTTTGTTTTTGAAAAAAACAAAAGTTTTCCTGTTATCAAATCGGTCGTAAAAGCGGTTCATAGTATATGGATGTTTTAGACACATTTCTGTACTATAGCGTACATGTAAAAGTGATCGACTGTCTTATTCCAAAATTGAAAACCTGAAAGCAAGAAGAATTTCAAACTTTGGGGGATTGAAAAATAATATTTCATCCATATCATACCACGATTTCAACCTTTTCGAAAAAAAAACATCTCACCTTAGTTTCTAAAATACAAAATTTGAGATACTTTTGAATCATCACGTTTCATCACGTTGGTTACAAGAAGTAAAAGCAACTCAGCCGACGCAAATGAAAATAGTTATTTATGCACCAAGTATAGATCTTAAAGAACAGAGATTAACGTGTTGTCTGATGAGCGTTAGGATCTAGTAACGCTCGTGGTGCATAAAAATTTTTATTATTCAAGAAAAAATTAATTTAATTTTGACGAAAAACCGATTTTTAAATCAGTTCAATGCTTCTAGCATTTTCTTTCCACTCTTCTTCCCACAGTAGGCATGGTATTTGTCGATATTTTGACGTTTGTTGAAGATTGTTGTCAGTGTTTTACTATAAACTGTCATTGCTGCTTAGTGCTTAGTGTTACATACGTCTTATGAAAGTAATGAAAATAAATACTGATTTACTAAAAAAATATCAAAGAAAATGCAGCCAAAGCAACAAAAAATTTATTGCTGGAAAAATCCAGACCCTTGTACGACAAGAATTACGAAATATTCAATAAATGGAAATTGAAAAATGAAATTATTGCCATAGATGAGATCCTGTTATTGGTGTACTTTCAGGAATTGTTTTGTTATTTGATTTTTCTTCTATTTGGTTTATGTATTTGATACATTTTTTCATTTTACTGTGAAAATTTTTCTCCACATTCATTGTGGACGAAATATTCTGTTTCAATATTTACACTGATAGTCGATGAAGATACAGATATTTCCCATTTTTCACGCCTAGTCGCATTTTTTAAAATCAAATCCAAAGGATTTAATCCTAAAAAATCCAAGGTTTTGACATAAGATGAGATTCTCACATCTTTCAGTATGAAACTTTAGAAATGTACGGAAAATGGAAAGGTGCATCTGTGGCGGAAGGTTACATAGAGCATACTTTGTCTAGAAACAAAGAACAATGATATAGTAAATTTGGTTACAGAATTTCCTAGCGGTTTTTTATGAAAGAACTTTTAAGTAGGTACTACTGGTCTAGTTTTTTCTTATAAAGTTTCGGAAAAATACGAAGATTTCGTGTCACATAATTTTTCCGGAAAATTCGAAAATTGCATTTTCAATTTCAATTGGGTAAGATTATTGAAAAAAAAAATGTTTGACTTAGTTTGTTGTTTGTTGAGTTGTAGTTTTTATTTGTATGAAAATTCTTCGAAGTAAATAATTTTTAGCCTTTGCTTCATTTCTCCTCGTACAATGAGAAGGCATTATGGCCATAACGCCCATAACGCCCTAGTGTGTTATGTGGATTTATAGCAACCGTATCCAAAGTAAAATAAACAAATAATAAACAAGTGAAAAATTAATTTAAATAACAATATTTCAAATAACAGTGTCCTACATATAAAGATCTAAAACGACAAGTAGAAGATAACACATTATTTTGCCGCCTGATCGATGAAAAGATAATAAACTTGGTCACTCGCTTCCAAACTATTTCAAACGCAATTTATTGCTTAATAAAATGACACCATCTCTATTTCCGAATATGGCAATAATGTAATTGTTGATGACAGTGTAAATCTCGGAACACAATAAGTTGTGATAAAGGCCGGCTTAATGTCTTAATGTTTCCGACAGATTGGACACGAACCTAATATAAATCGGTGGTTGTGCAATACGCTAAAGCAACAGCCGAACATCGTGGCTGCTTATAATGGACCAGAAGTCATATTAGTCGGGGCGTAAACCGTATAATAAAAGAGTAATGGAAAAATTTATGGACAGCCGAATATTTATTCGACGCGTGTACTGCTCGTAGGGCTTTTGGACGAATCCTCCAGTAATCATACAGGTGAACAGGTGGAATCGCTCAAGAAGAGGTTTAACGTATGGTAAGACTGATTCAATAACAATATCAATGCAATTCCAACGTAGCTTCTCCTATAATGCTGTCAAAATCTTCAATTGAATTTCCGTGCATATTACAACCCACAAAAGCTCTCATATTTTCAGAAAAAAGAACAAAATCTTGGATTCTGTCAGACAGATAAATCGTTTGAAAAATTATTAAAAGTAATTAAATTTTCTCAATGTTTATTTTTCATAATTTATTCTTGTTGTTAATTTTCTATTCTTTATATTATAACAACTATTAATTCTCAAAGACTGCTTATATCTCAAAAAAGGATAATACGATTAATATTTGGATTGAAACGTACTGAATCATGCAAGTCATATTTCATCGAAAACAATCTTCTTACTGTGTCTTGTATATACATCATGAGATCTATACTACTAATAAAGAGGAAACTTTCTAATTTATTGACAAATAGCGATAATCACAACTATAATACAAGACACGGCAATCTTCTACAGATACCAAGCCATAAAACAAGATTTTTCGAAAACGCTCCCTCTTATGCAGGAATACAGCTGTACAAATTACCAGATGAAATTGTTAGTGAAAAGAATTACAACATCTTCAAAAATAAATTGAGAAAACTCCTAGTGAGAAAATTTTACTATAAAGTAAATGAATTCTTAGGAGACTGACAATGATATCGGTATATTTCTGTTTTGTTGCTGGTTTAATATTTGTGTAAGCTTCTACTTGTGATATTTTTTAACCATTTTATATATTTTTTGTCCATATACTAAAATTTCTGCTTTTTTATGAATAATTTTACAATGACCAAATGAAATTATTTTATTTGTATATCCACTATATATTTTATTTATATATTTCATTTCATCAAATATATATATATATATATATATATATATATATATATATATATATATATATATATATATATAAATATATATATATATATATAGAGTAAAACTTGTTTGTAGGGCCTGCAGCGATGTAAAAGGAAACTCTTTTAAGTTTTTTCCAAGCTTTCGGAATCTTTTATTCCATCATCAGGGAGACTACAATTGGAAATGTCATATAAGATTGTAAATTCAAAATTATAAGTACTCACATCTTATTTGAGGATGCTTACATATATGTTCATAAAAGTTATTTATAAGAACCATTTACGTTTACAAGATTAAGTTTCTGCTAAATAAACATATCAGTGATGCAGAATTTTCAGTTCTTTTTAAAAAAATACAAAACTGAGAAACTGGACGAAATGACAAATTAGTTGTACATAGAGACTACTTCATTTGTTTATTGTCAAATGTGACAGTTATTAATTTGACAAGTGACATTATTTTGTTCTGACAAATAAACTTTAGTGTAGGTTTGAATTTGTGCGTTCGGTTACTCTAATTTCATGGTGTTTTATGTCAAGAGAAAGTAAAAAAGAATAAATTTCACTCAAATGGCTTATATCTGTCCGTTTATTGATGGGGTTATTCTCTTGAGAGATAAAGGCCATTTCTAAGAAAGATCTTTTTGAAAGATGTGATTCTCTTGCAAGAACTTTTGTTGAAGAGTAGTTCATTCGGTGGTCAAGGTCATTGACATGTAAAAAGATCTTTCTTAGATGTTGTAAATTTCAGAAATATAGCCAGAGAAACAAAGGAGATAAAGGGGGTGTACCATGAATCTGTGTCACACGGTATAACTTCAGGGCTTTCTACACAAGGGAAAAGTATGCTTTTTAATTTCCGTGATCCATATAACACCAAAAATCAGCCTGTGAAAAAGCATACGTTAAATAATCGTTCTTAGATACCTTGTTTTTACATGTTCAGTTGTTAATTTCGGGGCCTTATACACGAGAGAAGAGTATGCTTTTTAATATTTGTGATCCATATAACAGCAAAAATTAGCCTGTGAAAAAGCATACCTTAAAAAATCGTTTTGAGATACCACCTTTTTTTCACATGTTCAGTTGATAATTTCGGGGCCTTCTACACGAGAGAAGAGTATGCTTTTCAATTTTCGTGATCCATATAACATAATAAATGAGCCTGTGAAAAAGCATACATTAAAAAATTGTTTAACATCACTGGATGTTTTTTGAAATATTATTACTATTCTTTTCATTGATGTACATACCAGAATTGTATGCAAATGAATATTCTTCATTATTATCACATCATTAATCACTATTTCAAAAAGCATACGTTAAATAATTGTTCAAATTGCATACATTATTATGCAACTTTTTCAGCGTATGCAACCATGTTATACACTTCCGCAATGTATGCTTTTTGTTTTGGGGCCCATTTACACAATATCTTTCACATAGTTCAATTGCATACATTAAATAATTATTTCGAGTTATTACAAAAATTTTGCATATTAACCAAACAATTGCAACGATGTGCACGCCGCGATTGTATGCTTTTTGAAATTCGTGATCCATATAAGACCAAAAATCTTCCTGTGAAAAAGCATACGTTAAAAAATCGTTTTGAGATATCACCTTTTTATTTACATGTTCAGTTGTCAATTTCGAAGCCTTCTACACGAGAGCAGAGTATGCTTTTTAATTTTTGTGGGTTTTTCAGTTCAAAATGTCGGAAAAACCACTTGCATACATAAAAAAATCGTTCAGAGATATCAATTTTTTTTGCAAATTCAAAATTGGTTTGGTGCCGCCGCTGCATGCGAGCAGTCTTAGATATTTGGTGAAAACGTTTATAAACCTGTAATAATCATAATTTTAAAAAAGCATACGTTAAAAAAACGTTTCAAGAAATGTGTCGTTACCGGCCGGTCTATAATGTTTCATCTCTAAGGTAGTGTTGACATTTACAATTACTGACATCCGATGTATTTAAATTCTTGCAAAAACCATATTGAGAGCTATAGAGCAGCAAAACATACTTCATGGAGTACCTTAAATAACTGCAGAAAGTTACAAAGTTATTGTATACAGCCAATATTGGATCCAGGGTAACTCTGAATTAAATTCAAATTGACTGATCTGCTGATGCATTTGCAGAAAATGATTTTATCTAAAACTCATCCAATTCATTCCATCCTATTTTTTTATTGGAATCCAAAACGGGACGAACCAAATGAGAGTGTTCACAAACAGGGAGGTAAATGTATATGAACAATTGGTAATCAAGTATAATTACAGAATGCATTCATTTAACATGGTTGCAAGTGCGTCTGAGAAATTTGGTGAAGATTGCTAGGGAATTAGAAAAGATGTCACAGGTCTCGTGCATGGCAATACATGTAAAGAGATAAGGGCTCCTTCTTACCTAGTTGGCACAAATCTCTTGAAGATTTCTGAGGATTGCCCTAAGGGTACTGCTGGTTGAAGGAAAGAACACATTTTCTTGACATACCATTTTGGGAATTTTAACCTTCCACAGTCTGAAAATGAAAGCATTCCAACCCTTGAAATGGTCACTGCCATAGAGGCAACAGCCCAGCGTTTACCACCTGAAATAGCTGGTGATTACAGATCTAACTGCAAAAATGCACTGACAAAGCCTTATCGTCCTGGAAGTAATTCAAATAAATACGAGAAGAGAGAACAATAACATCTCTTAGGTCAGATGATCAAATTAAAATACTTCCAGATGATAAAGGTAATGCCACAGTCATCATGAACACAGACGATTATGAAGACAAACTTACCGAAATGTTCTCTAACACTACCTATAAAATAATAAATGACGACGCTGCTTCTTCAGTAAAAAACGTATACAAAAAACTGAATGACAACCCAACTCTATCCATAGAGAGAAAAATATATAGAACACTCGTTAAATACAAAGATATGCTCACAAACGCAGAGCGCACAAACCTAGTGTCTCACCACAGTAAACCCCCACATTTCTACGGACTTACAAAAATACACAAACCAACACATCTCTTGAGACCTATTGTGAGTTCCATTGGTGCTCCATGTCAAAAGCTTGCCAGATACCTTCTTAATATTCTGAGTCCAATATCTGGGAATGGAAATAGCTTTATAAAAAACACCCCTCACTTCTTGGAAAAATTAAACGGATTAACTATCCAAGATGGAGATATTCTGGTGAGTTTTGATGTTGAGAGTTTGTTCACAAATGTACCAATTGAAAAAACTTTGAAAATTGTCAAAATTAAATTGGAAAAAGACATATCATTGAATACCAGAACAAAAATGAATGTCAACTCTATCATATAACTCATAAAACTTTGCTGTGAAAAAACTTATTTCCAATTCAAAAATGATTTCTATCAACAAGAATTCGGTATGGCTATGGGTTCTCCATTATCGCCAGTTTTGAGTAATATTCTCATGGAATATTTTGAAGAACGTTTCATTGAAACTTACCAGAATGGCCCCAGGGTATGGTGGAGGTATGTTGATGATGTGTTTGCCATTTGGAATAAAAGTAGAGATGACTTGAACATATTTTTAGATTATAGTAATAAACAAGAACCGACAATAAAATGCACTATAGAAACAGAAAAAGATAATCAACTGCCTTTCTTGGATGTTTTGATAAAAAAGTCAACATCTCAAGTCAATACTACTGTTTATCGAAAGAAAACACACACCAACAGATATCTCAACTATACCTCTATCCATCACATCAGCGTGAAGAAGGGAATTGTGAAATGTCTGTACAATAGGGCACAATCGTTTGCAATTCGAACCAGGATCTGGAAGAAGAAATAAATCTAATAAAGTGTGTTCTCAAGGAAAGCTTATCTAGATCAATTCGTAGAAAAAACTATACATGAAATTGAAAACAATAATACACCAAACAACCAAAGAACACAACCACCAGAAATACTTCAACCAAATACACATTAAACAACCAATATAATACCATATGTCCCCGGATTGTCTGAAAAGATAAAACGGATTGGCCATAGGTATGATGTAAAAACAACATTCAAGACAACCAATACATTGAGATCAATACTTACACACACAAAACCAAAAAACACTGATGAGTGTTCCAAAAATTGTGTTTACAACATACCTTGTTCGTGTGGAAAAAGTTATATAGGTGAAACATCAAGACATTTGCCTGTGCGTAAGGAAGAACACAAAAGTTATATAAGGAATCGGAAAATAACTGGTTCGAAAATATCCGAACATATTCTGACATCGGATGGCGATCATATGATGAAATGGAATGACACCAAAATTTTAATGAGTGAATCAAATCAAGAAAAGATAAAGTTGAAGGAAACTGCCTGTATGTATTTTATTATGTTTTTCGAACAACTCAGTAGAAATGGATAGCACATGGTTACCTCTCCTCAGAGAAGATTTGAGAAATAACAGATTGATTGATTGATATCAGACACCCTATATGTATCCAGACAGCAAATGTCATCATAAAAAATATTTGGCAGATTTCATTTGACTTTGTCAAAACAAATCCTTCATATCCAAGCTGACAAAAATAAAATTTTAGCAAGTCTTCATCCTTCGAGTTTTGATAACGGAGACAGATTTAGTCTCCGAAACGTCAACGTTTTCAAAAAAGAGAAGTATTTTTAGACAATTTAAAAATTTTTCTCATCATATAGACAAATTTAGTATTCGATACGTTACTGACGAAATAATAAACTGTTTTCAAGACAACAGTCTTCTAAACGCAGTAACTGATCGGGGCAAATTGATTATTGCCCCTCTACACTTGTACAGATTTCTTTGAATTAACATTTTTTCATTTTCAGACTGTGGAAGGTTAAAATTCCCAAAAAGGTATGTCAAGAAACGAATATCCTCCACAAAAACAAACTTTCATTCAATACTTGAAAGAACAAATGTTGAACAAATTTTGGACCTGTGCAGAGGAGAGTTCAAGTAGTAATTAATATAACTAATTATTGTGGGTATATACTATCATCTATAATTTTATAAAAAAAACTGAATGTGAGATACTTGGTGCATATCTAAGAATTTAGCCGCTGCCTGTTTAAATTGTACTGATGGTGGTAAATAATAGTTTTACAAAGAACAGGCCCAAGCTGGGAGCCCTGGGGAGCCCCGTAAGTGGGAAAAATCTTCTTTGATAGACTGGTTGAATAATATATGGAAAATGATAATTATGATAACAGACATTTTAAATACATTTTCTTATGTCTAAAAATTTTTCTGTGAACCATATATATGTTTTTCATAATTACGTCGAGAAAAATGAATCAGGTATTCTGAATTGAATTGAACTGAATATTTTCAATGCATATTCAACAAACCAATAGTGTACACGGGTTTAAGAAAATTTCCAGTTGTGAAAAAACTTCGTTCATGTTTTATCTACAAAAGTTGAATATCAACCAAAAAATAGAAATTGAAAAAATAAAAAAATCAAATACGTTTATTAGTCTCTCAGGTGTATGAAATTACTTCCCTTGTTTTCAAAACTCAACTGTCATTACAACCTGCGTATTCTGTTCATGAGGTCATCGATATTTCCAAAGGCACTAACGTAAACATGTTCTTTGAGATAGGACCAGAAAAAAAAGTCCATTGGGGTAAGAACTGGCGACCTAGCAGGCCATTTAACCCCTTACTAAGTGACGTAATTATGATGACAATTTATAATGCTTCATATGGTTGAACAGCTTCTATCATAATTTACATTGAAAAATATGACAACTCATAAGAGAGAAAAGTTGACATGAAGTCTTTGACAGGTGGCAAAATATGGATAATTGCAATCAGTCATTCAATTGCTATCGATAAACCATTCAAGAACTTTTTGAGGTACCTACCTATGGTTGTTTTCTTCAAATAAGAAAGTCACAGGGCCGCATTTACATGAATAAATGAACTTTATTTTCCTTTCGAGAATTACATTTCATATTGTATAGGAATCGTCTAGACAATAAAAATAATTATATAGGAATCTATTTTTTAAAATAGCCAATGTTTTACAGTTCTGTACAGTTTCTGACAGTGAATTGTAAATTCTGGGAGCCACACATATCATTTTTGTATCTGGTATTCACATTATGTTTCGATATGTTGGACACAACATTTTTGTCAACATTTTTATATACATACAAACAACATTAACATATAAAAGACAAGGCAACGTTAAAATGTTATATTTAATGAATGCGTTTCTGCAAGTTCATTCATAGGAATACATTGCTAGTAATGACCTATTTTGAGCAATGAAGACTTCTTTCCAGTGGGAAGATAAGCCCCAGAAACACAGACCATACCTAAGTCTGGAGTCAACCTGAGCATAATACAATATCAGCAATTGAGTACAGTCCAAAACTTGTTTCAAGTTTCTGATCAGACTATTACGATTCGAAAGAGAATTGTGATTCTCATTTTCCACCACATAAATGAAATCGCTTTAAACATGGTTTGCACGAATCTTGTTCAGTCAATAGTTACAAAACTTGACCTATCTTGACAAGATATTGAGTCAAGCCTATACAGATATCTGTTTAGGAGATACGTATATATTTTCAACATGGTCATGACTCATCAATGAATATATCACCGATTTCGTCCGAGAACCAGAAAACTTTCTTATGAATAAATCCTTTCCCATGATCAACAGAAGTACACTGAGCAGAGACCATACCCAAAATATCTTTAGCGTGTTGAGGCCGCATGGATGAAATCATTTTTTCTCATAAGATTTTTTATGTGTGGAAACCAAAAAAAAACATTAACGTTACCGCGGCGATGTGGGCAGATAACTTTGATTAGTTTACTCAAGTCGGAGATGTGATCAGGTGGGTTTTCAGAATGCTGTAATAAGGAAGAAGTTTGTTAACTCACCAGCGGCGGCTCGTGTTGTTGGAGAGGACTACCCATAAGGATTTGTGGGCAGGATTAGGCTCTTTCGCCAAGCTGAAAAAAAGGAATTTTTTTAAAAATCTTTATAGAGAAGGGTAAATCACCAGTTCAACTACATCCAGGAAAATGCCCATTATATGTTTTGAAGGTCGACGGAAAAACATTTCTTTTTCAACAATGCGTATTTTATAATTGAGCAGTGAAGTAACCAGATTTTTCCATGGGGTTACAAATGGGAATATTTGAAACGATACAGTTTTGATAAAATGGGGAAAAAGTTGCGTTGAAGTTGCGTTCAAGTCATTTTGGAAAAACTGAATTTTTTTGTTTTTTATTTTAATGTATTGTGATATTATCGTCAGAGCTGGAAGAAAATAAAGAACATTTTTTCATAGAAACTCTCTATATATATGCTTTCCTGTGATTATTTGAGTTTTACCGCCTGACGTTTCGTTATTGAACAACCATCATCAACTCCATTTTTTTAAATACAGTCATGTTTCGAAAAATACAGAGTTTCGGTATTCGATGATGTATCACTTATGACGGTTTCAATAAGTTTCGGGTCCTTATAGGCCATCATCGTGAACTGTTTGAGAGATTTTCACCATTCATTGAACATATCAATCCGAACTTTTTTTTTTCTTCAGATCTACAATATCTAATTTAACAATTTTTTTCCCAAAATTGATATCTACTCGAAAATTTCTTTAAAAATTTGAGATGATCTGAAACAAAATGAAACTCCTATGTTTGATGAACCATTGGATATAGAATGAAAAATACTTTGAAAATCGATATTTACTAAAACAGGGCTGTATTCTAAAAATAAAAAAATTGAAAAAAATTAAGTTGATGATAACGAAAACTCGAGCAAAGTCCAGTTGACTGGGCTCTTATCACTTTTGAATTTTTTGAGAGCTTCATCTCTTAGGGTCATCAGGGATTCAATGTTTTCTATTTTAGAGACTATCAATAATATGTAAGTTTTACGACCTTTGTTATGATGACTGATTTTGTTATTTGGGGATTTGAGGTCTTAAATTAAAGAGTACTCTATTTCTTTGAAGCCAACGTTTCGTCAATTTATTTCGACATCTTCAATAATATATAAGATTCCTCAACTAATGTTGAAATCCATCAGACCTATAGGCAATATAAAACCATAATTAGATATACACCATATATATATATATATATATATATAATATGAGAAGGACACTGAATAAATGGGTCCTACAAACCAAATCGTCAACAAAAGTGGTAAAACCGGTATGTGGGTATGAAGTGGTCATCCAGGAGGACATGAGTCTTCTTCTTTACTGCGGTGTTACGACAATAGATGTATTGTCGTGGGTCGTGGGTTCGATTCCCAGCATGGTCACCGGTCTCGTGCAAGTCATCCCACGTTAAAAGGTGAGGGCTGCGTCTTCACTAGCTCGCACAAGTCTCTCGAAAACTTTTGGGGGTTGCGCGTAGGGGTGCAGCCGGTTGACAGAAATAACAATTTTAACAATTTTTTTAACTAATCATATCAAATCAAAATATTCTTTATTTCCAAAGAATCTGGTTCTTGTTGACAAATTTAAATACAAATCAATGTTCACACGTTTCAATATCTATACACATATATGGTAAAATCTAAATAAAATGAAATATAAGACTAAAATATGTTATTTGAAGATCCTTTCAATTTTTCCTACCTTTCAGCTATCGCTCTATAGGATAAACAATACAAGATAAAATACAGCACATGTTCACACATTAACAAATATATAGAAGAATCTAAATGGATGAATAAGAAGTATAAGTGTAAATGTATAAAAACTAAAAAGTGTGAAAAACATTGTTTTGTCAGTTTGTTTTTCGACATATCAGGTATCGCTCTATACGAGTAAACAACAAAATAAAATAAAAGTGTGATAGCAAATAATCTGTCAACAATGAATATATACAGCTTACATTTTTTAGTCAAAAGTTATCAGTGTAAAATTCTTGCAAACTATATTAGGATCTACTCACGAGTAGTTTTTTAATATTTTTTTGAAAGTTATCAATATTATCGTGGCTCTCTTTGGTATGAAATGGTGAATGATTGTACATCTTGACGCCGTTATAGAAAAAGGAGTCCTTTATCAGGGATGAGGATGGTAAGGGTAATTTTAAATCGTTTCTAGATCTTTGGCGAGTATTATAACCCGATGAAATGTTTTCAACTATATATGGACAGTTGATTATTTCTGGTCCCAGATTCTAAATTTAAAAAAAAGTAGGGGTCCTTCATATCAGTTTACCTGAATTATACGAATAAGACAATCCAAACTTCTCTCAGTTTTTTTTTATTTCCCACATAAAACTCTGTATTTTGCTGGTGAAGATCAGTTCCTTCGAAACAACAAGTTCACTAAATCTCCAATGCAGAAATCATGATAAATCGCATTCAAAATCATTTTCGAATTCTTTCACAACAAAGTTATTTCTGTAATTTATTTCTCGGCTCGAAACGGGCATAAAATACGAGTGAGACATAGATCGAACTACCTGTACTTTTCAATTGCTATTTAAATTTCAATGATTTATATTCCACTTGTGTCTGCATGAGGTGAAAGAATTTTCTTGACGACAATCAAACGCTACTTGAAAGGAATAGAAATCATCTAATATGACGTACAATTCGAAAACAATTAGGATTCAAAGGAATTTATCTGGGAACCAATAGCGGGCGTGAGCACTTCAATACATGGTGATCCTCGAAATGGCTACTGGGAAATAACTGGTAATTCAATGATCTACTGTCGGTTTATTTTTAAACATCTGGGCGGGAGTCAAAGTATGAAACCATGAACCATAATTTTATTGATTCTGGAGGCCTGGCGCGAGAATTTGAAATAGCAATGAGGAACAACACCAACACATGTTCTCTTTCTAGGTATACTAAATAATTACGAGAAATGTAAAATTCAGTAAACTGAAATTTCTCGATGCATAATTTTTGAAGAATGAATAAAGTTCGTGATAGATATGATTGTATAATACCCCACACAGGAAAATACCAGCTGTTTTCTGCCGTTCCTGAATCAATTCATTTCCAATTCAAACACTCTATTGGCAGGATGAAAAGCACACAGCACAACATCTGACTTGTAAATTCCCACATTTTCACCGAATTTTACCCCGGTCGGAAAAAGCCGACTTTGAATATCAATAGTATCGCGAGTTGTATCAGTGCAATTTTGGAAGTATTCATAAATACCGGATACGCCACAATAAATCGGCAATCTTGTCAGCTGCGGTCCCTGGATGGTCGTGATCGTGCATGTCGAAGAAGCTTAGACGGGGTTGCGGTGAGAGAAGAATATCACCCTGTACTTGTCGGGGTGTACTTGCACTAGTGGGAGACCGATAGTCCGGCAGCCAAATAGATTAATATGTCTCAAAACATTTTTCGGAAATAAGTTTATGGCAGATAATTTCTCAATATTGAAGCTCCTTATACAGGGTGTCAATTTGAAAACTTCCCACCCTTAATATCTTCCTTCCAGTAAACAATATGAGTAATCGAAAAAACAGGTCAATTTTATTGTCAAGGGGGACACTTTCACGGACTATTTGTAGCCCTCGTGGTTCAACCCCCTAGGAGGGGTAGATGTTACCCTTAGAATTTTAAATGGGAAGGGGGGTCAAGTGGCACATCATTTTGATGGGCGTTCAATTCTTGTTCCAATGGTACCCTGACTTATTATTTTTTGATGAGCATTTTCCGAAAAATTGCGTTCTAAACTAACAGAAGTAATTATTAGAACGCCTATACTGAGATGCATGGTTTGGCCAGAACTAGTTAGAATATTAGGTGGTACCGTTCCAACCCTGTATTAGGGGTAATATTAGCCATTAGCTCTAAACACTTTACATAAAAAAGTAGTCTAATAGTAAAACGTAGATGGTAGTAAAGTTGTGTTTATTAAATGCTGAATTTTTAAGTGTCATCGCAGAAATTGTACAGATAGCCTTCCTTTTTTGCTACTTCTGCTGTAAAAAGTTTCTGTTTTCCGGCAAAAAATTGGTTAGCAAATTTGAACTATGTGGTAGTATTGTGAATACCGTTGTACCTGTTGGGCTGTTTAGGAATTACTTTAATAAGTGTAAAGAAGTGTAAAAATGGTTTACATTCTTCAAGACAGAATTGAAATGATTGTAATTTATGGAGAAGTTGGAAAGTGCGCACGAAGGGCGGCATGTCTTTTTAACGAAAGACATCCAAATTGTAATGTAAGTCACCGGTATGTGCTTGATTTGGTGAATAAGTTTTACGAAACTGGTTCAGTGACAAATAAAAAAAGAAATAACCCCAGAGTACTAAATGAAGCAGCTCAAATTGAAGTTTTGGGAACATTTGCTGCAGAGCCCACGAGCTCCTTACGATCAGTATCAGAACAGACGGGAATGTCACGCGAGACTATAAGAAAAGCATTGAAAATGCATAAATTTCATCCATATAAAATGCAGATTCTTCAAGAGCTCCACGAGGATGATTATGATAGAAGAATAGAGTTTTGTGAAATCATGTCTCATCGAGTCAATGCCATCCCTAATCTTCTGTTAAACATCTGTTTCAGCAATGAGTGTTCATTTTTTCTGAATGGCAATGTTAATAGACAAAATTGTCGCTATTGGAGTGACGAAAACCCACATATTTTTCGGGAAGGGCATACACAACACCCACAAAAAGTTAATGTTTGGACTGGTATTCTTGGAAATGCCATTCTTGGTCCATTATTTCCGGAAGAAAACTTGACTGGCAATCTGTACCTTGATATGCTTGAAGAGACTATCGATCCTCTTATAACTCACGAGCTAGAAACTCAAATTGATGCAGAAGGTAATGAACTTTTGCAGGAGGATCTGTTACATTACCAGCAGGACGGTGCTCCACCTCATTATTTTCTTCCCGTCCGACAGTGGTTAAACGACAGATTTCCGGGTAGATGGATTGACAGAAGGGGAGCAGTTGAATGGCCTCCGAGATCACTGGATTTAACACCCTTAGATTTCTCTCTTTGGGGGCATCTTAAATCCGTTGTTTATAAAACATAACCTTCTGATATTGACGAACTTAAAAGACGAATTAGAGCAGCATGCCAGTCAATTCCTAGTGAAGTTTTCCGTAATGTTAGAGGGGAGTTCGAAAACAGACTGTATTACTGTTTAGAGCAAAATGGACAACATTTCGAACAGCTAATAAGTTAAGCGTAAGTAGATTTTAAGTTGGAAATGTCTTTCTCGCAAATTAAATTTTATTGTGTAGAAGGAAAATAACCACCAAATAAAAAATCCCATGCGTAATAAATTTATTCCTGTCATTCAAGGGTTGGAGCGGTGCCACCTACTCTTCTAACCATTTTTATTAAAGGGAGTCTATACAATAATGCATCTCAGTATAGGCGTTCTAATAATTACTTCTGTTAGTTTAGAACGCAATTTTTCGGAAAATGCTCATCACAAAATAATAAGTCAGGGTACCATTGGAACAAGAATTGAACGCCCATCAAAATGATGTGCCACTTGACCCCCCTTCCCATTTAAAATTCTAAGGGTAACATCTACCCCTCCTAGGGGGTTGAACCACGAGGGCTACAAATAGTCCGTGAAAGTGTCCCCCTTGACAATAAAATTGACCTGTTTTTTCGATTACTCATATTGTTTACTGGAAGGAAGATATTAAGGGTGGGAAGTTTTCAAATTGACACCCTGTATATAAGTCACTGGTATGAACAAATAAATATATACAGGAGTACAGGAGTTCATCTAAGTAGTAGAAAACCTGCCTCCTCATGACCCAGAAATATTATATGAAAAAGTTGTTTATTTTTAGATTTCCTACGCACCTACCAAATTTGAACCAGTTTAATGATTCTTCTCACGTTTTCCTAACCTTACATTTTTTCGGCTAATATAAATTCAGTAAAATCTGAAAAAACCAATTGAGATGTAATACACCCATCTGCTGAAAGATTTTTTTCTGTTTAAAAGTGTTGGATTGACGTGGCCGTTACTTGATGGAATTTCATAGTATATGACACTAAGGTAAACACGATTAAATTTACACAGATTTCCACAGATTTAAATCTGTGGAAATTTAATCGTGTTTACCTTGGTATCATAAAAAATGTTTCTAATTGGATATTTTCGATTAAATACAAATATGCTGAAAAAATTATGCCATACTCGATGCAAAGTGGCTCTAGTTCTGAATTTTCGAATCCATTTTCAAATCAATATACCAAAATTTGCTAAGTCAATCTTCAAAAATCCTTGTCCGAAGTAATACTAACAAATTAATCAATTTGCTCTGGCATGCTCTGAAAAGAGTAATTTTAGTACCTGATAAAAAAATTAACAATTATTTCACAATAAACGTTTATTAATAATAGGGCGATTCAAATGATAAGAATGTATAATACATACATACATGATAAGAATAAAATTGACAAAGTCGAGGTACCCTTCTCTCCAAATATTTCCACAAAGTGGAAAATATGAGGCAAAAATCTGACAGAAAACAACTACTTCCCTGGCTAATGCCACGACGGATATTGAACTACATCGGACAGATATTTGTGCAACGTTCTTCCAAGAAGACTCAATTGCAAGTTCTTATTGTAAATCACCAAAATATTATCCTTCATTAGGCTGGGGATGACCACGTGCAGACATGTTTCGAGGTTCTTTCCTCTCATCAGTGCAAGGGTAGGTCCGACAACTTCGAGTTGTTTTGTCCATACCAAATGAATTATAATCTAGAGGAGTGCTTATTGATTTTTCTGGCGGGTGGCGCTGCGACTGACTCCACTGTAAGTCGCTGCTTCATCCGTAGGGAATTATTAGATAAACAATAAATTATAATTCATTTGGCAGGGATAAGACAACTCAAAGTTTTCGGACCTACCCTTGCATTGATGAGAGGCAAGAATCTCGAAACATGTCTGCAGGTGGTCATCCTCAGCCAAATTTAGGATAATCTTTTGTTTGTCTACAATAAGCACTTGCAATTGAGTCTTCTTGGAAGATCGTTGCACAAATATCTGTCAGATGTAGTTCAATATCCATCGTGGCATAAGCCAGGGAAGTAGTTGTTTTCTGTCAGATTTTTGCCTCATATTTTCCACTTTGTGGGAATATTTAGATAGAAGGGTACTTCGACTTTGTCGATTTTATTCTTATCATTTCGGTATGTCTTCCATCACGCTCAATGCAAATAATGGTTCGCTTGGAAACTTCATTGACAGCGTTTGTTAGAAACTGAGGAGACATAATTAATACACAGTCTCGAATTACTGTCTCCAGGTGTTTGCCATCTCGAAATGGTCTGCGTTTGTAAACTTTTTGCTTCAAATATCCCTAAAGGAAAAAGTCTAGTGGGATCAGGTCTGGAGACCTGGGTGGCCAGGGTTGTTCCATATTACGCCCTTTTATCTCCCCCCGAAATAGTTCCAAGATATGTTTTTTAGCATCTGCCTAATAATGAATTGACACTCCGTCACATTGAAACCATAGGTTCTGTATTTCATTAAGGGGCATTTCATCTAAAACTTGACGTATTTCATCATTTAAAAACTGCAAGTATATCTCTGAAAAACATTGATCTCGGCGTTCTATCACAAACTTTGGGTTTACTGTTGACCACCACCTACAGTTTTGTGAACTGACCACCCCATTTGAGGTAAAAATCGACTCGTCTGTCCATAAAATTTTACAAGGAAAATTTGAATCATCTTCTCGTTGTCCTTGGAACTGAAAAGAGAAATCCAACCGTACGTCAGAATCTCGCTATTTTAAAGTGTTTATGAATTTTGGTGCTTGAACTAATTATTGTGTAATATTTTTCTCACGGCTTCCATTTAGCACCGGTCCAACTACAAATATCTGTTATACTAGTTTGCCTTAAAAAATTGTTGTTAAAATTGTTATTTCCGTAAACCAATAGCACCCCTACGCGCAATCCTCAGAAGTATTCGAGAGACTTGTGTTGTGTTATGCCATGCACGAGCCCGGTGAATATGTGGATCGAACCCACGGCCTCACGCATGCGAGGCGAACGCACTACCAGCCGACCACCACGGCCCATACTTGCTCTACTACATCTTAGCATCCACTTAATTGGGCTTCTTCAACTCTTGGATTATGGGGTCTTTTGAAAGTTATTTGCACTGAACCCGTCGATTGGAACTTTGAGATAATCCTGCTCACAGTAGACTGTTTTGAAGTGATACCTCAGAGGGCGATGTCCAGTGGAAAGACCCGTTACCAATTTCAAGAGTTTCTTGTCTAGCTCGAGAATCTGCTTAGCTTTCCTTGTTTATAGACTCACTATACTTTTCGCTTGTCTTTGCCTTGACACTTTTTTCCGATGATCGATTACCCAGTGTCGCAATTCCTCTTTCAAGTGGGCTTTGGAGAATCCGCAGAAGGAATCTGGGCCGGGAAATTGTGTTTGTCCATTCTCTGGCAAGGCAGTGTGCTTCGTCGTTGCCTCTAATACCTTTGCGACCTATCACCCACATCGAAGTGACCTGGTTTTTACCTGCCAGTTGTCTCAGGGGTTGTTTGCAGTCCCACAAATATGAGACTTAAGAGCTTTCAGTGCTGCTTGGCTATCTGACAATATTTAGATGTTTTCTCTCTGGGTGTTCTTTTCGAGGCACTCCTGGGCACATATCTCTATATCATCTGTAGCTTGAAAGATAGTTCGGGTTTAACCCAGTTCTGTTTGCAAATTTGGTGGTTGTTTATGACCGCTTCAAACTGCATTACGAAGTCGTACCTAACTGGCATGTTTATCTGTCGATTTAGTCATGGCTTCTATGGAAATGTATTCCAAAATCTTCAGATTTTCTGCTTTCAAGTTTTCTGTTTGGCTAAGTCTGAAGGCACTGATTTCTGCTTCTTTCATTACACATAGGTGCAATGTGAGGATGTAAACCATTGAAATTGTATTGATGTAACAATAAGTGTCTTATTATTACATATAGGATTATCGACCGAGTCCACATCCAGGAGTGTTCTTGACTCAGTCAAATGAATGGCTATTTTACCAGTCGTTGACAATTCCTGAGCTGTTCGAATATTCCATGAGTTGGACGTTCAATATTTGCTCGATTTCTGTAAACACACAACTGCCTTAAGTGTGTATCATTATTCAAGTGGAAGAGTAATTTGAAAATCAATTGATCATTGAAACAGCTACTTTTCATGCTCTACCGCGATGGACATTCAATTATATCTTACAGATATTTGTACGATGCTTGTGCTTCATTTTGACACTCACTGCTTGCACTTTATATCCGAATCTCTCAAAAGAATGCATCTTCGAAAAAACTATTGTAATGAAGAACCAACCATAGAACCACTGACATACAACTTACTAGAATACCATGTTGATATGAATTGAATGCAAATATTATCGGAAGACGTTATTTTCCATAGAGTAGAACTTTCTCATTTTTTATCTCAGTTAAAGAGTGGCAGAATCCAAATCAGTGGTTCATGGAGCTATGTGAATAGCTTCAATGGTCACGTGACCTGAACTCTGTTGTTTTCTACGATTGTATTATTCAAACTGAGATGTTTTCTATATTTCTCCTAGTCTCAGGCTCATTGGCCATTGATGTTAATATACAGTGTCGTTCAAAGAGTTGGCATCATATGGGAAACACTCTCATTGATAATTTATTTTGAAATTTGACTTGGCCGTTGAGTTGTGCTTGGAAAAATATGAAAAATTACCTACGCGGATGTGGTGACGTGACTTCCGCTACCTGTCAAAAGTAATATTTTTTTCAAAATAATCGCTGAAAATAGGCTCATTTATTTGAATATTACAATAATCTGTTTCTATTCCAATTTTACACCCATGTTTCTTTATATATTTTTGTTTCGCATAAATACGCCTACTCACAGCGATTATTTTGAAAAAAAATTACTTTTTACAGGTAGCGGAAGTCACGTGACCACATCCGAGTAGGTCATTTTTCATATTTTTCATATTTTTCAAAACACAACTTAACGCCCAAGTGGAATTTAAAATAAATTATCAATGAAAGTTTTTTCCACATGATGCCAACTCTTTAAAAGAGACTGTAGATCAACATATGACTCTTGAATTTCTGGAACAAATATGGAATTCAAGAATTCCACTCCCCTATTCACGAACTTCGAGCATGGAAATTATTTCATTCGCCACCTGATTATACCCTTTTTTGTCAACTTACATTAGCTGTTACGATTATTCTGTATAGCAGCGGTATAAATTTATGAATTAATAAACTTACAGTTACTTACTATCACTCACTTCCCTAAATCCAGCTGTCTCCAGACGACGATAATATACCTTCTTTCCTCGGTGAACTTCTCAAAACTCAAAACTCCTAATGAATGTAATTAGGCATTTAATGTGGTTAACTGCATCTGGAAGTGTTAGTGAGACATGTTTCTTAGATTTGAGATTAGCTAAATGGGTAAGAGTTTAGTTTGGGGAATAAATAGGTGCAGAAAACGACGTGCATAACACCGTCAAGCGACCATGACCCCGCTCCCCGTGCTCACTCCATAGTAGGAGACAGAAGGTGGAAGGAGGGTAACCAGTCCCAATGGAAATATTTTACAGTGCAGGTATGGTCTTGCTATTAATGAAATATGTTCAAGTGTAAACCCAATGGGTGACTGTTTTTTCCATCTCTCAAACTGGAATTGAAAATTGTTTCAGCATCAGTAATTTTTTATTTATTTTTCTGATTCACTCGGCCGTTATTTAATGAAGATCCATAGTAATTGTACAAACTACACAGAAACGATTCGATCTCCACAAATTTATTTAGTCACATGTTTTGTAACACAGTGGCTTCTTCAAGGCTTGAAGTATAAACTGTCAGCCTCGTTTCCAAGGACACCTGAGTATCCTGGGACCCATCCCAAGTAGCACACCTATCTTGGTAAAATATTGGTTTAATATTGTGAACATATTGGCGATATATTTGAAATGCAATATTGGCGAGAAAAAAAATGTGAACATTCGGCGGTATTGGTCCAATATTACTTGAGTAATATTGGCGAAATATTCTTGAAGTAATATTGGCTTCAAAATGTTCGGCGATATTGTTACAATATCGCTAATACAATATTCTGACAATATTGGCACAATATTCAAAAGTTATATTTTCGAGAAGTAAAATGTGAACATTTTGCGATATTGGTCGAATATTGTTTGAATATTTTAGAAATAGTTTTGATGAAATATTCTTGAAGCAATAATGGCCTCAAAATATTTATCGATATTGGTACAATATTTATCGATATTGGTACAATATTTATCGATATTGTTACAATATTTATCGATATTGGTACAATATTTATCGATATTGGTACAATATCATTTGGATATATTGGTGGATGTCAATATACCTTGGCAAATTGCTAAAGGTCTTTTAGTTGATGAAGGTGACACCACAGTCTGCCTTTTGATCGCCATAACCACTGGGTGAGCTGTCTTGAAAACAAGTTACGGGAAGTATTTAATATACTTTCGTAGGTTTTAGAAGACGTTCTATATGTAGAGCCACCTAGCGGATTTTTACCCAGGTTTGATCATGATATAATTTCAATATGTTTCATTGAATATTCGGCCAATATTCAAATTTCATCTCAATCTAGATGTGGGAAACAATATGAAGACAATATTGTTTTAACGATATCAATAAATATTATTGAACCAATATCGACCCAATATTAACTATTAAGATTTGTTGAATATTGGCGAAATGATATTCAACCAATGTGTAATCACACTTGGAGATACAATATAGTTTTTATGCCTAGAATCGATATTAGAGGAATATTGGTATTGCGATATTTATTCTAGATGTTAAAAACGATGTGAACACAATATTGTTTTATCGATATTGGTAAATATCATTCGACCAATATTGACTCAATATGAGTTATTACAATTTGTCAAATAAAGTGGAAATGATATTCAACCAATATTGGAACTTGGAAATACAATATAGTTTTTTTCCCCTATAATCGATATGACTGGAATATTTGGATTGCAATATTTATTCTAGATGTGGAAAACAATATATAACCAATATTGTATTATCGATATTGGTAGAAATTATTCAACCAATATTGACCCAATATTTCGTGTGATAATCTACATTCAAAACTAGTTCAACCAATATTCCACCAATATTATTAATACAATATTGTTTTTTGAATATTCACCCATATTAGACCAATATTGATTTTTCATTCACAATATATCTATATTGGCCCAATATGGAACCAAGATTCAGCCGATATGATGTGCTACCTGGGATATGGTACTGACATTTCTTCGTTTCGCCAGGTTTCCAAGGCATATCTACACCTGGCTTTCTATTATTGTAGGAGGTTATTGAGTTTCTATACGTAGGCTGATCGGAAAAGATATTTTTTTGGGATCATGAGTAACCCAGACTTCTGTGACATTCAACAATTGTATTTGCAGCACTCGCATAGTGAAAACAGCAAGCACCGGAATAGCGTGTAATTGAATATTTAATTAATAGCAAGAGATGTTCTTCAATAAACTTTTTAGAAGAACAGTGTCAGCTAAAGTATCTCGTTATCATCAATTGATTCCATCACTAGGTGACCTCTGACAGCTTCACCTATACATAAAAAGGTACATGGTGACTCGTTATATTATTATTATTCTGCAGGGCTGATTGTTTGGTCTATCTTGTGAGTACTCCAGATCTTATAGAGATATCTTCTGCACTCCTGTGTCCGAAGATACTCATCCTCATTCGAGTCATAGCTTCGCATTCAGGCAAAATCTGGAAGACAGTGTATCCCTAGTAGGTGTTTTCTCAGATAGCAGTGCCCTGTCAGGAGTCCTACCACCTCCCTGAGAGAGTTCCTGGTCAGTTCGTGAAGGTTTCTTGATAGTTTCTCGGTTAGCTCCATCATCATTTTCCCTTGAGTATTGCCTGAGGCATTCTTCCACGAAGATTGATGATGGTTCTTAACTCATTTCTTCATGTCCCGCTTAATGTTCCTTAACAGAATTCCACAGACCTGGTTCTGGTCCAGTGGGAGTTGTTGCTGCATCTGCGCTCATTTCTTTGGCCCATGTGACTTGGTACTCAGACAAGTTTCATCCTGTTTTGTGCTCCTAGGTTGGGGTTTTTGTGTGTCTCTCAAACAAATCTGAAAAAAACCTGCATGATCGCAGGGCTTTTATTGCCGCCTGACTGTTGGAGAGAATGACTATTGGTAGGTTTCTAGAACCCCTCTCAGAATATCTCTCCTGCAATCTGAGGCTTAGACTCATGTCCTACCTCTCAGAGCCAGCTGTATACCGGATTTACCCTCTTGACAGCGTTGATGGAACCCTTGATGTGACTTCCACTTCCCTATCTTCAACGATGTTGGTGTATATTTCATCAAAGGTGTAGGTTGGAGTCATTTTGTTGTTGAATAAAATCAAGGTAGGATTGTTCTGGAAAAATTGTTTTATAGTGCCATTCAAAACAGCTCTATCAAATCATAAGGTTTCTTATAGAATAACAGTTTTTTATGTTTTTATTGACACATAATTATTGTATAACTCAACGCCATATTTATTTGAGGGTTTGAGCATTTGCAAGTGGCCGCCATTGTTCACGAAAAATATTTTCGAATATAAAAACATCAATTTGAAACAATTATGTACCTTTTATAAAAATATAGGGCGTTATACCCTATTTATTTAATTAATCGATCATAATCTAATAGACATACCAATAAAATAGTTTTTTAACTATCACATAGAGACATTTTATGGAGAGGATATAATTAGTTATAAGCTATATGTTAAAGAAACAAAATATTTTATAACTTGGGCATATTTTGGTTGTATACGTACTGTATTAGGTCAAGGGCGATATAGAATATTTGTGATTTTATTAGATATTTTGTATAGCAGTTTATAAAACTCTTATATAAAAGATTTTGCTACGTGGGCAGTGTTTATGGGGGAGTATTGTTATTATTTTTAATGAACCTAAAACCAGTAAACACATGGTTGCTTCATAACAAACACTGATAGCTTGATTATGTTTTTTCTTCAATTATATGGATATAAATTTCAACTGAGTAAATCCCTTCATGAAGAAGAAGTTATGTGGGAAAGATTATATGAATATCACTGGTTACTGTTTCTAGCAAAATTTTCCATTCACACCAACTTTTGAATACATTTCTCAAAGTATTTTCGATAGCCGCCCTTGTTGATGTTCGGTGGTACGCCGCCAATGTCATCTTTGCGGATTATACGGCGTAGAAGTAACTCCGAAAGTTAACAAGACTTTGCACTCAGCAATCTCTTAGTGGCCACGAAGACATTATAGACGTAGTCTCGTGGATTAGCACCCTCCCGTCTTCATACTAATATATGACCAGTATGACATGAACTGGAATACCATCGACCTTTCTACCTGAGCCTGATGATGACATACTAATGATCATTGGCGAAACGGTCCACGCCTCCTCAGTTAATCGAAAAAGTCAACTCTTTGTATTCTCCTGACAAGAACGTCATGCATAGGAGCTGCTGTCTAGTCGAGGTTTGGAACATCTGCGCTGAGTTGCTGCAGTTTCGTGATGTCAGTGTACTTTATACAATGTCACGTGACTATTTGAAATGTTACCTAACGGTGGATGGTAATTTTCTTATGTTCCGTCGTACTTCCTTTCACTTATGTGGTAAAACTGAATTGAGGTGGATCTATCTTCAAGTTGATGCGGTGGAAATTACTTGATATATCCCTGAAATAGTAGATCCATTTATCATCGAAATCTCAAATGATTATGGGGTTCACACAGTCAAACATAATTTTTTTGTTTTCATTCATGAAAGAGTATACAGTGCTTGCCAAAAGTGCCACCTTATGTAAAATTTGAAAGAGACACGATCGTCAATTGAAACTGAAAAGGATGGGATTGATTAAAGTATTTTTTGCACTATGAATTGAGGTTTGTTTGTTGATTAACAAAATAAAATTACTATACCAGGAACAAACCACTTTTTGAAAGTGACTAAAAGAACAAAATAATTTCTTCTTTCCCCATATACATGTATAACTCCACACAGATTTCTTTTTACCAATTATTCTCTATTAAAACAATTACAACTTTATAGGAGTCGTCGTATAATAAAATCAACCTGGAACCTAATAATAACAATGTTACAATATTGACTAACTACTTAGCCAAAAAATCTTACATTGAATAATAACTCTGACGGACAAGCTAATCCTTTTTTGAAATGTATTACCCAAAAACAAGACTTTATTTCGGGAGGTGATGATGACTAAGACTATCTTTACACCCAAAAGAGAACTCTTAGACACATTTCTCCTGCTGGAGTCAGGTATTCCCGTAGGCCACTGTTTAAAGCATGGACTTATAAAGTCCATGGTTTAAAGCACAAAGAATTTTGCTCTTATGGTGGATTTATGCAGCAGACATAAGTTTTATGTCATAAAGAAGAATATTCGTCAATGATTGGTTGGTCCGTTTATTCCAACCAATCATTGACGAATATTCTTCCTTATGACTTAAAACTTATGACTTTTGACTACTGCATAAATCCACCATTAGCATGCCTATTTATTTGGAAACAGATTCGTAAATATTGTTATGTTATACTTCAGGCTTTCAATCCTATCAACAACACAAATGAAAATTTCAAATATCGATAGTAGAAAGAAGTTATCCAACCACTTTCTATTTACTATAGAAAAATTAAAAGGAGAGATTGAGTTTCATAAAGAAGTGAAAAAACTACTTCTCCAAAAAGTATATTATAACTTGAATTAATATTTGATGGATATCCTCGCAGCTCACTTCTAAATAAAAAACTTTTTTGTATTATGCCATATCTTAATGTGTCTAAGTTGTTGAAGTGTTTGTGTTTTATGTTTTGTTACAAAAAGTGTGATGATTCATTTCATTTTCAATAAGAACTTCAATCTTAACTATACTAGTATAATGTGTTTACTGCATTTAATTTCATTCTTTTCTTTTTCATTTTATTTTTTCTTACTTAGTTCAAGTCTAGATTTGTCAACGTTGATTGATATTATATGACTATAAAGCATTTCTGATTCTGATTACTCTATTTTGTGTTTTTTTTTTTCTTCAAAATTATTGATATTGTTGCGAATCTCACTACTCGGTATAAATCTTAATACATCATCCTGTAGGCCCCCAATGTTTATCATTGCGTAGATAACAATGATCGATTATGGCGAATCCTGTTTATTAATGGCTTTTCTCTGATTTTTTTTCATAATGAGATCGAAGATTTCAGCTGAGTCAATAGCTGAATAATTTAAAAATTCGATTTTGGACGAAGGTAAATACAAAAAAGGGTAAAGATGTGATATTCATGAAAACATAAAAACAGCTAGAAAAACTCGATAATAAAAGACTTAATTTCATGGATGTTTAGGTACAGAAGCTGCTCAAAAACGATGCACTCCATTGTATACCTGGAATTCAATTATGCACACTCTTTAATATTTGATTTTATTCGGAAAGGGAATTTGGTCCTGATTCTGACTACAGCTCGGAATATACAGAGCGAATTCCGGATGTTTTAGTGAGGCGGTTTTTGATTTTTTTTTTTTTTTTTTCAATGAGGTGATTCTAGTTTTTGTTGGGAAGTCATTTCTCATGTTTTCTGAATTCAGCGTCATGTTCTCCCGGTTTTAGAAAATATACCTTCGCGGTATTTGATTTTGTAGCAAACTTTGAGAAATGTTTTATATAAACTTTGATGTTGAAAGTCCAACATGTTTGTAGTCATCCTGTATAAAATAATCAATAACATACAAATCATTCCATCTACTATGGTTTTCATCCAAATCGGATTCTTCATTTTCTTATTATTATGGGTTCAAATTTTGTCACTCCCACAAATATCAAATAAAAATACTATAAGGGAATACAGACATCTATATCACAGCAGAAGAGAATCATTGAAAATAACCTCTGTTCTTCTACAATAGCATCGTATTATTGCGAAGCGAAAATATAAAAAATAGATTCTCACCCCAATGCGGAGGCAGGGCTATATGCCACTGGCCATTTGTTCTGGTCCACACCACCCTAAATCGGGAAGGACACACTCATTGACCGTGAATATTATTTATTGCAAACTTCAACTAATGCAACTGTTGTTTTCATTCATTTTTATCGATTCGGGGTTTGGGGATCAAAACTGAACTTGGAAATCTACGGGTAAAACAATTCTACTACAAAAATCTTGTATGTGAGATAGAATGCAATTTTTCATTTTCACATTTTTTCTTTCAAGTTAGGTTCTTTTTACAATATCTATCAGATGAAGTTCAATGTCCAGCGTTGCTTCAGCCGGAGAAGTAGTTGTTTTCTGTCAGATTTTACAAAAAATAGTTTCTTTTCATTTCAACTATCTGAATGAAAATGAAAAGTTTCACTTTCGGATTTTTCCTTTCAAGTTATATAGGATCTTTTAACAATATATTCAAGATGTAGTTCAATGTCCTCCGTGGCTTTAGCCTGGGAAGTAGTTGTTTTTTGTTAGATTTAACAAAAAAGTAACCTAATTTTTATCGTAGGTTGTGTCCGTTTCCAGAGGATTAATGATTGGTTCAATTTATAATTGAGAATGTTTCCCTTTTCAACATGAATATGTTCCAAGCGACTAAATATTATCTCCAACAGGAACTGATTTTTTCATTATTGACAAAACTTCAACACTTCATAACTCAATAAAAAATTTTTGGGGAAAATGATTTCTACAAAAAGCCGTCCAATTATTGAACTTTGAATTTAAGTGATACCTGTCAACTCGATATGACAGTTGGTTCAAAGATTTCTATTTATTTTTTGACAATAAGTATTGTAGGAGAAAAAGACAGTGTACATATTCATAAAAACGAGTACAAATAGGAATAAAATACAAATAAAATAAATGCTCTAGAATTCAATAGAGTATACCTTTGAATAAAGTCCAATATAATATATTTTATAATGTGAAACATGCTCTAAAATTGAATGATCATATTACTGCATTCCATTTAAAAATTCATTCATGTTATGTGGACATAAGTTTGCTAGATAACTTTTCAACTGATATTTGAACGTCTTTTCACATTTTATGTTCTTTATAGTGGTATGTGATTGAAAATATTTGAGTCAATTCTGTCTGAAGCTCTTTATGTGACGTTCAGTCTGCTTAGAGGCAAATGTCGATCATTTCTATTTCGGGTATTGAAGGTGCACATCCTTATTTTTATAGAACATATTTCAATACCTTGGAGATCTAAAGAACAGTCAAGCTTAGAGTTTTCAGTTTTCTGAAAGTCTCTCGAAATGATTGATCTTGATTCAGGCCAATTATGGCTCTTAGATTTTGTTTTGATCAACAAAAGCATTTCGACAAAACAAGTCTCTCCAGAGGTATACTCTATGCCTCATCCGACTCTCAACTTCTTCCTAATACAACTGTACAAGTTGATGCTTTAGTAATCTTGGAAGCACTGACTCAGTTTTTTCAGAGAAGTTTCAGATTTCCTTGAGGCTGACGCTCTCTCTTTCAGAGATATCGTCAGAATATCTGGCATGTTATTACCTATCTCGTTGACATATAAAATAAAGGGAATTGGGCTCAATACCGACTCATATCAATTTGAATTCGCGACGAGAGGACGAGAGGACAGATAGAATTGAATATTTTTCCTGGTGATCAACTGATACATATTAGGCCTTGCTTTACCAAATGGATCCATACAGTCAAGACAAGCATCCCTGATTTCAAACTCGAAAATTTGACAAAGTAATACATTGGGGTCGTCTTGGTCGAAAGCACGGCTCAGATCACAAAAACACCTATATAGGTTATTGAATCATTATAAAACTGATTAAGTGCAGTATTTGTGGACTTTCCGGATCTGAAACTGTGTTGCCTATATGACAGTATATTGAGATTATTCAAATATTTGAATAACCTTTCCAATAAGCAATACCAAGCAATACCCAAAAACTTTAGAGGAGCTAGAACTTATGGTAAGTTTTCTATCACTTCAGTTAAGCTTTTTATGAACTGGAATAACTTTTGCAATTCTCAAAGCACTTAGAAACCATAAGTACAAGAAATATTTACTAAATACTGCAGATGTCATTGAATAACTTCCTGTTATATTCTGTCTTGCCTCACGGTATTAATTCTTGAGTGGATTCGTTTTGATTTCGAGAGCTCCATAAATCCTTTCTGATGAGTGCGTTAGCACGAAACAGCTGTCAAAGGTTAGAACTCTCGGAATTAAAACGAAATATACTCTATTTTCACTTAGATTCTGCTTGCGTTCCTCATAACGTATTAGAAACTTGATTGAACCTTGGGTTGGTCAGAACAACGAATTGTTGGCTGCCTGTCAATTTGTGGACAAACCTCTACTTTTGGATTCCTTGGTTCGTGTCAAATTAAGTTTCAACTAGTGACTGCAGATGTCATTGAATAACTTCCTGTTATATTCTGTCTTGCCTCACGGTATTAATTCTTGAGTGGATTCGTTTTGATTTCGAGAGCTCCATAAATCCTTTCTGATGAGTGCGTTAGCACGAAACAGCTGTCAAAGGTTAGAACTCTCGGAATTAAAACGAAATATACTCTATTTTCACTTATATATATATATATATATATATATATATATATATATATATATATATATATATATATATTTCCAGACATTGTCTCAACAAAGTTTTTCTGGCAACAGGAAAAATATGAGAATTTAACAAGTTTCCTAATATAGCAATGAAAATATTATATTAGATTAGATACATTTAACGACCAAATAACTATATATTTTTGCACACTTTGCATGACGTAAATTGAATATCTAAAAAAATGTATTCATTTATTGATCAAAATTATCGATATAAACAATTATATCATAAATATATCTCTTGAGTGATGGTCATTTTGAAAATCGGATATAAACATACCATTTTATGAACAAATGGGGTACTTTTTTGCTTACTTTGCCCAGCATGAGTTGAATATCTAAAGAAATATGTTCATTTATTGATCAAAATAATCAATATAAACTATTATATCGTTTATATATCTCCTGGGTGATGATTATTTTGAAAATCAAATGTAAACGTGTCATTTATACATGTTTACAAAAATTGTCCCTTCAGAGTTTTTTTGGTAGGTATTAGACGAAATGTGCATATTTTTCATTCCTCATAATATAGTTATGAAAATGATTCATTCAAGTTGATACATTTTACGATCAAATAATTATGTATTTTTGCATACTTTGCATACTTTGCCTTGAAAAATATGTTCAGATATTGATCAATATAATCAATATGAAGTGTTCTACCCAACGATAGGTTTCGCTGCTATTGAAGTTACGAAGCATCATCTCAAACTCAGTAACAGTATATGAATACTATCAAAAGCTTTTGTGAATTGTCCATTAGTTATTGGACCTCTTGGGTTACCATGATAACATGCACAGGTCTAATAGGCTGCTTAGCTTCTACAATATACCATGATAACCATTTTAGTCTTTGGACATTATGCAAAATACGTCATTTTGCTAATGACAATATGATCAATGAAGTATGACGTCGATTCAACGCTGCTTAGCACAAATCGCCTAAAGGACCGTAGTCTTGGGAACATGACTTTTTAATCACTTACTTGATTGTATATTATGATACGTTCTTTGGACATTGTGCATAATACGTCATTTTGATGATGAAAATTAGATCAATGAAATATGACGTTGATACAACGCTGAATCTTGGGACTTATCGCCTCAGAAAAGACCGTCGTATTGATAGATAGATAGATAGATATATTCTTTATTGCCTGATTTTCTATTATACAATAGATGAGACATTGTCGAAATAAATAAATATATATATGGGAGTGGTTACTTACATAAAATATACAGACGTATAAACACTTAATACATACCTAATAATAAAAACAATAGACAGTAAATAATAAAAATAGCATTTAAATATTGCTAGAAGAGTGCATCTCCTAATTGTTACCAACGTAACTTTCAAACTCTTTCAAATTGTAAAAACATTCGTCATGAAGGATCTTCTTTAATCGTCTCTTGAATATACTATAGGATTCACTATCCTTAATGATAGCCGGAAGTTTATTATAATATCGAATGCCACAATTAATGGGAGCTTTTTGATTAAACGAGTGATTTCTTCTTTCTAAAACAAAATTATTTTTGTGTCTTGTATCGTAATTGTGGATGTCACTGTTTCTCATTAGTTTATCTTTATTGATGTAGATGTAACTGAGCAATTTTAGTAAATATATTGAAGAGACTGTCAAGATTTTATGGCGTTTGAAAGTTTCGCGACATGAAGATCTATAGGGTAGATTAAATATTAACCTCAGAATTCGTTTCTGTAAAACAAAAACTCTTTGCACATCACGTCTCTGACCCCAGATTATGACACTGTAGGTGATAGCAGAGTAAGCATAAGCATAGTATACGTTCAAGAGGGTGTTTCTGTCTAGCATGGATTTGAGTACGGTCAATAAATAATAACATTGATTAATTTTTTTACAGACACCATCAATTTGTTTCTCCCATGTGAAATTACTGTCAAACGTTGTTCCCAAAAATTTCACCGATTTAGAGGTTTCAATAATGGACTCATTGAATGCAATTAAACATTTCAAAGGTGTTTTATACAAGCTGCAATATTCTATACATACAGTTTTCTTCAAATTTATAATAAGCCTATTTCTAGAACACCAGTTTTCAAATTCAATAAAAGTATTGTCAATTTTTTTTAGAAGATTCTGTTCCGAATGATCAGTTATAACCATGCATGTATCATCTGCATACATAAACACTTCAGCTTGTGTTATATAATGAGATAGGTCAATAATGTATAATAAAAAAATTAGGGGCCCAAGAACACTGCCTTGTGGGGTACCAATATCAATATCATATTCTTTGGAGATAACGTCGTCAATTTTCACGACAATTTTTCTGTTTTCTAGGTAGGAGAGAAACCAATCATTAAGACAACCACGTATGCCTAATGCATTCAACTTATCAGAAACAAAAGATTTATCAATTGGAAACATAAGTTTTGAATCAGTTACTTGACATATGTTATAATATACTATTTGGACAATGAGCATGTTACGTAATTTTGATAATGAAAATATGATCATTGAAGTATGACGTTGATACAACTCTGAAAATTGGGACTTATCGCCTCAGAAAATACGTTTAATGGATACATATTGATGATGTTGACCATCATGCATAAGACGTTAAGTTTATGTTCCACATATGTAACAATTTAAAAAATGTTCACCGGGTAGGTACTATAGTCTAGAGTCATGAGTTTTTTTACAGAAGTGGCAATTGATATCCAGTTGTGTTAAAAGAACTTGCTGACTTGGAATTTTGGCAAGTCAATTTTTGACGATCGAATTGAAATAACAGAAAATGTCAATGGAAAACTCACTAATTTTCACTGTTTCTAAGAAGTGCCAGTTGTCGACTGGAAATGGAAATTGTGGATTTGAAATGGTAATTCTCTTTCCAAATATCAAACTTTTCTAGAAGAACCAAAGTTCATGCTACTTCTACGATTTCATAGTCCCATACTTTCGCAATTTCTCTGTTTTTCATCTTTATGTCATATGGTCGCTTTGATAATCACAACAGCAAAAAAGTTGTGTAGCGTCGTGTGGGTGATCTAAACATTGGAATAACTATAAATATTGCACGAGAAGTATCGAAAACCCAGGCAACTTCGCTGATCCCGATGTCAAATGAGTTAGCTCCATCATTCCAGTCCCTATCGGCATTAGCTGTTCAATTATGTCCAATTACGTCAATAGATTACATCTCCTCTGCTACTGTGTAATCCCAAAGAAGTTGTAAAGGAGCAGAAATTCGATTTTGGACGTTTCAGGTGAATTTGGGGGAAGGTGGCGTGTGATTATGATGTTCGTAGGGGTGAAATTGTGGTCTCTCGACCATTTCTCGGTATTATCGGCAAGTAATGGCGGCACAGTGTCGTAAATGCAGCTGATGCCCAAGACGATACCCGGTCCGTCTGACCCGAGTGCCCAATCATACGTTGAATCATTTATTAGGAGTTATTCCGATATAGGGTGATTGCAAACAGAAGGATTGGGTCTGTTCCGATCATGATGTATTTTATGTTGTCTGTAGATTACAGATTACATTCTCGACAGATTTTATTTAGGGACCTTGATTTACCCATTAATTTATTCATTTATTTAGCAATGCTAATCATCACAGAAGAAAACACAGAAAAAAATAAATCATACAATAGTTGTTCTCATAATGACATAAATATATCGAGTTACAGTTATATATTAGGTAAGTGTTATGGTAATAAAATCAACGTAAATCCAGATACGCACAAGACTACCTAGTCAGATTAAATACAATCTCCGCAGACTGAATCTCCAGTCATCTGAGATTATTCATGATGTATAAGCCTCTGAAGAATCTAGCCACTCGCGCTAGCGAAACATTAGGAAGAAATTTCCAAAAACGAAGGCCTTTAACCCGAGTGAAAATTGTGACACTGTGCGGTAAAATAAAATTCATTTGTTTCTCTTTCTGAATGTCAGCCTATTTAAAGGAAAAGGATAACAAGAATTAATTTATTATAAATTTGAGTATCTATCCCGGGATTTATCAGGTAATAAGGTTTGAATTTTTTAATTTGTAACGGATTCTATATCTGAATATATTCTCTAATGGACTGAACTATTATAAATGAAGTTTTACTAAATTGGAATGAACGTGTCAAACTTGACAGTTTGCAGAATGAGTGTCAACCGAGACACAATAAATCAACGAAGCCATTTGTGAATATAGACGTAACACTAATAATAATGAACAGTCGTTACCGACCGATGAAGAACCCTTTACTCCCATAAACACCTAACTACGTAGGCTCAATATGGCAAGAACCTGTCAGAAAACAACTACTCCCCTGGCTAAGACCACGACGGGTATTGAATTAAATCTAACAGCTACTTGTGCAACGTTCCTCAAAACATCAGAGGACGCAATTGCAAGTGCCCTCTATGACCAACCAGCAGAATAATGTTTTGATTTGGACGGGGTGACCACCTGCAGACTAGTTTCGAGGTTGTTGCCTCTCATCAGTGCAAGGGCAGGTCAACACAGACAGCACTGAAGCCATCTGTTCCCCGTCCAAACCAATACACACTCCGCTGATTATTCAATTCTGGTTCACGAGATGAAAGCAGTTTCTAGGCCGCTCCACCTAGCGAGCAGAGCAAGAACACTCCGATCTCCGGGTTGAGAGATTTAATCGAAGAAGACAGAAATCTTTGGGAGATCGTTTGCTAACGAACAGTCGTTACCGACCGATGATGAACCCTTTACTCCCACAAACACCTAACTACGTAGGCTTATTATGGCAAGAACCTGTCAGAAAACAACTACTCCCCTGGCTAAGACCACGACGGGTATTGAATTAAATCTAACAGCTACTTCAATTTAATTCAATACCCGTCGTGGTCTTAGCCAGGGGAGTAGTTGTTTTCTGACAGGTTCTTGTCATAATAAGCCTACGTAGTTAGGTGTTTATGGGAGTAAAGGGTTCATCATCGGTCGGTAACGACTGTTCGTTAGCAAACGATCTCCCAAAGATTTCTGTCTTCTTCGATTAAATCTCTCAACCCGTAGATCGGAGTGTTCTTCCTCTGCTCGCTAGGTGGAGCGGCCTAGAAACTACTTTCATCTCGTGAACCAGAATT
The DNA here is from genome assembly GCA_944452925.2 of Chrysolina oricalcia. Lineage (NCBI taxonomy): Eukaryota > Metazoa > Arthropoda > Insecta > Coleoptera > Chrysomelidae > Chrysolina > Chrysolina oricalcia. The sequence continues at coordinate 5,884,975 of OX101809.2, read as the reverse complement.
GACTAATCAGCGGAGTGTGTATTGGTTTGGACGGGGAACAGATGGCTTCAGTGCTGTCTGTGTTGACCTGCCCTTGCACTGATGAGAGGCAACAACCTCGAAACTAGTCTGCAGGTGGTCACCCCGTCCAAATCAAAACATAATTCTGCTGGTTGGTCATAGAGGGCACTTGCAATTGCGTCCTCTGATGTTTTGAGGAACGTTGAACAAGTAGCTGTTAGATTTAATTCAATACCCGTCGTGGTCTTAGCCAGGGGAGTAGTTGTTTTCTGACAGGTTCTTGCCATAATAAGCCTACGTAGTTAGGTGTTTATGGGAGTAAAGGGTTCATCATCGGTCGGTAACGACTGTTCGTTAGCAAACGATCTCCCAAAGATTTCTGTCTTCTTCGACTAATAACAATATTATGAATTCAACAAAATGTAATGCATCAGCTCATGAATGAAAAATGAAACCTCATTTATTATAATAAGTAAAAACAACACCTGGACATGTTTTAAAGAGAAACATTCTCAATTGAAAATTGAATCAATACATGACTCCTCTGGAAATGGAAAAACCCTACGATAAAATTGAAGTTACTTTTTTGTAATATCTAACAGAAAACAGCTACTTCCCCGGCAAAAGCCACGCTGGACATTGAACTACATCTGATAGATATTGAGAAAGACCCTATATAACTTGAAAGAAAAAATCTGAAATTGAAAATTTGCATTTTCATTCAGATAGTTGATTATTTATTAAATGTCCAGTTTCCATTGGAGATTCTTATCTATGAATGAGATAAGGGAGAATGTTATTCAGAAGTATCACTCACAGAAATTCGCTCATTCCATTGAAGCATGAATTGCATCTCTTTCGCTAGGCCTCCAATACATTTTGGTAGACAAAAATCTATTTCACTCTTCTAAGATCATCAGGGAGGTCGGAAGAATTGGAAAACATACTCTTCAGAAGCAATTTCACACTGTAATGAGGAATTGTTGGACTATTTCTTGTGCGGTGAAACTTTGAAAATATTTTTCTGACATAAAACCTGTACAATTAGTAGTAGATATTTATTCCAGCTGACGTGGGGGCAATAGAAGAATTGTAGTTTTCAATTTCAATTGAATTTCCTCCCATTATTTCAGTAGCTATATATTTTTTGTTTTGTAAGGATATTTCCACATATCCTTCAGCGACACTACTGGATTTCCATCTTCCATGTCTCTTCAAAATGTGCATATCAACACCAGCATCAGCAAGTAGAGATGCGGATGATCTTCTAAAACAGTGACCTGTATTTTGTGATGGATTTGGAAGCTCCAGAAACGTTGCAATTTCTTTTGGAATGCGCCCAAAAGTATTGATACCAATTGGTTGGGAAAAACATTTTCCATTTTTATATAAAATAAAAAACCGGTCATGGACTATATTTTGAGGTCGAAGTCGAACATATTTTCGGACGTTATTCAAGCAGTCAAAAAGTATTCTTCATTAACTTATGTCAAAAAATATACATATATCTTGAACAGGGAAATCATGTGAAAAAAAAATTATTGTTCAAGTCAGCATCTAATACGCCGAAAGCAACTTGGAATATTGTAAATCATTTACTTAATTAGGATCAAGAATATTTCGGATTTGAAATGCTAATTGGTGATAATATCACTAATCCACAAGAAATTGCCAACAATTTCAAAACTGTTTTTGAATATGCTAAATATGAATATTTTCAGTATTATAAACTCTGTCAAAGTGACAATTGTGTTTTTTAAAAATTTGTTCTTAACAACATATAATATTTTTGGGAAAATAAAACTGATCTGATCTAATCGAAACTAACAATGTCTTCTGATATAAAACATTATTTTTGTGGTAAACCGACTCGTATCCAAATTTGATTCTACGTATGAATTGTGTTTGAAGGAATATTTTTTTCACACTGATGAAACTGCTGCTCCTCGATAATACATTGTTTACATTGAACTGTCAGAAACAGTTAGATCTACCTGCGTATGAGATCTTGAGTGAAGGTTCAGAATCAATTTAATCGATGTAGTACTATAATTTCTATTGATCTTGTTTTGTCAGAAATATACAGGGTGTTAATTAAGTACGTTGACAAACTTCGGGAGGTGATTCTTTGAAGGTTTTCAGGACGAAATGTTCATATAAACATATGTCCCAAACGGCTTGGTTTTCGAGATACAGGGTGATAAAAATACATTTTTTTCAAGATTTTTTAGAGTTAACTTCGACATTTTCTACAATAATCAGTTCAAATTAGGCAAGTACAATCCATTCAATAGTACGCACGATACAAAATAATGCATTTCTCAAATAATTCACAGGGTCCTCCTTTTTTCAGAGTCAGGCTTTGTTCAACCCTTCAGAATTTTTTTTCCGCCTCCACTGACATATTATGAGAAAGGAATAATGAATGTTGTTTCATTTAACATCTTTTTGCTCCCTTGATGTTTTTCATTTACTTGTACGGTTCAGGAGTTACAATGAAAATATTAACGCAAACATTTTCCAGTAACGCATAACATAAAGAAATTTGAGAAGCAAATAGTCTAACAAACTTGAAGGGTGATTCTTTGAAAGGTTTCAAGATGAAAAGTTCATATAAACATGTCCCAAGCGGCTTGGTTTTCGAAGTACAGGGTGATCAAAATACATTTTTTAGGAGTTTTTGGAGTTTACTTCGAAATTTTCGACAATAATCGATCCAAATTAGTTCAAATTGGACAGGTACAATCCATTCAATAGTGCGCATGATATAAAATAATTCATTTCTCGAAGTGTCATTGCCACTCTCCAAAGATTAGCGCGTGACGCAATACGTCATTTTGTTCTCATTACACAAATAGCTATTTTCTGCTCGTGTAGAGAAAATGTAATGTTATGGAGCTCCCATACATTTTTTACCATAACTCAGGTTGAATATGTATTGCACAAAGTTAATTATGGCAAAATAATTTTGGACATTTTCAATAGTGAATAACTTTATTATCAAATACTAGAGCAAAGTAACATAAATTCCCTAGGAATAAAATTAAGTTCAGAAAAGGACCATTATTGAAATTGATATGTCAGAGCAGCTGCTGGAAATGGCCACCGCCAACTTCAATGCATGCGTTTATGCGCCTAACCATAGACTGGCGGACACGCTCAAAAATACCAGGAGAGTTTCTTATAATTCCGCATGACTCCTGTATGCGATTCCTCAGGTCTTCTTCACTTTGAACTGGAGTTCGGTACACTAATGATTTAAGGTGCCCCCAGAGGAAAAAATCAAGTGGATTCATATCGGGTGACCTTGGTGGCCAAAGTTGTGGCCCACCACGCCCAATCCAGCGATCAGAATAATTCTCTTCTAAATATTGGCGTGCAACCAATCTGAAGTGTACTGGAGCACCATCATGCATAAACCAAATTCCAATTCTTTCCCTCAGTGGGATCTCTTCTAGGAGTCCAGGTAAGATGAATTCAAGAAAATGTCGATAATGGTCACCATTGAGTCTATGAGGCAGAAAATGTGGCCCGATAAAGAAATTCCCTACAATTCCAACCCAAACATTCACAGAAAACGTCTCTTGAAAATGGTTTTCAATCACGGCGTGTGGGTTTTCATCAGCCCACATATGATTGTTGTGAAAATTAATAATGGCTTTACGGGAAAAGCATACCTCATCGGTGAATAACACTTGAGATAAAAACCATGGATTTTCCAACAATTTATTTTGAATCCAAGTGCAAAAAGTTAATCTCTTTGGAAAATCCCTTGGCAGAAGAGCTTGAACACGCTGTATGTGATAGGGATAAAGTTGTTGCTCTTTTAAAATTTGCCATACCAATACATGGGTTACGTTAAACTGTGCCGCAATTTGTCTTGTACTGGTGTCTGGATGCTGCTCAATTTCGTTAAGTACAGCTTCTTCTATCTGAACTGTTCTAACTCTCCTGGGTCTTCCTATGAGAACAGCAGACCTCTTGAAAGTACCCGTTTCACGAAGACGGGAGTGAATATTGATGAACATTTGTGTGCTGGGAATATGACGTTGTGGAAATCTTTCTAGATACATTCGTCTGGCGGCACGAGCGTTACCATCAGCCATTCCATACATTTCTGAATTTGTATATTCAACCATTTTATCCAAAGGAATATTGAATGAATCTGCTTTATAGCTTGCACTAATGAAGAATTAACAATGAGACAGTTTCTCAACTTTCGATAACTGTCAAGTTGTTGATATTTAAATAAAGGAATTAATATCAAAGCCCACTTTGCTATTTTTATGAATTCAAATTGATTACAAAATTTCTGCGTTACTGCAGAAGAAAAAACAAACCGAAATTTCTGATAAAATAATGTACTCCGTACGGAAACAAAAATTTGTTTGATTTAGTTTTTCGGAGTTATGACCAGAGATTCATAAATGAAAATCAAATGTGTAATGATCTGCGACTATTAGATAAACCCTATTAACTATCTTCTATTACAGGATTACCTTTCGGAAGTTTTTTATGTTGAAAAGGAAACGTTCAATTGAAAACTAAAAAATTTCTTTTTTTAAAATAACAAACAATTTGTATGAGTTCTCTATCAAGACTGATGGGTAAAAACATTTTTAATCAAATATCTCAATGAAAATGCACATTTTTACCATCAGAATCTTCAGGTTGGAAGTTAAGGTTTTCCCAATATCTGTCAGATCTAGTTTAATATCCAGCGTACCGCAGTGACGGGGAGATAGTAGTTTTCTGTTAGATATCACAAAAAGAAATCACATCTTTACAATAACAAGCTTTTATTTAGCTTCACTTGTAACTAACTAACAAACAATTTAATAAAAGTTGAATTTGACCCACTTCTAATACTCCAATTAATTTGAAATTTGGCAGGTTTCCGTAATTCCGGTGACAATGCATTAAAAAAATGTTTGTTAAAAAACAAAATGGCGGGCGGCTCCAATATGGCGGACGAGTTTTGTGATTATGATCCGATTCTGTTCAAAATTGGTATGTGATGGTTTTTGGGTTGGAGATTTTCAGTTTCACATAAAAAATAAACTAAAATGTTAAAAATGAAAATTATAAAAAGAAAACATTTTAAAGTTTTTATACAATACACTGAAAAGGAAAAAATAATTCATTTCATTGTTTGATCTAGGTAATCTTGTACAGAAAGATTTTGATACTCACAGAATAACCTACAAAAAATGAAACAAATTATTTTTTCATTTTCAGTGCATTTGTATAAAAGCTTGTCTTTATATTTTTTATTGTATAATTTTTATTCATCGTAGATTTTTCTAATTCTGAAAAAATATTTCCATCAATTTACAATAATTGAAAATGTTTAATTTTCAAATTTTCTAATGTTATGCCACACTGGAAAATGTTTAAATTAATATTTTCATTATAGCCTCTGAACCGTACAAGTGAATGAAAAAATGCAAGATATCAAAAAGATGTTAAATGAAACAACATTGATTATTCCTTTCTCATAATATGTCAGTGGCGGCGGAAAAAAAATTCTGAAGGGTTGAACAAAGCTTGACTCTGAAAAAAGGAGGACCCTGTGAATTATTTAAGAAATGCATTATTTTGTATCGTGCGCCCTATTGAATGGATTGTACTTGCCTAATTTGAACTGATTATTGTCGAAAATGTCGAAGTTAACTCTAAAAAATCTAGAAAAAAATGTATTTTTATCGCCCTGTATCTCGAAAACCAAGCCGTTTGGGACATATGTTTATATGAACTTTTCGTCCTGAAAACCTTCAAAGAATCACCTCCCGAAGTTTGTCAACGTACTTAATTAACACCCTGTATATTTACATGCATCTAATTGGTGAGAAAAGTAGTCTTTCTAAATACAACTCGTTTTTCATTTGTCATCTGATAACATTTTCACCAATAAAACTTCTTTATTTAAGGCAAAAACAAACAAGCAAACCAAATTTATATAAAAACACTACCGACTCGCAATTTTATTAATCTGGGCTGTTTTGATTCGATAATTTTATGAGCTAAAGTAAGTGCATGTAGAGTGATAGAAGCGTTTATATCCAGATATTCTATTTCAGAAATAATAATAATAATAGCAATAGATTTTATTGACAGAAATAGCTATAACAGTTAAAATTGAAGTATAGCAAAGAACAAAGAATATCATATCAAATGAAAGGATTCAATGTATGACCATGTTAAAGTACCATATCAGACCTTGCTCTTCCATTCGACCGTCCAAATGTTATTTGATATTAGGTCATATTTAGGCAAGCCTGTATGGAATAGAGACTTTAGAGAAAACCATACGTTCACACAGTTTGATTTGATTTTGGGTACAGTTGTCTCATTGTGACACAGGATGATTTGCATAGGATTTGGACGTGTTTACCAAACCTCAATTCAAAGTCAAACCAAAGTCCAAGATTTTTATATTCATGTACGGTAGGTACTGGTGAACTCTTTATTTGTATATCCATTGCTTACTCAACTCCATGTCGTCTGTTACCAAAGAATTTGATTGACGATTTGTCAGGATTCAGCTACAAGTTATGACAACTAGTTTATTGAGGTCATTGTTGATCTTCAGAGTAGTTTCATTTAGTTTATTATGATAGAATTAAAGGACTAATTGGGTGTCATCGGCATAGTTGAACATTTCACAATGACTCGTAAATTTTTTGACGTCCTAGATATAAACAGAAAAGAGAAGCGAGCCTAATATAGAACCTTGAGAAACTCCATAAGAGGCAAGACACTCGACAATTTTTCGTTTGAAATAACACGTTGTGTTCTATCAGACAAGTAATTTGCAATTATTTAAACTGCATCAATAATAAATCCAAAGAAATGTAGTTTTTTGCAGATGAAGTCGCGAATGCCTTACAGACAAGTCATGTATCCCCCTATATCAACAAAGAACTGATCTAATTCACAGACGAGTCAGAATGATAAACACCAGGTATTCAACATCAGGATGAGCAACAAGCACTTCTGGTACATAATAAGCATTATTGTAAAGATACAACTAGAAAATGTGTTGAAAAAAAAGTTTGCTTCTAGATCTTTCTCATTTTAGTAATGAAATAAGAGAACGAACCAAAATTTTCCTTCGATACAGATTCCCCAACTTCCAACGTTCCTGGAAAATCACTGGTAATACTCAAAATTCAAATTAACAATCATTTCTATAATTCAGAAATATAACACGTAAATTTCAAAGGGCGCTAAGCTTTTACAGGACTTTACCTAAAAGTGTGGTTGTTCTTTACGAGACGTCACAACAATAATATTCGGTCTTCACGATGTGATATATTGCATTTTCCGCATTTTCCCATGTTGCTGCCCATAAATCAGGGTATTTCCGAGTCAAAATCAACAAGAGGGCGATATAACTTGGCAAATTAGAAGTCTGCCGCTATCTCCTTCTACACGTGCTATCTCGGACACTGAATTTTTCATTCATATCTCAGAATGACAGAGATTCGGAGGCATTTTCATATAAATTACATAATATTTCTGAAAAGAAGGGCGCGTCTTCGGAGGCTGTTAGTCATCCTAAACAATGATTTATAGCGGCTAACATATTGCCGGATGGACCCGGTCGGCCACCGGCTGTCGGCCCGAGGCCCTTCGGCCCCTTCGACAGTTCGACGTGGCTTGTAGGACAACCTGCAATATTTCAGCAACAGATTCACACCCCCGAAAATACATTCCAATTCTGGTTAAACGATTTTTTAATAATAAAAGATAGGCGATCGAAGATGCGATATCGGATATCGGGCCGGTGTCGCCTTTGAGAGATGGGAAGTGATCGGCCCTTCACTCGCTGTGATTGAGTAGTGATTCTGCTTCTCGAATGGTAATTGATCCATTTTACTTTATGTCACATCGGTAGTGAGAATGCTTGAAAACATTATTTTTCTTACATGGTTGTTCTTCGGGTTGTAAGGCCGACGTATGTTCAGAGGAGATCTCTACGTTTCGTCAACACGAGTGGTTAGCATTTTCAAGAGATATTTTACAAATTTCTCTTTTCTTAAGTCGCTGTCAAATGCTTGACATTTGTAATACGTTGTCTCAATAAATACCTGTGATTTGACGTTCTTACATCTGATTGGTCCATAGCGTTAGCTGACATCATAGAATCGTTCGTACCGTTATTTTGTGGGTAGGGAGCTAATTGAGAATTTTTGAGAACTGGAAGCCAAACCTTGTTCAATTGTAGTCCTTCTTCGGTTCTGTTGAAGTTGCTGTGGTGTTTCTGAATTTCAATTGCTTCCCGGAAGAGTCTTGGGTAATAGGCAGATGTTGAAGAGATGACTTGGGTTTCTTCAAATTTCACTCTATGGTTATCCTTGTTGAGAGTATGTTCTGCGACAGCAGATTTCTGTGTGTGTCCTAACCGACAGCAAGCCTTGTGCTCTTTGATTCTTGTTTTAACGGAGCGTTTCGTGGTTCCGATATAAACGCTGCCACAGGAACATGGAATGCGATAAACCCCAGAAGAGCATAGTACGTCTCGTTTGTCCTTCGCTGATCTAAATTGGTCTTTCAGTTTTTTTGAAGGTTTATAAACGGATTTAATCTCATATTTTCGTAGAATACGGCCAATACGATCTGTAACTCTGGGAACATATGGTAAGAATGCTTTTCTTTTTTCGGTGTTGGTTTGACTACTACTTGGTTCACTGGATGGACAGTCATTTGGTCTACTATTGATTCTTCCGTCTCTCATTTCTCTTCTATTTTTCGTACACCTCTCAATATCTCTTTCTTTGTACCAATTAGAAAGAAAAGCGTTCTTTAGATGTTTCAGTTCAGCTTCCAGGTATTCAGGTTTGCAAATTCTTCTAGCTCGATCAACTAATGTATTGATTACACCTTGTTTTTGGCACGGATGATGGTTTGAGGAATTGTGGAGATATCGATCAGTGTGTGTTGGTTTTCTATATACCGTATGCCCTAGACGTCTTTCTTTTCGAGAAATGAGAACGTCTAAGAATGCCAGTTTCTTCTCATTTTCAATTTCCATGGTACATTGAATATTCGGGTGTATGTCATTGATATGGTTAAGGAATTCATTGAGTTTTTCTGCTCCATGGCTCCATATTATAAACGTATCGTCTACATATCCTAACCATACTTTGGGTTTTAAATTTGCAGTTTCAATTGCCTTTTCTTCTAGTTTTTCCATGAAGAAATTAGCAATAACTGGGCTAAGTGGGCTTCCCATTGAAACACCATCTATTTGTTCATATATTTTGTTATGATGATGTTAAGCATATTTTGAAGAGATTGGATATATCACTTGGGAAAAGTAGTTCAATTTCCCTCATGGCTTCATTTAACGGAACCTTTGTGAACAGGGATACTACATCAAAGCTGACTAGAACGTCATTTGGATCAATGGTAATCTCTTTGATCTTTTCGATGAAATGTGTGGAATCTCTCACATAGGAAGATGTATTACCAATGTGTGGCTGTAGTAGCGTGGACAAATATTTCGCAAGTTCATAGATAAAACCGTTTATAAACCTTCAAAAAAAAACTGAAAGACCACTTTAGATCAGCGAAGGACGAACGAGACGTACCATGCTCTTCTGGGGTTTATATAAATAGAAAGATTGAAAAATCACCAACTTGTTGATTCGACTGTAAGGCTTAATTTCTAATAAGGAATTGCAGTTTTCTGGATCCAATGTTCTATGTGGATATGCCTGTATATGTGTGTATATTTATGTATCCATGTTCAAATGTTTGTTAATATTTGTGAAATTTAATATTTTCTCTATTTATATAATTTTGTTTTTATTTTTATTATTTTAAAATAAGTGCTTCCTCCATAATGAGAAAAAAACAATTAATTTATCTTCAATAATTTCTGTATTTTATTATATAATTATTACTATTTATCTTGTCCCCATGGTATGTTATGTAACATGATTGTTTTTGAAAAAACTGATGTATTCCGTTTTTCCCCATACCTATGCTCGAGGGCAACCTTTTTTGGGTCCACTATATTTATTTCCTTTCTTTTCTATCAATATTATCAATGAGAAGTAAATATATTAATATTATTAGTATTATTAAAAGCAAAACTCGACATTGTCGGAATCAGCGGGAAATTTCACGTATACAGTATGAATTTCAAATAGATCAGCAGATTTTGTATTTTTCATGATTTTTTGGGGCCAACCCCTTACAACTTTCTTTGAGTAATGTTTTTTCCTTCAATAATTTGATATTTCCAGAATACACTAATTCGACCATTCTGAATCGATTGGCGTTCGCAGAACTGCTCTAGGTATCTCTAACCGTTCTCGAATTGAAAAGTTCAAATCGAGTTGAAAGGGGATTTTTCCTACGAATATTTTTTTAGTCAGATTTTCGGACTCAATCTTTTTAGTATATGCACACCGAATATTGAATCAATTCCGATTCAATTAAAGATTTCATAGTATTTTTACCAAACCCATGCAAGTTCGAATTTTCCACCCTTTATTCCATTTTCTGGCTAAATCTTCAATCTGACCAGATACAAATCACACGTTTTAGGAATCAGCGTGAAATTTCACGTATACAGTATGAATTTCAAATAGATCAGCCGATTTTGTATTTTTCGTGATTTTTAGGGGTCAACCCCTTACAACTTTTTTCAAGTAATTTTTTTAATTCTTCAATAACTTGAAATTTCCAGAATATACTAATTCGACCATTCTGAATCGATTGGCGTTCGCAGAATTGCTCGATCTCTAACCGTTCTCGAATTGAAAAGTGCAAATCAAGTTGAAAGGGGTTTATTCCCGAGAATTTTTTTTCTCAGATTTTCGGACTCAGTTTCGTTATACTCAATCTTTTTTCTATAAGCACACCGAATTTGAAATCGATTCCGATTTTATTACAGATTTCATAGTCTTTTTCAACGTTTTATTCCAGTTTACAAAATATTGGGTTAGCATTGACTATCAGCGAATAACGAGAAAACACCAGATATATGACAGATAGTAATGGATTCTTATTGTATGAATGGTCTAATTTCATATTTTTAATGACTACTGGAGAAAGTACAGTCTCTTACTCGGTTTTGTAACTTCCAATTCGTATCGAATTTTCATTCCAACCTCATTAATTATTTATCAACATTATTAATAATATACTATTCGTATTACACTGAAGATTTTATAAAGAATTCTTACTAATTTCCTTTGATACAATATTGTTCCCAGTTGACGCTTCAGAAGCTCAATAAAAAAACTCATTGACGAAACTCTTGGATATAAAGCTACTTAACAGCCATTATTATCGAATAAAACTGGGTTATTACACCTTCATACGAAGTTAATGCTCTCAGAGAAGATCCAAGAAATAGCGCAATGAATATCAGCAATCCATAAATGTTTTGAATTAAGTGTAAACGAAAAGATAGCTTCACGAAAGGATAACCTTAATCTTTTCATGAAAGTACATAGTAGAGACAGGCAAAAGAAATTTAAGGGGTAATACATGAAAGAAAATAGGGAATTATGAAATTTATAGAAGATTATCAAAACAAAACAGAATGAATCTGTACTTTCAAGAAGAGTCCGTCTGAATTTGCGACTCCGAAGGCGCTGCAACCAAAAAGAATCATTTTTCCTGATAATTTGTTTCCAAACAAAACTTTTATATAAAAATAACAAGGTACAAAATGACATAAGTGAAAGACGATAGATGAAAAGTGACAAATGACAGGTGATAGATGAGGGATGATGGGTGACAGGTGACGGATGACACGTGACAGCTTGAAAAGCCCTTATTGGTTGATGGCCGGAGGGCACGGACCTAAAAGTGGGAGTGGTGGGGTGTTCTCAAGTATCGTCAATGCCATGATAATGAATAATAGTTTGCCGTATCTTTGTTGTGGTCTGTTTTACCAGTAGTTTGTTGTTCCTTTCGCATTCACCTACATACTCCTTAATTTGGTCGGTCTAAAGAGGACTTGAGGATGACTGACAGTTCATAGGAGCAGCCTTTTGATGCTCATATTCCCCTAGAACATGCTCAGTGAAGTTAACATTAGCCTTCAAAATGTTAAAAAATGTATGGAACAGAGTACACATGCTGTTGATGTTGTTTATGGCATGCACAAGCGTTCAATAGTTTGTATTAAGAGTCCATTTACAATGGGAGCCCCGACAGGTCATAATACAGAGGCAAAACCTCGAGGGCTCTAGAACAGAACCTTTGGAAACACCTGTGTTGCAGGAAAAATGTTCCAAATGAATAGCTAGGATGATGTTTGCATGACTAACTCCAGTGCTCACAAAAGTGAACACTCAAACTCAACTCGAATTTCAATGAATGTTAATCTACTTTAGGCAACCCGAATCATCGCCCCAACAATATGATATAATAAAATAAATAAGTTATAAATCTTCTTCATGTGGAACGAAACTCACATATTGAATTGATAACTGTAATACTAGACCACCCACTGCGATTCAAGACCCATCGTAATAACTAGATGTTAGAATTGGTTGCCCATCTGGCCCCTCATTTTTTTATTCATTATCTAAAATGAAACAAAATGAACGAGGACAGACACATAATCTCAAATTTTCCATATGGGACCATTTTCCTACTGAAAATAAAACAGCATCATTTTCCATGAGACTAAAATTAGAAAAATTTTTTCTTTCTTTTTTTTATTTTTGTCAACCTGTAGCACCACTACACGCAACCCTCAGAAGTCTTTGAAAGACTTGTGCGAGCTACGGAAGACGCAGCCCTTACCTTTCAACGTGTAATGCCATGCACGAGACTGGAGACTAAGCTGGGAATCGATCGCACGACCCTACACTTAAAAGGCAAATGCTCTACTAGCCGACCACCACGGCACATATGACTCAAGTTTTTCGAATTCTATTGTAATTATAGTAACATTATTGACATTTTCTGAATGAACTGACACAATAATTCGTATCTGAGTTTATTTCTTTGCAAATCTGCTGGAATAGTGATTGATTATTAATTTTAACATCAGTAACTTTGTGTGTATTTTTCTAAAAATTGTTAGCTTAAGGATTCTGGAGAATATTGATTCACGCTGAAACTTTTTGTTTCAGAAGTTGTTATCCAGAAGGGTAAGTCATTGATTTTTTTGTACTATATTTCACTCACATTCATACGATTTGCACCACTTCAATTTCATAACTTTATTAATGTACCTATTTATATCTGTCAAAGTTGATCTGATCCAATGTTCTTGCAATTCAACCCTACGCCATATGAGTCCTCAATAATATACAGGCTGTCCTTCGTAAAAATTCGATTTGCTGGCGAAAATAATTGAAAACTACAAATCAAAAAAAATTAAATGAAATGACGAATGTTTTTAAAATGCATTCTTGGCCAACGCGATTCACAAAGAGTTCAATCGAAGCATCAAATTTAAGACAAATGAGACATCCTGTATATTTCCGCATGTTTGTTTTCACATTAAAAAAATACTCCTATCCTCAACTTGACAACGGAACTCGTTTAGAAAAGCATGACCGAATCTTAGATAGTTATCTTTAGGCATATACAGGTGACTTTTTAAAAAGAACCCACCCTGAATATCTCAAAAAATAAGATAATTATAAAAAAATCCCAAAACACGTCAATTTTCATCGAAAGGAGGACATCTTTTGACGTATCGTAGAAATGCGTATCACTAACCCCTTCTTCCCTATACAACCTTCTCAGAATTCTTGCATGGAATTACCTATCTTGTGATTCTTCATCAGGAATTCAGCTTTATAGTAATGATTCAAGTCAGATTTCAAATTTTCAACGAATTCTGAGTGAATGAATTAATCCACTTTCCACAAAAACTCATACAATAGGTATCTTCAATGGCAAGTCTCTAATAGAAAACTACTACTGTCCCCTACGACCGCTGAATTGTATCTGTTTTCTACAAGAAACACTTTTCAATGCTTTCTAAAACTTATAGCCACTTCTCGAAAAATCGCACCTGCATTTTAAAATATCTGCATTCCTGATTGAACTACCTATCGAATGAGATATTACAAGGTGAGTCCATTTGAGAATTCTGAGGGGTCGTGTGTAGGGGTGAGGTGGTGAGTGATCGCGTCTCAACGATACATCAAAAGTTGTTTCTCTTTTAATAAAAATTGACGTGTTTCGAGAATTTTTAAGTCATAATTTTGAAGTTATTCAGGGTGGATTCGTTAAAAAAATCACACTGTAGTCCAAAAGGAATATGTCGACCATGGACATATCGAAAATCGTACTGAATGTAATGAAACCATCATTAATGGTACATCATTGAACAAAAATAAAAAATACTTTTAAAAAATGTATTTATCAAAACAGATCCGTATTTGAAAAAATTAAGTTGATGATGTAAGCTCGGTCAGTAAAACGGATATCATCACAAGACAGCGTTTAAAGAGAAACTAAGATGTGTTTTGTGCCAGCTTTGACTTTAACTCCAGAAAAAAATAAATGGAGTTATCGAAAAATAACTTAAAATCAATTTTTTTCATAATTCTGTTACGCACCGTTTCCACGTTTAACCAAAACTGTATTCAGTGCTTGTCACAAAATATGTAACATATGGTCCAGAAATTTATAATGGGAGTATTGGAAAAATATTTCTGGATGATCGATTTTGTCAAGTGATCACTGGTATGGAGACAAAAAATATCAGTGTGGCAAAAATTGGGATTAGATGGCAAGATATCGAAAAAGTTTTTTTAAAAAAATTTACTAGAATTCTATTCAATACTCATGTCAAGCAATGCTTAAAGAATATTGAAAATAACAATTTTTTTCGAGATTTTTTTTATTTCTGAATGGCTGAATGGCTGAATAATTTCTCACTTTCTGAAAAATTGAAAAAATTTGGTTATTGCCTCGCGTTTTCATGGTATAATCAAGTTTCAGTGATAATCGTGCATGAGCCTTCCACTTCACACATGAATTTGAAAATAGTGCGTCAAATTGAAGAGGCTTACAGTTTCGACTGGCCCTAAGGCACCCCAATGATCAACACACAATTTTTGGCCGATTTTACTGGGATACCTACTTGGGAATATTTTGAGTTTGAGTTTTGAGGGGTTTCGTTACGACGTTTCGAATGAAGATAAGACATCTTCAGAACCCTGAATCGAAGCGTTGCGTTAATATTACACTTCCTATTGGGCTATGAAACTTCCTGAGACATTTCTCATATCGCTGTGAAAAAAAAACTTCTTTCTGTCAACTCTCGTCCATTGTTTTCTACTTGACTGGAGATCCGAAACATGTTTTTGAGGTTATCCTTAATGATCACATCCATGATCCTCAATTCCTGAAGTTATTCAAAGTTGTTAGCGGAAACTTCTTGAATAAACTGTATACAAGTTTTATGGTTTGAAAAGTCAGAAAAACTTCTGTAAGTCAAATATATTTGGCATGCGTGGATTTCCTAAAGTGTCCTAAATGTCCTAATTTATAATCGCAACAATATTATTGAGTCTCATTGTATGCAAATACTTCCACAAACTTTATTCAAGCAAGAAAATAAAACACATGCTACAATATTTCGAAATAATTCTTCTTGCTCACATAAAACTGCACTCTCGTCTGGAGAATAAGGAATCTCGTGATATATTGCCGAGGGAATGAAAAAGTTCGTCTGTAGGTGCAATAAGTGCTTTTTCTCAAGCAGTTTCCTCGCCTACCGCGCTCGAATGGGAATTTAGTCATGACTGGGCTTCTGCAATAAAAGCGGGAATCTTATACGAGCAATTTAATTGCATTATCCTATTATACTCCATTCGCGTTATTTTCACAACTTGAGGATGCACCGGAGATAAGAAACTGGGTGAAAGGTATCTCAGCATTGGCGTTTTTGGTAGAAATCTCTCCGAATGCAAATTCTCTTTTAATTCACTCTTCTCATATTCAATCGCTGCATGAAACATAAAAAGGCTGAGAGAAACAATCATTGTTTTTGCTCACTGGGAAAAACCCTCGTTGAGTTATGAGAAATGATACCTGAAATGACTTTATTCAACTTAACAAAAGTCTTTGATTGTGAAAATCACCATTTGTTATTGGAAAAATTGAATCTATCGGTGTAATAGGTGTTCCCTCAGCTCTTCCAGAATAGAGTATGCTTCAATGGCAACACCTCAGAAACGAAAGTAATAAAAGATGGAGTACCGCAGGGCTCTGTCCCTGGACCCCTTTTATTTATCATACATATAAACGATTCATTCTACCATGTATCAATTTCGCAGGTGATACCACTGTATTTCATCAAAATGTAAACGAGAAAATAAAAAATGAAACAGCTGAAGAAAATGCCGAATATTGGTTTGCGCAAACACTTTGAAACTTAACGGAAAACAAGACGATTCATATCACCTTCTCCACACAGGCAACAAAAAATAATGACGAACCGATAAGACCACGACGGGTATTGACGGGTCTTAGCCAGGGGAGTAGTTGTTTTCTGACAGGTACTTGCCATAATAAGCCAACGTAGGTGTATATGGGAGTAAAGGGTTCATCATCGGTCGGCAACGACTGTTCGTTACTAAACGATCTCCCAAAGAACTCTGTTTTCCTCAAAAATTAATGAGCTCATGAAACTTCTTGGTATTTTTTTAAATTCTTCTTTGTATTGTTCGGGTCACATCGAGAAGCTCTGTTCTAAACTTTCCAGTACGATTTTCATTTTGAGACAACTAAATACTAAGCACAGACACACTGTTGGGTATTATGCTTTTTTTCTCATCCTTTCCTTATAGGATAAGTCAATCTTCAAAAAAAGCTATCCGAATTGTAGCAAATGCTGACTTCAGAGACCGTTGTAAACCTTTATTTATTCTAGAAATTTAAGTCTTAACTCTACCTGCTCTTTATATATTTCATCAAAAAAACTGAACTGATTAAAAATTAAATATTCAGTTGTAATACCACAAGAGAGTGAGAATAAAGTGAAAATAATTCGACAGATTTTTCGAAAACTTGTTGCCAGGCAATCGACACGAGAGCCCGAAGGGCTCGAGTTGCTATTGCCAAATGGCAACAAGTTTGAGAAAAAATGTGGAGTATTATTTTCTACTTTATCGAACTCTCGTGTGGTATTCGATAGATTATTTTTTGATGCCCCAATCATAGACACATTCTCTATATAACATTTTTATTCATTACGGTTATCTAAATTCATTTTTCAATTTGCATGCAAACTGATGACAGACGTGAAATGAAAAGTATCAGTTGTTGTCACACAATAAAAACAAAATGCCACGAATATTCCCGAGGCAATAATCTAAGTAGAAAATTCCCACTGTAATAATGTTGTGATTGGTTTGAAAGTACATCATAGCTTTAAATTGATGGTTTTTATTGGTTGCAAGATATGTCGAAA
The DNA here is from genome assembly GCA_944452925.2 of Chrysolina oricalcia. Classification (NCBI taxonomy): domain Eukaryota; kingdom Metazoa; phylum Arthropoda; class Insecta; order Coleoptera; family Chrysomelidae; genus Chrysolina; species Chrysolina oricalcia. The sequence continues at coordinate 5,867,562 of OX101809.2, read as the reverse complement.
AATAATCATCAGTATAACACTTGCTGGGCTGATCAGCTCAGACCACAAATATACAGATTAAATAAAAGCGCAAAGAATTCCTTGGAGATTGCCCTTTATAATAAATTTCCCCCCGTTGGAAAATTTTAGATATGCTTCAAAAACAACTGAAAAGTCATCTATCCGTATTCGGGTAATACTCTACTCAGGAGTATTTGGACACACCTACCAGTCATATGCAAATTTTCCATAAGTAATAATTGAGAAAAATTAAATAATCTTGCAATTTTATAATTGCTAGTAGAAAATTTCCATTCCCCAATGTTGTCTGACATACTACAAACAAATTATTGTAAACGTAGTCAATGAAATGTGTGTATGTCAATAACTCCTAACTTTGGGAGTTATAGACCTATTTCTCTATTATCTCTATGTTTTTCGGTCAAGAAATGTGGGATCATTTATGTTGAGACTTCAGAAATCCGGCTCGTAAGACCAAACATGTGATTATTGATGTTGAGACTTTAATTATTTCTACATGAGTATCGGTTGCAAGTTCAATAATATGCATTTCATAAGAAGTTCACAAGTCTAGGTTTTGTGAAAGACTAATTTTTCTTGTTTATTGAAAAATTCAATTCAATACTATTCAAAATCTCCTGACATTACAGGTTCAAAACCGATACACAGTTCTTCAACTACAAAATAAATTGTTTATCCATACTTTTGTTAGTAACTCTCTATGTCATGAGTCTCGCCGAAACTTTACCAACTCCGCTGATGACGGCGATATATTATTATTATTATGTTTTTTTTTTTGTTCATTTCACACAAAAAAATCTTGTTTGCAACCTGAGTTGATGATGGAAATAATACAAAAGTTTTTTTAATTGGTTGGGAACGTACAGAGTAATTGAAAAGAATTTTAAAAAATACAAAACTGTTTTCTTTTTAATTTGATAAATTTCCCGAAATCTGTGATGGTGGCAAATTTTATATGTTTTCTAGGAAATTACTACCATGTTTCCGACCGACTCAAAAACTTCTACATTATTTCAGCACCTTATTTTTTATTTTGTGTTTTTATACTGAACATTTTTGTTTGCAACCTGAATTGATTATGGAAATAATGCAAAAGTTTTTTGAATTTTTTCAAATAATGAAAAAAAACAATTTTGCATTTTTTTCACTATTTTTCAAATTTGACAAAGTTCTCGAAATCTAGTGTGGTAACCAATTTAACATGTTTTCCGGAAAACCACTCCCTACGTTCCCGACCAATACAAAAAACTTTTGCATTATAATCAGTTCAGGTTGCAAACAAAATTTTTTTGTGTAAAATAAACAAAAAAAATATGTTGCCATCATCGGCGGAGGTGGTAAAGTTTCGGAGAGACTTATGACATAAAGAAACGTTCTTTACGTTTGCCACTCTTCTAGATTTATGTCAGCTGAGTTATCACAAAAAGTATGAATAAATAATTTAACAACTAGGATGCCAATCTTGGAAATGGTCGCAAAAATGGGAAACAATAGAGAATGATTTTTTTTTCGTTATTTTGCGAATTTTTTGCATTTTTTCTCGCCAAAATAACTAGAATTGTTTATAATTTACATTTTTAACAATGTTGCCGACCTATACAAGGGCGCAAATTGTCATTGTTTCATTGAGCACAAAAATAAAATTTTAGTGAAAGTTTGCATTGTTTTGCTATTATTTCTTCATTTTTTCTGAAGTGATGACTAGCAATGTAACCTACTTTTTCTCTCTAGCGTATATTTATCTTTCACTTCTCTCAATTTCTCCAAAATCTGAAAAAAAATGTTGCAATACTCATGATGTGATACATTTTTCAAATGTCCACCTCCATTAATATTGGGAACCAAAGCACATGCAAATGCAAGAATTGACTAATATCTCAAACCTCTTTTCATATTCATTCATCTGAGGAAAACCATTTCCAATTTGGAACTGCATACAATTTTATAAAATACTATTTCATTTGCCTCTCACATTTTCCTTAAATCCTCGACCATTCCAACAAAACTATCTTCTTCTATCTTCTTCAATTCACATTCTGTATATTTTGAAACCCCATTTCGGCAAATGAAAAACTTGACCTGATTTGATGCTTGTTTCCCCCAAGAAAAAAGTACGCTATTCCTTGATTTGCATAAAACCGTCTTCTCTTTTAACAATTATTCCTTGAAAATATCCTTTAATTTCGATTATTTCAATCTTCAATGTTCTCAAGAAACTACGAAATAGTAATTGCTTGGTTAATGAACTTCAATTACAACGCACCCGGTAACCGTCTTCTCTTTTAACAATTATTCCTTGAAAATATCCTTTAATTTCGATTATTTTAATCTTCAATGTTCTCAAGAAACTACGAAATAGTAATTGTAGGTTAATGAACTTCATTTACAACGCACCCGGTAGATACATCTGATGATCCAGTAGTTAGAAATCTTTCCCGTTTCAGTCGTAGTTCCGTTCTTGTCCGTTTAGTGCCGCACTACTATCGATCTAACAACACTGGGATTCCAAGCCTGCAGAAGATTCCAAAACAAAAGTCGCATTTAATCCCAAACTTGTGGCGCCACCCACCGGTAAACGGTTTCATTAAAATGAATCAATACGGATTCACCCGTATCTTGCAGACCATACAGGATGCTTGAGGAATATGTCACGGAGGATTCAGGATATTTATTTACCAAAATAGGGGTTACAAACAGATTGAACAATCCAAAAACAGAACCCTCTACATAATTAACCAGTTCAGTGGGTTATAAACAAGAAAAAATAATATAAAAAATAACATGAACAAACAGAAAGTAACTATAGAATAGGCAATAGTACATTTAGTTATACAATGAGTGTGAAATCATTAAGTCTATATTTCGCTTTCATATGGTCGATAAAATACCGTTTAATTTTAAATTTGAAACAATTCAAATCGAGTTCGAAATATTTAATGTCATTACAAAATGTGTTGAATGTTCTAAGCATCCTGCATAACGGTGAGTTCTGACCAGCGTTGGTTTTTTTGAAGGAAATTTTGAAAAATTCTATATTTCTCAGTTGTATACTTGGAGCATTGAATTCAATCTTAGAGAATAAATGTGGACTCTGCGCTAGTCCCTTCATCAGTTTAAAAATCATTACCAAGTCTGTTACATTTCGCCTATCTTTGAGAGGCAATATATTGTATTCGCGCATCAGTGGATCGTAGTCACTATTGGTGATTTGTACATTTGTCTTGTATGCAATATATCTGAGAAATTTTTTCTGTACTCTCTCAATTCTATCTATGTGGACTTGGTACTGGGGATTCCAAACAATTGATGCGAAACAAAGTGTATATAAGCATAGTAAATAGCGAGAAGTGATCTTGCATTTCTGAAATGTTGGCAACTCCTTTTGAAAAATCCCATAATTTTATTGCATTCATTGACTGTTTTTTCCAAGTGCGGCTTGAATGTTAATTTAGAGTCCATCAGTACTCCTAGATCTTTCAGTTCAGATACAGATATTAGTTCATGGTTTTTTATTTTATATTTATAGTCAAATCTATTTCTGTTTCTGGTAAAAGTGATTGAGACGCATTTTTCAAGATTCAAGAAGAGGCTATTACTATCACAAAACAATGTAAAACGGTTTAAGCTTCTTGTATCTTTCTGCAGTCACTCAGGTCATTCACTGTGCGATACAGTTTTAAGTCGTCTGCATAAAGTAGAAGTGAGCAGTATTTGAAAGACGTAATAATTTCATTTATGTAAATTATGAAGAATAGCGGTCCAAGATGACTTCCCTGGGGAACGCCAGAGGATGATTCAAAGGGTTCTGAAATATATCCATTTAGTGCTATCATCTGAGTTCTGCTGGATATGCAACAATTATAATAATAATTAGACTTTGAGCTGTGAACTCTATAAACCATTAGGGTTAGTTTCGAACCATCGTGATTTCTCCTTCTTTGATTACCACCAATTATTGGATGTATCATGTATGCTGAATGTATCAATTGGTTCACGAATACTGATTTACCGGGAATTTTTCCACTAGATTCTTAAAAATGTGAATTATTTTCACATTGAGTATTTCTAAAGTATCGGTTTAAAGCTAGTAGACGAGTTGATACAAGCAATTTTGTTTATTCGGGGCACCTCTTTCATCCCGTCTACGGAGACACTGCAGCCTTCCCTAATAGCCATAAGCCATCCCTAAGTATTGATTGAGGAGTCCATAGGCTTTTCACGGACACTTTACAATTTAGAATTTTCCGGCTAAATTTTATATCTGAACAAACATCATCATTCGTTTTCGGAATCAGCGTGAAATTTCACGTGTATATTACGAATTTCAAATAGATCTGCTGATTTTGTATTTTCCGTGATTTTTAGTAGTTAACATTTTTTTAACAACTACTTTAGGGTCAACATTTTTGATCGACTTGATTATACTAATTCGACCATTCTGAATCGATTGGTGTCCACAGAATTGCTCTATCTCTAACCTTTCTCGAAATGAAAAGTTTAAATTGAGTGGAAATTTTCACTCTCAGATTTTTTCTTTCAAGTTATATATGGTCTTTTCACAATATCTATCAGATGTAGTTGAATGTTCAGCTTGGCTTTTGCCGGGGAAGTAGTTGTTTCCTGTTAGATATCACAAAAAAACAGCTGTACTTTTATCGTAGGTTTTTTACTTTTCCAGAGGAGTCATTTTGTTTCAATTTTCAGTTCAGAATGTTTCTCTTTTCGATAATGTATCTATTATTGCATAAGACAAATAATGTTGAATTTGGTGAATCTAATTAATACATATCAATATCTGTTTGTACATCAGACTTAGGGGGCGCTTTAACATTTCAAAAGTTTACTCCTATAGCGTTTCAATACTTAGGACATTCATCCTTTGCTTCATTTCTAAACCATTTCATCACATGTAAACTCATTGTTGAAGGATCCTGAAGATGAAATGATTAAAATTCGAAACGTCGCGTCGGTCAGAGAATATAAGTCCTATCTGAACACTATCTAAACACTATCTAACTATCTACCTATTCTCTTCCAGACTGAGATCCGGAGCCAGATATATACAGATTGATTTAGAATAAGACTAACAAACTCCGTGTGCTGATTCTTTATAAAAACATAACATCATGTTTGTTGTTGTTTATTAAATTTTTTTCTTTTTGTCAACTGGCTGCACCTTTATATGCAACTCTCATAAGTTTCCAGGAAACTTGTGTGAGCTAGGAGAGACCAGTGGTCCTATTCTCGAGTTTGTACGTATGCAAATTCGATGTACTGTTTCACACTGATATACATGAAATATGAACATTTGTCTCTTTTATTCGTATACGCACTGGAAGCCGAATGATTCGAGAATAGCACCCCAGGCCCTTAACTTTTAACGTGTGATGCCCTTATGGTTGACATGCAAACATTCGACTATCACTACCACCATAAACATTCGCTTTTCTACTGAAATCCCGAAATTAAAGTGGGACCCCCGACTTTTATCTCGGGGGTCCGACTTTAATCTCGGACCCCCAACTTTAATCTTGGACCCCCGACTTTAATCTCCCCCCGGGGGTCCGAGATTAAAGTCGGGGGTCCGAGATTAAAGTCGGGGTTCGAGATTAAAGTCGGGCGTTTGAGATTAAAGTCGGACCCACAAGATTAAAGTCGGGGGTCCGAGATAAAAGTCGGATCTTCAAGATTAAAGTCGAGGGTCCGAGATTAAAGTCGGGGTCCGAGATTAAAGTCGGGGGTCCGAGATTAAAGTCGGGGTTCGAGATTAAAGTCGGGCGTTTGAGATTAAAGTCGGACCCCCAAGATTAAAGTCGGGGGTCAGAGATAAAAGTCGGATCTTCGAGATTAAAGTCGAGGGTCCGAGATTAAAGTCGGGGGACCGAGATTGAAGTCGGGATTCCAAAAAAAAAATTGCTCGTGGCCCTTCTACGCCTTCGTACTTTCGTATCTGTCCCATGAAAAATCGAAATGCCTGTAAATCCCGGCACCAAATCACAATACTACTAATTCCCTTTTGCAAAGCGAATCAAAAATCGTGAACATGCCAGCCGTCGTAAGTAATAATCATCGTTCTTGCTAAATTAGCCGCAGACGAACAAAACTCGAAATAATGCGACTTCTACAGCGGATTTCCATGCACACCAGCAAGCAGAGGCGCACCCAGGCTTTTTTTTTCGGGAAGGAGTAATTTTTTTACTTCAAATTCTGAAATCAAAAATACACCTCAAAGAGATATTGAAAATATATGTAATTAATTTTTTGTTGTATTATGTACCGGGCAATTTAAATTCGAGGGTCACCATTGGAATTTCGGAAACTAGAAGAGATAAGAAGATGGTTAAATTGGAGAAAATTTGCGTATTTATGTGACTAGCAGCAAACCGTTAAGTGAGTTTCAAAATTCCGAGTATATCTGGAGATATCCGGAAATAACCGAAATTTTGAAAAACTATTTTTAGTTTTTCTGGAATTATTTGATGAAGGATGTCAGAATAAACAGCCATTTTATCACCGCTATACGATGATATTTTCAGATTTATTACCCGACGTTTCGTCCCTTGGCCACCATCATCAGTTTTTTTTTTTGTGGGCGTCATAGTGGTGATAATTTTGTGATATAACATCGAGGTATGAAGCGTGCATCTATCAGACATTTTCAACCATTTTGCTTTTTAAGCGTGTAAGAAACTGGATCCCGCTTTTTAATTCCTTAAGAAAATCTCAGACACGAGTTTTGAACTCTTTGAATTCTTTGCTGTTCGGAAATATTCAGAAAGTAATGATAAACCACGTCGCAGTGGTTTAATGGTAGAAAATATTAGGGTGTCACAAAGAAGTAGCTTAGTTTTGGTACTCAGGTCATGCGCGGATATAATACTTTCATCTTTCTGTACGTCTTCTGAATCAACAGGGATGTGAGATTCTCGAATTTAAGCTCATTATCTATTCGTAAACCCAAGTTTATCACTTGATATACGACAGGCAGTTCTACGTTACCAATTTTAATGCTCAAACCACCAACTCTTGACATAGCTCCATGACGACCGAATTTTATAACTAAGCACTTGGCTAGGAGCCCGTTATGCACCCACCACTGCTGGAAAATGGTTCAGTTTTGACGGTAGCCTACTCAAACCAGCAGAAAATTTGTTTGGTATAAAGTGTAAAGAGTATAGGCCCAAGAATTGAGCCTTGCGGAACGCCTGAAAATAAGGTTTGTGTTTTGTTATTTTTTGCAGTAAATTAATCAAGTGCCATTGAATTACGGGGGGTTTATAACCCCTGAACCCCTCCCTTTGGGTGCGCCCTTGCCAGCAAGAACCAAGAGGCGCGACGCGTAAAAATAATCGAAGTAATATGCCGCTAACACCCGGTATCGCAGTTAGAACTATCGGTTGACAGTCGGTGTTGTTTTGTTTTTGGAGCCTTCTCTGACCGTTCGCGTCGGTATCCACGCCGAGTGGCCTTCTGGTGCCGTGTAATCAAGTCGGAAACCGCAGGTTACCATCGTCCGTTCTCTGTCAAACAATTACACCCGCGGACCGTATAATTTAGAACCATAAATTAAATTGAGCCTCGGTCGGCCAGTATTTGTGACTAACGTAAAATACAATTCAATTGTTTTTTACAATATACAATCATATTTTCTGATAGTTTGGTATTAGCGACCACGGATAATTTCCATAGAGGCATCAGAGTAATTACCACACCGTATATTACACTTTGTCTTCCCATTCATCGGCCTGTTCGATTGGTTCGTTTTTTTTATTTTTCCACGAGATGCCACTTTATTCAACGACAATTTCTTCACGCATATGAATTTTGTAATAGGATTTTTTTTAAATCAGTTGAACCTCATAATGAGTTACTAAGTCTTTGAAAAGAAGGCAAAAAACAATAATTTTTTTTTTTAAAATTTAATACAGAATATGAACTGGTTCATGTTTCTTGCCAATGTAATTCAAAATTGTAATTAGTTTTTTACCTACTGCATTCTCAAAAACTCTTTTATTTAAATTAGACTCCTCGTAGCAGAATCATCCAATTGCTGTAGTCATCATTGCTCCAGAGCTGTCGCCCTCAAGCAGGCGGGTATTCCGTCGATGGTACAAAAATCCCGCCTCTGAAACCAGATCAGAATATTTTGAACCTATATACATTGCAAGGAGACAACCGAATCCTCTAAAAAAGCTTATAACGCCATGATGCGATCAAACCTTGTTGAGTATCCTAACGGGTCTTGCTTGTTTTATCTTCTGCCAAAGCTGTGGAAAGAAATTTCACTTCCAGCTCATTTCCTTCTCTAACCAAGAAAGACGGAACACTAATGACACACGCCTAGAAAAAGCCAATATTTTTGCAACATGTCTGCTGCAAATTCTGCTCTGGGTTCATTGGGAAAACAACCCCAAATCACCCCAACTGACAGTCATAAGAGCCTGAGAAAAAAATCAAACGAATTTTGCTGAGTTACCAGTTCTTTGCAAGTTATTAAACCTCTCTCATGATTTGGGGGTATTACCATCCAACTCGAAACTTTCTAGAGGTCGAGAATATTGTAGATTCGGCTAACATGTCTAGGGTGTCGTCTATTCTCATAAGAGGCTAACTGTTTTCAGTTGACGGTAGTCTACGCGTGTCGACCTGTCGTTCTTCTTCACCAGTACGACTGGAGAGGACCAGGGACTGTCTGATGGTATGATAAGTCCCCTTCTTCCGCCATATCGCTGACTATTTTGTCAGCCTCTTCCTTCTCGGCAAGAGGAAGTCTTCTAGCAGATTGTCAGATCGGTTGGGCATCACCTGTATCTATTTCATGCTGAACCAGATTCGTTCGACCACCTCTTTCTCGTCCGGTATCGAAGATGTCTTGGACACTACATGACTAAATCTCTCAGTTTGGACTGCCGAGCTGGTTTTTGTCCTTAGAAGTGATGGCAACCAGTTTTTCAATTATGCAGGCAGGTTGTTGGCTTGACTAACAGTACCACGTGCACTTCGAATCACAGAGGTAATTGACAAGCAGTGCACCAAACATGTTCTCTTCTTCAAGGTTACCGTATAATAGTTGGCATTCATGACCCTTACCGCCACAAATGTATCCAAAAGCAACAGGGTCTTTCCTAGTGCAAATCCAGACCAGCGTTGGGTTTGCTATTACAATTGTACTAAATCTCAATAATTTAGTACGTTCTTGATCCGCGATTCGAAGATTTGCCCCTTTTAGAAAGTCGAATATTCGATGACCAGAGCGCATTGCGCACACGCAGCATTCAGTGCAGTTAGCAGTAATTCCCTGCCACGGAACACCTCAACTAGGTGTTCTGTGGCATGGGTCACCGGTCGCCGAGATGGATGTACCTGTATGATGACATTTGACATTGATGACTGTGACTATCATTCTATGAATTTGAATGGTACACTGAAATGAAATTATAATAATTATAATTTCATTTAGGAATGTTCATGGTAGGAATGTCTGAGTACATAAGCTGGTGATTATAGGTTACGTTTTACGTAGCATAGTTAGATAAATAAATACCGGAAAATAATTTTTTTTGTAAAAATCGGAAAAATAGACAAGTATGGTTTAGTTCAGTTGTTGAGAAATGTATATATCAATAAAATTTTCGAATGAGTTATTTATTTTGTTTTGTTCATTTTTTAATGTGAAGAGTTTAATTTTCGTTAGTAGTAGGTTAGTCCACAGAAATATACCAGGGTATATTTCTGTGGGTTAGTCATTCATCATCATATGTCAATTAACATATAAGAATTCATCTTTTTGTTATTGACTGAATTGTTTAATTTGTTTTATTTTCCGTTATGTTAGTTATTAGGTATCTGTTGTATTGAAACTCCCTAAATAAAGTTACATTTTCAGTATTCCTATATGTTTTAGTCAACTGTCGAATCTGGTGCGACCTATTACAATTGCGTACTAAATTTTAGTACGAAGTGTCGCTATTAAAAACCCAACGCTGATCCAGACACTTCTCCTTCCTCTATTAGTCCGTCTGAAAGTCTTTTCTGCAGAGCGGCCTCCTTACCAGATGTTACGAGTTTCCTTTCACCCAATTCCTGTTTCAATTTCGCGACTTTTAAGTACACACAGAAAATGTATCAGTTCATTGTTTCTAAATTCGACCACCAGTCTATTTTACTCCAAAACTCAGCAACACAGAGACTGATGTCTACTGTTTACTACTATTTTGATAATCCGGTTTTTGATCTAATTTATTTGTACACATAAAATGTAACTACTAGTTCTCACTAATTCATATCATAGTACGAAGTTACTTAAAATCTGTTTTGATTGAAATGTTACTGTATTTGCCCTCTCTGATATCGGCTGTCTCTTTATATCCAAGTAGGTTCCTTTCGAGAAGTTCTTCGCTCGCTGTTCGTCTGCTGGATTTTTGATGGCTCTGTTTACAAATGCGAACTGACATACCTAAACGATCACACCAGACACTTCGTTAACGTTTTGTCACAACGGATGGCTCGGCGATAGATGCGGTCAGGTCCGGCTTTAGTTCGTTACAATACTGTTTCTGGTCCCATAAACTGCTGAGCTATGCCAGACGGTGTATGAACTGGGATGAAAGTGAACAAAATACTACTTCATTGTTCAACACAGACTAATTTATTCATTATCAATTCTGTACAGCCTTAGAAATACAGTGTGAGCCCAGCTCAAACATAGTGCTAACATATAACGATGATTGATTCAAAATGTTTCAAAGAACAAATGTAAGATTATTTTGATTTCAAACTAAGGCTTTCAAGAAGAAAGTTCAATCAAATAAACTTCATAATTATCACTTTTTATCAGGAAAAATATTTTAAAAGTGGTCTTCTTCCTCTCAATCTGCAAAGAACAAATTTGTTATTCACAAATAATAAATGAAATTAATATCGATACTATTATCAGTTACATTGATGCTAACAACATGGATTCCCTTTGATCACTAAAATTATCAATGTGTAAAAAAAACGATTATAAACAAAATCCATTCAGAATTGAATTGATTGCGTTTGAATTGTTCTGAAAATAAATTAACAAAAAAATTAAATATATGATCATTAATGATAGTGATGTTGAATAACCATAGATTAATTCGTATCCGGAGTTCAAGTAGGTTTGACGATACAAAATAAAAAAATATTAGGAGTTTTGTGATTTTTGAAAGCTTCTACTTGCCTTGTTCGTATGTCTCTATGTTTCTGTATGTCTGTCTATATGTCTCTCTGTCTGTCTGTCCGTCCGTCTGAACAATTTTTCATATGTTAAAACAGCTCTGCATGAATTTCACCTAAACCATACTTTGTATTTTACCTTTGTTCATGAAGGATATGAAACAAGAAATCAAACAAAAATATTACATTTGAAGAAAACTCTCTGAGGTGTACAGTCCACAATTCAAAGCACTTCGCAAGTCCATTAGTAGTAAAATCAAGATAGCTTACCAACAATGTCTTACAAAAGCAGAAAACCCTATAGAAGACGCTGCAAAATTCTGGGTATTTGTTCAAAACAAAAAAGGAAGGCCCAGAATATCTAGTTCATTGAAAATGAAAAATACAGTACTTCTCGAGATATTTTCAGAATGTATATATAAAGCTCGAAGAAAACGTTAACATATTATCAAGTATAACATACCTTTAGTAGACATATTAAGACATATTAGTAAGGTCACAGATTAAATTGGATAGTTCAACAGAGATTTCAAATGCATTGGCCGGACAATGTAAAATTTATAGACAAATAAGTTTTAATACAACAATTACAGAATAATCTTACAAAATAAAATGCTCATATTTATATTGGTCGGTTCTCTAGGAGAAGATTGAGAGGAAACTCGATAAGAAACTTCAACGGTTTTGAGTCTCTAGATTGAAATTTAGGCACGCATGACACCCGTATCACCTCCATAAAACTGATGTGATGGAAACCTTAGCAACGAGGAGGACCACGAACGTAAGTTCCAGAAAAAAGTTGTCCAAATCAGAAATAGATTTCGTAATGAACATGTCATACTAGCATTCAATATAATGGGTTGAAACTATGAAATTGTGAAAAAGGGATCTGTTTTTGTTTATTATAAATTCTAGTGGAGACATTTTGCGAACTATCGATATTGGTCGTCTCTGACACTAGTACAGGAACTAATCAAACAAATAATAATTCAAGCTACCTATATCATACCTCATCAATTCTACTTTAAGACCCACTGTACCAAAATAATCCGCAGAAACATACCTAATAATTGAAACATCCGTCATCACAAGATTTTTTAATGTAACAATCAAGATAAAGCAGTCAGCAACGCCCAAAAGCCGATCCTCGTTTGTTAATTCAAAATGCCGTCATTTATCTAATCAAGTAGCGTAGGGAAGGAAAATGATGCGAACAAAGCTCTCTCGTGTCAAAACGCTAACGGCTATAACTGTCGTTATTAATCTAGTCATCTCTGTACCTCTCTCAACAGGTTTCATTGTGTAGGCAACCACAGACACTTGAATTTGTACCTCGAGTCACCTATGCACCAGCTTGACGTCGATCGATCACATGCCGTGATCGGATCAATCATCTTGAACGCTTAGCGATACGTGTGTATACCGGGGTTGTTCAATATTTAGTGTGTACGTAGCGATACCAGTCAAACCAACATCTATTTAAATCTGCTTCAATGTTCATTAGTCTACAGGTGGAATTTGCTAGTGTACCTCATTGATACCTTTCTGTTAAAAATTTGTTTATTTGTTTTTTTGTTTTTTTGTTTTTTTGTTTTTTCTTCTTGCGATCAACCCTCAGAAATCTTCGAGAGACTTGTGCGACCTAGGCCACACAATGCCTTTACCTTTTAACGTTTGATGGCATGCACCTGCTTCTACCATGCGTCTGAAAATATATTTTACTTTTCAAAATTTGGGAAAGAAGAACGGCTGATCTTGAATATTCTTTCATAAAAAATTTCACAAAAGTTTTGAAAAAATGATCATGCAGTCCATACACAATAATATACATCATATGAATCAGAACAATAAAACAAACTACCACCTATTCTCCCTTGGTTCTCACCATATTCTCCGAACATAACAGGGTTTTCCAGTTTTTGGAACCAGAAGATCTAGGTATTTGAACCATTCACATTGGAAACTACAATAATGGATTTGAGATTGACTGAAAAAATGTGTGGATAATTCTGAAAAATTTGCTATATGACTTCAGAACATCCAATATTATGGCATGTTCAAGGTAAGACGAATATACAATTTATAAACGTCTAGAAATGTGCATTATATAGTTTTTGTTAGCCAGAGTGTTCTCCAGACTTGGCACCAATTGATGCAAAGCCGTTTCGCACGATTCTCCTGTTAGATAGACATGCTGGTTTATATGTAAAGGCCGGTCTATAAGAACTGCCTCCCGTACGCCCCTGCCTATCAGTTTTTCCAGTCCTGTCCCTGTCAGGCGAAAAAATGATAGCTTATTGGTGTGTAATCCTTGGTCTGGTCGTATGAGGTTTGGCCAGGTTTCTAAATGAAGACCACGTTCACAGATTTCCAGGTCTGTGGTGGTGCTAGGCTCTTACTGTAAAGTCAATACAGATCCGACCCAGAGAAATTTGGATAAGGGTCGAAATCACCTGAAAATCAACTTTGGATGACATTGTATGATATATTGTTGAATTCAGCGTTAAAAGTTATTTCGAAATGTGTCATAAAATATGCAGGTCCGTATTGAAAAAAATGAGGTTGAGGGTGGCCCAGAGAGTACGAAACGTTGGATACGAAATCTGATTAGGTCAAATTAAGGATAATTTACTATCGAATAAAAAATTCCTGTATCATTTTTTGATAATATTTGAAATAAAGTGGGAAAAAAGAAAAATCAAAACGACAGAATTTACTTTTCTTATGATATCTCAATAACAGGTCCTGATAATCTCGATTTGTTTGAACCACTTGACAATGCTTCTATAAATGCAACTTTTTGTCCATTTGACCGACCTTCTAACTCTTATGGTTCAAAAGTTACCAATACAATCCCATTAAAAAAGTGGCCACTCTGTATATGACCATTGAAGCCTAAAAAAAGTGAAAAAAAATTCCAGGTCTGTATTCAAAATTTCATAGTTAGAGCTGGCTCAAGGAAAACATCACTCCGTAGAACACTTTCGTTCACATATATTTACAGCCCATCGAAAGTTGGAATGACAAAGTGCAAACTGTTTCTGGAAATCTATTATATTTAAGCAGATATAAGTGAAAAACAAAAATCAAATTTTTCGTTTTTTACTGTATATCTCTGAAAGTGAGAGGGTTAACTCAGATTTTTTAACATCATGGTAATGAGCTCCATAATACGCAACTTTGCCTTCTTTTAATCCTCACTGTAGCTCTTACCGTTTTTAAGATCCCCATGCATCTTCTCGAATTTGACTCTCCCAGTATAATAAACTCTGTGTGTATTCGGTTTCAGCGCAGTCAGATATGAATACTACCAGTGGAAAAGCAGATAGCATGTTTTCAAGTGCAATAAAATAGGTATAAATATTGAATTTTCACTTGAAATTGTTAACTTTGAATTCTGGATAAGTACAATAAACTTCTTGGCAGCTTCATTCAAGAACTTTAACCCATTAGTATTGAATGCTCTGGGCCACTGCATCACCAGTTTCTTATGAGGTTTTATAAAAAGAAATTTAAATAACAAATCACCGGGCATAAAATGTATCAAACTTTGATAATAATATCTGTCAATTTTTCTCGAACATCCTGTATACGAGTAGGTGAACCAGCCAAGACAATTAATCATGGTCGTGACGAAAACGCAGACAGACTCATTACGAATTGCGAGAGTGCGCCAATAAAATGTTTAGAGTACGATGTTATTATGATACATAAAATGCAAATCTTTTCTTGGTTCAACTCTCGCCCTTGTGGGAGTTGCTAGCTGATGTTCGGTGAAGTCAGAAAGTCGTCTCCAGTGGCCAATACGCATGCATATTTGAAACGACGGCGGAGTTTTGAAATCGTGGTAATTCGAAATTAGCGAGAAGAATCGTACATTCGAGGCGAATAAAATCCACCCTTTTGTATTTCTTAACTCTTGAGTGTTATTGTGTGTGAAATTAAAATCTTAATTCAACCCTTTAAGATACCTACAAATGTACTCATTTGGAGTTAATTTCGCATCATGCTCTGGCTCGTCGCTGACTAGTCATGGGCGTGCCAGATATATTTTCACGCAAAGTCGTATGACACACGACGTTACAAGTTTCAGGTTTTGCGATATTTTTACAGTCCACGGAACATCATACTAACTCTGTCTTATATCACATAACAAGACCTCATTGAGTATCTATCTATTGCAATGAATTGGAGCCGGTGAAACCGTACAACTACGTTTCAAATCAAATCAAAATATACTTTATTGACGAAAATGAGAAATACAGTTCACATTTTTCATTAAAAGTTGTCATTGTAAAATTCTTGCAAACTATAATGGGTCTGCTCACGAGTAGTTTTTTAACACTATCGTGGCTCTCTCTAGAATGAGACGGTAATTAATTATACATCTTGACGCCGTTGTAGAAAATGGAGTCCTTTACCAGGGATGAGGAAGGTAAGGGTGATTTTAAATAATTTTCAGACTTTTGGCGAGTATTATGACACGATGAAATATTTTCAGATTTTGAAATAAAACTTACAGTTTCCTTAACGAAGAGAGCCACTACTCTCAATATCTTTTTCTCTACAAATAATTTCCTACATGAATTGCGTGGTCCTAATTTGAACATATATCTAATGGCTCTCTTCTGCAATTTAAGTACTGAATCCAGCAGACTGGAGTTACACAGTTCCCAGAAAGGTATGGCATATCTCAGTTGAGATTCTATTAATGCATAATATGCGGTCATGGCTGTGACAGTACCAAGCTCCCTTGAAATATTTCTCATTGCATAGCACCCTGAGGATATTTTACTTGTTTGACGTGTCCTTCAAACTTCAATTTGCTGTCAATGGAAAGACCCAAAAATGTACAAGTTTCTTAGACCACAAATGTCAGATGACAGGTGACACTAAAAATATTATAGATCTTGGGAGGGTGCCAGGCAAATTTAGTCTTCTAGCAAATACCTAAATCAGAAATAGACAATATTCCAATCTACCAAAAGGATTGTACAAAACAAAGTCAAGTCAAGGAAAACTAAATGGAATTTATTAACAAAACTATTGAAAATACGCATGAAAAGCTTCGAAATGATGGGAAAGTGATAGCCATTATGAGATAAAATACCTGTTGATTCGTCATAGCAGTCCACTGATACATTCACACGTCCGCCACTAGGTTATATTTGGTACTTTTTAAATTCCTCCAAAGAGCACAGTTCTGGTCATGTAACAAAAATATGCACTACGGCCAATCCAGCACGATCAGAACTATTGATATCTGAATTACAAAATGAAACCCAATGGAGGATGATTGGAATATCATAAAATTTTGCAAGCCGACAGCACCTCAACCTTCCACTACAAATTTTTACGTGCAAATGGGCAGAAAGAGGAAAGAGAAAACCTAGCTGTCAATATGGAACAACCAATAGGAATCGAGAACGTCATTCCTACTAGAAGCTAGAAAGATAAAGACTGTGCTATCTCATAGGTTGAACAAGGCTATCACTAGTCCCTCACAACACAATCATCCAAACCAGAAGGGAAACTTAACGAAACCCAACGTGAATGTGTTTGATACAATTTATATTTATCCACAACTAACAACTGCGGCTAGAAGAAAGTGAATGAACAGAAAATCCCAAAGGTGAGTTTTGAAACAATATCACCATTTTTCACTAAGCAAAAGTCTCCATGAATAGTCAATGGATTTTCAATGGATTCAACGATATTTTTATTTTATTTGTGAACCAAATGGGATACTGCTTCTTGTTTACGTTTCTAAGAACTACAAGCATTTCGGTAGATGGCCCACCAAATAATAATAATAAAGTGGATTGCTGCTTGAAGATAATTATCCTTATTACAGATGCCATTCCGTTATTGGAACTGTTCTTGAATAAGAGCTCTCTAAATCCAAATCAAGCATAGTCTTTATTTGTCTTGCAAAACAGTTTATTTTAAATGAGAATCTTTGCACATAATATGTCTGTAGCTGATATAATTCAATTTTCTCGGAGGAATCAACCAGGAAGTAGTTGTTTTTTGTTGGTCTCTTTTCGACATGCATTGGTCAAAATATAGTTTTTCATCACATAGTAATTGCTAACAACTATTATTTTCGAGTTACTTTTGTTATTAATATGTACAGACGCTAGTCCACGTCCAGATTAAATTTCTCGAGGAATCCCTGTACATTTTCAAAATTAGTATTTTTTGCAAATTTTCAAAAGTCCTTAATAACAGAATTATTCATTCCTGAGTCCCATGTTGCGACGCCTATGCCATTGGCATGTACTGTGCGAGGAAAGCGGATTGTCGACTAACCCAAAAGTACAATAGAGAGACGTGAAGCCTTTGCTAAATTAAAAAACGGCAGCGTCCCTTGGCAATTCGTCTTTAAACAGGTCTGCGCTTTCATACTAATCGTTCTTTTCGAATAAGATTATGACACCTACCATAAAACTCGAAGGGTCTCGTTGAACGCGAATCTGAGAGGGTCATGGAAATATTTATTTCCAAAAACGCTTGACGAATTTTGAATACGTAAATATGGGGCTGTTATTTTTTATGGCAAAATAATTGCGATGAAATATTGAAAAATCTGAATTCCTGAGTATCGAACATGAAGTCAGAGAAAATTAACTTGAGAGTTTCCAAAAGTTTCCAAAGTTTTTCGATATATTGTTTAAATTTTTTTAAAAACTTTTTTCCACTTTTTAATCGAGTTGGAAAAAAATGGTTTGGAAATATCGATGTGGCTTGTGAAGACGTATTCGAAGCAATTTTATAATTTTCATTTGTTTTATTAGTACTGTAAAAATCTCGATTTTCCATTTTTTAAAAATATTTCCGGGACTATTGATTTTAAGGCAGAAATGCAAAAGTGTTTTTTGCGGATTTTTCAAAGGTAGGAATATCCACCGTTTCTGAGATATTTTGTATTTTCCAAAATGCTAATTTCGATTTTCAGATTTTTCAAGTTTTCTCGGTTTTCCGATCATTTTCCTTAAAAATAATTCCTGTAGGATTCGTTCGTCTATTAGAGCTCTACCTGTCGTATTTTTTAAAATTAAATCAATGGTTCGGCGTATTTAATTTTTTTTTCAAATCAACATGTTTCGGAAAATCGCCGTAAAGAAAACGTTAGCATTTTCCAATTATTCTCATAAACTGTATACTTCTGTAGAACACATTGAAGTATATCTTCAAGGAATATGGGATGGAATGAATCAACTCCTGAACCTGTATCGAGAGAAGTAGGAAAAACAAAAAAAACGGGAAAACCCCCAAAATTTTTTCCAGTTTTCCACTTTATATTCCAAAAATTTTGTGTTTCATTCACAAAAATAAAAATAAATTGAAGCTCAATCAGACGAAGAGAGCACAAGGAAACCACATCTCAAATTTTAACTCCAAAACTTTCAAAAAATAACTTTATTTTGCTGGAATCCTAATTGATAATAAACTGCCATTAGAAATCAGATCTGCTCCAACATTTACTTATTTCCGAAAGAAAATACAAACGTTTTTAGTTGAAAAAAGTTTTTATAACCTAAATGAATATTTTGAAACATAACGATCTTCTAATTAGCTATACTGTGAAAGGTGCTATCAATAATATATTTTAGAATGCCTGCATATTTGTCTATTGGTCAAGAATAATGTTTGTTATACCTAAGGTTCTATTATGTACACTACTATTGTATTTTGTGTTATAGTTACATTTTTAGTTTTAGTGACAAAACATTGTGTTCTTTGATTACTTATATTTCGGACGTCCATCATCTTAATGGTTGAAAGATTTCTATCTCTTTCAAATTTTTTTTTCCTACCGATACTACAACCCTTACAGGGTACTAGCAGTTCGTTCGTTAAGAATTCTAAACACTTCGTGGACATTATCAAAGATGTTGAACTAGGGCCATAAGGTCGTTTCATCAGCTTTGACGTGGAGAGCCTTTACACCAATGTCCCCATAGAAGAATCCCTTAACATCATCAAGAGGAAACTGGAAGAAGACTTTCAGCTTCATGAAAGGACTGACCTCCCCGTACAAGCGATATTGGAACTACTGCAATGCTGCCTACACAACTCATACTTTCAACAAAAGAGCCGTTTCTTCTCCCAACTTGATGGACTGCCGATGGGATCTTCTCTCTCTCCAGTAATCGCCAACATATACATGGAGTGGTTCGAGGAATTGGCTATCAGAGAAGCAAAATACAAACCAAAACTATGGCTAAGATACGTAGACGACACCTTTATCATATGGAACCATGGAGATGAACACCTTGGGGAATTCTTCGCCAGAATGAATAACATGAGGGATTCAATCAAATTCACAATGGAAAAGGAAACTAACAGTACCCTATCGTTTCTCGATGTGAAAGCTGAAAGAACAGACACTGGAATTCTCACCTCTGTTTACAGGAAGAAGACACACACAGGACAGTACCTCAACTACGGCTCTAATCACCCAAACTCCACAAAGAGGGGAATCGTAAGAACGTTGGTGGAGAGAGCAATGTCTATTTGCAACAACCAGGAGTCATTGGAGGCGGAAATTAACCACATCAAGAAGGACCTACGCCGAAACGGATACTCCGAGAAGCTCATAGGAGAAGTTCGAAAACAACTCGAAAAGACCAAGACAACCGAATAAAGACCACAAAACCCCGTTCTCATTCTTCCCTATATCAGAGGCATCTACGAGAAGATCAGAAGGATCGGAAATAAATACAACATCAAGAGTTGCTTTCAATCCGGCAGTACCTTACGAAGCTTCCTCACCAAGACGAAACCAGAGAACACAACAGAATCCAGTAAAAACTGTATTTACAAAGTCCCATGTGAATGTGGAGATTCCTATATCGGAGAGACCAAGAGGCCATTATCAGTAAGAATAGCCGAACACAAAAAGTGGACTCAACGAGGGGAAACATCAAAATCGGGAATTGCTGACCACGCCTGGACAAAACACCACCGAATTCTCTGGGACGAAGCTAGTGTTCTTCATAGAGAGGAACATTGGTTCAAACGGAAATTTATGGAAACCACCTACATAGAAGCCAATGGTGCCTTCAGTCAACCAAGCGTGGAAATTAAAAACGTATGGAAACCGCTCATGGACCGTTTTGGATGGAGAAAAAGCGCGAAACCACGCGCGCCACAAGACCGCGCGTAATTACACTTTAATTATAGACCTATAAAAGGTCGCGTAGCATCTGTTTGTCACTATTCACCAGAAGTCGATTGCGGATTCAAGCAATTGAAACGTTGTGAAAAAATTTGAAAGAGATAGAAATCTTTCAACCATTAAGATGACGGACGTCCGAAATATAAGTAATCAAGTTACTACATCGTCTAAAACATTCAAACAAAAAATTGTGTTCTTTGTAGCACGCTTATGGCAAATAAATATTCATCTATCCATTTGTCGTCATTTCAAATGATACTTTTTGAAAGTTAAATTATTAAAAGCTTTTATATAACTTGCACTGTGTATGTGTTTGCTAGATGGGTACAAATCTTGCAAGCTGAAGAACCACTTCCTCTTATCCTATGGAATTGAAATTTTACGTGTTGATTCCGATGACAATACATTAATGTCGAAGAAATTGTCCCTCCTGCCCCCGAAAGCTAGATAGAGAACACGTGGGGTTTCGGAAAGTTTTCTTGACGGATTTGGACGTCAAAAATTACAGCGAAAAAAAATTAGGTTGGAAAACTCGCAAAACTAAAATCGGAAAATTCCGTAAAAATAGTGAAAAATATCTGACCGTCGAATATTATGGTTTGAAAAAAATTGCACTCCCCTGTTCTCTCTCAAAAGCTAGACGCTAGACGCAAAGAAAACTAAAGAAGAAATAACAAATAAACTAAAAACACTTTTTAGTGAAAAACCTTTATTTAAATGCACTAAAAAGAAGAAAATAAATTAAACCCATCATTTTGTTGCATACAATTTTTTAAATTATATAAAAGCTTATCGCGAAAATAAATCTTGAGGTAATTTTGAATTTAATTCACAATAAGAAATACATAGATACTTCTCGCTAGAATCTTTTATATCAATCAAAATTTTATAATGTAACAAAATGATGGGTTCAATTCACTTCAAAATTTATTTTCTTCTTTTTGGTGCATTTAAATGAAGGCCTTTCTCTAAAAAAATTCTTTAAGTTAATAATTCATTTCAACTGAAGTTGTCTCTGCATCCAACTTGGATTTCTGGAAGGATTTCACACTAATGCGGGATTTTATTCAAAGACATTCTTCAGATATTTTAGATATACGGTTGATGACTGTTATTGATAACTGATTTTTCCATGATTTTGAATACAATGACTTGAATACTGAAGTTGTGACAGATTCCTTTAACACGGTTTTTGTGAATTTCAAACTCAAAATGTAGTTTACCGCTTTTTGTATATATCTTTGTTAGCATCAGACATCTGTTAAGTATTTCTATCTCAATGCTCGTCGAGGCACTACCAGAAAAAAGACTTAGTTTCATGATCGAAGTTTGCCTTCTGAAATATTTCCCTATCACGAGAATCCCATCATGTACTGGTATATGTAGATTAGTCCGAAAGGGAGAGATAGGCGTCGCACCGTATTAAAATGCTGGCAAAGTAGAACATGCATTTATCAAGGTTACAATGCTAGCAATACACGCTTTTCCTGGTCTCTTTCCCTTGCTCTCAGCCCACTGATTACGTTCCGCTTCACTAAAACGATTTAATGTTCCCTCGGGATGTTTCTTATGTTTCCGAAGGAATATTTTTAAACTTAAATTGTACACTACATATCTCCTGTCACATGTTCCTTACATTTTATTGTTACAAATTGGCCATTTTCTCGCTCAAATATAATTTCCATCAGTTTGCCCTTTCAGCTGAACGAATGGAAACAATAATACACCTACTGGATTTGTTATAAGGAAAAACTACCTCGCAATGATTTAGGGGAATGGGAGGACGTAAGCATGGGAAAAGTACAATAAAGGGAATGAGAATCCTTGCACGATTAATATGTATAGATGTCTTCAATTTGTAGCATGTAAATGTTCGCTACTTTATTTTGCCATTTTACCTACTTTCAATGAGCCATACACAACATACATATATGTTGATAGTTGGTTGTCTAACGTCATTCATGGAAACCTTATCAACATTCCCATGCTAATTTCCATTCAAAAATCACATTCAATGATCAATTCACATTTTACAAGTTTTCACTACAAGGAGAATAATTAAGTTCTGGATGCACCATCAGAATAGATCATAACTTTTCTGTTTTAGACTTGTTTTCATTGAAACTGCACACGTAGTGGTCCTGTTTGGTTTTCAGAGTACTAAGCGCTTGTATTTCTGCTTACTAGAATAGTGTGAAATGTTTTACGCTCTGCAAGTGTCGATCTAAAAATTATTGAATATCCAACGTTGTGTTCAAACGAATTGTCTGAGTGCTGGTTATTGAGAATGTTTATAAGTAGTGTCTTCGAATTATTGTGTCTGTTTTAATTTTTAGGGTTTAATGTGATTATAAACCAAATGTTTTGATTGCTTCCGTGTCTACTTTTATTTTTATTTGTCAGCTGTCCAATGATATTTCAACTGTCAGCTGTCAACTCTTTCATATTTTGAACTATCAGTGTAGCCAACTTAGCTTTTGGGGTGTCTGATCAGAGACAACCAAACACATCATTATTTTCAAGCTGGTCAGATTGGTCGGTTATGCATGGAACATGCAAATATTGGAATATCTGATTGTTGGTACCCTAACTTCCTGGATGAAACAATCTTCAAGGTGGATTTCGTTTCTGACTGAGAGACGAGGAGTTAGATAGTAGAATTGGTGAAAGCTACAGGTGTCTAGCCATACAGGTTTTCCTGGTTTTGTTGTGAAATGATATTCCGCTCTACTCATCTCACCATCAACTCCAAAGTCATGACTATTGATAGATGCCTATCTTGGACAGTTACGACAATTTGGCGTTTGGGAACTTTGTACCACGCCGACACCTTTTTTCTACAAGATAAAACCCTTCTCAGAAGGTGAGATTTCCAACTTTTCTCTTCATCGTTTTCATGCTAGCGACTGTTTAGAACAGTAAAGTTATTCACTAAAGAAACATTTATAGGGTTGTTGTACCCGGAGAAATTTGACCCAAGGAATTGTCACGGTTCTTGTTTGGTTGGGTATCTCCCAAGCTATGGTTGAGCCCCACGTCTTCCTGTTGAGGATATTTATGGTAATATGGCTCCAATATAGCTCATTTGCCAGAACTGTAGAATGTGTGGTTTCGCCTAATGAAATGATAATTGCCTTCTTCATTGACAGTCTTCGTAGACTCCAGTACTGGTTGGCCTAGGATCTAGTCCAAAATCTTCACGTTGATGACCAGAGGCCAGAGGAACAGGTTTCACTTACAATTTTGTATATAGGATGAAATCCTACCATTTCAATTTTAATTTTTAATTTATTCAATATTGATATTCTCCGGTTGAAGTTTATATCTTTCAACGACGATCTGTAAACCACCACATAGTACTATGCTCTGGGAAAATTGATTTTCTATTAAAACCGTACATGTAATGAATTTAACCTCATATGCAACAGATATCGAATATTGAATATTATTAGAATCACAGTCTTATTTTTGGAAACTGTTACTCTGACCAGTGAAGATTAATTCATATTAAATGTTTGTGTGTTTATTTATGTTTTATTTATTCACTGAATAACACTCTTTAACTTGACAACATCGTATGGTAAAGTCTTTTATAGTTTTGGGTATAACATCTAATTGTCATTATT
Organism: Chrysolina oricalcia; assembly: GCA_944452925.2. Lineage (NCBI taxonomy): Eukaryota > Metazoa > Arthropoda > Insecta > Coleoptera > Chrysomelidae > Chrysolina > Chrysolina oricalcia. The sequence goes on along the minus strand of OX101809.2, from coordinate 5,843,529 downwards.
CTGTTGCTCAACTTTCCAAGTAACTCTTTAACATAGACATATTAAAAGTTGCTGTGGCTCCCCCTCTTATTTTTGTGACCATTATGTTACTTTTAAATGATATAATTCTGCTATAAAGTATAAACGAACCCATAGTGCCTACCGACAAAGTACTGCCGTCTAAATTGCTCCTTTTAATTTAACTTTAAAGAAAAGAGGGATGCGAAGTCGCCGATATTTGACAAAACAAGCTTTTTTTCGCATGATTTTTACGGAACGTTGAACAGCTTTTTAATTCAGGTTGAGAAGAATGAAAAATCCTTTTATGTCAGCTGATGAAACAGGGGTACCAAAACTTAAACTTGATGGAACTACTAAGGGTGGAATAATATATTAAACAAGTGCGGACTCAGAAGTTGAAGTGCCTAATAGTGGCAGTTTGTAAATATTCTATTCTAGTCTTCCATGAAAGAATATTTTCTAGTTACCAAAGACTTATCAGCAAATTTTCGATAAACAACTTTCAGTACTATAGGTCTATAGTTTTCAGCACTATATTGTTCTCCTTTTTCATAAAGTGGAAACACTTTTCCCAATTTTAGAGAATCAGAAAATTGCCTGAGTTCGAAATAGTAATTTATTAATGACGCAATAGATTGGGATATAACTGATTTACAGTTTTTCCAACTAGCTACAATTTCTATGACTTCTTTTCGGTTACAGGGTTGATGAAGATAATATAACTAACATTATCAGGAATTGAGCATGATGTTGATATATTATATCCGCCAAAATGGCCATTTCCTTGGTATCTGTTGAAACAGGAAAAATGTGTCAGAATTCTTCGACTCGGCAAAGATATTGTGGAGTGTTTTACCTTTTTAAGTATTGTTCAATGGGTCTCCCGCTGAAAATTGTTCGAATCTAATGAAAGGATGACATCCATTTGTGCAATTTTTCTCAATGAGGACATCGTTTCAAGTGCTCCTTGAGGAATATTGCACTAATGGATGTCAGAGATGTAATTCAATGTCCGTAAGGGAAAGTTGTTGTTTTCTGTCAGATATTCTCCTCATATTTTACACTTTGTGTGAGAATTTGTGGAGAAAACGGGATTTCGACCTTGTCGAAAATATTAGGTTCATTTAAATTTGAAACTCTCTGTCACACTTTTCGAACATTGTTCGATTTAATGCTTTTTTAGTTGGTTGAATATTTTAACAACTAGTGGACACTCTCTTGGAGTTCTCATTTACCCAAATAAACTTATCTAACGTCCCAGTTGAAGGGCGCCCATGGAGTTTTGCCAAAAGTATGTTTATGGACAAGTATTATTATTTAATTTAATTTTTAACCCATTTCACCGCTCTGTGGCGAACAGCTACCGCAGCCAAATGTGTATAAACAGTTGAATTAAGAGAAGTGTGGTTAGAAACTTCCAGTAAAAGTACGATCACAGTTTGAAAAGGGAAACATTCTCAATTGAAATCTAAAAAACATGACTCCTCTGGAAAACATGAAACTATGTTTTGTAATATTTAACACTGAGGATACACACTTAAACACTTTTTGTCTATTTTCCACGAGAATTTTATATTTGTTGACTGGTTTCGGTCATTACACTATTTTCAAAACTAACTAGATTACATCCAAATCTCAGTATTTATACCTACATTGCCTATACCTAGGATATGCCTCAATAAGTAGCAGTATATCGATTCTCAGAATCAATACCAATGATAAATGAATATAACTATATAATTTGATAAATGCAGCTTTTGGGAATTGGGTTACAGATTCAGGAGAAGGCTATTGTTTAAATCGAGTTGTTTCTTGAGGATAATAGAATTAGGATTTTTTTCTTTGACTTGTTTATTTCTACAGATTTCAACAAATTCATCATTTTTCCTTTTTCCATCCATTGAATCATCGAAACCTACCAATTAACGAGACAAATAACTCATTACTTGGAATTACTCTAAATAGTCTACACGATAAAATCAAATTCAACGTAGAGAAAGAAGAGAATAATAAGATACATTTTTTAGATCTGACAATATCCAAAAACAATGATAAATTCGACTTTACTCGAAAACACACATTCACAGATTGCACGATACCTTTTGACTCTTTTTGCCTGATTTCACAGAAATTGTCTGCATTCAGGTCAACAGGCGCATAGAGCTTTCACAATACCCCTTTCTAATCAAAACCTTCGAAGTGAAATCGCAATCATTAAACAAATAGCAGTTAATAACAAAATACCTATTACTCTAATCAACAACATTATAAAGAAATATCAACAAAAATCAGTAATGAAAGAACTATATTCAATTTCCACAAATCCAGAACACAAATATGTTAGTATCAATTATGCAGGTAGAATCTCCGAGAATGTAAAAAATTATCTTTCAAAATTCAATCTACAAACATCCTACACAACCAAAGGGAATTTAGGAAACAGATCATTCAATGCCAAACCTTAATTAGACAAAATGAAGAGATCTGGTATATATCGAATAGAATGTGGTGAATGCCCCTCCATATATAAAGGTAAACTGGTAGAAATTCTGATATAAGGTACCATGAACATATCATTTCGGATAAAAAATCATTAATGTATGATCATCTTAAAAATTCGAGACGTAAAATAGATAAAGATAATTTAAAAGTCCTCCACATATGCGAAAAAGGGAAAATGATGAATTTGTTGGAATCTATGGAAATAATCAAGTGAAAGAAAAATCCAAATTCTATTATCCTCAACTACCAAGTCGATTTAGACAATAGCTCTCTCCTGAACCTATAACCCAATTCCCAAAACCTGCATTTATCAAATTATTTGTTATGTTTATTTATCATTGTTATTGATTCTGTGAATCGATATACTGCTACTAATTAAGGTATATCCTAGGAATAGGCAATGTAGGTATAAATACTCAGATTTGGATGTAATCTAGTTAGTTTTGAAAATGGTGTAATGACCGAAACTAATCAACAAATATAAAATTAAAGTGGAAAATAGACAAAAAGTGTTTTATTAGTCGCGTTCGGTTTTTACGTCGGACTGGTCAGATTAGTCTGGATCGTTCGTTTATTGCAAGCGATTGTAGGGGAAGTAAATCTTGATCGTTCGGTTATTCAAATCCGATCAGTCTTAGATTGATCTGTTTGCTCGGAGAATTTTGGCAGACGAGTAAGATTAATTTGAAAGTGTGAGGTTATGTTCATCATCATTAAAATTAATGATTTGATTTTTCCAAACAGAAACCAGCAATATTTCTTGTATGTTCGTTATTGCAATATTCAAAACGTTCAAATTTCAAACTTGAAGATTCTTTACGAAAAAAACGATGCAAATTTGGATGTGGTTATTGGTGAATAGCATGTCAAAGTCAAGCCAACGTCCGTTCCGTTCGTTTATTACCGATTGATCCGATTAATTTGTGGCCACGTGACTAAAATCTACTCCACTCTGAGATCATAATACCGAACTCGAATATTGTGTATCCTCAGTGAACATGAATTTCCACAAAATATACAAGTCGTCAATCAGAGAAGTAATATTTAACAGCAAACAACTACTTTCCTGACTAAAGCCACGCTGGACATTGAACTAGATTTTAAAGATATTGTGAAGAAACCCTAACTTAAAAAAAATAGCGATTGAAGTTTTTCGTTGAGTCGCATCTGATTTTATGATTATTATGTTCATGTATTCAAAAAAATCAACATGATCACACCCATTATAGAATGTGAGATATTTGAATGCGAACAATTTGATCTAAGAATCCACCACTGCCTCTTTTTGATTCCTTGTTCTTTATACACTTTTGTAAGTCTACGTGGTTGTCACGAATGCCATTTTAGTATAAGGCCAGCAGTCTCCCCATTCTCAAACTCATTCTGGAGATACGAATCCTGATTTGGCATTCGCAGGATGTTCGTCAGGTAAATAGGTCGCAGTGAGAAAGCTATCTCTTGTTTTATGACAGGGGCTTGCAAATTCCTCACGAGGATGACACCCGACTTGGGTTATTTCGACAGTTCACCGTTTCAAGTACTGATACTACGCGATTTACTTTTATCGCCTACTTTATTTGCATTTTATGGGATATTCCGCACTTCTTTCGGCAATCCGCAACTTGGCAAATAATGCCGATCTCTCTGCTCGTCTAGCTCGTGAATTTGACAGCGTATGCAGCACTGAATGGGTCTAATTTATGCCTTCATGAACACAATTTTGAATGACGGACAGAGCATCTGATAAGTAACGATAACGATATATTTACACTTGTTACATAAATACTTAGTGATTAAAGTATATACAATTGCTAAATAATGACTATCGAGCTCGACCAGATAAATGCTAGTCGAGGTGCTCGGAAAACGGAGAAGATGCCGGGTTGAGAACTCAAGAACAACTGAATATTTTCTCTCATCTTTCAAATTCCATCCTTTCATTGCCGGCCAGCAGTAATGAAAAACCCAATTATGTAATTCCAAATTGTCCGGCTTACGAAAGTGTAGTCATAAAACTATTTGCTTGCTGGCAGTTTCGTATCGTAGGTAATCCGATTACCAGAAATTTAACTATGGCATTCCCAGTTATTTCCCCATTATAAACATTAATAGTCGGACAAAGGACCCATTTCTATTATCTTTGAATATAAGAAAGAAAAGAAATGAATATGAAATATTTAGATAAAGATTATTTTCTTTGCAAATAAAAATTATGTCGGAGTTTTATTGTTGGTAAAACCCCTACACTTCCAAGAAGAATCAATAAATCTGAAGAAGCAATGAGAACAACATACTGGCAAAGACTTCCAGTGCTAAGGCAGGCCAAAGATGTCCTCGACAATTTTAACCGAGCAAGATCGAATACACTGATTAACCTCAGCAAAACTAGTCTAAAGACAATCACGGGATCTCTGATGGGGCACTGCAGACTCAAAGAACACCTAAGGAAGCTAGGCTTAGAGGAGGACAGCACCTGCAGATTCTGTCGGGAAGATCCAGAAACACCCCACCATATTATTGATGGAGTGTTATGCTGTACATCACAAGAGATTGAATATACTGGGATCACACCAGCTGACGGTGGGAGAAATACCACGAATAGACCCCCTCCAAATCCTTGAATTCCTCAAGGAATTGAGGCTGAGGGGCTGCTGTAAACGAGAACACCTTGAGATGGCAGAAGAAGATGGGGCACAATAGATATAATCAGGTCGCAGCGCATCAGTTACCATCCACACTTACCATTACCATTATCATCTATCATTTTCCGCAATATTTTTTGTCCAGCTTCAGATTTTTAAAATTAGGAAATTTTGAAAAATGGTCTCTTTTTCGAGGTATTCCCGGATTTTCTGGTCGTCGCATAAAAAACTATTTTGTAGGTTTTATAATTCTCTACAAAATTTCTATTGATTGTAAAGCGATTCCTCCAATACTTTTTGAGATATTCGCAAAAAAAAACAAAATATTGTAAGAATGATGGTTTTTCGAGTTTTTAGGCCGACGTTTATTTAGAGAAAATCTCGACGTTTCGCCAACACGAGTGGTTGGCATTTTCAAGAGAAATGTTTACAGCTTCGATCACTGAACACTACTTGTTTGTTCAGTGAAGTAGTGTTCAGTGATCCAAGCTGAAAACATTTCTCTTGAAAATGCCAACCACTCGTGTTAAATAAACGTCGGCCTAAAAACCCGAAAAAACATCATTCATTCAACGATGGCCGCGAAAGCCTTTCACAATTTGTAAAAATATAGTAATTTTTTCACTATTTCTTGTTTAAAAAATTCCATAAAGCGATTTTGCTGTGGCGAAACCCGGGGTTTTCATTTACGAACTGAATCTTATAAAAAGTAGTATAGGCCGTTTGCGTCTTTTATTTTGGCCTATTATGAGTTATCCTTTGGTCATAGGAACAAAGTAAAGCACTACAAACTATAATAGACCCATTTCCTTCAATTTTTTCAAATACTGAATCATTTCCAACCACTTGACATAAATTGCACAAGTTCCTGTCAGATATAATTCAATGTAAATCGCGGTATCAGCCAGAGAATTAGTTGTATTTGTCATATATTTAGTTATATAGTTGTATTTGTCATATATTTGCCTTATTGTTGGATTATTGTAGGATTAATGTACAATGAGGGATTTCAACTTCGTAGAAATCAGTCGATTATCACTGATAATGTAGCAGAAACAGGTATTTTGCTGAAAAGACATCGAGAAACAATGAACGAATCCACCAGTGCGTTGAAATTAATTGAAAGACAGATAAAATGATAATACCCACTAAAATAGCCCCATAGAGACATCAATTGCGAGTTGAAATTGATACATACTCATTACATCATTATCCAACGTTTATTCAATGCATTATTAAAAAAGCAAACAGATGTGTAAATATAACATTTTCATTCTATGGGAATGAAAATCTCCTTCTGCATTATCCTGTAGCATAGGATTATCGCTCGCAGGTATCCAATAGTTCGATGACTATTGTAGTACAACTTCATTGAAACTATTCATAATTATTTTTCTATGAAAGGAAGGAAGTTGCCGCAACAATAAAATACCAAATCAAATTTTTTCAAGTTCCGGATCGTGTACAAGATTGCAAATTTGTGAATGCATCAGAATAGATGTTTTCAAAATTTGCAACAAAGAGACCACCTTGATCATAAAAATGACTACGAATTAAAACAGTATACAGGGTGGGGCACCGAAAACGAAACAGATCGAATATCTTCGAAACGCATGTGTTGTGAATAAAATGCAAAAACACGTCGATTTTTAATCCAAGAGGGACATCTTTCTATCATAACCTCAACTGTTATACCTCTCCCCCCACCCCTTGGGCACTATCACTCAAACAGTTTGAATAGGGAAAGTAGTAAGTGTGATACATCATTGAAAAGGTAATTTCATATGGAATACAGCCATGCCAATTTTTATCACCTAACTTTTTATTTGCAAAATTTGCAAAAAACCAAGATGGTGGACGAAATTTGTAATTGTGGTTCGATTCGATTCAAAATTGCCATACGGAAGTTTTACAAGTTTTCAGTATGACTAAAATGAATTAATTAATTTTATAAAAAACCTTTTAAACAAATGCACTAAAAAGAAAATAATATTTTTTTTGATGTATAACATAGATTATTCTATGCGTAGCAGAATCAAAATTTTACCTCGCAAAAATACCTATTTTGTACTCGCGGCAAGCTTTCGAATCTGTTACGCACATCTAAAAAAAATGTTATTTCCTTTTTATCGAATTTGTATAAAATCTTTTTTTAATTGATTTAATTAATTCATTTTAGTCATACTGAGAACTTGTAAAACCCCCATATGCCAATTTTGAATCAAATCGAATCACAATTACAAATTTCGTCCACCAACTTGGTTTTTTGAATTGACAAAAACTTCATAATTTTTTACCCTGAAAATTCCCATATACTAATTTTGATTCGAATCTGACCAGAATTACAAATTTCGTCCGCGATCTTGGATCACCATTTTATTTTTTTGCATTGACGAACTAATCATAATTTCCGACCTTGCTAACCACCACATATCAATTTTGATTCGAATCGGACCATAATTGCAAATCATGTCCGCCATTTTGGAGCCGCCATATTGTTTTTTCTCTTAGAAATATTCCATAATGCATTGTCACCGAATTGATGTCAAAACAGCTTGAAAATGCAGTATCATAATTTGGAATACGGAACAGTTGTTTTTCCAGCAAGAGGGCGCCAAAATAAAATGTTAGGTGGCAAAAAGGGACATGGCTGAATTCCTTATGAAATTACCTCTCAAATGATGTGTCACACTTACTACTTTCCCTATTCAAATTGTTTGAGTGATGGTGACCAAGGGAAGGGTGGATAGGTATGACAGTTGAGGTTATGGTAGGAAGGTGACCCCCTTGGATTAGAAATCGACGTGTTTTTGCATTTTATTCACAATACATGCGTTTTGAAGATATTCGATCTGTTTCGTTGTCGGTGCCCCACCCTGTATAAATAAACATGTACCGTTCAGCGTAAAAGGTTGCAAATCTATACTGTCCGGAATATTTGTCCGATACTTATATCTGGTTGCAATTGGTTGCAAACTTGATGGTGATATGAAATAATATATTTAATACTACTCCAAGTTTGCAGATCTTTTGGAATTGTTTCAACGAGTATACAGCAAAATTCACGTTAATTGCAATTTTAACAATGTTCCGGACTTTGGAACAGGTTGCCAAATTTTATAGTTTGTTTTTAAACCTTTCCCAACTTTTTGTTCAATTTTGAAAACTTTTGGAATTATTGTGAATTGATTGTCTATTTCTACTGGTCTATGTTGGTTTCACACAGAATCAGGTTCTCTTCTACTCCCAGATTTAATGGATCAAATGGGATAACATTATCTTTACTCATATTTTGTGAAATTGAGCAATACCAGTCATTTACAGTCTCAAGGTATTACTACAATTTTGTTTTCTTCATTTTCCTCAAATCAAGAAGGATATTTACTTCCTATTACCTCCATGGACAGTTGTGATCATGATGGTAGAGCATTCACTTCTCAATTATAATAGAGTGGGTTCGAATCTCAGCACGGTCTCCAGTCTGAGCAAGGCATCACACGTTAAAATGTAAGGGCCTCGTCTGTCCTAATTCGCACCAGTGTCGCGAAGACTGCAGAGGGCTATCGTAACTTAAAAAGCTTATTGCGCTTCTGATATAGAATAGAATATCTGTTTATTGTTCAGGGGGTCTATTCTCGAGTTTCAACGTATACGAATTCAATGTTGTATCTCTTTCCAACGCGAGTTGTTTGTATCGCTCTATGTTACTTCAAACGTTTGAAAATGATTTCGCATGAACTCGAGAATAGACCCCCAGGCAACAGTGTATGAATGAGATAATACATTTCCAATAAACATAGATTGACTCCTAAAGTCGAAACTTGTGTGGAATGTGTACAATGAAGTCCTTAACAATAAATAAAATAGTAAACATGTATACTAACAGTAAAACGTAATTCAAAATAAGACAAAGTGTCTTGTTGGGGTATAAAATTGACAAAAAATCTAGGCTAGAAATAAAAGTCAAGATAGTGTATAGATAAAAAATATTGAAAAACCTAATTGTAAATATATGCACACATGAGAAAATGTATAGGTACTTATGCATGGTAAAAGATAATTTTAAAATAAGACGAAGTGTCTTGTTAGGGTATAAAAGTGAAAAGAAATCTAAGCTTGGGACAAAATTCGAGATAGTTAGTGTATAGATAAAAAATGTTGCAAAACTTAACACAGAGGAAATAACACAGGGGACAAATGTATACTTGTGTTAAAAGGTAATGTGATGGGGCATGAAATTGAAAAAAAATCTAAGATAGAGATATAAGTCGAGATAATTATTGTATAGAGGAAAAAATTGAAAAACTCAATTGTAAATATATAAACAGAGGGAAAATACACTTACATTAACGGAGAAGAGTTTTATGAAGATAAACATCCAATATTCTTAACGTAGTTCAATTATACTGTGAATAGAATTTTTTTTTTGAATTTGAAGGAGAAATAATATTTTTAATTACTGTAGGTAAGAAGTTGTAGAGAGTTGAACTGAAATAATTGACAATTTTTTGTCCTATGGTTTTCGACATGAGCGGGGTTACGTAATTTTGTTGTCGGTATCTGGTATTCTGGAAACATGTATATTTTACTGTATTTCATAGACTTTTGATATTATTTGCATCATTTTCAATTTTTGCTCAATAATAATCACTTTTGGTTTGTTTCATGATATTCGTTAATTTGTTTTATAGCTTTTGAACTCATTCCTTATTATATTATTTAATGGGTCCCTTAGCATTTGCTGGTACATTTCATCCCGTGTTTATAGACTTAATGATGTACGTTGTTATCCAACATTTCCTTTTTTGTATTTAACTTGGTTGTTCTAGTGGATTTTCGAATATTATTGTTAATTATGTCAATGAAACCATTTGTTGCAGTCTCAATATTCTGTGATTGAAGAACCGATTCCCATAACCTACTGATTTCAATAGATTTTTCAATTTATCGTAGTCTAGATTCAGAATTTTTTTGTCAAAATACTCTACATCGCTACATCAACAATGATTTCAGAAACTGCATATATTCGTTTGTTTTGTATTTTTGCTTGCAGATAGGCAATATTTGAACCTTCTACAGTGAAGGGTTGTTTTCAAGAGGTTCCATTTTAAACAGGTTCTTTTTCATATGAACACTTTCAGTGAGAAGTCGAATGTGAAATTCGAATCATATGCAAATCAGAATCTTTTCTGGTCAGAAACGTTGTCCCATTGTCTTCCTCCAGCGGAAGACCTACCCAATGTCCCATTCCTTGACACATGTCTTTCACGTCAGATAATATCTTCGATTCCTGTACGCCGCTCCATATATACGAAGGGTGGTGTGTTCGAAAAGTCAGGATATAAGCTGTAGGGGAGTCGGAATGAATAATTGCCAACATATTGCTAATTGAAGCTGCTTCATTGCCCAATTTGATGAGAACATAGTCACTCGGTATGAAGTATGAAACGTGACATCATTGAGGGCGTTACGGAGAACATTATTAGGGATTCTGGTGTACTGGGTGTACGGACCGATAAATGGATGCATACAGGGTTGTAGAGCTAGGATTGAGGGAGTTTTCTGGCGGATTTGTTCTTCCTTCAAAAATTTATGAAAACAAGGAACCTCTTCTATACAAAACACTTTTCTCATATCTCCCTTTAGGGTCCATTTTTTTCAATTTGTTAATATATTTTGAAAATTCATCTCATCAGGATATTGATTTCACAATATTTTCTCAAAATAAATCTATAGTTAATTCCCCTCATATTGATTCTAGGAATAAAAACTATATTGTATCTCCAAGTGTGATTACACATTGGTTGAATATCATTTCGCCAATATTCAACAAATCTTAATAATTAATATTGGGTCAATATTGGTTCAATAATATTTATCGATATCGTTAAAACAATATTGTCTTCATATTGTTTCCTACATCTAGATTGAGATGAAATTTGAATATTGGCCGAATATTCAATGAAACAAATTAAAATGATATCATGATCAAACCTGGATAAAAATCCGCTACGTGGCTCTACATATAGAACGTCTTCTAAAACCTACGAAAGTATATTAAATACTTCCCATAACTTGTTTTCAAGACAGCTCACTCAGTGGTTATGGCGATGAAAAGGCAGACTCTGGTGTCACCTTCATCAACTAAAAGACATTTAATAATTTACCAAGGTATATTGACATTCACCAATATATCCAAATAATATTGTACCAATATCGATAAATATTTTGATGCCATTATTGCTTCAAGATTATTTCACCAAAACTATTTTTGAAATATTTAAACAATATTCGACCAATATCGCAAAATGTTCACACTTCTTGACAATATAACTTTTGTATATTGTGCCAATATTGTCAGAATATTGTATCAGCGATATTGTACCAGCATCGCCGAACATTTTGAGGCCAATATTAGTTCAAGAATATTTCGCCAATATTATTCAAGTATTATTGGACCACTATCGCCGAATGTTCACATTTTTTTTCTCGCCAATATTGCATTTCAAATATTTCGCCAATATGTTCACAATATTGTACCAATATTGAATGAAAGTTTGTTTTTGTGGAGGATATTCGTTTCTTGACATACCTTTTTGGGAATTTTAACCTTCCACAGTCTGAAAATGAAAAAATGTTAATTCAAAGAAATCTGTACAAGTGTACAGGGGCAATAATCAATTTGCCCCGATCAGTTACTGCGTTTTGAAGACTGTTGTCTTGAAAACAGTTTATTATTTCGTCAGTAACGTATCGAAGGTTAAAATTCCCACAAAGGTTTGTCATTGTACCAATATTTTACTAATAAAGGTGTGCTACTTGGGTAGGGGTGAAATTTTCTCAATAATAATCCCATCCTCCTCATCTCCAAACAAAAACACATTGACAAACTTCGAATCTTTCCGAGTTTGTCCTTACTGACAAAAAACTGACGAATCCAATTTTTTTAAACAAATACACATTAGATGCCAATCAACTGAAAATAAACCGCCTGAAACCTCTTTCCACTTGGTTAACTCCGTCGTACTGAGCTTCAACTACACTAACCTCACATCTTAATAAATAGGGTCCATATTCTGATGATGCAAGAAAAACGAGACGGAATGACTTGGAGCACGAGCTAGTAAATAAATTACATATCATTAAATCTTGAGCACAACCATTTATTTCACCGTTGAAATAGGCACTGTACATACATTCATTACGACATTCGGAACTCGAGTCGAACGAATGCATATGAAAATATTTTGTTAAAGCTTATTTGCATATAACACCCTCCTTTCAGCTGTCACTCAATTTAGAACCATTTAATGTGAGATTCGGTGTGAGAATGAGGGGACGGGCCGAAAAAAGGAAAATTATGGTCTTGTTTAACACAATTAAATAAATTATATGGCGTTGCTAATCTAATATGGCGGAGGCAGAGCCACCAACTTCAACATTACCATAAACTCGTATGCACTTTTTCCATACCTTATTTTCAGCTGAGCAAGCATTATATTTCTCAGCTCTATGAGTGATGTGTTTCTCCATTTCATAACTATCCACACAGATAAAAATGATATCTTCAATTAATTATATACACACTCTTGAATCGAAAAATATTCTGAAAAAGAATAACCATTTCTAATAGATGAATATACTTCCATTCCAAACTGTTTGAGCTGTTTGTTTCTTCACTTATGTTCTCTTGAAATGAGTTTGCTTATAGTGAAAACATTCTACTCTGTACCCTCAAATACACTTATTATGAAATGTATTCCTCTTGACTCAAAAATATAATTCCTGTGCGAAGGTCCTCAGGAAGTACTAGGAAGGAACACATATCAGTACCCGTGTGCATATTCGTATGGGACGTAGCATATTTACACATCAGAAGATGCCTTGGTTGATTTTCCTTGTTTAAATCCGCTTTGATATGATCCTGTTGTTTTTTGTGATATTTGCCAGCCTTGTTTTTATTATTCATAACATTATTTTCTTCGTTGTTTCAGGTAGTGTTGTTCCTAAGTCATTCTTACACATTTGTTGGTCACCAGTTTTATAGATAGTTGCCATTTGTCCAGTGTCTCACTTTTCTATTAATTTTTTCGTTTCTCTATTAGTGTATGTGTTCTCTCTTTCAAATTCATGGCCGTACTTTATAAATTCGATGTTTATTTCACCTTTTCCTGGCGATTTACCATTTCTACATTTCACTGTGACTCAATGGTGGTATTATTTAACATATTACTTTCTTCTTCGTCTTCTTCTTCTATTACTATCTGTTCATCCTTTCAAGCTTCATCAATTAATAATTCTTTGTAGTATTCCATCCATAGGACCCCGCACTTTTCTTATGTAAAGTGGCGACCGGTCAAATTTTCTGGAAGTTTGGTATGTTGTTGTACCTGACTTAGTTACCAAAAGTGTCAATGGGCCCAACCCAATCCGATGGCTAGTTTTCTAAATACGGGGTGTTAAAGTTGAAAATTGCCCAAATTTTCGGATTTACTTTTTATTTATTAAAAGTTGGATCGGATTTCTGTTGCATACAGATGTTTACTACATGTTCTACTAATGAAATTAGTGGATACGTATGATTAAAAATATTTATATTTACAAGGTGATTCACGAATGTATGACTGTAGTTTTTTGCCAAAATTCACTTTTTCTGCTGTGACGTCAGGGAGGCATATTCTTGAAACGTTCTCTTCGATAAAGTATTTTGACGAGAAAATATTGCACAGTACATATTTTTATACAGGGTGTTTCACAGAGAGAACCACTAGACAAAATTATTTTCTTTTAGGATTAATTCGAATCCCTGTATTTATGGATTGATTTTTGGGAAAAGTAATACCACAAACATATGTGTGTCTCTAATCTCCAAAATATTCAAGGTGGTTTATTCATAGGAAGGTATTCTATTTTGGGAAAAGTACAAAAAACATGAACAACCTGTATTCAAAAATTTCCCTGGTCAAATGTAACTATTTTCTCACTATCTATTGATTTTTATACCATCTTCAGAGGTATGAATTCTGAATCCGATACTATGACCAGTTTTCGAGATACAGGGCGTTAAAGTGGAAAATTACTGATTTTATCGGTTTTTTCTTCAAATTGAAAAGCCGTATTGATTTTATGTTGCGCCTATGAGTTTAATATGAGTTTCGGTCAAATGTACATGGAAAGGTTCAGCTGAAAATATTTACTGTTACAGGGTTATTCACGAATAAATCACAATAGGTTTTTGCAAATACTCAAAATTCTACAGTTTCGTCACAGATAAATTATTCCATGAAGTTAATACCTATTCGTTTACAATTTTGAGTCTGAAATGATTACTTTTCATACAGGGTGAGCCATACAACCAATCACACCAAAAATAATTATGCTTTGAAATAATTTAAATGAGAACTTTTTTAGTGAATTTTGAGTAACTTTATGAGCGCGTTTACCCACTGCGCTATCACCTCCAAAGAGATGATAATTATCCATCTTCTTGTGTAGGTATAATTCGAACCTATTTGTACTTCACAATATACGTGTAGAGCGAGTTATATACTGTTTCGTTACCAGCACTCTGATGCTGAACAGTGACAAAATGCTTCATAGATATTGTACCTATATCATAAAAGAATCATATATGTTAAATTATATTTATTTATAAAGTGTTGAATATGTTCATATTATCATTTTTGCTGCCACGTGTATAAAAGGTGGTCGATTACTTATATCGGACAAAGATGTATATTTTTGGTAGGTGATGATGACTAAATCACCTTGTATATTTAAAATTCTTACGGTTATGCATACTTGATGTAATGTTATACAGTTAATCAAAATTCACTAAAAAAGTTCTCATTTCAATTATTTCAAAGCATAATTATTTTTGGTATGGTTGGCTGTATGTCTCACCCTGTATGAAAAGTAATCATTTCATACTCAAAATTGTAAACAACTAGGTATTAAATTCATGGAATAATTTATCTGTGACGAAACTGTAGAATTTTGAGTATTTGCAAAAACCTATTGTGATTTATTCGTGAATAACCCTGTAACAGTAAATATTTTTAGCTAAACCTTTCCATGTACATTTGACCGAAACTCATATTAAACTCATAGGCGCAACATAAAATCAATACGGCTTTTCAATTTGATGAAAAAACCGTTAAAATCAGTAATTTTCCACTTTAACGCCCTGTATCTAGAAAACTGGTCATAGTATCGGATTCAGAAATTTTTGAATACAGGTTGTTCATGTTTTTTGTACTTTTCCCAAAATAGAATACCTTTCTATGAATAAACCACCTTGAATATTTTGGAGATTAGAGACACACATATGTTTGTGGTATTACTTTTCCCAAAAATCAATCCATAAATACAGGGTTTCGAATAAATCCTAAAAGAAAATTATTTTGTCTAGTGGTTCTCTATGTGAAGCACCCTGTATAAAAAATATGTATTGTGCAATATTTTCTCGTCAAAATACTTTATCGAAGAGAACGTTTCAAAAATATGCCTCCCTGACGTCACAGCAGAAAAAGTGAATTTTGGCAAAAAACTACAGTCATACATTCGTGAATCACCTTGTAAATATAAATATTTTTAATCATAAGTATCCACTAATTTCATTAGTAGAACATGTAGTAAACATCTGTATGCAACAGAAATCCGATCTAACTTTTAATAAATAAAAAATAAATCCGAAAATTTGGGCAATTTTCAACTTTAACACCCCGTATTTAGAAAACTAGCCATCGAATTGGGTTGGGCCCATTGACACTTTTAGTTACTGAGTCAGGTACAACAACATACCAAACTTTCAGAAAATTTGACTGGTCCCCACTTTACATAAGAAAAGTGCGGGGTCCTTTGATTGCCTTCTATTACCATTGTTTCTTCTTACTTCCATTATTCTCTTACTCTTCTGTAGAAGCTTTCTGTATATATTCCTATTTTCACTTTCTTTTCAACTACGTGCACTTTCCTTTTTTTGTCTTTTCAATTCAGCTTTTCGACTTTTCCTCATTTTTGTTTTATCGTAGATGTGGGTCTCCACGTCTATTACTGCTTATTGTTTTCTTTTATTGATGAATATATAGGATCCATTTGGTTGTATGTTTTTTGGGTGATTTCCATGTTACTTTTTACATTATGGGGTGTTTGAATTTTTTTGAGCTTATGATTATATTTGTTCTGGTTGCTAGGATGAACAGTTTTTTTCATTATCAATCACGTGGTTATGGATTGTGTGTTTTCCCGCATTTTGTTGTATAAAATCCTCTTTCCATATTTTATCATTGAAGTCTCCAAGAACTATTGAAATGTCTTCCTTTGGTATTTTCTTTCCGTTTTCGTAGAATTCTTCATATTCTTCCATTCTAGCTTTTTCTGACAGTGCATCTACATTTAATATAGAAATATTGAACGGCTTATTGAATATAAGCAATTCTATTACTTATTTTTAAAAATATTGTTTTGCTATTGCCGTGCCATTCTTCGTACGATATCAAATTGGGAATTTGGATGCCAGTCGAGAGTTGCAAATAAATCGAGTCACTGTGTTAACCCTTTATATGTTTGTGGTCGTTTTATTTGCCACTTTTATATGTCTTATTTTCAATCACGTATAGCCCTCTATTGGTAGGTAGATGCACGCAGTATATCTGCCAGGCGCCTTAGCATAGTTCAAGCTCTACCTACAGGCACAAATCCACAAACACCATTGGCCGATATTAAAAATGGTCTCTATATTAGCCACTGTGCGTTAAAGTAACTGCCGGGGGAATCACATGTTTTTGAAAACATTGAAAATATGAACAGGATGTTCATAAAGTCAGTTGTGGAATCATCTGCGACTGAAAGTTGGAATTTAGTCGCTATTTTCCATCGTACAAGATAACCTCTCTTGGAAGGGATTCATGTTTTAAAGAGAAACATTCTCAATTGAAAAAATACATGACTCCTCTGGAAATGAAAAAAACCCTACGATGAAATTGAAGTTACTTTTTTGTAATATCTAACAGAAAACAACTACTTCCCCGGCTAAAGCCACGCTGGACATTGAACTACATCTGATAGATATTGAGAAAGACCCTATATAATTTGAGAGAAAAAAATCTGAAAGTGAAAATTTGCATTTTCATTC
The DNA here is from genome assembly GCA_944452925.2 of Chrysolina oricalcia. Classification (NCBI taxonomy): domain Eukaryota; kingdom Metazoa; phylum Arthropoda; class Insecta; order Coleoptera; family Chrysomelidae; genus Chrysolina; species Chrysolina oricalcia. Next base: position 5,826,249 of record OX101809.2, on the reverse strand, counting down.
AGATAGTTGATTATTTATTAAATGTCCAGTTTCCATTGGAGATTCTTATCTATGAATGAGATAAGGGAGAATGTTATTCAGAAGTATCATTCACATAAAATCGCTCATTCCATTGATGCGTGAATTGCATCTCTTTCGCTAGGCCTCCAATACATTTTGGTCGACAAAAATCTATTTCACTCTTCTAAGATCATCCGGGAGGTCGGAAGAATTGGAAAACGTACTCTTCAGAAGCAATTTCACACTGTTATGAGGAATTGTTGGACTATTTCTTGTGCGGTGAAACTCTGAAAATATTTTTCTGACATAAAACCTGTCATGGGTATGGCATGTTGATTTCATTGAAAATATGAACAGGATGTTCATAAAGTCAGTTGTGGAATCATCTGCGACTGAAAGTTGGAATTTAGTCGCTATTTTCCATCGTACAAGATAACCTCTCTTGGAAGGGATTCATGTTTTAAAGAGAAACATTCTCAATTGCTGTGTGCGTTTTTAACATGAATATGGGTGAGTATCAACTTTTAATTATTCTATATACATCTACTCAATCTTCACCAGTGAAATTGAGTGTTAATATCATTTGGCTAAGATGTTATTTGATATGGAAAGAAATATCCATGAATAGCCTAGTTTTAGCGCCTACATATAAAGCTTGTGGTCCTATACAAATAAATAGTTATTTGTATGCTAAGGCCGCGAAATACCTTTTTAACGTACGGAAAGAACAGTTATCGCCGAGGCCGCTTGCGGCCGAGGCAAGATAATCTTGAGGTCGTTAAAAAGTTTCGCGGCCATGGCATACACACTATTTTTCGTGCAATCGTTAAAATTATTAAAATAGACAGTTGTAAATAAATATATTATTGCTCTAAAATCAACAGCAGTTCAATTTATTTAACAATATCACCGTGTGCTATGGAAATGATATGTTTCAATATATACAAAATATTTTGACAGTTCTTGTCAAAACGCAAAATGTCTGATACTGATAGCGATATTTCAGTACCTTCCACTCCTCCTGAACTCAAAAGCGTTGTAAATTCCGCTCTTTCCGTTTTAATACCCGAAAAATCTAAACGGCAGTACGAAAAATGTTACGGCGAGTTTAAAAATTGGTGTGACAAACAGAATGTTAAGACGATGTCTGAAAACATTTTTGAAAGTGACGTTTGGTTTCGCGGCCGTTGCTATGGGTAACGGCCGCGAAATTAAATTTCGCGGACTGTGCTGAGAACGCGAAATACTGACTTCGCGTGCGATTGCACGAAAAATATTTTACGCGTACTAAGATGTTTACATACTCATACCGACGGAAAATTTAAATTCTGATAATATTTTTCTCTATATTATTTGCAGATAAAATAGAAAAAGCTGAAAGAAATCTGAACTTATCAGACTTTGCAAATATTAATCCTGAAGAACTTTATGATTATCTTGAAAATGTTTCAGTCACTGACGAACATGCTGCAAATTCAGATGTAGAAGGAGATAGTGACGCTGAGGACGAAAAGTTATATACAGAAAAAAAACTCCGATCGTACTTCTCGTAGTTATCTGCACGCATCCACTTATTTGACAATGGAGTGGGATAGTGATGAATCCATCCATGAAATTGAAGATACTCCTGTGAAACGTGTACCATTTTTTGATAGAGACAGCCTTCCGGAAGATCAGTAAGACACAAATATTACTTCGAGGCCCTATGAAAAATCGCTACCTGAACCATCTTTCGAAATTTACATTTGGTCAAAAACTGCATCTGAGCCAACAATATACAAAAATTTTACCTACAATGAAGAATCAAAACCTTATTTCTCAGTCGATTCCAAATGTTTGTATTATTTTTTCTTTTTATAAGACATATTAACTTCACAATAAAGCTTTTTAGAACGAGAATAATTTTAAATAATTTTTGTTATATCCACATTTGAAAGTGGCACATATACTGATCACTAACCATAAGCAATATTTATGATTCCTAACGAGAAGAACTGTAGCATCTATAGTGACCACCAATTATTTTCAAATGTGTGCACATAATATTTTTTTAAATATTTTTGTGTTTTTTCAGATAACGTATTCGACTCAATTTTGACAAAAAAAAACGACGAAAACCTCAAAAAAACTTTTGCCCTATAAAGAGTAAAAATATTATAATAATGTATTATTATATCAATTAGATTGACTGATTTACTCAAAAATATATAACTATAAAACTATATGAACTATGACAATTATTACAAAATCACAAACGCTAGCAAAATTCCAGATTTCATTATATTTTCAATTTAGATTAAGCTAATCAAAATAAATGGCATCTTTAGCATATTTTAATGATCAGAAAAACAATTTACTTCAATATTGACTGATATACAGTGACATTCAAAAGGTACGCAACAAATTGATAAATATTTATTTGTGATTATTAAAAAAATTTTTATCAACTTGAAACCTACTGATATACTGAGTGATTTTTCAGTTTCTTCAAAAGACACATTTTTCAAAATTAGCAAAATTATATTTTCTGAAAATGAGTAACAGTTGAATGAAATTTTTCAAGGAGATCTTTCTTGGAGCTCACTAAACAACGTGAAGGTAAGAATTTTTCAATTACAAATTTCATATATCAGAAATTGATTTAAAAACTTCGTTTGTTTTTTAGGCTGACCTCAGCCATGTAATGATTGGCAAAACCATTGAAAACTGTCAATCATTCTTTGAAATTTCATAGAGTTCATTCAAGAGTAAGTGAATCCGTCAAGAGCAGCTTTCTTAGAGTTACTTTTCGAAGTGAAACACCCGCAAAAGTGAATAATGAGTTGAGCAACAAAGAAAAAATAGAGCTTGTTCTAATTGTTGGCGAAAATTATAATATAAGACGTACAAGGAAGCAGCAAGGATTTTGAACGAACGGCATTCCAACAAACATGTTAACTACTCTGAGATGAATCTATGCAGTTTAAGTGGAACATGTTCTTGCTTATGAGTCAGTAGGCAGTTGTCCTGAAAATCTTGCGAAGAAGATTGGATCATTGAGTAAGGTTATTCTGGACTTTCATTATCTAAAAAAGAACAAAGACAATGAAAGTCCAGAATAACCTTACTCAAAGTGAAACATTGTCAACCACTTTGAAACAAAAGATTGGATCAGATAATTTAGGAAACACTTGCTACATGAATAGCATTTTACAAGTGTTAGTCATGACGAAGAATTTCAAGAACGAGATTTTAACGATGAACGAGAATGTTTCCCACTTATTCACCAAACTCAAAGACCTGTTCATGCAGCTGCAGTTTCGTAAGAACCGATTTCTTTGAAGTCCACTAGATACTCGTTAGGACAACAAGAGGATTTTTCCGAATTCTTGGGTCTTGTTGAATACTCTTCGTCAGCAGGAAAATAACAAAATCAATACTCCTGACCGCTCTGGATTAAATGATTCCATACAGTCTATCTCGTCTTGTGTTTGTAGATCTTTCGCTGGAAAAGTCCTCACTAGTTTACGTTGTGGTACATGTTCAAGAGGTAGCAAAAACCTATGTGACTTTCTGGAACAACTAGCATTTCCCGATATTACTGTTAACCATTCCATGCAAAGCTTACTGTTTCACTATCTGAAAATAGAACTTTCAACAGGTGATGATCAACTGTATTGTCAAATATGCGCCAAACTAACTGACAGTCATAAGACAACAAGTATAAAACTCTTACGAAGATTAGAAATAGATGAACACCTCAATCTAGCACTATTATAATCTTTATGCAGTCATTGTTCATTGTGGTTCTGACGTTGAATCTGGTCATTAATACGCATTGGCCAAAGACAAAACGGACTGGTTTAAGTTTGACGATAGTTGTGTCACTAAATATTCTAATGATATCTTGAATTTACTGGAGCCTCTGGAGACACCCTACATTTTATTTTTTGAGAGAAAGGACATTGGCAGATCAAGATCTTCAGATGATGTGGTGCTGCAGGTTTTTTCGGGTTTTCCTGCAGCTGAAATAGCAAATGCGCCACTGGAATCAATCAAGTTATAATTTGTATAAACTGTTACGAATTAAAATTATTTATTCTTCCATTTATATTTAGATTTCATAATTATCATGTGTTGGTTTGATGAATTTATTAAAAAGTTTCATCTAAATGTTACTTATATTCCGAAAAATATAACCTTCGAGATTTTGGTAATTTTAAAAAATGCATTTTTTGAAGAAACTGAAAATCACTCAGTATATCTGATAGAGACAAAGTAGGTTTCAAGACAAGCCTAAGTTGATGAAATATTTAGTTCTTTTTCGAAAAATCACAATCAAAGATTTTTGCATTTCCAAAAAAGTAAGTTATTTTGATAAATTTGACATTTGACAGTTCAAATTTTCTGACCACTCAACATTACAGTTTATTTTTAAGTAAACCTTTTGGTTAAAAAATTAAGTATTTTACAGCAATTACAAAATGGAACAAATGTTAATGAAAACATTTAAATACAGTAAAAACTGGAGCCCAGAAAGAGAGTACCTAACTGGTCCTTGCCTAGAAAATTTGTGATCTTCATTCCTTGGAATCTCCTTGTATATTGGCATCTAGAATATGATGATATCTTTATCAACTACTAGATTTTTTTTCAATCACATGACAAAACCTGTATTCATATTGGAACGAACATTCACCTACACAACGTGTTGATTTTATTTGCTAATTTCATTGGAATGTTTCGTGTCTATTTCTTTTTTGCGTCGAAACTGTTTCCCCCTGAGACATTCTTTCTCCTGGAGCTGAAACTTCCAGGTAAACGAAACACTGCTATAATGCGAAAGTAATAATAAAAAAACAACATATTCATTACAGCGTCCTCGTTGATTTTGAATTTATATGCAAATTTTTATCCGAACCGAAATTACAATCGATAGATGACATGTACTGATTATAGTGTGATAGGAAACAGAGTGACACAGGCAATTTAGTACCAGGAATCTTTAATAAAGCGAGGATGGCAACATCTCTATATCATTTTCTATTAGGAACGTCTAAAGACGAGGACTCAGCTTATACGTATTTGCAATTTGCATGTTAACTAGATACCATCTTGAAATATCGACAGAAATAGGGTACGTACGCAGAACCGTATCACCATAGTCTGATATAGGCTTATGATAATAATCTTTATTCAAATAGGAATTCCTAATTTACAACAACAATACGTAAAGATAAATAAAATGATCATGGTACTTAATTATAGTCTTCAAAACACTTCTACAGTGGAAATAACCCAATGTGTTCACAATAATGACTAATCAGAAATGAAAATTTTTATTTTGGATTTGAATATGTGGATCATAATTTCCGTGGGAAGTTTATTGTAATCAAGTAAGCCTTAATGCAATGATGAACTCATAGTTTTTTCATTCCAAGGTGCTTAACATGAAAATCAAACCTACCTCTAGTCTCATATGTAAATAGATGTATATTTATTTACCACAAAAGTGCTACAACAAAAGGTTTTGTCACTAAAACTGAAAATGTAAAACTATAACACAAAATACAAAAATAGTGTAAATAATATAAACTTAGTACTAAGAAACATTTTTCTTGGCCATTAGAAGAACACGCACACAGACATTCTGAAATATATTATTGATAGCACCTGCCTACCTACGCGAGACCTGGGGAGTAGTCAGATTGAGACCCCGGCGTCAAGTCACAAAATCCTGATGATACCTGAGGAGTAGGCAGATTGAGACCTCAGTGTAGAATCTACCGTCACCCCCCTTTTCGATCAATTCATCCTTATTTCTTTTTCTTGAAAACGGCTCCAAAATCGGAGCCGAAACGTCGAATTTCAATAAATTCTAGACGCGGTTCAACCCGAACTTCCAGTTTTCATATATATATATATATATATATATATATATATATATATATATATATATATATATATATAACAGGAAGTTATTCATGCCATCTACAGTCACTAGTTGAAACTTAATTTGACACGAACCAAGGAATCCAAAAGTAGAGGTTTGTCCACAAATTGACAGGCAGCCAACAATTCGTTGTTCTGACCAACCCAAGGTTCAATCAAGTTTCTAATACGTTATGAGGAACTCAAGCAGAATCTAAGTGAAAATAGAGTATATTTCGTTTTAATTCCGAGAGTTCTAACCTCTGACAGCTGTTTCGTGCTAACGCACTCATCAGAAAGGATTTAAGGAGCTCTCGAAATCAAAACGAATCCACTCAAGAATTAATACCGTGAGGCAAGACAGAATATAACAGGAAGTTATTCATGACATCTACAGTCACTAGTTGAAACTTAATTTGACACGAACCAAGGAATCCAAAAGTATAAGTGAAAAAGTTATTGGGTATAACCCTCAAAATGTTGTGCAACCGTAGAGACGTGTTTCGAGCTTAAGCTCTCTTCAGTACGGTAAAATCAAGTGCGAATATGTACAACACTTGGATGTAAAAATAGAAACAAAGGAAGTCAACAACAGGAAGCCAACCACACATTTGTGGCATCGGTTAGAAGACCTTGTACTCACAAGGCAACAACTAACGTCGCCACGGAGGTAGCTATAGCTACCAGCGTGACAATCCTACCCAGGAAGATACAAATAAGGATGGATTTAGCGAGGGGCAATATATGAAAATATAAGTAAAAAAGTTATTGGGTATAACCCTCAAAATGTTGTGCAACCGTAGACACGTGTTTTGAGCTAAAGCTCTCTTCAGTACGGTAAAATCAAGTGCGAAGATGTACAACACTTGGATGTAAAAATAGAAACAAAGGAAGTCAACAACAATATATATATATATATATATATATATATATATATAACAGAAAATTACTTATGACATCTACAGTCACTAGTTGAAACTTAATTTGACACGAACCAAGGAATCCAAAGTTAGATGTTTATCTACTCATTGACAGGCAGCCAACAATTTGTTGTTCTGACCAACCCAAGGTTCAATCAAATTTCTCGTACGTTAAGAGGAACGCAAGCAGAATCTAAGTGAAAATAGAGTATTTTTCGTTTTAATTCCGAGAGTTCTAACCTTTGACAGCTGTTTCGTGCTAACGCACTCATCAGAAAGGATTTATGGAGCTCTCGAAATCAAAACGAATCCACTCAAGAATTTTCTGTTATATCTGTCTTGCCTTCACGGTATTAATTCTTGAGTGGATTCGTTTTGATTTCGAGAGCTCCATAAATCCTTTCTGATGAGTGCGTTAGCACGAAACAGCTGTCAAAGGTTAGAACTCTCGGAATTAAAACGAAAAATACTCTATTTTCACTTATATATATATATATATATAACAGGAAGTTATTCATGACATCTACAGTCACTAGTTGAAACTTAATTTGACACGAACCAAGGAATCCAAAGTAGAGGTTTGTCTACAAATTGACAGGCAGCCAACAATTCGTTGTTCTGACCAACCCAAGGTTCAATCAAGTTTCTAGTACGTTATGAGGAACGCAAGCAGAATCTAAGTAAAAATAGAGTATATTTCGTTTCAATTTCGAGAGTTCCAACCTTTGACAGCTGTTTCGTGGTCACCCACTCATCAGAAAGGATTTATGGTGCTCTCGAAATCAAAACAAATCCACTCAAGAATTAGTACCGTGAAGGCAAGACAGATATAACAGAAAGTTACTTATGACATCTACAGTCACTAGTTGAAACTTAATTTGACACGAACCAAGGAATCCAAAGTAGAGGTTTGTCTACAAATTGACAGGCAGCAAACAATTTTCCTATTCTTCCGACCTCCCTGATGATCTTAGAAGAGTGAAATCGATTTTTGTCTACCAAAATATATTGGAGGCCTAGCGAAAGAGATGCAATTCACGCATCAATGGAATGAGCGATTGTCTGTGAGTGATACTTCTGAATAACATTCCCCTTATCTCATTTATAGATGAGAATCTCCAATGGAAACTGGACATTTAATAAATATTCAACTATCTGAATGAAAATGCAAATTTTCACTTTCAGATTTTTTCTCTCAAGTTATATAGGGTCTTTCTCAATATCTATCAGATGTAGTTCAATGTTCAGCGTGGTTTCAGCCGGGGAAGTAGTTGTTTTCTGTTAGATATTTCAAAAAAGTAACTTCAATTTTATCGCAGGGTTTTTTCCATTTCCAGAGGAGTCATGTATTGATTCAATTTTCAATTGAATATTATAACTCAGGATTGAGTGTACAAGTGAACAATAACACGTTTTTAGGTCGCTTTGATTGATTTCTTTCTTCAAGTTCAGAATGGCAAACGTATTTTTAGCAAGCTTGGAGCAATTTGAGTCTAATTCTCGATGAAACGTTAGATTACTATCGATTGTTTTTTCAAGAAATTTCACTTGGTCGCAGGTATATGACTCATCTTTGGCAGGATATTTGTCTTAAACAAAGACAAAAGCATAAAAACTGTTTTATTTACATTCAGGATCAGGAGTCGTGGTGGCCGTGGTGGTAGAGCGTTCGCCTTTGGAGCGAAGGGTCGAGGGTTCAAAGCCTCGCATGGTCATCGGTCTCGTGCATGGCATCACACGTTAAAAGGCAAGGGCTGCGTCTTCCCTAGCTCACACAAGTCTCTCGAAGACTTCCGAGAGTTGCGCGTAGGGGTACAATCGGTTGACGGAAATAACAATAATAACAACAACAATTAAATTGTGAATAAATACTGACGTATCATCCGCATACATGTATATATGTCCTGAAGTTACAAATTGTGGTATGTCATTGATGAAGACAAGGAATAGTAGAGGACCAAGTATTTAACCTTGCCGTACCCCAACATTCAATACCATTTTTTCGTAATTCTCTGAACCTATGTTCACTGCGATTCTCCTATTTTACAGAACTGAAACTATCCATTCTTCCTAATTTATTTCATTTCCCTTCAAGGAATTTTGAATTAACTGTATCTACAGCAGCAGATGAGTCAAAAAATGAACCTGAAACTTTCTTACCCTCGTCAAGACATGAAAATATTTGTTGTGTGAATTCGAGTGTTACTAATTCAGTTAACTTTTCGGATCTATAACCATATTGACAGTTATTAAATATTCTATTGTCCTCCATGAAAGAATATAGTTGCAAAAAACTTCTCAGCAATTTGCGATAGACAACTTGATAGTACTATTTATAGGTCTATTGTTTTCAACACTATATTGATCTCCTTTTTTGTAAAGTGGAATAATTGTGAATTTGATTGTTAAATGTGATGAATTAGTTGAAATATGATGGGAATTCACAGTTTACCACTTTATATCACACATGGCATCACACGTTAAAAGGTAAGAGCTGCGTCTTCCCTAGCTCACACAAGTCTCTCGAAGACTTCTCTGAGGGTTGCGCGTAGGGGTGCAATCAGTTGACGGAAATAACAATTTTATAACAACAATTTTATATATGAATATCATAGAAAAGTATGCAATCCTCTTTTTTACTGACATCCAATCAAGAACTGATAACACATAACAGGAGTATATTTGTTGCATAGATAAATGATGATCATACCACGCTTTTGTTGTTTTTGCAACGAAGATTTACTATTTTCTATTAGGGAGAGCAAACTAGGACAATAATCAAAATGTGGCTGCATTGTAGTTCTGTAATTTGTGAGAAAAAAGTTAAAGGATAAATGTCTTTTGTTATCTTTAAATAATTCACGAGTCTATTTCTGAAGTACTAAATTCTTCCCAGAATGTTTGAGTGCCATTTTTGAATTATCAGTATGATTTATTCCTGTTCTCATCAAATTAAAATATGTTATTTTTATACCAAGACATTCTATTGTTGCAACTGAAAGTTTACAATGTGGATATGATTGATTGAGCCCAATAAAGATACAGGATGAAAGAAAAACAATCTGATGGCAACAAAATCATGATAACAATATAAATTTCCCAATATTATTACAACATTGGTCATATTCAATGAAGAATCGATACTAGTTTATGTTAAGCCATCGGCAATAGGTATTAATATCAAGCAATAGTTGTAAGATTATAATAATTTACGAACACAAACTATGTACCTAGCTGGGAAGTAAAGCTATCTATCTATCTATCTATCTAATTGAACAATATTCATGCTGGGATACTGTCAGAGAATATATGTTGACTTTACCTCACTGATATTGAATTTTCAATATATTTCATATATCAGAAACACAATTAGCAGTATAGAATTGTCAAAATTATGTGTTTTTGTAATTCATCGAACGCTTGGTAATTGCCCGTGTTCGATAGCAATCTTTCGGAGAACAAACTGTTTGTTTTTCTTTACCTTGGAATCATCAACTCTGGCAATCCATAGACACGCGCGAAACAGTATCTTACCATCGAATCAATAATGAGCTGGTATACTGGTTGGATATTTTGCGGTCTGGATATTTGTCAGATGTAAATATTTTTTCTATACTCGCTTTCTGAATTCATCTGTGTGAATGTCCTTATGGCACGTGTCTTAACTTGGAACATTGTGGAATTTTTACCATGTGGAACTGTGGTGTTCCTTTTTGGACTCACTCCATATATTCCTGCTCCGGTACCTTCAACTGTTCGGAACCACTTATCAACATATTCCGCGTACGTGGATGCAGGTATGCCACAAGGTTATATTTTCTGAAAGATTTTATTTTCCATGTATACTACTGATATTGTATATAACTTTCGTGATGTATTCTTCTCAGTTTTGGCGATAACATCAGCAACATCATTCATAACTCGAATATTCATACTCTTTATACTGCATATCGCAGAGAACTGTGAACGACCTAATGCTATGGTTTCATGAGAAAAAACTTTTCCTCAATCTCCGCAAAACTCAAATCTTGATTTTCAGAAAATATAGAAATATCGACAAGTTTTGAGAATCATCACTGAAAATGATATCCAAAAAATTACCTAAATTGGCACTTTCTCATCTCTAACCAAAGATACATACATTCTTGTTTTCCGATGGAATTATCAATAATATACCAAAACGTTCGTGGTCTCAGATCCAAAACAAACCTCATCTATGACAACTCGCTTACTTGTGATCAAAGTGTGATATGTTTGACCGAAACATGGTTGAATAACTACACCATCTAAATCTGACGGGGGTGGGGTCCTAATAGCCGTTAATACAATCTTCAACAGCTACACTCAAGATTCCTGGAACTCAGACGCTGAAGATCTATGGGTGACTATCACCTCAAACAACAACAAAACACATATTGCATGTGTTTACATACCTCCAGGTGAATACTTATATCTTGACTGTTTTTGCACGAAACTGAGTGACATAATCCTATCTAATCCCGATGATACATTTGTGATATGTAGGGACTTTAACTCCCCTAATATTAAATGGTTGCAAGACCACATCAATAATAACTTTTATGATCAATTTTCAAACCTTTTGATAGACACTGTTTCTTTCAATGCGCTATCGCAATATAATTTCCACACTAATTCGTCTGGTAATACCATTGATCTAGTCTTCAATAACACATTCAGTATCCAAAATGTACATTTGAGCACTTCACCGTTAGTTCCAGAAGATAAATACCATAATACTTTGAAATTCTCTGTTAACAGACATAAATCGTTTTTCACTGTTAATAACAGCAAACATAACTCTTTTGATTTTTTTTAAAGCTGATTATGAGTTATTGAAATTATCTGAAATTAATTGGAATAACATGTTTCACAACTTGAATACTGAAGAATGTACCGACAAGTTTTATAATACTATATATTCAATAATTGAGTCTGTGGTTCCGAGAAAACCAAAATTTGTCAATAGATGTCCTTCTTCGTATGCATACAGTACCATTAAAGTCATTAGAGAAAAGAGAAAATATCATGGATTATGGAAAAAGCATAATAATCAAATTGACTATTTAACATTCAAATTACTGCGTGGTCGTTCAAAATTTTAAATCGAAGAGGATTACAAAAACTATATCAATTATTGTGAAACCAACATCAACTCAAACCCAAAACATCTATGGCAATTTGTAAAATCAAAGAAAAACAGTACAGCTTCAATTATCTAACACGTTGAGAAATAACGATAGGATAATTACAAACTCTAATGAAATCTGCAAAATGTTTTCTGAATATTTTCTCTCGGTTTTTAATCCAAGAAGAAATATTCCAGTTCATAATGTAACACAGCAAGAATCACATAACAACATTTCTTCTTATAACATTTCTGTAGAATCTATTCTTCTAAAACTTCAAAATCTTTCAAACAAAGGTGTGGGACCAGACGAACTACCTACAACACTCCTCAAGTACTGTGCTGAATATATTGCAATACCACTTCATATAATCTTCAATAAATCCCTTGAAGAGGGTGTATTTCCGTTAGTTTGGAAGAAAGCTCACATAATACCAATTTCAAAATCTGGTAATAAACAACTCGTCAAAAACTATAGACCGATTTCAAAATTGTCCATCATAGCAAAAACTTTCGAGTCTATTATTTTCGATAACCTATTCTTCGACGTTAAAAACATAATTAATATTGAGCAACATGGCTTCATGAAGAAACGATCAGTAGACTCCAATTTATTCACATGTACTGAGTATATCTTGCATAGCCTCAATGACAAGCACGAAGTTGATGCTATTTACACCGACATCAGCCAAGCATTTGACAAAATCGATCACTCAGTTTTGCTACGGAAGCTTGCTGGAGTCGGGGTAAATGGCAATCTACAAAATTGGCTTGAATCTTATGTAACCGATCGTTGTCAAGCGGTAACAATCGGTAACAACAAGTCTGAATATCACCAAATCACCTCTGGGGTTCCTCAAGGATCTCATCTGGGGCCTCTCCTATTTAATATTTACATTAATGATATCTCTCAATATTTCCGATTCGCCAACTTTTTAATGTATGCGGACGATCTAAAAATATACCACTCAATTTCTGATGCTGACGACATCTTACTCATGCAACAGGGTATCAATAACTTATATGTCTACTGCGATGCAAATAGTCTATACCTGAACTGTTACCATATTTCATTTAGACGCCGAAAAAGTATTCTAAATCACTCCTATCAAATATCTTCTCTACCCTTGAAAACCGTTACAGAAATAAAGGACCTAGGAATAATATTTGATTCTAAAATGCTTTTTGATAAGCATATATTTTACATTTCTAAAAAGGCCCACAGAATGTTAGGTTTATTATGAGAACTTGTCGTGAATTTAAAAACACACAGACTCTCCGTACTCTCTATATGTCATACGTCAATAGTGTTTTGAGTTATGGTTCCGTAATATGGTTCCGTAATATGGAACCCTGGATACGTCATTTACATAAAAAAACTTGAAAGGGTTCAGAATATATTCTTAGAATATGTCAACAAAAAATGTTTTCCATCCAAACCCAACAACCGTATCTATGTTCGAAATGAGCTGAATATATTAACACTGGAGAATAGAAAGAAAATTTACAATTTAGTACTATTAGTACAATTTAGTAACATTTATCCTGATGCTCCTACATATACTACTAGGCATCAGCATATTTTCCGTTACGAACAATCGCAAACAAATTATTTTTTGAACTCTCCCATGCATAGATGCAACATATCATATAATGCGTTATCGAATTCCATACATATTGATATTTTCTGTTACTCATTGTCAAAATTTTCCTATATTTTGAAAAAACACTTTCTTGCTTCACAGACTTCAATTGAATAAGTACGCTTTCATGTTCGTTTTCATTCACTCATTACTATATGCACTAAATTCATTACTCTTATTGTTTTTTTTTCTGTCATTTTCTTTATCTATCACCAATTTTGTAATTTCCGGTAATTTTACTTTAGAATTATATGTTGATTCTGTATATGGAGAAATCACCTATCTGTGAATACTGTTTTGGGTTAGTCCCGTTTGTATTCCCATTTGTAAATAAATAAATAAATAAATAAATAAATAAATAAATAAATAAATAAATAAATAAATAAATAAATAAATAAATAAATAAATAAATAAATAAATAAATAAATAAATAAATAAATAAATAAATAAATAAATAAATAAATAAATAAATAAATAAATAAATAAATAAATAAATAAATAAATAAATAAATAAATAAATAAATAAATAAATAAATAAATAAATAAATAAATAAATAAATAAATAAATAAATAAATAAATAAATAAATAAATAAATAAATAAATAAATAAATAAATAAATAAATAAATAAATAAATAAATAAATAAATAAATAAATAAATAAATAAATAAATAAATAAATAAATAAATAAATAAATAAATAAATAAATAAATAAATAAATAAATAAATAAATAAATAAATAAATAAATAAATAAATAAATAAATAAATAAATAAATAAATAAATAAATAAATAAATAAATAAATAAATAAATAAATAAATAAATAAATAAATAAATAAATAAATAAATAAATAAATAAATAAATAAATAAATAAATAAATAAATAAATAAATAAATAAATAAATAAATAAATAAATAAATAAATAAATAAATAAATAAATAAATAAATAAATAAATAAATAAATAAATAAATAAATAAATAAATAAATAAATAAATAAATAAATAAATAAATAAATAAATAAATAAATAAATAAATAAATAAATAAATAAATAAATAAATAAATAAATAAATAAATAAATAAATAAATAAATAAATAAATAAATAAATAAATAAATAAATAAATAAATAAATAAATAAATAAATAAATAAATAAATAAATAAATAAATAAATAAATAAATAAATAAATAAATAAATAAATAAATAAATAAATAAATAAATAAATAAATAAATAAATAAATAAATAAATAAATAAATAAATAAATAAATAAATAAATAAATAAATAAATAAATAAATAAATAAATAAATAAATAAATAAATAAATAAATAAATAAATAAATAAATAAATAAATAAATAAATAAATAAATAAATAAATAAATAAATAAATAAATAAATAAATAAATAAATAAATAAATAAATAAATAAATAAATAAATAAATAAATAAATAAATAAATAAATAAATAAATAAATAAATAAATAAATAAATAAATAAATAAATAAATAAATAAATAAATAAATAAATAAATAAATAAATAAATAAATAAATAAATAAATAAATAAATAAATAAATAAATAAATAAATAAATAAATAAATAAATAAATAAATAAATAAATAAATAAATAAATAAATAAATAAATAAATAAATGAATAAATATCAATTCTCTGAATAAAATGACGTTTTTAATATTTTTGTTATTTTATATTATTATCCTCCTTGGTATATATCATGCCGGAGAAAATGTGTTTTTCAAAAATATTGTAATGTTTCATTAATGAATAATTAATTTTTATGGATGTGTCCATGTCTAGGTGAAAATGAATATATTAATGTATCATCTTGTGCACGTTGACTTTTACTTCCAACCTCAAGTTTGTAAGTAATTCATTTATTTTTGTTTACCCGCCGTTTAACAAAATCAAAATTTTCGTTCTATAGATCTGTCCCGATGAAGGAATAAAAATTTTTCCGAAAGCTTGACAATATAACAAAGAGTTTTCTTCGACTAAGCCTAGTGATTTGACTGCATCCTCAAGAATTTTCCGACTTTTTTTTAACTAGTCAGTCAAGACTACCTCTCCACTATCATTGGTATACTTAAATAGCTTCCTTATTCTCAAAGGCTCCCTATCTCGACTAAAATTCCAAGTACGGCTCTGTACGTGTATAACGATAGGGCCTAACCTTCGGAAGCAACATCTTGCGAACTGTTGATGATCTGGACCAAACAAGTTAATCATATACATAGATGGCAGTACAAAGAACCCTCTTCCAATGCATGCATAAGTAATATCGGCATGTAGCATATTAAGATATTCATTATATTTGTCGCGTTTTCCTGCCATCAGTCATTCGGGAAAAATTCTAATAACACCATGACAAGTTGAGATGTAGCTTATTTAATTTGATCAGCAGCTTCTATAGGCACGCATGGAAATATTTCCGATATTAGGAAATGGATTCGGTGAAGTTTCTCTCCCTTGAAAATGGAAAAGAGTTCCATTATAGAAATACTTGGAATTCAAAAATCGAGTCGTGTAAGTATAGCATGGCTTTGAGATATTTGATAATTTGATCTGAATGAAGGAAAACATTACTTTATAACATGATCCGTTTTGGAAAGCAAAAACAGAATACATGAGTTGATTCAAAAAGGTAATAACTCAAAAGATATTTCCATTGCCCATTAGAATTATATTAAAAAAACTGAAGGTCTAGGAAATGAGCAGTTCAAGTCCATCTATTCCTAAACTACTATCTTCTATTTTCAATATGGCTCTTACATTACTACTTGGAAAGATGATACAACTGTTTTCAGGAAAGGTGATAAAAATATGATTAAGAATTACAGACCAATTGTTGAACTGTTTCAAAAGGTCCTGTATACCGTTTTATTTGTGCAAGTCGCCACAAATTCATGTTCAAGATTTTTGGACTCGGTTTCATAAAATTCCATCATTTTTGTACGTGCATACCGAATTTCGAATCGTTACCGATACAATGATGGTTTCACATATTTTCGGAATCAGCATGAAATTTTACGTATAGTGCAAATTTCAAATAGATCTGCCGATTTTATATTTTATTTCTACTTTTATCGAGTGATTTTATTTTCTTCGAATAACTTGAAATTTTCAAGAAATGCTAAATCGACCATTCTGAATCGGTTGTCATTCGCAGAATTGCTCTATTTCTAACCGTTCTCGACTTGAAAAGTTCAATTTTATTCTAGTTGAAACGTTGAAAGGGGTTTCCTCCCGAGAATTGTTTTTTGTCCGATTTACGGACTCGGCTTCGTAGTACTCAATTTTATTGAATATGCACACCAAAATTCCAAATCGATTCCGTTTCAATTAAAGATTTCATAAACTTTTTACGAAATCTTTGCAATTCAGAATTTTCGACTTTTCATTGCATTTCCCGGCTAAATCTTTAACCTGAGCACATACAAATCAATCGTTTTCGGAATCAGCGCGTGGAATTTCACGTTTACAGTAAGAATTTCAAATAGATCTGCCAATTTGGTATTTTTCGTGATTTTTAGAGGTCTACCCCTTACAACTTTTTCATGTAATTTTTCCCTTTAATTGACTTGAAACTACAAGAATTCACTAATTCGACCATTCTAAATCGAATGGCGTTCGCAGAATTAGTCTATCTCTAACCGTTCTCGAATTGAAAAGTTCGAATCGAGTTGAGAGGTGTTTTTCACAAAGAATTTTTTTTGTCAGATTTTCGGACTCAGCTGCGTGATACTCAATATTTTTCTCGAAGACTTCCGAGGTTTGCGCGTAGGGGTGCAATCGGTTGACGGAAAGAACAACTTTATAACAATTTCTTTATTTTTTTAGTATATGCACACCGAATTTCCAATTGATTTCGATTCAATTAAAGATTTAGTCTTTTTATTCCCTTTTCCGGCTAAGATGTATGTCAAATTTATCACAAATCATGAATTTTTCGGATCAACGTGAGATTTTACGTATATAGTGTGAATTTTAAAAGGGATCTGACGATTTTGCATTTTTGGTGAATTTTACAACAATTTTTGGGTCAATTTTTCTTTTCTCCAATCGACTTGAATATACTAATTCGACAATTCTGAATCGATTGGCGTCCGCAGAAATGGCCTATCTCTAACAGTTCTCGAAGTGAGAGGTTCAAATCGAGTTGAAAGGGTTTTGATTCACCAACTATTAATTTTTTTAAATTTTCGAACTCTGTTTCGAACAATTCCATCATTCATGTACATCCATACCGAATTTCAAATCGTTTCCGATGTTTAGATTGTGGAACATCAGCATTGATGATTCGATGGGGATCATTTACCTAATCAAGTAATTTAACATGCGTAGTCCAATTTACATTAGGTCAATGTCATGTATAAAGATTTTTCCAAGGCTTTTGACAGGCTTGACCATGGTATGCTTCTTAGACAACCTTGCTCATTTGGCTTGACCAACAACTGAATTTTTTCCGGTCTTGTCAGACCGGAAGACGTTTGAGGATTTGGTACCATGATTTCTGTAGAAATTATGTCATGCTCTGGTGTACCTCAAGGATCTCTACTTGGTCCATTATTATCAATAATTTGGTATCCGCCCAATATAAAAAAGTGTGAAAAAATAAAAAATAATCACAGGAAATTATTCAGGTTCCAATATTTGACTTCATGAAACTGAAAAGAAAATACTGCTTCAAGATGATTTGGATAAACTAAAAATCCTAGAATTTGTATTTTCTCAAAATTGCCATTCCCGAATTGTTATCCTTTCAAACTCAGGTCTCCCAAAAACTATATTATTTTTATACAGTTTCAGTGATCCACATTCGCATACAATTCTTAATCTGTAGTAACGTAACGTTGATCCTCACGCTTTTTTACATTTGTTACTAAAAAAATAAATAAAAAATCAAAATTATGGAACAAAATCCAATATTTTTATTTTAAGATAGTTGTGACCAAACGTGACTGTTTTTTTTTTTTGTTTCAGGTACGTTTTTCCACAATGTTTCTCTAGTAATCAAGTAAGTACTGTATAAATATAAAAAAATCCAGGAACAGTATTTCGATCATACAAACATTCATTTTCATTGATGGACGAAACATTCTGAACATTATTCCTAGAAAATTTCAGTGTGCTCCTTCATGTCTGCTTTGACCCATTTGAAATGTAAAAGAATTATATATTCCTCTAAACGATTTATTTTTCAGGTGGATAATTGATATATACTGTCCTTCAAGGAGTTGACATCACACAGGAAAAAACTTCAATAATGATTCAACTATTTTGAAATTCTACTTGGACATTAAGTTTTGTTTCAGAAAAGATGAAAAATGGCCTACTTGGATGAGCTCAAGTGACTTTCGCTACCTTTCAAAGGTATTATTTTTTCATAATAATCAAAGAGAGAAGTTGTTTCTATTTAGATTTTACACATTTGTCTCAAATTTAAACGTTTTTGATTTCTGCAATTTTTTAAATATCCTCTAAAATTCTGATTTAATTGTAACTTCGACAAAACTGTTTCATTCAATAGCTTCATTATGCCACTGAGTTTTAATTACTGAATATCGATGAAAATACGTTTTTCTTCAAGAAAATGAGAAACCCTTTTCAATTATCTGTTGTTTATGATGTAAAGTTGATATATCGTTAATAAGCATTTAGGATAGAAATTCATTTCAATCGCTTTACATCACTACTAGAATGATGCCAAACTTTAACCAAATGTTAGAACTCTTCACATTTCAAATTTCAAGAAATCATTTTGAAAAAAGGGAAAAATGGAATCGCTGTGTGAAAAGTTCTCAAATTTCATAGATACTTCAAGCAGTTCGATGACTTTTTGATCAATGAGTTAGGCATCATTTTAGTACAGACGAAAATCTATTAGAATCAATTTCTGTCCTAGATTCTCAAAGATACAAACAGTACAAAAATTTCAAACAGTTTTCTCATTTTCCTAAATTATAACATGCTTTCAGTAATTTAAAGTAAGTGGCATGATAGTGATATTGGTATAAAAAGTTTAAAGTTTTGTCGAAGTATTTTTTTAATATATTTTTTGATATAAAAAATGGCAGAAACTAAACATGGAAACAATAATTCAAACAAATAAGCCTATTTCAAGAGTGAATAAATGAGTATTTTGGAACCTTTGGTGTGAATACACTCGATGCACTCGAGTGTGATTGTGACGTAGTTTTGGTGTTTGGGTAGTTTCTTTTTTCTTGAATACTATTTCAAGAGATTATTTTGAAAAATATTAACTTTTGACAGGAAGCGAAATTCACGTGACCCCGTTCAAGTAGGTAATTTTGAAAATGAATCATTACTATTGGGAGTTTTTCTCATATGATATCAACTCTTTGAAGGACACGGTACGTATTTCATGAAATGTTTAAAAACTGGTGGAGGAACCGATTATTTTCAGAGTACTGCAAAACATGCGTTGGAAAGTTCTGTCACTTGGAAATAGAGCATTACTCCTGCTTAAAAGTCCAGTTTTCAATTGAAACATTGATGGCCCTTATCAATTTCAAAATAATTCATCACAGTTTTATCATTCTCTGTAATACTAGTGAATATTAAAGATTTTATATTTCTTTGATCCCATGTTCAAAACCATTCCCAGATTTTTTTTAAATTGGATTTTTCCAAATTACATAAAGTTCCGGATCGTATACAAGGTTGCAAATTTGTGAATGCATCAGAATAGATGTTATCAAAATTTGCTACAAAGTTTCAAATCTTTTGTAATTATTCCGAGACCATTTTGATAAAAAAATTACCACGAATTAAAAAATATAAAAAAATAAATTCCGCTCAACGTAAAAGGTTGCAAATCTGTAGAACTGTTCGGAATATGTTTCCGATGTATCTGTCAAGTTTGCAGAACTTTTGGAATTTTGTCTTGTGGCATTTCAGTGGAAAACAGTAATTTTTAATAAAAAAAATGCCCCTCATACTTAAATTGGTTGCATACTTGGTTGGTGATATGAAATAATATATTTTATCGTTGAAAATTACAAAATATTGACTTCATAACATCACAACAACACATAATTGATTTATTTTTTATTTACTATTTTAGGTTGCTAACAGAACAAAGTTCCAGAAAACAGCATCCACTATATAAGAATTATTCTAAGCTATTTCCAAAATTATACATAAACTTTACTTATCGGTATAAAATTATCTGGCAGTAATACAAATACGTGACTTAAAAATATGGTGTGAAATGTTTTTATATTAATAATATAGCCAAAAATAATAGAACATAAAAGATCATAAAAGAACAAGTACAGGGAATGAGGAACCATACCTATTGATCTGAATTAAGAAACATTTTTTTCAAAAAAAATTTGAAACGAGGCAGAGACATCGAGAAAATGTCTAGAGATGAATTAGGATCGTGACAGTGTGTATTAAATGCTTTTTGCATACGAACTAGTGGAGAGTTTTGTCCTAGATTGGTTCTACAATAAGGGATATTGATGGTTTGTAATATGGAAGATTGTTTCTACTGGGAATATTGAAATTAATTTTTGCAAGTAGATATGGACAATTGACTTCATGTCTAACAATTCTGAAAAGAATAAATAAGTCTGCCATAGTACGTCTTTTACTAAGTGGCATAATTTTAAATTGTTTTCGAATCGGCTGATAATTGTGGTCCTGAAAGCGAATCTTGTTTTGAAAGGCTAGGAATCTTAACAATTTATTTTGAACACTTTCTATCCTTCTTGAGTGTACTGCATATTGAGGGTTCCAAATTGCTGACGCAAAAGAGAGCTTGCATTGGTTGTAAAATATAATACGTTGGTTACTTTATCATACCCTAGATACCAAGCTAAAATGACAATAACGTGACCATAACCAAAGTTGCTTATTTTAGTTTCACATCACTGTTGTCAATGATACGATAACGCTTTGAATGTAACTAGATTATTATTCAATTTGAATAAATCGTATAACAATTCCGTTAAATTAATAGCTATAATACTACTTCAAGTTTGCAGAACTTTTGAAATTTTTTCAACGAGTAGACTGCAAAATTCACGTTGATTGCAATTTTGAAAAAGTTCTGGACTTCGGAACAGGTTGCAAACTGAGACCTATTGTTTTCTCGATGTACCATTCACCAAAGTTTGTAAACTTTCGGACTTATTGCTAAATTTTCGATTTTTAATGTCTATCTCTACTGACCTATATTATCGAATAGAAATAGCGCATTATCATTCCTTTTTATACTCGTAGCTCTTTGTTAAGAAGTCTCTTACTGAGAATATCGTTCCATTATCTTCTTCTTCTCCTGAAAGCGAACTCATACTCGCTTAATAATTTCTATTTTTTCGAAAGTGAACATTATTATAAAGGTTTCTCCGAACACCTATCCAGCGCTGAAACAAACCAAGTAAAACACAATGATATCGACAAACTAATTGCCATCCTTGTTGTCAAAAATAAATAATGCGATAAAAATCCCACTGTATATTTCAGAACCCTATCCATCACAAAATCAAGTTGTTTCCGAGATAACTCCGGCAGTTAGTAGATACATCTAAATGTGTGGGATGATCGTAATCATTTATGTGGTTTGTGTTTTACCTGGGCCTTTCGTTTGTTTCAGCCATTTCCCCCCATATAACCCGGTATGAACACGTGAAACAGGTGTTCGGGGGTATATGTTGGCGTAATAAATAATGTCAACGAGCATAGTGGTAGCATCCGGTTTCATACGTTACCAAAATTTAATTAATTGCCCCATATTCAAAGTTATGGAGTATCGTAGGATCACCACGCAACGAGCGTATGTACAATTAATTTCTTGCTGAACTGGGAGTTTCGATGTTAGCTCGGAATTATTTATCAAATGACAGAAAGTTCTGTCAAATGGACGATGACAAGTCATTAGATCTTTCATCACATTCATCTGTTCGAATACATTCAAATGAAATTTATGAAGCACGTTGTATATAGAATTGATGGAATTATCTCGAAGAAGTTTTAGAAAATAATATATCGTTAAGCAGATTTCCGATCCTTACTATGCTTGCATATTTATTTATAAACTAACAAACTACCAACTTGATTGTTATTATATACCTTGTTTGAACGGTAGGAATTCACTTTGCTTTTATCTACCACTCCAAGAAGTTATTCCAATGAATTCACTTCTGAAATCTCCAGTTCATTTGATATGCAAAAAGTTTAATCAGATGTGCGATAAAATTGATTTAAAAAATCATATTGCTTCTAATGTGTGATGTCAATGAAGCAAATGTGAAATAAAGATATCCTTGCCTATTTGTACTAATGTCATTAATTCATATATATATATATATATATATATATATATATATATCGGGGATTCGGTCTGGGAAAAGAAGTATACTCTTTTTTGCTACCCGGGCTTTCGCAAATTTTTATTTGCTTTTTCGAGGGCTACAATATAATTATATGAACACATGTATAAAGTTAAAAAAGGTATAACATACTGTGCAATGTGAGGTTTTCTTCGATGTTGAAAGTACATAATTAAAATTGAAAAATAGAAAACGAAAAACTTGACACGAAAATTTTTGAAGGACTGATCATTTGTTTGTTGATGTCAAATAATATGAGGACTATACAGAGTCGTAAGTTTCAGGTATTAATATCTGATGTATGATTATGTGGTAAAAGAATGTAAGAGTAAATTTTGCTAAGATTATCAATGTCAGTTTTTTTGTTCATATTATCAGTTTGTAAACTTATTTCAGCCATTTCCAAAAAAAGTCTTTTGTTGAAATTTTTTTCCACATGTAATATTTTTGTATCATCATAGTTCATGATATGATCATTATCTAATACATGTTTGGTTAAGGCGCAAGAGTTTTCTTTCATAGTTCTACAATTGCTTTTGAGCAAAGCTATTCGTGATTTTAAATTATTTTTTGTTTGACCCAAATATTTTTTGTTACAATCAAGACAGGGAATTTCATAAACTACATTGGACTTTTCTGTTATAGGATCTTTTTGTTTCAATTTAGTAAACAAGTTTTCCAATGGTTTGATTTTCTTTTGTGCAATTTTGATATTTTTTTCGTGCTTGAAAACATTTATAATTTTGCTGGAAAACTTGTTTACTAAATTGAAACAAAAAGATCCTATAACAGAAAAGTCCAATGTAGTTTATGAAATTCCCTGTCTTGATTGTAACAAAAAATATTTGGGTCAAACAAAAAATTATTTAAAATCACGAATAGCTTTGCACAAAAGCAATTGTAGAACTATGAAAGAAAACTCTTGTGCCTTAACCAAACATGTATTAGATAATGATCATATATTAGATAATGATACAAAAATATTACATGTGGAAAAAAATTTCAACAAAAGACTTTTTTTGGAAATGGCTGAAATAAGTTTACAAACTGATAATATGAACAAAAAAACTGACATTGATAATCTTAGCAAAATTTACTCTTACATTCTTTTACCACATAATCATACATCAGATATTAATACCTGAAACTTACGACTCTGTATAGTCCTCATATTATTTGACATCAACAAACAAATGATCAGTCCTTCAAAAATTTTCGTGTCAAGTTTTTCGTTTTCTATTTTTCAATTTTAATTATGTACTTTCAACATCGGAGAAAACCTCACATTAATATATATATTTAAACCTTTTTTCATCAAAAAATATGTTGATGATATCATTGTCGCTTTACCAAAAGATGGCATTACTGAGATTCTTAGTACTTTTAACAGCTTTGACCCATATATTCAGTTTACAATAGAAACTGAGGATGATGATTTTTCCGTACCTTTCTTAGATACAAGATTCATACGTGGTCTTAATAACAAAATTCTTATAGACTGGTACAGGAAACCATGCAGTTCTGGAAGATATATTAACTTCGAGTCTTATCACAAGCGGTCAATGAAAATAAACCTTGTGAAACAGATGAAAGCTAGAGTACTCAAAATCTCAGATAGATCCTTTCATAAAAAAAACCTAGATATTCTTTTCAAACTCTTTTCTGACAATGCTTATCCACCAAAATTACTGAGAAGTATTCTGTTCAGCACACCATTAAATATTGAAACAGATATTATATCTAACAATCTGAACATATCCATTAATAGCAATGTTGCTAATACTAATCCTACAAATCCTACAATTCCTACATTCACTTCACTTCCATATATAAAAGATATTACACCAAGATTGTCCAGGCTCTTTCATTCAGTATGTAATGTCAAAATAGCAAATAAAACTATTTTACCAATAAGATCAATTTATTCAAAAGTGAAGGATAAAATTCCATTAACTTCCACTTCAAATGTAGTATATAGCATTCCTTGTCAGGACTGTGATAAAAATTATATTGGCCAGACTTCTAGAAGCCTGAAAAGTAGAATCTCCTCACATAAAAGTGATTGTAGACTTCATCCTGAAAGATGTGCTCTTGCTGATCATGTAAACAAATTTGACCATCGAATAAATTATAACTCAACTAAAATATTAGCTAAAGAGACACATATGACTAAGAGAACTTTTTTGGAAATGGCCTTCATATATCAAGACAAAAAATGTATGAATAAAAGAACTGATATAAATCATTTGAGTGAGATTTATTCCTTCTTATTGTCGTTAGACCACACTCTCCATATGAATAATAATATCTCCATAACTACTCAATTGGAAATGTAATTTTTTCCTAACTTACAAAACAACAGTCGTATATTTCAACAGTTGGTACTACATTACAGTTGGTACAAGATTACAGTTGGTACAAGATTACAGTTGGTAACATTGACTTGAAAATTACAGATTTCTTTTCTATTGACAACTGATTTGTGTCCCTTGGATACAATCAACAAGTCTTTTGTTTTTCGACTGAAATTTCAAAATTATCTGTTATTTATATTCGTAAAGTCTTTTTTCCTTATTATTTACAATTTTAAGCTGTAATGTCACTATACAAAGAACTAAGAACATGTCAACTAACCTCACTATAGTTGTAAGTAAAATTTTAATAACATCAAAATGTATAATTGACATAATAATTCTTTGTAGTTCCCTGAAGATGTAAATAAAATTTACGAAAGCTTGGAATAATCTCTATAAAAGAGTACACTTTTGACTTTGCTGCAATCCCCAATATTAACTGGTTTTATATATATATATAATTCTCCCTTAGGGAACACTTCATCTCTTTTGAGTTGAGACAAGTGGTTAATTTCACCCACTAGCAGCGGCCAATTCGTGGTTTCGTGTCACACTTCAAAAGTGTCTGACATCTAATGTCAATAATGTCAACTGTCTGTTGTCGAATAATCCTAACCAAATTTCTTATGTTACATTTGAATCTCTCCACGTGTGG
Source organism: Chrysolina oricalcia (assembly GCA_944452925.2). NCBI lineage: Eukaryota > Metazoa > Arthropoda > Insecta > Coleoptera > Chrysomelidae > Chrysolina > Chrysolina oricalcia. The sequence continues at coordinate 5,800,247 of OX101809.2, read as the reverse complement.
AGATAATTCAAATAAATGTTTAAACAAATTTTATAACAATGACTTAATATTAATATTTTTATTGTTTGACGTATTTTAATGTGTTTTGTTCATCTTTGTCACATGTGACTTACATGACATGTTGTTTATAATTTTTAATATTACATCCATAGCAATCATTCTCATCAACACAGTAAGTGGTTCTTCTTCAAAGTTTTCTTTCCATTAATCGTACAATTTTGCTTGTTACTTGTAGCTTCCCTGAAGATGACAGTATTCACTGTTGAAATATCGGAAATATAGTGTTAAAAGAGTACACGTTTTGCTTGCTGCTATACCCAAAAAAAAATTTCCTGCTTTGTATCCTAACTAGTCAGCAAAGACTACCCTTCTACTATATATATATATATATATATATATATATATATATATATATATATATATGTTATTTTGTACTATTGCTTCTTTTCACTTGTATTCAGTTTTCTTCTTTTTTCTTTCTCAAGTAAAATCGCGAGACTTGAAGTCAAGGTTGAACTACGACTGCCATTTTTCTTATGGAATTGTGGTTAGTGATTGCCTCATGATATTTAAAATTAAAAAAAGAGCACTGTCAGATACAGTGCAGGAGTAGGTAGACGAACCAGTTGTAGGGCCATTTTCTCTGAATCTTAACACTCACAAGTACATACATTTATGAGTTATTACAATATGTTAGATCAGATATAACAAGTTTTCAGAGTCTCAATAGAAACACAAACCGTATCACTAAGAACTTGCAATATCTGGAAGTGCAAACACACAGATTGACAGTAACCGAAACATGTCCTCAACTTATGGCCATAAAAGTTTACAACAAATTATTAAATGAATTCAAGAATTTGCGTGTGAAACTCTATAAACATAGAATCGAAGAATTGCTCTTAGAAAAATCATATTATACGGTGACTGAATATCTCAATAATAATTTGTGATATTATACAGTATGTATTTGTTTATAAGTTCCATGACAATGCTTTATATATCGCAATTTTTGTTATTACTTAATGAATGAAGGTCATTTCAAGATACCGCGAATCGTAACACATTATTCAACGACAAATCAAATATGACTCTGCGCTTTTTCTATATAGATAAGCTTTCTGCTAATTTTTCGGATATTGTGGTATGTTATAGATCAATGCATCATTATAATATAGACCAATTTACATATCGCCTATGACCAGTTGTCGAGCAACATGGTGACATAAATGTGATTGTTGCTGTTGGTATTATGCATTTGATTTTTGAAGTCTAATCCTCGAAAAATATTTCTTAGAAATGGATACATCTAAGTTGTAGCTCATAAATCCCTCCATTCAAATAAAAAATGGTATCTCAAAAACGGTGTTGCGTTACAGCATGGCAAGACTATGTTCATAGAAATAGATAAATATTAGTGATATAATCGCCCCACTGTTTTGAACTAAATATGCTAATAGATGTTTATAATATATAAAAATCACTGTTTGTTAGTTTATTTATCGATGTATCGCAGTATTGATGAAAAGTCTAAATTAAGTTTTGTCCATCACTATTTTTGTAACTAACTACTAATTTGAAAATGCCCATTCAAGTAAATTAAATATTCATGATGCGATTTTTCATTAAACTCACATACGCAGAGATGTTCATAAATAGTAGTAAACAATTTGCATTTCATTTGATATATATTAGTCAATTTTCAATGATATAATCTCTTCACAACGGAATCATGGGTCATATGCTCCATATATAGATCTGAAGATTTCATGAAAATATCAAAACACAAACTAGTTATGTCAGATGAAAATTCACTTATTATTGAAACTACCTAATGAAATCAGACTTTTGAATATCCATAGGATCAAAACCGAAAGTAAGAGTAAATTATTGAATTGCTGCTGCTTTAAAGGAAAAAACATCAAGAAAAATTTAATACAAGCACATTTTCTATACATACAACGTGACATAGTCAAAATCTATTAAAACATACATTTAATTCATAACATAAGATTCGTAGAGCAGGTTACTACACGTCAATTCATTCTAGTAAAATTCTGTGATGATAAATGAAAACATGTTCATAAAATTGAGTTTAACAGTATAGATTGAAGAATAAACACAAAGTTCTGATATTTTCCAGAGAACATTAAAATAATATAAAAATGAAACAGAATATCACATACGTAGTATAAACTGTTACGTATCAATACAATTAAAACGAAAAAAAAAAGGATCTTAAATTTCACAGAATAAAATTCGACCAACAAGTAGAATGTTCTGCCGATTAAAATATTGCTCTATGGAACCATGAATTTTCTGTTACCCACAACTGTTTTTATTTCTTTAGGCAAATGATTGAACTTTTTTATACAGTGCCCACCATGAAGTACCTAACAACTATGGGAAAAAAGTTTATTATCAGAGTTTAGAAAAAAATTTTTGGTAATCGATCGTCCGAAAACCTGAAAATCGATTTTGATACATGTCACGCGACCAGTGGAATGGCGGAAAATTGAAAAATAATACTATGAAGATTTGAAAAAGTTGCTTATAATATAATTTTATATCTATATAAAGAGTTTCAAGCAATAAATGAAATACAAATTGTAAATACCAATATTTTTGGAATATTTTCCGATTTCTTTATTTCATTGCAGTAGCACACTTCTTTTTCGGTGATAATGACAGAACTTCTTCATTTTCTCCACACCAGATGAAGTGAAAAAATTGATTTTTGCTAGGGCCCTTCTGTTAAATTGGTTCGTATCTAACAGTTTCACTTCGCACATATAAACTTGAAAATAGTGCGTCAATATTTATTGAGGGTAAAGCAAATTATTCTACCAATATACTCTTCAATTTTATTGAAAGATTGGATTTGCTGGGAGAAATATAAACATCGGATGAGCCACAATAGGCCGTGAGTCACGGTGATGGGCCTAATGCAGCCTCACATTCAAATCTGACCTAAACCTTACCTATATAGAAGAAAGTTGACTCCATCTAGCGAAGCTGCCCATTTCATTAACTAAAAATCGGCCTGTTCAACATTTTAGTAAAAATATTGGACTTCATAGGAAATGGGAAACCCTCTATATAGTGATTTAACATCAATTGTCGAAATATTGCCCCTCTACGCTTGTACAGATTTCTTTGAATTAACATTTTTCCATTTTCAACCTGTGGAAGGTTAAAATTCCCAAAAAGGTATGTCAAGAAACGAATATCCTCCACAAAAACAAACTTTCATTCAATATGTGAAATATGTTTCCACTTTTGAGAATTTTAAACCGACATTCGAAAGATTTCCTATTTTCCAAATTTACCTACATTCCCTAAATTCACTTTAGAGAGTAGAAATTGAAATCACCGAAAATATCGAAGTATATCGTTCCGTCCTGAAACTTTCATCACTCTACCAACAAAGTCCCCTACTAAGAATCGAAGTCACTTTATATTCAAGGAAAACACCACCACCGTGCCTGACAAAATCAAGAAATAAAATACAGATATTTCTTCGTTCATTATTGGTATTGTATATGAAGGGTTCGAGAATTAAGAGCATAGCCCCAAAGAGAGTGGTGAATTGCAAATAATTCAATAAGGGATGAAGGGTGCTGGAGCGAACTTCTGCAAAGCTACTGTCTTAATACACATGATAATACTTCCTTGCAATTTCCGGTAAGACCGTGAATCTTGTGATTAAAGAAAGGGTGACGGAAAAGGGTTTGGCCACCCCCGCGTCTTATGCGGCAAGGATTGGGCCGCGACCTGCCTAGGAAAACTCAATCTCCTTCACCTAGGGCCAGTGGATGGCTAAGTTATAATGATAATTATACCATTTTCTTGATAACCTATTAACTTTCCTTCATAATGATGCCATACAAGAACATAGTTTTCACTATTGAATGTGTTAGGTGACTGTATAATCTTAAAGGAGAATGAAGTATTTCTTCTCCTTACTCCGAACTTCTATATTTTTATTTCAAAGATGAATAATAAAGAAATGATTTAAAATCCAAATATTTCGCTACATTCTGAACAATAGCAACTTCGACTTCTAACACATTACAGCTACTTCCACGCTGAATTATATTCTTCGGATTCATTGATGTTATTTTTATTATTATTGATTTTAAAATAAGCACTGCCTCCATAATGAGGAAAAAAACCTTTTATTTATCTTCAATAATTTCTGTATTTTTATTATATAATTACTCTTATTTATATTTTCCCCATGTTACGATATGTTATGTATCATCGTTGTTTTTGAAACAACTGATGTATCCCGTTTTTTCCCATACCCATGCTCGAGCAACCTTTTATGGGTTCACTATATTTATTTCCCCTCTTTTCTATCAATACTATTGTCAATGAGTCAATGAGAAATAATTATATCATTATTATTTTTATGGCAAAGCTCCTACGAGAAATACTCCAAAGGTGTTTTCCACAGCTTGAAATCAGTCCAATTCGTTTTGAACGTTGAACGTTTTCAGGACTGCTAGAGCTCTTTTTTATGCTACATTTCTCTTGGGATTTTGTTTGTTTTCGTTTTTACGAATCTCCCAGGAGAAAACCCCTCAAAAGCAGAGCTTGTGCGAGCAAGGGAGATCCGGGACCTAGAGCTCTCGTAAAAGTGAATTCCGAACCACTCTAGCTCCGTGCCATACGGTGGGAATCGAACCCGGGACGCTTTAACACCACAATCACTTCGCCTTATAAACCTTTCGTTGTATCAGATGTTTTCAGCTGAGTGAGCTTTCCTCGATATTACAGTAGGTGTACTTTTTCATTGATTTATCACACTACGGGATGTTCAGAGTTCAGTTGTTTGAGTCCTTTTACCAAGTCAGTGGACTTTTCTTTCCTTTGTCTCCAGTGGTACTAAAGAGTATTTAGTTAGCTGATTGGTCTTCTTCAGGACACATTGTCCGACGGAGAACACAAGATCATATACGATAACATCAAAATGTAACGTTGAAACATCATCCGACGAGCATAAATTTAGGAGCTATAAAAATACAGACTTTTCAAAAGAAAGAAGAGATCCAAAGATCTGGCACACATCACTGAAAGGCGCCAAAATACGTGCCTATTAACGCAGAAAATGCGAGTCTGAACAGCAGCATAAATGGCGTGCCAGAAACGGGAGCTTGCGTTTTACTTGATACGTCGCTAACGTCTCTGAAGATCACTGCCGCAGTTGCAGTCGAAACGTTTGGAGATTTCAAACAAAGAAAACCAGGGCAAAACCGAAAAACCAATTCCTATATTATTGAATTATTTATTCCCAGCAAAACTGCAGTTATCTATTAGCACCACCTACAGAAGAGATCATCTACGATTCCAGTGAGGGTCAGGTGGCTGTTCCGGTGATTGTGTTCCATTGGGAGCCTAGTCATCAGCTTGAAATCCCGATTATACGGAGCTTCGAATGTCTGATGCGAAGTGTGTCCTGCCATGACTTCATAAACTGTTTTTGTAGTAGTTGTTCCATTGCAGCAACAGCTAGACTGTTGGGGATTCCTAAGATGTATTCTGGCCCAATTGGTTGTTTCTCTGTTCCCTCCTTGGAAGCCTACCTCGTTATTTCCGATGACACCTAAGTGCTCTGGGACCCATAGGCGACTGACTTTCCTTCATTTCTCAAAGTTTTCTAAAGCATTGATACACTCGGATACCAGCGTGGATGTGATCTTGTTTGATCCCAGTGCTAATATCAATGCTTTGCTGCCCGAGCAGATTGTAATAGGTCTTCGACATCTATTTCCGAGATTTTCTCGATCGCAGATGAATTTGGCATGAACTTTAACTTGGAATAGAGCCCAAAGAAATAGAGAGTTCTTTCCAAAGTCCTCTTTCGTATATCTCTGCCTCCCGACCTCAAACTGTGCTGCCGACAGGAGGCGTGTTCAATGCCAATTCCATTCTTCCCCCCTGGGAATGACAATGTTTGGGTCTTTTCTGAAGTTCAACACTGGCACTGTGTTGTCCCTTTCCATCAGTAGGATGGAACAGCTCTCCTGTCCCTTGTTCCAACTGAGGAAGTGGTTTGTAGTTATTATTACTACAGAAGCGTTGAAAACTTCAGCTCATTTATGTGAGATATCGGTTTTGTTTTCTATACAGTTTTATTTAACCATGGGGAAAGTTTATCTCCAAAGAGGATTTATCCCATTCATCTCGATTTCTTCCCAAACTTGGAGAAAAACCCACCCGTGAAAGCAGTGGAGGCTTGGTCTTGGTATACAAACGGCTCAACAACCAATGAAGGATACGGAATATTTGGAGCTAAAAGAAGGATCTGGATCCTGATCAGCCTAGGACAGTATGCCAAGTTATTTCAATCAGAGGTAGTGGCTATATAATACTGTATCAGAGAATACTCAGGTGAATGGATGAAAAAAAAACATTGCCATTAACTCTGACAACCAAGTACCTATAAATGCTCTCAGCACGTACCAGATCAACTCTCGATTGTTCTGCATGATCACCCTTAAAGACATGAGTAACAACAACAGATTCGTGTAGACCAGGAGGTCTTTCCTCGAGTTCATGCGAAAACATTTTCAAACGTTTGAAGTGACTTAGAGCGATACAAACTCCGCGCGTTGGAGGGAGATACAACATTGAATTCGTATACGTTGAAACTCCAGAATAGACCTCCTGGATACCCAGTTACAAAAGACATCGGGGAAACGAACATGCTGATGCACTTGCCTGAGCAGGAGCTTCAAAAACCCCTTTGAGTCATCCAGAACCCTTCTGTGTCATTCAGAACCATTCTGTGTCACCCAGTACCCTTCTGTATCATTTCGAAAGTAAATACAAAGATATCCATGAACAAATGGATCCAAATGAGATTACAGGAATGGTGGAATAACTACCCAGGAAAAAAAGATGAAATAGTTCATTGAAGGACCCTCAGCCGAATTCACGGCAGACCTGCTGAGCCAGAACCGAAAAGCCATGAGAATAATAGCTGGTCTGCTGACGGATTATTGTCATCTCAATAAACATACGAGCACAATGAGCCTGGCCGAAGGAACCCTATGTAGGCCAAGATGCAGAAGAAACCGCTCTGCATGTATTATGTCATTGCGAAGGTCTTACAAGGCACCTGCAATACGGGGAGGAAGCTTTGGAATCTCATCAAGGAGCTCCACCAAAGGATGTATAGGACCAAGCCAAGGAGCCAACTACTAGTTGAAATAATCATTCTTCTACTGAGTGACGTATCTCAGAAGCTCCAGAGAGTAGACATAATACAATTTTGTATGAGTTCTGGTTACATGGTGAGAAGCAAGGTTGAATAGTTAGGAATTGGTCTTTGTCATTCAGTTTTTTCCTCGTTCATTTTTGTTTTTGCAAGCTGGTATAGAACCTTCAAGGAACTACGCAGCAAGTGAGAGATCATTTATGTATTTCAGATGTTAAACTATCATGATTCCTTCTCATTTTCTTATCTGAGGTAATCGGATCAATACAGTACATACCATACCCAATAAAGACAACAGACGTAACTTGGCTTTATTATTTTACTCGAGATTGTAGTGATACTTCTAAATCCTTAATTACACTCGCTTAATCTAGGATAATATGTAACAAGACCTTGTCATTTGTATGCGAGCTCACATCCACTTTTATTATTCGCCCTGATTAGTACAATGATAATAATGCTGATACGTGAGATAATATATTCACACGGAGGATGGCGTATGAGACAATTCTTGCTTATTTTTCATTATGTTATACGAGAAGGCAGCTGCAGCAAAAAATAACCCACAATCAGATGAGTTCGGTTTTTTCCTACAGATGAAGAATCGAATGCGCAAATAATACAAAAAAATTACGTTGTGAAATTAAGGAAAAAAGGTACAATATTTTTAGAAACATGACAAAAAAACTACTCAGTGATAAGGCATATTATAGTTTAGCAGAGTTTTATGACGATTCATTTTGATGTTTTCTTTTGTAATTTTAAAATAATGAACTTTTTATTTAACACATTTCTTATTTTAACCGTAACACATCTTTATCATGCCTGCATTGTTATTATTTGGCTATATTATATTTTAAATTTTAGGAGTTCGTATATTACATGTTATTTATAATTTTACCTTTGTTAGTCAACAAGAATTTATTCTTATGTACAATAAACATGTATATATATATATATAAGTGAAAATAGAGTATATTTCTTTTTATTACCGAAAGTTCTAACCTTTGACAGCTGTTTCGTGCTCACGCACTCATCAGAAAGGATTTATGGAGCTCTCGAAATCAAAACGAATCCACTCAAGAATTAATACCGTGAAGGCAAGACAGATATAACAGGAAGTAATTTATGACATCTACAGTCATTAGTTGAAACTTAATTTGACACGAACCAAGGAATCCAAAAGTAGAGGTTTGTCCACAAATTGACAGGTTCGTGTCAAATTAAGTTTCAACTAATGACTGTAGATGTCATAAATTACTTCCTGTTATATCTGTCTTGCCTTCACGGTATTATTTCTTGAGTGGATTCGTTTTGATTTCGAGAGCTCCATAAATCCTTTTTGATGAGTGCGTGAGCACGAAACAGCTGTCAAAGGTTAGAACTCTCGGAATTAAAACGAAATATACTCTATTTTCACTTAGATTCTGCTTGCGTTCCTCATAACGTATTAGAAACTTGATTGAACCTTGGGTTGGTCAGAACAACGAATTGTTGGCTACCTGTCAATTTGTGGACAAACCACTACTTTTGGATTCCTTGGTTCGTGTCAAATTAAGTTTCAACTAATGACTGTAGATGTCATAAATTACTTCCTGTTATATCTGTCTTGCCTTCACGGTATTGATTCTTGAGTGGATTCGTTTTGATTTCGAGAGCTCCATAAATCCTTTCTGATGAGTGCGTGAGCACGAAACAGCTGTCAAAGGTTAGAACTCTCGGAATTAAAACGAAATATACTCTATTTTCACTTAGATTCTGCTTGCGTTCCTCATAACGTATTAGAAACTTGATTGAATTTTGGGTTGGTCAGAACAACGAATTGTTGGCTGCCTGTCAATTTGTGGACAAACCTCTACTTTTGGATTCCTTGGTTCGTGTCAAATTAAGTTTCAACTAGTGACTGTAGATGTCATGAATAACTTCCTGTTATATTCTGTCTTGCCTCACGGTATTAATTCTTGAGTGGATTCGTTTTGATTTCGAAAGCTCCATAAATCCTTTCTGATGAGTGCGTTAGCACGAAACAGCTGTCAAAGGTTAGAACTCTCGGAATTAAAACGAAATATACTCTATCTTCACTTATATATATATATATATATATATATATATATATATATATATATATATATATATAGAGGAAGGGTAGTCGTTGCTGACTAGTTAGGAATGGAACTAGTAAATAGTGGGGCTTTGCAGCAAAATCAAAGAGTACTCTTTAAAGTTTGTCCAAGCTTTCGGAAATTTAATAACTTATTTCCATCATCAGGGATACTACAATTTGCATGTGTAAGTAATATAAAAAATATATATGTACGGTTAACTTACATCTTTGTTGAGATTGTTCGACGCGATGTTATTCAACCATAAGTGGCACATTGTGCAAGATGAAAATTGATATAAAACAAGTGAAATTGTAAAGATGTCATAAAATATTTAGATAAAAATACGTTACATTTAAAATTGTTAAAATTACTTTATATTTTGACCACGACAGGCCAAATCAATGCTATTGGTTAAGAGAAGACAGACAGTTGACATGACATATGACTTAGTCAGTGGTACCAATTTACAGTTACCAACTTATGTTAGAGTCCGTAAATCCGATTTTTAATTGGTAAAGCGACACCTAGTGAGGTAGGATGGAACCTGAATTAAGTACATTTGGCATGTAACTAAATGTCTTTAGTACATTTTCATTCTGGATCTTGATGTGTTGAAATAGATATAACAATGTTTTGTCCTACTGTGGGCAAAATTATGGTAAAGGTTTATACCTGGAGAAAAATGGTTAAGTTTTATGTTGAAATTTCTGAACAAAGTCAAGAAATATTTGTTGATAAATTTGAAATATTGAAGGACAGTGGATTCTTATCTAACGTCAAGAGGTATGAATAGATTTCACTAAGATGATTGATATCTGTTTTTTTATTTATGCAATTACTATTTTCTGCAATAAAGGCCATTTCAAGAAAGGTCCTTTTTGAAAGATGCGATTCACTAGCTAAGACCTTAGTGGCATCAAAATTCATATGGTGATCAAACTTGTTGACATGTTCAGCTAACGCACATCGTTCTGGATGTAATCTACAGTCACTTTTATGTGAAACGATTCGGGAGCCTAGAGATCTCGAAGTCTGACCAATCGTGCAACAAAATGTGCAACAAAATGTATCTCTTGTTGGAGAAAATCGTAGTCTAACATCAAGTAAATTCATCCACGATTCGTTAAGCTTGAAAAGAGAATTTTTTAAGTTAGTTTAAGTATTTAATAATTGTACATTGGTGAAAATTTGATGCTTATACATCCGCTAAACCCGTCTCCAATGTCTACTTTCCCGCTTTTTATCAGCTAAACTCAACTAACTCATCTCAACAAAGGAAAGCGATATAAAGCAGAGAAAAAATATACTGAGTTAAAGTAAGAGTCCCTAATAAGTACTTTATTGAGGTAAATATAAAATACTGGTGGTTAGATTTGAGATAGGGGAGAAAATCTGTACGTGTGTGTGGATGGGGTTTGGGTTTGGGTTGATTTGAACGGGGAAGTATCTAATGAACTCTATGATTACTGCGTATTTACCTTCTAACACACGTCGTCTTGGGGCTGGCGCGACAAGCGTAACAAACTATTTTCCGAAGGGGCCTAGTGAGTGCTTCTAATATCGAAATCCATGGTAAATCGCTGGGAATAAAAGCTTTGTATACCAAAAAGTGCTGCCTAGTATTGTTGTTGTTCAAATTGTTTTTTGTTTTCGTTAACCAGCTGTCGTTCCCTTACGAACGGCAGCCCTCAGAAGTCGAAACTTGTGCGAGCCAAGGAATAACGAGGTCTTACCTTTTTACGTGCGATTCCTAGCACTTTCTCGGGCCATCAGAAAAATGTCTGCAGGACTAGGGTTTGAACCTTCGACTGAAGAAGTGGAGCTATAACCACTCGGCTACCTGGCCCCAAAAAGTTCTGCCTATATTAGTGTATTTCTTGAATACGTTGATTCTTCTATAAATGTTATTGAAAGTCTTGATTGTTCCCTACCATCTATGACAACAGACTAATACATGCTACCCCAATACTCATTCGAAAAACCATGAATGGAACTATCATCTGGAAATATAATCTGGCATACAGATGGCTCAAACACAGATGTAGGAACAGGAGCAGCAATATATGGAGTGTGGCCAAAAACGTAATACCTAGTTCCACTACAGAATTTCAAGCTGAGATACATGCCATAACATGAACACAGATGAATCTAGACACTAGTCAGTGGGTACAGAAGAAAACACATCTATATACATTCTATCCGACAACCAAAGTACCAGAAGAAGTCGAAACAAGTTTGGGAATGCCTTCGGAGCCCCAATGAACAAGGTTTCTGCAGACGGAAGGCTCTAATAAGACCGCGGGAATTTTCCCAAAAATGAATTCCATAACTGAAATAGTGCATGGTATATTTATATCTATTGAAGTAGGAAAGTTCAGTGAACTTTTGAGGCATGTCAGCAAAAAAAAACTAGGTAGATGGTTTCTTGCTGAAAACTCATAAAGCCATCATCAAGTGAAACCAAGCAATTTGACAGATCTAGATTCACTTATATTTCTATTTGATGAGAATATGAACTTTTGTGTTTTCTCTTGATTTAGAATCAGATCGCTTCTTGTGAACCATATGCCGACATTCTTTTATATTTAAATAATAAAAAGGAGCGTCCTCAGCACATATTCCTGAGGTACACCATAGTTCACATTTCCATATCTTGAAGACACACCTTCTAGATATACTGACTGCATTCTATTTGATAGATACTATATGAAAAAGTCGAGTGCCACACTTTTTATTCCATGTAGTCTAACTTTTAAAGGAGTAGGTCATGCGAGACAAAGGCGGAAGCTTTACTGAGATCACACATACTTATTGAAGTATGCTCGCCTCTTTCAATTCTCTTGTTCAACTTTAGAAATAGCAAATTGGTTATTGTTTAGATAATCATGTTTCTCAAATAAGCTCAAAAGTCTTTGTCATGCTATTATTTCTATTAGTTTTTTAAATATCGATATGATTGAGATCGGGCGCCCTTGATGATCTTATCTCAATTATTTTTGAAAATAGGTACCATTATTTCATTAGGTAAGTTTGAAAGCATCCGGGGATAGACCACTTTCTGAGAAACATAGGTTGATGGAAGAAAACGAAGCGAACTTGATTTCTTAGTTTTCTAGTTCGTCCATCGAATCCTGCCTCTTGATATTTCATTTCCTGCCAATAAAAGCTATTATTCTTATTATTAGTCCTGTGAGAGGCTCTAGGAGTACCTCCCTAGTTTATTTTATGATTTTGCTGTGGAGATCATACACATCACATAACAGCATATCAAGTTTTTGAATGTTTTTATAGCATCTAACACTTCAATTTCTGTCATAGGGTAAAAATAGAAATCTTTGGATTCTTCAGGAGTTTGTTAATTTCTTTTTTTTTTCGATGGCTCTGATTTTGTTCCTATCAAATTTAATTATCAATCGTGGTTTATCATTGGAATATTCAAGAAACTAATTTCTTTCAGGTAGCGTTTTTTGCACTCTTTATGGCGTTTGATTTGAATCGCTGGTAATCTCATTCAAAGATATAATAGACGACTGTGTGTAGCATATCATTTCGAAATTGTCATTGAAAAACAAATTGTTGAATTATTTCTAGGCTTATGTTTTCTAAGTGGAAAACATTCTTGATAATAATAAAGTTCTCTAACACAAGCTGGAGGGTGAAACCATCAGGCATTTTCTCCAAAATTATTTCGGGGTTCGTTTGTACCGTCTTCTTTTTCTCTCCCTTCCTACATTTGCTCTTTTTCTTCTTTTCACTACTTTCTTTTTTGGTCTTCTTTATATTCATTAAAGCATATATCACAAGAACAAATAAAAAGTTTCTCCTTCACCATACACTTTTACTTGATTCTCAGTTATCTACGCATTTTATTAGTTATCTTCATAAGTAGGTTATTATACTGATGAGCAAGAATTGTTGGACTTGGTTGGTTGGTTAAAGGCTGACGAGCGAGATACCGGGTTTACCTTGAGGTTTCCCTTAACACTGAGACCAGCTGGGGTCTATTGTATTGTTCTGTCATCATTGGTTCCTATAGTTAAATAGGCCTGTGTTTTTCACTAGGTTCAGTAGTCTATTTACTAGATGTTCGGATTCATGACTGTTTCTAGGTTGATCTGTCCGAATATTCTGTTGCGGTTGTTGAGCAGCGCGTCGCATTCGAAGATGATGTGAGAGGCTGTTTCCTCCTCGTCACTATAGAGTCTACAGTCCACGGTTTCTCTATTTATTCCCATGGTGTCTAGGTGTTTCCTAAGGCCGCAGTGTCCGGTTAGTAAGCCGGTGATCGTGCGTATCTTAGATCTGTTCAGATCGTGCGTATCTTAGATCTGTTTAGGTTGATTGTGTCTGCCATCAGTGTTTGGCTCAGGTGCCTCACCATTGCAGTGCTGTGTCGATACCCTTCGATTTGGTCCCAAAACGTTTGGTGTTTTGATTTCTTCCACTCATTGATTAGGTTTCCGCATCGGGTTTTGCTAATTCCAAACGCTGGTTCTGGACCTGCGAATGGTGATTCAGATGCTTTCTTTGCATGTTGATCTGCTTTTTCATTGCCTTCAATTCCCCTATGTCCGGGCACCCACACAAGTGTAACCCTGTTGCGTTTCAATAGTTCATTGAGGCTCTGAAGACATTCCCAGACTTGCTTAGACTTTATCTGTATTGAGTTCAGAGCTTTTATAGCGCTCTGGCTGACTGATCGAATGTAGATGTGTTTTCTTTCATGCCCACGGTCTAGATTCATCTGTATGCATGTCCTTATGGTATGTGTCTCTGCTTGGAATACTGTGGTGTTGTTACCAATTGGGACTATTACGTTCCTTTTTGGCCTCACCCCGTATAGATAGATAGATAGATAGATAGTCTTTATTCGTTCATGTGTACAATACATAATACCCAAACGGGTGTAGAACATGTCAAAAATATAAATAAAATAGAAGATAAGGGAAGAGGAACTCTAAAATAGCAGATATAAAAGCTTATGAAATAAAATAACATATTAAAAAGATATTCTATATTTATGGTACATTACATTTTATAAAATTTATCACATATAGTTAACAATACTTTAGTTATATAGGACTATCACCAAAACATTCTTCCAGTGTATAGTAGGACTTTTCGATTAATGACTGCTTAAGATGATGCTTTATTTTATTATTTGGCATTTTTTTTAAATTGTCAGACAAATGATTAAAAATTTTTATCACTGAGAATTCCACGTTTCTTTGAATATAAGTAAACTTTTTAAGGTCTGTGACTAGATTTTCTTTGAATCTAGTGTTATACTTGTGTTCTAGTGTTTTGAAAAGTTCAATATTTTCCTTCACAAAAATTACTGCTTCATAAATATACAGTCCCACGAGAGTACATTTACTTTCGGAAATACACTTCTGCAGCTATCGGTTCTTTTCATACCCAGTATATTCCTCAAACATCTTTTTTGAATTACAAAAATTCTGTTAACATCTGTAGAATTAGCCCAAAATATAATTCCATATCTAACACGAGATTGGACATAAGCATGATATGCACTTAATGCGGCATCTCTGTTCAGTGACTGAGCCAATACCTTTAGTGCATAGCAATAGCTTGCCATATTTCGTGCTAAGTAATCAATATGTGTTTTCCAATCCAACCTAGAATCTGCTTCTGTTCCTTCATCTGTTTTTGAACCATCTGTGTACCAGATAATGTTTCCAGATGGTAGTGATTCCACTCCCGAATCCCATTCGTTTCACTTGAGCTGCGTTTTGAATGATTTTTCGTACGAGTATTGTGGTAGCATGTAGTCTGATATCATTTCAAGTTCGGTAATGTTGACTCCATGGATGATTCTGGTGTGCCCAGTTTGTGGTTGGGTTATCCAATTACCTGTTTGTCTAAGTCTGTATGCACTCATCCTCGCCTCCCCCATGACTGCGATGTCTAAAGGTGGGAGGTTTAGGATAATTTCCATAGCAGCGGTTGGTGTGCTATTCATACCACTCGTGATACACAGACAGGCGAGCCTCTGTATTTTACCAAGGTTGGTTTTCGACTGTTTCTGTTTCATCTTGGGCCACCACAAAAGTGAACCATATGTTATTCTTGGTCTTATGATCGCGGTGTAAAGCCAGTGCATGACTTTTGGTTTCAGTCCCCATGTTTTTCCAAAAGCTCTTCTGCACATCATGAACGATGCTTTGCTTTTGTTGACTACATGTTGTAGATGCATGTTCCAGGTTAGTTTCTTGTCCAAGAACAGCCCTAAATACTTGACAGGATCAGCAACTTGTAGTGTTGCGCCAAAGAATTTGGGTGACTTCAGGTCCCCCTGAATCCTTCTGCGTGTGAAGGGAATGAGTGTGGTTTTGCTGGGGTTTGCCCTCAATCCTTCTCTTTTGTAACATTCCTTTACGGTCCTCAGTGCATTTTGCATTAGCTCAGAGGTTATTTGGGCATACTTTCCCTGTCGAGGACTACTATGTCGTCCGCATAACTTTGGGAGTAGTATCCCTGATTGTTTAAAGATTCCAGAAGTTCGTCTACTACCATGTCCCACAGTAGGGGAGATAGTATCCCTCTCTGTGGGGTTCCTCTGGCAATTTCCAGCTTCGCGGAGTCTTCAAACATATTGGTATGGGCCTGTCGATTTTGGAGCATTGACTTTATCCACCTGCAGGTGGTTTCATCAACGCTTCGAAGGATGTATTGGGCTTAAACGAATGTTTTTTTTTCATTGATTTCAATAACGTTAAAAACCGCCTGCAAACCATATTTCCAAATCCAACGGAGGCGATCCATAACATACAGTGGAGGTGAGATCTTACTGGGTAGGTAAAAAACTTACAGTCAAACTCCACCAAATAATTTATTTGATAGAGTTCGACTGTAAGAATTTACCTACCCAGTAATATTTCCAAATAGTTAAAAAGCTATACTGGTTGAATATACTGGTTGAATAAAACTCATTTTGTCAGCTGTGACAACTCTCCAAGATTCCGAAAATAGCAAAATTTGCAAACCTCAAAAATTTACATTATATATACTAGAACATATTCAATACAGTATATCATAAACCCTTCATATTTTGGGAGAATGATAAAATGAAAATAGTATCAGAATCTAGTCCAGGTAAATGAAAAAAGTTGATGATTATGGACGCAAAAATAGTATCCGACTTGTGAGTTCCTGCAATCTCGCATCTCTCTCCGCCCATGGAGACTTACTTAGGACATGAGCAATCATCTGAGCATATATGGGGGGATCGAATGGCTGGAATACGGGACAAAAGCACAAATATTTTCCTAGCCTGTTTGGTATGGATCGAGGTTATCCCGTATATTTCCTGCTTGGATGAACAAAAATAGCTGCTAATCATATTTACTTCGGCAAAGTGTTTCGCACAAATCAGAGAGATTGTTCTCGCTGGGGACATCTGTTCGATACGCGTTGATTTATACAAGAATATCAATGAACCATCGAGGATCTTCAGTTTAGTCTCCACTTGTGTGAAAACTAGTAACTTTATTGAAACGAAGGAAACACACTTTTGTCTTTTTTCCACTAGTTATTTATTTTCACGACCGGTTTCGAGTTTTATCCCATTATCAAGTATAAAAACTAACTAATACAATTGAACTCTAAAACCTAGTTTGCATGTAAACTGGATGGAGAGGTAATTAACTGAAATTAAATGAACAGGGGTGAAACGATATAAATTCAATACTGGAGGTTATGGAAATTACCTGGGTTGTCAAAATTAAAATTCAAAAGTGGAGACCTACATAAATCGAGTTGCTCGTTGAAGGTTCTATATTTCGGGTTGCTGTGTAGAATTTTGAGATTATCTTTACTTATCTTGTGTTTGGATTCTTCCAGATGTTCCAAATCCAATATGATTATTTCATTTATTCAGCATTGAAATCGTTCAATTTTCTCCCTAAAGAACAGAAAAATTATATTTATTCTTGGAATGAAACTAGGCACTATCAATGAATTACTTGATGATATTATTATCTTCTCATGATTTCCTTTCCTTTTTTCCTTTCTCCAGGCGAGTAATATGTAAGAAAAAATGTATTAGTATACTATTTGCATACCTACTTATCAACATTAATGTGCCCACTTCAACTCATTATCCATATATGTATATTATTCATAATCTTTAACTAAATTATTATTATTACATCTACTTATATATATATATATATATAAATAAGGATGGATTCAGCGAGGGGCAATATATGAAAATATAAGTAGAAAAGTTATTGGGTATAACCCTCAAAATGTTCTGCAACCGTAGATACGTGTTTCGAGCTTAAGTATGGTAAAATCAAGTGCGAAGATGTACAACACTTGGATGTAAAAATAGAAACAAAGGAAGTCAACAACAGGAAGCCAACCACACATTTGTGGCTTCGGTTAGAAGACCTTGTGCTTACAAGGCAACAACTAACGTCGCCACGGAGGCAGCTATAGCTACCAGCGTGACAATCCTACCCAGGAAAATACAAATGTGTGGTTGGCTTCCTGTTGGTGACTTCCTTTGTTTGAATGAATGAATTTACGTGATTATCACTCTCCAATCCATGAATTTTGCATATACTTCCGTTATATCTCTTTTTAGATTTTACTGGTAATAAATCCAAAGAGGTTTCCAGGGTTTCCTCACTTCTCGAATCAGAAATCATGATAACTTAAAAAACTAAGAATGTTTCAGTGCGAACTGACAAGTCTAAATAATTAACGCTAGGAAGGTGAACGCTTTACCACCTGACATATTGGGTTATTTTTAAAGGTTTTCTTACATATATCTTTTTGAACAATATTTTGTATTTTTAATAGTTGTTTAGTTATGATTTTGATCTCGAAAAGTATTATAATATGTCATGAATAAAATATATTACATTTGAAAATTATTATTTAAAAAATTAACTCAGTTGAAAAAGTGCTGTCAGCCTTTTTTGATAGATGTTGTTGGACACATGTCAATAATGTCGATAAGATTTATTTTGGTAAAATTATGGCATGGTCATGATCGTAGGAAAAATAGGGGTCATTACTTGTGCAAAAGTGATTTTTCACTTTCCGCACTCGTAATGAAATACGCTATTTCTTCTTCTCTCAAGCATTAGAGGGGCATATTTATAAAAAATTAATTCAACTCCACTTGATTTTCAAAATTGGCATAGCCGTTTGTATGAACATTTGAAATGATGAATTATGAAAGCAGGAAGGAAAACTTTCACTAAAGTTCATACACTTCCCATTTTGTATCATAGACACAAGGCCCCTCGGTATAAAATGACACTGTCCAAAATCTAAATTCCTGGGTATTTTATTCAGTGACGAATTAAAATACACGCATTCACAATGATCTCGCTTTCACTTTTTGATTCTTACATAATCCTTCAAGATAAAGAAAAAGCCATCGGGCTGAATACCCCGGTGACAAAGTATCTAGAGACCGTCCCCGACGATATACCGTGACACTGAAAATATTTCATTCCTCCGACCGTTTTCCAGGATATATAAAAAGATGACAGGATCTCGCAAATTATGACGCTCGTCCAGTGTAATTCAGAAGCGTGTGTCTTAATTAAAAAAACGGCGTTTTCACGGAAGGACTGACGTCTCCGAGAAATATTATATTTCAACGGGTGAACCTTTTGCATCAGATAGTGACCGTTTGACAGTTATAATGCGTGCATGCATCACGCGGAAGGAGTATCAGGTAGAAGGAGGGTGAGGTTGATGGATGGGGGCGAGAATCGAGCTGCAACAAGTTTTTTATGACTCTGGTTGTGGTATATGGGCTATTTCTTGGGGTTGTGTATCCTGCTTGAGGTTTACTGTTATCCGAATGCGGAGTTTTTTTTTCACGGATGCCTGATCGGGAACATCTACTACGGTTCCGCAAGGAAATATTCTAGGACCGCTACTGTTTCATATTTTTTTATTCATTTATTACATACCAAAATTACTGTACAATGTAGAGGAGTACAATCTTATCTAGGATCTGTTAATCCCACTTTATTGCACACATACGTACTCACAGAGAGAAAAACAAAACAATTAGAATTAGTTCATATATACGTGAGAACAGTATCAGTTTCGTGTTCTTATCTAGTCTTCCCTAAATATTATGCATTAAATACACATACAATTACATATGACAGAGACAGAATTATATATGTATTTATGAATAAAGCGATAATTACGAATAATTACGATGGATAGACCAGATATGTAAACGTATGTAAAAGCAAGGCCTGATGAATTATGTCCCTTCATTACGAATCAATCCTTCCATTATTACAAGATATGGAATTAATTAACTACCAGTGATAAAAATATGTACATAATAAATACTACTTAATTTATAATTTTCAAAATATTGTCTGTTGGCAATCAAGATCAATTTATAACGTTGTCAAAATCGAGTATAAATGGTACAGGAAATTTTTTCCAATATCTCCAATTGTGAAGTTAAAAATTGTGAATCACCTTTGTCTTGCGCTGCTCTGTTGGGAACATTTTAAAGAAGAAAATCAGACGTGTGTAGACCATAGTAAACCGAGGATTATTTCAAAAAGTCCACAAAAAAATAGTAATGATCCAATTTTGACGGTAAATAACAATGAATTATTTTCTGAAGATCCAAAAAATATGTTCATGACAAAAACAAATACACACCATGCCCAAAATGTAATGGTCTTTATAAAAGAGTCAAACAACATTTACGTTTCTGCAAATTGGCAAACTCTGAAAATGAACACCCTGAACAAATACTACAAGAAAGTCAATACAGTTCAAGTACAGAAGAACTTATTTCCTATTTGACAAAAGCAAAACGGAATACTCGAATAATGAGACGCATACCAAAGGGAGCACGCAATATGATTGCTAAGAGCTTGTCCAATTTAATTGATGTTGTTGTTGAAAAAAATGATATTGCTAGTTGGAAAAACTTAGCAAAGTTTTCATATGGAGTTTTAGTGTTGCCCGGTGATACACGACAAGCGCGCAAAGTTTCTCTTACCACACTCATCAAAAAGAATCTTCAACATTATTTGACATCGGGGATACCATTATATAAGAGTAGAACGAGACCTCTTGGAGAAAATCGAAACGAATGTAATAAAGGAGATTTGAAGAAAATCGTTGACACCAAAGTCGCCGAGGGTGATGTTCGTGGAGCAATTCGTATTTTGACTTCTGAAGAAGGATTAGCACCTTTTAATCAAGAAACTCTTGTATCGCTTAAGGAAAAACATCCTTTGATCAAAGTCGATTCCCTTGTTCCAGATTTTGATGCAACGGATGAAACACTCCAGTTTGATGCACCAACAACTGTGGAGCAAGTGAAGAAGGCAATCACAAGTTTTCGTTGTGGTTCTTCAGGAGGTCCAGATGGATTAATGCCACAACATTTGAAAGATTTACTAACTATGAATAATGGTGAATATTGCACCCAACTCCTTTGTAGTCTTGCAAAATTGGTGGACGTGATGCGGAAAGGTTTATTTCCACAGGAAGTTTGTAGTTGGTTGTATGGTGCCAACCTGATTGGCTTAAATAAAAAAGGAGGAGGAATTCGTCCTATTGCATCTGGAGGAGTATTTCGAAGAATAACTGCTAAAATCATTTGCGAGGAAATTAAAACATCACTTAGCACTCGCTTTATGCCACAACAACTTGGTTTTGGTATTCCTAAAGGATCAGAAGCCATTGTACACGCAGCAACAAGATACATTGATGAATCACAACATCATTTAACTATGATAAAATTAGACTTTCGGAATGCCTTCAACACTATACACAGAGATTTCTTGATGCGACTTGCGAAGGAAGCTTTACCAACTGGAAATAGATTCATTTGGCAATGTTATCGTAACCCTTCATTCTTACTTTTTGGAAATGAAATAATCAAATCAGAGAGCGGAGTTCAACAGGGAGATCCTCTCGGACCACCCTTATTCTGCATTGCTACCGAAAAATTAGAATTGAAATCCCCTTTCAACGAATGGTATTTAGATGACTGTACTTTATCTGGGTCAGTAACGGAATTGTTACATGATATACAAAAAATACAGGAATTTGAGAAACTCAGTGGTCTTCGCATCAATAATACAAAATGTGAAATTTTTGTAAAAGAGCCTGATAATGACAAACGTAAAAACATATACTTGGCAATTTCAAAATTGTTACCAGGTATTCGACTAGTGCAACCAACAGATTTGAAATTATTGGGATCTGCCATCACAGAAGAGTCGATATGTACTGTTTTAACTGAACGGCAAAGGGTGTTGGAACGTGTATGCAATAAGTTACTAAATCTCAGTTCACACACAGCATTCTTCCTTTTAACGAATTACTTAGGTCTGCCCAAATTATTATATACCTTGCGAACATGCCCAACATGGAAGTGTCCAAATATTCTCAATGATATCGATGAACATTTAAAAAGAACAATGGAACGGATATGTAATATTCGATTGACTGAAGATAAATGGATGCAGACCACACTCCCGATTTTTAATGGCGGTATTGGTTTGCGCCGAACTCACGACTTGGCTTTACCAGCTTTTTTGAGCTCCCTTATTGCTACAGAATTAATTGTGTCGGAGATGATTAATGAACACCCAAATGATAGCAATACTATTTCAAAATTCATAAATGAGGGAATGGAAATATACATGACTCTACCTGGTGCTGTTATACCAAGCCAAGAAGATCGATCGAAACAGAGAAGCTGGGATCAACCTATAATGAATAAACGTCAAATGGATCTTTTTGAACAATCAGAAAATGATGTTGATCGAGCTAGGTTGCAGGCAATATCTGCTAGTGAATCAGGAAAATGGCTACAAGTTCTTCCATCACCTCAGCTGGGAACCTTTCTAGATAGCGAATCACTTCGTATATCAGTAGCTCTGCGTTTGGGAGCAAAAATTTGCGAACCTCATAAATGTTGCCGTTGTGGTGCACATGTTGACGACTTGGGGACTCATGGCCTTAGTTGTTCTTTTAGTTCGGGGCGCCTTTCCCGTCATCATGCACTTAACGACACCATTAAGCGAGCTTTGGTATTAGCTGAAATTCCATCAAAGTTAGAACCTAACGGAACCTCCTTTGATGACGACAGAAAACGACCAGATGGCACCACTTTGATACCATGGTCAAGAGGAAAGGCAATGATATGGGATGTTACATGTGTGGATGTCTTTGCAAATTCGAATGTACGGACCGCAATAATAGCACCCAGAAAATTAGCAGAACGTGCAGAAGAACGAAAAAGAATTAAATACCAGTCATTTGAAAATAATTACATTGTTTCACCTTTGGCATTTGATACTCTGGGAGGATTTGGACCGAATTGTCTCGAAATTGTTAAAGAAATTGGAAGGAAAATTATTCACACCCATGATGCGCATTAGTCGTAAGACGGACTGTCCAATTCAGCCTCACGACACGAGATCACATAATCACAAAACGGTTGAGCAATAAATCAATAAAACATTTAAAAAATTAACGAATATTCACATTTTTATTAAGAAGACGTCTCATTGTATTACTTTTCGCAGCAAAAAAATTGATGAAATCTTCTGTTCCTACCCTATTGAGTAAATCTTTTTCGATAGACACTAATATGAAAACTTCCAAGTTTCCCTGATACAGCAATTTCAATATTCATTTTGGATATAGGTATATGAGTTTGGAGGATGAAGTCTCATGTCTATTTTGACTACAAGAAAGTGTGAGGACGTATTCATATACCTAATATAAATGCTTGTAGGTTAACGAATGTAGCTTAAATTTAGATAGAACAGAAAAAATGCAAATACGATTTTTGCATGACATGCATGGGGTTTTGTTTGAGCCCTCTCCAGTTTCATCATTCCCATTATCAAGATCTGTCTCAGAGTTGTGAATTTCAGATAATTTTTTGGAGGATGGCCTTTTTGAAGCGACATCTCGTATTTCTTCTTGTACAACAGTATATCTGGTATTCTTAGATACTTAAATTACTCAAATTCTTTGAAGTGAATTGTAATGCAGTTTTTAATACAAATGATTGAGAATACTTCGATTCTAAACTCATCTTGGGGATTAGCTATGGGTGGGTCTGAGAAATTTTCACCTGGAAGAGTGTTTTTCTTTATCTCTTGCAGGGAAATGTATATTCAATAAAAATGGCATCGTCATCATCAAGTTACTCAACGGTCCAAGCTATACATTTTTGGGTTGTTATCAGAACTGAATCAAAGTCTCTGGATGGTATTTGCAACTTTTCAAGAGTTCTGATGACCATTTTAAAGGCTGACTTCAAACAACACCTTTTGTTTGTAAATAGTTGGATAATGGTGTGGTACTATGGAAAAGGCTCACAAAATATGAGCTATTGCTATGAATCGAAAAGAACTGTATTTTTCTAATGAATTGATGGCCTCAGCGCATACTTTAGCATTGCATTTTTCTGAATATGCAATTTCTTTGAAGGTTTTTGAAATGTGTACATGAAGAGAACTCTTACGATTATCACAGGATCCAAACACATTTCTCAATGAGTAATCTATCGACCACCTCCTAGTTTCACTGATATTTGTAATATGTTCATATCTACTAACGTTCTCCAATACTGCCATTCGTAAATAGGATCATCTACTGAAAGCTGCTGACTTATTCGAGATTCCAAACCTCAACTACTGTTTTGGTTGTATCTCCGATCACTAAATTCAGTATGTAAGCATAACACCAAACATGTACTTGACAACTTCTTTTTCCAACCATGTAGTAAACCCCTTACATTGACATTGCAAAATTACGAAGAATTTAATGTTGATTAAATTTTTTTTTAGCAAGGTCCTTACGTTTTTAAAATATCTTGACCCACTCCTGACTCATTTTTTCCAAAGCAAGTATTGGTTCTTCAATATGAACGTTAACATAACGATTAATGACGCACATCTGATCTTGGAGATTAATATCCTGGGTTTAGTGTCAATTTGTATGCTGAATAATTTCGATGATTTTACTTCCTCTTATAGCTGTTTCTTCACGAAATGGACAATTCCTTCTATAATGTAATTGACTGTAGTTTTCGACAAACATATCGAAAAGCTACCAGGACAGCCACTGTTACTACCAGCACCAGAATTAGAATTATTTTTTATCAGATAAAACTTTGAGCTTTGTGTTTCTCAAGAACTATATAATATTTTGAAAGCAGTAATAGAATTTCTAACAAGTTTCCATTTTCCAAGTATTCTTTCGAGGATGTAAGCAGCCTCGGCATTTTAGCTCCTCTGAAACTCAACCTCTTTCTCCAATTAATTTAATAACGTCAATTATTCTGTCAAGAACGTCTCTTCTTCACCTGATATTTTTTCGGCGTTTATCATGTAACATAACTGGTATATCGGTATTGTTCGATCAAATCAAGTATGCTTCTACTGCTGTTCTATGAGATGTAGAAGATTCATGCTCAAGAATGCGTCCATATGGATTTTGGTTTGGTTTCAAAGCCTATTATAGTGAAACGGTTTTCAACTCTGCCAAACCCTAAACAGAATGAACGGAAGAATGTATCGTTCTGCTT
This sequence comes from Chrysolina oricalcia, assembly GCA_944452925.2. NCBI lineage: Eukaryota > Metazoa > Arthropoda > Insecta > Coleoptera > Chrysomelidae > Chrysolina > Chrysolina oricalcia. Next base: position 5,775,331 of record OX101809.2, on the reverse strand, counting down.
CGTATAAGTTAGCCATGATCTTTTGAATTATTCTTGATCTTCTTTTCTGTAATATGCAATCTTGTTCTCCTGGTTGGTGTTTGGAACAATAATTTACAAAGTTGCCTGTATTTGCTGGTTTCATAACTTCCAATTCGTCCCGATTTCAACCAATATATTCATTGTGGTCATCCTCCGCACACTTAAAATCAAATTGTTTAAAAATAAAGAATTTCTAAAATTTTAACACTATAACAATACTTTCTCAGAAATAATATTAGGGTCATTTGAAAGCTGCAAAGGCTCGTCACTTATATTTCTCATTTCCGAGTTGGGCCTTCGGCCCAACCGGCCTCGCACCCTGCGGCCTTCCGAGTTTCGCTCGGTAGCTCGGCTGTCTCAATCCGGCGCTGACTCACGTGATTGTTCGCACAAGAAGTGGGAATTTCACAAACTCAGCTATATTTGCCAAACTGTAACAACATAACAGATGGGGCATCGTCTACCTCAATCCATAAAAATTTCGACTGTAATACTCCTATACTTCTGAATAATTGCTCAAATGTAACAATCAACCAGTATTTAAATCATGAGTAATGTTTAAAGATATTCTGTATTTTTAATTCAAAATAAACTATTTGTTCATCGTTATTTTTTAGAATATCATTATGATACAAACGGGGTTATAGAAAAAGTATAGTGTTTCACTCGTCGAAAACATTTTTTGAGGCAATTTTTCCAACCACACTAATAAATATGACCTCATTGTGTCGTTGTATTTCATACCAAAAGTAGGCTATTTACGTAGTTGTCTGAGTATCCATGACAAATGGACATAAAAGGCTTTTGTGTACTTCGCATCATGTTTGAATTTATAAAATAAAAAAATTTGGATTGTGTATTTCCTGACTACGATTGAGAATTTTATTTTGAATAATGCTGGACTCACCCTGTATCCAAAAATATTTTTTATCAAAAACCAGTCTAGAAGTATTGCTGTATGGGTAGGCAATATCTGTCGTGAAATACATTTTTATTTTAGATATTTTCCTGAAAGCAATACTACTTTAAAGAAATGGCCACTTACCAACTTTGACGCCCTGTATCTCGAAAACTAGCCATAGGATTGAGTTGGGCCCATAGACACTTTTGATCAGCTTGACTCGAACTACATCATATCAAAAATTCATCGAATTTCACCGGGACCCATTTTCCATAAGAATGGTGAGGGGTTCTTTACTTTACTGTTTGACAAAATTAATATTTTCTGACAAACCTCGTACACGACTGGAAAAATTGTATATCTGATGACTGCATTTTAGGTTTGGGACCATGCAAAACTTTTTATAAAGAATAAATTTTTTTCGTACAATCAATAATAAAAAAGTTTTCTATATGGTGCAAACTTAAGCAGACTCACTTTCAATAATTTGTAATACAGAAAATCTTGTAGAGAAACTTTCAAGAAACAGAGAATACAAACTATGACCGGAATACATATTTTAAAAATTTCGTGCTTCATTCACAAAAATAAAAAAAATTGTGTCTCAATCAGGATGTGCATAGGTATCACACGAGGAGAGAACTAGAAGTCCACATCTCAAATTTTAACATCAGAACATTGAAAAAATCACCTCATTGTGCTGGAAGCTTAATTTGTAATAAACTGCCGGTAGAATTCAGATCTGCTGCAACTTTTAATATTTTCAGAAAGAAAATACAAACGTTGCTAGTTGAAAAACATTTTATAACCCAAATAAATTTTTTCAAACATAACGATAGTCTAATTAAGTATATTGAGAAAGGAGCTATCAATAATATATTTTAGAATGTCTGCGTGTTTGTCTATTGGTAAAGAAAAATGTGTGATATTACTAATTTTATATTATGTACACTATTTTTGTATTTTGTGTTATAGTTTTTAGTTTTAGTGACAAAACCTTGTGTTGTTTGTAGCACTTTTATGGCAAATAAATATCTATCTATCTATCTACCTAGTTCCCAATATAGATAGATAGATAGCGTTTATTTGACTACGTTATGTAAATAAAAACATTTGTAGCAAGTCAAGAATACAAGAAGGCCTGATGCTAAAATCAGGAAATCACATAAAAATTAAAATATCTATAATGTATAAAGAAGTATATAGTAAAAGAGTAAAAACATAAAAATATTATACAAACACACAAATGTATAAGTACTTACACTAAGAAAGATACAGACAACTGGGTATGTAGGTATATGTGCATATACGACATGAATACACTAAATACACATACATACACATATACAATAAATAAACAAAATGTATACATCAACTGTTGGACACTAGAACAACAGGTGGGTTAGCCATATACTCTTCTGCATTATAATAACACTTGGAGACTAATTCCTTTTTGATAAAAATTTTGAATTTATTGATTGTATATTTTTTTATTATTTTTTTTTTTGATTGATTGATTGATTTATTGATTTAACAAATACATATACTACAATTTAATAAGGATTTCCTTTCATAATCCGAACGGTTCACCTAAGCGCTCGAGGCGCTTGTTTTGTGCAGCCCTTTGGATTAATTCAGGATGTCATTCGGTATTCAGTATGAATGGTATACAATTAAATATAACAGTTCCAATTGGATTATACATCACTATCATTTAGAATTGGAATTTTAGTAGGAATCGATTTTTTTTCCTTTTTTTCCTCTCCCTCCTCTCTCCTTAAATTTGGATCATCGAAATGGTTGATGTGGCAAGGACCATTCCTATCTTTATGGTAATCATTTTCATTTTACATGATTTGGAGATTTACTCATTACTTACACACGTCTATACATATGTATGTATATCTTCATCCAGACATGAAAACGTTTTTTTTTTTTGTATCCATTGCATATATTTTTTTTCAGAGTAACTTCACCAGTGACATGTAGTTAACGTTAATGAATTGTTTTATACCAGTTTTATATTTGGTAAATGAGATATTTTCTTTCAAACTGCGATCTAGTGTGTTGTAAAACTTGGGACCGAAGTAGAAAATTGTTCGTTGGGTATTAGTTTTTTTGAATACGGGAAAAATTACATTTAAATTTTCAGTGGATCTAGTATTTTTAGTATTTTTGCAGTAGTAAATATATTTATTGCTATACATCCAAATAAGGCAGTGATAAATATATAGACATCTTATGTTATACAATTTGGTTTCTTTATAGAGCTGTTCTGTTGAATATAGTTTCTTTTTTCGAAAAATAATTTTAATTATTGTGTTTTGCATGGCTTGAAGACTGTACAGATTGCAGTCGAATATGCCACCCCACACGGAGATACAGTATCTAATAACTGATTCTGCTAAAGATCTGTATACCGTCATCAGATTTTTTGTGGTTAAGATTTCTCTTAAATTGTATAGTTTGTGAGTTAGCTGGCGGAGTCGCTTTGTAACATATACGGCATGTTCGTCCCATCTCATATGCTGATCAAGCACTACACCAAGATATTTTAGTTTTGATTCTTTTTTTATTGTAGGACAATCACATTGATGTCTCTGTTGGCATTCGAATGTATGTATTTTTAGGATATTTTCGATTGGTTGATCGTTTTTCAGGAGTGTGAAACAAACGAATTTGGTTTTATTTAAATTCAAACTGAGGAGATTATAGTTCACCCATATCTGGATATCCCTCAAACCATTTTCTGTCGCTTGATATACTTGTTGCCATGTTTTGCCAGAAAAGATAATCGCCGTGTCGTCAGCATATGATATGAGGTTATCAACAGATTTAATACAACCAATACTATTTATGTATACTAGAAACAAAATGGGCCCCAATACTGTGCCTTGTGGTATACCAACAGTAATTTCTTTAAAGGAACTAAGATCACTGCCAATTTTGACGGTTTGCTTTCTGTGGAAGCATGTTATACAGATTTGACGGAATTGGATGCAGACTTATGCAGTCTGTATCTGGAAGGCCTAATGAGTGCTGAACTACGAGTACTGTAATCATGGAAGTATGCATTAGTATTGAATTCATTTACATGTTCGTGGATGTCAAGCAGCGTGTGATAGATATATAATGTAGGAAGGGGCATCAATCCCAAATCCTTGAATATAGGTCGGCAAGTGTCCTTATAACCTGCATTCGCAATTATTCGAACCGCCCTTTTTTGAAGTTTGAAAACTCTATCCGAAGAAGAAGAGTTTCCCCATAAAATAATACCATATCGGAGATGTGAATGAAAAAAAGCGTAATATGCTGTCAACAAAATCTTGGGACTAATTATGAATTTCAACTGACGCAGCAAGAATATGTACTTAGAAAGCTTAGAGCATAGATCATCAATATGATAAGACCAGTTGAGATTATCATCTAAGGTAATCCCTAGCAGATTTACACCTTTGCCTGTTTTCACTTTATTATCAGACGAAAAAATTAGATTTTGTGTTTTGTTTTTATTTAATTTCAAAAGATTTCAAGTGAACCACTTTTCTGCCTGATTTTCCAAAAGTCTCATTGTTGCAACTAATCCTTGACAATTTTTGTCAGAGCAAATGAGTGTGCTATCATCAGCAAAAACGACACATTTACCAGGTAGCATGTGTTGAAAAAAATCGTTGAAATATATGATGAAAAGAAGAGGCCCCAGAACTAAGCCCTGGGGTACTCCTGTTTTCACCAATTCAAATGTTGATTGTTCGTTATTGTTGAGAACTACACATTGCTTTCGATTGTTGAGGTAAGACTGGAATAAAGAAAGTGTAATACCTCTTACACCGTAGTCAGCTAATTTGCTCAAAAGAATATTGTGAGAGACACAGTCGAAGGCCTTGCTCAAGTCACAAAGAGTGACCACAGACAGCTGCCCATTTTCAAAGCCTTCAACTACCTCTCTCACGACTTTAGTTACGGCTTGTATAGTAGAGCATGATTTCCGAAAACCGTATTGATCCTTGTTCAGAAGGTTTTTGCTCTCAAAGTACATTTCTAATCTAGTTTTCAGTATGATTTCAAACAGTTTACCGAATATGGGTATAATCGAAATGGGTCGATAATTTTCCAGTTTGTCTACATCTCCTTTTTCAAAAACCGGGATTATCTTGGTAAGCTTGAGCTCATCAGAAAATATTCCCTCAGTTATACATGCATTGAATAATATTGTTAGAGGTTTTATTAGAAATTGAATGGATTCTTTAATTATTCTACTGTTCAGATCGTACAAGTCGAAACAAGTTGAATTTTTCAGGTGGACAATTGCATTAAATACTTCCGAGTTCGTGATGGGTTGTAGAAAGAAAGAACCAGGAACTTTAGGCTTCAAATGATCATCGATCGAACTGTAAACAGATTGGTCACTATTGACATCAACAAGCTGATTTATTATTACTTCTGCTACAGTGGCAAAATATGCATTATATTCCTGTGAATTAATATTTTCGCTGATTTTATTGTTGGTTCGCTTATTGCTTTCAAATTTTATCAATTTCCAGCTATCTTTGACTTTATTATTAGATTCAGATAAATAGTTATCGTATGATTTTCTTTTGGCTTCAATTATTGATTTTTTGTAACTACTGTTCAGTTGTTTGAAATTTTCTTTATGATATGGATCGTTTGTTGAATCAGATATAGTTTTTGCCAAGTGTACTTGTTTTCTCATTTCTCTCAAATTTTCATTAAACCACCTCACTGGTGCATTCAGATCATTTCCATAGATCTTTTTGAGGGGAAAATGCTCTTGAACAATATTTTTATACGTATCAAGTAAAAATGATACCATATTGCTTACTGAGTTATTATCGTTGAATATATTCCAATTAACACATGACAGGGAAGCTTGCATCTTTGTAATACTCACAGATGTTATTTTTCTCCTGAAGTTTTCTCCACTGGATTTGTTTGGGCAACCATGCAGATTTATAAATTGTGCATAGTGATCAGAAAGACAGGGATCGATGATACCAGTTTCAAAACCACTACACAGGTTTGTTAGAATATTGTCAATACAGGTTTTTGATTCATTGTCCACTCTTGTATACTCTGAGATAGTGGCGTCAAGGCCAAAGCTATTAGTTAGACATATAAGATTTATTAATTTGGTAGACTGTTTGAGAAAATTTATATTGAAATCTCCACAGATGTTCCAAAGTAACTCATCTGAAGATAAAAGACGCTCGAAACATTTCCCTACATATTCAAATGAGTGAGTTCATCCAATTACTTCAGAAGCACCCTCATTACAAACAACCCCCGCACCTATCAGCCAACAACTCATTCTGGCGAACGCCGAAAAAATTACTCATACAAAAGATAGCAAATCCCAATATCATTTTTCAGCGTGTATCGAAACGAAAAGGAGGTTATTACGCCGTACCGATAAATCACGGAAGAGAACATGAAAAATGACAAGATTGGTAGGAAGAAGTTCCTCATCATTATGAGATACGCTAGAAACAAATATTCTTTTATCAGAAACATATGTTAGACCATCCTTTAAAATGCAATTTTGCGAGATAATGCGAATAAGCGCGACCCCAATACAAAAGAAATTGGGGGGCGACAGAAACAAATGTGAATAGCATTACGTATTCATTCAGACGTTGAAAATACAAGGAGGAATATACAGTTTCCCGTTGCTTGCAGTTTGATTTGAACAGCCCTACACTGAGAGAAATCGGCTGCGTGACTTTGAATCAGCTTTCGCGTATGAAAGTTTATTTGGAATGCGATTAAACTCTGGATAATTCTGAATCAGTTCAATCAATCAATCAAAATATACTCTATATTGTCAGAAGATTTACATCTTATTGACAAAGTCTGGTAAAAATATAAATAAAATAAAATTAAGTGTATATAAAACACATTTCACCTAACAATTAATTTATAGTTGAAAAACTACAGATATTTAAAGTAGATTTAGAATTTAAATTGAAGGATTACTTATGTTTTTATTGAGGTAATCATAAAATACTTCTTCTATCAGAAAATGTTTTACCGATTTTCTGAATAAAGTGATGGAATTAATTATTTTGACACTTGCTGGAAGATGGTTATACAATTTAGCAGCATTGTAAATTATTGAGCTTATTCTTAAGTTGGAAGATGGAATGGGTAATTTTAAGTTGTCATTTTGGCGGGTGGGTCCAAGAATTGTGTCATACTTGATTTGTTTTTATGTACCAGACATGTGCTTTAACCACTATCTACTATTTTCAACTTGGCTCTGGCATCACTTCGTTTTCCCAATACATGGAAAGATGGTAAAATTTGCCCTGTCTTCAAGAAAGGTGACAAAAATATGGTTGAGAATTACAGACCGATTGTTATACTATGTAACTTCAGTAAATTGTTTTAAATGGTCTTATATGATGTTTTATTTGCGCATGTCAGATGTCAGATTGTAGAAAATCAGCATGGTTTCATTAAGGGTCGATCAACTACAAGTAATTTAACATGCGTCACTCAATTCATTGCAGATGCCTTGGACAAATCCTCTCAAGTCGATGTCATTTACACAGATTTTTCCAAGGCCTTTGATAGGCTTGATCTCGGTATACTTCTTAGAAAACTCTCATCATTTGGCTTGACCAACAACTTCATTCTTTTTCTGGAGTCTTATCTTAGCGGAAGCCGTTTGAGGGTTCAGTACCATGGCTTCAGCTCTGTAGAAATAAAGTCATCTTCTGGTGTCCCTCAAGGATCTGTACTTGGTCCATTATTATTCATAATTTTTATAAATGATATTTGTATGGGCATTGACTCGGAAATCCTTCTATATGCAGATGACTGTAAACTTTTTCGTCAGATCACCTCTCTGGATGATAGTTGCTGTCTTCAGAACGACATAAATATATTGAATGAATGGTGCGAAGTCAATTCATTATCTCTGAATATAACAAAGTGTAATGTCGTCACCTATACTCGTAAAAAAACACCAACTGAATCCACCTACACCGTAAATGGCCATCATCTGCAGAAAGTGGCAGAGTTCAAAGATCTAGGAATAGTTTTCGATGCAAAGTTAACATTTTCACATCACGTAAGTACCATTGCTAAAAACGGTTTAAAAATACTTGGTTTCATTATTAGAAATTCCAAATGGTTTATTGAAACTGAAACTCACTTATTCCTCTTCGATGCACTTGTGAGATCGAAACTTGAATATGGCAGCGTTGTATGGAATCCTAGATATAGCACTTATATAAATAACATAGAAAATATTCAGAGGCGATTTTTGAAGTACACGAGTTTCAGATGTGATGGAGTTTATCCAAATCGTGGCGTTCCACAAGATCAACTGCTCTCAAGATATCAAGTCAACTGTCTATATAAACGTCGTGAATATTTAGGAATAATATTTTTTCATAAAATCCTTGTATCACGAATTGACTGTCCATTTTTGCTCTCAAAAGTAAATTTACATGTGCCTCGGCTACCTGTACGTAATATTTCTACATTTTACTTTCCCGCTCCACTAACCAATGTACTTCATTTCTCGCCTCTGTATACTATATGTCGAGACCACTTGTCAATTCAGAGTAATGTGGACATTTTTCATTATAAGCCAATCGACATTCAGCGGGCTAATCTATATATATTATATATATATATATATATATATATATATATATATATATATATATATATATATAAATAAGGATGGATTTAGCGAGGGGCAATATATGAAAATATAAGTAGAGAAGTTATTGGGTATAACCCTCAAAATGTTCTGCAACCGTAGACACGTGTTTCGAGCTTAAGCTCTCATCAGTACGGTAAAATCAAGTGCGAAGATGTACAACACTTGGATGTAAAAATTGAAACAAAGGAAGTCAACAACAGGAAGCCAACCACACATTTGTGGCTTCGGTTAGAAGACCTTGTGTTTACAAGGCAACAACTAACGTCGCCACGGAGGCAGCTATAGCTACCAGCGTGACAATCCTACCCAGGAAAATACAAATAAGGATGGATTTAGCGAGGGGTAGGATTGTCACGCAGTTGTCTCACCCAATTCGCTTGAAATAACACGCAGAACATAGCACCCTGAGGACAGCTTGTTACTCAGAAAAAAAAAATATGTTCAAAATTGAGGTTACTGTCTAAGTGAATCCCTAGGAAGGTGTTGATATTGTTAGCTGAATTAATATCATTGCCCATGGGAATGTCTGGTATACTGCATTGAAATGACAAAAGATTAGTTTTGTTAGTGTTAAACGAAAGCAGATTCGCATTACACCACTTTCTCACAGCAGTTCTTGATTATTACGGCGCGAGCCACCTCGAAATAACACAGAGGCTATTAAACACATCAATACCAATGCGTACACATAGAAAAATATCTGTACCAAACCGTAGGAGAGATAGAAATTGCGAAAATATTTATAAAAAATCATTTTCTCGATTATTACGGCGCGAGTCACCTCGGAATAACATAGAGACTATTAAGTACATCAATACCAATGCGTACACATAGAAAAATATCTGTACCAAACCGTAGGAGAGATAGAAATTGCGAAAATATTTATAAAAAATCATTTTCTCGATTATTACGGCGCGAGTCACCTCGGAATAACATAGAGACTATTAAATACATCAATACCAATGCGTACACATAGAAAAATATCTGTACCAAACCGTAGGGGGGATGGAAATCGTCAAAATATTTATAAAAAATCATTTTCTCGATTATTACGGCGCGAGTCACCTCGAAATAATACAGAGGCTATTAAGCACATCAATACCAGTACGTACACATAGAAAAATATCTGTACCAAACCGTAGGGGAGATGGAAATCGCCAAAATATAAAAAACAATTTTTCGGCTATAACGGCGCGAGTAACCTTAAAATAACATAGAGGCTATTGAACACATCAATACCAATGCGCACACATAGAAAAATATCTGTACCAAACCGTATGAGAGATGCAAATCGCGAAAATATTTATAAAAAATCATTTTCTTGATTATTACGGCGCGAGTCACCTCGAAATAACACAGTGGCTATTAAACACATCAATACCAATGCGTACACATAGAAAAATATCTGTACCAAACCGTAGGGGGGATGGAAATCGCCAAAATATTTATAAAAAATCATTTTCTTGATTATTACGGAGCGAGTCACCTCGAAATAACACAGAGACTATTGAGCACATCAATACCAATGCGTACACATAGAAAAATATCTGTACCAAACCGTAGGGGGCGTGGAAATCGCCAAACTATTTATAAAAAATCATTTTCTCGATTATTACGGCGCGAGTCACCTCGAAATAACACAGAGGCTATTAAACACATCAATACCAATGCGTACACATAGAAAAATATCTGTACCAAACCGTAGGAGAGATGGAAATCGCAAAAATATTTATAAAAAATCATTTTCTCGATTATTACAGCGAGTTACCTCGAAATAACACAGAGGCTATTAAGCACATCAATACCAGTGCGTACACATAGAAAAATATCTGTACCAAACCGTAGGGGAGATGGAAATCGCCAAAATATAAAAAAAACAATGTTTCGGCTATTACGGCGCGAGTAACCTCAAAATATCATAGAGGCTTTTGAACACATCAATACCAATGCACACACATAGAAAAATATCTGTACCAAACCGTAGGAGAGATGCAAATCTCGAAAATATTTATAACAAATCATTTGAGGCTATTAAACACATCAATACCAATGCGTACACATAGAAAAATATCTGTACCAAACTGTAGGGGGATGGAAATCGCCAAAATATTTATAAAAAATCATTTTCTCGATTATTACGGCGCGAGTCACCTCGAAATAACACAGAGGCTATTGAACACATCAATACCAATGCGTACACATAGAAAAATATCTGTACCAAACCGTAGGAGAGATGGAAATCGCAAAAATATTTATAAAAAATCATTTTCTCGATTATTACAGCGAGTCACCTCGAAATAACACAGAGGCTATTGAGCACATCAATACCAGTGCGAACACATAGAAAAATATCTGTACCAAACCCTAGGGGAGATGGAAATCGCCAAAATATAAAAAAAACAATGTTTCGGCTATTACGGCGCGAGTAACCTCAAAATAACATAGAGGCTATTGAAGACATCAATACCAATGCGCACACATAGAAAAATATCTGTACCAAACCGTAGGAGAGATGCAAATCGCGAAAATATTTATAAAAAATCATTTTCTTGATTATTACGGCGCGAGTCACCTTGAAATAACACAGAGGCTATTAAACACATCCATACCAATGCGTACACATAGAAAAATGTCAGTACCAAACCGTAGGGGGGATGGAAATCGCCAAAATATTTATAAAAAATCATTTTCTCGATTATTACGGCGCGAGTCACCTCAAAATAATACAGAGGCTATTAAACACTTCAATACCAATGCGTACACATAGAAAAATAACTGTACCAAACCGTAGGGGGGTGGAAATCGCTAAAATATTTATAAAAAATCATTTTCTCGATTATTACGGCGCGAGTCACCTCGAAATAACACAGAGGCTATTAAACACATCAATACCAATGCGTGCACAAAGAAAAATATCTGATAGGATCGTTGTGTCGTCTGCAAAAACAGTGAATACACCCTCAGTTTTGATATTTGCAAGGTCATTAAAATATAACAAAAACAGGATAGGTCCAAGCACAGATCCTTGTGGTACACCATGTTTAATTAAACCAATATGGGAATAACTTTTAGCTTTTAGAATTTGAGTTCGTCGACTCAAAAAAGACGCAAACCAGTCATGACTTTGGTCTCTGAACCCGTAAAGGTGGAGTTGCAGGAATCAGATTCATTCTTGCTGTTTTTTTTACAGCGTCTTTCTGCAGAACGAGGACGAGGAAGGGAAGTCAACACTTTAAACAAAGACATATTTAAATTTGTGTTATGAGAATCCACATAAAAGCTTAGAAACACCAATGGATAAACTGCTCAGTGTGATTATGAAAGAAATAACTGTAGCTTGATCACCAATGGACATTTTCAATAAATTTGTCTGTGGCATATCTTCCCATCATTCTAGTTACACTAGTGATACGCATAGATACATTTCAGCATCATGAGAGGTTGAGCAGGTTCTTGGCAAGACCACATGCATTCTCTGATTTGATTCCATTTGTCTACAGCTCCCGTGACCAAAAAAAACAAGAAATACTTGACATTGACAAGTTATGTATACAAGTTATGTTACACAACCCAGTTTATAAGATTTTTTTTTCAAACTTCTGGTTTCCAAGAAAAAGAAAATCCCCAACGGCTCACCGTTCAGTTCCTTACTAGTGTATACTTTTATGAAATATGGAAATCACCCACATCTTCAACAAATCCCTAACCCATAAATATGGATCTGATTTAGATGCGTTGAATAAATATTTATAAAAATTCGCAAAATTCGATTTTCTTCTATATAGAATATTGCATTTGTCGACTTTGGTTGCCTGGTAATATATTACTTCATCTTATAGAAAATTTCCTTCAAAATACGAAAATGTATACTCGTTTTTTCAAATAAAAATGCTAATTCATTTAGGAAATGTCCATTTTGTGGACATTCTATATGGAATATTGCATTACTCGACTTTGATCTCCTGAGAATATTTCAAAAATGAGGAATCCCGCGAATATTACGACATCTCATAGAAAATTTCCTTTTGAATCTGAAAATGTACTTGTTTTCCAAATTAGAGTGCTAATTTATTTAGGAAATGTTGATTTTGTGAATGGGTGCATTTTTTCGTCAAAAAATATCCACTCTCCAGTTACCCCTTAGTCGAATTCAATTTTTGACATTCGAAATCAGCTCGTCGATTTCCGTGTGAAGAAAGTTTATGATTTCTCGAAAAACAGAAAATAAAAATTTTCGCAAAATTCGATTTCCTTCTATATGGAATATTGCATTCTTCAACATTAATCGTCTAAGAATAACAAACAAACAAACACACACATTCTTTTCGCGTATAGTTGATAATTTTTTTTTCTATCAACCTGCTTTTATCTTATGAGCAACCCTCAAGGGTCTTTGTATGACTTGTGAGAGCTGGGAAAAACCAAAATCTCACCCTTTAACGTGAGCTCAATAGTGCCTCCAAGAATCAACTGAGTTGTCTATCAAATAGCTCACCGATGTTGACCACTCCCACAGTGTTTCAGTCAGACATCGAAACTACCCGAATATGTGACCATACGAAAAATTAATCTAATGCCAGATGAAAAAATGTACAGATTTCCAACGTACACATTATGAAAAATGTCCCTTTGTTTTTGAAACTGTTTCTCAGTGTACACGCCAAATGATAATCGTGCTATTATTGTAGGATTTGTGTTATTACATATTACATAGTCATGCTACATATAACCGATATAATACACTATTATCACCAGATTTCCAATGTAAATATCGATATTGCGTCGGGAAATATTTTTTGATTTACTTGCTTTTACTTTCATTTGTTTGCGGGGTTCATAACCACGAACGTATAAAACATAATTGGATATACATGCTTTAGATTTTATGCTTTTTTTATGCGAAAGAAACCCACAACAAAACTTGGAAAAATGATTGTTGTTTCTCGTTAGGCGTGTATCGTGTATTATCATCATGACTGAGAAACTTATACAGGGCCATCCAATGAAAAAACATTATCAAAAAGTATTGAGTTCATTACGGATCTTATACGGATACATGTATAAGGGGTTGAACTCGGTCTTGGATGCGAGCAAAGTTAGTTGGGAACATAGTAATTCTCTATTGTTACATGCTAGGATTGCACATGAACATCAATAAGATCGACTATTGCCCACAGCTGGAAAAACCAGATATCAGGCCATTTTTACAAAGGACGTCATATGAATGGGTATCAGGAGATAAATAATTCATTATTATTATTACAGCGACTTCTTCGAATTCCTATTACTGCAGCAGCACCATCCAACCGCTTAGATCATCATAATGGAATATCACAATATCATGAAGCTGATGGAACATAACTTAAAAGGCAAATGCATCTGTTGAATAGCTATGAAACCCTTATGAAAAAGTTCAGTATTCCTATTGATGAAGGTAACTTGATTATCAAAATGCGCATCTAGTAGTGAAAATACTTGTGTGGTAAAGGGGTAAATACTAATAATAATAATGAATGTTCTTTATTGGTAAACAAACCAAATGACCATCGACCGAGGTCCTTCAGCAATTTTTGTTCTCAACGAATGAAATACTATTGATCTTATAATCCACAAAAGCTTCAGTTCTCATGTGACAAGCAGTATTTTTCTGATAGAGTGAAAAGATTATGCAGATCAGCATTAAATTAGCCAGTTCAACTCCTGATTCTTTATAAGAAGTATATACTTGGGTATCGTCCGCATAAAAATTACACTTACTATGACGTATGCAAGATACGAAGGACGAAATATATATAGAAAACAAGAGGGGTTCCAGTGTAGAGCCTAGCGGGACACCATTTGGAATTTGTAGTACTGGCGACCTGTTAAGTTAAGTTTGTATCCAACGCTTTAGTGTAATCTACCAAGACTAGAGTAGTTAACAAATTTTTATCAGTAGCAGAAAATATATCATCGGTTACTGCTAACATTGCTGGGGATTAGCTATATGAGGATCTGAAGCCAGATTTAGTTTAAAGCAGCAAGTTATATCTACCAAGGTGCTTTTTGATTTGAACATGTAATGATTTTTCAAAATCTTTGGATATTGTAGAAAAAATACTGATTGGTCTTAAATCTTTGAGTTCTTGTGGGTGTTTTGTTTCTGTCCAAAATATTACATTGGCATCCTACCATTTGTCAGGAAATGTTCCACTTCCTATCGAAAAATTGAAAATGTAAGTGATATAGGCCGTGGTGGTCGGCTGATAGTGCGTACGCCTCGCATGCGTGGAGTCGTGGGTTCGATCCACCGATTCACCGGTCTCGTGCATGGCATCACACGTTAAAAGATAAGGGCTGCGTCTTCCCTAGCTCACACAAGTCTTTCGAAGACTTCTGAGGGTTGCGCGTAGGGGTGCAATCGGTTGACGGAAATAACAATTTTAACAACAATAACAATAACAACAACAACAATAACAACAATAGGGAATAATCAATAAGAGGCAGCATAGAAGAAGCAAGTCTATTCCAATCAGATCATCTATTGCTTTAGATTCAATAGATAACAAGGAGCTATAAACAGAATCTTCATCAACAAAAAAGAAGCTGAAATCGTATCCACCCTCCTTCACATTTTCAGAAAGATTGTTGATTAATTCATTGATGTTAGAATTTGTCATTGAGATGAAAAATCTTCAACATTCCTCGGAAGTGATTCAGGTAATTCGCTGGAAATCGATGTTGAATAGACATTTGAGTTTTTAAACAAGATTTTCGACGATTTGTGACTATTGAACTTATATGCCAGATAGGCTTTTTTTTCGTTATTAATTGCCGTTCGTCAGCTGTTTGTAATATGTTCATCTCTTTTTGTATTCCTAAATCCCTTCCGAGCCTTGTCATCAGAAATTTTATGTATGGAGCCATGGACAGTACTGTCTTTTTTACTTTGAAAGTTCTTGAATATCAAAGATACCTAAGATGGATAGTCTATGGAGTAATTCCAATTTCATATTAACTTCATTGAGTGTGAACATATCTGCGAAAGGTAAAGAGATGAGTTCACGTTGAAATTCTGCCGTTTTTTTTTTGATGTGATTCTTCAGTGCGGATTTGTATCCTTCCCTGTCCATGATATGCTACCCAGGTATTGGTCCAATTGGAATATGGTGGAATATTGGTGGAATATTGGTTGAACCTGTTCTGAATGTAGATTATCACATGTAATATTGGGTCAATATTGGTTGAATAATTTTACCAATATCGGTAATACAATATTGTCTACATATTGTTTTCAACATCTAGAATGAATATTGCAATCCCAATATTCCAGTCATATCGATTCTAGGGATAAAAAAACTATATTGTATTTCCAAGATTGATAGCACATTGGTTGAATATTATTTCAACTATATTCAACAAATTATAATGACTCCTATTGGGTCAATATTAGTTCTATGATATTTACCAATATCGATAAAATAATATTGTCTTCATATTGTTTTCAACATCTAGAGTAAATATTGTAATCCCAATATTCCTCTCATATCGTTTCTACTAATGAAAATCATATTGTATATCCATGTTTGATTGCACATTGGTTGAATATTCAACAAATCTTATCAACTTATATTGGGTCAATATTGGTTCAATATTCACGGATATCGATAAAACAATATTGTCTCCATATTGTATCGAACATCTAAAATGAGATGAATTTTAAATATTGGCCGAATATTCAATGAACCATATTAAAATTATATTATGATCAAACCTGGATAAAAATCCGATAGGTAGTTCTACATATAGAACGTCTTCTAACACCTGCGAAGATATATTGAATACTTCAAACAAATTGGTTTCAAGGCAGCTTACTCTGTGGTAATGGCGACCAAAAAGCAGACTCTGGTGTCACCTTGATCAACTAAAAGACATTCAATAATTTATCAAGGCATATTCACTTCCACCAATATATCCAAATGATATTGTACCAATATCGATTAATGTTTTGAGGCCATTATTGCTCCAAGAATATTTCACAAATACTATTTTTGAAATGTGTAAAGAAAATTTGACCAACATCGCAAAATGTTCACATTTTACTTCTCGACAATATAACGTTTGAATATTTTGCTAATATTTTCAGAATATTGTACCAATATCGCTGAATAGTTTGAGGCCAATATTGCTTCGAGAATATTTCGCCAATATTATGTAAGTAATATTGAACCAATATCGCCGAATGTTCACATTTTTTTATCTCGCCAATATTGCATTTAAAATATTTTGCCAATATGTGCACAATATTGTACCAATATTCTACCAATATAGGTGTGCTACTTGGGAAGGAAGTACAGTCGAAACTGTAATTTTGCGAAATACTTAATGAAGTTATGATATTTCAAGTACGTGAGTCAGAATATCAAGATACTTATAGCTTGACAAATCTAGCTCTGAATGTGAAATCGCCACGGGGGTCCGAGATTAAAGTCGGACCTCCGAGATTAAAGTCGGGGGTCCAAGATTAATCTCGGGGGTCCGAGATTGAAGTCGGACCCCCGAAATTTAAGTCGGACCCTTGAAATTAAAGTCGGGGGTCCGACAATAAAGTCGGGGGTCCGAGATTAAAGTCGGGGGTTCGAGATTAACGTCGGGAGTCCGAGATTAAAGTCGGGGGTCCAAGGTTAAA
The DNA here is from genome assembly GCA_944452925.2 of Chrysolina oricalcia. Classification (NCBI taxonomy): domain Eukaryota; kingdom Metazoa; phylum Arthropoda; class Insecta; order Coleoptera; family Chrysomelidae; genus Chrysolina; species Chrysolina oricalcia. The sequence continues at coordinate 5,758,045 of OX101809.2, read as the reverse complement.
GTCGGACCTCCGAGATTAAAGTCGGGGGTTTTAGAATAAAGTCGGGGTCCTAGATTAAAGTCGGACCCCCGAGATAAAAGTCGGACCCCCTTGATTAAAGTCGGGGGTTCAAGATTAAAGTTGGGGGTCCGAGATTAAAGTCGGGATTCCAAAAAAAATTGCTGGTGGCCCTTCTACGCCTTCGTAAGAATGCATATTATGTTCGAATATTAAAAATGATTTCGGAATCACTACATTCTGTAATGGTTGTAGAGAAATTATATTCCACCATCAGTTATTCCACGATTTAATCCAAACAAAGACAATCGATTTCTATCTCCCTCCCTACAAATTAAAATTAAATCCCGCTCCAAATAAGTCATTCCCTTAAAATATCACTCAAGATCGTTGAAAGCGATAAAGACCGAATGGCATTTGTGCCGAAGCCGATGGAGTTAGAGAAACAGATAATGCTATCTCGACTCGGCTAATTGAAAGGTAATTGAGGAACTCCGGCAGTTTGGGAGAAAATGAGCGGCGGCCCTTTGGCACAATGCAGATTCAAACGATCGTGTGTGCCGAAACCATAACCCGAGGCATTGATAAAAAGCTAGTTACGTTCGGTAATGGCAGTTGGCTGCGGATTATAACTGTTTCGCAAATTACCTGTTTCTACGGTTAATTTCACTTTGACCGATTTATGGCACCCTGGATTCTACTTCGCGACTACTACCTATATAAACGTGACCATTAGCGCTCGTTGCACCAAATAAACTCAACATCGCTATCTCCTCCGTTGCGGGATAATTTATTTTCTTATTAATGTCCTCTCATATCTCTTCCAGGAGTGCGGTGTAACGCTGGAGTAGAAAAGATCGCTCGATTTGAAGTTGGGAACTGTAGTTGATAACTGGCACACATTATTTTTCACGAAATGTAGTTACCGTTGAATTTATACAGAGGAAGCAATGACGGACGATAAATCGACTCTGGCAGAATTTCCCGAAAACACTTTTCTATCCTCTTGATCAGGAGAATAGTTTGATGAATTCTTGAGAAAGCCCTGGTGATAAGCCATTTACTATCGCGTCTTTTGGAGGGAAAATTCTTACAGTTTTGAGTTGCAGCGGATGCGGAATGAAGAGTAAAAACTCCAGTAACTTCTTTGAATTAGAGCTTGCGTTCCCCAATCTTTTGGTAATCCAGTCCGTGCAGAATCTAATCAATCATCACTTGAGAACCGAACACCTAACAGATGATAGACAACTGTATTGCCAATTCTGCGCTAAAACAATCGATAGGGATAAAATAACAAGTATTGTTGAAACACCTGCAAATTTGATCCTGACTTTGAAGCTCTTTAGTTATGATTCAGCATGTCGCAGATGCATTAAATTATTTCAACGTGTCAAGCTGGAGGAACACCCCTATCTAGCCGACTGCCGTTATGAACTTTACGCAGTCACCGTCCACTGTGGTTCTGGAGTTGATTCTGGCCACTACTATACTTTGGCAAAGGACAGAGCGGACTGGTATAAATTTGATGATTTTTACGTGAAATAAATGTTTTCTTTCGAATTGGACGTTTTGGGTTTTCTATAGACCCTGTTTTACTGGAAGGCAGAGTCCAAAATTCGACGGACCTCTTTAGGAGTTATCATTTAACCAATTCCAACTCTTTAGATGATGTGGTGTTGCAGGTTTTTTCGGGTTTAGCTGCAGCTGTTAAAGCGAATGCGCCACCGAATTAGATAAACCGTCCCGGAGCGCCAAAAATGTTTTTATTATATTTTCTTTGCTGTTACTTTGTTATTGTTACTTTACATAATGAAATAAATTCTTCTACTGAAATCCATTAAATTGACTGACGAATCTAGTCCATTATTTTGTCATATAGGGTACGTCTTTCATTGCGACTCCTTAGGCACTGCATTCAAAATTATTATGCACTTCCTGATAATTGTTCACACTCACTCACATATTCCTATATACCGTACTAGTTGAAACAGTTTATTTGATACTCTGGTTTATAGTACTCCGGATCCTCCAATATGGCAAGTCTACTACGATACTGTGCCTCACCTGGTAAACTCCTGTGCAAAATCTGCAGCGCGAGTTACTTTTGAACTTTTCGAATTATTTCGAAATATACAGTGTTTCTTTAAAGCAGGGCAACACAAAGCATCAATTTTTTTAATTGCATTGAACTGAGCAAAACGTTTTCCATACGGAGATATTTCTTTTTTCGAAAATTTTATATCGTTGACTGAAAGTAATATTTCTCAAAAACTTTTTTTTACTGAAACCCAAGTATGTTATTCTTCCATTTTGTAGAACTACTGCATTCCTACAAATTTTGCTGAAATGACTAAGCTCCTAAAATTCACAGATTTTGTAATATTTGCAATTTTATTTTAGAAATGGGTTTGAAAATAGATATAATTTTCCAGTATTATTCAACAGATAACCCCCATTGCTTTCGAATCACCACTTAGACAAAGTGGTCCCTAAGTGTATGAGGCGGCGTAATTGGATATTTTATCATTGGGCCATATTTCTTTGAGGAAAGAGTTAAATTCTTTATTTACCTTGATTTTTTGGAAAACCAGCGACCACTATTAAGTTATCATTTACCCATGCCAATCAAACAAAGAATGTGGTATTCACACGATGGAGCACCTGTCAACCAAAATGTTCCTGTTAATATTTATTTAGATACTAAATTTCCAAAAAGATGGTTAGGTAGAGGAGGCCCTTTTTAGTGGCCACCTCGCTCACCAGTTTTGACAGAAATGGATCAAGTTTGAGATAAAGTTTATAGAACACTCCCATCTGCAAAGGAGAATATCAAAAATAGAATTGAGGACGTATTCCAAAATATTACATTCAATGTGTTGAGGCGAGTTAGTGAAGAATTTGAAAACCGAATACAATATTGTTTGGAAGTAGCAGTTGTTATAAATTTTTAGTACTTCAAAAAAAATAATTGTTTCAATTATTTTCATTCATAAATACTTCAACAAAAACATGTTTTCTAGACTTCAATCTAGGTACTGGTTTTCCAGTTTCATGTTTGATAGTACAATTATGTTGAAGTACAGTAACAGTAATCACGTTTCAAAATCCTAGCCTAAATATATAGAAAGACAATTTTTGACAAATTGAAAGTTGAATTGTAAATTTCTCAAATATTGTCAGTTTTAGAGACTATATCATGGTATCCAAATTTGTAGGGATAAAATACTTCTAAAAAATGGTGATGTTTCAAGTAAGCTGTATTTTTTAAAGCGAAATATAGATTTTTCCTTTTTTTTTCGTTAAATTCTGAAAAAACGACCTCATTTTCAACTGAAAAGCTTCACCGATAAAATTCGTCTTTCCAAGCCAGTTTTTTCGTTGAAGCGCCTACTTTAAGATTATGTAATAAAAGACTAGCACTACTGTGATTTTTTTCCAAAAAACAGATTTTGAATTTTCGTTCTATACTCTTGTTTATCTATTGAAATTAAGAGTTGAAACCTGTCAAAAACATTAATTTCATGTTACCTTAATAGGTACAAAAAATAAAAAATGACATGAATGAGAATTTGATTATGATAGAAAGGCGAAAGGAGGTGAACTTTTGGGAGTAAAAATGGTTTCTCACGATTTGCAGCAAAAATTAACCTCCTACAAAAAAAAAAGTGAAAATAAAGTTGTTGGCAATAAAAAGATCTACAAGTTTTGTATCCAAGATTTTTCCACATAACCTCAAATTTACAAAAATCGATTTTTCGCCATTTTGATGGTCAATTTGACGTTATGTCAAAAGTGTTGAATACAAAAGTTTTCGATTTTTTTATTATACACAACATTTTTGTTTCGCCGCAAATCGCAAAAAACCGTTTTCAACCCCTAAATTGTCTCCCAATTTCACCATTTTGAGTGTTTTCGTGTTTAAATATATTTTTTCGTCAATGTTGGAACCTCTACAACATTCTCCACATGGTTCTTGCCTGCTATTTTCTTTCTTATTTTAGGCATTTAAAGCTCGTTTTCTCACCTGCCTAACTAGGAGCTGCCCCCTTTCCGAGCACTTTAAAGAGGTTCGAGAAAAATAAATTTTTCGCTGCAAAAAAAACGATCTACTTCGAACATAAAAGGGGATATTTTCACTAACATACGTCAAATTTACAATTTTCATACAAAAAAAAATTAAAACCAAAATAACAGTTTTTCTGATTTTTCCGAAAAATTTGAGGTTATGTGGAAAAATCTTGAATAGAAAAGTTTTAGATATTTTAATTGACAACAACTTCTCTTTTACTTTTTTTTGTAGGAGGTTAAATTTCGCTGCAAATCGTGAAAAACCATTTTTACCACCAAACGTTTGCCTCCTTGCGCCCTTCAATCGTAATCAATTTTTTTTTGTACCTATTAAGGTAACATGAAATTTTTATTTTCGAAAGGTTTTAACTATTAATTTAAATAGTTTTAATAAATAAATATGAGTTTAGAACAAAAATTAAAAAAGTTGATTTTTGAAAATCTGTTTTTTCATTTTTTCGCTTTTTCTGGAAAAAAATCCACAGTAGTCATACTCTTTTATTACATAATCTGAAAGTAGACACTTCAACAAAAAAACTGGCGGCTGGCGAGCTTGAAAAGACGAACTTTATCAACAGGAAAAACACAAGAGCTTTTTTTTATCGGATAAATTTCTTTTTGTAACGAAATAATTTTGCCAATCAGTAATTTTACGAGAAAAACTGACCGAAGGTCGAGCAATTTTGTCAAATGTTTTCCTTAAAAGAAAAGCTCGAGTGTTTTTTGGCAAGATAAATTAACGACCGAATATAAATTGTATCCATATTGACGCTTTAGTATTTTTTGTAGATTGCGGGATTGCTTTTTCCATATTTTTTGTTATTTGTTGAGTCGAAACTTCCCCAAAACGACTCATGTTGTAATGTTTCAGTATCAACTATCAACAATACTTAAATAACTGACAGGGCAGACATTAAAGTGACGTAAGCATACTAGATGTAGACGCTAAAGAGGAACAGGCGTTTTTATCGGTGATAAAAAAACGATGCACCTTTTTTATCGCTGTCAAAATGACAATACAGTCATCTTTAAATGACACATTTTATACAGGAGTTAATGTATCGGTCAAAAAAAGGAAAAATCTGTATGAACCATGTTAAGTTACATTTCCACCAAAATTTCGTGAAAAAAAATTGATATTTGCGCGATAAAAAAATTAAAAACTGAAAATTTGGTTTTTCTGATTTTCCCGGAAAATTTGAGGTAATGTGGAAAAATGTCTAATACAAAAGTTGTAGATCTTTCTATTTTCAACAACTTTGTGAATCAACTTTTTTCTATAGGAGGTCTACTTTCGTTGTCAATCGCGAAAAAACATGAAATATCGCTTTCAACCCCTAAAAGTTCACCCCGTTCCACCCTTCTCCATTTTATCGATTTCAATAAATTTTTCCAGTCATTTGAACAATATTCTGCTCCTCTTCCAATAGGTATCATGATGAAAATAATTTTTCCTCTTTTATATGTGGTCCATCAGCACTGGTCTATTCTGACCCTTTTACATCAGTTCAATGTACTTAGAGTAGTTTGTGTTAGCACTTGTAACGACAAAACAAAGGAATTAATTTATAAATTCACTCCTTTCTTATCTGGTTACCTTCCGCATAAAATTAACCCTGAAAGTAACATGTTCATTTCTTAAATTACACATAAACAAAAACCTCTTCATCCTGTTCCAGTAAAAACCGAGGACGATAACGTCTACTAAGGGCTGAGGGTTCAAAATAAAGTGTCCAACACCATGGCATTATTCATGCCATTTTGTCTTTGGGTTGTTCCCTGAAATAATCATGTCATACGTCACTCGTTCATCACGGTGGAAATCAAGCCGTTTAATCTTCAAAATAAAACATAGCGCATATAGTGAGTGATACACCCCGACCGGACTGGCTACTCATGAATAAATGTGTGATGTATGACGGGAGGTATGGAAGCTCGACGGCATACTTGATTTCGGTACTGCACCCATTTCCTGACTTGGGCTCCATTCATCGAGGTGATTATGTAAAGTGAAGGTACTTCGAGAGAAAATTTTATTTGAGTCGCTTAGTTCATAGTCGAAAATAATGATGTGAACAGTGAATGGGGACATATTCTTTATGGGACAATTTTACACAACTGGCAGCTTGGAACTTGAGGAGCTCGGAAGTTGGAGGGCATAGAAGTTGCTAGGATTTATTTAACACTACGACTTCAATGCGTTTTAGATTATAATTGGACACCAATACTATGAATAGAACGACTCTAATGCGTTCAAAACTATAATTGGACACCAATAATGTGAATACAACGACTCTAATGCGTTCAAAACTATAATTGGACACCAATAATATGAATACAATGACTTAAATACGTTCAAAACTATCATTGGACAACAATAATATGAATAAAACAGGGAGTGAATAATCAAAAATACGGGTGCAAAGCGTCCTGCAAATTTCGGGAAGGTGGAGGGGGGTAACTATCGCGGAGCGCCCGGAAGAATTTGGTAGGAGGGATGTGGCAGGGGAAAGTTTTAAAATCCGGGAACGAAGCGCCCGGAAATATTAGGGTCTGGAAGGGGAATTTTTTTAGAGGTATGGAAAGATTTCATTGAAACTTTCTGTAAACCTATTCAAGGACAATATAACTGTTGACGTACATTTTTTCCATATCTGGTTTTATCTTCGAGTTTTCGGTGTTTCAAATAAAAAAAAATAACATTTTTCAAAGTCCACACAATCCTTGGCAACCTTATGTATGCACACGTGAGGAATTTTATCTCAGACTCTCAACACGGATTCGTTAAAACCCGCTCTACCTCCACTAATCTGTGTACTTTTACTCAGTTTGTTTCCGAAGCCCTCGACACTAGAGGTCAAGTTGATGTTGTTTACACAGATTTTAGTAAGGCTTTCGACCGGGTTTCACATGAACAATTGAAAGCTACCATACTTTGGCTTCTCACCTGATATTCAACACCTTCTAAAATCTTACTTATCAAATAGAAATTTATTTGTCGAATATGAAAGAATCAAATCATCGACATTTATTGCTACTTCAGGTGTTCCTCAGGGTTCTAACTTAGGACCTATTCTATTCCTCCTGTTTATCAATGACATAACACACTGCATAAATTCACATAAATTATTATATGGTGATGACATGAAAATTTTCAGGAAAGTAGATAATTCATCAGACTGTAACTTACTACAGGAGGACATAAAAAATCTTTGTGGTTGGTGTGAGAAAAATAAACTAGGATTAAATATTGATAAATGCAAAATTATGTCATTCATTCGGAAACAAATTCCAGTTAAATTCCATTACAATCTACAACTCGGACTTGACCCGTGTTTTCGAATTTAAAGACCTGGGCGTATCATTTGATCCTAAGTTAACGTTTTCAAAACACATTGATAATGCCATCTCAAGAGCCGCCAGGTCATTGGGATTCCTGATAAGGAATTGTAAGGAATTCACCTCAACAGATACTCTACGCACCCACTATTCTCATGTCAGAAGTAAGCTAGAATACTGTAGCTCAGTGTGGAATCCCAATCACATGAAGTTCATCTCAAATATAGAAAGTATTCAAAAGAAATTTTTGAAATTCTGCTATCTCAAAAAGCGCGGACGCTATCCTGAAAGAGGGTACAGCTACAATTTGCTTCTTGAAGAATTTGGTCTGTGCTCTTTAAGAAAGCACCGTGAAAAAGGTGACTTGATATTTATGTACAAAATTGTCAACAACTTAATAGATTCATCAACCTTACTATCCTTTCTTAACTTCAATGTTCCACGTGTGACATCTAGATCTCGACTTTTATTCAACATTGGGATTCCGCACACGCTTCATCATTTTCACGGTCCCATCTCAACAATGTGTCGAAGTTATAATAACTCAAGCAACGTAGATATTTTCTTTTCCAACCTATCACATTTCAAACGCACGATACTTCACCTATTACCCAACTAATGGTACAGATACAGTTTCATGTTCTATCTTAGCTATTCAAATTTGCTTTTCTTTTCACTCTTTTGCAATACCTATACCTACTTATGAGATCATGTTCTCAATAGACATTATGTACACCTGTAATTGGGTTTTCGAACCTGCTGGATGTATTCAATAAATAAATAAATAAATAAATAAATAAATCTCAATTTTTTTTTTCAAAATAGGAAAAAATTTCTGTAGATCTGTTCGAGGAAAGTGAAACTACTGTTCATAAACAGTTTTTCGATATCTCCTTTTGTTTTTGAGTTTTTAGTGCTTTTAGAAAAAATGGTAACATTATTCGTTTTTTTTTTAATATTTCCTAGACTATTGATATCACTCAAGGCAATCAGAAAAGGTATCTTGTGGAATTTAAAAATCTATCGTCAGCTTTGACTTTTTTGTGATTTCATGAAAAAAAAAATCAATTTTCAAAATATAAAAAAAAATCATTCACTTTTTATAGATTTGTTCACAGACATATTAAAACTGTTCATACAAAATTTTCGGACATTTTGATTCGTTTCCGAGTTTTTAAGGTTTACAAATTTTTAAAAAAAATTTCAGTTTTTTTTCCACTTTTTAATAGAATTGGAGAAAAACGGTTTAGAAGTATCAGTGAGGTTTGTGAAGACGTATCCGAAGCAATTTCAAGATTTTCATTTGTTTCATTAGTACGGTCATTATCTCGATTTTCCATTGTTTTGACATATTTCCCAGACTATTGATTTTACAAATTACAACATATTTTTTGTAGATTTTCTGAAGACTGTCGAAAATATATTGTGGAAAATTAAAAAATATCAACCGTTTCCGAAATATTTCGAATTTTCCAAAATTAAAATTTTTTACTCTCACACTATCAGTTTTCTCAAGTTTTCCCAGTTTTGGGATAATTTTCGTGAAAAATTGGCTGCATATATTTTATTCGACTTTTTTTTTTTAGCATTTTTCGAAATTCAGTTTCAATCTTCGGTTTGGCGTATTTTTGAGTTTTTTACTTTTCGGACAATCGCCCGGAAAAACCGTAAGCATTTTCCGATCCTCCTCAAAAACTAAAAACTTCTGTAGGACATAAAGTCGTATACCTCCGAAAAATATGGCAGGAAAAAAAAACAATTCCTGAACCGCTATCGAGGGAAGTATGAAAAACCGGAAAAATTCTCCGCTGGAGGAATCGTAGGAATACAACTTCCTAAGAGGATCCAAAACCAGAAAAGGAACTGGTGCTGGAATATACAAATAAGCGTCTCACTAGGAACAAACACCTCTGTATTCCAGGCAGAGATGTACGCCATCTTGCAATGCGCGAGAGAAATCAATATGAGGGAAATGCACAATGCACGGATCAAAATATGTACCGATAGCCAGGCGTCACTGAAGGCTCTAATGAACCCGAAAGTGACATCAAGACTGGTATGGGAATGCCGAGAAGAACTCAGTGTTCTCACAGAACACAACAAATTAACTTTGATGTGGGTTCCAGGACACTGCGGTAAAGAGGGCAATGAAAAAGCTGATGAGCTAGCTAGAAAGGGCTCATCAACTCCATATATTGGCCCAGAACCTGCACTCGGGATTAATAAATCCGACATTCGAGGATGCATTCGGGACTGGGTCAAGTGAAAACAAAAGGAGAGGTGGCACGAAGCCCCCCTCATGCACCACGGGAAAACATACATTAAAGAACCGTCAAAACACAAAACTGAAGAACTACTCAAGCTGAGCAGGAATCAAGTTAGAACAATAGCGGGTCTTCTCACTGGTCACAGTCCAATGAGAAAACACCTGCACAAAATGGGTCTGTACAACGGAGAACTTTCCTGCAGACAATGTGGTAAAGGGACAGAAACAGCCAAACATATACTGTCAGAATGCAAGGCATTAGACCGCAAGAGACAGGCAATTTTCGGGAAACCCAATTTAGCTCCCGTAGAATACAACAGCCAACCGGTGAAGAACCTGTACAGACTGGTACAGGGGACCAGAGTTACGGAGGGGGTGCTGTAAAACAAACACGGAAAACACAAAAAGCCCAAGAGGCTGAGGTGTAGCTGGTGAAAGGACCAGCATCCGAGGAAGGAAAAAAAAAAAAAAAAAAAGAGGTCTTTGTACAACAAAAGCATACTCTGATATCCTCATCGATCCTCAAAAAGTATGTCAAATATAAAAATGTTTTTTTTTATGTATTGGTTTCCACGAAAACAAATCCTGTAATGTGTAGGGAACATGGGTCTCAGAACATTACAGGTTAATCCTTCTTCTTCTCGTAAGAACCAGAACAAACAAACATTAAGACGTAGGTATATGTACTTATTTTCCCATAAAAAATCCCAAACCAAACCAATTATTTCTCAGAATTATAAAGGCCTCTTCTAGAATACATTCCGAAGAAGATCTACAGAAAAAGTAGATTGTGATAAGAACTAAGATTTTCTAAAAGAGCATTTGGCAACACTGTCGATATCAATACAGATTATTTAGTCAGACCACATTTTTCTTCAGAGTCTGCCTTTGTCTATACTGTTGAAAATATGAATCTGTGGTTATCTAAAAGTATCATATATTTCTCAAAATGCTGTGCTCTAGTTTGGGGACCCAAACTTTTGTGTCATCAATACGCTTTTATTTGGAGGCGATCGCGAGTTTCTAACAGTTTTCCAACCAACGATTTCCTTCCGAAGAAAATACCGCTCCATTCCTTGGCACTTTAAAAGCAAATCCAGATAATATTCTCAATCCTTGAATATCTGCGCGAAATCTTGTAAACCACTGAAATACCGTGACATCTTCTATTATAGTCCACATTCACACGAGAGGGTGTATATCTAAAGATAAAGTTTACAGCGAGTGGCAACAACTCAAAAGCTCACCCCCACTGAGCTTTAATTCATATGCATATCAGTGTTAGTGTAATTGTCTTACGCAGTTAGTGAAGAGACTGCTTATTTACATACTAGACAGGATTTTGGATTTTCGGTTCTCTTTGTTAATAGAATGCCTGCTAATTTTAACAAATTGAGGCCAACACCAAATTTGCTTAAGACTATTAGATTTGAATACATTTGCTCAATTCATTATTCCGATTCTGCTGCGGTACAGTTGTGATATATTTGTCGAAACAATTATTTTTCCCCAACAGAATTAATTGCAGAGTATGCATTCGGATCCGGATTATTATAGCTGTAATCGAATTTCAGTCAACAAATTATACAAGACTATTGACAGTTAGGATTTGAAAACGTGTTCTTTCTTCTTCCATAGATAAATCTATTTATCAGAAGACATATCGGCGTTTTCTCAAATTGACATTCTCTAGAAAGAGCAGATTTAATCTTCAAACTCTGTCAAATTCTGGATATATGCTCTGGTACTGAGTATTATGTGCACAAACATACAGCATTACTTCTTTTTCCATCAATAACACACTCGCCAGGAAATTATCTTCCTGGCTAGTATATTTGATACTTTGGCTCATTATGAGTAAAAAATCACATATATTCAATAAATGTCATTTATTTGTGGAACAATAAAAACCAATTTCTCTTAAACTACAACACTGAAACATGTTGCAAGAAGACATTTTGCAAATGTTATCTTATTACAATCCGGATATTGACATTTTCAAAAACATATTGTGAAAGTGGCTCCTCATCCGACCCATTGAAATCATCGTCAGCCGGTCCTGCTTCGTCATTTTCAGAGAAAAGTACTGCAATAAGTTCTTCTTTTATCAGAATGGTCTAAATCTGAATTTTCAACCAACTGCTGCTACTCTTTCTTCGACAGCCACCAATAAAATAATGTTCTAGAATATTGTTTCTCCACGATCATCACAGAATTTGCCAATTCTGAAATCAAATTTGATTACAGAATGCTGGAATTCTCTCTCTTGAGATTGAAGAAATATTCTGCAACACCTCTGCCCCCTTGCAATTTAAATGTATTTACATTATCTCTCTTGTGATAGAATAATATTCTCACACTGGTTAGCAATAATAACATTAGCCTTGACGCAGTTGATTGTCATCGTAGTGGCAAAATTTGAGTAAGTGTCAAAATTATTGCTGTCACGTTTCCTATCTTTGATCGTGGAGAAAATATAGTCTGCTACTCGGTTAGAATGAAAATTCGTGATGCTTGTGGTTCCTCACGCACGCCTTCGGCTCGCACTCGCATCGAATTTTCATTCTAGCCTTGTTACAGAATATACTATTCAACACCTCGATCCAGCCATAATTGAAATTTCTTCAACAACTAAGATATATTCATCTCCAAAATTATATCCAATCTAAGCCAATTAAGTCAGAAAATGTAGTCATGGGGACCCAAATTATTCCCAGTATTGATATTTTTAATTCCCAATTTTCCTTACATTTGTGCCCTATATGGAAATTGCCCTATGTTGTTGACCAATTTAAAATTGTTTCTGACGATGGAAAAAGATATAGATATCATTAAATCGTAACTCAGGCAGATGTTTGTTTAAATACAGACATTCAGGCAATGCAGACACTTATATATCTTGAGTTTCTGAAAGGGATATACAGGGTGTTTCTTAAGTACGTGTAGAAACTTTAGGAGCATGTTGCTTACGTCTAAATATGAAAAAATTTCCCATAAACACATGTCCGCAAGTTAATCGTTTCTAAGATACAGAGTGTCAAAGTTCAATTCTTATATTTGTTTTTTGTGAATAAATTCCAAAATATTTGTGATATTCGAGTAAAGTTTGGTATCTGGGATGATTTTTCAATGAAAAAATCAAATTTTATGGTAATTGTGAAAAAGCAAATTTCTAATTGAATTTATTTTGAAATTAAAAAACTTGTCATAACTCGAAAACAGTTGCTCACAAGAGTGTATTTTATACACAAACTAAATAATAAATATTCCCAGATACCAAACTTTACCCAAATATCAAAATTATTTTGAAATTATTCACAAAAAATAAAAACAAAAATTCAACTTTGACACTCTGTATCTCAGAAACAAATAACTTGTGGACATATGTTTATAGGAACTTTGCTTCTTATTTTGATGTCAGCAACACGCTCCTAAAGTTTCTACACGTACTTAAGAAACATCCTGTATATTCTGATGATTGAAACTTTCAACAACTATTCCAAATTTCAATTTATGCAAAAAATTTCCCATTCTGCGATAACCCTACTTATTTCCGATGCGTCTTTTTTTAAACCGCTTTGAAATTATGGAAAATATGGAAAACTGTTAGTTAGTGGCAACACCAATCTTTTCAAAAAGAGTCATTAATTTTTTCAAGAATAGCATGCAGTCATTTTAGCACTCAGTGTAATCTTACGTTTGTAATGCAGATTGACAATCCCTCAGGGAATTCTATTAAGACCAAGGGCTAAGGGTGTAGATTGGGTACAGAGTCGGATCAAGAAATTAAAAATATATTGGTACCACGGTGTTGTCAAATTATTCAGGGCTTTGAAGATGAGCGTGAATTAGACATTTCTGGCGAACTATAGGCAATGGACCCACATAAAACATGTATAATGCGACGTTGTCGCTCCTACTGGAAAGTAGTAGCGACTTAAATATTTCAAATGGAACAGGGTGTTCCATTTGAAATTTATTATTTATTTATTTATTTAAATCATTTCAGTATCTCTATAACTTTGTCATCAAATTAATCTCATATTTTCTGTACCTATATGTAACAGTTTTCGAGAAAAAATTTAATTCAATTTAAGTTTCGATAATCGTAACCCCCAAGAGTTAACGAAATTCTTGTACTCCCAGATACTAAGCTTCCAAAATTTGGTATGGAAATTATTGAATACTTTAGGCTTCCATCCCATAGCCAAATTTCATGAACCCCATACAGTGAAACAGAATTAGATATTCTATGCTCACTTGAAAAAATTAATAAAAGCTTATTTTTTCAAATTTGATTTGTATATCTCTGTATATTTCGACATTTTTTTATTCTGCTTTCGATTTTGAGTTAACTTTGTTTGATAACTCGTATTTCGATATCAAACCGATTCGGAAATGAACGAAAAAAAAAATACCGCAGTTTTATTGTATTCATTTCTCGTATTCGACATTAAGCAGCTGAAATTCGGTATGGAAATAGGTGAATCCTTGAGGCTTCCGCCCCACAGTAAAATTTCACCAATCCCATACATGGTGAAACAGAATTACAAATTACATGTTTAGTAGAAAAAATCAATAAATGTCTATTTTTAATTTTTTCAAATGAGACCTGCATATATAGTATAGTATAGTATAGTAGTATAGTTTGTCATTTTTCAATTCAGCTATCGATTTTGGGTTGACTTCGTTCAATAATTTGTATTTCGATATCAAACCGATTCAGAACAAACGGTATAAAAAACATACCGCAGTTTTATTGTATTGATTTCTGGTATTCGACATTTATCATTCATATTGTTATATTTAATCATTGAATTATCTTTCATCGATCATAAATTATACTGAATTATGTTAAAATGAATTCAACTTCTAAACATCAAACTGTTGCCAGCGGTATTTGATTCAGATTCAGTTCAGATTTATTTTTTCACATAAATTACTCTTAATAAGTGTATATTTAACATAACAATTAATAACAAATAGAACCTGAATTTATTAACATTTTTTAAATGTACAGTCTCTGTTTAACATACTTGCTGTTAGTAATTCTGTACCTATATTTTTACTTAATAATACATTTTTCATTTGGTTAATAAAAATTTGAAATTACACCTGCAGCTTCTTTCAGGAACAAAATATGAAAAAAAGGGTTTTCATATCTACTTGATGAGACACTCTCCTAAAAAAATTTGTGTGCACCTTTGCAGAATGATCTTGTTTGGCCTCACCTGAAATTTGCTTCACGGCCTTGATACACAAAAATTACAAATTTTGATATAATTGTTCTCTCTTCTTTTCTTTCTCTTATGAAAGAATAGGGAATTACACTATAATACAAAATTACGTTTCACTTTTAACAAATGATGTTATCTGCATATATGATGCATGTAAAATCATTTCACGAACCTATTTATTTATTTCGTATTGACGACAATCCACTTCAAAACAGTTCCAAATTGAGAGAGATTCAAATGCCACATTTTCGCGGGCTGACGTCACTTGTATTATTCTAAACGTCCTCGAATTCTCAGAGAATGCTTTCTGTACAAGGAAGAATTGTTCTCAGGTTGAATCAGTGTACACCGGATTGATCTTCTATCGATACTATTCAGTCGAATTTAATGGAAAGGTACACTTGGTTTTGACACAAACATGCAAATTGGTAATGTATGGAGAGCTTGACGTCACTGTACAATACAATACAATCTTTAATTTCCTGAGACTATTACGAGCATGGAAATCGTCAAATATAAAAGGTTAAGAAATAAAATGGCAGTCTAAAATCATTTCAAGAAGAGGACTATGTGACATAGTCCTCAATATCTTTTTTTGGAAAATCAACAAATCTTTCAATCTACCGCAATTGCCGTAGCAAAGTAAGCAGTAATTGAGACTTGAGTGTACATAGGCATAGTAATAGCGTAATAAAATGATAATAGGGACAAAATTCCTGAGATTCCAAATAACAAAACAATGTTTTTATAATTTTTTTGAAATAGAGTCGATATGGTCATTCGTACAATGGAATACCGGTAATATTACGCGTGAATTAAGCTAGTATTTGAATTCTACTACAATTTTTTTTTTCTGTTTCGAACCCGATCGAAAAAAAAATGAAAAGTCCTTTTTTGTGAAAGGCTTTCGCGGCCATCGGCACTTACATGGTGGTTCTTCGGGTTGTAAGGCCGACGTATGTTCAGAGAAGATCTCGACGTTTCGCCAACACGAGTGGTTAGCATTTTCAAGAGATATTTTACAAATTTCTGCTTTCTTAAGTCGCTGTCAAATGCTTGACATTTGTAATACGTTGTCTCAATAAATACCTGTGATTTGACGTTCTTACATCTGATTGGTCCATAGCGTTAGCTGACATCATAGAATCGTTCGTACCGTTATTTTGTGAGTAGGGAGCTAATTGAGAATTTTTGAGAACTGGAAGCCAAACCTTGTTCAATTGTAGTCCTTCTTCGGTTCTGTTGAAGTTGCTGTGGTGTTTCTGAATTTCAATTGCTTCCCGGAAGAGTCTTGGGTAATAGGCAGAGGTTGAAGAGATGACTTGGGTTTCTTCAAATTTCACTCTATGGTTATCGTTGTTGAGAGTATGTTCTGCGACAGCGGATTTCTGTGTGTGTCCTAACCGACAGCAAGTCTTGTGCTCTTTGATTCTTGTTATAACGGAGCGTTTCGTGGTTCCGATATAAACGCTGCCACAGGAACATGGAATGCAATAAACCCCAGAAGAGCATAGTACGTCTCGTTTGTCCTTCGCTGATCTGAAGTGGTCTTTCAGTTTTTTTGAAGGTTTATAAACGGTTTTAATCTCATATTTTCGTAGAATACGGCCAATACGATCTGTAACTCTAGGAACATATGGTAAGAATGCTTTTCGTTTTTCGGTGTTGGTTTGACTACTACTTGGTTCACTGGATGGACAGTCATTTGGTCTACTATTGATTCTTCCGTCTCTTATTTCTCTTCTATTTTTCATACACCTCTCAATATCTCTTTCTTTGTACCCATTAGAAAGAAGAGCGTTCTTTAGATGTTTCAGTTCAGCTTCTAGGTATTCAGGTTCACAAATTCTTCTAGCTCGATCAACTAATGTCTTGATTACACCTTGTTTTTGGCACGGGTGATGGTTTGAGGAATTGTGGAGATATCGATCAGTCTGTGTTGGTTTTCTATATTCCGTATGCCCTAGACGTCTTTCTCATTTCTCGAAAAGAAAGATGTCTAGGGCTTACGGTATAAACCTTCAAAATAACTGAAAGACCACTTTAGATCACCGAAGGACAAACGAGACGTACCATGCTCTTCTGGGGTTTATCGCATTCCATGTTCCTGTGGCAGCGTTTATATCGGAACCACGAAACGCTCCGTTAAAACAAGAATCAAAGAGCACAAGGCTTGCTGTCGGCTAGGACACACACAGAAATCCGCTGTCGCAGAACATACTCTCAACAACGATAACCATAGAGTGAAATTTGAAGAAACCCAAGTCATCTCTTCAACATCTGCCTATTACCCAAAACTCTTCCGGGAAGCAATTGAAATTCAGAAACACCACAGCAACTTCAACAGAACCGAAGAAGGACTACAACTGAACAAGGTTTGGCTTCCAGTTCTCAAAAATTCTCAATGAGCTCCCTACCCACAAAATAACGGTACGAACGATTCTATGATGTCAGCTAACGCTATGGACCAATCAGATGTAAGAACGTCAAATCACAGGTATTTATTGAGACAACGTATTACAAATGTCAAGCATTTGACAGCGACTTAAGAAAGCAGAAATTTGTAAAATATCTCTTGAAAATGCTAACCACTCGTGTTGGCGAAACGTCGAGATCTTCTCTGAACATACGTCGGCCTTACAACCCGAAGAACCACCTTGTAAGTCCTTTTTTACCCAGTTTTCGTTTCATTCATCAAAATCGTTGCTGTAAAAGTATGATAAATAATAATAATTTTTGATTTATTTTCAGTAATATAATATTAATAATATTATCAACAAGTATAACCTGAATTTTGGTTAAAAATTCACTTTAAAAATGTACTTTTTCAACCATCACATATGGCCGAGATCACCGGAAAATCCAACTCCAGTCCTGTCCGCCTATCTCTACTTAAAGCTCACTCGGTCAGGTGATCGCACGAGCAAAGCTGCCAAAGCGAATTTCGTTCAAAAGAGCGCGTTTCACTTGACCCTCGGCCTTTCTTGGCCCGCGTAGGCGTAAAACTATCCCTTGGGATATGATATTCAATACTACTACCCAGGAAACCTAATCAGCCTTCATTCAGACACATTCATGTCGATATATCAATAGAGACTTTTCTCTATGTGGGATTGTAGGGAAAATAGATTTTATTGCGGAACAAAGAAAATGTTTATTCATGTGAGATGTAACGAAAAGCATGTCAGCGGATAGTGAAGAATTGAGAAATATAGCAGGTACTGAAAAAATGTGAATTATAGAAAAATATACCAAATGTATGGATTTGAAAATATTTTCAATGATTATGATCGATTACTCCAAATTTCGGAAAAGTCAGGTGAAACTGGGGGAAATATTTTCACCACTGCTGCAAGAGCTGAAACAAAAGCGTACTCAAACGATAAATTCACAAAATCTGGTCCAGGAACGAAAGTAGCAAAAGATCAAATCACTCAATGTCAAAATATAAGCCAAAGTATAGCCCAACTTCACCATCTGGATTTTCTAAAATTTGGTACAATTGATCATAGTCATTGAAAATCCTTTCAAATCCAATTCCACTTATTTTTCTGAAATTACCTGTGATATATTTCTCTTTTCTTCACTATACGGAATTAGCGTGAAATTTCACTCATATAGTAAGAATTTTCAAGTGGATTTGGCTATAGTGCATTTTTGGTAATTTTTACAACTATTTTGGAGCCAACACTTTTCTTTTCTCCGATCGACTTGAATTCACTAATTCGACCATTCTAAATCGATTGCCGTTCACAGAATTCTTCTATCTCTAACCGTTCTCGATTTGAGAAGTTGAAATAGAGTTGAAAGAGGTTTTTCCCGTTAAAATTTATTTTTTCTTCAGATTTTTGGACTCAGTTTCTAAAAATTCAATCCTGTTTGTACATACACACGAAGTTTCAAATATATTCCGATTCAATTAAAAATTTCATAGGCTTTTAATGGAAACTGGTAAATTTCGAACTTTCGGCATTTTATTTCCTTTTTCAGCTAAAACTCATGTCCGACCATTCCAAATCATATATTTTCAGAATCTCGTGAAATTTAATCCATATAGTAAGAATTTTCAAGTGGATCTGACGATATTGCATTTTTGGTGATTTTTAGGGATCTACCCCTTACAGCTATTTTGGGGTCAAATTTTTTTTCCTCCGATCGACTTGAACATACTAATTCGACCATTCTGAATCGATTGCCATTCTCAAAATTTCTCTATCTCTAACCGTTCTCGATTTGAGAAGTTCAAATAGAGTTGAAAGAGGTTTTCTCCCATTATTTTTTATTATTTATTTTTTCTTCAGATCTTTGGACTCAGTTTAAAAATTCAATCTTGTTCGTACATGCACACGAAGATTCAAATATATTCCGATTCAATTAAAAATTTCATAGTATTTTTATGGAAACATGTCAATTTCGAACTTTCGGCATTTTATTCCTTTTTCCGGCAAAATATTATGTCTGACCATTACAAATTATTTATTTTCGGAATCAGCTTGAAATTTTGCCCATACAGTGAGAATTTTCAAGTGGATCTGACGATACTGCTTTTTGGTGATTTTTAGGGGTCTACCTCTTACAACTATTTTAGGGTAAATTTTTTTTTTATTGACTTCAGTTTACTTATTCGACCATTCTGAACCAATTGGCGTTCGCAGAATTGCTGTAACTTTAACCGTTCTCGATTTGAATACTTGAAATAGAGTTGAAAATGGGTTTTCCCGCCAATTTTTTTTGCTAAGATTTTCGGACGGAATTCAATCTTGTTTGTACATGCATACGGAATTTCAAATATATTCCGGCAAATTCCTTCCTAGATTTATTTTTGGATAAATTAACAAGGTAACAAAGTTTTTGAATTAAACTGACTCTTAATGTACATTTTTGTTACTTTTTGTATGAGACAGAATCCTATAACACGAGGAACATTTTTCTCATTGCTAAATACCCATTTAAAAAGAAGTTCCAACGGTTGCTAACGCATATCAAATTATCATAACAAAGATCACAACCGCAGGTCCATACGCGAAAATATAAATTCTCTCAGAAGCCAGAATATTGCGCGAGTATCAAGATAATAAACAACCGACTGTCTCGAGGTGATTTATCAAAAAATTCCCCGACTGCACCATTTAAGGTTATAATTCATAATGACTTTTTAATTAAACTCCTGATAAGAACAAGTGAAAAATGTACTCAATGTAAAATGATACAAATAAACGAGCAGCAAAGTGAAAAGGGAAAGAATACCGTCACAGTGTCTGTTGCCCTTATATATAAACCCTAGCTACCCGATAAACAGACAAAAGTAATTTACTGATACTCACGACACTCATTTATAAACTTCTTCTTCTCGAGTTTCTATCAAGCATTGCTACAGAAAGTTGGCAAGTATAAGCATTTAAAATGATATGTTGATAAATGAACTTTATTAATACCTAGCTAATGGAAGATTATTTGAATAGTTTGTGGAAATAAAAACAAATGAAAGGCGAAGAGTTCATCTCACCTTCCTGTACACTTGAAATATCACAGACTATGAAACACAATACACATATGTATTTGTAATAAAACTTTCGGTTAACGACATAAGCACATTTGTCCTAAACAGTCCAATCAGATGATAGAGATTATTACAGTAACCACTTAACTACCACTTTCATTCGATTTTCATGCAGCACATGACACTGGTTCGAGTCACCATTGCGGATTAAAAGTTTTTGTTTTGTGTATTGCTGTGTAGTAGCAGTATTTATGGGGAAGCTGCTGCTGCAGCTAGGCCAGTAGGCCACCAATGACTATTTCTGACACCCCGTGCTCTCCACATGACTATGCATCTTCCTCCTAGTACTCCGTTTCGTATTCTCCGAATCAAAGTCAGTATCCCCGTCTACTCCAAGTCCATAAGTTCCTTTTCCTTGGGGCTTTTCTAATGCAAAGATTTCAGATCTTAACCATCCATACACCTCGCACTTGCCAAGGAAATGAGATCTTCGTCTTCTCTACCTTTGCGGTAGGTCTTCTATTAAATAAATAATTTCGACAACAAACTCGAAAATACCCATCTGACCTCTCCACACGTTTCCACAAAGTGGAATATATGAAGTAACTATCTGACAGAAAACCACTGCTTTCCCATACATTGAATTATATCTATCTTGTGTTTGTGCAAAGTTTCTGATGGAAAAAATTGCAAGTGCTAACTGTAGTAAGTCAATAATTATTGATTCGTTTTGTTCCATCCAACGAATGATGATGGATAAAGCCTTACAGTCTCATAAGAATAAAGTTGAGTTGAAAAGAGAACGAACGATAAAATTAATAGAGATATCTTTCAAATTGCTTGAAATCATATACAAAATATAAAGATTAAAGTTAAATGAAACGAATATCCTGTATGTTATACTAACAACACAAAAAAAAAATATAAAAAAGAAAGTCAATATCCATAAACGATGGAAACCCCATAACAATATAGACGGCTATCATGATTTCTCAGAATTCAGAAAAGAACATAAAAAGTCAGTAAGGAAATATTATAACCAATGTATAAAGATAAAGAATCTGATTTAAAAAGTTATCTTAAAGATTTTTGGTGTTATGTAACTTGAAACTTTGTAACTTTTGAAGGAGAATCCTATACACTAGATGATGACATCTGTACTGCCTTTTCTAGGTATTTTTCATCTGATCATCTGACACTCCATCTAACCTCAAACATACTCAGAACCACTCAAATAATTTCATAACCTTTACAAAAATAACTAAAAAACAGATAATTAGTGCTATAGATAAACTTGATTTTAAATAAGGGTATATGTTCAAGATATCTCTGAAACTCTTGATGACAGTTAAAAGGTAGATGTCAAGTCTCTAAAGTCCATCATCCTACATTAATAACCCGCGTAGAGAATGTCGGTGTCATCTGCCATTTGATCGAATGGACAAAATCTTACCTACATAATAAAATTCAATTCCTGAAATTTAATGCTTGCTCCTCCTCTTCAACTGGTATCACCTCGGGTGATCCTCAGGGTTTCCATCTGGGACCTCTCATTTTTTAGTATTTATCAATAATATTTATAGATGTTTTTATTATTCAACTTTCGCTCTCTACGCAGACGACATAAAATTCTATAAATATCTTTAATCTTTCGTCGACTGTATCAAGTTGTAATCAGATATTGATAGCGTTTCTGATTTTTGTAAAGAATCTAAGCTATTCTTACATATAAACAAATGTCAACACATCTCATTTTGACGCTTGAAATCAAAAATTGAATTTGGATACAGTATTGATCATAATCAGCTTCAACGTGTTAGAGATCTAGGAGTAATTATTGACTCTCATTTGAAATTTCATTTGCATATCGATACTATAGTAAAGCAGGCGAATAGAAATTTAGTTCTGAGAGTTTCCAAATCTTTCAAAGGTGGGACACTGATAATTCTATATAACTCACTTGTGCTGAGCTAGCTAGAAAATGACTCTAGTATGGAATCCGTTCTACCAGAAGTACATCAATCGTAATGAAATAATCCAAATTAAATTTATTAACTATCTGAACTATCATTTCGTTAGGCGGTTAGATTTCCGAGCTTATGACCTTTGCCTTCACCATAGTGATGTTTCCTAATATTTTTCAACGTAAAGATATATTCTGTTACTCCCTGTATGATGTTAGAATATCTGCTTTAAGATTTTTCACAAATTTTTTTAAATGAATCCCTTTAGAATCGCCTCTGGTAGTGCCTGGTACGATACACAGAAATCTAAGATTCTAAGAGTTCTGTTGTACGATATCTGCCTAACAGCAATGCCGTCTTGGACTTGCTGGGATTGACTAGTTACATAAAACAAAAGAAGCATTATTGTCAAGACATTTTAAGTACTTTCACAATGACGTATAACTTGACATATGTTCCACATAATGATTTTCAAAGGGGGTGGCTACCACTCTTCTGGGGATGAAGTGACATGATTGACCCCATCACACATACATATCTCAGCTTTTCCTTGAAACCGATTAGTTCTCCCGATATTCAGAATACGCCCCTTTCGTTAGGACGCCCTGTATATGAGGTGAACTGAAAGTCCAGATTGATAGTGACCATATGGTGTAATAAACTGAGGATCGGTCTAGAGTTTGTTACTGGACACAATAACCTGATTGAAAAAGTCGAGGGGCTTGAGATGTTTTCTATGGACAAGCAGTCATTTTATCATCAATATTATTGTTATTAATGTCGTTTTCTGAAGATCAGTTCTGACACGCTTATAAATATGTGCGAAACCCAGGCCCCTTTGGCATAATCCAGTCAACTACGCCACTGGAGATAATGATATGTTGTTAAATGGTGAAGTAGTCTATTAAAGAACAAATCTAGTGATTAGTTTGGAACATGAATGAAGAGCTCTTCATTTAACATAACAGGTTGCTATCTGACTGGAATCTTCATTCTCTGCTGGTCTCGATAATTCACGTTTCACGTACAATCGCATGCACAGAGTACACAGTGAAAAAAATTGATTTATGGTCAATGCTCAATAGTGAGGAAAATACTACATTTTTATATTCATACTTCTGACTGTCACGAAAAGCAAATCCCTGCAATATTCAGGGAACAGCATGGGAAAGAACGGAAAGTAGCCTCGGGGATCTCTTCCCTAGGTGTTAAGAGCTTTTTTAATTCAGTCAATTTAGTTCCTAGGTAGGGTCTTTTTTTCCTGATTTAAGAAAACGTTGTATACTCCCACCATTTTTCGGGTGGGCGGAAATACCTCCAAATTATACATGAGAATAATGTAGGCATTAGATTTGTCAATAGAAGTGATGTTTGGGGGTGGATTTTCAAATGAATTTAGATTAGAATTTCCAGCAAATGTTTTGACAAATCTCTTTTTTTTGTCTAGGCTTTCGTGACTATTACCCATCTTCCTTGATTGAAGAAGGAAATGAACGAAAGTGATTTTTTTTCCAGCAGCTTTGGCAAGACCATGAAACGCAACCCGTTAGAGCTTTTAGGGATTTTTGCACCATCATTACTTTGTCTTTTTCTTCTTTCCGTCATCCGGCTGCACTATTATGAACAATAATTTTTCAGCACATGAAATATTTCAAATGTTCCGTTAGGAGCTTCTTGAAGGTTCTACAAGTTTGGCAAAGATAAAACTTGGACAACTACCACAGGTTAATTCATTTGTTGCTTCTAATATGTCAGCCCAAAGTGTTGTGTGTCTTAAAGCAATATTGAACCCTTGCTTTTTCAAGAAATCACCTATTTTATTGCTTGGTTCACCGATATAAAAAAGTGTTTTAAACCTCTGCAAAAAAAACAATTTTTAAACAATTTTTTGGTGGTCATTTAGAAGAGAATAAACTTCTTGAATTGCTTTCTTATATTACTTCTTAGGCAGAAGGTTGTCTATATCAAAGACGATTTAAAACCATTGCTGACTGCAATTTGTTTAAATAATGTCTAATTCTTTATTCAAATTTGATGTACTCAGAGGAATGGTAACTAATCATTGTAACCTGCTACTTTATGTTGATATGGGTGTGATGAGCTATTGTGAAATGTAATATCTGTATGAGACGGTTTGTGGAAAACAGAAAATTTATATTTATTAATTCCTTTAGTTATTGTTGGGTCCTGAAAAATTATCGAATTGTCTTTTTCTGACTGAATAGTAAAATTAATTTTGAAGGGTGAAGAGAATTATTAAATTCCAGGAATTGATTTAATTGTCTAATTATTCCTGTGAAACCTGCCATATATCTTCAACATAACTATCCCAATATATGCATTTTTTGAACATTTTCCCTTTTATTTGAGTTTCTAAATTATCCATAAAAATTTCCGCCAATAAAGGGCTCAAGGGGTTACCCATAATCAATCCTTCTTGAGATAAATAGCATTTGTTGTTAAACTGAAAATAATTTTGACTTCGATTTGACTTTGAAATTAATTCGACGTTATTCAGTAATTTAATATCTTCAAAATAAGTTTATGAGAATTTTCCAGACTAAATTTTGATTCAAAATTGCAATGACTTTGAATTTAAGAGGTGAGTTTTTCAGAAATTTTAACCGCTGGGGATGTTACGAAAGATCCTTTACTGGTCTGATAGTCTTATTTTCCTTTTGTCATTTCAAAGGTAAATAGAGTTTTGGAATTTGTGAATTCATGACAATTAAATTAGACTCATCCCTATCATCAAAGATATACTGGATCGATTTCAGTGTTTCTTTTACTTGTTGCTGCTCTCGAATTGAAGAAATCCTGTGATTTTCGTACACACGGTGATTCAAAGTAAATGTTTTAAGGACGTGTTGTTGGGATCAAAATCAGACTTTTTCTTCAAATAAACCCTAAAATGCACCCTCTCCGAGCTACAGCCACTATAAGTTATGTAAAAAAAATAATATCTAAAATTGTGACTATAACAACAGAAAATTGGCATTTCCCTGTTTTTTAGACACTTTATTCCAGTTTTGGGGGAGTTGACATTTATTGGCCAAATTTTATGTTAAAAAAAAGAAACTCCGATTAACGAAACGGGGGTATTTTCACAATATCGAACTAACAAAACATTTATTCATTAAACAATTATTAATCTCATAACAAAGGTTGGAGATGTCCTCCCCTTGCCACGATACAACCTTCCATTCTTCTTTGCATCTTTTTTTACCTAACTTACAATGGCTGTAGCTCGGAGGTGGTCTATTTTCGGACACAATAAAAGTCTTATTTTGATCCCAACAATACGAAATTTAAATTTAATTTTGAATCATCCTGTATAGTCAGCTTGGTCAATTGCATTGACTGATTTTCCTTTGTCGTCTCTAGTAAGTATGATACTGTTTTTTGTTTCATCGATTTTATTGTGGATGATTCTTTGTTGTTGTGTCATCTACTTTCCAAAAAGCTTGTTTTTATAATATCTGTTGCTATGTAGTTATTACTACTAGTTTTAAATTCTTCCCTTGAAGCAAGTTCTCTCTCTATTCCTAAATAATAATAATAAAACAATATCAAGTAGTTCTGCTTCTACTGTCGCATGCATCGAAAACAAAATTAACTATGCTGAAATAGAAAATTCGAAATTTCCCTTTCGGCGAAAGGCCTTTCATGTAAATCGAAACTACAGACCCTGTACGAAGCCAATCTTTTTTCGATGCAAAACCCTTCTCGCATTCACAGAACTCCTTCACCCCAACGGCAAAACAAGTGAATCGTATCAGGTAAGAATGCAGTGCAGTATATTATTTCCGATTTTCAGTTAGAGCCCAATCGATCACTCCCCCATGTGAGGAATTTCCACTACACATCGCTATTGTGGTATGTACTGGTTATTTCACAGATCATTGCATTCATTGCATTTTCCCGACCAAATCAAATATATTCCGAAAGAGAGTGACTGCATAACTAAAGCCATCCATTTTGTGTAAATGACGCATCTTATGGTCGATTAGGTGAGTCGTATATCAACAAATGATTGATGGCGACGAATCTGATAGCTTTCTAGATTTGTCGATGATTAGTGGAGAGCAAAACAGACAGCCTGGTCGTATATGCTGCCAATCATTTACAAATCAATGTATTAAATTTTTTTCAACGAATGTATTTGAAATATAGGGCTATTCAAATTCGAGTCTATGCATGGGGATTTTGATAACGGTAACAGATAGAGAGTTGATTAAAAGAGGCAAACTAGCATATTTCAGAGGTCAATTATATGGACAAAAAAAAATCTGATCTAGCTTCTTTTGTTCTGGAGTTATACAGGAAATATCGAAAATTTCTAAATTATTCTTTTGCCTATATCTTTTTACTTTGAAGATTTTTTTAAATTGTTGTCACTTTGCCGTAGCAGCTTTTTGTAGACTATCCAAATATCTGAATGAGAATTATATACAGGGTATCGTAAAAATTGAGACATCCTCAACTTTTCATTTTCAAATACGGACCTGTATTTTTCATTGCATTTTTTCAGATACTTAGAGTCATATTCCATATTGACGTAGTATTTTTATATGAATAACAGAGTGCTTTGAAAATGTTGAACTATTAACAGTAATATTTTAAAAAATTTTAAATTAAAACTGTAATTTTAAAAAATATAGAATAAGGTATAGAATGCATAGGATTAAAAAAAATCAACATTCTTCAATTCACGCAACCCATGATCAATATGAAAATGTAAAAATGTATTCTTCCGAATACGTGTATGTGCATTATAATCATTGCTCAAAAAATCTTCAAATGGCAATATTCATATATAGCGAGGGGCAATATATGAAAATATAAGTAAAAAAGTTATTGGGTATAACCCTCAAAATGTTCTGCAACCGTAGACACGTGTTTCGAGCTTAAGCTCTCATCAGTACGGTAAAATCAAGTGCGAAGATGTACAACACTTGGATGTGAAAATAGAAACAAAGGAAGTCAACAACAGGAAGCCAACCACACATTTGTGGCTTCGGTTAGAAGACCTTGTGCTTACAAGGAACAACTAACGTCGCCACGGAGGCAGCTATAGCTACCAGCGTGACTATCCTACCCAGGAAAATACAAATAAGGATGGATATAGCGAGGGGCAATATATGAAAATATAAGTAAAAAAGTTATTGGGTATAACCCTCAAAATGTTCTGCAACCGTAGACACGTGTTTCGAGCTTAAGCTCTCATCAGTACGGTAAAATCAAGTGCGAAGATGTACTGATGAGAGCTTAAGCTCGAAACACGTGTCTACGGTTGCAGAACATTTTAAGGGTTATACCCAATAACTTTTTTACTTATATATATATATATATATATATATATATATATCTATATATATATATATATATATATATATATATATATATATATATATATATATATATATATATATATCTATATATATATATATATATATATATAAGTGAAAATAGAGTATTTTTCGTTTTAATTCCGAGAGTTATAACCTTTGACAGCTGTTTCGTGGTAACCCACTCATCAGAAAGGATTTATGGAGCTCTCGAAATCAAAACGAATCCACTCAAGAATTAATACCGTGAAGGCAAGACAGATATAACAGAAAGTTACTTATGACAACGATGTTACAAAATTAAAAAAGTCAAAATCCATGTGCAACATGGGGTAAACATGGGGTACTTAATAAAATGTATGTAAAACATTAAACAATTGAAATCGATTCGTTCTCGAATTGAAAAGTTCAAATCGAGTTGAAAGGGGTTTTTTCCGCCAATTTTTTTCCCCAAATCTTTTTTGTATAAACACAGCAGATTTCAAGTGGATTCCTATTCGATTATGATGATTTCATTGACTTTTTACGAAGTGGTCCTGGTGTTAGAGCGTTTGCCTTCCAACCAGGCGGCCCGGGTTTGATCCCAACGCCTGTCACGAAGCTGAAGTGGTTCGGAATCAACTTTCAGGTAATCACAAGTTCTGCTTTTGAGGGGTTTCCTCTGAAAATCTGGGAGATTCGTGAAGAACAAACCTTTTTTGACAAGTAGTTTATTTTCTACTCAATCCTTGAGTATACTGTGTTCATTATTGTTCTTGTTCTTCAATTTTCAATAATTAAGGCACACTTTGACATTATCCAATACTGTAATAGGTCTAGGAAATAATAGTATAATATTTAAGAGTCAGTTATAGCCAAGATATTTTCTCTCACGCCAGGTATGTCTATCATCGCGATTCCGAAGGCACTGAAGTCAATGAATTGTTTCTCGTGTTTTCGTTGTTTTGAATTTGATCGATTAAACTCTCAAAATATTTTGAGCATGAATTTGCTTGAAAAATAGGAGGTTTTTATTTTGAAATTATTGTGCAAGAAACTATTTGCCAAATAGCAAGAAATATTTTGAGAGTTCAATCCATTTAAATTTATAGGTCGAATAACTAAGATTAAAGCCAACAACAAGGAATTTTATTAATAATACAATTTGACATTTTCTAACAATTTTTTACAAAAAATAAATCCTAAAGGACCCCGCACTGATCTTATGGAAAACCGGTTTCGGTGAAAATTGCTGAAATTTCAATATGATGTAGTTCATGCCATCCTGAACAGAAGTTGCCATTGCGCCAACTCTCTGATTGCCGGCGTTTGAATTCTACAGGGGGTCAAAGTTTGATATTCTGACGATTTTTCAAAAAATCCAGTATTTCATTTTCATCGTATCGATCCGAATTTATAATGGAATAGTCGACAATATGTGCATTGAAAAGTTCAAATGACAAAAGTTTCTAGAATCAAAACTGGCGGTTATGGTTTAACTTTGTTTTTGGTAATTTTCATCGATCTTTTTTCGAGAAAATATTCGTTTTACTGCAGATCCATATACAATTGATGTTACTTACAGTACATGAAAGGGCGATCATATTTTGCATATGAACCAACCATCTAACTTTAAGTATTTGGAATATAGGGGGCGATCAAAAAATATGTTCAATTTCGGAAAAATGTATCGCTTTGTATAGTCATCAGCTTCCACCAATATATTTGGCTGATTTTTTAAAACTATGTAGCTAATATATATAAATGTGTCAACGTATGCATTAATCTGAATCCAAATAAAGTTGTGGCGATGGTCCAAAAAATATGGAGAAGGGATGTTTCTGAATAATTTTGAAATGATTTCTAAAATCATTCGTGAATTTTTTATCTTCTGACATAACGTAAATGAGTCATTCTTGATCAAAAAGTTTCACAGTGCCTACCTCGCTAATGCCAGGGTTCGAATTATACAGGGGTTTGAGGTATAGTATTTAATCGATTTCTCGAATAATCAATAATTCCTTTGTAACGGAAAAAAATATTGTTTCATTCATGAATTCTCATTTCAGATATTTTGTCATTGAAATGTTCCGAAGTTTGTCTAGGAAACAATACTACATTCCGTTACAAAGGAATTATTGATTACTCGAGAAATCGATGAAATGCTATACTTCAAACATCTGTATAATTCAAACCGTGGCATTCGCGAGTTGGGCACTGTGGAACTTTTCGATCAAGAATGACTCATCTACATTATGTCAGAAAATTAAAAAAATTCACGGATGATTTTAGCAATAATTTCAAAATTATTCCGAAATTTCCCTTCTCCATATTTTTTGGACCATCGCCGCAACTATATTTGGATTCAGTTTAATGAGCACAGACGTTGACACATTTGTGAATATATCAGCTACATAGTTTTAAAAAAACCGGCTGAATATATCAGTGGAAGCAAAATGGGCGATCATATTTTGCATTTGAACCATCCATCCAACTTTATGTATGTGGAAGATACAGGGCGATCAAAAATATATGTTCAATTTCGGAAAAATGTATCCCTTTGTATAGTCAGCTTCCACTGATATATTCAGCCGGGTTTTTAAAAACTATGTAGCTGATATATTCACAAATGTGTCAACGTCTGTACTGTGAGTACCATCAATTGCATATGGATCTGCGGGAAAACGAATATTTTCTCGAAAAAAAGGTCGATAAAAATTACCAAAAACAAAGTTTAACCCTCTATATACCCGCCAGTTTTGATTATATAAATTTTCGTCATTTGAACTTTTTGATGCACATATTGTGGACTAATTCATTATAAAAATTCGGATCTATACGATGAAAATTAAATTCTGGATTTTTTGAAAAATCGTCAAAATATTAAACTTTGACCCCCTGTAGAATCCAAACACCGGCATTCAGAGAGTTGGCGCAATGATTACCTTTGTTCAGGATGGCATGGGCTATATCATATTGAAATTCCAGCGATTTTCACCGAAACCGGTTTTCCATAAGATTATTGCGGGTTCCTTTAATATTTTTGGGTATCCCAACAACATGCATTGAAGTATCCTTTATGACAAAGTTTGCATGTAAACATTTCGAATTCTGAAGTATTTTCATCGTCTTATGTCATAATATTTGTATAGGAATTCTATAAAAAATGGAGTTTTTTCTGATAAAAATCAATATTAGGCCATTCAAACGATTAGGAAATTTATGTTTTTTTATGGAATGTTGCGAAAAATTGTAAGAATAAGTGATAAACGAGAAAACGAAAACCAATATGGAGGATAAAAATTTAACTGTGGTTAAACAGGCCTTCTATTATCTAAACAAAATTAATTCAAAAAATGGTGGTGTCTGATTTGAGTATGTCATGATGAGGGAAAAATGTGAATCGCTGGTTTTTGAAATAGAATCAATAGTGTAGCGATCTAACGCACATGGACGGAAACAATGGGATCCCATGTTCGAATCCCGGGTGATCCACATTTTTTCAATTCAGTTCTGATTTTCATTTTCTCGTCTGCCATACCATAAACTTATTTTCGAATTAAATATATTCTGTGGTAGTTCGCTACATTCGAACGCAACAGAAATCCATCGATGCAGTCATCGTGGACGATTCGATGAAAATAGCAGGAAAGTTTGTGGAAAAGGCCACGCGGCCGGCCCTAACTCATACGTAGCATTCGAGGAGGGCATTGGATCGGAACCCCGAACCCCACTATCGATTAGCAGGTCTATACGTTCGGAATTTATTCAATAGGATTCGTTAGTGCCAATTTAAGATTACTACTTTCTTGACAAATAATAATATAGGGCGAACGACCACTAACGGGATTTGAAAAGCCGGCGATTCTCTTGATTGGCTTTAGTGGATTTCGCTTTTTACGATGACGTTTTCGCCCTAAAAATGCCCTCAACATTTTGGATTGAATGAAGGGAATAAGCAGGAGTGCACTGCGCAGTTTCAAATAAAATATTTGTATTTCAGCGCATGCTAATGGGTATAAAAAATGTATTTGTTGGTGAAGTTGAAGTGAATCTGCATGATACTTTACAAGAGCATTATCCATTCTTCTTCCACAAAACAGATACGGCATCCAAACAGAGGCATGCAGATAGTCTTGGTGCTATTATCGACAGTAAGCTTAGATTTCAGAGATCTGTCAACAAACTTGTGCAGAGAGCATAATCTACAATAAAACTTATTCATAGTAATAGATATTTGTTATTGGTAAAACTGAAAATGAAAATATGTGATAGCCTGGTTTTGTCCCTTTTAATCTATAATGATTGCCTATATGGACCAAATTTAACCAGACTATTCAAACAAAAAATACTGAAAATACAGAACTCTTGTCTGCGTCTTATATAATGGTTTAAGAAAAAGAGAAAGAATATATAAGACTTAAGAAATCTGGCTAGCTAAATATTGAAAATGGAAGGATACTGCACTCGTCACGTCTATCATAAGATTATTGTCACCTTCTTTAAAAACTGAATTTTTTAGACGCTCCTACAACTTACATATTTGCGACGTCTACAATAATTATATTCCTACCTCTATAAAATCCTTGAAACTATCAAGATTCAAAATAAGTCTGAAACACAAGATGAGTGAAAGTCAAACTTGAAAATTCCTGTATACCTACCGCAGTGGAAAACTAGATCAAATCAAAATAAAACAAAATTCAGTAAACTTGGCTCATATCGGATGTTTGAGACCATTGAAGGTTGAGTGGAAGAACACATTTTCAGTTTTATAATACTAATAATAATAATCTCTATTCAGAAAATATCACAGAAATCACAAAAATATTTCAATTTCATATTGTTATCGTGAACAAAGCAGCAAAAGCCGATAAGTGTGAGAACACTTGTTTGAGCATTGGTATAAAATTAAATATTACAAAATCTGAAAATAGTTCCAATATACAGGGTGTTTCTTAAGTACGTGTAGACAATTTAGGAGCGTGTTGCTGACATCAAAATAACAAGAAAAGTTCCTATAAACATATGCCCGCAAGTTATTCCTTTCTGAGATACAGAGTGCCAAATTTGAATTCATATTTTTATTTTTTATTTCGATATTTGGGTAAAGTTTGGTATCTGGGAATATTTATTATTTAGTTTGTGTAAAAAATATATTCTTGGTAGAGGTTACTGCGAGCAACTGTTTTCAAGTTATTAAGATTTGAAATAATCGATGCAACTGATTTTGAATGAGAAGATTTTTAAATTTGAAATAAATTCAATTAGAAATTAGTTTTTTTACAATCAACATAAAATTTGATTTTGTCATTGAAAAATCATCCCAGGTACCAGAATTTCCTCGAATATCACAAATATTTTGGAATTTATTCACAAAAAACAAATATAGGAATTAAACTTTGACACTCTGTATCTTAGAAACGAATGACTTGCGGACATGTGTTTATGGGAACTTTTTGTCTTATATCGACGTCAGCAACATGATCCTGACGTTTCTACACGTACTTAAGAAACACCCTGTATAATAAATATACAGGGTGTTTCTTAAGTACGTGTAGAAATTTCAGGAGCGTATTGCTGACATCAAAATAAAAAGAAAAGTTTCTATAAACATATGTCCACAAGTTATTCGTTTCTGAGATACAGAGTGTCAAAGTTGAATTCTTATTTTTATTTTTTGTGAACAATTTCAAAATAGTTTTGATATTTGGGAAAAGTTTGGTATCTGTGAATATTTATTATTTAGTTTGTGTAAAAAATATATTCTTGATAGAGGTCACTGCGAGCAACTGTTTTCGAGTTATTGAGATTTGAAATAATCGATGCAAGTGATTTTGAATGACAAGATTTTTTAATTCAAAATAATTCAATTAGAAATTAGTTTTTTCACAATTAAAACAAAATTTGATTTTGTCATTGAAAAATCATCCCAGATACCAAACTTTACTCGAATATCACAAATATTTTGGCATTTATTCACAAAAAAACAAATATAATAATTAAACTTTGACACTCTGTATCTTAGAAATGAATAACTTGCGGACATGTGTTTAAGGGAACTTTTTTTCTTATCTCGACGTCAGCAACATGCTCTTGAAGTTTCTACACGTACTTAAGAAACACCCTGTATAAGCAGGGTTAGCAATATAAAAACAACTATATTTTAATATTATAAAATAGTATAGAATAGAATAGTATAAATTTCGGGATGTACACAGAATGGATACAGTGTGAACTTAGTGTTGACGTGAAAAAGAAAATTGAGACCGACGAACAATGAAATCTAAGAATTATGTAAAAATCAGAGAAACAATTCATTCCTGTAATTTCGAATTTACAGGGAAGTTAGAGGCCGTTCTATTTGATTCAAGAAATTTGTCAATTTTATTTTGAAAGAGTGTATAGTTATGATTATATCTATATTTTCAGGAATAGTATTGTACAATTTTGAAGATAAAAATGAGATTTTGGAGAAGTTGTTTCAGACATGAATGGAATGATGAAATGTTGTTTTTGTCATGTGTTTGTATTGATATATAAAAACTACCAAAAATACTAATATTGTATTATGCTGAAAATAATATAGCCTTTCATTATTTCAATGTGTAAGATCAACAACTCCTGATGCCGTTTTTCATAATTAGTTTGATGGTCTTCTGCCATGTGGTGTCAACAATTTTTTCTCTTAAAAATTTTTCGGAGTTAATCATCGATACCTGCACGTTTATATAATTATGGTTTATTTAATTCTAATCGAATAATTGTTATGGTTGGAGAGCTAACAAAGTAATCCACCAACTAAAATCCTGCCAGGACAAACAATTAGGGCGCCGCTTATCGACTAAATCGCGTCTCACGTCGCAGAAAACCTATAAACCTTAAACATTAAAACACCCATGTTACTGACACGTCTCCCTCATATAGATTCAGAAAAGCGATAGGCAAATTTTAATATTTGAATGCAATTCAACCCTTTCTAGGAGTATGTACTTTGCTCGTCCTCAGTGCGGTGTCATAAGGATGGAAGGGTGGAGGTTAAGTAGTTTGGAGTTTTTCGTGACAAAGTTATTGACTAATAAATACAACAGGAAATATCAAAATATACAGTGACAGCCAAAAAGTATGTACCATATGGGAAAAATTTTTATTATTGGAGTATTGGAAAAAATATTCTGGGGAAAAGTTTGTGCATGTCCGATAACCTAAAAATCGATTTTGACACATGTCACGTGATCGCTAGAATGGCGGCAAAATGAAAAAAATTGCAATGCAAAGGCAAAAAAGGGGTAAGATGGCAAGATATCAAAAAAAGTTATTTGAAAAAGTCACTTAGAATTCAATTTTATACACATAAACGAAGTTTCAAGAGATAATTCAAAAAAATTGAACAAAGCAATTTTTTAAAAATATTTTCCCATCTATTTAAAAATATTATTTTTTTTTCTTATGAATAGCTTGACTATACTGAAACATTTGCATTTTAATGATAATGACAAAACTTTCTCATTTTCTCCACACCAGAGGGCACTAAATTGAAAAAATGGGAATTTGTCAGAACCCTTGCTGTTACATCGGTTCGTATCTAACAGTTATATCCGAATTCCACGACCATTGTGATGACATGACACTCCAAAAACATGGTAATTTCCAGATTATAATCAAGTTCCGATGATAATCGTGCATGAGCGTTTCACTTCGCATATAAACTTAAAAATAGTGCGTCAAATTAAAGATTCATAAAGTTTATGTGCAAAGTAAAACGCTCATACAGCATTATTATTGAAACTCGATTAAAATCAGGAAACATGGTGTTTCTAGATTGCCATATCAACACAATAGTCTTGGAATTCTGATATAACTGTTAGATAAGAACCAATGTAACAGCGAGGGTTCTGGCAAAAACCAATTTTTTTAATTTAGTGCCCTCTGGTTTGGAGAAAATGAGAAAGTTTTGTCATTATCATTAAAATGCAAATGTTTCAGTATAGTCAAGCTATTCATAAGAAAAAAAAATAATATTTTTAAATAGATGGAAAATATTTTTAAAAAATTGCTATTTTAAATTTTTTTGAATTATCTCTTGAAACTACTTTTATGTGTATAAAATTGAATTCTAAGTGACTTTTTCAAATAACTTTTTTTGATATCTTGCCATCTTACCCCTTTTTTGCCTTTGCATTGCAATTTTTTTCATTTTGCCGCCATTCTAGCGATCACGTCACATGTGTCAAAAACGATTTTTAGGTTATCGGACATGCACAAACTTTTCCCCAGAATATTTTTTCCAATACTCCAATAATAAAATTTTTTCCCATATGGTACATACTTTTTGGCGGTCACTGTATGTTTTTTCATGGAAACTACAATTATAGGCTGTAATTAGACAATTAATAGAGAGTTAGTTTTCAAGAAATTATTTATTTTTTTCATTGGTTCAGTCATTTAATTGATAAAAATCTATTTTAATAGCTATCCCACTTCTAGTAATTGGACAGGTCTGTGATTTTACTTAATCATACTATCAATTATAAACTTTGTTTCATTCAACCTGTTATGTGCCCACGAATAATAATTGTAATAACAGTGTTTTTTAGATAGGTAGATATTTATTTGCCATAAGAGTGCTACAAAGAACACAAGGTTTTGTCACTAAAAATAGAAATACAAAAATAGTGTACATAATATAAGTTTAGAACATACTTAGTTTTATTTTATGTTTTATTTGTGTTTTTATTGTTTTTATATTGTATTGGATCTTATTTTATATAAAATTTAATAATTTACTTTAGTAAAAGCACACATTTTTTTTAACCAAAAGACAAACACGCAGACAGACATTCTAAAATATATTATTGATAACATTTCTCTCAATATACTTAATTAAACGATCGTTATTTGTCTAAAAATTCATTAAAGTTATACAAACATAAAAGTTTGTATTTTCTTTCTGAAAATATCAAAAGTTACAGCAGATCTGATTTCTAACGGCAGTTTATTATAAATTGAGCTTGAAGCACAACAAGGTGATTTTTTGACTACTTTTGTATTAAAATTTAATTTGTGGATTTCTTGTGCACATCCTTATTGATTTATTTTTGTGAATAAAGCAAGAAATTTTGAAAATATGTTTTCCGGTCACAGTTATCTGTTTCTTAAAAGTTTCCGTACAATATTATCTGTATTGCAAATTATGTAAAATTCTTATGTTTTTTTTGTAGCTCCAAAATTCTGTCAATTTCAGTAGATTGACCCCGTATTATTATATTATAACTCAAGATTGAGTAGACAAGGGAATAATAACTCGTTTTTAGCTCACGTTGATTGATTTATTTCTTCAAGTTTAGAATGGTAGACGTATTTTTTAACAAGTTGGAAGCACATAGTGTATTATTCGAAGAAACGTTAGATGGTTGTTCCAAGAAATTCTACTTAATCGTTTCTATATGACTTTTCTTTGGCAGGATATCTGCCTCAATCAATGAGAACACCAGGAAAACTGTTTCGTTTACTTTCATGATCAAATAATTCTTAAGACATCACGATTTGAATTACTTGATTACCATTTCTGTTTCAGTAATTACTAGTAATTATAAATTTTCCGGAAGTTACACATTGTGGCAAGTCATTGATGAAGATAAGGAAGAGTACACTCAGAAAATTTCCTACCTATGTATTATTAACAGAGGTACTTTTATGAACAGTTTAAAGTATAATATCTATTAACATAACAAAAATAAAATTCACACTATGAAAAATATTGTGCGTACAACAAATCCTTTTTTGTAGTCGTTAAATCTTATATTGTTTTCGGAACCATAAAACCTCTATTGTGAGTATAAGAATATATTATATACATCGCATTTTTTTATTATCCTGACAGTAAATTACAGTCAAACATCAATAATAATTCCATAAATGGAACAAAATAATCACTCTGCATCTAATGGTAACAATTTATATAGACTATACGGTAGCCGGTTGACCCAACAGTATACATTATTATGTATAAAAATATGCCGTCACCAGAACAGTCTTTCATTATTTCAAACAAAAAATCGACATCGACAATTTGAATGTTGCATTGACAAAATTATTCTGTGAATTTTAACCAAGGAATATTAAATTTACAATGTGATTGTCTGCCTTCTAACAAGAGCAATTGAAATGAAATAATAAAAGCACTGCAAGCGGAAACAACCGAGTTGCACCGATAATTGACCGATTGTAACTTTTGTGGTTCATATAAGTCATTTCACTTTTCAAAGAATTCGTGTCTTCGTAATTCGTGAGTTTAGAATTTGCAGTGTCCTTGTTCACCAAGTTATTATGGTGGTGTTGGGAAGAAATCCATACAATACAAACGAAAAATGGAAATATTGTTCGGGCTCAGTGGAATACGGGAAGTTGATAAAAGTATAGTGCATTGCGTTCGTTTAAAAAGTTTTTTGTTTATAGTTTTATTTATAAAAACACCTGTATTATTACGTTATTATTATTATTATTACGTATCAGTACTATGTACTGTGTTTCTTTCAAAAGGCAGAATCGATTATAAGTCAGTCGTCACTTTTTTTAGACGTGGTTGTTTTCTTTCAACAGGTGGGAATTTATGAACACTTTAAAAAAAATATATTTTTCTGTTCATGCAATAAAATATTTGTCAAGAAATAATATCTATCAGTTGTTTATTTGACAGTAACCCTCTGTTATCAATACAACAATTACTTTTTATGAAAAGCACTGATTGTTGATTCAACAGTGTGATGTATATACACGTAACAGTATTTCTTCAATAACCCCATGAAACTTCACAAGCATTTTATTACAATAACAGTTTTTCTGTACTATTTAAAGAAATCGACCGTTTTCATTTGACGGACCCTTCTATTATCACAATAAAAAAGTTATTGTATCTATAGGATATAATATACAAGTGACCAACTAATAGTATAACAACTGTTATATTAACAGAATTTAAGGTCTACCAAATAGAGATCTTACCACTGTTAACTCAACCTACTTTTTTTGTCGGATTTACTAAGAAAATTTTCTGAGTGTATAGATGACCAAGCCTTACCCCGACATTCCCGAAATTCAATTCCATTTCCACGGAAGTCTCGAACCTATATGTTCACTGCGATTCGCCTGTTTTGTAGATATGAAACTATCCATTCTAGTGGTTTATTTCTTATACCTAATTATTTTTTTTGAAGTATGAATAATATATTTTTCTAATTCATTTAATTTCTCTCCAAGGAATTTTGTATTTATTTTTATTCTGAGAGATGCTTACAACAATTTATAACAATTTTTTTTACTTTGTGTTCCGCGATTCATGCGTGAATAATGAAAATCTATTATTAAATTGTCTACGTTTCGCAAATTATTGTATCATCTCCAGGACTCTGAAGTATAAAACCAAAAACATACATATTAAAATGGAATTCTTGAATGGAGTATAGAGAAAAACAAAATAAATTATGTTCAATGACAATCGTTATAAAGAAAACTTTAATTACGATATTGTTATGTCTAATTTTCCTACAACTTGTTTCAAATGGTACGTTGATGATATTGTTTTATGCAAACAAGAAGAAAACGTAGACAACATTCTATCAAAATTCCAGCCTTCTATTCGTAGTATATAGAAATTGAAAAAATTATTGGACTGTTTTTCAGATGTTTTTCTGATAAAATCCAACAACAGAATCATAACTCATGTGCACATGTGCTGAGTGTGACGAAGTGTACTTGAATCAAAGGATGGCTGAACATATTAGGGACTGCAAAAATACACCTAACCCACTTAAAACAATTTAAAATGCCACAAGTCTTGCAGAGCATTGCGAGTCATCTCTTCATATCTTTCGATTTTGAATCAGTCAGTATTATTGGTCAACTGCTGATATTTGAAACAAAAGACTTACTGAATGACAAGCGGCACAAAATCACAGCATCCAGCTGTTAGTTCTTTGTTTACGTACGTCTCCTGCTTTTCAAATTTAAGTGCTTCATCAAAATTAAGTCCCGAAAATTGTGTACTGGTAACTGGTTAGAATGTAGATCTCATTTGAAAGTTCGAATGTTATAGATCTATTACGAGAAAAATAGTTCTTGTACGGAAATGCATTTTTTAAATGCTAGTCCCCTCTTTCTGTCCCGACGCCACTGTTCATCGTACATATCTCGGCGATTAGTGGAAGAGCATAGAACACGGTATCTGATCTGCAACAGTCCGTTTCGCCGACTCGAAAACAAATGAAGAACAGTACACTGGGGTTTGGTAGGGTTTCGGGTTCTTGTTAGGCGTGCAATTAGAATATCTTAATTTGTATCTCAGCGATGGGCTTGACCCTCTGCTTTAATATATTCCATTGCTTCATTCGGATGCGTATTATATGGAGTAGATGTCGAGACTCGAATTTTCTTGTTGGCGACTCGAGTATTTTATCGTCTAGTCTGGGTGGGGGTTAATGAATGAGGTTGTCTAGTTGTCACTGTGCCTCCGGAGTCACACTGGTATAAGAACCCAGAAAAATAGGTAGACCGAAAAGTGGCCCGTGAATAAGGCCTTACCTGCTAAGAGAAGTTTTCAATACAACACACAGTGTGTTGTCAAAAACATACAGTCTCACGAGGAACGGAAACAGCGAAGTGGTCGTGGTGTTACAGCGTTTGGCTTCCACCCAGGCGGTCCGGGTTCGATCCCCGGTCGCGTGTCACTGAGCTGAAGTGGTTCGGATTCCACTTTAATTTAAACTGTAGGTCCCGGATCTCCCTTGCTCGCACAAGCTCTGCTTTTGAGGGGTTTTCTCTGAAAACCTGGGAGTGTCGTAAAAACAAAAACAAAAAATATAGCCCAGGAGGAATCGGCGCATGAGTACGGAATACTATTCCACCTCAATTTTTTTATGCGGTGCTCTTCAAATTGCTCTACTGATGATATAAATGCATGTTACCATGGGGCAACCCCGTGCTATATTGTTTAAACCGAAATTGTTTAAACAATTGCAAGGAATTCTTAGTTTTCAACCGGATTTTTTTTATATTCTTTATTGAAATACAAATAAAAAAGATCCTATGACTTTTCACGATAAACGTAATATTTTTAAAAATATGAATTTTTAAAGGTTCGAAAAATCTCAAATTTGGATACTTTCGACGTATTAAAATTGAATCGTTAATAACTAAGATAGGATGAAAAATTTGAATTTCACAACACTATAAAAGTTCTCACAGTATAGAAATCATCTAAAAAGTAGAAAACATTCGCCAGAACAAGATATTTAACAGAATTCTTGAATTGTCTTTTATTATCCATGACATATAAGTTATTGAAAAAATATTGACCACATGTGAGTCGACTAATGCATAATAGGTACACACTTTTTGCAATATCTTCACCAAGTTCCCATAGAGTGGTTCTAACTGCAAATCATCCTGATGCTAGTTTTCTTCTGAGCTT
The DNA here is from genome assembly GCA_944452925.2 of Chrysolina oricalcia. Lineage (NCBI taxonomy): Eukaryota > Metazoa > Arthropoda > Insecta > Coleoptera > Chrysomelidae > Chrysolina > Chrysolina oricalcia. Next base: position 5,716,879 of record OX101809.2, on the reverse strand, counting down.
TTCAATGTGATCTTCGAATTTCAATTTATCATCAAAATGTAAACCAAGAAATTTTGTTTCTGGCCTATATATAATCACTTGATTTCCTAGATGAAGTTCGTGAAAGAGGGGATGTTTTTGATATATTAAAAGATAGTTTATTAGCATCATACCAATCTTTCACTCTCAATCATTTGATGAAGTGTTGAGCCATTTTTATATCATGCCAAAGTATTATGGTGTCATCTCCGGAAATATTAATTGAAATTAGATTATTTACGTAAATTTTAAAATGTGATGGTTCTAGGACTGAGCCCTGAGATAGGTACTCCCCATTTAATTTCTAGTTTGTGCGATAAGCTGCCTTGAAGAGATACGCTTTGAGTTCGTCCAGAACAATATGACTCAAACCACTGCGGATTCATATATCTCCAATTTTTGCAATAATATTTTGGTAGTTAACACAGTTGAAAGCCTTTGACAGGTCACAAAAAACCGCTGCATTTTGTTACTTAAACTTTTTGCCATTTTTTAACCAATATCAGTAAAATCTGTATTAAAGTCATTTTTTCAGGATAAATTGTTGTTTTCTTAGCGGAATTTGTTCTTTCTTTTATTTCTTGTATTTGTTTTTTTTATTTTGATTTTTAGTATATTTCATTAATATTTCCCCATGGACTTTCACTCGGGTTTTTATCAGCTTCTATTTTATTATTATGGTGGTCACTTCTTGCTTTCTTCAACAAAACTTATTCAACCTATTTCTATCTTAATTGTTCTTTGAGTTCTGTTGGGTGATTCTTCATTATTTTGTATAGTCAGTTTTTTAGGTGTAGATTACAATTCTGTTGAATAACTCAAAATTTTCTTTTTATTTCCTTTCTCCTAATTATTATTTGTATTGGTGAATTTTCCGATTGGTTTTTGATTTTATTCAATTCATTTTCGTTACACACACGTCAACGTTATTTTCAGTTTTTTCTTCGAATTTCTGTTGAAATAATTTTCTGTATCCTTGTGATTTATAAATTCGTGTTTCCACTGGTGAAATGAAGTGGTTTAGAGAGTGGTGTAGAAAATAAAGACCTATTATTATCATTACTATTATCAATGCCGCCAAATTTTTTCAAAGAATTTTTTTTCTTTTATTTCTGAGTGTTACCTACATAAAAAAAGTCTTGAAGTCTGCACTATATTATAATTTGGACTGAGGTGAAATGGCCATTGAATGCACAAGAAATTTGTTGAATGTCCTCAACTTGTTATTAAGGTAAGGTAAGGTAATGTTTTCTTGTATGTTCCTTTGCTTTCATTCATTATTTTCAAGGTCTCTTTTGTTGTGTTTCAGGAACTATTTATTCTTTTATCATTGTACGAAAGTTTTCTCTTTGATTGTTTTATCATATTGTACAGTGTGGGCCATAATGTTTGAAACGTATGGAAAAAAATTAATATCACGGTTACAAAAAATCGTTTCGGCATATCAGAAAACCAAAAAGTCGATTTTGATATGTCACGTGATCACCAGTTAGTCAGCAATTTGGAAAATTCATTTCGAATAAACAAAAACTGGGGTTAAAGTTATTCATTATTTATTTTTATCTCCATAGATACGCAAAATTTCCAATATCTATCTGAAATGCTTGAAATTGACAATTTTTTCTAAATAAGTTTTTGTTGAATAAAAATCGGTGTTTTTGTTTTCAAATAACTTCAAGGAATCATTACATAAACGTATTCAATCAATAATAGAACTTTTTATTAGCAATAAGTTTCAACAGAATATTTGCGAGGAACAGCAACAGAGTAGACAAAAATCTTTATCATTAGAAAAAGATTGATACGACTCATCCGTTGCATTAAATTTCAAGATTCCATTAGGGACACTTTCAGGAAATAATAGGATCCTAACTAGATCTGGAATACACATATATAATACATATCCATAAAAATATCTATGTCTGCATGAAGCATTCAGATGTGTATATTTATAATACGCGAAGCAACTCATATACCTATTTGTAAAAAATAATGAAACCATAGATATGTCATATGAAATCACCAAGCTGTGCAGGTACACATTTGAATAACTTGTTTCAGAGAAAGTTGAAAACTCTATCCCTCAAAAAACTCAAGTTAGAATAAAAAAATATTCTTGGCAAAAATTTTGACTATTGAGTTTCAATTTCGATTTCGAATTTGAGGATTTTTTACAAAAATTCAATATGAATGTACTGGATATATCCATCTTTTACTCCTTTATAACTGTAATTTTTCATTGTTTTAATCTGTTTACAAAAAACTTTTTTTTTTATTATCGACAAAACTTGCATTTATAAAAATGGTGAATAAGGTAATGAATATATCTATCTTTCTCAAAATCGATTTTTAGGTTTTCCGATATGCAGAAACGATCCCCTTAAAAATTGTTTCCAATTGATGCAAACATTATGATCCACACTGTATTAGTTTGAGTGTTATGAAATTTACACCTGATTGTATCGTTTTTAACATGGCTGTGCCATGTAATTTGGTTGTAATTCTTTATTTTACCAAACATGTCCATATTGATTTCGTCTTAAAAAAATCCGTCCTCGAAAAACGAATTCCATCCATCCTCAGACCATAACCACCTCATGCCGAAAGTTCTTACGCCCAGGCCCCGCCGTACATACCTACACACATACATTCATAAATAATAAAATCATAGATCTCGCACGGCGGTCGAGGTTTCCCAACGCCGGCGTCGGCGTCGCCGTCCGTGTATCGGCTACTTGTTGATGCCGCGTCGAACGAGGCGAGATATCTCGCGAGCGAAATGTGGGCGGTCCTTCGGCCGGATAGCGCACCGATGAATAGCCGCTCCGAGGTGCGCTAATGCCGTCTGCGTGGTTCCGGGCCAACCAGCCGGTGCGTCGCGTGCTCGAGCCCGCCCGCTAACGCCCACTCGCGTCTTTCCGCTCGTCAGTCTTCGCTCATTAGTCACCAGTCGTCCGTTGTTGAAGATAGAGCCGGGCGAGCACGGTTTCGCGGTGCGCGTCTCGTATTGCACGTCTCTAGTGTTCTGTGATTCTGTGTCAACATGCTGCCTTACCAGGCGGTCGCCATGGACTACGCGGTGTCGTCCAGCTTCCAGAGGCATCAGCCTTCCATCGGACTGGGAGTCAACCTGAATCCGGCCTTCACACACTCCTGGTTCGTACCAGCGGATCTGTGTGTTTCCTACAAACAGACTCCTCTCCTCGAACCAGGGCATGTCAACTTATTATCTCTGCTTATATATTTTTTGATGCTTTTTTGTTTTGCTGGCGTTTCGTTTTTATCGTTGCGACCCTACATGTTTATTCTTGTTGTGTGTTGTTTACCGTTGGTGGCGGTGGTTCACAGTGCGGGAAGGCCCTAACCGTGAGGTAAAGGAAATGTCAGGATGTAACTGAGAGTCGAGTGGTATCGAAAATGAATGATATACATATAGGCTGGTGCCGAATAGTTATTTATGCAACAAGTGCAAAAAGTAAGTGTTTATTGCACTCGACGTGAAATTGTCCGACGAGGCAGTCAGGCTGAGTTGGACAACACGTCGAGTGCAGTAAACAACTTTTGCGCGAGTTACATACCATACTTTTTCTACGTTAGTGCAAAAACCAAAAACTGTTTCATTTAGGTGGTGCTAAAGTGTAAGGAAGACATTCTTTGTTCAAATCTAGCTGCTAAAAGTAATATAATAATATTCAAAGAAACAAATTTTATTTTTATTAAATTGCATTTACTAGAAATGATGTAATCCAAGTAGGTATGTAATAAATATGATTGACAATAATATAAAATATGCAACTGTTTAAAACGTAATACAATCTCATAAAAAATGGGCTAAATATGGCGTCGATTTTACTTTTATGTTTGTCATGATGACAGAACGGTGTAGCAGAATGACAGATGAGTGCAAAAGAGAACCAGTTTTTCCACTGAATACAGCTAAAACTGTTCAATAAAGTTTTGGTTTTTGCATGAACTCAGAAGAACGAATTTAAAACTCTAAAAATAAGAAAAAAACAGGAAAGAATCAGATGGAAAATGTTTACTTTAACGAGAAAAAAAATAATTAAACACCAAAATAGTCAAAATGTTGAAATGATGATGCAGTTAAGGAGTTGAAAACGGTTTTTTTGCGATTTTAGTCGAAACGTGAGCCCCTTGTGGAATCAATCGTTCATAAATATACTGTACAAAGACTAGCTTGAAAGGCATTTGGCTTAAATGACTATATAATGCTATTGAATTTGAAAGTACTTATTTAAAAGTTAGTCTTATACAGCATCTATAGAGAATTATTGAGGATCTTGACACAGTTATTTTGAGAATTTCAACCTTCTACAGTTTGAGAATGAACAAATGTTTATTCAAGGAAATTTGTATTAGTGTCCATTTTTCAAAATACAAAAGTTGTACTTAGATGATAAAAAAATCGAAAAATTTTGTATTCAACACTTTTTAACAAAACCTCAAATTAACCGTCAAAATGGCGAAAAGTCAATTTTCTAGTATTTAACTTTTTTCTAGCGTATAAATGATTTAATTAACATGAAAATTTGTGAAAATGTGTTTTTAGTGTCGAATAAGCGTGATTTTTTTCGCATTTCAGAAGAAGACAAGTTTTCGAGTCATGTTAATTTCTCGAAAAAAATACCATTATCTTCCACCAACAATTGTCTTGATATTTTTCTGTATTTTGAAGGTTTATAAGTAATTATTTTAATTGTTGAAATGTCCACTTTCAAATGGTCTATGTGACTATTGATCGTTAAACCGTTTAAAATTGAGAAAAACCGAAAAAAATTCTCCTGAATCAGGATTTTCTCAATATTTTCAAATAGTTTCGATTTTCTTCATTATTTTCATAACAAAAAGTAGTTTATATTATATTTATAATCATTCCTCTGAAATACATAATTACACTACAAAATTGATTCATTATCATTTTCATACTTTTTAACAACTATTGATTTGTTTTGTTTTCAAACACATATAAGGTAGTGTTGGGTAATAAGGCCCACTTAACTTTTGCAAATTTCTGTATCCTTTATATTTCATTAAAAAAATCCGAAACTTGATGAGATGATTGTTTGTGATGTTTGCCGCTATGTTAACATCAATATTCGTCTCCTTCAATACCTTAGTAACCAAAATGAAACAAGTTTCAAAAACTTGCTGTTGGGCCTTATTACCCGCCTATTGGGGTAATAAAGCCCATAGTAAATTATGCAGAATATATTTATTTATTGTATATATAAATATACAGGGTGTCAATTTGAAAACTTCCCACCCTTAATATCTTCCTTCCAGTAAACAATATGAGTAATCGAAAAAACAGGTCAATTTTATTGTCAAGGGGGACACTTTCAAGGACTATTTGTAGCCCTCGTGGTTCAACCCCCTAGGAGGGGTAGATGTTACCCTTCGAATTTTAAATGGGAAGGGGGGTCAAGTGGCACATCATTTTGATGGGCGTTCAATTCTTGTTCCAATGGTACCCTGACTTATTATTTTGTGATGAGCATTTTCCGAAAAATTGCGTTCTAAACTAACAGAAGTAATTATTAGAACGCCTATACTGAGATGCATGGTTTGGCCAGAACTGGTTAGAATATTAGGTGGTACCGTTCCAACCCTGTATTAGGGGTAACATTAGCCATTAGCTCCAAACACTTTACATAAAAAAGTAGTCTAATAGTAAAACGTAGATGGTAGTAAAGTTGTGTTTATTAAATGCTGAATTTTTAAGTGTCATCGCAGAAATTGTACAGATAGCCTTCCTTTTTTGCTACTTCTGCTGTAAAAAGTTTCTGTTTTCCGGCAAAAAATTGGTTAGCAAATTTGAACTATGTGGTAGTATTGTGAATACCGTTGTACCTGTTGGGCTGTTTAGGAATTACTTTAATAAGTGTGTAAAAGTGTAAAAATGGTTTACATTCTTCAAGACAGAATTGAAATGATTGTAATTTATGGAGAAGTTGGAAAGTGCGCACGAAGGGCGGCATGTCTTTTTAACGAAAGACATCCAAATTGTAATGTAAGTCACCGGTATGTGCTTGATTTGGTGAATAAGTTTTACGAAACTGGTTCAGTGACAAATTAAAAAAGAAATAACCCCAGAGTACTAAATGAAGCAGCTCAAATTGAAGTTTTGGGAACATTTGCTGCAGAGCCCACGAGCTCCTTACGATCAGTATCAGAACAGACGGGAATGTCACGCGAGACTATAAGAAAAGCATTGAAAATGCATAAATTTCATCCATATAAAATGCAGATTCTTCAAGAGCTCCACGAGGATGATTATGATAGAAGAATAGAGTTTTGTGAAATCATGTCTCATCGAGTCAATACCATCCCTAATCTTCTGTTAAACATCTGTTTCAGCGATGAGTGTTCATTTTTTCTGAATGGCAATGTTAATAGACAAAATTGTCGCTATTGGAGTGACGAAAACCCACATATTTTTCGGGAAGGGCATACACAACACCCACAAAAAGTTAATGTTTGGGCTGGTATTCTTGGAAATGCCATTCTTGGTCCATTATTTCTGGAAGAAAACTTGACTGGCAATCTGTACCTTGATATGCTTGAAGAGACTATCGATCCTCTTATAACTCACGAGCTAGAAACTCAAATTGATGCAGAAGGTAATGAACTTTTGCAGGAGGATCTGTTACATTACCAGCAGGACGGTGCTCCACCTCATTATTTTCTTCCCGTCCGACAGTGGTTAAACGAGAGATTTCCGGGTAGATGGATTGGCAGAAGGGGAGCAGTTGAATGGCCTCCGAGATCACCGGATTTAACACCCTTAGATTTCTTTCTTTGGGGGCATCTTAAATCCGTTGTTTATAAAACACAACCTTCTGATATTGACGAACTTAAAAGACGAATTACAGCAGCATTCCAGTCAATTCCTAGTGAAGTTTTCCGTAATGTTAGAGGGGAGTTCGAAAACAGACTGTATTACTGTTTAGAGCAAAATGGACAACATTTCGAACAGCTAATAAGATAAGCGTAAGTAGATTTTATGTTGGAAATGTCTTTCTCGCAAATTAAATTTTATTGTGTAGAAGGAAAATAACCACCAAATAAAAAATCCCATGCGTAATAAATTTATTCCTGTCATTCAAGGGTTGGAGCGGTGCCACCTACTCTTCTAACCATTTTTATTAAAGGGAGTCAATACAATAATGCATCTCAGTATAGGCGTTCTAATAATTACTTCTGTTAGTTTAGAACGCAATTTTTCGGAAAATGCTCATCACAAAATAATAAGTCAGGATACCATTGGAACAAGAATTGAACGCCCATCAAAATGATGTGCCACTTGACCCCCCTTCCCATTTAAAATTCTAAGGGTAACATCTACCCCTCCTAGGGGGTTGAACCACGAGGGCTACAAATAGTCCGTGAAAGTGTCCCCCTTGACAATAAAATTGACCTGTTTTTTCGATTACTCATATTGTTTACTGGAAGGAAGATATTAAGGGTGGGAAGTTTTCAAATTGACACCCTGTATACAGATCATTTATATCAATCAGAAATGGTAGAAACTCAATGAAACTCTAATAGAAAAAACAAAAATAAACATTATTTTCTACAAAACGTGATAAACTTAACAAAACTCAAACAAGGAAATTAAATTATAAAAAAAAAACTGATTGACTAAATTTTAAAAACATTCCCTATATTAAAAATCCCCAACATCTTCAGTCGTCAGTCCTATGCAAGTTTCGTGTAACCAAATTCCACATTCTAGATACTTTCGCATATTACCCGCGGGCCTTATTACGCGACCGTTGGTAGGGCCTTATTACCGGGCGAGCACTTTTTCTCAAACATGCAATTTCCAAAAAAATGAACAATTCTTTTAATTTTTCTCTCAGTGCGAAAGATAGTACCAATGTTATAGTAACTGATAGAGAACTATTGTTTCTTCAGGTAAAATAGGTTGAATTAAAAAAGACGTCTCACCTATTTGCGAACTTATAATCTGTGCAGCCTAAAACTACACAATCACCTAGTGTTGTTAATGGCGAATTGAAGTCAACGATCTTTTAATAAAGCTTTACCACTCGGATGATGAAACTAACCATGTTGACAGATTTGAAAAAATTTGCCAGTCTTCAAGGAAAAAGACAGTGGGCCTTATTTACGGCCGGGCCTTATTCCCCTACACTACCTTACTCGCAATTTTACAAAAATGTATAAAATTTATATTCTAATTATTAATTTCAATTCTTTTCCATTGCGATTGTTCATCTTCTTCGTCACATTTGGAATTTCCGAGGGATCTTCAAAATCATCGACGACCTCAGACTCTTCAATTTCGCTGTTAAGATTCTTTGCTGGCTCTTCATCGATAGTATCCTCTGAATGACTTACTTCAACAAATATTATTGGGTCTCTATTAGAACAGTTTTTATAACAAATACTTGAAGATCCTGAAGATGTCTATGATTTTGAAGATCCTTCGGAAATTCCAAATATGATAGAAGAAAAATAGAAATCGCAACGCAAAAGAATCAAAATCAATTAGAATTTTGTTTTTATGAAATTACAAGCATATGTTTTTGAAAGCAAAACAAATCAATAGTTGTGTATGTATTTCAAATATTTTATTAAAAATAATTTATCAAAAACTACTTTTTGTTATAACAATAATGAAGAAAATCGAAAATTATTGAGAATATTGAGAAACTCATGATTCAGAAAGACTTTTTTTCAGTTAATTTGAGGTTATGTCAAAAAGTGTTGGATACAAAAGCTGTTGATTTTTTTTTATTATCTACAACTTTTGTATTGAACATTTCCCTCTAGGAGATCAAGTTTGGTAAAGGTAAAGAATATGGGTCCAGCTGGGATTTTGATAACATTTTTACAGACGTTTTAAAACATCGTAAAAACACTTGAGCAATCGAAATTTTGGCGCGGAAAGAACATTTTCTATTTTTTTTTTCTTGATATAACATGTGTGGGAACTTACTTTTGAGAGACACAATTACAAACCGTTGGACGGAGTTCAAACGCATTTTTCATTTCAAACCCATTGTCTTGAACTTCAAACACTTCTATCCAACCATATGGAGTAATTCATAGTACCTAATAAACTTCAAAAATTAAAAAAAAATACGCAAAAAGATTTTTATTCAATGTACATAAACAACCAGTTTATTTGACAAATGTGAAATGACAGGACACTTTTAACACGAAGTTAGTAATGCCACGTTGCCAATTCTATTACATGGAATAGTGACGGTTAAGTCTCGTTCATACCCTCGCGAATTTCGCAATTTTTCTATGAATGAAATGGCTACCGACAGGGTTCAGCATCAACGAATTCTTAATCGAGTTTATTAAAGGTTTCTGTCATTAACATTCAAAATAACTTTTGACATACAGTTCTCTGTCAAATGTCAAATCCGCAAGATCTAATTTGCGAAATGTTGACCAATCGCACCCGCTTCGCTCGCATGGTCTATTTTGAGTTATAGTTCTCATTTCAAATTGTAACATAGGTTTGTGGAATTGACAGAATTGTTGACTATTTAGGAAAAGCCGCGCGTTCGGCCGACATTTCGCAAATCCGCGTATAATAGCTCCTATTTCAAATCAGATTATAGATTGGGGAAGATATGAATATATGAAGTAAACCTGTAATGAAAATGTGCGCATTCTTCCCCTATTCCAAACCCTTTTATTTTCATCTCAACACATTAATTTCCTATATATTTATTCGCCCGTTGTATGCCATTTTCTGTGAGACATTTAAAAATTCGCCACAAATAATTTGATCTAAAGAAATTTCACACCATAAAATATTTTTCATAACAATCCAGATACCTATCTAGCTACCAACAAAAACACATATTCCTGCTAACAAACAAAAACTAATCATTATCAATGTCTTTCTTTGAATCGACAATTTATGTTGTGCGTTTATTGAAAATAGAGAAAAGTTATAAATTTTTCCATCTTTGTTGCCAGAGAACGCGCTCTGTCATTGTTCACTATGATGATAACATTTAAAATTCCCGCCATTATAGGGACCAATCACAAGGCGAATCCCCTAGCAACAAGGGTGGAAAAAATTGAGAACTTGTGTTTTTTTATCGGAGTCTAATGGCCGATTTCACCAACTAATTTCTAAAGTTAGGAAATAACTATATCGAATTTAGGAATGTCCATCTGCAATTTGCGTTTCACCATAGGAAATACCTAACGTTGGTATTTCCCGTCACTCTAAAGCATTACTTAACGTGTGGTGAAACGCAAATTGTACTTGGGTATTCCTTAATCCGATTTAGGTATTTCCTAACTTTAGGAATCAGTTGGTGAAATCGGCCATAAGAGCAAGAGTTCCAATCGACCAGACTTCATATGGCAATTTGCATGGGCTATTCAGAACGATGGTACACTGGATTTGTCTAATTTGGAATATTAATCCAAATTCGAATGGTTATTCTATATACATAAGGTTAGGTTAGGTTGGGTTAAAGTTGGATAATAATTTACGCATGTTCTAATTGGTCCATGCGGATCAGTCTGATGGTCGATTAGAACTTTTGCGGTACTGAGTCTCGTTCATATCCTCGCGAATTTCGCAATTTCTTTACGAATGAAATAGCTGACAACAATGGGTCCGGCATGACTGACAGCCATTTTACTCCCAGAAAAATTGTGAAATTCGCGAGGGTATGAACAAGCCTTGAGACTATCAAAATCTCTATTGGCAACGTCGCAGTTCCAATTTATTCACTTGTCAACAAATTATAAATTAATTAAAAGTAGCTTTTTTAACCTTTTCCATACTATTCGAAGCTTTTTCTGCTAATGAATTGATACTTCTGTATATGTAGAAAGTTCACAGTTCAATAACATTGAAAAAATAGGTAAAATAACCCATGCAACAAATTAAATTTGTTTGTCTTGAAAGTGAGTATCCACATTTATTTTTTCAAAAATAAAATAGAAAAATGTGTTTCCGCGCCAACATTTAATTTTTTTTATTCATTTTATCTGTAAATTTTTTTTCAAAATCCCAGCTGGACCCATATTCTTTACTTTTTCCTCAAGTTTCGCCGCAAATCGTAAAAAACGTTTTCAATACCTAAACTACATCCCCATTTCACAATTTTCAATGTTTTCGTGTTTACATATTTTTTCCTCAAAGATGGAATCTCAACAACATTCACCACCTGGTCATTGCCTGATATTTTTTTCTTTTTCACAAAAATTATAGGCACCATCCCAACATTAAAAGGGGAAAACATCACAAAACCGGAGGACATGGGATCTCGAGATCTTAAATTTTGCTGTCTTATTCTTGGGTTCACCGAAGCAAGTTTCGAATTAACACTAATTTTGCATAAGTTCGAGGATTTTTCCGAAAATATGCTTCCAAAATTTTTTCGTTGAATTTAATGAACAATAACAAATTTGTGATAACTTGAGAAATAACGTCTTCATTTCACCAAAACACTCTATTATACAGTGAGCACGAAAAGGTTAGAATAAATTCGCTAAAATCTTTACAGGAGCAGAAGAGAAAAATCGCTCGTGTAGTTATGACACTATCGATTTTTTTTGTAATTGAAAGTGTCGTTTGAATGATGGCATTTTTTGCATACAATACGTATAATTTCATGACTATGGTACAAGAGAACATTGAAGAGAAAAAATCTTAACTACTGATATCTCATGATTTAATGAAATAGAAACAAAAACTTCTCAAAATGGTCAAGTCTGCATTTTTACCAAAGGCGATGTTAAAATTCTCTCAAAACATTTCTTATTGTTTCGGGTCCAATCAATCTAGAAATTCTATACCATGTCACTTTCTTTTTTTGATATTGATATATTTTTTTCCAACGGTAAGGGACTTCTCCATGCGTCTATACACCAAGTGATTTCATATGTGCTACAATTCATATTTAATTATAAATTACCATATTTTTTTATATCATTGAAGGTATAGTTCAGTGAAACAAAAAAAAATATATGTAGGTATAAGTACATTACATAAAGTTACTTATGACATCTTCAGTCACTAGTATAAGTATATATACCTACCTATAATATAGGATGTTAGAGGTTTTTCTCGAACCTTGGCTTATATTCATAGGATTTGCTTTTTGGGAGTGTGGTTCAATAAAAGTTTGAAGCAACGATGTGTTTTATGTTTTATTAATATCAACGTTTCGACGGGGGGCCCCCTTCCTCATCAGGATAATATTATATATAAAATTGCTTGAATGTTTTCGGTAAATAAATTATCAAGTTTATTTTATATATTCACCTGATGAAGACGAGCCCCATGTCCAAACATTGATATTAATAAAATATGAAAGACATCGTTGTTTCAAGTTTCTATTGAACCAAATCCCCAAGAAGCAAATGTTATACATATTTATATCATAATTCTTGTAAATCTATCACCACCATGGTAACATACTACTATTTGATGAAACAAAGTAAAACTCGAAGTCGTCTCAACAATATATCTTTGACCCTTAGGGTAGAAAGGGGGCTGTTGTCAACGCAGCTTTGGCAATAACAGCCCTAGGGGTCAAATATATATTGTGGAGACGACTTCGAGTTTTACTTTGTTTCATTATACTGAAACTCCACGTTGAGGATGGACTACTTCCTTCAAATCGTACTATTTTTATCTATATCAAATAGGAAAATTGCTTCATTACCAATGTTTTGAAAAATTATATTCCTGGTGGAGTTGAGCATTTTTTCAAAGTTTCAATTTCTCTCGAGCTAAAAACAAACAAAAACCTCTCGATGTTCGCTGTTCACCTTGGATACGAAATTCACTTTGGAGTTTGGATATGTACTTTTATTTACATCAAAAACTGTTTATAACATTTTGCAATCATCACTCAGCATTTTTGATATTGAACCATGTTTGGATAACACATAGCAAAAATAGTATTCAATGAGTTTGAAAAGACTTTCATCGAAAATAAAAATTCCAGACAAATCAATAATCAAGAACTGTTTTAAATTATCATTTTGGTAAACAGTATTTTGAATTGGGCTAATTTACGAGAAATACTCTAAACTGTAAATTGTGTTGATCATGATTTCTTGACAATATCTACGTGTTTTGAATACTTCTGACATTGTCATTCCAGTTTAGATCCTTGCAGAAATTGAAAAAATTGGGAATGGTGGGAAGCGGTAAATTCAGCCGATTATGCCACTCATGTAATAAGATAGGTACACGTTTTTTAATTGGTTAAAATTTTTTATAACCGAAAACAATGTGTTTTCGATTTTGTAGGTCGCTTCCTCATCGGTATTTTCATAAAACAATAACTGCTGTCATAATATTCTCCTGTTTCGGTAATGACACTACACCGAATTATTGTCAGGACCGTGATAAACACTCACTATTGATTTGTATCAACCTCGCAATTTTCGACGATTTCTGGATAATATTCAGTCATGCAAACACTATAACCAATCTGAGAACATAACCTAACATCAATTGTTTTTTATGGCGAATGCGCCCAGAGGGCTGGGTTCTGCTTAACATTATATTGTTAAGTGAAAAGTATTTGATGTCTGTAAATCAATATAAACGAAATATATTGGCGGCATTCTGACAGGAAAATTGAAACACTGAATTAAAAATGTGGACGAATTATGGACTAGTAGCACAGTTGGTAGTGTACTCGACTAGAAATTGAGTGGGCCGGGTTCGAATCCATTTTTCAATTTTCCTGTTTGAATTGCCATCAATATATTCAATTTCCATTGTATCGTTATTTTGTTAGTTGCATAGTTATCTTTCAAAATGTGTCAATGAATAATCTTAACAAATACAACTCGCTTCATCGATGATGATTGAAAATTCTTTCTGAAATATTCCATATGCAGTAACTAAACAGTAGAAGTATTTCTGTACGTAGAAAATTATGACCCCTGTTGTGCTACAAATATTAATATTTCTGAATATTCCTCAAAGCAAACTACGCATTACAAAATATGCGTAAAGCCGTAAAGCTTTGGAATTTTAAATATTTTTAGGCTATAATTTTTGGCTAATTTTTTACCCTATTCCCGAATTTTTTTCTCTTCGATTGTTGGAGATATCTCCTAGCTTAACGTTAAGCTGGCAGAACCAAACCGCTAAATGAATGTTTATGAAAAATCTAATCACACCATAATTTTAGGCTCATTTAACAACCAATCTCCGATTTTTATGAAATCCGTTAAAAAAAAAACTGGGTTCTGGTATCTCTGCCGTAAAGCTAGCTGAACCCAACCATAAAAAACAACTCAGAACAAATCCAGTTGAACAAAAATTTTAGGCTCTATTCAGGCTAATTTATTAACCAATTATATATTTTTCTGCTCTTCAGTTGGAGGAGAAATCATAGGTTAACGATTAAGCTAGCAGAACCGAAGATTTAAAAAAAAACGCGTTCCAAAAAAATTGGTTAAGCGGTTTGATTCTGCCAGCTCAACGTTAAGCTAGCAGAACTGATACCTCTCAGAATTGAAGAGAAAAGAAATCGGGAATAGGGTAATAAATTAGCATAAAATTAGCTTAAAGTTGTGTCCTAAAAAAATTGAATATTCCAAAGCTCTACTGGGTATATTTTGTGATTGTTCTCACATGTCGAACTACCACAATCCATATCATATGAGGTCATGAATAAATGTTCCAAAAACTGCACGTTTCCGCATAATTTCCAAATGTCGCTATTGTCAAACCCCAATTCACAGATCCGAACTTCTGTCGCGACTCATTTAAGTGACGCTAATTGGCATAACGATACTTTTCTCTTCTTCTCGTCGACGTCAAGGGCTGTGCTCTCTTCCCCGCTGGGCCTTCATCCCTAATCGGCCGTCCTTGGCACAGAAACGCATATTTGGCGAGGGGGCATACTTTGCACGCTCCATAAGCACCATGTTGCATTTAATATTCCATTACTGATATGAGGTCGCTTTCGGCTCGTTTTTATCGATCACATTCCTTGATATATCGGCCAATGTCACTTCAAAATGAAAAAGAATCCAAATCAGAAATTCTTTATTGCCGTGAAATATAAATAAATAAATGTAAGACATAAAGTACAAATGCATATTAAAAGCTACGTACTATATTAGTCAAAACATCGCACAATTTTAGTAGATATTGAAAATATAAAAATTTAAATAAATGTACTTACACAAAAAAATCCATGTCAGAGCTGAGGTTCTGGTGTAGAATAGGAGCCTTTGTGTTGATTAATTAGGTCAGACATACTTTCTGAGGTAATTAACACTTATATGCACACACAACTATTAATCCCAAACGATTTCACAATAATTAATACTATCAATATTTCCCAGTAGCTACAAGGTGATAAATTTAGAACTTGGCAACGAATACACGACGATCAGGACGGCAATTTGCACTCCGCTCGCCTACAAAAACTCAACCAGACTGCCATCCAAATCTGTTCTCTTTCTTTGAAACTTCAACTAATCATTTCCCAGAAGATCTTCTTCTATTTTTTGTACCTACCCGTCCTGTCGCGGTGTCTGCGTTTGTGATAACGATCACTCCAAATCTAATTCCTAATTATATAAGTCAACAATATTATACAACCAAATTATTGTTTAAGACTGAATTTCCGGCCCTTCAGGCCCAAGGAAAATCCCATGGCAATGAAGAGATCAAATAGCAAATCTTACTAGATTCAATAATCAAATTACAGTCTAGGCCGTAGTATTTAGCATACTCTTGATATTCTTCTCCGACGTATACATGCACACATTATATACGCTTATATATTCAGCGCAGGAAAATGTTTGTTTTTGAGACACTGAACGTTAATGGGTTTGCATTGCACCACTTTTCAAAATTTTTTAGATCATTTTCTATATTATTCTACAGACGCATTGCACGAAATAATAGTGAATTCTCCACCGATAGATATATCCGCCAAATCATTCATACACAAGAACAGTCCGAGAACAGACCCCTATAGTACACCATCTTTTATTTCCCTTTTAACAAATGTTACGACATTACCTTTTGCACACAACCTGTTACATATTAATTGAGCCACATTAAAATGTTTCCCCTGAAACCATTGTGAGTCACTGAATGGAATGTCCCTAGAAAATTTAAAGAAAACACTAATCGTTGGTCAGCAGTTGGTTTTCCGGGTGTTTCCACACCTGAAATAACCCCGGAGTGCCAAGGCAAACCATAAGAATAGCCATTCTCTACCCACACACCTTTGGGTACACTGTACGAGTGTTCATGAGGGCGTATTATTGTTATTATTTTAGCCGAGCGACGAGAGTATTTTGACTTGTTCGAAATATATCCCATATCTTCTCACAAGTATCACACTTCGTAAATTACGCTCTTCATCAATATTTTCACGATTCCAAAGCATATCACACCAATCATATTTTGATTTTGAATACCCATGCCACTATTTTATATATTTTTTACAATTTCAAATCTATATACAGATTATCGATCAAATAGCTGATATCGTGAGTTTGGCCAGCTATTGCTCAATCAGTGTTTTTGGTAATGGTAACGAAATTAGTGTACACATTACCCAACAATACTATTCAGTTCCATCACACATAATTGCCCTATATATGTATTCAGTCCACAGCTGAACCTTATTTTTCTATAATATGAAAACGTTTCGGACCCATACATACCTACCTATTCTTTATCAGAAACTACAGAGAGTTGAAACATAATAACAATCACAATATCAAATAATTTCAATATATGCCTATTGGCCACTCGAAAATTGGCTACTAGAAACAAGTAATTTATCTTTTTCAGAAATATGAAGGAATTTTTAAAACTGATTTTTCAATTATCAAAAGGAGAACTATTTCCGCCTTCGCCACAATTTTCTATTTGAGATTATGAGTAACAAATTGAACGCCTTTTTCAGTACTTTGCGCTAAAAAGAAGTGGCGAATTGGAAAATTGAGAAAAAGTTCACAAAATATCGAGAAAAGCTTGACAGATTTAAAAATGTATTCGATGAAATGGCGGAAGTTCCAATTCCCAAATGCATCCCTCAGTGACGTGCTATTATTTGAGGATGTTCCTTGGGTTATTTTATGAAGAAAAGTTCAAATGAAAATACATCAGAATTGTTCTATCTCTAACCGTTCTCGAATCGAAAATTTCAAATCGAGTTGAAAGGGGTTTTTTCCCTCCAAATTTCAATCAGTTTTTTATATGCATACCAAATTTCAAATTGGTTTCGATTCTATTAAAGATTTCATATACTTTGTAGTTTCAAAATTTCGACATTTTATTCCTTTTTCCGGCTAAATCTTTCATCTGAGCAGATGCAAATCATATATTTTCGGATTCAGCGTAGAATTTTACGTATATAGTGCGAATTTCGAGTGGATCTGACGATTTTGAATTTTTTGTGATTTTTATGGGTCTACCCCTTAGGTACAGTAATTTCAGGTAACTCTGCTTGTCAAATGAATGAATTTCAGTTTCGTTTACGATAATTCCCTACAAGTTTAGTCACGGGGTATCAGTATCACGAAATTATTGCATATTTACCGGTTTCATTTCGTTTAACATAAATTTGTAGACGGAACATAATAGCTGTTAACTGCATGAATATGGAAAAGTCAGATAAACTGAACCACCAACCATGGCAAGTCACTTGTGTGTAAGTTTGATGAAATTCAGAATAAATGTTATTTCCCGCATTCACAAATAGTTGGTGTTTCCAAATATATAACAATGAATAATTGTTGATATGACAAAGGAGAAACACAAGTCTACGGAAATCAACTGGTTGGATATTTTATGTTAGATTCTCAGACAACTTTAACAACGTCATTCTCTCCCACACAAATAACAGTATTCGAACTAATACATAAAAAGAGTATACAACTCTACCGTCAAATTTTAAACTCTCTTAACTAATTTCACCAAAATAATAAAAAATTGTAAAATCAAGAGTGGGGCTATTTCAAAACAAAATAATTTCTGAAAACCAATTTGGATTGCAGAGCGAAAAGTCTATAGAAAGAGCCATTCAGTTTCTAACCAAAAAAATGTACCTATCAAACAATCGATAATCCAGCCAACCTGACTTTTCTACATTTTGCAAAGGCATTTGTCATTGTTGATCATGACAAGCCATTGCAGAGTGTAGGAATGCATGGAGTAGCACTATATTTATTTCGATCATACTTGGATAATATAAGAAAATGTGTCAAAATTGATAGATAACTGTAGTACATTCGAATTGGTTAAATGCGGAGTACCCCAAGGAACGGTTTTTGGACCAATCCTATTCATCATTTAGATGATCGATCTACTTGGCATCAAAATCTCTGTAAACATAGTAAGCTCTGACGATGATAATGTTATATTTTATACATCCAATAACTGGAAGAATCTAAGAATTGAAATTCAGTCTGATACGAACATCATCATTGACAGGTTGAGTCATGAATCCCTTACTATTGATTTTTTTAAAACGATACTTCTTCCTATAACAAGTTACGAAAATAATTTCCCCCCGTTTAGCAAATTAGAAATAGATAATCACAATAACACTGTATCAATAAAGCTCACCGATGAAATAAAATATCCATGGATAACAACGATTGATTGCCATCTTCGATTAACAACATTGTCAATACGATCAAAACTGTTTTGGGTCGTTTTGAATACACCTAGCGCAGATTTTCACTTTAAAATAGCCCGTATATCACAGGATGGAGTGTTAAAAGAACCATATCCGCCCAACATTCTTCCTTCCAGCAGTATATTTCTTATATAAATACGAAAGACTTGTCGAATTTCTCGGGTATAAATATCTATAAATATCTAAGTATTCTAGTGAAAACTGCTTCAGCCATAAAACAGTGGGAGCTAAATGTCTTATATTCCTGAAAAAACAATTTTTGAATGTTATCTCGGAAACGTCTCTCTTCAATACCTATGGCATGAAACTTATTATGGAATTATGGTTAGGTTGTTTTTATTAAGTAACTCAAAGGGGATAAAAAAAATTATGTATAGTCTTAAAGGTGTGCTACACTGGTCTTTCTCTTCTATTTCAATATGCAATATGTGTCCAACTACTTATTAAATCTTCCCAATGTAAGTGTGCTACAGCGATATTGTATCAATATCGTTGAATGATTTGAGGCCAATATTGCTTCAACATTATTGCGCCAATATTATTCAAGTAATATTGGACAGCAATATCGCGAAATGTTCATATTTTGCCACCTTTACGTTTGAAAATTTTGCCAATATTTTAGCAATATTGTTCTAATATTATCCCAATGTGAGTGTGCTGCAGCTATACTGAATTAATATCGTTAAATATTTTGAGGTTATTTTTTGCTTCAACAAAATTGCGCCAATATTATTCAAGTAATATTGGACAGCAATATAGCGAAATGTTCATATTTTTTTTCGCCAATATTACGTTTGAATATTTTAACAATATTGTTCCAGTATTGCTACAGCGATATTGAATTTATATCGTTGAATGTTTTGAGGCCAATATTTGTTCAACAATATTGCGCTAATATTATTCAATCAATATTTGACAACAATATCGCGAAATGTTTTGCCAATATTACCTTTGAATATTTTGCCAATATTTGCACAATATTGTACCAATATTATCCCAATATAAGTGTGTTACAGCGATACTCTATCAATATCGTTGAATGTTTTGAGGTCAATATTGCTTCAACATTATTGCGCCAATATTATTCAAGTAATATTGGACAGCAATATCGCGTAATGTTCATATTTTGCCACTATTACATTTGAAAATTTTGCCAATATTTTAGCAATATTGTTCTAATATTATCCCAATGTGAGTGTGCTGCTGCAGCTATACTGAATTAATATCGTTAAATATTTTGAGGTTATTTTTTGCTTCAACAAAATTGCGCCAATATTATTCAAGTAATATTGGACAGCAATATAGCGAAATGTTCAAAATTTTTTTCGCCAATATTACGTTTGAATATCTTAACAATATTGTTCCAATATTGCTACAGCGATATTAAATTTATACCGTTGAATGTTTTGAGGCCAATATTTCTTCAACAATATTGCGCCAATATTATTCAATTAATATTTGACAACAATATCGCGAAATGTTTTGCCAATATTACTTTTGAATATTTTGCCAATATTTTCACAATATTGTTCCAATATTATACCAATATAATTTAATCAATATTGTTGAATGATTTGAGGCCAATATTGATTCAACAATATTCTCAATATGGTTCATATTATTCAAGTGTTGGATCAATATCGCGAGTTTATATTTTTTTCTCGCCAATATTACTCTTGAATATTTTGCCAATATTTGCACAATATTGTACCAATATTATCCCAATATAAGTGTGTTACAGCGATACTCTATCAATATCGTTGAATGTTTTGAGGTCAATATTGCTTCAACAATATTGCGCCAATATTATTCAAGTAATATTGGACTGCAATTTCGCGAAATGTTTATATTTTTTGTCGCCAATAATACGTTTGAATATTTTCCCAATATTTTCGCAGTATTATTCCAACATTACTCTAATATTATAAGTGTGCTACAGCGATATTGTATAAATATCGTTGAATGTATTGAGGCCAATATAGCTTCAACAATATTGCGCCAGTATTATTCAAGTAATATTGGACAGCAATATTATTGAATGTTTTGAGGCCAATATTTTCAACATCATTGCTCCGATATTGTTCAAGTGATATTGGACAGCATATCGCTAATATTACTTTTGAATATTTTGCAAATATTTTCACAATATTGTACCATTATCATCCTTATATAAGTGTGCTACAGCGATATTGTATCAATATCGCTGAATGTTTTTAATCCAATATTGCTTCAACAATATTTCGCCAATATTATTCAAGTAACATTGGACCGAAATCGTTAAATGTTCATTCTTTTCGCTACAATATTACGTTTCAATAGCTTGCCAATATCTTCACAATATTGTATCAATATGATGCTATTATATATAAGTGTGCTACTTGGTATAGATACATGATTCGTTCACTACGCACAGCGAAAGATTTGTGGCCTCTCCTTTTCATTCGTATGAATCTGATAAGAAAAGATGACTGTTTTTGTTATATTTACATACAAATTCTATTTATATATTGCTGCTCATGTTGACAACAATATGATAATAATCATATAATGAAGGTCTTCATTACCCACAAGATTACAATAAGATTACAATAAGTCCGCGGGGATAGCTCGAACGGAGAGCGCCGGTTCACCGATATCCGAAGCCAAGCAACGGTAAGCGAGGCCAGGGTTTGGATGGGTGACCAAGGGACCTCCTTTCGATATTCTCCTCGGATCGTGCTAGGAATCGCACGTAAAAAGGTAAGACTAAGACCTCATTAATCCTTGGCTCGCACAAGTTTCGACTTTTGAGGGCTGCCGTTCGTAAGGGGACGACAGCTGGTTAACGGAAAAAACAATACAATTTGAAAAAAATATAAAATAATGATAATGAATATAAATAAAGGCTAATTTTATAAACGTGGAAAATAGATATAATAATAGTAATAATTATATCTACCGCTGCAGAAATAGAAAAACCAAGCAGACTTATTAACAACATCTTCCTCAGCGTACTAAAGTCAAATAAATGGTCTTGTTCGACTTCTGAACAACAGTTCATCAGATCCGAACCATCACTTCTTTCTCCCTGCCTTAAAAAACCGCCACTGTCCGCCGCTCCTTTTCCGTCCTTCGGTAAATAAATTCGGTAACCAAAGAGGATTCCGCTGTTGATGATGATGATGGCAGGAGACGTCCATTCACCAGAGTGCTGACTGGCAGCCGCGTATAACTCGGTTTATAGTCCTCGTACGTGAGATCGTGTGTCGTGCTAATGATTGCGGGTCCCGTGGGGAACCTCGCCGACCATTCCATCCGATCCGATCCGACAGGAAAAGCTTCCGGACGTGCATACTGCTACGCATCGAAGAAAAGAATAATGGCATTTTTATCATCTTCGATCGGACCGATGGAAATTTTTCGAGAATCATCCTCGAACCTTGAGGGAAATCACTATTCAACATTCGAAACGACGGTGAATTGATTCCATCGGAGATAATTCAGATTTCCGCTGGGAGGTGTCCCACATGGTAGAGTACTTGGGCCATCATTACTCGGTCATTTATTAACATCTTGAATATAACCGAATAAATGTTTCGGTTTACAAATTATGTCTGTAGCCTGTTTGTTGCAAAAGTATGTTTTGAATAAGATTTTTTGCTGTACCTTCCGCTTGATTTGGAACAAATCTGTCATCGTGATATCCCGTGTGTCATAAAAATTATTTCTTCATGCATCACCGATTAGTCGCTTTAGACAAAATCCATCATTACCTTGTAGTATCAGTAAGAATTTCAAAATTATTTAACCCTTTCTCAATGAACCTATTACCAAAGTGGAAATATACAGGGTGTATACTAAATGATGTCATTAATTTCAGATGGTGAATTCTTGTCATATGTTATGAAGAAAATTTCATACAAATGTGTGTCCTAAATTGGTTCGTTTCCGAGATACAGGGGTGTCAAAATTTCAGTTAAAAATCGGTATTTCATCAATTACTCAATTACTAACCTCATGAAAACAAGCCCCTTGTAACTGCCAATGAACACACCAGATTTCATGAAAATCGGTGAAAAGAATTTTGGGTAATTAATAAATAACTGATTTTTTATTAAAATACTCCGTCACTTGAAAACAACGCAAGTTAGGACACTCGTTTATATGAACTTTTTTTCGTCAAATATGACAAGGAATCACCACTTGAAATTAATAACAGCATTTAGTATACACCCTGTATAATAATGCTATGAAAATAATGAAAAATGAGAAAATCAACTGGTATAGATGAATCTATAATCATCATCAAAAATGTATTTGACCATATAACAAGATCCTCTCAAATCAAATTAGTCACATTTGCAAGGGTACTTTCCCATGGAGTTTAAAAAGACTTAGTAGCTAACAGATTATTGGACATTCAGAAGCTCTTAAGAAATTGTTTCAGGAAAAACAATTCTATCGAATCAGCTACTTTTTTCTCAATTTCATTTATGCAGAAGTTGATGTTGATAACCTTGTTATCAGTATGTTTGTAAATCTGTCAAAGGCTTAAGACAGGGGATCTTCAGATTTCTCAACCCATAAGTGTGCTACAGCGATATTGAATCAATATTGTGGAATGTTTTTTGGCCAATATTGCGCCTATATTATTCAAGTAATATTGGACAGCAATATCGCGAAATGTAACAGATTAATTGACTATTTAGAAGCTCTTTGGAAACTGTTATGTAATAATCCACATGAATTCAGGAAAAACCATCCTATCGAAACTTACTATTTTCTCAATTTCATTCGAGCAGAAATTGACGTTAATAACCTTGTTATCAGTCTATTTCTGAATCTGTCAAAGGCGTTAGAAATAGTATATTCGTATTTCTCAACCCAGAATACAGCTGATCTTGGTTTTCCAGAAAATAATCCAACTTGATAGAGATTATAAATGAAAAAACGTTTTATGGCTGTCAAATATAGTAACTATAACGTCGAGTGAGCGACATGTGAAAATGGGTGTCCCACAAGGATCAGTTTTGGGTCTATTATTATTTGTGCTTTTTGATAACGACTTGCCTAAGTAAATAAAACACTGCCATTATACCACAGCCCAGTTACAGGTTCTAATATTGATAATTCACTCGCTAATATTACCAAATTCACTGATACATTTGCGTCTTTGTGTGACTAGTAGCCTTATTCTGAACCCTAGCATAAATCGAGGAAAAAGTCTTCAGGAGGACATAATCATGTTGCAAAAAGTAAAATTCTTGGGAACTTTTTTGGACGAATGTGAATTTTGATAAGCACATCAATAGTTTTTGCAATAAAGTCAACATGAAATCAAACAAATAAAATGCTGCGTAACTAAATCAAGTTTGTTTAGGCATTTTGCCATAGCATTCTCACATATCTCACTAAACATAATGGCATGGGGATGCGAATAAGACTGTTTTTGTTAGCCAAAGTATTTTGAGACTCATGACACGACATGAACTATCGAGATAGTTGAAAATCAGTTTTAATAAAAGAAAAACTTCTATTTGTTCTCCACTACTACCCTACTTAAAATGCTTCGTCTATCTATACAACAAATTGCTGAATAGGATAAAAATCTCTTCTCAAAGTGACAATATTTTTCATCTGAATACTTTATCAATAGTTTTATTCAAACTCTTTTATATGTTTCTGAACCTTTTAAATGACCTACCATAAGTCCCTTATTGTAGTGGTCAATAAATTATAATTATTATTCTCACGATTTATGCGCGTTTACATTGAATTTTCGAGGATAATATTGATACAGTTAGAGCAAATTATCTAAATTATATCCATGTGAACCCCAAACGAAAACAAAAGGAAAATATAAAAGAAGATCACATAAGAACTGAAAAATTAAAAAGGAATAAGGAAATGCAGAAATAAATCGAGGAACGATGAAAAATTGTACAACGAATGGACAAAGCATTTAAGAAGATAGAGGTATACAATGTAAAAGACAGGTAGAAACATAAACAATGCACAATTTGAATGACAGAAATGGAATAGAAGATGATATGAAGAAATAAATAATGAACCGGAAAGAAAGCAAGCATTATGCAGAAGAAAGTGAATATAGTGGAATATATTAACAAGAAAATGAAATAGCGAGGAAAAATAAATATAAAAATGAAAATGAGATAGTCGATTTACTCTTCTTATTTACTACTTCTAACTGTAGCCACAAATGTGTTGTTGGCTCCCTGTAGTTAACTCCGTATGTCTTTCTTAAAAGTGTTGCACATCCCTGCATTTGGGTTCACCATACTGACGATGACCACCAGTCTGAAACACATGTAACGGTTGCTTTTCCAAATGAGGATAACCCATCATTTCATTTTCATTAGAAGATACAGTCATATAGAAAATAGAAGAAATAACAAATAGATTCAACAAGAAGAACTGGAACAGTGGTATAAAGAGCTGAAAAAAGGATGTGACCATACACAGAATGCCTAAAAGTTGGCAGATGGAAACATTAGATCAGTACCCAAGCATAGTGTTGAAAAATTCTGAGACATTGCTCAACTGAATGAGACATGCATGATAATGATAAGAACAATAAGAAACTAAGAGGCTAACTCATAGAAGAATGCTAAACTAATACGCACAGAAAGTATATAGGCTTACGAAATCACCTGAGAAAATTGGATTTACGGACGATATGGCAATAATTATATTTTCAGATGGTGATGACTTTTTTAATACAGAAACAGAAATGGTGAGGACGAAATTAATAATGAGAGAACTAAACAAGAGAATTACTAGAAACACTTTTCTGGATATAATCCGAATCGTGTTTCTTCATATAAAAAAACTTTTTGATTCAAATGACTTTCATGGGTAATACCTCGACAAATCTTGGAAAAACTTCATCAAATTAAAATAAAATCAATCTTGAGCCCTCTATGCAATAATTTGCGAAAATATTGTGTACAATTGGTTTACGATTTAATTCATTACACTGTTCGAATACATTAAGAAAACTGAAGATATCTCCATTACATTTTCTGCTGAATATTGAGTTATCAGTTGACTAATTATCAAACAGCAAGTGCACTGATTTACCGCTCAATTACATGTATTAACAACTGAAACATTTATAATAACCTAAGGCGTTCGAGTTTTTTTTTATGTTACATTAGCATTTGTATTCATGTATACCAAGAGTATTTACTTGAACAATGAATTATAATTAATCTTTGATAATCAACAAAGTAATAATACTCAATTAAAACAGACAGAAACGATTTTGTTCATAAACGTGAAGTTGCAGATAAATATTAATATTAAAAACTTTTTCAGACCGTCTAATTTTTTCGGGACCAACCGAGTACTCAAAATTTACACATGAAGTTGTTGAAATACTAAAAAGTATACAGGGTAGGTCAATATAATCGATGTTCTATATGGTTTACTTGACACGTTCGCTAATGCTCACTTTCATGGCAGTAAAAACCTCACGGTTTTCGAGATATTGGAACTTTTATGAAACAAATTAAATTCCTATCTCAGATCATTATCTTATGTTCGTTATTCTTATTTTCGATAAATATCACTGAACAGTTGTAACAATCGCAGGAGGCAGGACCCAAATCGGAGGATATTTTTTTGTTCACCTTAAATGACTGCTATTGAAAATCTGCATTCTGCGGTTATTAAAACTGCTATTCAGAAATATATATATCGAAAATAAAAATTAACATATAACGTTCCTTATCCTATCTGAGATAGGAATTTTTTTTTTTATATGAAAGTTCCAATATCTCGAAAACTGAGGTCAAGTTGTGGTTTTCTGATAGGATATGAACTTGTTTATCACCAGGTAGAGTATGATCCATGGTTTAAGGGACACCCTGTTTATATAAGATTATAAGACGATATAGTTATATTTCACGTTAGAGTATATATTGTTTTATTCCATTGTAAAAAATTTGTATTCCCTTTCTTTCATAATTATTTGGACTTTGATTGCCTGGGAATGTTTCAAAAATTAGGAATTTCGCGAAATTTCCTTCTGAATCTGAAAATGTACTTGTTTTTCAAATTAGAATGCTAATTCATTTAGCAAATGTCTATTATATGGGTGGGTGCATTTTTTCGTCAAAAAAATTGCCCTTGTTCATTTACCCCTTTTTTTATTGTCTGGGAATATTTCAAAAATGAGAAATCTCGCGAATATTACTTCATCTTACAAAAAAATTTCTTCTGAATCAAAAAAAGTACTTTTTTTTCAAATTAGAATGCTAATTCACATAGAAAATGTCGATTTTGTTATCCCTCAGTGTAATTCAATTTTTGATGTGATATTCGGAATCAGTTCATCGAGTTAGGTCTGAGAAGAAGATGCGATTTCTCTAAGATTATAAAACAAAAATTTCCGCAAAACTCGATTTCCTTCTATATGGAATATTGTATTTTGTGTCGATCTATTTTTATGTTGAAAGTTACTTGCCATTTTTGAAGATATTTTAAATAATGGCTCCTTGACATTATGATAAATTTAGTTTCATCCATATTCAACATTTTCCAGTACTTCTCAGATAGCCGCATATGTTTAATT
Source organism: Chrysolina oricalcia (assembly GCA_944452925.2). Taxonomy (NCBI): domain Eukaryota; kingdom Metazoa; phylum Arthropoda; class Insecta; order Coleoptera; family Chrysomelidae; genus Chrysolina; species Chrysolina oricalcia. The sequence continues at coordinate 5,689,615 of OX101809.2, read as the reverse complement.
CACCTTGGTGTAAAAAAAATCAATACCAATAACATTTGCTATTTCAGATGAAAATCTATTATTATATTTCACAATTTCTTTTCTGTTTATCAAGCATGAGATGAAATAGTTACCTTATGGCACTGTCCAATATTTCCATCATTATTTTTATCCAAAATTACATTTTGTTAACTTAATCCACTTGAAAAAAATACTCTTCGTTTCAAACTTTCCACCTCTCTGTTGGAATTACTGCTGAGCTGGTAATTTCTGGAATTATTGTTAGGCTGAATTTTACAAGCGTTTCCTATGAAGTTTTTTGTACTTTCGTTACAAGTACCTACATAGTACAAAATATGCCAAGACAAAAACAGTGCACCTAGATTCGATGTCACAAAAGAAATAATATGAAAAGTGTCTACTCATCATCAGAATGAAGGAGTACGAATGAAATGGGAATGTGATTTTGATAACAACGGTTAGTGTAAACAAAATCGAATTTGATTTCCTGGGAATATTTCAAAAATGAGGAATCCTGCGAATATTACTCCATCTTATAGAACATTTCCTTCTGGATTGTTTTTTTAATTAGAATGTTAATTCTTTTGGTAAATGTCAATTATGTGGATGGGTGCATTTTTTCGTCGAAAAAATTCCCCTCCTTCAGTTACCATTTTTTTATTGTAAAATGAGGAATCCCGCGAATATTATTTCATCGTATAGAAAATTTACTTCTGAATCCAATAAAAAATTTCGCAAAACTCGATTTCCTTCTCTGATTGCCTGGAAATATTTCAAAAATGAGGAATCCCGCGAATATTATTTCATCTTATAGAAAATTTTCTTCTGAATCCAATAAAAATGTTCGCAAAACTCGATTTCCTTCTATATGGACTATTGCATTTTTCGAATTTGATTGCCTAGAAATATATCAAAAATGAGGAATATTACTTCATCATATAGAAAATTTCTTTCTGAATCCGAAAATGTACTTGTTTTTCAAATTAGAATGTTGATTCATTTGGTAAATTTTGATTTTGTGGATGGGTGCATTTTTTCGTCGAAAAATTGCCCTTCTCCAGTTACCCCTTCGTCGAATTCAATTTTTGAGGTGATATTCGGAATCGACGAGTTACGCCTAAGAGAAGTTGCGATTTCTCGAAAAATGTAAAATAAAAACTTGTTCACCAGCGGCATATGCCGTCAAGTGTCATATTACAAATCAACAAGCGTTTACTTGAACATAACGTCATGTGACGCATTCAATTTTATGAAAAGGACATTTTTGATTTGATGCATTACAACTTTAGAGCTATAGGTTTCATGTACTTGAGTAAAAAAATAAGTATTCTGTGACTGTACTATGTTTAGCTCTTACTAATTTTTTTAGGTGCGCTGACAAAAACAACTTCAATGACGTGATTTCACGTTAGTGCCCACGTTTTAAGAGCTCAGGAAGCATTTCCTTATTGCAATCATCGTGTGAATACTGTTGGAATTCAAAGTGAGAGAAGAATCACAGAAGCTCAATTATGGACCTCAAAAAATTATACTCAAAATTGAAAAAATTTAAACATATAATCATAACAAAAACCATTCTGACAAGGTATTACCTTTAATTGATTTTCAAATGCCCTGATGAAATAAAATAGTATTTTTAGTAGAAGTTCTATATTCCAGTATGATAAACCATAAAGCCACTACCCCCTAAGAAAAAAAATTAGCGACGCCCTTGTACTCATCCAGAATCGTTCAAAATATTTCAGTTTCGGGATCAGCTGACCAATTCAGTGGAATCGAACAACTGACCGCCACGTTTTTTGTTTCTAAATTCAGCCGCTATTAGTGAAATTGAAACTAGACAATCCTTTCAATGGAAACAAGTGAGAGCTATTGCTGGGCGTACATGCGCGCACCTATTGTCATATGGGGGCGGGGAAAAGCATTCAACTCTTCGGCCTATGTTCAATGCACGTGCATCCACTGAATTTGCATACGCACACAGGTATTTCGAAGAATCAATATTGACGGACTTCAATGAATAGGACGTAGTTTCTAGTTCGATTCCAAACGGGGAGGAAAATTATCGAACAGGAATCAGACATTTCTTGATCATGGTTGACAAACCGGGTGACAACGAAATCATTGGCTAAAGTGTCATTCAATTGTTTTATATGTGGATGGAAGATATAGTACCTTAGAACCCATATTTTCGATGAAAAAACAATTAATATTACTTCCGGTTTTATCGGGAATAAACCTAGGTAGAGAATTTTGAATGAAACCTTTCTCCATTCGATGGAGCAATATATTTCCGTTTCAATGACAAACCACAAGAGGACATTTGTTTTTGAAATGGCGGCGCAGGAGACATATTTTCTAAAATCAATATGGCGACAATGTGACGTCATCGATCGAATTTTTGTCAAGCAACCCAATGAAATAGCAAATAAACGAAGCACTTTGATTAGTGTTTGATGAAACATGCGAAAAAATTTATTCTTCGCCAATCAGGATTCCTTTTAGTGATCCTTTCAAATGACATTCTTTCTCTTGAATTTTCTCGAAAAATTTTAATAGAAACTGGTACTTATTTAAATCAATACCAAAGTATAAGTCAGTATTTACAGGTAAATTCTTGGTACACTACGCCTCTTGTTTTTATTTTTAATTAAAAAATCATTGAAGGTTATCTTTTTCTTCACACCTAAATAAATAACTCCGACAACTATCTGAATAGCCTACTTTTGGTATGAAACACCACTAGATAATAATAATTATGGTCATATGAATTTGGTTGGAAAAATGAACAAACTTTAAATTCCTGAAGATCCAAAATAGCGACATAGGATAATTCAAATACGGAAAAATTGTTAAATATGGAATTTCTTTGAATTGAAATAAATTTTCGTGATAGCAGATTGTAATAAAAAACCGATCAATACTTACTGAATACTTTTCAAAATGGTCTTTTTTCGTGAAAGTAAGGTTTAGTTTTTCCACTCTACTCTTGTCACAACAAGTATATCCTAGCAACAACGACTAACCTCACAGAGACAGAATGTGCATGGCAACTAAAACTGTGAAGCGTATACACTCAGAACAATACCGGATCTTACGTTGGCGGATAGAGCATCCAAAACTGTGCAGCGAATTTATTTTACTCTACTCTTCCCACAACTTTTAACCCTAAGATGAAATTTGGCATCTAAATCTGTGAGGTTTAGTTTTTTCACTCCTCTCTTGTCACAACACCCAACATTACGTAGATAGAATGGGCCATCCAAAACAGTATGATGTAGCTTTTTAACCCTGCTCTTGTCAAAATGCGTTGTTTTTTGCTGTACTACTTACAGCCACAACATGTGATATAACGTAGAAGGAATATGGCATTCAAAACTGTGAGGGGTGGTTTTCTAGTCTATTCTAGCAAGAACAACTGACCTCAAAGAGACAATGCTTCATCCATAACTGTAAATAGTATTTTTTTGGGTCTACACCCACCAAAACGCGGATCCTTACATTAACGGATAGGGCATCTAAAACTGTGCAGTGAATTTATTTTACTCCTCTTTTGCCACAACACTCAAATTTAAGTAGACAGAATATGGCATCTAAAACTGTGAGGTTTACTTTTTTCACTCCTCTCTTGTCACAACACCCAACATTACGTAGGTAGAATGGGCCATCCAAAACAGTACGATGTAGTTTTTTAACCCTGCTCTTGTCAAAATGCGTTGTTTTTTGCTGTACTACTTATAGCCACAACATGTGAAATAACGTAGAAGGAATATGGCATCCAAAACTGTGAGGGGTGGTTTTCTAGTCTATTCTAGCAAAAACAACTGACCTCAAAGAGACAATGCTTCATCCATAACTGTAAATAGTATTTTTTTGGGTCTACACCCACCAAAACGCGGAACCTTACATTAACGGATAGGGCATCTAAAACTGTGTAGTGAATTTATTTTACTCCTCTCTTGCCACAACACTCAAATTTAAGTAGACAGAATATGGCATCTAAAACTGTGAGGTTTACTTTTTTCACTCCACTCTTGCCACAACACCCATCATTACTTAGATAGAATAGGGCATCCAAAACAGTACGATGCAGCTTTTTAACCCTACTCTTGCCACAATGCGTTGTTTTTTGTTCTACCACTTATACAACACCTGATATAACGTAGATAGAATAGGGCCTACAAAACTGTGAGTGGCAGTTTTTGAGTCTATATATATAGAAACAAATCAAAGTTTCTTGTAATAATGAGGAAGAATCAACGGGAGCACAAAGGTTTGGCTTTCAATTTATTCGTCTTATATGCATCATGGAATCAGTCAAGTTTTTTCTCGGGATGTCTTGTAGAATATAAAATTTATGAGTTGATGCTCCTCTCCTTCTTGTCACATGAGATATGTGTTCTGACCAGCGTATGTGTTGGTCTAGTATTTTCTCGAGGACAGCTACATCTATCTTTATCATAGGTTGGCGTGTGTATTTTAAGGATAAATTGAGATGGTTGATGAACTATTCTTGGCAAAAAAGTTATATACTTAGTTTTTTTGACATTCCAACTTAGTGAGTTATGTTTCAACCATACTGGTACTTTTTTAATTCCGGACTCCGCTTTGTAATTAACATCTTTCCTATCCTTACCTGTGATAATTAGAGCTGTGCCATCTTTATAACATTTCAGATTTCCCATGAATTCACTTATTTGAGAGATACTTTTATGTGTACAAGGAACAGTATCGGACCCAATACTGTTCCTTGTGGTACTCCTATTGGAACCTTTGACATTGAGCTAATATTCTTTGCAATTTTCACTACTTGGTATCTGTCGGATGAATAATCTTTTGAAAGATCAAGGGCTGTGCCGCGTATGCCATATTTTTCTAGTTTATCAAGTAGTTTGTTGTGAGAAACGGTGCCGAAAGCCTTGGCGAGATCGAGGAAAACCGCAAGGCATTTCGTTGATTCGTCCATGGCTTTCATTGTATGTTCTAGGAAATCAATTACTGCATTTTCTGTGTTCGATTTCTTTATAAAACTATATACTATCTATCAGTTATGATTTTGTGGATATCAAAAAATCCAAGCATTCTATTTTTTTAGATCCTATTCGTGTAAGTGATAATAGATTGTTTCCATTGCTTTGGGATTTCCCCACATGCAATACATAAGTTGATAATATGTACTAAATGTTGAATTATTTGTAAGTGATTTTTTTATTGTCACTGACGTAATTGAGTCTGGTCCAAGGGAGCAGTAGTTTTTCAGATTTGATATGAGAATTGTAATCTCGTTAGTTGTAGTTGGTTTCTGTACGAACAGCACCTACCTGGATACTATTCGATATCAAAAGGACAGCAATGGAGACTTTAGCAAACTTTATTTAAATTCAATTCAGAAAATTGTATAATTCAAAATTATATATGACGTTACTTCAAAATTATTATTCTAGCACTTTTTTCAATAATAGCAACTGTTTCTACAAAATATAAAATATTCAGCAAACTCCACGAAAACATGATCAACTGCAACATCCTCCCACCTTATGTGTCACATTCATGGAATTTGACACATAACTATAAATTCAGCCTTGAAGGTGGTTTGATTTTTCTTCCATAACGACTAGTAACATGATTTTCATCAACAACATTTGATTTCACCCCATTGTCATGCATTTCATTTTTGGTAGCAACATCTTTCGGTTTTTTCAACGTCTTGTCATTTCTCAGTTGCCTTACTTCTTGTTCAGCACTGACTTCCAATGGAAACAACCTCTGAACCGGTCTCATCAGATGTCCAGAACTAGTTTTCAAACGAACCACACGAATTCTGCCATCTCTGCCCGGAAAAATCTCTTCAACTAACCCCAAAGGCCAATCGAAACGTTTTGAACTATCATTTCCAATCAGCACGACATCTCCAACTTTCACGTCATCTGAGTGACATTTCTTGGGACGCATTATCAACTGGCTCAAATATTCGATTCGGAATCGCTTCCTGAAGTCTTCTTTTAATTTCACTCGATATCGTACATGCCTGTTTAAAGATTCAGCATCAATTTCGTCGATATCAGTAACAGCAAATTGTTTTATGTCCTGGAGAAACATCGAAGGCGTTAAAGGTGTCAAAACTTGACAATCTTCCGATACGTAAGTTAACGGTCGTGAATTCATAACGGCCTCGCATTCACACATAACTGTTGATAATTCTTCATACGTCAGTGAAACTCTTCCCAATGTCTTTCGTAAGAGTTGTTTCATCAGTCGAATCAGCCGTTACTACATTCGTTGTTCGGATGATTATCTTTGCAGAAAACGCATTTGACGGATCGTGGTTTATGATTAAATAAAGCTGAAGCGGTAGCGATCGATTCTTTTTTCGATAACTCGTTTTTCTTGATTTTATTATCAAATCCGGAAACTGCTAATGAAATTCTCTCTTCGTTCTCAACTTCTCGTCTCAAAAACATCATGAGTTTCTTCAATCGGCAATTCGATGACTTCGAAGTGACTTCTAATGAGGCTGAATCGGAATGGTCAACTGTACTTCTCTGCCAAACTCTTAGAACGTCTTCGGGCAAACAGGATTCAACAAGCGGAAACAGCATTGCCGCATATTTCTCTGAAGTGACACCAAGTGTTTCCAATGCTCGAAGTTGTGACTCGAGCCTATCAAAAAGAGTGCTGAGACAGACCTTTGCATTTAAATTACTCATAACTAGCTTCAAAAGTTCTCGAACATAGAATTCCACCAGTAGTTCGTCTTTACCGAATCGAGTCTTCAAACTATCGATAACCTTGGGATAGTTTTCTCCACTGGTAGGATAGCTTTTCACTAGTTGGTGGGCACGAGAGTTTGGAATGGTGGCCTGCATCAGATATTGGAATTTATCTTCATTGTCCAAACTTTCATCACCATCAATTCTCTTGAATTGGCTCCAAAAGGAAAGCCAGTCCTTGATGTCTCCACCAAATTTGACGAATTTGATGCGCGGCAGTTTCAATCCTGATGATTTCGAATGAATATAATGACTTGCCACACTTGGAGCAGGATCATTAACGAAAGAGTCCTTACTCATACTTTGCTCGACTCTGAACTTCAGGGTATGGTAGGTGCTCATCAGCTCGTCTGCTTTCTCCACTTCAGCATCGATAATTTCCTCCATGGAATCTCCTTCTAGCAACAATTCAAGAACTTGTTTGTTCAAATCTGCAATAACCTCCATCTTCTGATCAAGGAGACGAAAATTCCCATGTATCACACTCAAGTCGGGATCGAGTGTTTGCAGTGCATTGATGATAACAGCATAAACTCGATTGAACGACACTCGTTGAATCTCTCTGAGTCTTTGCAAATTCTCCATATCTTCAGGGTTGTCCTGTCACGGTCGCCAAAATATGTACGAACAGCACCTACCTGGATACTATTCGATATCAAAAGGACAGCAATGGAGACTTTAGCAAACTTTATTTAAATTCAATTCAGAAAATTGTATAATTCAAAATTATATATGACGTTACTTCAAAATTATTATTCTAGCAATTTTTGCAATAATAGCAACTGTTTCTACAAAATATAAAATATTCAGCAAACTCCACGAAAACATGACCAACTGCAACAGTTTCATTCAAAAAATATTCATGTATGTTTCTCTATCTGTTCAGCCATTTTCAATCCCAAATTAACAAAGAACTCATTAAAAGTATCTGCTTTTTTCTTATGGTTGTTATTGGCTCAGATTTTTCATTTCTAATTATGACATGTTTTTATAATTTCTAACACATTGTGGCCAATACCATTTTCGTAAGTACTGATAGAAAGTATTTTGGGCAGTTGGGATTTTAGACTGCTGGCAATTAAAACTGTTACGTTTTTCAAATCTGGTTTGTGGGTATCGGAATGTTGACTATCAAGTTTTTGGGTTCTATGCACATATACTCGAAAAAATTATTGAATAATGAATGTACTGAGAGATGATTGAAATCGAACACTAAAATTGTACTTTGAAAATTAATTCGAGTACCGAAAATAATTTCTTGATAGCGAAGTGATAACAGGTATTGAATATAGTCCTGAAGTACTGGTAATACTGGATGTACAACCCCCAACCCGTGCCACCCCCGACCCTGGTCGTAAATTGAGCGAACGCGGATGCCGACAGTAACAATTCTTTGGTTGAATTATCTGAGTGATTCCCAAGGGACTCAGAACGGGCATAGTCTGAGTCCACTAGGCGATCGGTCCGTTGCGGTCTTCTTATAATCAATCCTTATAGTTTTTTTCGGCTTTATATCGGCACGAAGGAGAGGAGGGTGGTAGGAAATAATACGATTATGCCGTGAATTGTGCCCCAAGAGGGAGCGGTGCTAAAATAAAATGAAAACAAGCTCAATTGTGCTGATTTCGTGGATATGGCGTTATTTCTCAGACCCCTGGTGACTCTTTCAATCGCACGTAGATTCCTGCAAATGCACATGAATCACTGTTTCCATTATTTCCGGTTCGTTTGTCATCGAGGATGCGTTTTAGATGCGAGGGGAGGGGCCGTTGTCGTTTATTTGCGGGAAAAAAGTATATTCGGTTGGGTGACTTGATTGTACCGCACAGTTTCGAAGTGGCAATACTCAATTCACTCATTTTCACGTTTATAATAAAACTTTAATATTGAATTTCACACATTTTTGGTTTACAAATCCGCGACAAATGTTTCGTCATACAATGCCTTCTTCGGGCAGAAGTATACTACTCCATCGCTACTCTAAACCATGAACTGTCACTTTGAACTGTTATAAATGAGTTGCAATTGAAAACGCGCCTACAAGAGTGAGTAATTGGCTCCACTCTGAAAAAAAATGGTTTTACTCACGTAGTTTTATTTCGTAAACACGAATCCGAAGAAAACGCGCAGGGATCTCCAATACTTCTTTAGTTATCGTCCTTTTCAATCTATGAAATCGATCATTTTTAAACACGAATTTTTCAGTAAAAAGTCACACAAAATGCCTCCTTTTTGAAGACACTTTTATCAGCTAATATTTCACAATTGCAAGTACCAAAACCAAACGTTTTACACAAAAATAATAAACTACCTTTTGATATGAATAATCATAAACTTCCTTTTCATAGATATTTAGTAAAAAAAAGGTGCAAAGCTTTCAATTTGAGTACAAAAGAATGCTCACAGAATAACCCACGTCACATATCTATAAAAATGATTTTTTTTCTTTTCAGTACAATTGAATAAAAGCTTGTCTTAAAAAAAAAAATTATATAATATTTTAGTTCTCAAGCAAAAGTATAGGAGCCGTTACCTTATCATGATATCCGACCTCAAAAACCCTCACATACCAATTTTCAATTGAATCGAACCATAATCAAAGAACACATCCGCCATCTTCATATTATGAATTTAACAAAAAACTTTTTTTTTTTAATCGAATCGTACCATAATCACGAAAATCGTTCATCATCTTGGAGCCGCCATATTGAATTTATGTATTTTGACTACCGATTTTGACTCCCATCCTTCACCCCATTACACAATCCTCACACACCAATTTTCAATGCAGTTGGGCTATAACCACAAAACTCGTCCGCCATCTTGATATTATGAATTTTGACAAAAAAATTATAATCTCCGAACCACATTTCAGAATCGAATCGGTCCATAATCACAACACTAGTCACCCTCTTTTTTTTCTCTAACAAAAGTTGCAAAATTGTCACTAGAATTAAGAACACCTGCCAAATTAAGTTAATATAATTTATAACTATAATTTGACCCATACATACTAACTAACAAGGCAAGTTAAGTAAAAGCTTGTAATAATAATGATAATACGTTTTACTTTTGAAAACAAAGCAAACAACCTGACAGTTATGAATAAAAATGATTGTAAGAATTTAGAGGCTTTTGAAGTGTTCTGCATAATTCCAATGCGCATCTGTATAGTTCCCACAGTGCATTATACCATACTTCGAGTTTGAAAGGATAAGCCATCGAAAGAGCCAATCAAGTCAAACCAAAATAGGATTTATTGTCAGAAAAAAGCAATTCTGATAGACAAAGGCATATAAAAAAGACGAATGAAAAATGGTACAAATGCATAGAGACTTAAACTTGTATTGTGGATTTTGAAATTATTATTCAATAAATGCTTCAAAATTGAAGATAAAATAATAATAATGTTAATAATAAAACGCCTTACAGCATACCCTGCACATAATTTCAGCAGAGACATCTATACCCATCTCGCAGCTGCGGTAGACCAAGGCATTTGCTGTCATATAGCCCTCAATCGTGCATGAGAATGTGCGGAAAAAACTGGGGGCTACAACCAGAAATGACTACATGGCTCTATGCCAGAGTTACCAGGAGTGGTTCAACGGCTACGAGAATTGCAAAGACAAGCATGTTTGAGTGTCACCAGGACCATGAGAACCACCCCAACAGCCGCACTAGAGGTCTTGCTCAACTTGCCTCCTCTACTCATATACGCTCAAAGCGAAGTCTGGTCAGTCACGAGCAGGTTGCTTAGAGGACAAGCACCTATGAACAATTTGTAAGGGAGATACTACAACAATTTATACGAAGAGTTGGAAAAAAACCCTGTTATAAGAATGCCATCAGATGGCATACTTCTCAGATAGAGCTTTGACAAAACTTTTACGACAAGTATAATGGACAGGGGTGCGTGAAAGGACCTCCCATCAACGCTCAAAAACTGATGAAGGTTCAGGAGATGAAAATCTCATTGAGATCAGGCAAATATGCGACAATATTTAAGTGGAAATCGTCGCAGTACTCCATTGCGCTCAAAAGCTAATAAGGCATGAGATTTCAGAAAAAACATTGTTATATACTCAGACAGTCAAGCTGTGATAAGAGCAGTCAACTCAATGCAAGTTACCTACAAACTTCTTTGAGGATGCATAGAAGCCTTAAAAAAGCTGGGCAGTCAGAACTGACTGACTCCAACCTGTACTTACAAAGCTGTACTAAAAACAAACACCAAATCATAGATCCAACAGAAATCTCAAGAATGGTCGAACAATTCACAAGGAATGAGACAGAGACAGAGTTCATCAAACAACCGCAGCCAACATTCACAGAATATTTACTATGCCAGAAGAGGAGCACTACTAGAATATTACTAGGACTCCATTGTAAAGCTCAACAAACATATGATTACAATCGGTCTGGAAGAAGAAATGCTATGCAGGAAGAAGAGGAAACATCAAGATACATACCATGCCACTGCGAGGGCTTGTCAAAGCTAAGGTTTCTAACACTGGGAGAAGAAAAACCAAGAGCTCCCAGGTACATGGAAGTTCTAAAAACTAGTCTATGGAGTCTCGTAACGAAGACAGTGCTAGATAGAGAACTCTAAACGATTTCTAGGGCAAACACAATAGGTCTGAAAAGGTCGCTTGTAGCACGGAAGACCCAAACTAATCTAATCTATCCATTCCAGAATTAAGGCCTTGTCCTTATTTACAGCATTTACCATTATTTTCTCTTCTAATAGCTCGAAAAAAAAAGTTAAATATTCAAAGCACATCTTCACAGTTTATCGATGAAGCAACTGATTCAGTTACAGCTGAGCTGAATGCCATCAGAGTTGTTGATTCGAAAACAAAAATCAAGAAACTCACTGAGACCGGAATCGAGTTCAGGAAAATGACAAGTGTCCGTCCGGGCAATCTGTACTGCCCCCTTCCCCGTCGGGCATCTCCCTTCCCCCCTTGTGCCGGCACTTGCGAAAGACATCCGTGAAAACAAAATTAACGGGAACTTTCGGAAAATTGCTGGAAGTTGGTCTATGCTACTTGAACCATCATTTCGGTCCTGCGGGAGTTGGCTGCCCCTACGTCGACGATTATTAGGTTATCCATCAGAACGAACCTTCTATAGTCTCCGCGTCGCTTCAACGCCGCGACGCCCGTACCTGGCGACACCTCTTCCGAAGGATAATGTCCCGGGGGAGATGGACCTTCGCCTTTTATCTTTCCTGCAGGAATTTCGTCCGGAAGCTGGTGGAATTGTATGTACATCGACAATTCGGAGAATTGAATAATTTTTTGGCTTTTTTAGAACCTACTAATAATAATATAATAATACTATCGTTTACTGCCCAACAGTTTCTATTTACGGAGCACTTTTACAATAACAATGAAACACTATAATAATTGGACCATTTTGAATCGATTGGCGTCCGCAGAATGCTATATTTCTAACCGTTCTCGATTTGAATGGTTCAAATCGATATGAAATAGTAATTTTTTTGCCAAAAAATGTTTCGAATCGTTTCCAATATAAAGAAAGGAAATTAATGCTTGGGTTTTGTTTGCGTAGAACTCTATCAATGTATTATTTGATATCCATTACAGAATTATGGTGGAATTGAAGAATTTCAGAGGAGTGGACTGTATGCCCATCGACAAAAGGAAGAATTAAATGTTTTTAATAATAATAACACAATAAAAGCGTTTATTGCCCAACAGTTTCCATTTTGCAAAGTAATTTCACAATGTAGATTACAAGATTGATTATTAGCATCAATTCCTAAATAACAATGAAATCACTATGCTACTAGACCATTCTGAATCGATTGGCGTCCGCAGAATTGCTCTATCTCTAACCGTTCTCGATTTGAATGGTTCAAATCGAGTTGAAAGAGTTATATTTTCACCAAAAATGCCAAATTTCACATCGACCATTACAAATCATATATTTTCGGGATCAGCGTGAAATCTTACACATATAGTGAGAATTTTTTAGTGTATCTGACGATATTGCATTTTTGGTGAATTTGTGGTCAAATGTTTTCTTTTTCTCCGATCGACTTAAACAAACTAATTCGACCATTCTGTATCGATTGGCGTTCGCAAAATTGCTCTATCTCTGACCGTTCTCGATTCGAAAAGTTCAAATAGAGTTGAAAGATGTTTTTCCCGTTATTTTCTTTTCTTCAGATTTTTGGACTCAGTTTCGAAAAATTCAGTCTTGTTTGTACATACATACGGAATTTCAAATATATTCCGATTCAATCAAAGATTTCATAGGCTTCTTATGGAACCTCGACAATTTCGAACTTTCGGCCTTTAATTCCCTTTTCTGACTAAATCTTATGTCTGACCATTACAAATCATATATTTTCGGAGTCAGCGTGAAATTTTGCCATTATAGGGAGAATTTTCAAATGGATCTGACGATATTGCATTTTGGTGATTTTTACAACTATTTTGGGGTCAAAATATTTTTTTCTCCGATCGACTTGAATTTACTAATTCGACCATTCTGAATCGATTGGCCATCGCAGAATTGCTGTAACTCTTACCGTTCTTGATTTGAAAAATTCAAATAGAGTTGAAATAACTTTATTGTCTAAAATGTAATACATTTTGTTGACAAAGAATGTCATCTTTACAAATAAATACATAAAATGTAACAAAAATAAATTTAAAAGATTGTACGGTATTTACAAAAGTACAATGTAATCATAAAAAACCAACGTGAAAGATTAAAGAAAAAAATGTACAGATATGTTACCAATAACAGCAATACAGTTTTAGAATTTCTTGATATGAATCGAAATATATACAAAGACTAGAATATGTATGCAAAATACTCTTCCAAACTGTAGAAGCACTTTCCTATGACAAGGTTCCTTACTGATTTTCTGAATTTTTTATGGTCAATGAGTGAAGTGGAATGTTTTGGTAAATGAGTAAGTTTTTTCCATTTGAATTTTTTTTTCAGACTCCGTTTCGAAAAATTCAGTCTTGTTTGTACATATATACGGAATTTCAAATATATTCCGATTCAATTAAAGATTTCATAGGCTTTTTATGGAACCTCGACAATTTCGAACTTTCTGCTTTTCATTCCCTTCCAAAATCTTTTGTCTGACCATTACAAATCATATAATTTCAGAATCAGCGTGAAATTTTACCCTTATAGTGAGAATTTTCAAATGGATCTGACGATATCGCTTTTTGGTGATTTTGAAGGGTCTATTCCTTACAACTATTTTTGGGTAAAAATTTGTTTTTTCTCCGATCGACTTGAATTTACTAATTCGACCACTCTGAATCGATTGGCTTTCGCAGAACTGCTGTAACTCTTACCTTTCTCGATTTGAAAAGTTCAAATAGAGTTGAAAAAGGTTTTTTCCCACAATATTTTTTCAACACTTTGCCAATGGTAACTTTTGTTCAGTTTGACGTGTTCAACAACATATTGAAATTTTCGACAATTTGAGTGTGCGTGGTCCTTTATTGGTGCTTTCAACATTGAATTTGTTTGAGAACTTTTGCATACAAAAATATCGACTGTTGTGTCTCGATGTTATTCTTGAAACAAAAATTTGCTGCAGTAATGCTGGACTGTCAATTTTACCATTGAATAATTTATAGAAGCATAAAACAGATGCCTGATTTCTACGATTTTCTAATGAATCAAAGTCATATCTATGTAATAAATCAAGATACTATATTTGACGGAAATCACAACAACAAAAACAATATTAACTTTTCCAGGCGGAGAAAATTAGTATCATCCTCCAGCTTTCCAAGGTTATAAGTTTTTGGGAGTTAGAAAATCTTGATAGATGTATTTTAATAATAATAATTCATCCTAATTGATATTTCCTTTTCACAATAAGAAAACTCTACAAATACTCCACAAAGAGGACCAGAAACAACACGGATTCGTAAATCTCCCACAAAAATAAGTTTTTTTCAATATATGAAGAATTTTCATAGGAACTTTTTGTAGATCTGTTTGAGAACAATAAAACTGTTCATATTTCTTTGATTTCTCTCTTAGATTTCGATATTTTGGTGTTTTACGAAAAAAATTTGAAGGAGTCCTTATTTTCCGTTTTTTTAAATATTTCCTGTACTATTGATAGTAAGAAAAAATGCATCTACATTTTCTGTTGGTTTTCAGAAGGCGATCAAGAAAGGTATTCTGTGAAAATTGAAAATCTGTCGCCACCTTTGAGTTTTTGATGGTTCTATAAAAAATATTCAATATTCCGTTTATTTTTCAAGATTAGACAAAATTTCATCGTAACTCATTGTAGACCTTTCTGGTGGCAATAAAACTGTTCATATATATTTTTTTGATATCTTCTTTGGTTTTCGAGTTTTTATTTTTTTTAGAGTAAAATTGTAAACATTTTTTGAAGTCCATAATTTTTGGTCACAGTTGCTCAATGTTGTGACTGTAATGGTGAAAAGATTTGATGTTTCTGTTCTTTTCGTTAACCGGCTGCATCTTTACGAGCAACCCTCAGCAAAAAGCATGCACTCGGAAAAGTTGAAAAGAGTAGAATATGTCATTTATATACATTATGAAAGTAAGTTGCCTCAGAACCAATCACTGAGGCACTCCTGTGAAAAATATTTCACTGTCAGAGAGAGACTTATCGAAAAAAAAACACACTTTGGTCTTTCCTCAATATTTGGTTGGAAAAACGCATTTGCAAAACCCCTAATAACTAATAATACTTAGCTTTTCCCAAAATTTAACACATTTTCAACAAGATGGGGCTGAGCCCCATAACTCACTTCAGGTTAGTTATTTAAGGAATTAAAATGAATGTCTGTAAAAGACTATATATTTATATTATCATACCATGATACTAATCTACAAAATGTATCACAATATGTCACCGGAATACCTGAGTGAAAAAATTGAATGTCATGAAAATTATCACCGATATAATACGAGGACTATCCATAATATACATATTGGAGTCAAAAATTTAAAAAAATACTGAAAAAAATCCATATTTCATGCAGAAATGTTATCCCCAACAGCCTGGACAGAAATCGCTAATGGTGTATTTATGCAGCAGTCATAAGTTTTAAGTTATAAGGAAAAATATTCGTCAATGATTGGTTGGAATAAACGGACCAACCAATCATTGACGAATTTTCTTCCTTATGACTTAAAACTTATGACTTATGACTGCTGCATAAATCCACCATGAGAATGTACTACTCTAGGTTTGAAATAAAAAATCGCTTGCTGAGGGAATGACTAGAACCATTTTTTCCAAGATGTTTTATGTAATATTCTTAACGATTAACCTACATATTAATATGGTTTTGAAAGTGTCAAGTATAAGTGTTGTTTTATATTGTAATAGTATCTTGACTGTATTGTTAATATTTTATATTTATTTTATATTGTAGTGTCCTGACCTCATCCATGACTTTTATATAAATATTTTTAGATTTTATATATTTTTGGTTATGACACATTATTTTTGCAAATTTATGTACTGTTAGCAGTTCTGCTGAATGAAGGATTTATACATTAATTATTGGCCAGAAGTTTCACTCTGTTGTGAATGAAACACACCAGACAATATTGTGCAACTTACCCAAATAATCACTCAGGAATGTAGGTCCATATGATGATTATTATAACAATAATAATAGTAATGATCACTCATAAACACACGTAAATATCATCTACGTCACTCGTACGGTATAAACGAGACACCGGTGGTGCCTTATGCTCCGGGGCATATTGAGTCCGTTAACATCCTGTATACAATCAGCTCTGAATATCAACAAACATTATATCATCCATAATTATCCCGATAAGTATTCATCAAATGCATGCATCTTATAAAATACCCTGCAGTTCTGTGAGAAGTCTCGAAATATACGTTTCTGGTTCAGCTAATCATCTTCAACAGCTCTCCGCCATTCCCAGGTCTGTCCTGGCCTGATCGCAGTGCGTTACTTTTCACTTTATTCATCCTCCGGGACCACTGTCCCATACGTCGAATCTAAATTTCAGTCTCTTTTCACTCGAAACTTTCCCTAAGGGAACACTGATTTCGAATGCTTTCGCCCCAATTCCTGATAAAAGCCAATGGTTCACCTAAGCTATTCTAATTCGTTTAAATCTATCGGTTTCGAATGGGTCAAACACTGAAGTTGGTCTATAAATTTTTATTGAAAGTCAGCTTCTCCTCGAACCCGCCAAAAACTGAAAATACACCGAATTTCCAAGCTACCATCTGTTCTATTTTCACACTCAACTGATACTTGAAAATTCTTTGAAAATGTGTTGACACTTATAAGTTTCATTGATCTCAAACATTCATCATTGAAACTATGTTCGTTTTCTCTTTTCTCATATCCTGATGACAAGAAAACAAGAAAACAAGAACAAGAAAACCCAAAATGATCGAAATTCGTTTTTTATCATATCTCAAGAACCAGGATTGATATTTTCGATTTGTTTCCAACACTGGATGATGCTTCCAAATACGAAACTTTTTTTCTCATCAATCAACCTGCTAAGTAGTATGGTTTGGAATTATTTAATTTTTTTTTAGATTTTCGAGTTTAAAATTTCTAATAAATGTTTCGCTACAACATTTTTTCTATTCGGAGCCTAAAATGATGTCATTATGAAACCCAAAAACGTATCGAAATGGCTTCTAATTTGATAAGCATTTTAAATTTTTGCGAGATTGTTAACAATGGTAACATCAACTGACAGATGAACGTCAGAAAAAAGGGATAGGATTTTCAGATATTAAACAAAGAAGAAGAATAACCTTTGAATGTTGTGGTGTTATTTGTTGCCTTGGATGGTGCAGTTATTATAAACTTTGATTGTTACATGACTGGTTTCTCGGGCGTTTATAATTAAATTAGCTGGTGTTGATTGGACTGGGTTCACAAAATTATGCTCAGTGGTCTGATTGTTTGAAAAGTTATTTTGACTGCAGTGGGAGTGTGGTGAGGCATCGGATACTTCGAAATTGTGAAATTCCTTTTCGTCATCTGAACGATATTTTTTGGGCAACAAATCATTCTAAACCGTTTGAGCAATTACTCTCAATTCAGGAGGGGTGCAACTTGAGCACTGATATTTGCACTCAAAATTTAAATAATTTATGTGAACAAATGGATTACCCGACAGCATCCTTCAAATTTTAAATATTTTATCAATGTTACCAACCCGATATTTCTGATAATTTTTATTAATATTAAATCCAATTTTTTCTAATGAAAAACTACAAAAAAATAGTTTATAAAACACGTTTTATAAGACACATTAATTTAATCAGATCAAAACGTATCATTTGATCAAGATCGTGCTTGTTTTTACGATGCCAAAATATAGTACTGTTATCAGCAAAAACTGTAAAAGAACCTGATATCTGGATGTTCAATAGGTCATTTATGTATAATAAAAAGAGAATTGGTCCAAGTGTAGAACCTTGAGGTACTCCACAATTAATTTTCTTCAATTCTGAATACCCAGAATTCCTTACTATTTGATTTCGCTCGGACAAATAAGATTCAAACCATTTGAGAGTGATGTTCCTGAAACTGTAATGATGAAGCTTTGGAAAAATCACAAAACACTGCAGCCGTCACTTCCCCACCATTAATTCGCGAATATACCTTATATAAATGGACAACATTGCATCTCCTGCATTTTTAATTATCTGAAATCCAAATTGAAGGTTATCGATTAAATTATGACATCTCAAAAATTCCATAATTCTCGAATGAATCAGTCTTTCAATAATTTTTTGCTAAAATTGGTATGAGTGAAATAGAACGAAAGTTAGATGGATCATCAAAATCTCCACCTTTATATATTGGAATAACCAGAGACGTTTTCAGAAAAGATGGAAAATTGCCTAGCTATAGGGCTATAGGAGTGTACTTTCGAGAAAAATGAAACGGATCAAATCACCTGCCGGAACTTTATAGAGGGAAGTTGAGAAAAACTAAAAAACCCCGTAAAAATTGTGCAGATTTTCAGATAAAAAAAGCTGAGCAATAACGTTCTCGAGTTATTGATATAGTTCAAATTTCAAAGCGATATCTCCAAGGGTGCGGAAATGAGAGCGTTTCGCAGTGATCACGACATAGACAGACAGACAGTGTATTATTTTCTCTTCAGTAACTATGTGTCTAACTTCAAAGATAAAAAAATTAGAATCCCTCTGAGGAACAGTAGTATACTCTTTGAAAAATTCCCGTTTTTTGGAAAATCGCCCGGAAAAGTCTGTTAGCATTTTCCGATCTTTCTCAAAAAATATGCACTTGTGGAGGGCATATAGGAGTGTACTTTCGAGGAATATGAAACGGACCAAATCACTTACAGGAACTGTATCGAGGGAAGTTGAGAAAAACGAAAAAAAAAACCGTAAAAAATTTCCAGATTCTTCAATAAAAAAGAACTCCTCATAAAGTCGTGTATAACAAGTTTCGCATTTTTCAATTCCCGCGTAAACATTTTATAAGTTTTCAGAAAGTGGAGACATTCATCAGGAATAACATTACAAAACTATGTAATGAAACACTGATATTTTGGCATACACTGAATACTCCTAGTGTACACACATTCTTGATTATCTTTTACACTAAACTGTATGTTTAATTATAGTAACAAACCTCACCTTTCTCGGACACTTTCACTAACCCCCGTATTTTTTGTTACAGTATCCTCGAGCTAAGGAAAGAAAAAAGCAGGGATGCAGCAAGATCGAGGCGTGGAAAAGAAAATTTCGAATTCTACGAACTGGCCAAGATGCTTCCCCTGCCCGCGGCAATCACCTCTCAATTAGATAAGGCTAGCATTATAAGACTGACGATCTCATATCTCAAATTAAGGGACTTCTCAGGTCACGGCGAACCTCCGTGGAGCAGGGATGGTCCGCCTTCAAATAAAAGTTTGAAAGGTAAGCTTGTAATATTCATTTACCGTGGATATGTTTGATTCACACCAAAAATATTCAAACACCATACTATACCTACAGGGTGACCCAAGGTCAAACTGCCAAACGTTTGGGTTCGGGTTTTCATGCAATAATAATATTATTGTTTCATAAGCATGTGTTCTAACTTACTTCGTTTTCGAGATACAAGGCGTCAAAGTTCTTTGGCCTGCTAGCTTTCCTGACTTGACCCCTATGGATTTTTGTATAGGGTGCAATGATGACAAAAGTTTATGCTAAGCCCATCAACGATGAAGGTACTCTCCGGGAAAGAATTGTTGAAGCAGCAGCAGAGATCACACCGTGCAGCTGCAGATTCTGTAGTTTGCAGGTGCGAACTTTGAATTGAAAAAATGGTGTTCATTTTGAGCAAACTCCTTATGGAATTTGGGTCATGGTGGATTTTTTTGAATTTTTGGTATGATGTAGTCCATGTAATTCTCAACCAATTCTACCATTGCGCCAACCCAAAAAAATGAACAGTTTTGCGATAGGGGGCGTTTTTATCACCCCTTGCGCAGATTGGACTATTTATTTTTGAATCCGGTAACAATAATTTTACTTGTTTCATTGTTGCTAATGTTGCACAATGTTGAGCTGTTCTATAAAAAAAATCTTACCCCCCTTCTTCCCCCCAACTCCTAATACGAAATGCAAAAAGAATATTTCTTGAGTGCCTTTAAATGTATCGTCGAATGTTTAAATATGCCTGAATAAGGGAAATTGCAGTTTTTATGATTATCCCCCCTCCCCCAAAGGGCATAAAACGAAAAAATGTTGATGGATTTTTCTGAATTTTTAATATTGAATAGAAATTAGTTGGGAGACAAACCCCAAAAATTAATAGTTTTGATGCTAGGGGGCGTTGAAATCATACCTTGCTCAGAATAGACTATTCATTATTATAGGCCGAAACAATATCTCTACGTATTTTACTTTAGATTATGCTAAACAATTGTGTAATTTTTTATGAAAAAAACCTTAAACCTCCCCCTTACCACCAACCTCTATTTCAAATCACGAAAAAAATTTGTTCAGGCACCAACTCAAATTCAAATTGTTGATATCTAAAGTCACTCGAGAAATAATTTTTTGCGTATCGTAATAGGAGTTGGGGGAGAAGGGGAGGGGATTAGATTTTTTTTATAAAACAGCACAATATTGTGCAACATTAGCAAACAATGAAACAAGTGAAAATATTGCTACCGGATTCAAAAATAAATAGTCTAATCTGCGCAAAGGGTGATTTCAACGCCCCCTAGCAGCAAAACTGTCAATTTTTTTGGGTTGGTGCAATGGTACAGATCAACAAGCGTAAGGATGCCTCTGAGATGCGCAAACGATAGAAGGCGTGAGTAGATGTGCGACAAAGATCGACTACTGTTTAATAAGGCAGAGCGATTGAGCTCCTGCCCCACTTCAGGGTTTTGTCTACTGCTCAACCAATTCTCGCAGGCATCCTTACGCTTGTCGATCAGTAACATTGGTTGAGAATTACATGGACTACATCATACCAAAAATTCAAAAAACTCCACCGGGACCCAAATTCCATAAGGAGTTTGCGGGGTCCTTTGTCCTAGAATCAATTACTTAGAAACTTTTTTCGGGTTTTAAATAATTTCTCAAAAATTAAGCGAGATGCTAAAAAAATTAAACAGACAAAAAATTGTATCTCTAATTGCTCAATCCTGAAAAAATCGAACATACAATAACACAGCGGAGGACAATAATTTGTCCTAATATCAATAATAATGCCCTGATTACCGCAAATGAACATGCCAGGTTTTATTAAAATCAGCAAAAAGGTTTTTAAAGAACTGATAAAAACAAATTTTTACCAATGCTAAAAATGTTGAACACTGTGTATTTCGAAATCGAAGCAAGTTAGAACACATTCTATAGGAAAAAAAAGTTTATTTTTTACCTAAAAAACTGACCCTAAACGTTTGGCGGTTTAACCCTAGGTCACCCTGTATGATATATCCTCAAGGAACAGATTATAGAAAATTACTCAAGGTCACTATTCAAATGTCACTGGTTACAGCTTGGTCGCCATCACCTACATTCCCGTGACGTCACAGTTGCGCAACCTTGAATAACTATGTCCTTGGTCATCAATGCCTCTTCCAAAAATAGCGAAGAATATTTTATACCTAACAAAACATTTGAAACTTCAGTTGTTCAAATGGGATAGTCGAACAAAAACGTAGAATACACAAGTGAACCTTGACAGAGATTTCCTTCCCCTCCATCAGAGGATTAAATTAATTAAATTACGTTGGTAATTAATATTTACTAGACCACTCTTCAAGTTGGTACTGGTATTTTCACTTTGACATTTTAGTATTTAGGTAACACTTCCTAATTAATATTGACTAGACCACTCTTCAAGTTGGTACTGGTAGTTTCACCTTGACATTTGACATTTGACTTGACACATTCTGTCTTGTCCCCACCGCTTTTACAATAACCACATGGTCTGAGTTCTAACATGCTTTTCGTTAGTTCTTATGCAGAATAATTATGTTATTGTAATTTTAAACAATGTTTTTTACATATTTCGAAACTTCCTGTTGCCTGACATTTAAGTACTCACGTAATTTATTTTCCAAATTTCATAACCTCTTCCTTAAACTCAATTTCGGTCCTCTCAACTGAGTATTTACTTTCAGGAAGCACTGAAGATGACGAAAGTGCAATAAAGAGAATTTATACACTTTTATACAAAACTTCGCTTCATTTATTTAACAAGTGTATTCAGCTTCACGCATTTATTAAAAAACGTAGAGTTTATTCTGAAAAGTCCTTTCCCCTTAAATATCTACCTATATCCGAAAAAAGTCTGAAGTTTTAAAGAAATTCTGAGGAGTTCGTGAAGCAATTTTTCGTTCATCCCTACCTTTATATGATAGGAAATACGATTAAATCGGTTAATTAGTCACTAAAATAAACTACCCTTATGTGGAGGCTGATCCCAATTTTTTCAAAAAAGTACATTCTGAGAAATCATAATGTACTATTTCAAATAAATATCTCCACTGGCAACACTCGGTGAGCAAAGTTATTAAAAAATCACACTAATAAACTACCCTTATGTGGGTGCTGATCCCAATTCTTGCCATGGTGGCATAAAGAGTACGTTTTGATAAATCAGAATTTACAGTTTCAACGAATTATCTTCACTATGCTCCCGGTCGGCAAAGTTCTTCAAAAAATTACATGTTTAAACTACCCTTATGTAGGGGCTGATCTCAATTTTATCCATAGTAGCTCATAAAGTACATTCTGATAAAGCATAATTTACTGTTTCAATAAAATATCTTCACTAGAAACCATCGGTCGGCAAAGTTTTTTAAAACATCAAAAGAATAAACCACCCTTATGTGGGGGCTTATCCAAATTCTTGCCATGGTGGCATAAAAAGTACGTTTTGAGAAATCATAATTTATAGTTTCAAAGAAATATCTTCACTTTCAAAATTCCCGGTCAGCAACGTTCTTCAAAAAATTACATGAATAAACTACCCTTATGTAGGGGCTTATCTGAATTTTATCCATGGTAGCACATGAAGTATATTCACTAGAAATCATCGGTCAGCAAAGTTTTAAAAAACTAAACTACCCTTATGTGGGAGATAATCCCAATTTTTTCTACGGTGGCACAAAAAGTATATTCTTATCAAAAATAATTTTTTTACTGTTTCAATGAAATATCTTCACTGGAAATCCTCGGCCAGCAAAGTTTTTTAAAAAAATCACAGGAATGTACTACCCTTATGTGGGGCTGATCCGAATTTTTTCTATGATGTCACAAAAAGTACCTTTTGAGAAATTATGATCTGCTGTTCCAATGAAATATCTTCACTGGAAATCCCCGGTCAACAAAGTTTTTCGAAAAGTTACATGAATAAACTATACCCCCAAATAGGGGTGTATTTGAATTTTGAATATGGTGGCAAGAAGGCATTCTTTTATAGATATCTCTTTTGCATCCTTATTTCGATATTCGCTGTTCAAGTCTAATATCAACAACATATTGTATTTCAGTCAGCAAAGCATTTTTTGCCCTTTATGTTTCTTTTATAAAAACATTCATTTTCCACCTCATAGTACTGTCGTTATGTTGGTAACTGTTTGAGGTGGTTTCAACAGAAAACTTTGGATCAAAATAAAAAATCATAACCATAAAATGTACAGAAATCGTAGATGTCTATTTTTTTATTCCGAGCGATACAAACGTTACAGAAAAATTGTTAAGCTGAATATCAGGGATGATTACAAAAAATTCATTAAAGATTCAGAAGCAAGTATAATACGTGATCCACGCTAATTTTGGTCTTTCGTCAATAGTATATCTAATAAGAGTAGAAATAATCCCGGGTTGAATGTACTATAATAATGAATGTCTGTATCCTCTTCTATTGACATTGTCAATGGATTCGCTCCTTTCTTCAGTAGTGTGTATGCTAGACCCCAGAGGTAAATGATGTAACACACTTCAAGATTAAAGAAATCACCGTTGAACAAATAAAAAAATGCTGCCAAAAAATTGAAAAACAAACTTTCCTCTGGACCAGATAACATCCCAATGAAATTTGTGAGAAAGAACATTGATCTGTTTTCTTCTCCTATTTCCTTGATATGTGTTTTTTCAAAATTATTTGAAATAATTATTTCAGATGAAATCTATAATCATGTTCGTCATATGATATCTCAATTTCAGCATGGCTTTGTCAAAAACCGTATACACGAACTTTGGCAAAGCCTTCGATAAAATTCCCCCACACCAACAAATAGACAAGTTAAAAACTTTGGTGTCTCCTCTAAATTCCAACAATTAATGAAATCGTTCTCAACCGTGGAATATGAAGGTGTTAAATCCTTCTCATTTGTATCCACATCGGGAGTTCCGCAAGGCTCAAACCTGGGACCACTGTTGTTCCTTTTATTTGTCAATGACATTTGTCAATCTTTGAACTCAAAAATTCTCCTTTATACTGATGATTTCGAACATTACCGTGAGATCAATGATATTCGAGATTGTAAACTTTTACAAAAAGATTTATCATCAATAAATAATTGGCGTATAGAAAACAATTTACTCCTGAATTACACTAAGTGCAAGATAATGACTTTTTCTCGCATAAATGCTCCTCTTACTTTCGGTTACTGTGTATCAACTCAACAACTATCACGTGCTTCTGAATGCAAAGACTAAGGCGTGAGTTTTGACGAAAAGGTCAATTTTGTGAATCACATTATTGGCCAGGCCACTCGTAATTAGGGTTTCCTTATCAGGAATGGTAAAGAATTCCATTCCTTCGATGCTTTACGCAATGTCTATTATGCAAATGCAATGGTTAGAAGCAAGCTGGAATATCGTAGTGTCGTATGAACCCCAACTACACGAAATATGTGAATGCGTTGGAAGCTGTCTAGAAAAAGTTTTTAAAATTTGCTTTTTTGAGAAATATGTCATTTATCCAGAGAGGGGCTATGATTATAACCTATTTTTAGAAAAGTTTCTCATTAAGAAAGCAGAGAGAGATCGCAAATCTGATAATCTTGCTTTTCTACACAAACTCATTAACAATGGCATAGATTCTCCGAATCTTCTATTATTGATCGATTTTAATGTCCCAAGAATTGCCTCTAGACAAAATACCACTTTTCATTTAGCTGTTTCTAATTTGCGATACGACTATTACTGCCCTTTTTTCGAATATGTGTAGATACACAGCAATTTGCATTCTGTCAATGCTGATATATTTTTCTTGTCCTTGCATGCATTTTAAAAAGAAATTTCTAGGGTTATTCCAAATTGAAATTAAGTTTATAAATAATTATTAGCGTTAAGCGCATTTTTGTACAATACTCCTGTCATTGGGCTTTTAGCCTGTTGGTTGAATAATAATTAAATAAATTAAGTTTCGGCTACGGGGGTTATGAGATATCTTGATAAGAATTGAAAAATTAGACACGAATTTTAGATTCGAAGAAATATTTTTCTTTCTTAGTTTCTGAAAAAAGTCCTATCAGCTCGGTTTTCGAACACCAGTGGTGGTTTAGGTAGGAGTTCGTTCAGCGGGGAATTTCTGACGAAAAACAAACGTATGCGGAAAACGGAATTTGAGGAAGGGCGGAATCTAACCGCCCCCATCATCGTTTCAAGTTTAGGGCTGGCTGGGCCCGAACAATATGACATGTATGTTGATTGAAAGTGTGTCATCACACTAACTGCTCCCCGCTTGTTCCAGCCAACCCCTAACCCAACTCGAACATGTAAATCTAATCATGCACCCCTCGCTGGTAAATTTGTAAATCCAATTCTGTTCTGTCCCAGGCCGAGAGTGATAAAATTAGCTGTTGCTTATTGTAAACCAAACTTGGAAAATTTGCAGCCTTAATTCGCTAGTTGTGGCGAGGGGTTGTTCTAAGTGAAATAATTATGTAGAATTAGACCGAGCTTGAACAATCTTATACTTGCGCCCGACTAATGAATTGACATTGATCTAGAGGGTTGGCAAGAGGTTTTGTTTCAATACTCAAATGGAATTTGCTTTTCGTTTTGACTAACTTCGTCAAATAAATTAGATAATTTATACCATATTCATTTCGTTGGGGACGCGATATATTTGTTTTAAATTTGCAGATGAAGTTCGTCACGGAGATTAGTGACCGTTTATTTTTAATCGACAACATTAAACATACAAAACTTGACGGAAATAGCATCCTTGCGAATTCAAGATCAGTCAGTAACTTTACTTTAAGATTTTTGGTTCCACAAATTGTGTGGTTTGGCAAGTTCGTCAGTCTTACTGCATTTCCCCCGATATGTCATTCAGTCCAAATAGGGTTGCTCCAGTCAGTAATAGATTCAGTATAATCATGAAAAATTTGTTGAGTGTTTGAATTGTTAACAAGTAGATCACAGAACACAATATAAGTTCGTGTAAGAACTGTTGTATTGAATCATTGAATAGTTGGTATATGAATGTTCATTTTAATGGTTAGGCAATGAATTTGTATTTTGTGGTGTCATTATCAATTACCACAAACTAATTATTGTCAGATTGTCACTCATCTGTCATCAAAACTATAATTTTTTATCAAAACTGTCATCTGTCATCAAAGCTGTCAGATACATCCGACTATTCCATGTTATAAACACATCTGTTGGTCAATAAAAGTTTATTTATTTAAATATTGACCAATTTTAAATTTTCCTACGCAGATCGTGTTTTCAATATAATAGGGGAGTTCCACATAAGTTGCTTAAATGAAACCTTCTAAACATCCACCGCTCCAATTCCAATTGTTTATTTTATTCAGTCCTTCAACCAACTTTACTGCCATGATTTTCAAAATGACTTGTAGAGCTATCCAAAGACTTTACTGGCACAACATGCACAGCAAAATCTTCAACCAAACCATTCTGCACGCGGAAATCTATCCTTCCTAGTGAAGTGGAATCTTCTAGAGGGATCAATTCGGCTGTTGCTTGAAAAAGTTGAATGGAACAATTCGAAATAACACTTGAATTTGGGTTTGAATTTGGATATGGCCATCACATGTCTGATGACATATGTTCAGTGTTTACAAAGTAACATTGCATCGTTGTATCAGACACATTATCAGTAACGAATTCGTTTCTGTTTAGATACTTTAATGACCGTTACAAAGTAATACATGAAATGAATCAACAATAACGTACTAGTTAATTTCAGAAACCATACTTGTTTGTAGAACGACATGTTCTTGATTGTTCTTAATATTCTTAGAGTAATCATGGTCTTTGGATTCACCAACGATTGGAAATAATTTTTGACGTTTTGCCTCTGTTGTCATAAGTAATCTTTTGCAACTGACTTGAATTCAATTAATTCATTAATCAAATTAATTCGAATTCAAGTAGTATTCACTGAGAAAACGTCATGTTTACAAACACCAAATTTGTACTCTTGGTATGATCACCGCTCAATAGTTCTTCAAATGCCTTAATGTCTTCCCAAGTGTTGGATGGATACAAATTCGACAAGGCCTGAACATCCTCATATTTGAAAATGTGTCTCCTGAACTTTTATGTTTATCCTGCCTCTATTTTTTCCAGTATTTGGTGGAAGTCAACCATATATTATTCAAGTTGACTTCTGCCAGACAACAGTTTTGAATTCATTTAACAAGAATGTGTTAACTTCTCCTGAAACAAAAATCACCAAGTATTAAACTAAAAACCTGCTGTGGAACAATTTTGATTGGCCGTACCTAATATTCCAACACATATTATAATGATCTCAATGTTGATACTAAGGTCAATGTTATCAACAATAGGTACCTATTCCTGGGCGTATATGGAATATCTGAAAAACTGTTTTATCGTTTCTGAAACTCCTGCCTTTTCTGGATTATTCCTGAAAGCCACAGTTACATCATTCTTTTCTACATCCTTTTGTGCATCTCCTTCAGATTTGTTTGTTTCGAAGACTTCTGATGTTGGAGTGGATGAAGCCATAGGTACTTCAGCATTATCATCAGACTCAAAGACAACAGGCAAATCATTTTTGTTTATGTTATTCCGCCTCTACATTTTACTCAATATAGACTTCAGTTGACCGGCAAATGTTTCCACAATTTTGGAATTATGAGTAGACATATATCTTGACCAAGAAATGGAAGCTTTCTGATTATCATTCATGATAACCATATCGTTTTGTGAAGGATCATTCTCTGAACTCTTTTTGTTTGAATCTTCGTGTAAGCCTACCAGGAGGTGTCTTAGAAATTCTTCCGAATCTGCTGGGACGTTATGATTAAAGGAAGGAGCAAAATTTCTGAATAGATGGACGAAATATGAAGTATTAACCATTTTCCGAGAAGAATCAGGACTCCAGATATTCTTCATCAAATATATGAAAGATTTCACTAGATTTCCTTTCATTCTTGATGTAGCAGTATTTAAATCCTCTATACAAAACTAATTCTAGAAAAATTCCAACAAAACCTTGGTGTTCGAAAGACACTGGATCATGCTATTCATAAAACAGGTATTCCCTACATTCAATCCTCTTAGGCCAAATGTAGAAATGGAGTTCATTGTTCCTGTAAATCAAAGAAAATCAAAGAAACTGATTTTTTGAAAGGTACTGGGTGATTATTTTTGATAACTGCTATGTATCGCGAGGGAAAATTTGGACGATAAAATATTTCATCCAGTGGATGAGATGGAGGAATTGTGCCCATTACAGAAGAAGCATTGCCCCTTTGAATTTCTATACTAATTCCTTGTGTCAGAAATGATGTTGAACGTTTATCTTTTGTAGTGCGTCCCAATCTACTTCCAATAAAAGACAGAGATTCATGGCCAGACACCAAATGTTCGACAGCTATTGGATGGAAAGTATAATTATGTTCAAGGTTTTGATATTTCCTCCTTGTCAATTTTTCGCTGGATTATGTTCAAAAAAATAGGCTTGCAATTTGAAAAAATATATTACGTCATCACCAGTAAACCACGAGAGGTATGAACCTGAAATGAATTCACAGAAAACTGTATTCATTCCATACAGTCGCCCAATATTATTGAAACAAAAAATTGTTCCATGATTCAGGCGCTCTAAGCAAAAACAAAACTTTGCTGAGATGAAGTAGGCGATATAAAGAAATGCAGGAAAATGGCAAGTGTGATTCATCTTAGGAAATTTTGAACTGATTATCCAAGTAACAACAGTTAACAACTATAGGAATATACAGGGTGTTATGTAATAAGTGTCCGATATTGAACAGGACGATTCCTCAGTTATTTATATGGTAAAGAGTTCATATAAACATGGGTCCGCAAGGCCTTCAGTTTTGAGATAGAGGGTGTTGAAAATTTATTTTCATTTTGGTATTTCGTGAATTAATTTTGAAATAATGTCTATATTTGAACAAAAATTGGTATTTGGGGACTTTTCAATATGAGAAATTCAAATTTGATCTCTGTTTGGCACTTTATTGTAGGGGACGCCACCTACAGGTCTTTGTCTCTTTTGGGGAGTCACAACTTTTTCGTGCATGTATGTATCACATTTTCTAGAAAAAAAAACATATTCCACAATCATTTTTACGTGAAAAAGGAATACTTGTCAAAAGTCGCTACAAGCAGTCGTTTTCGAGATATTTTAATTTAAATTAATCGATGTATGCGTTTGTCCAAAAATTAAAAAAAAAAGATTTTGTTTTTATATTTAACCCAGAAACATTTCAAAAGCTAATTCCTAATAAACCATAAATAACGGAACACTAAATATTAATCTAATTCAAAATTACAATAAATGTTCGAAATGTCCACTTCCTGCCTGTATGCACGCATCCAATCTTCTTCTCATTGATTCTCGCACTCTTTGGAAAATTCATGGAGTATCTTGAATCGATCTGCATGCGTTAATTATTCGATTTCTTAATTTTTCTCTATTTTGGATAGGTGTCTGGTAAATTAAGGATTTTAGATGTCCCCACAGGAAAAAATTTAAACTATTAACGGAAAGTCACGAGGGAGGAGTGCCTGAACTCTCTGAATATGGTAGGGATATAACAAATTATCAATTAAAATTTTCCTTACCAGAACATGAGAAATGTTCAACGTCAGCGCTATTTTCCTGGAGCTTGTTTCCGGGTGTTCTCCTACCAGATTAAGAACTGCTTCCTCGGTTGCTGGGGTTCTTACCGTCCGATGTGCACCCGACAGATGACTAGCTTTCTCAAAACTTCCTGTTTCCCTTAACCGAGTGTGAATTCTTGAAAAGGTTTTTGAAGTAGGAGTTGTGCGGTTCGGATAACGCTCCTGATATAAACGTCTAGTCTCGTATGCATTTCCGTTAGCGAGTCCGTATGTAAAATGTATGTCAGCATACTCTGCATTGGTGAAGTTTACCATTTTCAATAAAATAATCACACTAGTAACAAATAAAACTATTTAACTATGCGTCAAGATATAATTTTTGAAATGACAGCACAAAAAAAACATTGGAATAAACTTACTAACCTACTTGATTATTTAATTTTCAAAGAGTTCGCGAATCAATGAGAAGGCGATTGGATGCATCGGTTAATTTAAATTAAAATATCTCGAAAACGGCTGCTTGTAGCGTCTTTTGACAAGTATTCCTTTTTCACGTAAAAATGATAGTGGAATATGTTTTTTTTTCTAGAAAATTTGATACATACATGCACGAAAAAGTTGTGACTCCCCAAAAGAGACAAAGACCTGTAGGTGGCGCCCCCTACAATAAAGTGCCAAACAGAGATCAAATTTGAATTTCTCATATTGAAAAGTCCCCAAATACCAATTTTCGTTCAAATATAGTCATTATTTCAAAATTTATTCACGAAAAACCAAAATAAAAATAAATTTTCAACACCCTCTATCTCAAAACTGAAGGCCTTGCGGACCCATGTTTATATGAACTTTTTACCTTATAAATAACTGAGGAATCGTCCTGTTAAATAGCTGACACTTATCACACTTATTACATACACTGTCGACAGGTTATTCTCCTTTCCTTCATGAACTCAGACATTTTCACCACCCAGTGTATTCGGCGGTGATGAGCCAAACCGAGGGTCCGTAATTGAATTATCTAACAAAGAATACTGACCAGTGACCATAGTGGTCTGCGGCCATGGCTGCAGGAATTGTTAAATCGCAGGCCCGGCGTTTGTGGCAGCATGGAATGAGGCGGAAACCCGAAATGTCCCGAAAGATGATTTCTGGGACTCACTCCCCAATATTGTTCTAATGAAAAGATGCTGTTTCTAACGGCACCTTACGCGAGATCAAATCAATAGATTAATATATATCCCCTGGGGTACAACTTGCTGTATACGGTGTTGGGAAAATGAAACGGTGACAAGATGTGTATTAATTTTAACAGTGCAAATATATTGGCTTTGAAGAAATTGCTGTTCTCACATAATCAGCTTGTAGAGCTTCAACATATTATTTCACTCAATTCACAATTAAATAATTAGAAAAATCTATACCGCCTTATTGAGACAAGTTTAATTAACACATTTGTTAGCATACCAACATTTCTGGCATCAGGACTGATGAGAATTAAAGTTTTCGCTTACACATACAAGAGTTGGCACTTTCTAAATTCAGGAGATATCTTGATAATACCGGTGATACTCTAAAATCACTTAATTTGTGCCGTATACCTGCATCAGAGTGCCTTCGTCCAGTAAAAAGGAAGTTCAATATTGAATTGGTTGGAAACGATTTCATCAAAGTTCTATATTGAATGTTTACATGTATCAGTGAAAAAGTTATTGGATTTTCTTGGGTTGGCTTTGGTTAGTGACCCTTTCACAAAAGACCAAAATGAACGAGACCTATTAGAGCATTCAAGGAGCCCAATCATATTCTGGCATTGTTGGCCTCTTTTGAATCTTCAGTTGTTTCCTTGCATATATTTCTTGCATCATCATATGATGTTCTAGTCTTAGAGCTGGAATTTTTCGCCATCAATGATCCGCTACTTTTTTGGATGCGACAGCTACGGACCATTTTTTTGTTGAACCAGGCTTCATCAGACCAGGCTCTATCATACATCATATTCATATTATTTGGCTGAGTTCCTCCATTTTCTTCTGCAAGTGTCTGAATCAAAACACTACCCACTCAACACTAAATGTCACACATATTTCTAATTTAGAAGTCGATAATGAATTCACATGTATGATTCTGTGGGTCATAATTGTGGATAACAATTCAAAGAAAATTAATTTTCTGAATCACTGTTACTTGCCCGAGAGTTGTGACTTTTCCATTAATAATATCCTTGGTTGTTCCTAAATGGTTTTTTGTAATAATGTTGTTTCTTCTTTTGGTTCAGACAGATCTCAATAATAATAAAAAAGTTAACTGAATCTGCAATCATTTTAATGAACGGATTTATTTCAGAACTTCAATTTTCAAATATGATTTGTAACATGATCGATGCTTGATGTAACACACCAAATTTTTCATACATGAACTCACATAGCAAGGTGTGAAATGGACAGGAAAACGAGATGAGCTTTAAATAATGTACAGTTATTACGAGTGAAACTTCACACATTTCAAAAATTAAACCGACCTGCCAATTGAGATTCTTTTAGAACTTCATAACCATATACCATTCAATTGTTCTGCATTCATTTTGTAAATGACCGATATGACACTCCCGAGCATTATGTATCAAATTTCCTGTTGAATCCAATCACTGCTACATCAATATTTTGCAGCCTGAATGAATATGAAATATGAAAATTCAAGAATAAAACAAAAAGCTCACCATGTTTCAAAATGAATGAAAATAATATCTCATTTTTATTATCCCAACGAATGAATTATGGTTCATATGGAATGGGGTGCTAGAACACAAATACGGAATATTTACTTTTTATAAACAAAACATTGAATAAACTTTCCAGTTAAACCAAAGTCATAAAAATCTAACAATTCTGTGGCAAATGGATTCTCCGATGCCAAATCTCTCTTTCACACACACACACACACATAAAAATCTAAAATATAATACCTACCAGTACTCTGGACAGCATCAGCATTTTCATCCTGTCGGAATCAGTAGGTATACCTATCATGTAAATGCCGAATTTTGTAAATCATTAAATTCATCTTTCTACTTACCGTTCCTATACTTGAATGGATTATAAACGTTCTTTGTAGAAAATCTTGGGTCATGTTAAGAAATACCCTTGAATTAACTATTGAAATAAAAAGAATCAGTCACTAACGAGAAGAAAATTTTGAACGATTCAACTCATTATGTTACCACAATAATCAAGAAAGTAACATCGTCTAGATAGTTAACTGGGTGTTTCAAACGAGAGATGGCCAGATTTATTTCTGTAATATAATCTTTCTGCATATAGTAGACGATCTGGGTGTTTCACAAACACTTTATTGAAATGATGCCATGGGATACAAAAGGTGTGGTTGCTTTGAAGCTGGTAAACAGGCATACAAATAGACAAACTGATGTATTTCCAATAATTAGAAAAAATTATTGCTGGAAAAATTCATACTCTTCTTTTTTTCCAGCTGGAAGGAGTCGGACGCAGGGAGGTTTAGCTATGGATATTTTCGAACAACATCAGGGGACACATATATTACAGGTTTGTATTTGTTTTCTTAATCATTTTTTCAGAATCGAGATGCTGAACATATTTCAAAGAGACCACTTCTTTGAAAATGTTCATTGTCTAAATTGTAATAAAAATTTATTTGATAAGGAAACCCCTATCCATGAATATACGTACGTTTCCACTAAAATTTGTTTGCAAAAGGACTATTCATGGCATGGATTTAACTTTTCTAAGCCCCCTCTATGCGTCGGAAGATTCAACTAAGATAGTTTGTTCAAAAGGTCTCTAAATTATCTTTGAAACTGTGTATATTTGTGGGATTCCTGTTGATAACTGTCAGAAATTGATTCTATGTTTTCTTTTTCAGTCCTTGGATGGATTTGCACTGGCTGTGGCTTCAGATGGGCGATTTTTATACATTTCAGAAACAGTATCGATATACCTAGGACTTTCACAGGTTAGTGAACCAAACAAATTTCATTTTACATAAACCCACTTGAATATCAAATTCTCCAACTGAAAAAGTTATAAACTTTGTAACTGGAGTCTACAGAAAACAATAAAACGTGCATTCAATTCAGATCAAGCATCTACTTAACAGAAATTCCAATTCGGTGTGGATCCAAAATACTAATTGTTGAATACCAGATCAACAGTGTACATTGTACGAACATTGTTGAAAGTAATCATTTATTTATTAGAGAAACTCATCACATGAAGAGAATATGGAAAGTCTACCTAATTCCCCGCTAGTAAAGAGTACACTAAAGAACTTAGTATGCAAGGCTGAGGACAGACACGAAAGTTGAATGAAATAATAAAAATTCAAAATGGATATGCTAGTTAGGAAATCATTATTCACAAATCTAGTACAGTTATGTAACCTACAATGCGCTATTGAATTGGAAAATCAGTCAACAAAATTCTGAATACACATTGTTTTTCATTAAAAGACAACACCCTATAATTTTTCAACTAAACGAGTTCATAGAATTATATGAAAACGTAATGGTATTCTCTGAATGCTTTATATTTCCCTCCAGATTCTGTTTTGATATCCATTATATGAGGTCAAACTTCAAACTACTATTAATTTGTGAGCCTGGGAATTTTGAAACGGTAAAGTAATCTGTTGAGACTCTACTGCTCCTGTTCTAAAACCCACTTGAATGTATATGAACAGGTTGGTTTTCGAATTATTCAGTTTCAGCATATTAACATCACACCAACTTTTTTTTAATATCTTCAGGAATGGGTTGGAGTAGAGCAGTACGATTTTCATTGTGCCTATAAACTGTAGTGTCGTCTGCAAGCAATATAAAGTTTCCAGAGATATCAAAGCTAGCCATTAACATATATTAAAAAAATAGGCCCTAACACTGGCCCTTGGGGGACTTCACGTACAATTGTTTTTTTTTAGAACTATTATCACTCAATAATATTCTTCCATTTCGGCCTATAAGGTATGATCTGAACCATTCTAGAGCTGTACTTCGGAAAACATAATGAAAAAGCTTCTTCGGGCATTCACGTTTTGATTTATTTGCAATGCTGAAATGTGTTTGTTAGAAAATAAATATATCGAAATGCAAAATAAAAAATATTGCTACAACTCAAAATTTTATATATTTGCAAAAACAGTTTTTACCCAAACGGCGCCTCATATGTGAGTAAGCCAAGTAATATATATATATATATATATACTAGTCAGCAAACAAGACTACCTTTTTCTATATATATATATATATATATATATATATATATATATATATATATATATATTAATCCTTTATTTAGTTTAAGACTAATGTACATGTATAAATAAATACAATAAAATATAAGTCACTTAATTAGATAAAAATACAATAAAAATATATTCAGAATAGGTACATCGATAACAAACAGATAGCAAGAAACATATCAGTCAACAAATAAAATAAAAGAACGATAAATAAATATCAAAGTCAAGGCTTGCACTCATTCAGCATGATGTTCTTTAATTTTACTTTAAATATAGGTAGCGACCGTGTGTTTTTCAGGTCATCCAGGAAGTCATTAAAATTACTCAATCCTTTGAAAAAAACTGAATTTTGTGATTTCATTGTTTTAACAGGCTCAATGAATATATTATTTCTCGATCGGGTGTTATAATCATGGTGTTCAGAAACAAAAGATATTTTTTCCCTCAGATAAGTTGGGGCGTCACCTGTTCTTATTTTGAATATGAAAATCATGGTTTGATAGAATAACATTTTATCTACTGGTAGCCACTTCAATAAACTCAACATTTCATTAATAGGTGTTCGTTTAGAACAAGATAATATTGTTCTCATTACTCGATTCTTTAGTTTTTGTAAGCGGCCTATTTCATTTTGTTGTAGCAAATATAGAATGGTGGAGCAGTAGTTGAAGTGAGGAAGTATCGGTGTGTTGTATATAATAGTTTTTGACCATTCGTATAAATAATTAATTTTGAATGAAATTGTTTTAATTATATAATTCTCATGATTTTTGAATTTTAATTCTCGATCAATAATGATTCCTAAATATTTAAAAGTATCCACTACTTCAATTGAAATATCATTTATTTTTATTTCACAATCATATTCTCGAAACTTATTATATTCTTTGTTATTACCCATCATCATGAATATAGTTTTGCTTGTATTTATCTTAAGTTTGTTTGCGCAACACCATTTGTAAACATTTCCCAAAGTTTCATTCACGGTCTCTACCACTGCCAAGATATCTGTACTAGAGAAGTGAATCAGAGCGTCATCTGCAAATAAGTGCACCGAGCACCTTCCAACATTTTCCACAACATCGTCAATGTATATAAGAAATAGTAACGGGCCAAGTACACTACCCTGGGGGACTCCCTGTTCATTCAATATTTCATCAGATAAAATATTATTCAATTTAAGTTTTTGTTTTCTGTTCTCTAGGTAATCTACAAGCCATGCTAATGCATTTCCAATAATACCAATGCTTTCTAATTTCATTACCAGTCTATTCCTGTCCACAGTTTCAAAAGCTCTTTGAAGGTCTAGAAAGATTACACCTGTCATGAGATTATCTTCCCAGTTTCTTCTAAAATCATCCAGAACACATTGTATGACTGTCTCACAACTGTGACCACTCCGAAAACACTATTTATCACTCTGTTCTGCTCTACGAAGTCCACAATTTGCTCATATGCAGCCTTCTCTAAGACTTTTTCTATAATGGGTAACATATTAATTGGTCTCAGGTCACTAGCTTTGGTAGAGTTTTACTTTACTTTACTTTGTGGATACTTTAATATTATTGGGAACCCTACAGGTTTCAAAGGATGAATTGATTAGATTTAACAGAGGTTGTGCAATATTACAAAAACAGTTCTTGAGGAAAAGGGTGTCTACATCATCTGGGCTACCTTTATTTGGCAGAGAGAGAATAATTGTCTCTAATTTTTTATAGTCAATTAACATGAAGCAGTCAAGAACATGTTCTCTGTATCTACGCAGAATTGGAAAATCAGGGCCCGCATTGTCTATTTTATTACTGATTTGTTGTATACTTTCTACATAGTACTTATTCAAAGCATTAGGCATTGCATGTATGTCTTTTATTATTACATCATCGTCAATTTCAATTTCTCTCAAGGTATTATCAATTATTTTCTTAGGAACACATAATTTCAAGATTTTCCACATTTCTACAGCATTGCCTTTATTTTCTGATATTTTACTTTCAAAATAATTACGCTTTTCCTCTCTCATGATTTTCACCGCTATATTCCTGTTTTGTTTATAAGTTTCCCAGTTTTCTTGATTTCTGTGTGTTACGAACTTTTTATAATTGTTATCTCGATTTCTTGTTACCTCTTTCACACGCTCTGTCCACCATTCCCTGTATTTAGGATATATCTTAATTTCTTTTTTGGGGGCAATTTCATTGAGAATATTGATCATTACTAAAAAGAATCTTTGAACTTTCTCATCAATGTCATGTATTCTGATGTCCCAATTTATTTCACTAAGTCTTTGGTTTATTAGGTCATAGTTAATATTTACCCTGCTGTGAATTTGTACTGCCATTGATTATCTAGAAAGCCCTATTAACTTTACTACGATAATGTTGTGATCAGTTATTTGAGTCAAGCTGTCAAAACAAAACTTCATTTGAGATATTGTGAAGTATGGTTTATTAAGTTTTTTAAAGACACTGTCTATGTGGTAATTCCAGGTGAGCCGACCATCTTTATAAGGCCTACCGTATTCGGAATAGAGCGCCTTAGATAGAAATTCACTGTCATTGTTTTATTCACGTTTAGTATTAACGAATTACGTTGGCACCAGTGTCCAAATCCACCAACAACTGATTATATATAGGTGCCCATAACAGTCAGAATATCATAATTTTGAAAAATATCTCTCCACAAATCTCTCCTACTCAATTTCGAAATTATTCTGATGGAATATTGATTCCTTGATGTAACCACAAGAAGTTATTCGAAAAATCCTATGGAGCTAACACGTACTTTCGATCTTTAGGTCTCCATACATTTGAGGAGAGTAACATTTTCCAAGACATATTCATACTGTACTAATGCTGGGTAAAAAAGTTAATGTATAATTTAATAATGTTGATTGCGGAATACTAAAACTCATTGTACCACTTGTATTTTTTATAATTCACCCATAAAATCCCGCTTCTCCAGACAACAGACTATATTCTGAAGACAACTGATCTGGAATCAGATTATTCTGGATGTTCATCCATTTATTGACAGGTGATTCTTTCGCAAATTCCCAGAGGTGAAAATATGAACTGTTCGATTATAGGTGGTTGTCCTAAGTGACATGTGCGTTTTCTTCTAAGGTCGGCCATTTTCCCTGCAGTTGCAAATACCCTATTGATTATGGGCCCCGCCAGTCCCATTATAAATGGCAGGCACGCTGCTGCAGAGGACTACGTGAGAAGCATTCTCCATCGAGGCGGTTGCTTCGGAGGCGGCGAACGGATAAAATGTACCGGGTGTCAATTTCAGAACTATCACTGCTTTTAACTTTTCCAACAGAACAGTTCACTTTGAAATACTTTGGATAATATAGCCAGGGGTCAGAGGAGTGTATTTGTTCAAATAAATATGCATTCATCTCAACCCCTTGTCCTCCAAGGGGGTTTCAAAATTACTTACCTACCTAAAATTGGATTTTTTTTTCTTGCTGATATCTGATTCGTTTGGAAAGTTATCCAAAGATTGTTCACACTTTGTCGAAGAAATCCATTCAGAGCTGTCTGTTTACGTAGGTACATCGAAATGTTGTAAGGAGTTGATTTCATTGAAAATATGAACAGGATGCTCATAAAGTCAGTTGTGGAATCATCTGCGACTGAAAGTTGGAATTTAGTCGCTGTTTTCCATGGTACAAGATAACATCCCTTGGAAGGGAGTCATGTTTTAAAGAAAAACATTCTCAATTGAAAATTGAATCAATACATGACACCTCTGGAAATGGAAAACCCTACGATAAAATTGAAGTTACTTTTTTGTAATATCTAACAGAAAACAACCACTTCCCCGGCAAAAGCCACGCTGGACATTGAACTACATCTGATAGATATTGAGAAAGACCCTATATAACTTGAGAGAAAAAATCTGAAAGTGAAAATTTGCATTTTCATTCAGATAGTTGATTATTTATTAAATGTCCAGTTTCCATTGGAGATTCTTATCTATGAATGAGATAAGGGAGAATGTTATTCAGAAGTATCACTCACAGAAAATCGATCATTCCATTGATGCGTGAATTGCACCTCTTTCGCTAGGCCTCCAATACATTTTGGTCGACAAAAATCTATTTCACTCTTCTAAGATCATCAGGGAGGTTGGAAGAATTGGAAAACATACTCTTCAGTAGCAATTTCACACTGTAATGAGGAATTGTTGGACTATTTCTTGTGCGGTGAAACTTTGAAAATATTTTTCTGACATAAAACCTGTCATGGGTATGGCATGTTGATTTCATTGAAAATATGAACAGTATAGTATGTTCATAAAGTCAGTTGTGGAATCATCTGCGACTGAAAGTTGGAATTTCGTCGCTGTTTTCCATCAATACATGACTCCTCTCGAAATGGAAAACCCTACGATAAAATTGAAGTTACTTTTTTTGTATTGATTCAATTTTCAATTAAGAATGTTTCTCTTCAAAAGTTGTAAGGAGTGTTGTATAACGTTGGCCACCCTCTACTTAAATTTTTTCTAATACGTGCCAATATTCTTTAGTTTCTTCACAAGATTAGGTCGAATATTACGAAGTCAGGTGATTTTATTGAAAATATAAGGGATGTTCATAAAATCAGATGTGGAATCATCTGCGACCGAAAGACAAAATTTAGTCGCAATTTTCCTTCATTCTAGATAATCTCTTGAAAGGATGAAAGTTGTGGAAAAGGGAAACATTCTCAATTGAAAGTTGAAACAAACATGACTCCTCTCGAAATGGAAAAAAATAAGATAAAGATGAAGTTATTCTTTTGTAATATCTAGGTAACAGAAAACAACTACTTCTTGGCTAAAAAAAAATACTTAATTTTTATCGTATGTTTTTTTTCCAGTTCATGTTTGTTTCAATTTTCAATTGAGAATGTTTCCTTTTTCAACAATTACGAAGATATTCAATGTCATTAAAAGTTTCAAAAATAGTTATTGGTCATCAGTAGGAACGTCCCTAAAATTTAATATGTTTCAAAAATATCTTTGATTCTATACGTGATAAAGAATTTGAACAACACTACGCTTCTGTCCAGTCACCACATTGAATAGGCAAATTGAAGGCCTTCCTTTTTT
The DNA here is from genome assembly GCA_944452925.2 of Chrysolina oricalcia. Classification (NCBI taxonomy): domain Eukaryota; kingdom Metazoa; phylum Arthropoda; class Insecta; order Coleoptera; family Chrysomelidae; genus Chrysolina; species Chrysolina oricalcia. Next base: position 5,648,884 of record OX101809.2, on the reverse strand, counting down.
ACGCACAAAATAATTGTTTTTTTATTCTCAATAGATCTCATGAGCAATGTTGCAAAATAGTTTAAAATTGTGGAAAATGGGTGGAAAAAGTTTTTTTTTTCATTGTCCTCCCCCACACGAAGTCGAGGATAGTGAGATCTGGAGAGCTAGCAGATACCTACATTTTTCAACATTATCGTTACTACAATGAAGCTTTGTCAATAAGTTTATCATTAACTTCCGACAATAAAGCATATTTTGACTTTGACTTTATATGTCATCTAGTTTGTCCACTATTCGAAATCCATTTAAAGCCTCTTTATAGTTTCGAAATATTTATTCAACGCTGTTTTCAATTAGCGATCGTATGAAGATGAACGTTTCCAATATTTTATTATCCAACATATTCATGCCAATCGTCTAACCTTTCTGCAATACATTTTTAGGACCTAGCAAGTTGAAAATTCTAATTGAAAATGCAACAGTTGGTAGATTGAGTTTCGTCAAACCTTAAAAAGTTTTCATAAATTAGGCGTTATCTTTCAATTTCTGTAAACTCCAGTTGAAAAAATTATTGTGTCCCCAGATCTCAATATAGGCCAAACAATTATGTAAAGTATTTTGATTCGAATAATCAGATATTCCAAAAAATGTCCAATAACATTGTTAAGTAGTTCAAGAAATAGAAACTTCCCAAACACCAATATCACGTTCGCGTCTTCGACACGCGTTTTGCCAACTAATTTAGCATCTTCAGGAGCTGATGCTTACTAGTCGTACCCAGTTTACTCTAATTGTTCACCAAATTTTTCAATTTTATCTGGTCCACATTAATTTTATACCATGACATAATTTCTTGGAAATCAATGATTAATGACTTAATTATAAAGAGGAGAAACCTTAATTGATGTACTATGAACTTGAACAATGGAATAGGTCTCTTATCCGCATCCTCACTATTTTTACATTTCAACAAAAACTCGATTTTTCTGGTTACGAAAATCTGATATTCTAGTTCAAATCAATCAATCAATCAAAATATCCTTCATTGTCTGTAGATTTACATCTTATTGACAAAGTCATGTAAAAATACAAATAAAATAAAATTAAGGATATATAACACACATTTCACATAACAAATAATGTATTTCATGAAAATAGAGTATTTTTCGTTTTAATTCCGAGAGATCCAACCTTTGACAGCTGTTTCGTGGTAACCCACTCACCAGAAAGGATTTATGGAGCTCTCGAAATCAAAACGAATCCACTCAAGAATTAGTACCGTGAAGGTAAGACAGATATAACAGAAAGTTACTTATGACATCTACAGTCACTAGTTGAAAATTAATTTGACTTAGGATTCCTTGGTTCGTGTCAAATTAAGTTTCAACTACTGACTGTAGATGTCATAAGTAACTTTCAATTAATGTTCAGTTAGAAAACAACATATTTTTAAAGTAGATTAAAAATTTAAATTAAAGGATCACTCATGTTTTTATTGAGGTAATCGTGGACATCATAAAATACTTCTTCTATCAGAATATGTTTCACCGATTTTCTGAATAAAGTGATGGAATCAATGATATTGACACTTGCTGGAAGATGGTTGTACAATTTAGCAGCATTGTAAATTATTGAACTTTTTATCAAGTTGGAAGATTTTAAGTTGTTATTTTGGCGGATGGGTCCAAGAATTGTGTCAAACGTTGATTTGTTTTTATGTACCAGACATACGGTTTCAAGAATAAAGAGAGATGAAATCGTGAGGAGTTTTTGCTTTTTGAATAACTCTTTTCAGGTCGAAATTCAACTCCGCAAATATAGCGAACAACACGTTTCTGAAGAGTAAAAATCATGTTGAAACGCTGTTTGTTGCATAGTTGGATAGTTGGACCCACATACTTTTTCTCGCAGCCAATTTTATAAATCCCAATATTCATTTTTATTCTATCTTATCTTTGGAAATACCCAAGATTTGTTGTAGTTTATACGAAGTTTTTATACCACCTTCATATTGAGGATTCTAAAAATGTTTTCAAAATCCCGAATTTCTGGTATGGGATAACGATATATTTTTCTTAAATCTATTTCTCCTAATCAGTTTGTCCACCAAATCCACAGAAAAACCGTTTACCCCGGCACCTCCCTGGTAATCCTTTATTCAGTTTTGTTAAGAGATAAACAAACTTAATCCCCTAAAGGTGCTAACTTTCTTGATGAAACGCGCATCGAGTGAAAATTGACGTACTTCTGGTGTTTGGGTAGTTATTTAAAGGTTCCAAATATTCATTTATTCGATTGTGAAGTAGATGAAGGCAATGGACGAGTTCAGCCCACTGTTGCCAACCTTGAAAATAGTCAAAAATACTCTACCACTGGAAACGCATTTTTTCTGGATTCTGTTTATACCTTTCGGTTTCTTTATTTATTTTACAGTCCTAGGAGTATCCCCGGTTTTTAATTCCAAGTAATTTGGTAGAAAATTGATGTTAAGTGAATTTGAGGTTATTTCAGTTAAAATGTTGGCCACCTGACACACTTTCTCGTGTTTTGTGACAGTAACATTTCATGTTAATACCATGCGCAGTCGCAGTAGCAATATTTCCAGCACAGAACACCTTTCCCACGGCCCCTACGGGTGTTCTGTGCTTGCACTGCTTGCTTTTGTTATTGTAGTGATTATTTACAACCTATATTTAAGCTGTTTTTTGTCGTTGAACCGTATTCAATAATGTTTTAAAAACTTTTTCAATTTTACGTCATAAAATTGACTATGGCGTCAAAATGGTGCATTTCGTTTGAAAACATTCTATCTATGACGTCACTGTTTCAACGCTAAAATGAAAAGTTTTTAAAACGGTCCAAATAATTTTTAAAAAGTGATACGACAAAAAAACAGCTTAATACTCGGAAAGTTATTCTCCTTCTTTAATTTAAAAATGTATCAGGCGGCCAACATTTTAACCGAACTAACCTCAAAATCGTTTAACATCAATTTTCTACCAAATTACTTGGAATTAAAAACCGGGGATACTCCTAGGACTGTAAAATGAATAAAGAAACCGAAAGGAATAAACAGAAACGAGAAAAAATGCGTTTCCAGTGGTAGAGTATTTTTGACTATTTTCAAGGTTGGCAACAGTGGGCTGAACTCGTCCATTGAAAAATTCTACGTTTTAGGTCTTTCTCGTATATTACCAGAATTAAGAGGCGAAATTTCTGTTTGTCCATAAAATACCCTTCATTAGTTCGTGAAGTATCGAATTATGTATTTGGGAAAAATCCCTTTCGTTCAATGTTCGAACGCCTTGATGATTTTTGTTATTTTTTTCAGGTCGAAATGACTGGAAGTAGTATATTTGATTACATCCACCACCAAGATCACTCGGAAATTGCCGAACAATTAGGATTAGGTCTTTCACAAAGCCAAAGTTTAGCATCACCGGAAAGTGGTTCGGAAGAGAGCTCCTCAACTGCAGGAACAAATAATCCCGATGGTGAGTGCTCAGAATGTCTCGAAAAGTTTCTAAGTTTACGGAATATTGATGGGATAGTTACAGAAAAACTAAGCGGGATATTTTGTTGGTGATTCATGCACATTAAAATACTTTGAAGTACCTTAGACACTTTTTGTTTTCATATTCTCGTGAAAAGACGTTAAAATTATCAAAATATAGCTAAATTTAGCCAGTCCAACTTATACAGAGACCGCCAATTCCTAGATATAAAGGATCTTGCACAACACCTCATCCAGTGTGAGTAAAAAGTAACAAATACAGTCGATAAAGAAGTAAATATGATTTTTTCTCAAGTTTCAAAAACAATCCAATTACTATTTTCAATATTTTATCTGAATCTAGATATACAGGGTTATCCAGGTAAGTATGCTGACGTTCAGGGTATTTTAATCACATTTTATTTCATATTTTGATGCCTCATTCATGTATCGACGACATTATCAATATTGTGAAGACTTTCTCAGCTGGCTGGTGATTTTCTATATCCCTCTAGTCCCGCTACTCCTAATGGAAGTTTTTGGTTTCAACGCTACGTACCACCCCATTGTGCAAAACCGGGCATGAATACTGAAATGCAGTGAAAAGGCCTGCCATATCTCTTGACATAACACCTCTATTTGATGATCATCCCAACTATTGAACTAAATGCATAACGACTTACAAAAGTCTCAAAATAGGATAAAATGAAAATAGAAATTGTAATTTTTGGTTATCCATAATATTTTTGAAATTCTCTTCATGCGGAAGACCCTTTCCAAAGCTGCATGAGGAATCTAGAAAGGCATCAAAATATCAAATAATAAGTACGTAATGTTGAAGAAACACACATATGAAATCACCACACCCACACGGATGACCTTGTATATTAAAAAAAAAGAAGAATTGAACACCACTTTTTACTCACACTGTATGATATAGTTCCCAACTTCCTCACTCATCAAATGGTTCAGTTTTGCTAACTCAATTTTGTTACTAGTTTCGCCGCTAGATGGACCCAAATTTGGAAAATATAATATAGAAGGATTTTCATGATACACCATTTGGCAAGGAATGAGCCGCAGCTTCTGTATCGGGAACAATTTTCATTATATTCGTTTATGTCATAGTGATAGTCATAGTGATGTTTTTATAAAGTCACTAAATTCAGTTTTTACTGAAATAAATGGCCCTCTTTCGATTCATAGACCTCTCCTAGTGTGTGTGTAGCAGAATTTTTTATATAACCCCAAATGAATGAATCCATTGGAGATAAATCGAGAGATCGCGGTGGCCATAGTTGCAGACCGTCGGTTCGAAAGTATTGGTCATGAAACGTTCCATCTAAATAGGTTTTTACCATCTGCCGATTGTGTGGTGCTTCATCATGTTGATACCATATTTTTTTTATGGTAATAATCTGTATTGAGATTTCTAAGTATTGTTCTCCTGAAAATAAAACAACGCTGTAAATTTTTTCTTTGTTTTTCTACATGGTATGAATACACATAGCTTACTGGTGGTATTTTCAAACATATCATATGATCCAGATCATTATACTAAAACAGATTATTTTTACTAATACACATACCTACTTCCACTTACCATTCATATTGTCGTCATAAAAATGAAGCATGACTATAGCATTGTGTCTTACATCACAGTAAACATTGAAATTCCAACGGTCTTGAAATTGACGTTCCCGAACAAAGAGTGAGTCTTACAGCACAGTAAACATTGAAATTCCAACGGTCTTGAAATTGACGTTCCCGAACAAAATGTGGATTGCTGTCGTTCCAGTAGTGAGAGTGTCGGCTAAGGAATATTCTTTCTAATTTTTGTAAATTTTGCTTCAATGCTCCATACAATGTCATGAAATTGATCATTCACCATAGTTATGAACTCGAGGAAGTTTCCCCTCCTCTCATAGTCAATAATGAGGATAAAGATGACATTTGTGTGTTTTCAATATACACATTTCATTTAATCCCAAATCTCGTGAAGCATCTTTCAACGATGCTTCTGAAAAAACACTTTAATTTAATTTTCTTCGTTGTCTACCACTGTTTTATTTTTGATAATCTTCCTCTAGAAGAATCCATAGTCAGGTTGAATATTAATCAATCTTCTAATGATGTCTCCCACTCTCATGCTAATTTTATATTTTTTTCAAAATTTTTCATAATATACTGAATTAAATATTGAATGTCTTTTATTTAATCCTGTTCATATTTTCAATGAAATCAACATGCCATACCCATAACAGGTTTTATGTCAGAAAAATATTTTCAAAGTTTCACCGCACAAGAAATAGTCCAACAAGTCCTCATTACAGTGTGAAATTGCTTCTGAAGAGTATGTTTTCCAATAATAAATATAAAAATATAAAACAACAACAAAAATTAATTGGCGCACCATTGGCGCATTTGCTTTTTCAGCTGCAGGAAAACCCGGAAAAACCTGCAGCACCACATCATCTGAAGATCTTGATCTGCCAATGTCCTCTCTCTCATAAAATAAAATGTAGGGTGTCTCCAGAGGCTCCAAGAAACCCAAAATATCGTCAGAGCATTTAGAAACAAAACTATCGTCAAACTTAAACCAGTCCGTTCCATCTTTCGCCAATGCGTAATAATGGCCACATTCAACGCCGGAACCACAGTGAACAATGACTGCATGAAGATTATAATTATGGTCTGCTAGATTGAGGTGTTCATCTACTTTCAATCTTCGTATAAGTTTGGTGCCTCCGCCAGAGGTTGAGTCATGTTTGAAGAGCATCAGTGTTATTATCAGATTGACTGGTGCCTCAGTTATACTCGTTGTCTTATAATTATCAGTCAATTTGGCGCATATTGGGCAATATAGTTGATTATCACCAGTTAAAAGTTCTATTTTCATATGATGAAACAGCAAGCTCCGCACGGACTGGCTATCAGACATATCAGGAAATGCTAGTTGAAGCTCCAGAAAGTCACATACGTTTTTACTGTCTCTCAAACATGTACCACAACATAAACTAGTGAGGATTTTTCCAGCGAAAGATCTAGAAACACAAGACGAGATAAGCTGTACGGAACCATTTGATCCAGAACGGTCGAGACTACTGATTTTGTCATTTTCCTGCTCACGAATAGTATTCAATAAGAATCCCAAGAATTCGGAACAATCCTCTAGTTGTCCTAACGAGTATCTAGTAGACTTCAAAGACTCCAGGAATTCGATTGGTGGGAAAGATGATAAATTCTTACGAAACTGCAATTGCAGAAACAGTGATTTGAGATTGGTGAATAAGTAGGAAACGTTCTCGTTCATAGTTAAAATCTCGTTCTTGAAATTCTTCGTCATGAATAATACTTGTAAAATGCTATTCATGTAGCAAGTGTTTCCCAAATTATCTAATCCAATCTTATTAACAAGATCCTCAGGACAACTCTCCACTGATTCGTAGGGAAGCTGGTCAGACTCTGCATCGCATCCATTTCGTAAGCTACAATCAACCCGTCCAAGTGAAGAAGGGTTTCGTAGAGGGATCGATTCGGCTCTTGCTCGATGAAGCTCCTCCGCTGAAAGGAAACCAGAACCTCGAGGAATGCAATTCATATATGGGGTGCAGGAATGACTCATGTCCATTGACCGCACTGAAAAAGAAGAAAACTTGCGAATTAACCTTGATAGGAGACTGTTTCAACCGCTACTGGATGAAACAAATAATTGTTACCAAGATTTTGGTATTTTTTTCGTTTCAATTTTTCGCCAGACAAAGCTGCAGTTCCAGCAGACTTCGAATTTTCGGCTAGATGGGAAGCCGCGACCGTGTCAACACAAGTGAAATCCCAAACCACAGCTTTACCGTATTTCCAGGGTATGAGAGACATACCATCTGGTCTTTTACCATCATCTCTACTTGTACCTAAGGGTTCCAAAATTGCAGGAACATCCGCTGACACCATGGCACGCTTCAATATGCAAAGGCTTCTATGAAAAAAATATTGAATATTGTTCTTACCATATTCGTTTCGAAAACATCCGTCACACATCATGGTGGTGGTCCCGAACTATGTGGCTAACGACAAATCAATCACCAGTGCGGCCCTGAGGGAACACTTTGTATATAATTGAAGAACAGTTTTGAAAGTTTCACCGGTAGAGTCGATTCAACGTTTATTTATAACTTTCGTATTTGGTATGCATTCGAAATGAAGGAGTACAAATAATTTTAGTCCTGACACGTACGATGGAACTATAAAATTTGTAAGCAAATACAAGGTATACTGAGGAAATGCGATGATTATTCTTATTGAAGTGACAACACAGTGACGTAGACAAGTTGGGTAATTTTCTGAATTCGTTTTAGACGGGACTGTACGGATTTCACATAGAGTTTTGATAACTCAAATTTGACATTCGACAACTTCCTGTCTGTTATAAGCTTCTATTGTTTCATAACCTAGGAAAATGATCATACATTTTGCACAGTTCTTCAGTACACTTCTGTTTAATTGAAGTATGAACCATTTTAGAGTTCGTTTTACTACCTTGAAGCAATTAATTTCAACACTGAGTAAAGTTCCCACTAAAAGAAAAATCCTGTTATGTTCAGAACAGATATTTCAAACATTCAAAATTGATAAATTACGTGTATCTAATTATATTGGACCATTTTTTAAAACTCGGTCACTGCTACTAAGAAGTAACAAAAGTACCTTTCCTACAGGCAAATGTTTTCCAGGGAAAGATAGTTACTGACGTCTGTGTGACTTTTTTTGATATATGATAGTTCCACGTATTTTCATTATTTTTAAATATATTTATCATTCCTGAAACAAAGACACACTATCAAAAAGTAAAACTCAACATCTGTACATGACAACTCAGGGCAGAGATTGCTTTTCCATCGAATTCAAAAAGGGTGTTATATTTTTCGAAATTTAAACGCTTCAAAAAATCTAAAATTAATCACTACAAAAAATATAAATGAACAAAAATTGAATAAAAATAATTATTCTGTGTATCCCATAAATTTGACACATGAAATTCACTTAACAATGAACACAAAATGTCATGAAAATATCCCACTAATTCTGTTTATACATAAGTATAAAAGTAATACACTTGTTTCAAGGAGCAATAAATATCGTTAAATAGTCGACAACAGTCCTTTCAGAAGTGATTATATTTGTAAAGATAGATCTCATGGCCAACAGAAAACAACTCTTTCCTTAGCTAATACTTCAACGTATATTAAATTATATAGGTATCTGAGAGACATATGTGCAAAGATCCTTCCACCCAGACGTGGGTTGAAAAAATAAATAAAATATGCATTATAAGTTCGTAAGAATAAATTCAAAAATTAGGTATCAGAGCCAGAAAACAATATTCATTTGATGTTATAGCTTTATCATACCACTAAACATCGATGAAAACATATTATCCTGCGAAATCCATTTCAAATTCCTGTTAGATAAGCTTTTAGATTGAAATATTTTGAATAGATTCTCGTCAGTATTCAAATGATGCCAATCTCATTAATCCAAGAAATCATCGAAGTACTTTACGTATTTTACCAAATTTAGAATTTTTTTATTTTTTCAAAATAACATCATTACATCAAATTCAACACAATCCAAAGTGAAACGGTTTTCTCATTTTCTTAAGGAAAACCATATTTTTATTATATTCAGTAATTTAAATTTAGTGGAATAATAAAGCTTGTGGTATAAAATATCTTCGTTGGAGTAACAGTTTCTTTAATATAGGTAACAGAAATGTGGTTAATTTAAAAAAAATGGCAGGAGTAAAAGTTACAACAGAACGTTGTTAGAAATGTGTAAAACCGTAATAGAAACAACTTTTCTACCAATTATTTTTTTGAAATTCAAACAAATAAGTGTATGTTAGGCGATTATTTTGAATAAAAAAGTTTGATAGGTAGCGAAAGCCATTTTCCATCTTTTTCAACGCAAAACTCAACGTCCAAGTTGAATTTCAAAATTAATTATCATCGTATCATGCCATCTCTTTGAAGAACACTGTATAGTAGTAAGTCAGCTTCCATCTAAAAATGATATTACTTGCTAATCATCAGTCGATTCTTATTTCAAACCTTTTCCAGCAGGATCCTTCCTTTGAACCTGGTTACATCAAATAGAAGAATGCTCGAAGCTTTCCAAATATAAGTATATGTATCAACTGAAGAAATGTGTCAGCTTGGATACTCTCTTATCTGCATATTATGCTTTTTTCCATTCTTATGGAACCTTACTTTAGGGTAACTGCCCTAAGGAAGCCCTGTGTAGACTTGTGTAGCCTTTTATCAAATTATTCATTCATTTATATTTTGTTTTATGTTCTGTATAGTTTTATATTCTATTTCTGTTGGATTCGTGTGAGTGATATTTGTTAGAAATTTTGCCATTCATCCATTTGAAACGTTTTTTTTTAACTTTGGAATGTTTGTTAGTCATTCATTACATACAAGGTGTCCGGTAAACCTTGTACAATATTCAAACTGGTGATAGACCAGGTCATGACTGTTCAGAATATCGGAATTTTACCTTAGTAAAAATCACACTGTTTTCGAAATAATGAGCATTTTTTTAATTTCTGGAAAATCACTACCTCACCTTGGATTTTTGAATGCCATGTATACAAATTGGGACGAATTCAAATATCTTTGCTGCTGAAGATTACTGATGAGTGATGCCTTCAGATGTACCAAACAGTTTTTTAAAAAACAATACAATTTTTCAAGAAATGAGGGTAAAATGACGGGTAAAATGACAGATTTGAGTTTCACCAATTTTTTTAACAACAGTTTGACATAATTGTTTGAAGAAACATAGCCAAGTGGAACTGGATATTCATTACAAAAGAATGCCCATTTCGTCCAGGCTCTACTATGATATAAAACATACGATCATTATTTTTGGAAGGAGTAGAATTTCGATAATATTAGAGTGTGATGTTATTCTGAGTTAAAATCAACTCCATTAGACGTTGTCAGTAATGTCTTTTATTTTTATCCTATCAAGACGAAATGATTAAATAGTTATGAGTAATAACGAATCAACTGCTTAGAAGCATTCAATGAGATGTAATGAAGTAAATACTAATTCAACGTTTTTTTTAATCAACATACACCATAAACCACAATAACGATTATTCAACATCGCACTGAACAATATTACAAAAATGCTATTTTCCATCCACTCGTACGCAGAGATGACATATTTTCAAGAATAACCTTTTTAAATGCGTTATAGGTTATAGCCCTCAAATCAGCGATTCTATGAGCGGCATTGTGCAATCGGATATAGTTCTGCATAAAGCGCTGCTTCAGCAGTAGCACTACCTCCACATTCACCATAAATGTAGTGCATATGCGCATTTTCTCGGGGAGTATAACGTATGTACGGCATGACAAAGAAATTAATACCACTGAATGAAACAAGCGGAATAATTTCAAAAAACTACGACAGAAGTCACAAGTTGTTCAAACAAAAGTTTTTAATTTTCGACAAGGATTAATCTCTTAAAAATGTTTGCACTTATTTGTTTACACCCTGTATATCTGTCGGTCTCTGAAACTTCGTTGGAATCTGGATGTTGGACAATTGCGACATTTATCACAAGAATTCGTATTAATCGGTGCCATGTCGGATAATCGATATTTCATTTCGATAATTTTATTAGGCCTAATTACATGAAAAGTTAATTTTATTGACATACTATTTAATGCTACCAAGTAGTCCATTCTCTATTATTAATGATTATTTCCACATTGTATCTTGATAAAATCTAAATAAAATAATTGAATATTTTGGAACTTTTGGTGTGAATACAATTCAAGAAAAAAATAAAATACCCAAACACCAAAACTATGTCACAATCTTAAAATCGTACTTTTAGCTCCTGAAGATGCTAACTTTGTTGGCGAAACGCGCGTCGAGTGTGATTGTGACGTAGTTTTGGTGTTTGGGTTGTTTCCTTTTTTCCTTGAATGAAAATTGATGGAAGCTTATTAGATTAAAACCACGCCTAATTCAATGGAAATCACTTCTTCCAAAAATAATTATAGTTTGTTTTATATCATGGTAGAGTCTGGACAAAATGAGCATTCTTTTGAAATGAATGTCCACTTCCAATTGGTTATGTTTCTTTCAGATAATAATGTCAAACTTTAAAAAAAAAATTGATGAAACTCAAATCTGTCATTTTACCCTCATTTCTTGAAAAATGTTTTCACTTTCTGAGAAACTGTTCTGTACGTCTAGAAGCATCACTCATCAGTAATCTTCAGCAGCAAAGATATTTGGATTCGTCCCAATTTGTATACATGGCACTCAAAAATCCAAGGTTAGGTAGCGATTTTCCAGAAATTCATAAAATGCCCATTATCTCGAAAACGGTGATATTTTTACTGAGGTGAAATTCCGATATTCTGAACAGTCATGACCTGGTCTATCACCAGTTTCAATATTGTACAAGGTTTACCGGACACCCTGTATAATTTAGTCAATAACCTATCAATCTATCTTTCAATTATGTACTTTCGCTTGACTTCTATTAAATCTATCAATGATATGAATTCTCGGTTTCTTGATCTTTCGATATTTCATCATAATTTTTTTTCCAAATCTTATTTCAGGTATTAATAACAGATATTAATAATTTCGAATATGCAAAATTGAGATCTAAAATTTTCGTGAGAAATCTTGTGTTCTCTTTTATGAATCACCTAGCGTGTCGTCGTCTTCTATACGGTTTCAGCATACATCATGAATGAAATGTCGTAAGTTGGTACTCATGAGACAGAAACAATTCATTCAGATGACATCCTGGATAAGGCTCGTTATAGTTTTAGTCTTGTAAGACTGGGCTACCTGACTTAAATTAAAAACGTGAACAAGGCCTCGACTTGACTTCTTGACATGATCCTAATAAAAGAAATAAACGACTATAGGAAGTTTTTTGATGTCTTGGGTAATTTTGTAAACAACGTATTTTTAAAGATGCAAGAGAGAAGGTACTAATCTAGATTTCGTCATGGTGAATTACGCCACTCATTTGATTCACTTTTATGATTGATGTGAGAACGACTTTCAAAATGATGTCGACGATGTATGAAAACGTAACTCTATACTTATACCTACTTGGTCTGATGATTGGGAAAAAGTTAAATAATGTAACAGTGGGCACTGTTGTTCATCTAAGGTACACCCTGTATACGAAGGTCCTTTTGTTAAGAAAATCGTATTTTAATTTCTTGTTTTATTTAACGTTTAATGTTGTAAAGGGAAACATTCTCAATTGAAAATTCAATCAATCAATCAATCAATATATATTTTATTGTATTCATGAAGAAATCATGGTTACAAAGCAGTACAATGTAAAGGTAAACTTACAATAAAAATCAGTATAAACATATAAGGTACAACAATAAAATATTTTAACCGAGTAGAGACAATTAATCTACAAATAACACAGGTCAATACATCACTAAAATATTGCGTCAATAAATCATTGTCATAAGGATAAATGTACAACATAATTTAGTATAAAAACATCTAAGGTTAAAAATTCAAACGAGTAGAGACAATTATTTCCAAAAGATTTAAGTGTATATAACTAAATTATTGAGTCAATAAAAAACTCATCCAAACTATAATAGGTTTTTTCTATTAATCTATATTTTAGCTCTTTTCTGAATTTAGTTGGTGGTTCAATTTCTTTCAAATCATTGGGAAGATGATTGTAGATTTTTCAGCCATTGTAAATAAATGAGTCTTTAATGAGACTTGACGAGGGTAGCAGAAGTCCTACATCTCTGTTTTGTCGAGTATTGTGCGTAGATGAGTGAGAGTCGAACTTAGTTTTATGTTTTTTTTATTATCGATGCTGTTTCCAGGATAAACAGGGCAATTACTGTTAATATTTTATTGGATTTGAACAACTCTTTGCAGGAGTCTCGAGGTTTTGCTTTGTACAAGTATCTTAAGGCTCGTTTCTGTAGGATGAGTACACTGTTCAATAAGTAGTTGTTGCAACTTCCCCAAAATGCAATGCCGTAACGTATATGAGATTTTACTAGGTAGTGATAAACCATCCTTGCAGCTGAGAAATTTAATTCTTGTGCAGTAAGCTTCACTGCATAACACCCAGAAGACAGTTTTTTTCTCATTGCGATCACATGATCAACAAATTTTAATTTATTATCTATGTGAATACCCAAATATTTTGTGTTGTTTTTATTTTCAATGATTCCTGATTCTAGGTTTAAGTCATCAAGCTCACATTTAAACGTAATCAAATTTGTTTTATCGATGTTGAATGATAGTTTATTGGAGTCACACCAATTAGTTACCTTCGTTAAATCTTCGTTAACAGCTTCGTTTAATTCGTCAATGTTTTTGTTGTACCATGTAATAGCAGTGTCATCAGCAAATAATGTGAATCTACCTGAGATTTTGATATTAGTTATATCATTAAAATATAGTAAAAACAGAACTGGTCCAAGGACCGAGCCCTGAGGAACCCCGAATGTTATCTGCCCCAGTGAAGAATGGATATTAGTCTTGACAATTTGCTCTCTACCGTGTAAATATGAACCAATAAATGGAAGAAAACCTACGATAAAATTAAGTTACTTTTTTGTAATATATAACAGAAAACAACTACTTCCCCGGCTAAAGTCACGCTTGACATTGAACTATATCTGATAGATATCCATAAATGAGATTGATGCGTGAATTGTATCTCTTTCGCTAGGCCCCAATACATTTTGGTCGACAAAAATGTATTTCACTCTTCTAAGATCATCAGGGAGGTCGGAAGAATTGTTTTCTGTTATATATTACAAAAAAGTAACTTCATTTTATCGTGGGTGTTTTCCATTTCCTGAGGAGTCATGTATTGATTCAATTTTCAATTGAGAATGTTTCCCTTTACAAGATGAATCCCTTCCAAGAGAGGTTATCTTGAACGATGGAAAATAGCGTTTGAAGTTCATTTTTCAGTCGCAGATGATTCCACAACTGACTTTATGAACATCCTGTTCATATTTTCAATAAAATCAACATTCCATACCCATGACAGATTTTATGTCAGAAAAATATGTTCAAAGTGTCACCGCACAAGAAATAGTCCCAACAATTCCATCATAACAGTGTGGAATTGTTTCTGAAGAGTATGATTTCCAATTCTTTCGAATCCAGGATTTTTTTTTAATTTTCGGAAATTGAAAAATTTTCCTGGCTTCCGGTCCCATTATTTTTGTACGGCAGTAGGTTCTAGGAAATTATTATTTCATAATCTACCAACGTGATGAATGCCGTACAAGAAAAGTTTGTCAGAAAAGCACAACTTCAGATGAAAAATTATTATTATTATTACAGTCATTTGCACCACCAAGAATTGACGGCATAGTGCCTAAAATTATTTTTTCATATAGCAGCATCGTTATGAATATGTTTTATGCTGGGTCAAATGACCCTCCCAAAATGTTATATGGGCTTGTAGCCTATTAGGCATCAGGAAAAGCAATATACGTTGTATTCAAGTCAACACGTAAATTTGAGCAGTAAATACAGTTTTACTGTCCGCGTCTTCTAACAAAATAGCCATTACTATCAATATTTGATATTGTTTATTCTAAATGAGTTGAGAGGTATGAACTCCCACCATAGAAGTCTGGACTCAAGAAAAATATCCGTTGAAGAAAACTAGAAATAAAAATACGAATTCATTAACCTAAGGACCGTCGAATACCTACAGGGTATACCATTAATAAATAGAAGTGTTCATTGTTACAATAACTCATGAAAGACTAGCTGAATCTGACGCGATTTTCAGTCTGAGAATTTCGAAAGTGAAATTCGCTCTAGTTTGTAGTTGGTGTCAGCAACGAACATAGCTTTTCACAATGTCATTTCATCTGATGATTATTTATACAAAGTGAGCCATTGAAAACGAAATATCGGCTGTGTAGGTTGACATAACCGAATTCTAAAAAAATGCTCGGACACGTCAACTACATTTCATCACTCGTGGCTATACCCTCCACCTCTAAAAGTTTAAATGGTAACAAATGGCAAGTAACACCTAATTTGGACGGTATTTATCTCAAATTTGAATCAAATATTCAAACTGTCTACCATCGGTTGCCATACAATGATACAGGTTCTGTTCAAAATGAGATCTCTCATTTCTGGCGTTATCCGACGGCATCCTTCAATAATTTTATGACAGAGATTCAGGTTCCGTTCCATACATAGTTCTCGTTTTTCAAGTGACCCGACAGAAAAAAATCGAGTGGGGTTAATTCTGGAGATCTGGCTGGCCACTTATAGGACCTCTTCTTCCATTCCAATTTTCCGGAAACACTCTAACAAGCTGTGCATAGTATCTTGTTGAAAAATCAAGTAGTCTTCTTGGTAACGATCGTCATTCTCAATGATGTCTACTAATTGTGGATAAACAAACTCATCAAGTAATTCCAAATAAGTTTCTCCTGTCAGATTACCTTCGGGAAAACTTGGTCCCATCAAATGGTCTCCAAAAATACCGGCCCAGACATTCAGTTTTTGACTTCGTGGAAGACATGTGGATTGGCATCTGACCAATAACTACAATTATGACAATTCACAGTTGAATTCAAAAAGCATATTCATTCATCAGAAAGGCCGGAGGAAATTCCTATCAGCATCTATTCTTGCAGTCATAATTTCACAACACTCTTGTCGCCGATCAAAATGAAAATCAAAAATTTAATTGGTGTACCTACGAAATGTATTTTGTAGGGATGGCATTTATAATGTTTCAAGATTAGGCGGATACTCGTTCTACTGATGTTGGTAACACTAGCTGATTTTCTCGTGCTTAATGTTGGGTCTGCATAAACTTGTCCTAAAAGTGCAAATTCATTAGGTTCATTTCTCAACGTTTCCTCCCGTTTCTTGTTGGTTACTGATCCTGTTTGACAAAATTTTTGCATTCTAAAATGTATTTTCTCCCAGCAAGTTTATCTGGATCAACAAATTCGTTGTTAGGTTAAAGCACTTGTCATTCTTAACCAAAATCGTCATTATTTCAACTCTGCGTGATCGTATATACCATTGTTGAAGAAACATTCAACAGTTCTAGTCAAGTAATTCACTATAATGTCGTTCATCCTAGGATAAATTTGAGAGACGTCAAAAACAACGCTATGAGAAAAAAATATCTTAAACATGTCTCCAATTCGACAAAAAAGTATTTTTATCGATTCCTGAGAACCCTGAATTTTTTTCAATCAAGTGAATAAGATTGGAATGAAGAGGTGCGGTGAAGTTGGAACATTTCTTGACTGAATTGATTGAACAAACAAATAGTGAATTTCCAACTTCAACATTGAATATCTCGAAAACGAATGCACAGAATTCAAGTTTTTTTATTGCTTGATATTCAGGAGACAAATACCTTCCAAGTGAGTTATGATTTGCCAAATGTTACCATTTGAAATGTTTGGGGTTGAGGTCACAGCACTGAGGGATGAAATCTATTTCGGGTTAGTTTCGTCTCAAACGATGTCGATCTATCCACTGTTTCGTTTTCAGTAGGATCACTCTGTATCATATCCAATATGGAATAATGCAAAAATAATTAAATAACTCGCAAATAAAATCTATAAATATCAAAATAACTCAAATTGATCAATTTTACAAAAATAAATCTGTGAATAAAATATATGGCAAGGCCCCCTACAAATCGTCTATAAAATAAGTGTTTCAGTTTGAATTCCTTCGCCAAAATTGAACTCCAAACGGAATATCTGTCTCTCGTGAATTCTTCTCTCTATTCATCAATGTGAACAACCCTTTTCCAGTCCAATTCACTACCGAGTATCATTTTAACCAGAATCTTCTGATCTTTTCTGTCTTCTTCTAGTGCAAAGTCCTCATCAACGTCAGTCCGACAGTCAGTTGGGTGACAAGGAAAAACTCATTCTAAATCGGGACCAAAACAACTTTCTTTTGTTGACCAATGTTCCAGGTGAGATACCAAGAGTCTATAATAATTTTTCTAAGTTTGCGGTTTTCTGGGGCAAATATTCGGTCTTTCCTAGTGTATTGTATAAACAAACGATCTAAAATTCACGCCTTTTGCACAATCATATAGGAATACCATTGAAAATAATTTAACAGAAAATAGCTACTGTCTCTTACGACTGTTGAAATACATTAATCAGATACCCGTGCAAAAAACATTGTTGCAACTACTTCCTATAAAGGATAGCGTACCTAATAAAGTTCAATTTGAATCGGGGGATCACATTTATATCGGTTTCAGGATAGATAACCATCATCAGTACAGGATAGGATTACAAGCAATAATAAATACAACTTATAATGCCGATTTAAACCATCTTATTATCAACATTCTTCAGATTTTGCTAAGATAAACAACATAAGCACAATGCCACCTTCAGAAACTAGTATGACAGAGTTGATGATGTCTTCACCACATTGCGTTACACTGAAATTAGGCTTTTTGTAAAACAATGAGTTTCTGTAAAAACTGAACGGTAGCACGACAAAATATCCCGTCCAAAAATAACCTGCAAAAATCCCCCGTCCAATAATAACCTAAGACAATAATATCTTGGCCAATAATAACCTTCCAACTTTCGAGCTAGTTTAGTTCGTTCAGGTTAGATCAGACTAATAAAATACTCCCATCAAAATGAATTTTTCTTCAACTTCCAAGCTTCCAACTTGCGAGATAGGTTAATTCGTTCAGGTTAATCAGACTGATAATTGGACGGGATATTTTGGAAAAGGTTATTATTGTCTGAGGATATTATTGGTCGGGAGATTGTTGGCAGGATATTTTTGAGATGATATTTTTGGGAGGAATATTTAGTAGTAGACCCAACCAGTGTTTATATAGAAGATAGTTAGTCAACCTTATGGGATTATAATTGGATCAAAATGGATGCGACATGTAGATGGCGATAGTGAGCTCGCATCCAAGTCATGTCGTAACTTCAGTGATCTGGCCTCCAAGTCATGTCGTAACTTGATTAAAACAATGGAAAAGCATTAAAATCAGGGTTTTTTTTGAAGAAACCTGCATTAAAATGACGTCAAATATTCATGTTTGTAACTAATCACGCTAGATGACACTCGCGTTTGTGTCCAATACCTTTTCCACAGGCATTGACTAACTATGTTCTATTTAAACAATGACCCAACTAAACAGACCAATGAATGAATCCTTTATTCTCTGTTTCTATTCGCTCCCATTTTTCAATATACCACTCTGTTCATAGTGCATGCTTCTCTTAATCCTGAAATATCGATAAAACTATTGGTTATACAGTTTAGAGTTTGTTTTCGGAATGGGTGCTTACAAACCGATAGAAGATTCATACCGAAATTTGAAAAAAATTAAAATTCAACGGCTAACAATTAATTAATACAAACAAATTTGCTTTCTGGTTTCAATTATTTTTTTCCTATTTCCATCCTTCGCAGTTTTCAGACGAACCTAGTCTTAGTAAGGAATGAATGTAAACGACTTAAAAAAGTTGAAAGACTTTTCTAAAAACAAGTGACCCAACTCCAGCCGACTGTTGGACCAGGGCTGATGCATTTTTGAGATAAAATAAAAATTAACAGCACGAGACATTCTGGAAGAGGAGCAAAATATTGTTCGTATGACGGGAAAGATAATTTGGTGTCGACAAAATGGAGAAGGGTGGAACGGGGTGAACTTTTAGGGGTTGAAAGTGGTATTTCACGGTTTTTCGCGAATTGTAACGAATGTTGACATCCTATCGAAAAAAGTTGAATAGCAAAGTTGCTGATAATAAAAAGATCTACAACTTTTGTATCTAACATTTCTCCACATAACCTCAAATTTCCCAGGAAAATAAAAAATAAGGATTTGGTTATGATTGAAGCGCGAAAGGAGGTGAATTTTTGGGGGGAAAAATGGTTTCTCAGGATTTGCAGCGAAAATTAACCTCCCACAAAAAAAAGTTACGTAAAAAAGTTATTAGCAATGGAATGATCTACAACTTTTACCCCTAACATTTTTTCACATAACCTCAAATTTTCCGGGTAAATCGGAAAAACCGTTTTAATTTAGTTTAAATTTTTTTCTTGTGTAAAAATTGTATGTTTGTCGCAAAATATTGTGGAAATATACCTTTTTATGTTCTAAATCAGATATTTTCTTCTGAAATTTGAAGAAGTTTTTTCATTACATTCAAATCACGTTTCCATTCTTCTGCAATTACGAAAATTGGATGTGACAGGTGACAGATCTCAAACATCAGGTAAAATATCGTTCGTTAATTAGTTTTCGATCGATCATTTTGCTGCAGAAAAACGTCTAGAACATAAAAAGGTATATTTCCACTAAATCTTGCAACAAACATACAATTTTTACACAAGAAAATCTAAAACCAAATTAAAACGGTTTTTCCGATTTACCGGAAAATTTGAGGTTGTATGAAAAAATCTTGTATGCAAAAGTTGTAAATCTCCTCATTGTCAACAACTGTTTTCCCTTACTTTTTTTGTAGGAGATTAATTTTCACTGCAAATCGTGAGAAAGCATTTTTACCCCCAAAAGTTCATCTCCTTTCGCCCTTCTATCATAATCAAATCCTTATTTATGTCCTTGTTTATTCTTTGTGCCTATTAAGGTAACATGAAATTAATATTCTCGAAAGTTTTCAACTGGTAATTTCAATAAATTTAAAAAATAGTAGTAGTAGTAATCTTTATTATAGGATATATCCTAATCTTACAATAGAAATAATGAATAATTACTTAGTTAAAAAAAATAAAATGTTAACATTCAAATGTGAATAGAAATACCGAGGGGGAAGTAACTAGCCATTTTTTGTACACTTAATGAAAATAATGCAGTAATTAACTCTAATGAAAAGTAATTTCCATTAATGATGTTATACTATTCATCGGAAAATCACTGATTAAAATCCGCGTCTGCTCAGCGATCACCGAGGCGATTACTTACCGATTGTCAGACGGCATAAATTTGCCAACTTGGAACCGAAAAAAATCATATCACGGATCCCCAGAAACATGTATTTCGATTTTAAGTTGAATATGAAATGATTAATGAAGTAATGAAAATGTTATGATGTACACCTAATGAAAGAGTTACTTCCCCCTCGGAAATAACATAGTAATTGAGATTACCTAGTAAAAAATACATGGAAATAAGAATAACAAAAATATAAAAATATAGATATACATACATACACAAATATAAACAAATATATTGCAACCAATTAACGCTCTAGATATTCTAGCAATTTACTTTTAAATCCCTTCACAGTATTTTCCTCTTTAATAACATTTGGTAAATTATTATATTCTTGTAGCCTCTTAAAGAATAAATTTTTCATACCACCACCAGTGTGGGTTCTATATATATGAAAATAAGCATTTGATCTTGACTGGTGTTCATGTATTTGATTATTGAAAACAATAAATTCATTAAAATATGTTGGTTGGAGTCCTTTTGTTATTTTGAATATGAAAACCATCGTTAGAAAAAACAATCGATTTGAAATTGACAGCCACTGCATCTCAAAATAATTCTTATTCCTCTATTCTGAAGTTTTTGAAGTTGGGAAAGTCTGTTTTGGTTTATTAAATGCATTAAAGTTGGGCAGTACTCAAAATGAGGCTTAATTATACAGTTATATTCTATTCTATTCTATTCTGGAGTTAATAGTCAGATTATTTGCTATTCTAGAAAAAAAATATAATTTCTTAGAGATCTTTTTATCACATATTCAGCATGACTGTTTAAACTCAGAATGTTGTCTATAATAACTCCCAAATATTTAATTTCAGACACATATTCTAATGCAGTGCTATCAATTTCGAATTTTATTTCATTGTAGTTAATAGAGTTTAATTTATATTTAGTTGTTATCACCATAACTTTTGTTTTATTAGCATTCAATTTCAATTTGTTTTTATGTAAGTATTTCTCAATATTCTTCAAAGAACCTTTAAGAGTATCTACAGCATTGTTCAGTTCCACATTTGAAGTATAAAATAATGTATCATCTGCGAACAGATTAAGTTCATGTACCCCAGGAACATAATAAATATCATTTAAGTAAATTATAAATAGAAGTGGCCCTAGAACACTTCCTAGGGGGACACCAATGCTGATATCTATCAGATATTGTAGAACTGATTTTTGTTTTCTGCTTTCTTTTATTGAGGTAACTCATGAACCAAGCCAGTGCAGATCCTGCTACTCCATAATAATTTAATTTTTTTATTAAAATGTTTCTGTCAATTGTTTCAAAAGCTCGCTTAAAGTCTAGAAATACAGCAACAGTATACTTATTGTCATCATATGCATTTTTCCATTTAGAGTAAGTATACTGAATAGCTGATTCACACGAGTGATTTGTTCTAAATCCTGATTGCTGACCTAAGAATAAATTATTTTGATCAAAGTATTCAACTAATTGCTCGTACGCTGCCATTTCAAGAACTTTTTCCAAAGTTGGTAGAGTATTTATTGGGCGAAATTCGTTTGCTTCAATTGTATTATTCACCTTTGGTATAGGAACAATAGTACTTATCTTCAGTTGATCCGGAAAAATTCCTTTTTCCAGAGATGTATTTACAAGGTTTAATAACACATGCCCAAAAACCTCAAATGTTTCTTTCAAAAATTTGCTATTCAGTACTTCGGACGTGTTCTTGTTATCTAAAGAATGAATAATCCTTCTAAGTTCAGTCATAGTTAATAATTTAAATTCGGTAAACGAACTGTTAATAACTACATAATTTGCAGATGACCATTCCTTAGATTGTGGAATACTATCAGATATATTCGAAACACTGTTAACAAAATGAGTATTAAAATTCTCGGCTATCTCTTGTTCATTTTCACTAACTGTTATTGAATTGTTCTCACGAAGGATGATTTTATTAACTGCATTATTATTTACTGGATTTATTAATAATTTAAGATTTTTCCACATTTTTCTTGGATTGTTACGATTTGAGTCAATTTGCTGTTCATAGTAAAGAATTTTTTTATATTTTAACATATTAACATGCTGATTTCCCAGAATTGATCTCTCTGAGGAGAGTTGAAATTCTTTTTAAATTCTTTATATATTGAGTCTCTTTCCTTGGCTTTATTTTTCAATTCAATATCATAGTAAGGTAAATTATTACTTTTTATGGAGATAGTGTGTTCAGGTGCATGATTATCTACTATTATTTTAGTTTTATCAATTATTTCATTCAATATTGCATTAACATCAATCGAATTTAATAGCCACGTTTGATCAATTAGTTCAATATTTATGTTTGAATATGTCTCAGAAGTCATATTTCGAACATATAGTTTTTTTTTCAGGAACATTTATATTGGATTTGAAACAACTGACAGATATCATCGAATGGTCAGTTATCTTCGTATGAAATACAGATGCTTGAACATCGCTACAATTTGTTATCACATAATCTATAAGGGTTTTTGAGTTTGCTGTAATTCTAGTATACTGCGTAATTATTTGAGCAAAACCATACATATTTAACAAATTTTTAATTTTTTTTGTGTAAAATTCATTGCTATCCTCAAAATCGATATTAAAATCTCCCATACAAGTTTAGAACGAAAATTGAGTTCTGAAAATGTGTTTTATAATTTTTTCGCGTTTTCTGGAATATTTTTCCATTGTAGTGATACTCTTTTATTAAATAATCTTGAAGTAGACGCTTCAACGGAAAAAATGGCGGCTGGCGAGCTTGAAAAGATGAATTTTACCGGTTAAACTTTTCAGTTGAAAATGAGGTCGTTTTTTCGGAATTTGTCGAAAAATAAAGAAAAAATCTGTATTTCGCTACAAAAAATCACAGCTTACCTACTTGAAACATTAACATTATAAGTTATATTTCCATCAAATTTCGTGAAAAAAAAATTTTTACGCAAGAAAAAATTTTTAAAACTGAATCATCGGATTTTCCAATTTTCCGGGGAAATTTGAGGTAATGTGGAAAAATGTTGAATACAAAAGTTGTAGATGTGTGTTCACCCCGTTGCACCCTTCTCCATTTTGTCGACTCCAAATTATTTTTCCTGTCATTCTAACAATATTTTGCTCCTCTTCCAGAGGGACTCAATTTTTGAAATCGTCGGAATTGATTCTGTCATAAAACATTTCTCTAGATTAAATTCTCACGTGAACCAACGTATCGAGAGAACCGCTATTTTTGAACACCATAGGAAGTTATTTCCTAGAAGATTAGTTTTGGTACGTATGTCTTGCTTGTTTGGATTTTTGGGGACACGCATTTGAATTTGACGTTAGACCGTCAGATAGCGACAGATTTAGGTGCCCCCATTTCCGCATACAAGCCTCGAATAGGGTTGAAAAGTACATCGATGTTGAGTAAAATGAAGGGAAATTTTCGAGTGGTTCCAGGGGAGAACATAAGGAAAATTCAAAGAGAATTTCCATTTAATTCTCCGACGACAAAATCTACTTATCCATTCGCGCCACTCAAGCCATTATGTTTTTCGGTCTAGTAACGATGTAGGTTTTCATAGTTTCGATGGGCTTGTGTGGAAAAATCAGTTGTAATCTTCAACCACCTGCAACACTCAAGCCTTTGGTATTCCGAAGCCTGGTTAAAATATGGAAAATCAAATTTTCCAAGGAAAATCGAATTTTCCATAGAAAATCTAATTTTCCATATGTTCTCCCCAGGAGCCACTCGTAAATTTCCCTCCATTTTACTCAACATCGATGTACTTTTCAACCCTATTCGAGGCTTGTATGTGAAAATGGGGCACCTAAATCTGTCACTATCTGACGGTCTATTTGCAGATACGATTTTTGCTAGGTTTTGTTATAACTTCCTAGAAATTGACGTCAAAAGAAGTTTTGGCGGAGGGCCACCAAAAACATTAACACTGATAATGAATTGAAAAAAAACATAGCGGTCTATATAATTGCGCATCTGCGTGGGGTATGTCCAAGGCTATTAAAAGTTTAGTTAATTTTTTCATTGCGAAAACTCGACAGGAAGGTTGCAGCTTATCATCGATTTCTAACAATAATTTCTGAAAAGTGTTTGTTCTTCACAAACTGTCGTTCACTTGAATTGTGGAAAGAATTTTGGTCTCATGCTTTAGCCATTGCAACCTCCAAATTGTTCAAAACCATCCCAATACAATATACAATGTACAATATCCATACCTATACCTACCTTAATAATAATAATAATTTCATCGATACATAGAAAATAATGAGTTTCGTTCACCTGAAAACTAAATTCCTAGGAGAATTTTCGAATTTCATCTGTCAATATCGAGAGAAGTATTTCTCTCGTGATATTTGAAAAATGGGTATTGTTTAAAATTAAGAGAAAATGACGTCTATTATTCTAGAGAACCAATTCCGACAATTAAAAAATTGGGTCACTGAAGTGTTTCACAAACTGTATCTCATTTAAATTACGGAACTAACTTTGCTCTCGCAAATTGAGCCATTGCAGCTTCCAAATTGTTCACAACCATCTCTTGTCAATATCCATACCTGAATGATAATTTCAAAAATGCATAAAAAAATATTTGAGTTTTTTCAACCTGAAAACTAAATTCCTAGGAGAATTTTCGAGTTATCCTGCGTTGGGTATTAGGAAGAGAAATATTTCTCTTGTGACATTTCAAAAATAGGCATTGCTCGAAATTGAGAGAAAATGACGTAATATTTCTCTAGAGAAACAATTCCGACAATTCAGAAATTGGGTCCCAGTAGGTCTCATGGTATTAAATTTTTCCCGCGTTTATATTTTTTGTCGTCCATCAGCACTGGTCTGTGCGTTGTATGTGTTCCTCAAGCTCACGATACATTTCTCCTAACCGAAGCACTAGCGCCATCTACCGCCCACCGACGCGACGAATCGATTCTGACGCGTTAAAGAGTTGTCTGCCTCTTTTTCCTTGTAGAAATCGTGCTTCGGAGGTATATGAACGAACGGAGTCCGTAATCCTCATATTTCGGTAGTGTTTATATTGATGAATAGAAGAAAGAGCAAAGAAACGTACTGAACATGGTTGCTGCAGCATTCCTGGGCGTGACACGTAGCATCAACACGGAATAACAATTGACCACGTACACAGGCCGCTCTCTGCATGCTAAAACCGCGGCTTCCTGTCGGAATCATACAACTCTATGGTTCATAACCTGTAAGGGATATTCAGAACACCCAAATTGATACATTTTATTTATTGTTGTATTATTTGTTAATGCCTATTGGAGGACTGCCTTCTGCAACGAAGCTTTTGAGGGATGGGGAAACTTAAGCGCCAATTTATGCACCATTGTCTTTATCACTTGTCTTCTATTGTTGTGTTTTCTTGAAAAAATTATTAGCTTGGAAGAGGGTCCCTACCTTGTCACCTTTATTGAAAATTTTGTTGTCGTTTAGTCAAAAGGGGTATCAACTGATCATTGAACTGATCACCAAAGGCATTGATGAAGAAATATAAAAACGCAACCGCTATTTCAAAAGGAAGTCCAGAATCAGTGCTTGATGTATCAATCAGAATAATTCATTTAGGAATGAGAACTTTTAACTCTACACCCCTTCAATGTTTGTGATCGTTTTATACATTCATATATTTATATATTTTATGTTAAAAATTTCTACATGTTTTAAAATTTTTATAGAATACTCAAGTTGATTTATATTCAAAATGTTATTCAATCCTGTTATTTTAGTATTATTTTAGGGCTATTTTAGTATTTTTAATAATTAGATATCAAATGATTTGTAAGTGTTTTAAATACACATTTATTTGAGGTTTTCAATTTTTCTCCACGTACACGCAGCATCTGTTGCTTCTGTAGGTTTTCCTGTTCATTTGCAAAATGTACCAAGTATTTTTATATATGTTATTATGTTTTGTGTAAATAAACGATGACGATGCATTATTTGAAGGAAGTATAGGGAAGATTCACATTTATTTAATTATTTATGAATTTTTGCATCATAAAAAGTGTCGTCCCTTCAGTTTGGAACATGGCTGCGGTAAAAGTATTACCCAAAAACCAACATCCTGCAGAGCACAAAGATCTCAGGGGTATAAGCATTATACCTATTCTTTCTAAAATTATTGAAAGGACTATTGAAGCACAAATAAGAGAGTATTTAACTATAACTGCGTTATGTTTGATCTGGCACCCGAAAAGATCACAGCTGCACTACAGCTTCGTTAAATATTGTTGGTGATATCCCTAACCACCCTTACGACCTTACTTCCTTTCATCGATAATGACTAATGCACAATTTTAGTTCTGCAGCAAAGTATTTGACTCTATAAATAGTGGCCTGCTACTTAAAATCTTGGGCCATAAAGATATTTCTGATATTGCCACTCTTATTTTACATAATTACTTGAATAATCGTCGACAGTGTGCAGAAATTTAGTCAGTCCAATCTGAATATTTGACATTATACTCAGGGGTGCCTCAAGGTTATATCATGAGACCTTTGCTTTTTAAATATATATACACTTTTAATTTGATTCGATCCCTCAAACTATGGAAGTTTCTATACTGGTTTCGATTCCAGTATTTTAGTATATTCCTCCCTCACTAGTGGATAATGTTTCTGAAATTATAAATCAGGATTCAGCAACCTCTGAACACTGCTTATTGATCAATTGTACAATATCCAAGTTATTGTTGTTTGGTTTTGCATATAATCCAAGCTAAAGATATTTAAATCAAATATCGGTTAATATTTATATCATTACTTATTTCAAAATATTATATAATTATGAAGACACACTTATTAGGGATAAGTAAAAGAACACTCTCATGATGAAGTGATTGCTTCATTAAAGAAAATAAACTACGATATTTATAAAAACGCTATAATTATTATTTATTATTATTGTCTATCTGGATAGTGTATTGGAGATTGATTTCGTCATGAAACACGTAAAAAAACTATTATTGATTTTACGCAAAAATTAAGAAATTGCAATTATACAATTCTTTCACTTGTACCTGTAGACAAGGTGATTAGGATTCTAACCTATGTACCTACGCCAAAAAATTATTTTTATCAAGGTGGATTCTAATTTGATTATGAATTTTTTTGTTACCTGTTCTTTATAAAATGTATTACGTAAAAACTAAGGAATTCAAAATTATAATATGCCTTGTGTAGGTACCTATATACAGTGCTTGCCAGAAGGCACCCTATTTCAACCATACAGTTGAGATTTTTTTTCGGGATTTCAGGATTTTATTTCTAGCACTAATCCAGAATCAGCCAGTTATATTCTGATAAGACATTATAGTTTCAGTGTATTCTATGGGATAAAATTGTGTTTTGTTTCTTCATGACTCTCTCCGTTCTCTCTCCGTATCAATTTTTTTATTTTAAATTATACCCCTTCACTGAAAACAATTGACAGGTCGTTTTTTAACACTTTAGGCGGACCAATCCAACATCCAACTGATGAACTGACAAACCCCTATCGATGTAGCTTTCATTTTCGAAAAATTAAACAAATTACATCGATTACCGCTGTCTAGAACTATTGGCAGCGCTGTACAGTAAATATGACAGTGACAATAATTTTGTGCAATACCTTGTGGACAGTAGCAGAACTGTCTTTTCGTTCATGTACTACAGAGGAATCACTTACCGTTTTGTCCGAGGTTTTGAAAATCATTATTAAAAATATAAATCGTTTGATTTTATTTCTGAAAAATAATATGAATAATTCCTCAATGTTCAGTCTTTTAAATTTCATATAAATATTACTTGCAAAGCGATTCTTCTCAACTGTCTTTGATTTTATAACAAGATTTTCAGAATTTTTTTTAATTGTGAGGGACCGTTGAAGTAGAAAATTCTGAAAAAAATCGTGATAATCTTTTACTTTGACATTGATATGTCATGATATTTGAAATGGAATCTGATGAATGGTTTTTAGGAAAATTCAAAAAAACCACTAAAAATTAGGTTTTTATTTTTTCTTCGAAAACTGTTCATCATATTTTCTTCTACATCTCTCTTATTATTCAATTTGGATGATAAAATAACTCGAATTTTTTTCAGAATTTTTAACCTTGCCGTTAATTTTTTCATGGGTTTATATGAACCTTAATTCGAAATAAAAATAAAAATATTATTTATCGCCGGCCTGGCTCTGCTCATCCACTCGCTCCCCGCGCTGTCGCCGCCGCTGTACTTTGAGAGGGTAATTTCAAAATTAAAATTAATTAAACTTGATTAAGATCTGCGTTAGGTGATCATCTGTTGAAATCATTGCTAGTAATAAACGTTGAAAGAGATTTGCTTTAAAATATTGATAATAAATAACACAGAAATAACTGAACTTGCTACAAGTAGCAAAATCGTTTGAAATCTCTTGAAGCCATATAACACTCATTTAGTAGTATCTCTCAATTCCAGTTTTTAATAAAGTAAACTTTTAAGTGTAGACCTATGACATATTTCTGCCGTCCCTTGGTGAAAATCAGTAACTGCAGTTATCAGGTTCTGAATTGTATTTAATATGTGAAATGTTCATATGAAGCTTTCACCGAATATTTTGAATTTTGACCCATTCCATGATGTCAAAGCCGCATGCCACGATTTTTTTTATTCCACTTCTACTTTCAGTTTTATAATTGCTCAATTTTCTTGTAACTCCTAAAAGTTGCTAGGTTTCACCATGGGACGAAAGATTTGTGTTCCTGTACTTTTTGTGTACCATAACAAAACCCCTAGAAGCAAACTTTTGTTGTATTGTTCTCTATATTTATTTTATGTTCCTACTTCCTACTTTTATTTTCATATAATACGAATATTTACATTTTTTTGGAATCCTAAAAAGCTTTTACTTTTGTTTTAATTCTTACACTTTTTATATTTGTTGTTATTTTAGTTTTCAATTTAAAAATTTATTTTTGTAATTTGGTTTTTTTTTATTAATAAAAGTTGATAAATGATGGAGGTCCAAACTCATTATAAATATTTTTTAATGTGAAAGTGTTGGACCAAAACTTGTTACTAAAAGATTTTTTCAACGAGGAAGTGTTGGGCCAAATAGGTACTCTGCCACATGTGCCAAATGGTCCTAGTCCGACTCTGTGAGTTTTTGAGATATTCAATAAAAAACAGTGTAAATGACCTAAAATATGTAACGCACCCTTTATTGAAATGAAAGGTAATATTGAACAATTGAATTGATCAAAGAGCTACCTTATCTTTTGTTCAATCAACAGTAGCAATACGTTATATTTTTGTATTAAAAAATGACCTATCAATTGTTTTCAGTGTAGGGATATCATTCAAAATTTTTAAATTTCATATTTCAAACAGAGAGAGTCATCAAGAAACAAAACACATTTTTTATCGCTTAAAATAGTCCGAAACTTTGATGTCTTACCAAAATATAACTTGTTGGTTCTGGAATAGTGCTAGAAAAAAAAATCCGAATAATGATTTTTTTGACTATGCCCCGTTTACACCCTAATGTACTATCATCAATAAGATTATAATTGGACATGTTGACGAGTTCCAATAAATACATTTTGATCCTAAATTTGTCTTACTCCTAATAACAAAAAGTTTTTTTTGTCACTCTTACCCAAGTACGACGTTTTTACGAATTTTGAGTACTTATATCTCAGAAACGACATATGCAAAATCATCTAAACTCACCCACTTTTCTAACGACCCATCCCACTATAAAACTAAAATTTCAACCAATTTGGCAGAGAGCCAATTTCCCCTATATTTTCGTGTGGAGTAATTATCAACTTAAATTAGAATGAGGGCTCCACCATTGAGGAAATATGGTCATCCATCAGACGATGAATTTAAAAAAAAACAATAATCGACTGATCCGTTTAAATTATTTCACGTTTTTTTTTTAATTCTCTCTCTTATCTGGTTCAAATCTTATAAGGGAGAACTTTTGGCAAGCACTGTATTCTAAAGTGGCCTAGCAGCATACGATCCCAATGTCGATAAAACCTATTCCCTTCACCACTCTAAACAAAAACACATCGCCATTTCTCTTTCAATGATCGCTGAAAATACCGCAACTACATTTCAATTTATCTAATGACATAGTCGAACTCACACATTTGCAAACCACTAGCAAGTCATTACGCTGATTACTTCCAATGTCTGGTAACCCGTCAACCGTGACATTAACATTTTCTTCTTCTTTTTTTTACAGTGTCCACGCAAATGACGCTGGGAGCCAATCCACCTTTCAAAGGCCTCGACAGGGCGTTCTGCGTTAGAATGAAGTCGACATTAACAAAAAGAGGCTGCCATTTCAAATCGTCAGGATTTAGGGCAAGTAGAACAATTAATTTCAGCCGGTCTTAGCGGATTTTGAATGACTGTAACAATTTGAACCGACAGCTAACGATCTGATATGTGGCCCATGAAACAAGTTTCAAAAACTTGTCGTGTTTGGCCCACAAACATTTCCTCATCCAAACAGTGCCCTTCTAAAGTCCGCCCCCCTCTACTAATTTTTGAACCACCTGGTACATCGCACCGAAATTTGTAGGGCTGAAATAGGAGATAAAAACCTACTCTTTCATGAAAAAATCACAGCTGAAAATTTTATAATGGTGGCTGAGCGCCATCTTCAATAATTATTTTAAATAGAACAGAATGTGCGATAGTGATGCGATACTAATCAGCATATTTTTAGAGAGGGACATACCTAGTTTCCTGAACAGGTGAATGTTTGGGCGGGGATCTTGGGCAATCACGTTGGACCGATTTTAATCAAAGGTAATCTTACAGGAGTTGTTCACAAAAATCTTTCGGAAACTGAAATTGAACTTCGGATAAGACAAATTGTATTAAACAGTCAGGCAGAGTTTGAAAATCGTGAAATCATATTTCAGCAGGATGGGGCACCTCCTCATTTCTCGGCACAATCTGCCTGTACTGATTGTCACAAAATTTCGTTGTATCACCCTGCTGATCACTCCTTCAAAAAGTTATTCACAAAATCTCTTCGACTTATTCGTCGTAATTTGGAAGCTATCATTTTATCAACTTTATCCGAAAAATATTTTTTCTCTTTTTGTAAGGTTTGTCACGAAATTTCATCATCTCACCCTGTCAGATCACTCCTTCAAAAAGTTATTCACAAAATCTCTTCGACGTATTCGTCGTAGTTTGGAAGATATCATTTTTTCGATTATTTCTGAAAGATAATTTGTTCTCTGTCTGTACGGGTTGTCACGAAATCATGTTGTATCACCCTGTTAAATCACTCCTTTAAAATGTTATACAAAAAATCTCTTTGACTTATTCGTCGATACAAACTTTCCTGTGCTATGGATAGGTCGCGGGCCACCAAGATCTCCGGATCTTACACCTCTTTATTTTTTTTACCTTTGGGAATATATGAAGTCAAAAATCTACGCCACTAAATGTCAAACAATAGAAGAGCTGGAAAGCAGAATAATAGATACATGTGAAGAAATAGATGAACAGACTTTCATCAACGTGAGAGAAGCTATTTATAATAGGGCACTTTATTGTCAAGATTTAGGAGGGGCCACTTTGAACACTTGATGATATAATTGTTTGGATTAAATAGTAGTATATTTAAATAACAGTTAAATAATAGTATTTTTGCTGAACTGGTAATCAATCCAACTCAGTCGACGTCTGCAGTTGCTTGAAAAATCCTATCCTTCTTGTCTGACGTTCATCTGACAGTTAATGTTACCATTGTTACCAATCTCGAAAAAAAGTAAATTGCGTATCGAAATACAAGCCATTTCGAAGCACTTGGGTTTCATAATGACTTCATTTTAGACTTCAAATAAAAAATATAAATTATAATTTTTTTAAGCCAACTTATTTGTTTTCATTGTGAATCTACAATGTTTTACCAAAAGTTACCAAAATCCATACTTCATTTTTAACCGGAATGTAACTTTTCAAACGTTAATATTTGGAAATCAATTGAATTTAGGAGTAAAGTATATTTGAAAAAACTGTTCTATTTAAAAAAAATAATTGAAGATAGCGCTCAGACGCCATATTAATAATTTTAGCAGTGACATATCCATGAAAAAGTAGGTTTTTATCTTCTATTCAAGTCCTCCAAATTTCGATGTGATATACAAGGTGGTTCAAAAATTAGTGGCAGGGATACGGACTTTAGACGGGCACGGTTTACAGGATGGATCTTGTCAATTCAACCTGTTATAGTGAACCAAAATCTTGCATTTGTGTGACGACAAATTTTTTGCAGGTTGTACTAATGTTGAGTAGGTTAAGGCCTCAATACACCTTCTCACATTCACGGAAGT
Organism: Chrysolina oricalcia; assembly: GCA_944452925.2. Lineage (NCBI taxonomy): Eukaryota > Metazoa > Arthropoda > Insecta > Coleoptera > Chrysomelidae > Chrysolina > Chrysolina oricalcia. Next base: position 5,616,019 of record OX101809.2, on the reverse strand, counting down.
CCCAACCGCCACTTTTAGGAATGGTGGCGCTAGCAATCGCACTCCCCCCTCCCAGTGTGCACGAAATCCGATTAGAATCCGACATGTTCGTAACTAGAATAAATTTCGATTTCAAAATAGCGCATTGTGAACCTAGGGTGATAGAGCTGCTAGATTATACACCCGAAGAACTGACTGGTAGAAACTTATATTCTTTGTGCCATGGAGAAGACGCTAGCAAACTCAGAAAGTGTCATGTCGACTGTAAGTCAATAGGTGGTAGATCAGGAAGGTGCAGGGTATGGTCAGAAAAAACAACGGTCCATAGTGGTTTTAATTTCATTTGAATCCACGATGAAAAATTGTGATGGCATGCGTAGTTCTGATTTTTCAACGCAATTGCAAGCTTTCAGGAAAACGCCCACATTTGGTGATGTCAACTGTGGAAAAATAATAATATCGATTTTTCACATTAAGAGTTGAGGAGGTTTTGAAGAGCTTTGCTGTTCCGATGATAGGTAAATACTCTGAAACTAGTATAGGTATAGATGATCGCGAAATTACGTAAGTTTTTCCTTGATATGAACATTTTACCCAACCACGTACTTGCACCTTCTCCGATTCTTCTCACCAACTTCTGAAAAGTAAACTTACATATTTTTGATAATATTTTCTTCCGCAGTAATAAATAAAGGCCAAGTCCTTACACACTACTATAGGATAATGAACAAAAATGGAGGATTTACTTGGGTGCAGACTTGTGCCACAGTTGTCTGTAACTCAAAAAATGCCGAAGAACAAAACATTATTTGTGTAAATTATGTGATAAGGTGAGATTTTTCGTTTATATATCAAATTTCACATAATTATTTTGTAAAATTTGTTATTCCAAATATCCCAGGTTCCAAAACTACATTATGGAGACACACATCTAATATTCTATTCTGAAATAAGTTGACATACATTCGACAGTATAATAACATACCAAAATCATCCATAGACGTGAAATGTTTACACTTTCATAAAATAAGACCTGTTGTCTTAAGGGACAAGAAAAGTAACCAAGTAAATTGTAGAATATTAACTAAATTTTAAAAGAAGTTGCATTGAATCACTATTTAGCCAGTTCCATAAAAACACAAAAAATAATATCGAGTCTATCAGAGAACTTTTTTTTGTTTTGATTAAAATTCCCAAAAGTATGTTTATTTGATGGCCATTTTGGATCCCAATTTTGGATTGCATGTGATAATATAATAATAATAATATAATAATAAATTTTATTCACATCTTTTAAGTACATTTACAATTCATTAATTCAGGTTATGTCTTAAGTATATGAATAACGGTATACGAGTTACATATATATCCAAAAGGATATATATATATATATATATATATATATATATATATATATACAGGGTGTCAATTTGAAAACTTCCCACCCTTAATATCTTCCTTCCAGTAAACAATATGAGTAATCGAAAAAACAGGTCAATTTTATTGTCAAGGGGGACACTTTCACGGACTATTTGTAGCCCTCGTGGTTCAACCCCCTAGGAGGGGTAGATGTTACCCTTAGAATTTTAAATGGGAAGGGGGGTCAAGTGGCACATCATTTTGATGGGCGTTCAATTCTTCTTCCAATGGTACCCTGACTTATTATTTTGTGATGAGCATTTTCCGAAAAATTGCGTTCTAAACTAACAGAAGTAATTATTAGAACGCCTATACTGAGATGCATTATTGTATTGACTCCCTTTAATAAAAATGGTTAGAAGAGTAGGTGGCACCGCTCCAACCCTTGAATGACAGGAATAAATTTATTACGCATGGGATTTTTTATTTGGTGGTTATTTTCCTTCAACACAATAAAATTTAATTTGCGAGAAAGACATTTCCAACATAAAATCTACTTACGCTTATCTTATTAGCTGTTCGAAATGTTGTCCATTTTGCTCTAAACAGTAATACAGTCTGTTTTCGAACTCCCCTCTAACATTACGGAAAACTTCACTAGGAATTGACCGGCATGCTGCTGTAATTCGTCTTTTAAGTTCGTCAATATCAGAAGGTTGTGTTTTATAAACAACGGATTTAAGATGCCCCCAAAGAAAGAAATCTAAGGGTGTTAAATCCGGTGATCTCGGAGGCCATTCAACTGCTCCCCTTCTGCCAATCCATCTACCCGGAAATCTCTCGTTTAACCACTGTCGGACGGGAAGAAAATAATGAGGTGGAGCACCGTCCTGCTGGAAATGTAACAGATCCTCCTGCAAAAGTTCATTACCTTCTGCATCAATTTGAGTTTCTAGCTCGTGAGTTATAAGAGGATCGATAGTCTCTTCAAGCATATCAAGGTACAGATTGCCAGTCAAGTTTTCTTCCAGAAATAATGGACCAAGAATGGCATTTCCAAGAATACCAGCCCAAACATTAACTTTTTGTGGGTGTTGTGTATGCCCTTCCCGAAAAATATGTGGGTTTTCGTCACTCCAATAGCGACAATTTTGTCTATTAACATTGCCATTCAGAAAAAATGAACACTCATCGCTGAAACAGATGTTTAACAGAAGATTAGGGATGGTATTGACTCGATGAGACAAAACTCTATTCTTCTATCATAATCATCCTCGTGGAGCTCTTGAAGAATCTGCATTTTATATGGATGAAATTTATGCATTTTCAATGCTTTTCTTATAGTCTCGCGTGACATTCCCGTCTGTTCTGATACTGATCGTAAGGAGCTCGTGGGCTCTGCAGCAAATGTTCCCAAAACTTCAATTTGAGCTGCTTCATTTAGTACTCTGGGGTTATTTCTTTCTTTATTTGTCACTGAACCAGTTTCGTAAAACTTATTCACCAAATCAAGCACATACCGGTGACTTACATTACAATTTGGATGTCTTTCGTTAAAAAGACATGCCGCATTTCGTGCGCACTTTCCAACTTCGCCATAAATTACAATCATTTCAATTCTGTCTTGAAGAATGTAAACCATTTTTACACTTTTATACACTTATTAAAGTAATTCCTAAACAGCCCAACAGGTACAACGGTATTCACAATACTACCACATAGTTCAAATTTGCTAACCAATTTTTTGCCGGAAAACAGAAACTTTTTACAGCAGAAGTAGCAAAAAAGGAAGGCTATCTGTACAATTTCTGCGATGACACTTAAAAATTCAGCATTTAATAAACACAACTTTACTACCATCTACGTTTTACTATTAGACTACTTTTTTATGTAAAGTGTTTGGAGCTAATGGCTAATGTTACCCCTAATAAAGGGTTGGAACGGTACCACCTAATATTCTAACCAGTTCTGGCCAAACCATGCATCTCAGTATAGGCGTTCTAATAATTACTTCTGTTAGTTTAGAACGCAATTTTTCGGAAAATGCTCATCAAAAAATAATAAGTCAGGGTACCATTGGAACAAGAATTGAACGCCCATCAAAATGATGTGCCACTTGACCCCCCTTCCCATTTAAAATTCTAAGGGTAACATCTACCCCTCCTAGGGGGTTGAACCACGAGGGCTACAAATAGTCCTTGAAAGTGTCCCCCTTGACAATAAAATTGACCTGTTTTTTCGATTACTCATATTGTTTACTAGAAGGAAGATATTAAGGGTGGGAAGTTTTCAAATTGACACCCTGTATATATATCTGTGTGTAGGTTTCACATAGTAATAAATATAAAACTGTAGGGTTAAAAAACGTAATACAATATAATATAAGATAGGATTTGAACATGATATTGATTAATTTTATATAACATAACATAGTGCACAAAAAATAATGATAACATAATTTTATTGATTTAAAATAAATAAATAGAACGATCGATTAGATTAATAATTTTAAAATTCTATCACATTACAACATATACATTATAGATATAAGATATAAAGTCACAAATCATAAAATGTAAAAATGTAAAAAATGTAAAAATGTAAAAATGTTAAAATGTAAAATGTAAAATGTAAAAATGTAAAAATGTGAAAAAGTAAAAATGTTAAAATGTAAAAATGTAAAAATGTAAAATATAATCTAATTGGTACCCTCTGTTTTCAAGTACTGAGCAATATAAAGGTACGGTAATTCTTTCACAAATTTTTTGAGAGATTTTTTGAAGCGATGGGTCGTAGGTTCGTTCTTGACACTTTCAGGGATTATATTGAACGCCTTTGGTCCCAAGTACTGATAGCTACATTGTCCGATTGTCTTGTGCATAAGTGGGAGAATTAATTTTTTTTTTGGCGCGTCTCGTATTTGTGCGAATAGATAATGAGTTCCATTGGATGCGAATATTGTGTTGTTGCCAGTTTAATGAAGTACAATTCTCGTAAGTCGAATACGTTTGCTAGTTTGTATAATGTTTCGGTTGCGTATTGTTTTCTTTTAGCGATCTCTTTTGGATAATTTCAAGAGGTTTCAGATATGTTCTGCATACTCCGCCCCATCCAATAATGCCATAGTTGAGATGGGATTCGATGAGGCTGTGATAAAGGATTTTCTTTTGTTTAAGGTCTAGTATTGAAGTGACTTGTTTGTATTTATACAGGACTCTGCGAAGTTTTTTCAGTACGTAATTCACATGCACGTCCCATCGAAGGTGCCTGTCTAGCATTATTCCTAGATATTTGATGGTAGTGGATTGGGAAATTTCGAAATCATCTCCCATTGTTATTTTATTGAATGTCGGTAGGTTCGAGGACAAACTACAGAAGGGCAGATATAGAGTTTTTTGGAGGTTAATTGATAATTTGTTGTTATCGAACCATTCTTTTATCTGTATGAAATCATGCTCAACTTCGTTTTTCAGATTATTCCAGGTGTTGTTTTCGTAAAATATAACAGTGTCGTCTGCAAAGCTGAACACATTACCTTGTGTATTTACTGAGAATAGGTTGTTTAGGTATATATTAAAGAGCAGGGGTCCTAAGACTGTTCCTTGGGGTACTCCACATACTATGATCTGCTTTTCACTGATTGTAGACTTTATTTTTGTTTGTTGCTCTCTGTCGATTAGGTAGGATTTAAATAGGTCATGCGCTGTGCCTCTCACTCCTAGGTCTTCCAAGCTTTCTAGCAGGATATGGTGGTCTACAGTATCGAAGGCTTTCTTTAAGTCCAGGAAAATTGCTATGGCAGGGTTTTTATTGTCTATGGCATTATATATTTTACCTGTTAGTACTTTTATCGCATCTTCTGTGGATTTTTTTTCTCTAAAGCCATATTGCGCTTCAGATAGCAATTTATACTTTTCCAAGTAATTATTAAGCCTCGCTTTGATTATTTTCTCTAGGATTTTGCTGAGGTTTGATATGAGTGCTATTGGGCGATAATTAGATACTTCAGTTTTTTCGCCATTTTTGTATACAGGTATAACTGTAGATGATTTGAATGCTGTAGGAAAATACCCTCTTGTGAATGACTTGTTAATTATAGATGCCAGTGGTTCGGCTATATATCTTGAGATAGTCTTCAGCGTTTCTGCTTTGATGCCATCGGGTCCTGGTGATTTCCCATTTTTCAATTGTGAAATAATACTCATTACTTCCTTTGAGTCGGTTGCGTATAGGAATATTGAATGGTTCGAAATGTTCCTTACTTCTCGGTTGTTTCTGTGTTTTTTGATCTTTTTTGCTAGATTTTTCCCTACATTGGTGAAGAAGGTATTGAATTCCTCAGATATTTTTTTTGGGTTCAAGGTCATATTCCCGTTTTCGATTTGTATTGAAGATATTTCATTGTGTCGCTTGGGTGTTGTTAGTTCGTTGACTATTTCCCACATACGTTTGGAGTCGGCTGTTTCTTCTATCTTTTTTTTGTAATGATTTATTTTACTTTGTTTAATCAATTTCTCAAGTTGTTTTTTGTACGTATTATATTCTTTCCTCAATGTTTCGTTCTCAGGGTTTTTCTTTAACTTATGAAACATACAATTTTTTAGATACTGATCTGTCTAAATCATCAATTCGAAAGAATTCTTCCCAGTCTGTGGATTTCATATGTTCCACTAACTTCTTTTCGTTTATTTGTTCAAAGAATCTCGGGCCAGGCTCTTTTCCTTCTTTTTTTTGTTCTCTTGTAAATATTATCTGTAGGAGTGTGGTGTAGTGGTCTGTTATACATGTTTCTACTATTATTGGGAGCATGTAATTGAAGTTTTCATTTTTTGATTTAATGAATATGTGAATATGTGATGAAAGTGGAATTATGAATTGAGTTTTCCAAAAAACTGCAAAGCTGGGATGAAAAATATTTCATGGTCATTCCAAATTTGCTTCCTATCAATATAAATGATAGCACGTCTATATTTAAGTTCATTTTGTAAAGAGTACTGCATGTGAAAAAAAAATATTTTCTATAGATTATTTACCAAGGCAACTCTTCTGGTAGTGTCATCACTTCTTCGAATACTTTGTTAAGAGGGTTCACCTATTGGCCTACCTTAGCGAACAAAACTTTCAAAAACATTTCCCATCAAAGCAGTGTGCAACACGATCCCAATGAAAAGCAATGACCCAAAACTGATGACTTGCCTGAATTTTATTACAATTGTAATGAGCAGTTTCGCATTTCGTAACTTTCTCATCTAACTCTGAACTCCCACGTGGATTCGACTAACGAACTTTTTTATCGGCGGGGATGCGACTTCACATGAAATGATACCTTGCAAGTCGAATCAGATAAAACTGGACAATGATGGAAAAATAGGATATTTTTCAACGATCGAGAAATGTGAACTTTGTCTTGAATCATTTGAGCGAGTATAAGTAGCACACCTATATTGGTAAAATATTGATACAATATTGTGAACATATTGGCGAAATATTTGAAATGCAATATTGGCGAGAAAAAAAATGTGAACATTCGGCGATATTGGTCCAATATTACTTGAATAATATTGGCGAAATATTCTTGAACTAATATTGGCCTCAAAATGTTCGGCGATATTGGTACAATATCGCTGATACAATATTCTGACAATATTGGCACAATATTCAAAAGTTATATTGTCGAGAAGTAAAATGTGAACATTTTGCGATATTGGTCGAATATTGTTTGAATATTTTAGAAATAGTTTTGGTGGAATATTCTTGAAGCAATAATGGCCTCAAAATATTTATCGATATCGGTACAATATTTATCGATATTGGTAGAATATTTATCGATATTGGTACAATATTTATCGATATTGGTACAATATCATTTGGATATATTGGTGGATGTCAATATACCTTGGTAAATTATTAAATGTCCTTAAGTTGATGAAGGTGACACCAGAGTCTGTCTTTTGATCGCCATAACCACTGAGTGAGCTGTCTTGAAAACAAGTTAAGAGAAGTATTTAATATACTTTCGTAGGTTTTAGAAGACGTTCTATATGTAGAGCCACCTAGCGGATTTTTATCCAAGTTTGATCATGATATAATTTCAATATGTTTCATTGAATATTCGGCCAATATTCAAATTTCATCTCAATCTAGATGTAGGAAACAATATAAAGACAATATTGTTTTAACGATATCGATAAATATTAGTGAATCAATATTGACCCAATATTAATTAATAAGATTTGTTGAATATGTGCGAAATGATACGAGGCTTGTTTGGTAAGTCCGTGACTTTTTAAATTTCCCGCGCAGTAACTTTAAATCCAACACTGCTGCTGTCAACCACCATCTTTCAATAGACTACTGTCAAATTTTGAGCAAGCTGCGACATTTGATTTGTGTTTGACAGCAATTAGAAGCAGACAACCTCGTGAATTTTAACAAAAATGGAAAAAAGTGAATTTCGTGTGTTGATTAAGCATTATTTTTTGCGTAAAAAAACCATAACTGAAACCAAGGAAAGACTTGATAAATACTATGGGAACTCTGCACCATCAATTTCAATGGTTAAGAAGTGGTTTACTGAGTTCCGTTGTGGTCGTACCAGCACAAGTGACGCCGTACGTTCAGGTCGCCCAAAAGAGGTCATCACGCCAGAAATCGTCGATAAAATCCATGGAATGATATTGGACGATCGGAGAATAAAAGTACGTGAGGTAGCTGAGGCTGTAGGCATCTCAACTGAGCGAGTACATCACATTTTACATGAATATTTGGACATGAAGAAGCTATCCGCGAGATGGGTGCCGCGATTGCTCACACTCGACCACAAGCGCAACCGTGTGACCACTTCAAAGGAGTGTTTGGCAAAGTTCAATCGCAATCCGTGCGAGTTTTTACGCCGTTATATAACCGTAGACGAAACATGGATCCATCACAATACCCCAGAGACCAAGGAACAATCAAAACAGTGGGTGTCAACTGGTGAACGTGCACCAAAGAAGGCTAAGGTGCGTCTGTCAGCCAACAAGGTTATGGCCACAGTTTTTTGGGATGCACGCAGTGTCATTCATATAGATTACTTAGAGAAGGGTAGAACGATCAACGGCGAATATTATTCAGAGCTTTTAGACAGATTCGATATTGATTTGAGGCAAAAACGACCACATTTAGCGAAAAAAAAAGTGCTGCTTCATCAAGACAATGCACGAGTGCACACGTGTGTAGTCACTATGGCAAAAATTCATAAATTGGGCTACGAACTACTACCCCATCCAGCATATTCTCCAGATTTAGCCCCTTGCGACTATTTTCTTTTCCCAAACCTGAAGAAATGGCTGGGTGGTAAGAGATTTGGGTCGAATGAAGAGGTTATAACCGAAACAAACGCCTATTTTGAGGGCCTTGAGAAAACCTATTATTTGGAAGGAATAAAAAAACTGGAAAAACGCTGGACTAAATGTATTGATCTAAAAGGAGATTATGTTGAAAAATAAAACGCTTATTTGCCAATTTTTTTTTTCTTTATTCAAATAGTCACGGAGTTACCAAACAGCCCTCGTATTCAACCAATGTGTAATCACACTTGGAGATACAATATAGTTTTTATTCCTAGAATCGATATTAGGGGAATATTGGGATTGCGATATTTATTCTAGATGTTAAAAACGATGTGAAGACAATATTGTTTTATTGATATTGGTAAATATCGTTCAACCAATATTGACTCAATATGAGTTATTACAATTTGTCAAATAAAGTGGAAATGATATTCAACCAATATTCTAACAAACTTGAAAACACAATATAGTTTTTTTCCCCTATAATCGATATGACTGGAATATTTGGATTGCAATATTTATTCTAGATGTGGAAAACAATATATAACCAATATTGTATTATCGATATTGGTAGAAATTATTCAACCAATATTGACCCAATATTTCGTGTGTTAATCTACATTCAAAACTAGTTCAACCAATATTCCACCAATATTATTAATATAATATTGTTTTTTGAATATTCATCTATATTGGACCAATATTGATTTTCCATTTACAATATATCTATATTGGCCCAATATGGAACCAAGATTCAGCCGATATGATGTGCTACCTGGGAATAGCCATTTCTCGCTAGGAGACTACTATACTTTTTCTACGACTTATATAAGGAATATTTGAAAAAAAGATTCATTTATGAAGGCTATCCTGAATGAACTTAACAACATTCAATTTCATTGCAGGAAGTTTTTATTGAAGAAAAAATCTATAATTATAATATATCGAAAAATTTCATATTTTAAATGAAATATTTTTTTTCACTGAAATTGATAGTAAAATTGAAATACTAGGAAATTAGAACTGAAGGTATCGAGGGTTCTACAGTGACGTTCAAATAGTACGCAACAACTGGAAAAACTCTTTTTTTGTGATTTTTCGAGAAAAAAAATGTCATCAACTTAGGCTCGTCTTTAAATGTACTTAGCCCCTATCACTGATATACTGAGTGATTTTCAGTTTCTAAAACGCATTTTTCAAAATTAGCAAAATCTCAAAAGTTATATTTTTCGGAAAATAAGTAATATTTGGATGAAATTTTAAACGATTATTCAGTTATACTGCGCAGTAATGCTTAATTTTGCTAACTGATATTTTCAGTTTTCATATTTTGGAGCCAAATTTGAATTTGAAAAGACAAATATCAACGGATGAGAGATTTTTTAACAATTACTTTGGCGCAAATTCAGAATAGTTTTTGGAACGTTTACGATTTGTAACCAAAACAAAGCTATTATTTTACAAAGCGAACTGTCAATTCGATGATTTTGACGTTTGAGAACAAGTTTGAAGTTGGGAAATTCTCAAGGCATACTTGCAAATAGCAGCACTCCAAACACAACTGAACAGTTATGAATATGCTCATCTGTGATTGGCTTTCAAAGTGTTGAGTAATGAATCTGGTTCAACTGTTTTATTCGTTTGGGTAATGGATCATTGCCTACTCTAGGACGAAACTAAGTTCATAGCTCAAAAAGAAATGGTAAAATTACCGCTTTTTTCAATAGTCGTAGATTAAACTTATTTTTTCCCCACTGTTATTTTACTATATTCTCCACGTTCAATGTTACACATAGCTTCTTCGGCCAATTTTACTGTGGAAAGAAATATCTCAACCTCAAATAATAGAACTGCATTCCGTATCTTCTCATCCGTGAAAAGCTTGTAGGCAATTGTTAATCATTGATTGGCCCATATTTCATAATAGTGTATTTCGATGGTTATAAAAATGTATTCTATAACAATTTTTTATCACTGATTAAACCACTCCTCGATCGAGAAAATGATCCAAACACTTCCACAACACAAAGTTGACGGGTCTTAACGGGTCTTCCTTTAATACAGGCCAAGCCAAAAATGGATCAATTTTACAAATACACAGTTGTTGGGTTTTGTGTCATCCATCACTCAAATTATCGTTTCGAGATTACCTGTCTGTTCAATTTCTGTCAGAAACTACTGTATTGTGCACAAAAAATTAAATAATCCGATTCAGCAGAAGTCATAAATTGAAAGAGCATTTTTTGATAACCCAAACAAGAATCAACAATGCCTACTGAAACCATCCCTTAGATACAATCAACAAGTCTTTTGTTTTTCGACTAAAATTTTAAAATTTTCTGTTTATTTATATTCGTAAAGTCTTTTTTCATATATTATTTACAATTTTAAACTGTAATGTCACTATTCAAAGAATTAAGAACATGTCAGCCAACCTCACTATAGTTGTAAGTAAAATTTAATATCATCAAAATGTAAAATTGACATAATCATTCAACCATCAAACCATCAAACCATCGCCTTTGCCAAAACATAAAATTTTAGCGCATTCGCCAATATTTGAAATGTCATCTTTTTAACAAGTTATGTTTGTCAACAATTAGTTTGCGTGGTAGTGGGTGACAGACTAAAAATACGGAAGTTGCTTTGATTACCACCTTGGTAAGATCACTGAAAAAGGTAGACAAAATACAGGAGCATTCTTAGGATATTTAATATTCCTTGATCTTTTGAAACATTGCTGTTTGGCATTGGAGTTCTATAGCCAATTTTTAACTTGATCAAACCAATACGGACAGTGTGGAATGCAATGACAATTTTGAAAAATCATGTCTATTTCTAAAAATTGTTATAGTATACAGCGACCGTCAAAAAAATTGCACCATACCTACGGGTAACATTTTATCATCGATATGTCAGAAAATTTCTTTCAAAAATTGTGGATAACATTCACTGGAGGCATCAGTTTTCCAAATTCTCAAAGGGTCTATAGGAGAGAACATAAAATAAGACTGTTAATCAAGAGTAAAGTACCGTTATTTTCGATAATATCATAAAAGTGTTTCAGAAAAGTTGTTGACAATTAAAACTAATTTGAAGGAAGTAGTCCATACTCAAAGTGGAGTTTCAATGTCAGCAAAAACTCGAAGTCGTCTCCACAATATATATTTCAACCCAATGTTGAGGGGAGGAATGTAAACGCAAGTTTCACAAGAAACTTAAGGGTTTGCGTTACATAGAATTCAAAAACATGTTTTCAAGCATAGTAATGCTCATCTTCAGTTGAAGTAATACAGGGTTACACTGAAATCGGTAAAGAACAATAATTACAATTTTGAAAAAGTATGAGACCAGCAAAAAGTATCCATTTTGAATCCAAGTTTTACCTTTTTGCTGGTCTCATACTTTTTCAAAATTGTAATTATTGTTCTTTACCGATTTCAGTTTAACCCTGTATTACTTCAACTGAAGATGAGCATTACTATGCTTGAAAACATGTTTTTGAATTCTATGTAACGCAAACCCTTAAGTTTCTTGTGAAACTTGCGTTTACATTCCTCCCCTCAACATTGGGTTGAAATATATATTGTGGAGACGACTTCGAGTTTTACTTAACTTTGCTGAAATTAAAACTAAAATTCCTATTTTGAAATCACAGCCCCCTATGCTACAACATTTTCATTCATTCATGTTTCAACATTCAAAAAAAATTGTATGAACAGTCTTATAGTCGGATTTTTTATCATTTCAACCCCCCCCCCCCCAATTTTCGCAGGCACATTGCGCACTGGTTTTTTATTATTTACCCCCCTCCTCCACTCCCCCCAAAATTTTACGGGGACCCCTTCCCCCCCAATATTCTTTCGGGCGCTTCACGAGAATATTGAATTTTTTTAAATAACCAGCCAAAACTCTGAAACGAAACGAGATATAATATATAATGGATATAGACAGTTTTCATGAAGATTTTTCATATATCTTTTATTATGTTTATTATTTACCCCTCTCCCCCTCCCTCAAATTTTTCCAGGCGCTTTGCGCAGGGATTTTTTATTATTTACTTCCTCCCACTCCTCCCAAAATTTTTCCGAGCGCTTCGCTCCCAGATTCTTGATTATTTACCCCCTCTTTCCTCCCAATATTTTTCCGGGTGCTCGCGCATGGATTTTTGATTATTTACCCTCGCCCGTCCCCAAATCGCGAGAATATTGAATTTTTTATATAACCACCAAAAACTCGAAAATGAAACGAGATATGGAGGATTTGGGAAAACTGTCAAAAATGCGGGTGCATGGCTCCCGGAAAAAATTGGGGGCGGAAGAGGAAGTCACAAAAAAGGGGAGTCAGAAAAATTTGGGGGAGTGGAAGTAGATATCATCAAAAATCCAGGCGCAAAGTGCCCAAAAATAATTTGGGGGGTGGAAGGTGAAGTCATCGAAAATCCAGAAAAATTGGGAGGGTTGCAGGAGAAAACTGTAAAAAATCCGGAAAAATTTGGGAGGGGTGGAGGGGAAACCTGTCAAAAATCCGACGCGAAGCCCCGAAAAAATTGGGAGGTGATAAATAATCAAAAATCCACATCTCATTTTTTTTTTCAAGATATGAAAATATTTCATAAGAACTTTTTGTAGATCTATTCGAGTACAATAAAACTGTTTATATACAGTTATTCGATATTTCATGTCGGTTTCGAATTTTAGGTGTTTTTCGAAAAAAATGTGAAAATTTTCCTAATTTTTCGTTTTGTGCAATATTTCCCAGACTATTGATATTATGGAAAAAATGTATTTACTTTTTTGTAGACTTTTATAAGGTATATGACACTAAGGTAAACACGATTAAATTTCCACAGATTTATTGTCTTCGCGACATGTTTCGATACACTGTATCTTTTTCAAGCGAATGTAATACATTAAATTATTCTACCTTGAACATTACTTAAATACCCTTCTTAACAATTGAGGTAATTAGGAGCTACCTATGATAAAAATAAAATTGACAATGCAATGTAGGTAGATACCTGGAAATCTCAAAACATATCTACTACTTAATTAGTTGAAAAGGTTCAACAAAGGGGAACTATTAAGGTCCAATTGATCATTTAGTAAACAATTCGAATTTTTCAATTTATTAATTTCCAAGAATTCTAAATAATTAAGTCTAATACCTTTATTTTCAACATGAAGGATTTCAAAGTTTTCATCGAAGTCATGGTCTTCTTCCAAAATATGATTGGCATATGTTGAATGTGTTTTATTATTTACATAAATAATACAATAATTTAATGTATTACATTCGCTTGAAAAAGATACAGTGTATCGAAACATGTCGCGAAGACAATAAATCTGTGGAAATTTAATCGTGTTTACCTTAGTGTCATATACTATGAATTTCCATCAAGTAAAGGCCACGTCAATCCAAAATTTTATAAGGTGATCAAAAAAGATAGTTTTTAAATTTGAAAATCTGTTGCCATCTTTGAGTTTTTGGTAGTTTACAAAAAGAAATTACATTTTTTCAAATAATGGAAAAACTTTCCACACAGTTTTAGTAGATATGTTTAAGGTCATTTTCATAAAAATTTTCGATATCTTGTTTCGTTTTCGAGTTTCTGAGGTTTATAATTTTTTTTCAATTTTATCAACTTTTTTCAACTTTTCAATAGAGTTGGAGAAAAAAGGTTTGGAAATATCAGTGAGGCTTGCAACAATTTTAAGATTTTCATTATGTTTCATTAGTACGGTAAATATTTCAATTTTCCAATTTTTTTAAATATTTCCCGTACTATTATTTTTACGGAAAAAATGTAGATTTTCATAAGGCGGTCTTGGTAAATTAGAAAAATATCAACCATTTTCCAAATTGTACATTTTTTTTTCAGTTTTCATAGTTTTTCCGGTTTTCTGATAATTTTCGTGAAAAATAGTTCCTGTAGGATGTGTTCATCTAGTCGAGCTCTAAACATTGCACTTTTGGAAATTCCATTTAAATGAACGTTTCGGTGTTTTTGATTTTTTTTAAATCGTCATATTTCGGAAAATCGCTGGAAAACTCTGTTAGAATTTTCCGATATTTCTCAAAAACTATACATTTCTGTAGAACATATTGAAGAATATCTTCCAGAAATATGAAAAGGATCCAATCAATTTCTGAACCTGTATCAAGGGAAGTAGGAAGGGCATAAAAAAACGGAAAACCCCGTAAAATTTTTCCTGATTTTCCGATCGCAAAAAAATCTGACAAATACTGTCGTCGAGTTATTATAATGATTCAAATTTCAAAGCTATATCTCCAAATGCCACGACAGGCAGACTTTTTCGATTTTTTTTTTTTTGATGAGGATCATTTCTTCCAAAGTAATAACTTTGGGTCTAAAACGTCAAAAAAGTTGGTGTTCGTCTGGAGAAACCGTAGGAATACAACTTCCCAAGAGGTCGTTATTCTGCTCCGTTATTCCACAAACACCCCCGCAGTGTCCCTGACACCCTGCCGGCCGCATTCAGAGACTCCATTGACGGAAAGCTGATATTCCACCAAATGAATGCACTCGTTCTGATCCCGAAACGTCTCAAAAACAATTCAGCTCGACGTAACCATCCTTTCATACTTTAAATATGCCCTACGTGTCGGAGGGCTGGTACGTTTTAGCTGGCATCGTCGGCGGCACGACGCCCTACGTGAGCGTCTTTGGGAACGCCAGTCAGGGAGATTCGTCGTCTGACGTTAGTCTATAGGTCATCCGATATTCTGGTACAGCTGTGTCACGTCTACATACGTGTTTGGGGTGCTACTGGTCTCATAATATTAGTCCTTCGATCGTACCCCAGATAAATATCGCATGGCCTTCACTTTCAGATCGAATTACTCGGTTATCAAAATATCATGACCGGAGGAATGGATAAACGGATAGGGCATTACACCAGCCAGAGTTTGTGGAGTTTGAAAATAGAAAAAACACAATAGGAAACTACACTATAATAAAACTTACGTTTTATTTGTAACAAATGATCTTATCTGTATATATGATGCATGTAAAATCATTTTACGGCCCTATTTATTTATTTCAAATCGATTACAATCCACTTCCAAACTGTTTCAAATTGAGAGAGATTCAAACGCCTCTTTTTCGCGGGATTGACTTGTATTACTTGTATTATTCTAAACGTCCTTGGGTCCTCAGAGAATGCTTTCTGTACAAGGAAGAATTGTTCCCAGTTTGAATCACAGTGTACACCGGATTAATCTTCTTTCGATACTATTCAGTCGAATTTATTGGGAAGGTATACTTGGTTTTGAGAACAGACAGGCAATTAGGCAATATATGATCTTGACGTTAGGAGACTTTGACGTCACTTGTATTCGTCCAATGAAATACAGGTAATGTGTCTCGCGAATTTAGCTAGAATTTGAATTCCACTCCAGTCGTTTTTTTTTCTGTAAAAAAATTAAAAGCCCGTTTTTACCCAGTTTGACTTGTAAATCTTAGGGGAAAAAATTTACTAGTGTATTTCCCTATTCTTAGATGATTTTGCAGCATGGTAGGATGTGACTTTAGTACACTTCGTTTCAATTGAAAGATTCGGAATCTTAGGCTGAAAAGTCCATAGATCAAGCAAGACTAGGATAATACACTACTCAACAATTTAACTGCATAAATGCAATTGTCCTGAAAGTTCATGGCACCGAATACATGTAGTCCTGGAGATCGTCAGATTTTTTTACTTTTGGGTATATCATTCTGAAGATCAAAAGAAGCAACTTCCTTCATCAGACTTTTTTTCTGGCCCTACAGGGTGAGAGCTACAGGTTGTATGTCTGACGTCAATTATGGAAACCAGCGAGCACAAAAACATCTCAGAAATGTTGAAAGTAAGAGTTTTTAGACACCAAATCTCCAAACGGCAACTATCTGACGTACTATTTTCAGGATGTTCCTGGAACATCACAACCGAAATTTTATTTTATTTTTTTCAAAGTCTTTTGGATGACATAAAATAACATTTTTAAAGCTTTTCGCCTACATTAAATCACTGTATATCAATCATTGTTAGAGATGTTCTTGAGACATCACAAAAAGCATTTTTTGATCGGTCTTGTTAAACACACGACATTACGTTTTCAAAGCCTTTTGCTTACATAAAATAACTGTACCTACATTTTCAGAGAAGTTCCTGTGACATCACAAAATGCACTTTTTCTTGTTTTTTTTACCGAATTTTTTGTTTGTTATTTTTGTTTTTTTTTTTTCGTTAACCAGCTGTCGTCCCCTTACGAACGGCAGCACTCAGAAGTCGAAATTTGTGCGAGCCAAGGATTAACGAGGTCTTGCCTTTTTACGTGCGATTCCTAGCACTTTCTCGGGCCATCAGAAAAATTTCTGCAGTCTCTAGGGTTTGAACCTTCGACTGGCAGCCAAAGTGATTGAAACATCGGCGCTTCAACCACTCGGCTGCCTGGCCTATATTACAAATCAACCATAGTCAAAATATGCAGGTCTTTGTCGCATATTTATAAAAAAATCATAGTTAAAACTTATTTTCATAGGAATTCAGAAAATCACAAAGGAACACTTACAAATTAAACCTAAAATATTTTCTGCATACACATAAAATGAGAGTAATTTTCCAAAACGTTATTTATCACAAACACAGCCTCGGTAAAAATACAAAAACTAAGCTTAAAATATATTCCGCATACAAAAAATAATATTTCTCGATTCTATATTAGTGTTACTAAGGAGTTCCTGCTGTTTTCAAATTTCAGTTCTTATTGAATTTTGGAAATACGTGTAATAACCCCTCATGAAGAATCACCCTGTTTAACAATGGGCAGACTAACTGAAAACATAAAAATTAAACTAAAAATATAATCTGCAAAAAATATTCATTATTTCTACTGTTCTTCATTTCCCTTTGTCTTCTTTTTCTTTCTCCTTCTTTCAAATACAAAAGAATGGTTCTTCTTTTGTATTTAGTTCGAATTATTTTCTTGTTATGCCTGATTTTTATTCACATCATGTACAACAAATTGACAATCTGATATAATGATGCATTTACTATTGAAAAAAGTTACATTGGCATTCTACTCCCTTCTCAAAAATATCAGTCACGTATTTTCAATAAAATAACAATCCTCAGAATTTTAATAAATTAACAAAATTTTCAGAAAAAAATTATTTGAAATCCATTTGTAAAAATCTACACTGCTTTGTTTCCAAAAATCAATTTTTTCCTACACAAGTATCCGAACCAACAGAAAATTTATTTTTTGCGAGAGGTTACATTACACCCTGTATACACAGACTAGGTAGATTCATGACTTTCATATTTTGATATATTTTTTTGAATCAGTAATCGTTTCTGAGCAATAAACACAGAGAATGTGCACCGATGAAAAACAATATAGTTTAATAGTTTACCTTGCATTTCTTGCAACGAAAAAAGCCGCTTTGTATATTTATAGTGAATGCTTTTTTCGACTATACTTATAATAATATTGTAGAATTAGCAAGTATTCATTCAGGTCAGGAAGAAAAACTATTCTTTACCTTGTAATAGTGCGGTTTCGCCCTAAACCTGAGTCTTTGTCGAACATGATCTTATGGTTGTCTTGTGTTAATGTGAGCTCTGCAACTGTCCTCGTATATTTGTTTCAACATATATGGCGTCACAGCTGTATATAATGGATACGGTATATACCCAGATTAGAGAAAGAATATTTTGGGTCTACATCTGGTCCCAATTTGTGTACATTGTCTTTGTTCGTTTGAAAACCATCCCAATATTTGATCTGTAACGTTCTTTATGCATGATAGAAATGCCCCTTCCCTTGGTATAAATCGATATATCCCGTCCAGCATAAACATTCGCTTTCTGGGGCTGAGAGGATCTGTCAGTGTGAATATATTAACAGTTCCAGAGCAAGCATCAGCACAGGCTTCTACCGTGAATATCTCCTTACTCTATTATTTGATGGTATCATTATGTTCTGAACATTTGCTGTGGTTGAATGTAATTTTTTTCAAATCGTTGTCCTATCTGTTGCAGCGGACGAGAGTATGAGAACATAGTAATGGACAGTTGCCAGATGGACGACCCCAACCACGTGGTGAAGAGAGAGGAGGCGAGCAGTAACGACCCCGAGAATGGATCACCAGACACCGAACGTGGAGGTACGTTGACGTACCACCAATGCTAGTATTATATAGTTTCTAACTGATTCTGTGGTCAGATGACCTGAACGGCGGAGCCCCACCGATTCCAGCCCAGGACGCCGCCGGCCGAGAGGACGTCACCTGCGAAGGTACCGCCCCCGAGAACGACACCAGCGCCAAGGAGACCGCTGACTTGCGCAACCATCGGCTGGACCTCGTAGCGCAGCTCCAAGCTACGCCCATCGTCAAAGATCAGCGCAAGTCCTTTCCCATGCGCAGAGCCTCGAAGAGGAAAAACACCTCGTCGGACGAGAACGAAGAAGACGAGCCCATCACCCCGCTGCGCAACGCGGCCATCAGTCCAGCCTCTTCCTGCCACTCCACCAACGGCGCGCTCCCCATAGCCTCAGACTCCTCGGAGACGAGCCCCAAGAAGCTGGAGGAGGCGGTTAGTAGCGTGACGTCGGTGAAGGATCTGGAGAACGCCATGTCGAAGCATCTGCCCGCCTGCAAGTCGCCGATCCATCAGCCCACGGACTTCAGCACGGACGCTCTCCTGAAGCAGCAGCAGCGGACGACCATCCAGTGGATCGGAGCGCACCACCAGCAGCTGCAGCAGCAAGGGCCTCTGCCGGCCTCGGCGCTGCTCAGGCAGCTGTACGCCAACAGGGAGAGCGTGATTCGGGCAAATGTACAAGGTATTTCGAGTGGTAGTAGTAGGTCTGGTAGTTCTCCCGGGTACTACCCTAGTGACAATCAAGTGGGTGTTGGTGCTTTGCCTACTCCGCCTGGTAGCGAAGGTTCTTCTTCCTACAGTGAACATCAGTTCTTGCTTTCGCAGCATCAGAATTATCCTACTAGTTATTACATGGACTATCATACCGCCATGACTCCGCCTTCTAGCGTTTCTCCTCGCGACAAGCACCAACAGCTACACGGGGGAGTCGCTTTTGAGTCGACAGTGCCATATCAAGATGTCTTGCGACACCAGTACCCGGATAGTCCGCTACCTCTCAAGCCACAAGTGTATTCATACGTCGATCAACCTCAGTTTTATCATCACGGGTCTTCAGGGACGGGGTTTCACCTGTACCATTCGAGTAAAAACACACCTAGTACTCCCACGAACTGGTACCCCCCGTCATAGTGAAGTATTTTGTTAGGCTCGAGACGTTTATTTATTAATATTGATTCCCAACATGATGTGCCACTTTCATTCACACAGCTTGAGTTATCTATTGTATTTTCGAAATGCAAGATTGTAGTGGGCGTGTTACGACGATAGCATTCGTTCAACTATTTTTAAACCAAAGAAAATAATACAAAATAACATGAGTGAACATTAGTTGGACTTATTCAATAACAATTTAATGCAAATATTGTAGTATATTCGAGTATTTCTAGTATTTTGTTTATAAGAATGTACATATATTATGATACATGTTATTTAGTATTATTCAATTTGAACAGTGTCATTATCCATATTTTTATGTATATTTATATGAAATGGAAAACTGATTTTCTCGTAATATTATTTGTATTCTTTTTTCATACTGATCTAATATGATGCAGCATACTGACTAGTAGGTACATCATAACTTGTACATAATTTCTTGATTGATAATCGTTATTGTGAGGGCTGCCATTTGAAATCAGCGACTACCCGAATAAATAAGAAAAATTTGTATTCATATCAATTTTGATTCAAAAGCGAATTCATTAGACGCGATATTGACTCTAAAAAAGGTGCTGTCAATGTAGAATTGTGATTTTCTTCAATATGTTATGTTACTTTTACGTATTCCTAGTATTACTATTGTTAGGGTTACCTACTTGTATCATGTTGTTACATACTGTTCAGTACAAAATACAAAATTATGGTTGCTTCATGGATATGTTTGTAGCGTACATCCTATGTGCAATATATATATACTTAATCAATTTCTGTACTAAATAAATGTTTGTTTAAGTTTTTGTTAAATTACTGACTTTTTCTCTCCTTCCATTCCAGATTAATTTTCTTGTGTTGTCTAAAACAACAGATGAATTTCTTTTGTATAAAAAGATGATTATGCCTGTTCTGGATAATCTTCTGCATCTGCTTGTGTTTGAAAGAATTGCCCATGCACAATTTCTTTTTATACGCAGAAGGTTCATTCATTTGGAATCTTATTTTTCTTCCCACCGTATTGAACTAGGACCAAAAAATTACCGAAGCAATCACTACTCTATTCATAGCAGTTAATTTTTGTGATAGAAATAGACAAGTGAAAAAATACCTGCCAATGACCACGGCCACATGTGGAACTTTTGTCTTTTAGATGGAGCTGGAGAGAGGATGCTTTGTATTGTGACGAATTACTTCAAGAGGTTGATGATAACGGCTCAAATTGTAGCATATCAAAAGCTCTAAGGTAAGGAGTGTTTACCTTCAGAAAGGTATGCAGATATTGAATTTTGGACCATGGGTTTCTAGTGCGCAAACCAGAGTGTGTTTACATAAAATCTAACAAATAGATAATCAAGTATTCAACTTGACCACTCTAGGAACTAATTCCTTCCTACGGTTGCGCCTCAGCCTCGAGCAATAAACAGTTGGGTTACATTATCAAAATGTAAGCACCAAGGTGCTCTTCTGACTTATCACTGCTCTATTATTTGCTCTAATGAACGTAACAAATAATAACACTTCTGAAAATATGTACTGTGGTTCCAATTTTGCCATAACAGCTTTGAAATTGAAATAGATTCTAGAAATTATAAAATATAACTTCAATTATTGAGTACATTTGAAAATTCTCAAGAAATTGTTTTATTTTCAAGCTTTATGGGCAACTTTGGATTGAGATTTAGAGTGAACTTGCTCGATTTCGAGGCACAACCGTAACAAGGAATAACTTTCTATAGTGGTCTAGCTGGCTACTTGGTTTGTCATCGCTTCTATCTGTTATCTATATTTTTTGCTGGTCCACTGGCTTGCGAGTCTCTTGCTCTAGCCCAACTTTGGTAATTCATTTGTTATCATCCGATGACAAACAAAACTGTATGATTAGCAGTGGCGGCGATAAGGATTCGGGGCCCCCCCGCCAAATTTTGTTAGGATATTCATACATGTGGCAATAAAATCTGGAAATACCAAAGAGGTTGAAGGGGCTCCTTCTAGAGCTGGGGCCCCCCGAACGGCGGGCTCTGCGGGCCCCTTATCGCCGCCACTGATGATTAGGCAAACTAGTGGCAGTTTCAACTCGTATCAAGATGAAGAAACAAAAAAAATAAATGAACATCTCATTCTCAAATTTTAAATTAATATTATCAAAGTGAAAATGCTCCTACCGAGACTATTTGAGTCCATAAGAAAACCAGGTGATTTTTGTGAGATGGCATTTAAATCCTATTTGATGTAATACGTAATATGATTAAGATAAGTATGATTACCTAAGAAAGTCCTTATTTGAAAAAAATTGAACTGATGGTGATCTAGAAAAACGATACATACATGTCCAATATTTACTTACACCTTAGCATTGCTTGAGTAAAGCATACAAAACTTCTTTTGCCGTTTTTCGATAATTATCAAAATTATGTGTTGTGATTGATACCAAAAACTGAAATTAAAAGTTTTTCCCATTATTTTGAAACTGGCTAAAGATATTTTTAACGCCCAGTAAACATTCTGGGAGGGCCCGAAAACGCAACTTTTTTCCCATTTGAAGTTTTCTGCTTCTTAAACGATTTCTAAGATAGAACCACAGACCTCAAGAAGAAAATGAGGTCTGTGAATAGAACTATACTCATTTGAAACCACCGACTTAACCTTTAAAGGTTAAGTCGGTGTTCGAAACTCTAATGATGCATGTTTTAATGTCATAGAGACACAAGGGTCAATCAAGTTTCATGTTCATTAGCATCGCGTATTAGACAAGGTACATGTAGTGACATCTTTTGTCTATTGTCTGCAATGCCGATGATGGTCGTTAAATGTTTACAGGTTCCTAATTACATGCCAAATGTTTCTAATACACAAAATTTAGAAATCTTGGCCAAAAGTGGGTTGGTTGGTTTTCTGTTAATAAATGGGTACAAAAGTTTTTGAACGTTTTCCCATGTATAATTCGAAAAAAATCTAAGAAGCGAAAAGTGCTAAATAGTGCTAAAACTAACTACTAGTGCTAAATAGTTTATAACTATTTAAAAACAACGGAAAATAGAGGAAAAGCGTGGGGTTCTGTAACTAATACAGCAAAAAAAAAGTTTGATTACATTTTACTTAAAATTTTGACTGCACATTGGATCAATATTCTTGAATACATGTCTAATTGTAAATACCAATTGTAAAATATCAAATTACAGTCCTAATAGTTCATTCTTTGATGGAGTTTTTCCAATAGAAATACTTGAATGTATAAAAAGCTTAAAAAACAAAAAATCAATTTGTTTTGTTGAAATTCCCATATCACTTCTAAAGAATGTAGCAGATTTGATAGTAATTCCTTTGGCACATACTTATAGATATGTTTTAACACGGGAATCTTTCTCAATAGCTCAAATAAAAACCACATTCAAAAACGGCAAAAAAAATTAAAGACCTATATCTCTGCTCCCTAACTTGAACAAAATTCCAGAAAAACTAATTTATGAAGGACAGATGCACTTTTTTGATAACATTAATTATAACGAAATTCTAAAAAGTGGGTTTAGAAAGAGAAGTACAACAGAATCAAGCAATTTATTGAGCTTTGGTACAAATTCATATAGTTAATGAATGAATTTTCAGATTCTAATAATAGCCTTGATAGGATAGCAAATTATACATCACTGTAATTTCTCAAACAAAAGATAGGTACAGTCAACAGTTGTTTTAAAACTTTCCCGTTTTTTTCATTACAAACCCAATGGATTCCTGAAATGATTCTCAACTCATCAAGCATGGCTAATGTTTCCTCCAAATATACCTACTCATCCTGACTTCGTCTCTTTGGAGGGTATGAAAAAAAACAACTGAAATGTATTAAGAAGGTTATATTTTGAACAAATATAATTAAATTTTCGGAGAAGAATAATCAATTACATCAACACATTAACAAATTATAAATATATACATCAAGCAAAGTGAGAATAGACGTAAAATTCACACCCCAATAAATTCGAAATACTCAGTAAGTGCGACATAAAGAAAAATGTTAGAAAAGTAATAATGTAGCATATGATCTGTATCTGGTAAAAACGCAGTGGCAATCAATAACCATGATATGGTCGATTATGGATAACGCCATTATCTCATTATTAAAATTTTGCAGGTTAGCAAAGTTTAACAACCGGAATCAATGAAAAACGGCCTAACCCTTCCTATGCTTCAACACTACGTTTTGATTAGTTTGCTCTATCAAAATCGAATTGAAATAGCAACAGCAGTTTGCGTGTCGTCATGAAAAGTACTCTGTAAGTACGACAATCCATACTCCACATACTGGAGTACTCCAAGAACCCTTGATAGAGGTATCAGTATTGAGAGAATACTTCAAAAAACCTTTGAAACTGAAGTAGAGAAGTGGAAATTCGAAGTGCTTTTTCAAAATTTACAAAAGTTTTATTCTGATAACTTAAAAACAGTACCAAGTCCAATTGAACAGTACTGAATATTTCCTTGTTCCTAGTAGTTCTTTGCTGGCATGGTCAGTTAAGCAATGCAATGCTCCTACCGATATTATTTCATACGACCCGCCAATTCCTGTACCCCTTAGGAGACGGTACAATCCAATTGGCAGTTTGGTTTGAAGTACTTTTCTGATACCTAATGTAACACGTCTTTGATGAGAAAATGACGTCACCCACATTCGTACCTGTAAAGCATACCGGTCAAAAGCAATCCCATATACCACAAAAAAAATATTAGCACTAAAAATGTCGAATTCTTTAACAAAAATATCACAATTCTTTGACAAAAATTAAACTACGAGGGCTGACAATAAAGTAAGGTCTCCAACGCTGCAACTTCGCCGGATCACGCGCTAGGCGAAATCTGGCAACACCGCCGTGTTCCTTGGTTCCCCCACTACCACTTTGCTGCTGGGTGAGGCTTCCCCGACCGCTCAGTCTTGGCTGAGCAGCCGTCAACGATGGAGGTACTACTCGCGTCAGCGTCCAAGTGCGAATTGCGTTCTGTAATACGTTTTTTGAGTGCGAAAAAGGTGACACCTATTGAAATCCATCGTCAACTAGTTGAAGTTTACGGGGAAAAGTGTATAGACATAAAAAACGTGCGTAAGTGGAGCCGCGAGTTCAATTCCGGGCGCACTAATGTTCACGACGAGGAGAGAAGTGGCCGACCGTCGGTCTCGGATGCGATTGTTCAAGCAGTGGAGGCAGAAATGCTCAAAAACCGCCGTGCGACAATTAGGGACTTGGAAGAGAAGCTTGGAGGAGTGTGTAGCAGCGAAACAATCCGTCATATCCTTGTGAACAAGTTGCAGTACCACAAAGTTTCTGCCCGATGGGTGCCGAAACAGCTGACCGAAGACCACATGAAGCGTCGCGTGGAATGTGCGACCAAAGTTGTGGCCCGTTTTGAAGAGGAAGGCGATGATTTTTTGGAAGGGTTTGTTACGGGGGATGAAACGTGGGCTCATCACTACACACCCGAAACAAAGGAGTCGTCCAAACAATGGCGCCATAGCGATTCTCCGAAACCCAAAAAGTTTAAGGCGACACTGTCAGCCGGCAAGGTGATGGCTACGGTGTTTTGGGATCGCCACGGGGTATTGTTGGTGGATTTCATGCCAAGGGGAACCACTATCAATGCAGCAAGGTACTGTGAGACCCTGGAAAAGCTTCGTCGTGCCATAAAAAACAAACGCCCGGGATTGCTGAGCAAAGGAGTGAAATTTCACCACGACAACGCGCGCCCGCACACAGCCAACGTTACCCTTGGCCTGCTCAAGACATTTGGCTGGGAAATCATCGATCACCCTCCCTATAGTCCCGACGTGGCCCCCAGTGACTACCACATGTTCCCCGCCCTGAAAAAACATCTCGGAGGGAAGAAGTTTGATAGTGACGCGGAGGTTCAGAAAGAGGTCAACACCTGGCTGCGCGAGGCGGACGGAGAGTGGTATTCTGCCGGCATAGACAAGTTCATCGTGCGGATGCGCAAGGTGTTGGAAAAAAATGGCGATTATGTAGAAAAGTAGCCAAGACCTTGGCCTTTCCAACGGTGTATCGCTTTTTGTAAATAAATGTCATTTTCTATGAAAAAAAAAATTGGAGACCTTACTTTATTGTCAGCCCTCGTATTTCATCAATCGAAGTTAAAAATACTCAGACAGTACAGGACGTTCCTACGGAACTGATTCTCTGAATGTTCCTTGCTAAAAATCATTGAATTTTTTTTTATGTCCGAATTCTAGGGTATCCCAATCGTATTCATTAGATAATGAGAGGGACTTTGATCCCAGGAAGATTAATTTTAAGTTGGAAGAAAATGTATAAAAACACTGACATTTATTTTTCGGAATATCTCTGAACCTCAAATTCAGATCGTTAAGTTTCAAAGTAGAAGTTGTTTGCAATGATTTCTAGCATTATTCTTCCATTATGTAATACGATTTATTGGCAACAATTCAACTACTCCTTGGTGCCACAAAATATAAATATTTCATTGGAAGAAAAAGACTACAATGACGTTTAACGGGAAAAATGTCTGAACAATGATATAAAGATACAGGTTGTAATGATTAATTTTGTTACCCAAATAAAATAATGACATTTGTGATATTGTTCAATAATTCAAAATTTTTCAGGAGTTTCATAGCATAATAAAAATACCCTAACACCAAACATCTACTCAATATTACCAGACACGTTTAATCATCTGCAGTTTCTCCATATGGATGAATTTTCCTGAATATTCCTTACTGAAGGAGTTTCATTCATTTAAAGAATATTGCGTCATTAAATTTAAACTAAGCTAGATATAACGGATGACAATTATCATTAGTTCCCCTGTTTTGCTCCTTATTTTTCAAGATATCAAAATGAAACTCTCTATAGTTAATATTCGACTTCCGGAAGGGACTCTAACTATTGATTTAGAAATGGAACACCTTCCAATCAATAATACTATAATAATAATATTATTCCCACATACACCATGGCATGTGCGGGTATAGAACGGCCATTTTTATTATTATTTGGAAACATTTTAAATAAGTCTGAAGTATTTTGGTGAGTTTTACGTCAACTGTATTTTTGAGTGCTGTGATTAATTTCGATTCATCGTATAGCAAAGAATAATGGGAAAATACAACCTTGATTTCAAGTAAAAATTAGATGAAATCTAATATTTAGAAGTCAGTTTCTTGCAGAAAAGTCGTTTTTGTTTTTACAAATGACCCTACCATGTACCTTGGTTAAATACAATTTTTCATTACCGAACCAAACCCAGACTCCATAGAGTACTTTGTCATACTTATATGATATTTAAAGTTAATGGCAACACTCTAGATTCTAATATAAATCAAAAAATTCAAGTTGGTTTAAAAACTTACCAAAATATCTATATCTAATATAATTGGAATTTTCACAAGATTTTTAAAACGTCATACTTCACATAGGGTTCCATTTTAAAATCGCAGTTTGGTTTCAAAATCAAAGTACAATGAAAGTCCAAAAAATAGACTGATAGGACAAAATGTTTTTTGTCCATATTAACTATGTAGGTACTTTTATTTTGATATATTCAAAAACAAGAAGCAAAACGGAGGTACTCGTGATATCGCCGTCACTCGGTATTTTTCGATTTCCGGTAGTTTTGTACTTACACCAATATGCACATAAGAAATCAGGAGTAATTGTTACCAAGAAACATTTTACCCAATGAGGAACTTGCGTCAAAAAGTTGAAGTGAAACAAAACCAGAACACATTCTCAGTCCGTACGAAAACTGATTATCTACTTTCCGTTAGTTAACAAAAAGAGGATGATCAGCAAATTACCAAGATTGAAATCCTAACCTATTTCTAGTTTAAGTGATAACTAAATTGTTTGCTAGTTTTTTGTGCGCAATTTTTGTCTGATGAAGGTTTTACCTCAGAGCAAATAGATTATTTACTAGATGGATATATTCACAGTTGTGTATTACATAAAAAAACCAGGCAATTTCTCTTTGTAAACATTGCTGAAATCAATAAGCATTTCTTTATCAACTTGAGACTATGAATTATTCGATTGACGTTGGCGAGTCCACATCAATCATATTTCGTAAACAAAAATCACCACACAATACAAACCAGTTACTAAATAAACATAGAAAGCAGGAAAAAATTAAGTTTCATGATCACTGTTATTTTCCAGTTTTGTTTTCCCCCATAATTTTTCATGAAGTTCTTCATTGAAAAACATACATAAACCTTTGTACCAAAAGTAGAACATTCCGTCAACATTTCAGGAACATACCGCACTGCCTGGTGTAGTTCAATACTACACAACAAATTATAAACATATATACATGAAAACTGATTTGATTCAGACCAATCACATTCGATTCAAAACTGTATCGGAAACAAGTCAACTTATACCAACAAACCGAAATTTGAAGTGACTAATTTTCGAAATTTTACTACACATATTAATTGAAATTCTACATTTGTGGACGTTTAACAAACAATTTAATTCATATCCGTACCATTTTTTCGAGGCCCTGAAACTGTGCAGTACTACTTTAACGTGATACTATTTGCCTTTTTTATCTTTATCACTTTTATTCATTTTACTCTGGCATCCATCACAATTATTTGGTTTTTTATCTTTATCGCCCTTTTCTACGCTGCCTTCACTTCTGTTTCCTTTGTCATCTCCATCTGCCGTTTTCTTAAGCTCTGCTGATTGAATAATTTTATTCTTGTCAGATTTGGCGGCAGTCTGATCAAATTTGTTCCATTTCTTTTTTTCGTTCATTTTGTTCTTCCCTTCGTCGGATTTAGTTTCATCTTTATCAGCTCTACTTGTTTCTCCACATTTATTCATATTCTTATCTTTATCCATTTTGCCCTTATTTTCATCTGCCTTTGTTGTGTTTTCTTTCTCAGCTGCACTTGCTTCTTCAGATTTACTTACTTTCTTGTCTTTATCCATCTTAACCTTGTTTTCATCTACCTTCGTTGTATTATCAGCATTAGTTTTATTAGTTTCTTCAGTAGTTGGCTTCTTGCCTTTACTCATCTTGCTGGTAATTTCATCCAACTTTGTTGTTTTATCTTTATCAGTTTTGCTTGTTTCTTGACTTTCATTCACTTTTACGTTTTTATCCATTTTGGTGTGTTCATCTTTCTTACCTTCATCAAGTCGGCTAGGGTTGTCCTTTTCTGGCTTCATTTTATTACCATCAGACTTAGTTGGTACATCTTTGTCTGATTTACTCTGGCTCAGATCAGGTTTAAATTTCCTTTTATCCCTTTCTAATTTGCTGAACGTTTTATACTTTTCAGAATTACCAGCAATGTTATCTTTCGCAAGTTCTTTGTAAACATTTTTTTCTGTTGCAGGTTTCAGTCCCATAATTTCAACAAATTTGTTCTTGTCCTGGAAACAATCGACGATTTTCGGCTCATTTTGTTCACTTCCAATATTTTTAGGCTTCGGTTCCTGACTATTTGTTGGAGAATCTTTTTCCTCGGCAATTCTTGGCAGCAATTCACCTGGTCCAGATAAATTGAGAGACAAACGATTTTCTGAAGTGGATGAATTGAGTCCTGAAAAATATAAATTAAAGTAATTTTTGTCTACCGATTTTTTCAGAAGATGTAGACGATTCATACAATTGCAAATATAATAAATCCATCAGTACTTTCACAATATCTCATTTTACAGTTTCTTATCAAAATTGTGAAATAAAATAAAAAATCTCTTTTAAAGTCAGAAATAATTGTTAGCAAGACATTTTATAAAGTAATGTCTTGAGAAAAGTAACGAGAATAGACTTGATATTAGTAATATACCTTATGGTCTAAAGTTTTGACTGAGTTGATTTATCTATCTTTTTAACAAATTTGGATTACTTTGAAATACCAGAGGAGGAACTCATCTGGTATGAAACCCATAAAGATGAACATAACCAAAGGTACAAAGACATTTTATGACCTGAAGTACTAATTTAAATCAACCCAGAGTTGAAATATCTGAAATGTCCTCTCAGGTCATGAAACCATCGAACACTTGTGTAGGTAGAAATACCCAGTGACTGACCATTTCAATATTATTCTAGCATATTCTCAGAAATACATTTGTTAGGAAAGATCTTCTTAAAAATAAACTAGTGTATTATATTACTTTCAAGTGTCAGTATGTAAGAATATTTTCAAATGGTACATTTCAGAGTAACAGAGAAAGAATGGTTAGTAAATCATTTCACCTCATTCATCTTTTTCCGTATTAAGTAATGTTATTAGTCAAAATTAGGAGTTGCTCTATCAATTAATATAATGAATGTCCCTTACATATTTGGTTTTTATTCCT
The DNA here is from genome assembly GCA_944452925.2 of Chrysolina oricalcia. NCBI lineage: Eukaryota > Metazoa > Arthropoda > Insecta > Coleoptera > Chrysomelidae > Chrysolina > Chrysolina oricalcia. The sequence goes on along the minus strand of OX101809.2, from coordinate 5,585,689 downwards.
TATTGTTTAGTTCAATAGATATAGAACTGTTATGAATTCTGGCTTTTTATTCACTAAAGTTTACATTTCAGTTTACAAAATCCTTTTTTCTACAAACGTCAAAAAATGACAAGGTTCGCGCATTGACAACAGTATGCGAAGTGGCACTTTTTTCATTTTCATTCGTTACCATGACACCGTGCGCGAAGTAATGTGCGAAATATATTTCGCACACTGCATGTAAACTATATGGGATTTTCATATTCGAACTTATATGGTCCTCAACTCCTCAATCAAGCAAAAAACAAGAAATCGTTTATTTATTAATGTAGAACAATAATTAAGGCTTTCAAATTGTGAGAGATATTTTTCTGGCTTTATTTGCTTCATTCACACCACTCTTTAAATTGCTGATATGCATTTTCATACTGCCGCCTCGATTTCTCCGGTAAAAGGTTGGAAATTACGGAATTGGCCGCATCTATCAAGTTAGGTGGGGTACTGCTTAGTTCATCGTCGCTCGAAATTTCCATTCTTTTACAATAATAAATATCACGCACGAAATTGACGCGAATAAAGTCACTCCAAAATAATTATCAAGAACTGTCACTTTGAAATAATTGTCAACAAATGCCATTTTATTTCCATAGTTACAGTAATTACTTGATTTGGAAAAATTATTTAAGCCAGTTCAATACTATTTTTCATAGTTATTACTTATTTTAGAACAATATTTTTGACGTTTGTAGAAAAAATTTTGTTTGCATCTCATGCGCGAAATACTTTGGTAATCTCGACAATTTTTTTTTAACTCGGCTGCGCCTCGTTAAAAAAAATCAGTTCTCGATCACCAAAGTAGCATTTCGCGCACTAGATACAAAAATAACTATTTGAGTTTAGAGAAACCATTTCAATTAACAGAGTTGAACAGAGTTGAGTGCTGAAGTAAGATCCGCAACGAGTTTTCAATCCAGCATGAAAGGAGAAAGAACAAATGGAGCATCGAGTATAGAAAGGCGAGATCATCTGATGAAAAACTAAAGTAGGTTAAAAATCTTAAATTCTGTATGATTCCTAGTTCCAAGAAAATTAGTACCCAACGTTTTCAATTATTATTATATTTCAACGACTCCGCTCGATCGAATCAGTTGTGATAAAACTCTATTTAGTCAAAAATCAGCTTTTGTTACACCACCCACCCAAGTCAGAGATCCTGCAATGAGTCAACAAGTATAGTTGGTATATTTTGACTCACCCTAGGCGCACAGTGTGCCCCAGAGGTACTACAAGAGAGTGTCTTGTGCTGATACTTCTTATAAGACTAAACATCATAAACATTTTTCTGAGTGCAATGGATGGCACAGTTCTAACTTAGATTACAGATGGAATTTATACCAATAGAGTCGGAGTAATCTGAGAATCGAATATCTGACGGTGCCAGTAAGATAACAAGTAATGCTGATATATACCGGGATATTGAACGGACTTACCCAAATCGCTGGACTGCGAGCTATCCAAATCGGTGTCCTTCTCCTTTTCCTGCTGAGTATTGGGATGCCAAACCGAAGACGCTCCGCCGACTCTCGCTTGGCACTTCACATTCGGGCTGCAAGTGGTCCCTGATGACGAACAAAGCGGTGAAATGGAGCATTTAGCCTCGGCACTGCGTGGATGCAGCCTATCGGGTGACAGGGCGCGTCTGAGAAGCGGTGAGCCAGGTTCTCCGCCCTTATGTCGAGCGAATCCTTTTTTAGGCTGAGCGATAACAGCTATGGGAGCCGAGCCAGCGCTAGGGCTGTACGACTGGGTGGTGTTAGAACTTCCCGGTTGGTGCCCTATGGGAAACGCAAGTGGACTCGGGGATCTCGTGGGAGACGCAGGTAACGGAGACGGGGAGGGTGTGCGGGCTAAAGGCGACAGAGGAATGTGCCCTACGGACTTTCTCCTGTTCGGTACTGCAGGAGAGCAAGTAGGACCGGAAGCGTGTAATGCCTTCGAACACCCTGATGTATGCAGCTTGTGCTTTAGGCCGTGCAGAGTCGAAGGCCGTTGGTAGTGCTGTTTGCTGTTGCGACCGCTAGGTGCCGTTGTCGGTGACGGGCTTTCTGATGACGAGGTTTGTGCAGAGAACAGGTTCGTGCTTTGTGTGAAAGACTCGGGAGTGGATAAGCTACAGCGGCCTGACGTGCCTCTTACGGTACTTGATGAAAAACTGCTATCTCCACTTCTAGGAAACGACTGGAAACTTCTGCTGGGCGTTACCCCTATTGGAGACTGTATGGAGCTACTGGATATCTGAAAAGAAGAAGGATTCTAAATTTATCAAAAGGAAAACTGGTTATGAATTCGTTCATTTGGAAGTTTACGACATTAATTTAAGAAAATCATGAACTATAAAAAGGTATGTTGTTTGGGAAAGGTGACTGGTTTATAAACATACGAATATATATATAGATAATTTACTCTTATTTTTACTTTGGGACATTTATTCAAACATTTCAAGAGTTCTGTACTAATTCTGATACACGAAGAAGATGATGAAACATGAAATTTTCAATTAATAACTCAAGAAAAACCCTAAAACATATCTTAATATTTGAGAGTTTAGTGGAATTAAATCAATTACAGCTACTTTGTAATTGGTGGTATTTTGGTTTTCAGGTAATTTTTTATATTTCGAAATTTATTAGGAGTCAATCTGGCGCCCAACGTGGGGCACTTTCGATTGTAGCTCAATTTTCACATGAACTCGCGAAGCAAATTGTTTACCTGTTGCATCTCTACACTGGCTCTCTTGCTACTGATTCTTTTGAACAAAGAAGTTTTCCTCCGTTTGTCGCTTTCTCTCTTCTGTTTCTTTTGTCTATTCAAGCTACGTCTCGCCAATTTACTCTGACCAGGTTCCCTCTTTCGACCCCCAGTTTTTATTGATGTTTGCTCCAAGGGCGTTGCTCGAAGACTGACATGTTCTGCACCGCTCAACAGTAGTTGCAGAACTTGCGTGTGGTATAGGCCTTGAACTGTTTCTCCATTGATATGTGTAATAAGGTCTGCAGGACGAAGGCCTGCTTCAAATGCTGGACTGCCCTCGTCTACGGCCTATAAAATGAAACATTAGTTACAATCTATAGAATGAATTTCCAAAAAAACGATAGTCGTATATTTCTGAAGAATTACATGTATTAGTGCGATACTCACCATAACCAAGTGGTGCATTGTGTACACGTCTGTATCCCCATAATAAACCCGGATCGTATGAACAGTGAATCCGAATCCCTTGGGACCTCTACGAATTATGATGGGCGGCTTGAGACTAGTTCCTAAAGGAGACAGTTCACGACACGGTGAAGTATCTCTTGAGCTAGCAGTGCTGGAACCTCCTCCAGCACTAGGAGAATGAATCAGATGAGTAGACCCTGCCAAATCATCTGAAATTAAGTAAAACGGACAATTGGAAAGGTCATAAGAGAGTAAGCTATATGCCTGCGATGTAAAGAGCAAATGTTAGTTATTTGCTTGATCGTTTGACCGCAGACAACTGAAAAATAATTGAATCTAATTAAAGGCTTTTTTTACCTGTTGGGATCATGAGCGATAGACCCGAAGTAGATGCGCTTCTGACAACGGACCTGGAAGAATGATTGACCAAATTCGATGTTTTGAATTGTCTCAGGACGGGGAAGTCTCGGGTTTCGGTAAGAGAACGACCGGCGCAGTGTTCATCCTCCACGGATATAGAGAATTTAGGCAAAAAGTCACGACCATATCCCGCTTTCTTCCTCCTGTTCACCTGAGGTGACACATCATCGCTATCCGTTTGGGAAGATTCTGGAGTACTGATTGTACAGGACAGATCCAAAGATACCTGCTAACGAGAAAAGTATAGTTTTTCCTAGACAACTTTTTATTCCTATAATTACCAATTTGTTTTCAGCAGGTTTCTTCTTCTCTGACGATCTCGACCGCAAACTGTCAACCATCTTCAGTTTGGGTTTAGAATCAACAGTATCGGTCATGTCCGTAAAAGAGGAATCCGAAGTATTGGCAATAGCGGACACATTGCTACTGTCAAGATCGGTGTCAGTACTGAGAGAACTGAGTTCTGACACCTTCTTGTATTGTGGAGAGCATGAAGAAAACAAACCGAATACTGGAGAATCATCCGTATCATCTGTATCATCTTCCAGTTCGTGAGAGTATCTATCGATCCTGCCTGAAATTGATGTTTTGAGTAATTGAGGAAATATTCAAGTCGACTTGCTTACTATCGAAATAACTGGTGTCTTCATCATGTTCGAGTTGCGGTATGAATTCAGCCTTTTTCCTAAGTAGAGAGTTCCAGTCTATTCCATAGAAGTACACATGGTCTTTGATTTCGTGAGCACCACCGGTTCCCAATCTATCTCTTGGCGAATGTTGCAGAAGAGACGTGATCAGGTCTTTCGCTTCTTCCTGGACGGGCCAATCTTCATTCACAGGCCATTCGATCTCATCTTGAATGAATCAGTATTATCAAACAAGTTTGTCAAAGAAACTTCAGTATTTACCTTGAACAGTATGTGCGAAAAGTTCCTCAGGAGTTTCGCCGAAGAAGGGAACACAACCAATTAGAAATTCATAGAGGATTATGCCCATAGACCACCAATCAACGGGCTTGCCATAGCCTTGTCTCAAAATTACTTCGGGCGCAATGTACTCTGGTGTGCCAAATACTTGCTTATCAGAAAACTTCCTAGAGTCTGTATCCATGTAGCCCTCATATAAGTTCGTAGCCACTAGAAGAAATGTATCAGGAATGGAGAATAAGGCAGATAGTTGATTAAAGGTTACAATTAAATTATTAATTGAAACAGTTGAATTCAAGTAACATTATGGGATATCGGACCAAGTGAATTCAATCTATTTGAAGGACGGTAATCAAATATTATTCATTATATCGCCACTTATCTTATGACAGCCAGCGAATAGACTGTCGGGATCCACAGACAGGATTCCGCGTTGGAACCAGACCTGTTTATGTTATATATAATAAACTAGGTCTTCTTAACACGTTCACACTTTTTGCTGATGACATCACGGTCTTGTGACATGGGCAAAGAGATGTCAGATGTGAGCAACGTGACCTACTCGAGTTAAAAAAATTCAAATTATCTTGCTTGTAATTTTGGTAAAACCCACATTCTACCATCGAAATGTAATGTAGATGGCTTGCGTATTGATGATGACTTTGTATGAAATAAATACAACACCAATTTTTAAAATATGCTTCTTGGTGCTGCATTTGAAGAGTTATTCAGAGAGACTGACAGCGAAACAGCCAAATCTGTAAATCATTCACTGATACAATTTTACCCCAGATTGGAGGAGTTGCAATATGCAAAACGTTCAATGAACATAGAAGAGCAAATGATATGTTTGCACGGTATCTTTCAGAGAATCCTGCAAACAATTATTTATGACTCAATAATTGCTAGTTTGGCCAATTTTCAATTATCGCAGCTAATTTTTGGATACGAGATCATCTGAAAAATTTACCTAATTCCTTCGTCACTTAAGATTTTAATTTCTTGAAAAGCCATCAAGATTAATGCAGTTATGTTATATACGATAATCATTAAATTCCAGGTAATCATTTATTCAACATGAGTCGTTTCTATAATATTTTCACAATAGCCAATTTTTGTGCAATTTAGTGATACTCTGTAACATTCTTCAAATTCGTTACATGGATCAAATATTTAAATTGGATTTTCAAGAACCAAAAATTGAAAATTCATGTATATCCATTTTATTTTACTTTACTGATTATTCAATTTGTACAAGTGAAATAAAATAGATCAATAAGTAAATGGCCGCATCGTTGTAGATCACGGTAATTTCATGAAGAAATACAGCGGGTATGCACCATGAGTAAGTAACTTAGATTAAAAGCTTATCAGTAGAATTGGCGAAAGAAACAAGATACTTTGCGACATATCTGACAACTCAATAGGTCCACAGTTCGTTATCTTTATGACTTCTTCGGTAAAAATTTTAGGAGTTTCGTGGTATTTTTGGATTTTTATTGTTTGAGGTGTTTTAAGTGTTTTTTTGGCGGTGTGTGATTAAACAGTATTTTACTTACATGACATGAGTCCAACTTTGCTCAATCCAAAATCTGTTAGTTTGATGTGACCCAGAGCAGTGATAAGAAGGCTAAAAATAATGCATTTAAATGCCGTTCACATTTGCACTGTGAATAACTTACTTATCAGGTTTCAGGTCTCTGTGTACAATTCCATAAGAATGTAAGTACTCTACGGCTAAAACAGTTTCCGCAAAATAAAAGCGCGCCATGTCTGCAGGCAAGGGCCCAATATTCTTCAACAAGCTGGCGCAATCACCACCCTCAACGTATTCCATGACTAGACACAAGTGCTTCTTCGTCTCGAAGCTACAGTACATGCTGACAACAAACGGATTGTCCGCAAAACTCAGTATATCTCTCTCAGCAAATACCTGTTCAACTTGGTTCCGTAACATCAGGTTGTTCTTGTTGATTTTCTTCATCGCGAACCTCAGTTTTGTGTGCTTGTGCTTAACTAAATTAACAACGCCATAAGCACCATTAGAAATAAGTTTAACTACGTCGAAGTCATTTTCGCTGGGATCCGACAAAGATTTTCGTACAGTAGGTGTCGTGGTGAGGGTTACCGCTTTGGCATTTTCGTTCGACCATGCGCAATCTTTCAGCTCTTGTTGTAGCTCAGCAATAGGATCTCTGTTGAGGCCAAGTTTTTGGATGATGTATTGAGGGATATCAGCTTTTATACCTTGAATTCCTTTGACTTGTCCTTCGGCAGCTTCAAGGAAATGATAAAACTCCTCAGGGTCGAATTCTAAGCACTCTAGCAACCGCGCTGGACGTGATATTATCAGAAGTAGTTTCTTTATGAAACTCATCATTAAGTTAGCTGCATCCTCAGATTTATCTCTGGTCTGAAATTAATAAACAGTATTTTGAACAAAAACTGATTATCAGACAAAGTATATATGTTATCAGAATATCAGATTACTGCTTCAAGGATCAAGTCCAGGACTCCCTAACTATTTTTAATATGGCACCATCTAATCTGTTTGAATTGTTGATATTATTACAACTTACTAAATGTAATAGAGAATTTAAGTAAGTTCAACGACGTTATTGCCGGATGTTGGTTGCATGAATGCCGAAATTGATACCAAATGATTTCTGGAAGTCAAACTAACAGAAAAGGTATATTTACAGAGATCTGAATTTATTACGAATTTACTATGGCCAATAATAGGTTTCTTTCTATAACTTTCTGTTATCATACCACTATGAAAATTGTACTGGTATGATAAAAAACAGGCAAGACAGACGACAGTACGGGTCTTGGTAAACATATGTATATCCTTAAAGAACTACCTTCTAGGCCTCTTATCATTGAAGTACATACGTTTGACGTGTGAGCATTGTATTTTCAATACTGATCCTCGTTTCATTTGAAACTAGTCTTAGACATTTACAGTCATCGCATCTTATGGACCAATACTGAACTACGTTTCTACCACAACTACTTTCCGGGATAAACCTCGACAAATACTGAATTGTACATTGAACCACTCTGTAAAGTCGTGGTTAATAACTTCGTGTATCCAGATTCTTTGTTTGTGGTGATGTCATGAATGACATCTTTAGGCGCATGTACAATGATTGCCGATTTATGGATTTTGTCCTTACGAAAACTCATTGTGTACTCTGCTAATACTTGTCGTGGCCTTGTATGATATAACTCCCTAAAAAATAGAGTTAGAATACATCAAATAGGTTCAAAAACAACTTAAATCGACAAGACCGCGGTATATAAATAATAGTCCCATGGTAATTGTAGTTACTCACCTCTGTTAGGAGCCTTTCCAAATTTTCGGACATTTCGTGAAAGTACTGGCTAGTAACGAGCTTGCTCTGCGACTTGTGCAAGCAATCTCTTGCGATTTCTAAAACTTGATGGTGAACAAAACGGACGATAGGCAAATAGTCGCAGTCTGTTCCGAAATCGATCGTTTTATTTTCTTCAATGAAATGTGACAGTCTTTCTTCCATTTGTTGCGTTGCTTTCGGGAAACGTTCCTTATACAATACGTTCATCATACATATTTCGTTGTCGATAACAGGAGATCTACTGGGACTACTACAAATAACAATAAAAATTACTGAGGTGCTTTCGGGCTCATTGGCCGTGCTCAAGAGCAGATTCTATCCGGAATTTCGTCTAAAATTGCGGTAGACATTATCAAAAGCGATGTGGCAGCAGTAGAAGTGTTCCTCAGGGTGACACGATATCAACTTGTAAAGTGTGCTGCTTCACCTTCTGCTGTAGAGCGCTTCAACTATAGAAGCGGATGTCCACTGCAATCGAACTGTAGTACAATCAAAAATCAGATTATTCAGGAAAAGAAGAACTATATATAGTTCGATTGTAGTTGATAGTGATAGTGGACATCCGCAGCATCAGATGGAGCAGCCTACAAGTATTTTCAAACTGCAGAGAAAAAACCCATCACTCCTGATGAAATCTGTCGAAACGAAGGTTTATACTCTATATGACAAAACCATTTCAGAAATGTATGGTTTATTGATTTTTGTGAAATATCAGGGTGACTATACTATATCTGACTAGTAATTTCATTTGAATAAAACGACTAGCAAATTGGTGTTCCGCAAAGAACCGATTTGACGTGTAAAAAACCATAATGAACCTTGGAATTTGTTTCTCTGTATCTTCAAAAAAAAATTCACATAATTACATTTCATAAGTGCAAGTCTTGAGATCTGCGGAGTTTTTCCCTAGATTCTAGGGAAATTGACATGAAATATGAAGCCGAACTCTTGCTGCTCCTCTACTAAGAAACATCAATTTGAATATTAACTTTCACCAGAGCATAATTACTGAGGAATGAATTGTTTCTATTTCAGAAATGACCGACCGCGAAAATCAAGAATTCGGCAGGCGAGCTAATACCCTTGAGCCTTCATCCAGGTAAATAACTTATGCCATGCAAATTCAACTGTAGCGTCCGTTGATTGTTGATTGCGGACAGTGTATGCTCATTTTGTTAATTTAGGGGTGGTCACAGAATCACTAAAGCCAGCTACATCGCCTTTAATAATGTCCATTGCAATTAAAAGAGTATATTCGTTAACAAGGTTGGAATGAAAATTCGATGCGATTGAAAGATTCCGAACGCCAACAACGAATTTCGTTGCAAAACCGTTTAGCAGACTCAAGACTTAAGACATGAAATAAAAACATTACAACAAGAATCTGAACAAAGTGTACGTTTTACTTATATCACATTATCATTTATATTTATTACACACAATAAACGTTGAAATTGGAATTCTTATTTCAATCTGACGGTCTAGATACCCATGACTATCTTGTATTCTCGTAATTCACTGGCAGTCAAGGCTAACCGAATGTTTTGTAGAATATTCATTCCATAACAAGTGTTGGAATGAAATACACGCAAAATGCAGCAAGTGTTTTGGAATATTTTTTCTATAAGAAGACAACTTTCTAATGGCAAAATTGATCTTATAGGAAATTTCCTTCTAAATACAAAAATGTACTTATTTTTCGAATCAAAAAGGATAATTCATTCACAAAATATCGATTTTGTGGATGGGTGCATTTTTTCTTAGAAAAAACTGCCGGTTTCCAGTTACCCCTTTGTTGAATTAAATTTTTGAGATGATATTCGGAATCAGCTCGTCGAGTAACGTCTAAGGGAAGGTTGTGATTTATCGAGTGTTACTTCATTTTATAGAAAATTTTCTTCTGAATCCGAAAATCAATTTAATTTTCGAATTAAAAAGAATAATTCATTCAGAAAATGTCGATTTTGTGGATGGGTGCATTTTTTCTTCGAAAAAATTGCCCATTTCCAATGGACTAGTTTTCATTTTTTTATTATGGATTAATTCTAAAAATTTAAGTAAAATGAAACAAAAATATGAAAGAATCATTGAAATCTAGAAACGAAAAAGTTATAGGACTTTGAAGTTGCGCTTGGAAGAATAATATCATAGTACGCAGCGCTCTAGTGTGTGACGTCACGCCACATGAACGAGACGACTGCAGTGCTTACAAATTGGTGTACAATCACTTGCGCCGTTCGTGTCGTGTATTGTTCATTACACGATGGCTGAAAATAAAAAAATATCCTACAAATATTGTATCGTGCCTATTAAAAACCCCAATAAATTGTTTTTTCATGAACCAAATGACATGAATAAAAGGAAGAAGTGGTGCAAACTAATGAGGCGTGACTTAATTGGACCTAAAAGTACTACATATGTGTGCCTTGGCTCGGCTAAGGATCTAATACGTAATTATTTGTGGTGTGGCGATCTCACACATGTGGCGTGACGTCACAGACGAGTCGGAGACCAAAGACGTTCCGCGCTAAAATACGCAAATTTAAATAATCTCTATCTCAGTCATTTATTGATGGATTAAGATAAAAAAAACACTGATTTACGAAATCTGATATATATTTTTATTCCATTGCGTCAAATATAGTATTTTCAACATCACTAAACTAGTCCATTACCCCTTAGTCGAATTCAATATTTGAGATGATATTTGGAATCAGCTCGTTGAGTTACGTCTGAGGGAAATTTGCGATTTATCGAAAGAGGTAAAATGAAAATTTTCGATTTCCTTTTATATAAAATTTTGCATTTTTCGACTTTGATCGCCTGGGAATATTTCAAAAATGCGGAATCCCGCGAGTATTACTTCATCTTATAGAAAATTTCCTTCTGAATCCGAAATTGTACTTATTTTTCGAATCAGAAGGCTACTTCATTTAGAACAAATCGATTTTTGTGCATGGGTGCATTTCTTCGTCGTAAACCGTGCCCTTTTCCAGTTACCTCTTTGTCGAATTCAATTTTTGAGGTGATATTCGGAATCAGTTCGTCGAGTTACGTCTGAGCGAAGTTTGCGATTTTTCGAAAGGAGATAAATAGAATTTTTAGCAAAATTCGATTTCCTGCTATATAGAATAATGCATTTTTCGACTTCGATCGCCTGGGAATATTTCAAAAATGCGGAACAGTTAATAATTGAAACTGGAAGTTTATCGTCAAGAACTGGAAGTTTATCGTCAAAAACTGGATTTGTGCTTTTTTGTAGACTAAAGAAACACAGACGAATATCAAATAGTTATTCAATAGTTTCACCACTACGAAAAATGACTATTGGTTGGACGACTAAGGAGAGAGTCCGGCAATCTTTTGAGTCCCCAAAATTAATTTTTTGCACGAATGAAAAAAAATTCTGAGTCAAAAATAAGATTTCACTAAATCAAAATTTGTCAGCTACCCGGAAAATTTGTATCATTTCAGTGCCTACTATTTCAAGCTTAGTTGAAATATGCAAAAAATATACAGGGTACCATTTTCTTTTCTATTGATAACTATTGACATGGGCGTTTAGAAAAAAAAAATTATTTAATTCTACATAAAAAAGTGTTTTCTTCGAAACAGACAATTTTTCACAAGAAATGTACATTTTCGAAAAACACTGTATACTCGATATGCTGTTTTCACCATTGAGTTTTTCTTAAAAATTGACCTTCAGGCACCGACACCAGTTTTCGTCTATCTAATTTTAAAATGGGACTATCTATATTTATTTTTTTATTCAAATTAAATTCCCCTACTTGAAATATTTCTGATATGTTTTGATAATCATGGCTTCGTGGTACATTCCAAATATTTTTTTACAATTTCTAGGGAATCTGTCACAATAATAACCTGAATAGTCTTCATTTGATTGAAAAAAAACATGAAACTGAAGTCATATCAGTGTGGTTAGAAAAAAAAATGATATACTGTGTTCGTTTTACGTACATTATTTGAAGCAAATGAAAAAAAAATTATCGAAAATTTACCTGAGACTTCGAGATCTTGGTCGATGAAGCGGCGAACGATGACTAGCTGAATTTTCTTCGCCACTAGGTATAGATGGGTTACTCTCATTGCTGGAGAAATGATGGGTTAACATTCGGATGTCCTCAGAAGTGGGAATATGTGGTAACTGATGCAATCTTTCTTGACTAGAGCATTTTGACTAAAAACAGAAGATCCATCAAGGTATCGCAATGCAGAATCGAAACGTAATGGAAAGGTTTCAAGTTTTTCTTTGTGAACTCATGTCGATAAACAACAATGACTAAAGCAGAGATTATAGCCAGCAATGCGGTAGGTATGCGGTTGTAATCATATACAACAGGCGATACACACCATTATTTCTTCAGAAATTCGGATTTTTTTATTATACCCAGTGACCGATATGCTTAAGGAAACAAATGGGAAACATTTTAATTGTCAGAAAATGTTACTGCTTGTGAAAGCCCACACATAACTTCAAACTTCAGGAAAAAGCTAGGGAACCGATCGTAAACCGCGAGAGAATACAACATTACTACTTCTAAACAGAAATCAGTACAGAATCATTACAGAGCTTTTGACTGGATATAACAATTATTATTATTGATGAAGGTCAGATCATGAATATTACATTGAAGCAGGGTAAAAGAATATAAAATTAAAAGAACGCCATCTATAACCTTCAAAGCAAATGGCAAAGTTCGTTCTCCAACTGATGGTTTCCCATCTTCAGAAGATGCACTCTTCCAGTTAACCTTGCTTCCATGTACAATATGTGACTATTTGAAATACACTATACAGCGCAAAACAGTTACCAGAAACCAAGGAGACTAAAATTTAACAAGGAGAGTTTAATCCCCATAAGACAATGGGGACACTAGTAGAAAGAGATGAAAGAACATTTGTGACGAAATGTGACGTAGTTGGACGTGTCATGTCCGCCGTTCTCTATAGACAGTGACGGACTAGCTCTTGGTATATGAGAGTTACTGCTGACAGTTTTGTTGCTTGGTTCGAGTTCGACTCTGTACTCATATCCAAGTACGTCACTATGACGCGTTGATGCTACAAGATTCTGATTGGCTAGAGCTTATCAAACCCTCCTTGTTAGTTTAGTCTATTTGGCCATAAACGGCATTCATAAGCTGAGTTTGGTTAATCAAATTCCGAGCCGAGAGAGCAGATTTCGATGTGTACCACGTGATCGCAGAGGTAAACAAGCCAAAATAATTAACGAACGATCTCTTTGAGATCTGTCACCTGTCATATTCGATTTTGTTTTTTGCGGCAACTTCCTCTATTTTTCTGGTAATGCAAGAACTATTCAGTATATTCAGTATAAGTTTTGAAGTTCGAAAATTAGGAATACCACAATAAAAACAATTACAAAATCAACTGTAACAAATGACAAGGATCAAATCCGTTTGCCCTGCTGAGAGATGATCACTACCCTGCATTTTGTGTACTGTGCAATCACAGCATAACATAATTGGTTTTCGCTACTTTGGGGGGAGGTCTGAGCACCCTGAACAATATTTTCCTTCGTCATAATTTTCATCGTCAGATGCAATCAGGAAATTTTGCAATTGTCTACGCATTCTCAATCTAGATAGGGGGGTAAATTTTTTCAAAACTACATTCTATAACTATTATTCGATGGTTAGGTATTTTTCACTATTTTTACGGATTTTTCCAATTTCGTTTTCGCAAGTTTTCGCAACTTTTTTGAAAAGAGGAGAGGGAGCGAGCCAGACATATTTTTTGTCGTAATTCCGTTGTAAAAATTTTTACGCGTTCTAATCTAGCTTTCGAGGGGTGAAGAGGGGTAAATTTTTTTCAAACCGTATTATTCAATGGTCAGATAATTTTCACTATTTTAAAGGATTTTTCGATTTCTATTTTGTAGTTTTCCCAATTTTTTTCGAGACAAGAAAGGGGGATGACTAATATTTCTATTCAAATTACTATCAGGCCAATTTAATTGCCAGAACTTCTCTTTAGTTGGCCTGAGAGTAAAGCAAACAGTAACAAGGGATGATAAAACTGTTTTCGTAGAGAACTAACATTCTTTCAATTATGGATTTAATAGTCCAATTTCAAGAATGTTAAGGGAAGCTAATGCATCAGAACTTGATTTTTTTACTAATTCCTTGGATGCCTTTAAAAAGTCTGCAATCAATTCTGTATTTTATTTATAGAATGTTTGTTGGTTCTTATTACTTAGTATTATTTGTATTTAGCACCTAGTTTTAAGTTTTTTTTAAAATTATATTTCAACATTTTTACTAATTTTGTAACTGTTTTAGGTTTTTCCCGTTTATACCAAATAAATAAAATAAATGTTTCTGGAATATTATAGACCCATATCACTCATAACTCACTTAACAAAGGTTTTTGAAATGATCCTGAAAAAAAGATTAACAGCTTATGTAACAAAATATAACTTAATTTCGGATAGACAGTTCGGATTTAGAGAAAAAATCACAACTCAAGATGCAATACTAGCTCTCACAAATGAAGTATCATCAGCTCCAAATGAGAACAAGCCGAGTTTATGCGTTTTTATCGACCTGTCGAAAGCTTTCGATACGGTCGATCATGAATTGCTTTTACAATCCATGGAAGAGATCGGAATCAAATCTGTTCAAAAGTTATCTCAGTAGACGATTTTAGTGCGTGAGAGTAGAAATGTGTTAAGCAACTTCCTTCCTCTTGAAACTGGAGTACCCCAAGGCACTGTTTTGGGGCCCTTATTATTTAACATATATGTTAATGGCTTATTTTCCCTTGAAACTAAAGGAAAAATCTTAGGATTCGCAGACGACACAGCCATATTTTACAAAGCAGACACCTGGCAAGAAGTGAAGAACACTGTGAAATCTGATTTTGATTTGATAAAGAACTGGCTAGGACATATACTATTAACAGATAATCTCGAAAGAACCTATTACTTACCATTCAGTTGCAATAAAACTAAGAACGCACCTTTCAATAGTCTGAAAATAGGGCAGCATTACATTCCCCCGGAAACAAAAGTTAAATATTTGGGCGTGGTGATAGACTCACACCTCAAATGTTATTCCCATATAGGCTATGTTTGTAATAAGTTACGATGTATTCTGTACAAATTAAAATCCATGAAAAAGATCGTGTCACACCGACACATGAAAGTTCTGTACCACTCCCTCGTAGAAAGTCACATTCGTTATGGGGTAGCTTGCTGGGGAGGAGCCCTCAATACTCATATTCGTTCTCTTGAGATAATACAAAAAAGAGTTTCGAAACTGAGTTTATCCAAACCACCGCGCTTCTCAACTGAAAGTTTTTTTTGGAAGCCAATGTTCTTGATATCCATCAATTGTTTTATTATAATATCATAATCACTTATCATCGAAATAAACATTTTTTATTGCCCACCCATATTTATAATACACGACAGAAAAATCAACACATCATTCCTCAAGTCCATGAATTAATATGCCAGCACTCATAAAGTTATCAAGCTCCGAGACTATATAATACTATTCCAGATGCACTGCATGATATTAATGCACTCAATTCATCCAAAAAATACCTAAAATCATTCGTTCCAGTCAGACAAGGCAAAAAATCGCTGATCTTATTGATAGGAGAAATTTTTAATGATTCATATCTGGCTTTATCCTCTTCAAAAAAAATTACTTTCCTGCCTTTATTCCAATTAATCTGTTTCAGTGGAATAGAATGGGTGTATTTTTGTATTCATATTATGGTCCACTAAGTGTGCAACAAATGGGAAACTTGTTTATTATCGATTTCTCAGAAAATTTTATTCATGACAAAAGTTGGTGCATGTTCCAAAACTATACCAAGTGTACCTGAAATGGCTTTATGACAGACACCATACAGGATAGGCCAAAAAATATAAAGTTCGTTCAAGAGTAAAGTACCCTTATTTCAAAAAATATAGAAATATGTTGAAGAGAAAAGTTGCTTAGAATTAAAAGTTATGTTCAGCTACAAAGTCATGGCCTGCTATTCAAAATTTTTTTTTCGTTTGGAAAATATTGAATTACCCCCGTATGATACATATTTTTACTATTTTGATTTAATATGTATGTGAAGTAGCCACAATCAAATCAGTTTGACCTAAATTCACGTCTTCAAATTATTCCGCTTTTCTAGGCTAATGAATGAAAATGGACGAATGTCATGAAAATAATGTTTTTTTCTTTTCGTGGGAACCAGAACAAAAAAGGTAATAATGAACAAATAAGCAACAAATATTTTCAACTAGGTCTACCAACACGATAGGAGCTGCCCTAGAAGCTATAGCGATGGAGGTGTTTCAAACTCACCCTGCTGTACGCAAATAATAATAATAATGATACTTAAAAAGTACGTGCATGACAACTTGCTGAGTAAACAGTTTTTGTGAAACTGCATTTCTGCTCTAGGATTTCCAATATTATTCAGTTTGAATATTTCCATCACAAGACATAAAAAAGTAATGATTAATACGTGTACTTACTGACATATTTGAACTCCCCGGGGTTGTTCCATACCCTGATGAGGGCAATGAAGCAACAGACCATCTTCTTCCATCTCCTCGATATCCAGCAACAATTCTTTAAACAAAAACCTACATATACAAAACTCATTGGCAGGAATGAAACAGATTATCAACCACACCTTATCTAGAATGAATATGAACACAAATTAAACTGACACAAGTTCTCTACATCTAGCATAAAGCCAGAGAAATTTGCCAAAAATTGACTAAACCAAAGTCAAATAATTTCGAATGGTATGAAGTGACGCAATTATATGTCAGAAAACACTTCCCTGGCTAATATTTTCACATGGTCCGTCAGTAAAATAACTTCGACTGTATTATTATAATTATATGAGATGAATTACTCATTATTGTGAATCAATACTATACATTGACAGTGCTGATTTTTCTATATCGTTAGAATGTTAGTTATGTAGTTTTTTATAGGTTAGGTACGTTATTTTTCATCTTAGATTTTAATTGCGTGGATGAGACTTCAAGTATTTAGACACCATAATTTAGTAAATACACCTAGCCATAGTCTGAAGTTAATTATTCTTCTCTAGGAGTTATAGATATATTTCTTTATAGTTCTACTGGGAAACATCGAATTCCTGAATCTAAGTAAGTATAAGCAGAGCCAATGATAAAAGTGTAACCACCCTCTATACCACCTCTGCACTCTACAGCCTAATTCCAAGCATCTTCCTCAAAAACAAGCTCTAAAACGATCTTTTGTCTGCGAAATTCTCTTTGATGCTGAGTGTCAGCCCTGAATGATTCTTCTCGTAATGTTCATTTACTTAAAAATAATTGCACTATCCTAATATAATTTATAATAAGCTACAAATACTCTGTCAATTATCTATATTAAATTCTTGGTTTAGTTTTGTTTTAGGTTCCACATGTTGAGTGGAGGAAAGCACTCATTCAAGTCTTAATTGAGTTGAACCAGAGGTTACTCTGCCTCTGGATAGGTGAGAATGATGTAATAATTTCATACTGTATATTTATCTTTACCTATCTACCTAACAGCGATTATTATTATACAATACTATCAAAAATAAAAAAATGTATTCGTTAGTAGGTAGGTACAAGTTCTTTTGTTTCAGTTCAACCTAAGATGAGGGGACAAGCGCTTGGCATTTCGTTCAAATGAAAACTAGAAACTCCCCCAAACATTTTCTGAAAAATAAATTAACAAGAAACATGCAGGTTGTTTGTGGCCATTATGATATCAAAATTTGAATAACATCGGACATAAATGTCGGTAGGTATTGGTATACGTTTTGAAACAAAGGATCTACTTACTATATTATCATTATTCGAGTTTCTTGATACTTTGGTTACTGAAACAGCAACTGATGCAACGTACAAGAAACTTGAACGAAAACTGTGGCAAGTCCGCAGAAACATTATTTTTTCAGTATCTCATTATAATGACTGTTATACAGGGCAATTCAAATTCGTACTCAGCCAAGTGTTTGTCCAAAATTCCGAATAATGTTCTATCCGGCTGTTGTCTTTCCGGATATAATTCAAAATAAATTTGTGTTGTTTTCGTACTATTCCTTTCAAATTTATAATAAAGTTTCAACATATCTCGTTTTTCTTCATTTGAGAATGAGGACATTTCGACTGAAGTATTTGTGCAAACTTATGATGTTTAATGAGTGCTTATTAAACAAAATCTTTCGATGGAGTCATGACCATCTCAGATGAAGTTGTTTTTTTTTAATATCTGTGGTTTCAGAAGTGCAAATCATAAACAATTATACATCAATGAAATCAGAATGAGAATCACTATTTTTCTGTATAAAAAAACAATATGGCGCCCATAACAGAAAAAAAAAAGTTGATGATGAATGCCAGAAGACGAAACGTAGGATAGTAAATCTGAACATGAAAACGTGTAGCTGAAAAAAAGTATCAATGAAAATGTACTTTTGGATTTGAGCTATGTTGTCAAATAACGATAGAAAAAAATAAAAACGAAAATTCCGATTTTCAGTTTTTTCCCGATATTTCCGGAAATACTCGGAATTTTCCAAGTTTCAAAACAGTATTTTGTTAAGCACCAGAATACGCAACTTTGCCCCAATTTGAGCTTTGACGTATCTCCTGTAGTTTAGGAGATCTCAATGGTGGGGGTCGAATTTGAATTGCCCTGTATAGATCCTGAAGAGTATAGGTGCTAGGACGGACCCTTGGAGAACACCAATGTTATTTTTAATTTTTGTGGACTTGAGACATGAGTTTTTGTTATTATCGTTGGTGTGATTGATTTTTACTCGCTGGATTTTCCCTCAGAGAGGAACTGAACCAATCGTAAGGTTTTTCTTATTCCATCCAAATGAAGTTTATAGGACAGTTTTTTGTGTACCACACAATGGAAAGCTCGGCTGAGATCGCAGAATAGTCCAGTTAGATTAAGTTTAATGGATTTTGTAATGTTTCCATAAAAATAGTGAATAGCACTGATAGTTAAATGTCCTGCCTGGTTGAAAAGCACCTAGATTGGCATGTAGTGAGGTAATTCGTTTAAAAAGTTTAGAAATTCAGAAAGCATTGTAAATTCGAAAATTTTTGAGAGTGCGGGAGGCACTATGATAATTTTCTAAATCACGCGGATCTGATTGTTTGAAAATCGGAGATACATAACCTCTTGAAAATATATACTTATTAGTTTCTTCTTGTTTTGAGGAATAATGGTTATAGGACGTCAGAATCATGCGCAATTGATTAGAAGTGTTCACTTTAGGTTTATATTCCTTAACTTTGTTTCAACTGCACATGATCCTGATGACCCCCAGGTCTATTATTTCTTGAAATCAGAACAAAATCACGATTCATATCAAGAAATTCTAAAACTGTCTTGTTGTTATTGGTAACATATCTGTACATTATTTCTTTTATCTTTTGAAGTTGTTTTTTTCATGATTACATCGTACTTTTGTATTTTTGTAAATACCATACAATATTTTAAATTTGTATTTGTTAAATTTTATGTAGTTATTTCTAAACATTACATTCTTAGACAATGAAGCTATATATCTTTCTATCTATCCATTATATGGGTGAGAGGGTCGATGATGTATCAGCAACTTTTTTATAAGATAACCTGATGTAGGAACGTTTTTTCTTCATTTTATAATTTATGATGCCCATCATTTTTTTCTGTAACATACTCTTGAAAAATGGTGTAAGGAATACTTCTCTGAGAAGTCCGTAGAAATAAATGTCCCCCTTATGTCGATTTTTTTGATTTTGTCGATATTGTTGATGGTGTCATATGGCTTGTATAAAATAGTTATTGAAGATTTCAGATATTATTTGTGGGTTCTCAGTTTCTTCATCATCTAACTTAAGAGAAATGTTTTAATTCCAAGTAATTTTATTAATGTTGAAAGAAGTATATATTTTGTTGTGGTAAAGTTGGCTTTTCGTGAATTGGACAGCTCTTTGTGCTTTCTTTTTGAAATTTTATTTATTTTTTCAGATTAGAGTCTTTCTTTTTAGCGTAAAACAGGTGTTTCAAATTTTTGCTCGATTGTATGATGCTGTCATTAACCCATTCCGATTTCAGTATTTTTGGAAATTTTGGTAGTTTTTCGTGGACTTGAAATCCCATTATAATGACGTAGTTATCTCATTACAATAACTTAATTATCTAATTGAAATGAGATGCTGTAAGTCATTAAAATTAGTGAGCTGTATCATTATAGACCAAGCTATAAAGGTTTTTCCCCCACAAAATGAAAGACGCAAATGTCCTATAGTAATTTTTATAAGATAGTTCGTTAATGAAAACACCAGTTTTCGCCCTAGCAAAATCGCTTTGTGGAATTTTTTAAACAAGCAATGGTGACAAAAATTTTAACTTTTTTGTTTTTTTGGAAATATCTCAAAAACTATTGAAGGAATCGTTTTACAGTCAATGGAACTTTTGTAGAAATTTATAAAACCTACAAAATGGATTTTCATCCGACCGGATCGGTGCATTTTCCACTGAGAAAATACGGGAAAACCTCGAAAAAGTACGAAAGCGTAGAAGGGCCACAAAGAATAAAAAAATTAATTTGTCTAATTCCGACTTTACAACTCGGAATTAGTATAATTCCGACTTCACAACTCGGAATTAGCCTAATTCTGACTTTGCAACTCGGAATTAGTATAATTCTGACTTCACAACTCGGAATTAGCCTAATTCCGACTTCGCAACTCGGAATTAGTATAATTCCGACTTCACAACTCGGAATTAGTATAATTCCGACTTTACAACTCGGAATTAGTATAATTCCGACTTTACAACTCGGAATTAGTATAATCATTGCGATTCCATTGAAATTATAGTGAAAGTTCAAACATTGATCCCTAACGTTAATAGAGAGATATTGCAATAACGCCAGGCACTATTTAAGGCAACTTTATTATAATAGAGACCGGCACTATTCTGTGATCAAAAACAGAGATATTTCAGTTTCGTTTATTCGTCCCTTATTTACATGTCATCGTGACGGGCGTTCGCTATTCATAACCTGAAGCAAATCTCAGTATTTCGGATTTTTACTTTCTCAATTATTTATTTCAGAATCGGATACAATTAATCTGTTTATCGGATGCCCAAATAGGCTTTCTACATCGACTACTCTTGAAAAAATCATATATTTATTGTTCATGGGTGATGTCGTATCTACGAGCTTGCCCGAAGTGGAAATAAAGAAACTTTAATTCTCGCCTGTAAATGTCCTCTAATAAAAGCAGGCAGTACTTTAATAAAGTAATCCTTATTCCTGATTAACACTGCGCCTGCGTACATGTCAAAATAATGGCGCCTTTATTAGTGCCTGCCGTTATTGCGGGTACTGCAATATCTCTCTTTTACTTAATATTGTTAGAACATATCTTTCCCGCACGCCACATCGGCAGTAGCTTGCGGGAAAGTATAACTTTCCGCACTTGTTAAATATTTTTATTGGAAAAGAGCATACTTTATTTAGAGAAAATCGTAAGAAAAGTACTAGTTTTATGCTTAGCAACACGTTTATTATTGATCATTACATTATTTCATCCTGCCAATATGAGAGATTTTTCTTTTAATAATTGATGCGTTTCCATTGAAAAAAAACACGTGTTCAACTCTTATGTTTGTTTGTTTGTTCAGTGAAGTAGTGTTCAGTGATCGAAGCTGTAAACATTTCTCTTGAAAATGCCAACCACTCGTGTTGGCGAAACGTCGAGATTTTCTCTAAATAAACGTCGGCCTAAACTCCCGAAAAACCATCATTCATTCAACGATGGCCGCGAAAGCCTTTCACAATTTGTAAAAATATTGTAAATTTTTTCACTATTTCTTGTTTAAAAAATTCCATAAAGCGATTTTGCTGGGGCGAAACCCGGGGTATTCATTTACGAACTGAATCTTATAAAAAGTAGTATAGGCCGTTTGCGTCTTTTATTTTGGCCTATTATGAGTTACGCTTTTGCCATAGGAACAAAGTAAAGCACTACAAACTATAATAGATCCATTTCCTTCCATTTTTCAAATACTGAATTCATTTCCAACCACTTGACAGAAATTGCACAAGTTCCTGTCAGATATAATTCAATGTAAATCAGCCAGAGAAGTAGTTGTATTTGTCAGATATTTGCCTTATTTATATTGTAGGATTATTGTACGATGAGGGATTTCAACTTTGTAGAAATCAGTCGATTTTCACTGACAATGTAGCAGAAACAGGAATTTTGCTGAAAAGACATCGAGAAACAATGAACGAATCCACCAGTGCGTTGAAATTAATTGAAAGACAGATAAAATGATAATACCCACTAAAATAGCCCCATAGAGACTTCAATTGCGAGTTGAAATTGATACATACTCATTACATCATTATCCAACGTTTATTCAATGCATTATTAAAAAAGCAAACAGATGTGTCGGAACTGTCTCAAAAACACGTCATGCTTCTTGCATTCAAGCCATGATTAAGTGGTCTGGAATATTACAGACAAAACACTTCGATGTTCAGAAAAAGCTTTTGGATGTATAGAAATAAAAATGGCAGAAATGTTTGCTAACGATATATTTTCATTGTCAATCTAACACTTGAAATTGATTTACGATAGAATCGACAGAAATATAATATCACGATTCACATAGAGAGTTATTCAAAATTCGATGTAAATATTTTATGGACGTGTTGTTGGGATCAAAATCAGACTTTTTCTTCAAATAAACATGTGTCCTAAAATGCACACCCTCCGAGCTAGAGCCACAGTAAGTTAGGTTAGGAATATTTTGTCAGCACTGAAAATTGTGTGTGATGTAGAAAATGATCATTTTAAGTGGTATCTCTATAAAAATCTAAAAAAAGATTATAACAAATCAGTTGTGATAACTAAAAAACAGCATATGATTCATTTTTACTAAACTCTAAAAACATGAATAAAGCAAGCGGTGAATTTTGAAAGTAATAAAAAATCTTTTCCGAAAATTATTACCACACTATCAGCAGAATATTTCAATAATTTGTTTAGTACGGTGGCAGATAAAATAATTAAAAACATTCCAGTCATTTCGAGTAGTAGTTCCGACTACTTGAAATCAGTTCCTCCTGCAAATCATAACTTTTTCTTGTACAAGACGACCACCATGAGGTTCGCCAAGTAATACCTAAGCTGAAAAAATCTTCCTCGACAGATTTCTATGGCTTAAATGATACTTTCCTGAAAGAATCTTTGGACAGTTTAGTAGAACCACTAACGATCTTGATAAATGATTGTTTTTTTCAGGGTATATTTCCCAGTGCCTTCAAAATTGCAAAAGTTGTGCCCCTGTATAAAAAAGATGATGTTGATGAGGATGAAAATTATCGGCCAATATCAATATTATTATTAACCGGAGTTAGATATAATGAACATTGTCGAACACTCTTTAAGAGGTTACGGATTTTACCACTTCCTTGTATCTACATTCTACAAAATTTGACAGAAATTCATTCCAAGAGACTGAGCATCCCAAAAATATCTAGCCTTCATCATCATAACACACGTTCCGTTACTTCTGATGATTTACTAGCGCCACGCTGGAGATCAGTAAAATCAGAAAGAAACTCTTTAAATTTCAAACTTTATAACTAATTACCTTGCCAAATTAAATCCGTGAATGATAATTGTTTCAAACTAATGTGAAAAAATTGCTTCTGGATCATTGCTTCTATTCTGTTGATGATGATATTGAAACATTCCTTTTATGACCACACTTTCATAATTTTCTTTTGTTTCAAATTTAGCTATTACACATATTGTGTTTACATGTATGCTTGTATGTATGTTATACAAATTTTTCCACATTATCAATCTAACAAAACATTTATTCATTAAACAATTATTAATCCCGTAACAAATGTTGGCAATGCCCTCCCCTTGCTGCGATACAACTACAACCTTCCATTTTTCTCTGCATCTTTCTTTTTTTCCTAATTTACAATGTCTCTAGTTCGGAAGGGGTACATTTTAGGACACATGTTTATTTGAAGAAAAAGTCTTATTTTGATACCAACAATACGCCCTTAAAATATTTACATCGAATTTTGAATTACCCTGTATAATGGGGTTGATATTTTCACGATCAATTACACGTATGGGTTTTTCAAAAGCGGTAAAAAAAATGATAATTTGTGTTTATTAGACCCGTATCTCTGTGTTGCAATTGATCATTAATATTACGCAACTCCACAAATATCCACGGATGTCTAATAGTGGTAGCAATGTCGTCAATTCATTGAATAGGGGTAATGAGACAGCTAGGCTTACCCTACTTTTTAATTTAATTAAACACATTGAACCAACAGGCCTGGGTGTGTCAAACGAATGCCCCCGGGCGATACAGGGTGCAGGTGTTTTCCTGGGACTCTCACTTGAAGGATAAATGCACTTGAAAGCAATTTCAATCAAAACATGAGTCGATATTCCATTGAAAAAATTTGCAAACTGCAAAAAGTCCATTCATATAAAATTCATTTGTTACAACAATTGAGTGAAGGCAATTTTGATCGTAGAATCGAGTTGTGTGAAGTTATTATGGATAAATTAAACGAAAATGTCAACTTTGTCTATCGTCGACACAACTGTGGGTATTGGTAAGACCAAAATACACATTGGATGGAGAAAGTTCACACTCAACAACCACAAAAAGTAAATGTTTGGTGTGGTACTATTGGTGAACACGTCATAGGACCATATTTTATGAACGGAAAGGACCCCGCACAATAGCATAGGAAATTGGCCCACAGTGGGATTTGCCTGAAATTTACATATGATATTGGTATTGAGTTTCTGATCAAATGTTTCAATGGGCCCAATCCTCTAAGACCAATGATTTAGCTCTCAGGGCCGTATTTAGTATAGGTGCCAAATAAACAATGACACTTTTTTCTCAAGTCCATAATTTTTTTATTTCCTATTAGAATTTAATTAAATAAGAAGTATTACAAATTTCAGCAATTGTCTTTTAGCACAAGTCCTCTGTTAAACATGTTTTGTCCTACAGGACCGTATTCAATAAAACTGTATTTTCCAAGTGATCAACAAGATAATGGATCAAATTGATTTTGTTATAACTTTCTTATTTCCTGTTGATAGGTCGTTTGATAGATGAATGTAGCTTTCTTTGTGTACATGACAAAAGTGGTCGCCATCTTAATATCCAAGATGGTCGGCCTAACCTATAAACTTTATGTAGGACTTATCTTGTAGCTTTTTAAGGACCAGTTTCACCGGTTCTAGTTAAACTCCAGATAACTCACTGATAGTTTAGATTGTGAATGAAATTCTTTAAACGGTGTTGAAAGGTTCACATTCTAACCAGCATATAATTAATCTGAAGCTTAACTGGAACCTGTGGAACTGGCCCTAAGAAAGATAATAACAGGAAAAAATAAAAACTCACTCAATAATATAAAAATAACTCTACTATCTCATCAAAACTATATCTAATTCATAACTAACAAAGTTGAAACCGATATTTCCAGGGTGGTGGAAGAGAACAAAAAAAGTGAAGCACTCATTATCAAAATAATACTCGAAGACTTACAGCTGCTGGAGTATTGCATCTTGCACTGAACGATTTGAGGCATCTTTAATATGCTGTAACACAGAAGTCGATAGATAACTTACATTTTGATTTCGTCGGGCAAATCCCAAATACCACAACATGCTACAAATATGAGCACATGTTACTGATTGTGTCCTTGCCCTTGATTTGCAAGTGCTATTATCAATACATATCACATTATTCACGTCAGGCTGGTTTTCATGCATGGTGTATTGAATAAACACTTGATATTTTTCACTCCTTCTGAATCGAGAATACACTTTTCATTCTAATAAATCCAGGTTCATTTTTTTATATTTTTATCGTTATTAAACCTTATGAAATTATGACTCTAAGATCAGACAGGAGAGTTTTATTTATATTGTAGAGTTAGATCATTCAAAGAGTAAATGACCGATTTTCAACAATGAAAACGTTGTAGTTCTTATTTTTTCCGGTTAGACCGGCCATCTTGGATATTGAGATGGCGACCACGTTTGTTATGTACACAAAGAAAGCTACATTCATCTATCGAACGAGCTATCAATCACTGGCGTAGATAAAAAAATACGAAAGTTAAAACAAAATCAATTTGATTCAGTTTTTTGTGGATCACTTTTGGCAAATACAGTTTCACTAAATACGGTCCTGTAGGACAAAATATGTTTCACAGACTTGTGCTAAAAAACAAATGCTCAGATTTTGCAATATTCGTTAATTAATTGAATTCTAATAGGAAATAAAAAAATTATGGACTTGAAAAGAAAGTGTATTTTTTATTTGGCACCTATACGAAATACGGCCCTGAGAGCTAAATCATTGGTCTTACAGGATTGGGCCCATGAAAACATTTTATCAGAAACTCAATACCAATAACGTATGTGAATTTCAGGCAAATCCCACTGTGGGCCAATTTCCTATGCTTTTGTGCGGGGTCCTTTGACTTCTGAACGATATTTATCACTTGCAAGAGCTTATTATTCCAGAGCTTAGAGGAAGACAATGACAATCCCAATTTGCCGGCAGAACAAATATGGTTACAACAAGATGGGACTCCTCCACATTTTCTACGTGTGATACGAGCAAATCTAGATGAAACTTTTCCTGATAAATGGATTGGAAGCAGGAGGCAATTGAATGACCAGCTAGGTCTCCCGATATGACCACATGCACTTGACTTTTTTCTGTGAGGTCACATTAAAAATGTAGTCTACATAATTATACCGCAAAATATCGAAGAGGTGCTAGAAAGGATAAGGCATGACATTTCCACCATTCCTCGCAATATGATTTTAGATTCACTACAGAATTTTGTTCATTACTATCATGAGGTAAATGGTAAATACTTGGAGCACCTTATCAAATAGAATTCCAAAGAAAATATTTGTTGTTTATCAAAACTTGTTTTCTCTCTTCTTTTTCTGGCGTAACTATTAATAATAATAATAATAATATAAGTTTATTCATAAATAAATACATACATAACTACAACTACATTGTATGATTAAACTGAAAATAAACCTTAAACATTTTTTTTCCTAATCTGAATATTAAAAATTTTGTGTATCGAAACAAAATAAATTTACCCATTAATTAATATTATTTATCAAATTATGAAAAATATGTCTTTCAGTGGTATTCAACCAGTCTTTTACTTTATTTTTGTAAGAATACATAGATTTAGTCATTTTAATAATATCTGGTAGTATGTCAAACAATATTGGGATAATGTGAATGAAATTTCTAGTGCCTATTATTTTATTCAATCTGGTTTTAACTGTGACAGCTCTTTCATACCTCGTCTCCGAGGGGGAAGTAACTCTTTCATTAGGTGTACATCATAACATTTTCATTACTTCATTAATCATTTCATATTCAACTTAAAATCGAAATCTATGTTTCTGGGGATCCGTGATATGATTTTTTCGGTTCCAAGTTGGCAAATTTATGCCGTCTGACAATCGGTAAGTGATCGCCTCGGTGATCGCTGAGCAGACGCGGATTTTAATCAGTGATTTTCCGATGAAAAGTATAACATCATTAATGGTAATTATTTTTCAGTAGAGTTAATTACTGCATTATTTTCATTAGGTGTAAAAAAAATGGCTAGTTACTTCCCCCTCGCTCGTCTCATAAAGATGATCTCCAAAATTGATATTCTTTTTATTTTTGAAAATGTGGATTAGAATTATGCACATAAACAATTGCACAATATCATTTTTTTCACTTTTTTATATAGAAGATTGGAAGGAAACAAATGATTTTGATGGTATATTATTTTTAAGAATTTTTTTTAATCACTTCCAAGTTATAAAAAAGACTTTTTTAACACCACCCCATCCCAGAATACCATAACTCAACTGAGATTGTACTAAGGAAAAGTACAACATTTCAAGGTGCTTCATTCACTTCATTCGAATTAAACAGAAAGTATCTAATTTAAATTTCACGGAAGTAAATAGTATACACTCTCATGTCTTTGACGAGAAAACTGCCTAAGCCTGGGAAATTTCAGAACTAACTTTGGAAAAAAATAAATATACCATGATGGCATAGTAATTTACAATTCACTTCCATCTGAAATAAAAAAAAAAAAATGTGACGATTTTCAAGAGTAAAATCAAAAAATATTTTCTTTGTTTGCAGCTCAATTGAATTCATTGATCCTCACAATCATATAATGTCATTATATTAATTGCAACATTACCTTTTTTCATTCATTGACCTCTCAATATAACTATTCTGGATAAAAAATCTAGAGTTTAGCATTATATTTTTATTTGTTATATGAATTAGCTTCTATTAATTGTATGTATTACTGTCAATTATTTTTTTAATATCCCTATTATAAACAAATTGTTTCTTGGGATAACAATAAAGTACTACTACTACATTGTTTTAGAAACTTGAATTTGGGTAACAGATATCTCAGTTTTTTAATGACAAAAAAAATATGATAGACCTCAAACGACTGTCAATCATTACTCCTAAATATTTGACACAATTGGTTTCATTAATTTTAAACTCGCTACCAATTTTGAGTGGACCTAAATTTGGCAAAGATTCATAAAATTTAAAATATCCAGGACATAAATAATAAAAAATAATAATCAAAATTTATTCATATCCATATACCTACTCCACCTTGTGTAATTTTCATAATGAATATCCATCATTTCGGGCTTTTTCTTTAATAAATTTGAGAGTAAGTAGTAAAAACTTATTTTTAAATTTCGATAACTCGAACACGGTTGAACTTGGATATGATGTGGCATACCAATTTTGAAATATGGACTAATATATACAGGGTGGTCTATTTTAGAAAAAGCAACTTTGTTTCATCATGAATTTTTGAAGGACTTTTGCGTCTCAACATTTTTCGCTAGCTATTCCACTTTAGAAGCGACCCTGTATTAAAATTGTATTTCTTTGGTGAAATAGTAGTAATTATGATAATAACAATAATAGTAATGTCTTTTTTCATCACAATCAACTCAACAGAAAGCAGCATTGTACCGAAAAAAAATAATAGATTTATGATTAAATGGTGAAGTGTCAGCTTGAGCTGTTTTTAAACATTACCAATAATAACATAAACATTGTGTTGTGTTAAGAGCAGAATAACTATCATTAATTCATTAGGTAAAAGTATCAACAATACAAATCTATTATACTATATATATATATATATGAAAACTAGAAGTTCGGGTTGAACCGCGTCTGGAATTTGTTGAAATTCGGCGTTTCGGCTCCGATTTTGGAGCCATTTTCAAGAATAAGAAGAATAGGTATAGTGAGGAAACGTGATTCTACACTGAGGTCTCAGTCTGCCTACTCCTCAGGTATTATCGCGTTAGGATTTTGTGACTTGACGTCGGGGTCTCAATCTGCCTACTCCCCAAGTCTCGTCACTGGCTCTCTCTAAGGTCTCAATCTGCCTACTCCTTCGAGAATATATATATATATATATATATATATATAGAAAAGTTATTGGGTATAACCCTCAAAATGTTCTGCAACCGTAGACACGTGTTTCGAGCTTAAGCTCTCATCAGTACGGTAAAATCAAGTGCGAAGATGTACAAATGTGTGGTTGGCTTCCTGTTGTTGACTTCCTTTGTTTCTATTTTTACATCCAAGTGTTGTACATCTTCGCACTTGATTTTACCGTACTGATGAGAGCTTAAGCTCGAAACACGTGTCTACGGTTGCAGAACATTTTGAGGGTTATACCCAATAACTTTTCTACTTATATTTTCATATATTGCCCCTCGCTAAATCCATCCTTATTTGTATTTGCCTGGGTAGGATTGTCACGCTGGTAGCTATAGCTGCCTCCGTGGCGACGTTAGTTGTTGCCTTGTAAGCACAAGGTCTTCTAACCGAAGCCACAAATGTGTGGTTGGCTTCCTGTTGTTGACTTCCTTTGTTTCTATTTTTACATCCAAGTGTTGTACATCTTCGCACTTGATTTTACCGTACTGATGAGAGCTTAAGCTCGAAACACGTGTCTACGGTTGCAGAACATTTTGAGGGTTATACCCAATAACTTTTCTACTTATATTTTCATATATTGCCCCTCGCTAAATCCATCCTTATTTGTATTTGCCTGGGTAGGATTGTCACGCTGGTAGCTATAGCTGCCTCCGTGGCGACGTTAGTTGTTGCCTTGTAAGCACAAGGTCTTCTAACCGAAGCCACAAATGTGTGGTTGGCTTCCTGTTGTTGACTTCCTTTGTTTCTATTTTTACATCCAAGTGTTGTACATCTTCGCACTTGATTTTACCGTACTGATGAGAGCTTAAGCTCGAAACACGTGTCTACGGTTGCAGAACATTTTGAGGGTTATACCCAATAACTTTTCTACTTATATTTTCATATATTGCCCCTCGCTAAATCCATCCTTATTTATATATATATATATATATATATATATATATATATATATATATATATATATATATATATAACAGGAAGTTATTCATGACATCTACAGTCACTAGTTGAAACTTAATTTGACACGAACCAAGGAATCCAAAAGTAGAGGTTTGTCCACAAATTGACAGGCAGCCAACAATTCGTTGTTCTGACCAACCCAAGGTTCAATCAAGTTTCTAATACGTTATGAGGAAAGCAAGCAGAATCTAAGCGAAAATAGAGTATATTTCGTTTTAATTCCGAGAGTTCTAACCTTTGACAGCTGTTTCGTGCTAACGCACTCATCAGAAAGGATTTATGGAGCTCTCGAAATCAAAACGAATCCACTCAAGAATTAATACCGTGAGGCAAGACAGAATATAACAGGAAGTTATTCATGACATCTACATGTTTTGATTTCGAGAGCTCCATAAATCCTTTCTGATGAGTGCGTTAGCACGAAACAGCTGTCAAAGGTTAGAACTCTCGGAATTAAAACGAAATATACTCTATTTTCACTTATATATATATATACAGAGTTTATCTGACACAGCACTCCATTTCTGATAAATAGCTCAGCGTTGCATATTATCCTTAATACTTTTTTTTTGGATGATTGAACTTTTTATTGCGTGTAAGGAGTTACCCCACAAGAGGAGGCCATACTTTAATTTGGAGCAAAATAGGTTTTCATTAGTGCATCTGTACTCACCATTGCACATAGTTGTCTGAAAGCAAATAAACATTTGGATAGTTTAACTCTGAGATTTTTAATGTGGGCTGACCATGAAAGATTGTCATCTAAGATTATACCAAATAATTCATATATTTTAGATGAGGAAGTTATATTGAATTATATAGTTCTATATATTGGAAGTCTTCTCTTCTGCAACCCTGGATTCCAGTATCAATATTCTATTACCTTTGATCATTGATACTAGTGAAGTTTCGTCAGCGTATTGTATGCATTGTACAGGTTGCATAAAGAAGTTCAAATCATTCACGAAAATAAGGAAGAGGAGAGGACCGAGTACCGAACCCTGAGGGACACCATGTCTTTGTCATTGATGTTGACAATTGATTATTTCCAGAGATAATTTGCTTTCTATCGTTTAAAAGATCCCGAGGGCAACTCCCCTCACACCATAAAATTCCAGCTTTTCTAGAAGAATGTCCTGGGAGACACAGTCGAAGGTCTTTGAGAGGTTACACAAAGCGATAGCGACATGTTCCTCTTTCTCAAGGACTTCCACTATGCCCTTGACTATCTTCAAACGTGCGTCAATTGTAGAAGATCCAGAGAGAAAACCAAATTGTGCATCGCCAAGTAAATGTATAGCCTAACAATTTTCGGTTTCAAAAGAATTTCCAATATCAAAGTATCCGAATCTCATAGTCCCGTCAGTTGGAATATCCACAGATTCGTTCATAAATTTTTACTTGCTTTGACCACCATGTAAGGTTTATGAATGTGTCGGTAATTAAAAGGGTTTGCTCTCAGCATAACAATAACAGTCAACAGAATATATTAGGTACTTAATATTTTTAACTTCAACCTTTTATGACCTTTACTATGAAATAATGAATATCATTCCATTCATTTCAATTCACTGGTAGGATTGTTTATTTCTCCAGTTCATTCTAGGAAATGTCGCAAGAATGGCCACAAAAACATACAATTCCAAAGCCAAAACGAACTGTGGTGTTACTTTCGCAGTTCTATCTCCGGAACAAGTCCGAAGAAAATTCGAAGGAGTTTTCGAGTTATGAATTTTGAAAATGGATCATTTTCAAACACGGATTTTTCTTCAAAAAATTACACAATTTTTATCGACACTTTTTTCAGACGCTAATCAACTCAGATCTTTTAATTACAAGCACCAAAACCAAACGTTTTACACAAAAACTCAACTTTTTTATATAAGTAAACATAACCTACCTTTTCATAGGCGTTCATTCTTGCGGTAAGTTGGTTGGTTGTGTTAACCTCTATAAAAAAACGATTGTACTAATACACCAACCTTATCTGTATCCAAAATCACTGAAGATGGCGTACTGAAGTCGCTGCTGAAGAAATGCAAACCAAAAATGGCATGTCCCGAAGGCATTCCATTGGTTCTCTTGAAATATTGTGCAATAATATTTGCTAAGCTACCATCTATTAATTTCAACTTAGCACTGGCATCACTCCGTTTTTCCAATACATGGGAAGACGGTAAAATATGCCCTATCTTCAAGAAAGGTGACAAAAATATGGTTACAGACCGATTTTTATACTATGTGACTTCAGTAAACTGTTTGCATGTCAGATCGCAGGAAATCAGCATGGATTCATTAAGGGTCGATCAACCACAAGTAATTTAACATGCGTCACTCAGTTCATAGCAAATGCCTAGGACAAGTCCTCTCAAGTCGACGTCATTTACATAGATTTTTCCAAAGCTTTTGATAGGCTTGATCAAGGTATACTTATTAGAACACTTTCATAATTTGGCTTCACCATCACCAACAACTTCATTATTGTTCTGGAGTCCTGTCTGATCGCAAGACGTTTGAGGGTTCAGTGACATGATTTCAGGTCTATAGAAATAAAGTTATCTTCTGGTGCACCTCAAGGATCTGTACTTTGTCCATTATTACTCATTAGTAATTTATCTCATCCATCAAGATTGATGACCTGACAGGCACCACGTCAGAGAATAATTACCACATGGCGGGTAAATTATTCACACACTAATGACACATATTGCAATATAAGAAGTTTCCTTGATATCTTGTCGCATTCGCACACTTGATAACGGCAGTAGATGTAACTGACGAAACGTCGTGACTCAAACATACGCAGAGAATTAAATTTCTTTGTTTTTTAGACAATGGAAGTCCAGAAAAATTAGTCCAGAGTTGATTAGCGCCTGAAAAAAATGTCGACAAATAATAAGGAGGTATTTTGTGCGATTTTTAATAGAAAAATTCATGTTTGAAAATTATCGATTTTCAAGATTGACACAACTTTCGTGTTTAGGGGATAAAACTACGTAAGAAACGCCACTTTTTTAAGGTGAAGTCTACTAAACTTACCATCACCAAAAAATGTTCATTTTCATATTCTAGGTTTTAAAATAGCTTATCTTACCTTTTTATTGGTGCGAATGTGAAGTTGTTCAAGCTATTATGCGTTCTTGGACTATCTAATGGACTACCACACACAGGAGAATGAGATCTTGGTAGTATAGGACTTGTATTGGCCACGAAGCTTAACCTATGAATTGCTGCCGATCGACTATTTCTTCTTCCAATTGAAGATGTGTCCTTCTATAATTAATAAAACATTCCTAAGATTACAGATACGATTCGGTATAAATGAAGTAAAGATGACAACTGAATTTTACAGATAACTTGAACCGGTATTTATATGACGAATATATCAGGTTTTTACCAAAAATAATCGCCCTAAAGATCACCCAGATCGAGATTCGTTCGTTCTTTCAGTTTTTTCATATTTTGGAAAATTGTCAATTTTATAAAAACTCAAAGATGGCGACAGATTTTTAAATTTCACAGGAAACCTTTTTTGGCAGTCTTTTAAAAAATCTACAAAAAATGTAGATAGCTACATTTTTTCCGTAATATCAATACTCCGGGAAATATTTAACAAAAACGATTTTTTTTAACACAAAAAAACCGAAAACGAAACGAGATATCGAAAAAATTTATATGAACAGTTTTATTGACCTCAAAAAGGTCTACAAAAAGTTTTATTGATTTTTTTCATTTCTTGGAAACTGAACAGCTTATTTTTTTTATAAAACTACCAAAAACTCAAAGATGGTGACAGGTTTTGAAATTTCACAAAATACATTTTTTGATCGACTTTTGAAAATCTACAAAAGTTGTTAACGAATTTTTTTTGGAAATATACCCGTCGTTAGAATTATATTGATATGAGCAATTGGTTTTGTCATCGATTCAAGATTATCCTTGTAGTAGTATATTGAATGATCGTATATGTCAGTAGAGCTAGAATTTTTGGGCGATTTGATAATATCTGATATTTCTGTTTCTGTCGTAGGATTTAAAAATACTGAACTACTGTTGTTATTTCTAATTCCTCTCAAATAGGAGGCATAGTGAGTTTCTGAATCTGGAATATGATTTATTATTTTTTCAGCTACATTTACAAAATATTGATTAAACTCTTTAGCCAACAGAGTTTCAGTAATGTTTTTTTTTTCTTTCTCTTCCTATTTGATTATTGACTTGTTTCCATATTGCTTTTGGTTTATTTGAGGCTTTTCGAATATGTTCGTATTCATATTTTTTCAATTTGAATAATTATTTCAGATCTTCAGTGTTAGGTAAGTTAAGTTCTATCAAATAACACAGATCTGTTATATTTGCCTTTGCCCTTTTATATCATCATTATATATGTTCTTGATATGTGCATTATTTCCATTATTTTCCATTATTTCCTCATTTGCCTTTTTAAACGAAAGGTATTATACTTTTCTACGCTTGTAAATCATAAAATCATGAAAGTATTTTCAATCTTTTTTACAAATTTATTAGTGAAACCTTGTGGTCCAACAACCCGCTGCAAAAAAACTGGACTATCGAGTTACCGGATGATAATTTTTTTTTCAATGTAAGTACTCACTGGGACCATTATGAAACTCATATCCTGTCAGAACAGAAATGCTGCACAAGACATGATATTTGGTGTGGCCAGATTTTTTAAACTAAGAATTAGACTGCCAATCAAAACACGTGAGAAAAAATTGGTTTTCTCTGGAAATTAAAAAGTTGGTACTGACTTCTGGTACACCCTGTACAGCTGTAGGACTGGCAGGATATGATTTTCACATTACATTAAAAAAATTAATCATCTGATAACTCACTAGGTCAGCTTTTTGCAGTGGAGTGGCCCGCAAGGTCACCAGATTTAAGCCCGTTAGATTTTTTCTTTAGGGTCACTTGAAGAGTATCATCTATAAAACTTAACCAGATTCTTTACATGATTTACGTTAACGGATCATTGGTGAATGTCGGAACATTACACCTGTGATGCTTCAGAACGTCCGAAATTGTTTTGAACAAAACCTCTATTACTGCATGGGAGAAGGAGGCCAACATTTTGAACACTTGTTGAATTGAGAAGTAAAATAGTATCCAAATTTTTTATTTTAATTTCTTGAATCACCCCCCCCCCCCCTTCTATTTATCAAAAACTTCAAGTTGAAAGTTGATACGAATTAATGTCAATGTTGACTTGTTAGTATATTAACAATGATTTCTCGAGAACCACCGCATCAAATTAAAAGAAACTGGAAAGCGTTGGAAAGAGAATTTGATGACCTTCGTGCGGTACCAAAATTTTTTTTGCAAAAGTTATTTTGCAAGTTTATTTCTCCGAAACGAAGCATTTCCGAATACAAGTTTATATAGACTTTTTTTCTTAAAATTGTCTTAAATTGTCTTAAATACGTCACTTGAATATTTTAACGTACTTAAGTTACACCCTGTATAGTGATCGATGCAGTTTCTGGAAGGACCCCCTGTATAATCATCACGTACGTAGAACAGAATATCCAGGTCGGATATTACGAATAAAACTCGAAAATTCCACCGGACGAGAAATCAGCAGCTAAACAATCACAATTATGTATACCCTACGTCATTATTTGATTAACGCTACTTATATACAAGTATACTTGTAATCCTCTAAATTTAACTTTGAGGAAATGATGTTTTTTCAGAATTTGCAGTGGTAAAGATTCTCTGTTTTGACCCTTCTTTCACCTCTTGCCTCGTAACTACGGATAGAATGGCGAACACTTGAGAAACTGTTGTATTTCTGCCCAAAGCGTAGCTCTCTCGTACTTCTCTTCCCGCCAGGTAGATTCCGGCACCCGAAGCCTGTTTGTCAGTCAGACGCGAACCGTCCGTATAACATAATTAGGCTTCCTGTGCTAAACTCCACCGTGTATCCTTCTCTGCTCGGAATAGTAAGAGTAAACTCTCTGTTCCATCGCAGTCTGTCTTGTGCGCTTTTCAGTCTGAGGGCAGAGATCGGGATCTCCTGCTCCGCCCACTTCGCGATTTCCGCATGACCTACCATCGCTCCTTCGTTAACCCAGAGTCCCGCATCCTCAAATGGGCTGCCATTGCCTCCTTCTTGATCCAGACTGGAAGCAGTACATCCAACACTGCGGTTGGAGTCGTTCTCATTGCGGCCGTTATTACTAAACAGGCCAACCTCTGAACCTTGCTAAGTTTTCGGCCAATTGTGCTGCCCTGTGCGCCTGGCCACCACACTACTGACACATAATGGATCTTTGGTCTTACGACTGCCGTGTACAGCAGGCGCATGATCTCTGGATTGGTGTCCCAATTGCTTCCTACAATTCTCCGCAGTTGCCATAGGATTGCTATCGACATTTGAATAACCCTATCTGCGTGCGGCCTCTATGAAAGTTTGGAGTCCAGGACCACCCCCAGGTATTTGACCTGCTGGACTAGCTCCAGCTCTTGCCCAAACATGATAGGTGGCCTGATTCCATCTTTTTTCCTTCGTTTGGTGAACAGGATCATCTTCTTGAAATACTTAATAATAATAATAATCGAAGAAGAAGTTAATTGATAACATAATACTGCAGCTTAGTTGAATCTACAATACAATCAAGAATTAATGCACATCCTTTTTGAAATGATCAGTGTGGTTAAATTCTTAAATAAACTGGCAAATGATTGAACATCTTGTAACCATTTTGTATACAGAATTCTTCACTCAAGATTCTACGATAACTACTGCTCAGTGTATACTTGTCACTGTCCTACGTGAAATTGCTTGTTCAACTATCAAAAAAATTAAGATCAGTAAGTACTTCCAAGAAAAGTTCCCAAGAATTATGAGCGTCAGTACTGCTGCGTACTTCTCTTGCGCCCCTCGTACGAGAAGTCATTTGATATCGACTCCGTGCGAATTCAGAATTCTTGTAAGAACACTCATCCAGTTCTATATTTAGCTTAGTATGCAGTATGCATTCTCGAAGATTTCTTACAGATTTGTAGGTATTTTCACCTCGATTTCTACAAATATCTCGAATCAAGTTAACGATGAAACTGCATGAAACAACTTTCGCAACTCTGCATCACTTGAACAGAACATAATTCAATGTTTTGTCACAGATTTAGTTCTAATCTGTGGTTTTGTTCAGAGTCCTGGACCAACAATAATTTTAAAATAGTTTTCTTATTGTTTACGTTAAAATATTTTCGGGAGAAAGTTATTTACAATAAATTTTTCATTTCTACCAAAGAAAAATGCACCACCAAAATACACATTTGACAGTTTTTTTGTTCTCGTGATTATGTATGCTCAGTATCACCGACGAGATGAATGGCTCTTTTCTGGACATAATCTTTAAAGTTTCGGTGTATGTTCAGGGACTGCACCCCATATATAGAAACAGTATTCCACGACAGGTCGGATCTGCGCATTAGAAATCATAATCTACTGACGAGAAATCAACTAGCTCTTGGCACAAAACAGAAAACCAAGTTTTTGAGAGGCACTTTTGGCAATGGACCTCACATGGTTTTCCCATGACAGGGTACTGCTGATGGTAATAACGAGCATTGAAATGGAAGACTTCATTGGTATGGATACTCCTAACATAATTCCTTTGGTCATTGTGAGGTCGAGCTTTCTAGAGAATAGACATGCTTGGGTTTTATTTGCATTGAATTCAAGCAATTTGTTGGATCCCCAGAATTTTGGCTAGGTCCATATTCAAATCGTTCACGTTCCTTCTCCTTCTCTTCTAGTTTCTAGGGCTGATATCAGGACTTTGGAAGAGAATGCTGTATGAAGAGTGCTATCATCCGGAAAATTATGCACTAAGCATGAAGTAGTTTCCAACAAATCATTGATGTGAAGGAGATCCAGGGCTCATCGATTCGGAATAACCTCTAGAAACTTTTTAAAAAATTTGAAGGTGCGCTGGCAGAAATTGCAATTTTATACTTCTTTCTGACAGAAACTCTGTTAAATTCACTGTTTATCAAACTAACATAGTGTTTTGCTCTTTTCTGGTCACGGCATACTACAGATTATTTCAATGGGGAAATATTACCTCTTTCGAATCGTTATACTGGGAATTGAAAATGATGAATTATAATGCATATTAGAACGCAGATATTTCGAATCTGTTTTATATTCACTGTTAGTACAAAAACATGATTTCAAGAACACGCCGGCAATTAATGGTCTTACCACAAATGAATTGAAAAAAAAAGAGATGAATCGAAAGGAATTATGCTGTGTTTGGGAATGTTGAGGCGCCAAGAGTTGATCCTTCAAAACGTGTTGATTTCTGTGAATAGATTTCAACATGGACTTAAGAAGATCCAAATTTCCTTCCAGAAATTGTATGGGAAATGTTTGAATAAAATGAGAACAACAGTTAGTTGGAAATTTGCCGCATCATCTATAACGAAGTTGTTTATATCATTTGGACGGTGGGACGGTGTCCTCCCCACTGTTGACGACAAGAAGTGCAGAGAACCGACTTCAACCTTTGAAGATCGGTGAATAAGACGCTTGGCCACCGCGATCCCCAGATCTAACTCTTCTAAATTTTCATATTGAATCAAATTAAACGGCACTTCGAAAACATGAATTAGCGATTAATATGACCTTCATTTGTTTATTGATTGAAATAAAATTGAAGCAATAGCAAAGCGCAAAATGCCACAATATACAGGGTATTCCATTTAAAATATCAAAGTTGTTGCTGGAAATATTTAAGATCAGTAGAACAGCAGGGAGATTCTATTTCACGACCGACGACTATCGTACGACACGATGATAAACTCGATATGGAATTTATACCTTATTCTATTTCACGATCGAATTTCGCTTCGGAAATCGTCGGAAATCGTCGGGTTTTCATCAAATCAAGATGAAATCTACTAGTAGATGTTAGTAAATACATAAATAAATTGAATCATATTATCTATAATAATAATATGTGACTTATTTGTCATGACAGTGATAAGGTGTGCTTATATTTGTGTTTTAAATTTTTTTAAATGATATTAATTCTTATCAAGAATGCATGAGGATTTTTTTTTAAATAAAGATGTAAAATGTCGGAATTTTTTTTATATTCAAAATAATTCAGTTTTATTTAAAAAAAAAATAAGTAATTATAACAAAAAAATAAAAGTAGTCTACACAGAGAGAAAAGACTGCAGCAGGTTCATGCACAACGTTGTGTAAGACACAGTTGTGTAGATATTTTACACAATTCTCCATTCTTTCAACATACGCGTTTTGTGAAATTCAATAAATATTTGTCAATTTGTATAGTATTCATGCACTTCCACATTGCTGAAAAATACACAAAAATATGCACATCTACCATAACACAATTTATATCGAAAACATCTACAACGCATTGAACTCATCTTACACCCGTTGTGCACTTTCTATTTGATATGCACAAATTGTATACTATTTCAACACAATTGTGTAATTTGCCACAACTTGACCAAGGCATCGTCTCATCTAACTAAATACGCATGCGTGGCACTCCAAATGTCCAGTCCATCATTGTTTGATTGTTTTATGCTGATCGAAGGGCGAAGCAGCCGAAGCTGGTTAATCGCAAGGAGACTAAAAACAAGGAGGGTTTAATAAGCTCTAGCCAATCAGAAACTTGTAGCATCAACGCGTCATAGTGACGTACTTGGGTATGAGTACAGAGTCGAACTCGAACCAAGCAACAAAACTGTCAGCAGTACCTCTCATATACCAAGAGCTAGTCCGTCACTGTCTATAGAGAACGGCAGCCATGACATGTATAACTACGTCACATTACGTCACATTTCGTCACAAATGTTCTTTCATCTCATTCTACTAGTGTCCCTATTGTCTTATGGGAATCAAACACTCCTTGTTTTTAATTTAGTCTCCTTGGGTTAATCGTACTTACCTATTATTTATTATTTGCTCCTGTGTATATGGTTTTGTGTCAAATGGAAGTGTTAGAATATTTTTTGTAAACTGATACCAATATTTGAAGGTTAGTATTGCTATTATTTTTTGTTATAACATGAAACCTACAAATTGACTCATTTTCATCATTTCATAATGGTTTGAAAGGTGCATCCTCGTACCTACTTCCCACTTGAATAAATATAGTTTGACAAGAAGATTACTTTAAACTTCATTATTATTCAACGTGTTCCAAAATAACAAAATGTATGGTTCATTTTTGTTCTGTTTGGTATTTTGTGCTTCTGTTATTTTATTTGTAATTAGAGTTTATAGTTCAGTTATTTTTGTTATTAGTTCTTTGTGATGAAATAAACATTATTTGAATGATATTTAATTTTATTTCAACCTTCTGAAAAATGAAGCTTACAATTTATGAACAGAATAAGATATGAAGAAGCGAGCAGGTTGAAACTGATGCTTATTTTTATCTTATTCCGTTTGGATGTTATGTGCCTCAAGTGTATCCTTCCTTAAAATTATAAATGGTACTTACCTATAAAAATTGGCCTTGCTTTGTACACAAATATGTACCATATACATACACAATTCATGTATGCGGAATACACAAATTTGTGACATTTTTTGTATCCTATATTTAAAATACCTACACAATTTGTACAAACTAGGTACACAAATTGTTGCCATTGATTACAATTTATGCATAAACAGTACACAAGTTGTTGACATTCGTCGCACAACATACTGGTTAATTTTGTGTATTAAATTAAAACAAAACTATTCAGAATAACACAACACTGAAGTGTATCGTTTATACACAATATCTCTAATACAATATTATAGAAGAAAAATTAACAAATTGGTGCTGTCAACTTTTTAGAAACAAATTGTGCTGAAATTATTCACAATTGTGTAGAAAACATACATTTATTTCTCTCTGTGTAACATTCAACATACAGACAACATATGGCTTTCTCCAACTAAAATTGAATATTTTATATTCCTTCAGAATAGACGCCCTGTGGCCATATTGCTGCGTTCTTCGAGAAATGTTTATAACATTTCCCAATGGTCACCTTTCAATCTGAAAGCGATGACCATGGGATGTTTCAATAGAATCGCTTGATATGTAGCAAAAAGAATAAAAAAAATTATTCTGCAATGAATCCACCAAAATACGAAACAACCATCACTTTTCCGTGCTGTATCAGTTATTCTGTCGAAAAACACATCAATAAAAATAAAGGAAATGTTAAAAAAAAGAATAAATTAACAACCGACTCCTCTTGAGCTATCGCGTAAGCGAGAAACGGAATAGGTACCAACAATCGAGTCAAAATAGCGGATTCGATTCGATTCGTGAAATAGAATCCCGCTGCAGAACTTATCATCCACGAAACCAAATTTTCAAAATGATCCTACGTCCCTTCTTCCAGAAACGTCTAATAGGCAATCGAATTTGAGACAACCTGTATGTTTGCATCCCCAGCATTATGATTTCAGACATTGTCTCAACGCATTGTGTTGGATCTCCAGGTTGAGTTATGCACGTATATAACGATCATTATATGCATGCGGTGTTGCCAATAACGCAAAATTTCCACGGATCCCAAAAAAGATTCAAATAAGAGTTTTCTGCAACTATTTTTATGTTCAATATATTTCGACAATGACTGAACAGTTTTCGGTTACCACAGAAATGAAATTGGATATTCATTTGTTTAATGATATTAGTGGCACTACCAACCTATACAGGGTGTTCCTTAAAGACATGCTAATATTTGAGGGGGTGATTCTTTGACTTATTTTAAGGAAAAAACTTTCTATAAACGTATGTCCTAAAAGTCCTAACTTTTGAGATACAGGGTGATGAAGTTTTGAAAAAAAAAACAGTTTTTTAATAATAACTGGGATAATATGGAACGCATCTTTATAAAATTAGGTACAGTGCATCAAGGTGCATTTTGTGATGTACAAAAATTTTCGTTTTCTCTGCCAGTGGCGTCCGCGCGGGTTTTGCATTGAATATTTTTGAAGAAAAAATACTACGCCACTGCTTTTCCTCGAAATAAAAAATACTTTTGAGATTATCATTCATTTTTGAGCAAATTTAATCTCTTGGGTTTTCTTTGT
This sequence comes from Chrysolina oricalcia, assembly GCA_944452925.2. Taxonomy (NCBI): domain Eukaryota; kingdom Metazoa; phylum Arthropoda; class Insecta; order Coleoptera; family Chrysomelidae; genus Chrysolina; species Chrysolina oricalcia. The sequence continues at coordinate 5,543,049 of OX101809.2, read as the reverse complement.
CCGACGCATGGTTTTCGCTTAAAAAAAGAAAAATCGTTTTACTTCAGGTTCAATTCCTCAAAAATCTGATGTGGTGTGGAAATGATTGTACATCGACTTAAAGCAAATTAAGGGATCAGATTTGTTCCAAAATGAATGAGAATCCAATAAAATTGGATTTCAGCTTGTACAAAAACGAATTTTATTTTATAAAAGTAAGTTTAAATGAACGGATCAAATTCATTAATTATTGACAATACTAACACTGATTATAAAAATTGTTGGAAATGGTCACCTTCACTTAATAGGCATGCTTCCGCCCGTCTACGCATGGAATTACGCACACGTTCAAATATTCCCGGCGTATTTCGAATAGTTTCACACGAGGCAACTATTCGCTCTCTTAAATCTTCTAAAGTATTAACGGGAGTTTTATACACTAGAGTTTTAAGGTGCCCCCATAAAAAGAAATCTAAACTGTTGAGATCAGGGGAACTTGCTGGCCATTGCTGAGGTCCTCCGCGACCTATCCAACGATTATGATAAACTGTATTTAAATGGTTTCGGACAATTACACTGAAATGAGCAGGGGCTTCATCGTGCATGTACCATATTCGATTCCTTAACGCAATTGGCACATCTTCAAGCAACCCATTTAGTTCTTCTTCGAGAAAGTGTAAATAAGACCGACCATCAAGGCGTCCTGGTAGAAAAAATGGGCCTATTAGATAATCACCAATAATTCCTGCCCATACATTAACCGAAAATAGGTGTTGAAAATGGGTTTCGGTTATGGTATGGGGGTTTTCTTCCGCCCACATTTGATTGTTATGTAAATTTTGACTAACATTCTGAGAAAAATTTGCTTCGTCTGTGAACAAAATTTGTGACTCAAACTGCGGATTTAGTGCAATACTGATGTGCAATAAGATACCACTGACAGAAGTTCACACGCTGTGGAAAATCTCTAGGGAGTAATGCCTGTACTCGTAAAATATGGTATGGGTATAACAAAAAATCAACCAAAATACGCCAAACAATTTGATGACAAATATTCAGAGTTCTAGCGATCTTCCTCGTATACTCGTCTCAGGATGTTCTTCGATTTCTTGCAGTCCTCAATTTCAAGAGTTCTGACGCTTAGAGGTCTACCTTCCGAAGTACCTTTCTTGAAACTACCAGTTTCCCTAAGTCGGCGATGAATATTTGAAAAGGTACGGCTATCTGGTAAGGCACGATAGGATATTATTCCTGATAAATGCGTCTGGCTTCTGTTGCATTACCACCAGCGAGGCCATATACGTAATGCATTGCCGCCATTTCTGCATTCGTGTAATTCACCATATTTACCGATATTCAGAAAAACAGCGGACAACCAAAATAACTTCAATAACACACTTAAAAATCAAGTAAATAATAGTGCGCAGGAGAAAGCAGTGGCGAAGTATTTTTTCTCCAAAAATATTCAATGCAACCTTGATGCATAGAAGACATGTACCAAATTTTATAAAAACGTCTACAATGTTATCTCAGTTATTATTAAAAAACTTTTTTTTTAAACTTCATCACCCTGTATCTCAAAAGTTAGGACTTTTAGGACATACGTTTATTTAAAGTTTTTTCCTTAAAATAAGTCAAAGAATCACCCCCTCAAATATTAGCATGTCTTTAATGAACACCCTGTATAAAGTTAACGAATCGACCCCATATACTAAAAAGTAAGAGCACAACAGTTGTATGTAAAATAATCAAATAAATCAATCAATTTGGTAGTGGTATTACAGAATCCTCAACCGAAAATCCAGTCACATAGGCAAGTGTCCAAAGTTCCGGATTAGTATGTCAGCAACTAAGCTGTTTTGTAACAATTTCAGCATGTAAACAAAAACCCATGCGACTACAAAGCATGCTGAACGTACGGTAATTAGGTCTGAATTGATTAGGTTGCCTAATGGCTTCTTCATTGAAATAACAAATGAAAATCGTTCGACAATTTTTAAATTTCCATACTGAACAGTTTCGTTTCTGAGTCATGGCCACCTAAGCGACGGTTAATACCGCATAATAACGATCTTGCTGTGAGCTTTTCACTAATTCAATGTGTGTAATCGCTAAATTTCATCAATTTATTTATCGATGATTTCACGGACGACAGCACCATTTATAAGAATAATCACATGGGCAACTCCACAAGAGATTATTCCATTTGTGAAAGTGTTTAAAAGTAAATGATGACCAAAAAGTTCACGCCTTCCCATGATCCTATACATCAGAAATATTATTGGCAATTACGCACTTCCCTAGTTTGTTTGAACGTTATTGAAAATGGACAAACCAAAATTCAAAAATATATTTTGAGATTAAAATTACAATAAAAGATGGTAAAATTACAACAGCTAAATAGATAAAGCACAAAAAAATATCTCTATACAACACAAAGGTAAAAAAAAATAATTTCCACGAAATTTATTATACCCGCGAAATGTTTCGCTACACTGTAGCTATATCAAGAGATTTAGGTATACTAATATATTTTTCTTTGGAACCTTACTCAAATACTTTTCCCTAATTATTATCTAATTCCATAACAAATAAAATTATACCTGGACATAGTTATTACTAAGAGAATAAGTTCAACAAAGGTGAATTGTTAAGGTCTAATTGGCCCTTGAGTAAACAATTGGAATTTTTCAGTTTGTTAATTTCTAAAGTTTTTAAATAATTAACCTTTATTTTCGACATAAAGAATTTCGAAGTTTTCATCAAAGTGATGATCTTCTTCTAAAATATGATTAGCGTATGTTGAACTTATTTTCTTTTACAAATAACTTGTGTGATGTTCACGTATGCGGTTTTTGAACGATTTACCTGTTTGGCCTACATATACTTTAGGGCAAGGCCCACAATTCATTTTGTAAACTCCTGATTTTTCAGATTTCTGTGTCTTATCTTTAGTATTTCTAATGAACATTCCTTAAATTTTGTTTATGCAAAAATGAGGTTAATTTTTCTGTAACTGTACCTGAAAAGGTTGAAGTTCTGTAGTTATTGTCAACGTTTCTAATAATGGGGTAGACTTTTTGGATAGCCTTATTGTGTAATTTTTTAACCAAAATATTATCTGAAATTCGAACATGTTCGAATGTTTTACCGGAGAGTACAAATAAATGATAAGAATAAAATCAAAGTACCCTTTCTCTCCAAATATTTCCACAAAGTGGAAAATATGAGGCAAAAATCTGACAGAAAACAACTACTTCCCTGGCTAATGCCACGACGGATATTGAACTACATCTGACAGATATTTGTACAACGTTCTTCCAAGAAGACTCAATTGCAAGTGCTTATTGTAGACAAACAAAAGATTATCCTATATTTGGCTGGGGATGACCAACTGCAGACATGTTTCGAGGTTGTTGCCTCTCATCAGTGCCAGGGTAGGCACGACAACTTTTAGTTGTCTTGTCCCTGCCAAATGGATTATAATCTATTGTTTATCTAATAATTCCCTGCAGATGAAGCAGCGACTTACAGTAAAGTCAGTCGCAGCGCCACCCGCCAGGAAAATCAATAAACACTCCTCGAGACAGCAAAAGACTCCAGGAAGAGTAAATGCGAAAATTCGCACAAGTTCGAATGTTTTGCTGGAGAGTACAAATAAATGATAAGAATAATTTCAAATATTTCCACAAAGTGGAAATGAGTCTTCTTGAAAAGAACGCTGCACAAATATCTGTCAGATGTAGTTCAATGTCCGTCATGGCATTAGCCAGGGAAGCAGTTGTTTTCTGTCAGATTTTTGCCTCATATTTTCCACTTTGTGGTAATATTTGGAGAGAAGGGTAGGTACGAGGGGGAAGTAACTAGCCATTTTTTGTACACCTAATGAAAATAATGCAGTAATTAACTCTAATGAAAAATAATTACCATTAATGATGTTATACTATTCATCGGAAAATCACTGATTAAAATCCGCGTCTGCTCAGCGATCACCGAGTCGATCACTTACCGATTGTCAGACGGCATAAATTTGCCAACTTGGAACCGAAAAAAATCATATCACGGATCCCCAGAAACATAGATTTCGATTTTAAGTTGAATATGAAATGATTAATGAAGTAATGAAAATGTTATGATGTACACCTAATGAAAGAGTTACTTCCCCCTCGGGTAGGTACTTCGACTTAGTCGATTTTATAAAATATTATCTATTAAATCAATCTGGTATCCATTATTAACTGCAATTTGCATACCGGGTTGACAGATCCAGATCTAATCTTTGCGTTTTTTAATTAATGCATTGATTTCATGACCAAGACACAATATACTACGACTTGTTGATTTCATTGAAAATATGAACAGGATGTTCATAAAGTCAGTTGTGGAATCATCTGCGACTGAAAGTTGGAATTTAGTCGCTGTTTTCCATCGTACAAGATAACCTCTCTTGGAAGGGATTCATGTTTTAAAGAGAAACATTCTCAATTGAAAATTGAATCAATACATGACTCCTCTGGAAATGGAAAAACCCTACGATAAAATTGAAGTTACTTTTTTGTAATATCTAACAGAAAACAACTATTTCCCTGGCAAAAGCCACGCTGGACATTGAACTACATCTGATAGATACTGAGAAAGACCCTATATAACTTGAAGAAAAAATCTGAAAGTGAAAATTTGCATTTTCATTCAGATAGTTGATTATTTATTAAATGTCCAGTTTCCATTGGAGATTCTTATCTATGAATGAGATAAGGGAGAATGTTATTCAGGAGTATCACTCACAGAAAATCGCTCATTTCATTGACGCGTGGATTGCATCACTTTCGCTAGGCCTCCAATACATTTTGGTCGACAAAAATCTATTTCACTCTTCTAAGATCATGTATGTTTCCCAATTCTTCCGACCTCCCTGATGTTTTTTCTGTTAGATATTACAAAAAAGTAACTTCAACTTTATCGTAGGGTTTTTCCATTTCCAGAGGAGTCATGTATTGATTCAATTTTCAATTGAGAATGTTTCTCTTTAAAACTACGACTTGTAATATGTGACAGTAAATGTACAGATATATTCATTTGAAATTAGGTAAATACAAAGAAGGTATTATATTTATAAACAGGTAGCTTGCTTAATATCGGAGATTCATGCATGCACAAAGATGCATTTAGTTATTTATTAAAGAGACTGAGAAGTGGTGAATGATTTAAATCTAACTGGTCATTGAGTAAATTATTGGAATTTTTCTTTTATTTATTTCTAGTGCTTCTAAGAAATTAGGTTTTAAGCCTTTTCTTTCTGAATGTAAAATCATTCACTACTTCTTAATCTCTTTAATAACTAAATACATATTTGTGAGAATACCCTGAATGGATTTCCGATATTACGCAAGTTACCTGGTTATCATTGTGCTACCTGGTTATAATTACAATACCTTCCTTCTAATTTCAAATAACTATAAATATTTTATGTTTGAGAAATCTATATTACAAGTAGTAATATATGGGGAATATTTCAAAAACAAACATCTTTTATTTAATTCCGAGTAATTGTGGATATCCATTAAGTATCGGTCAAATCAATCCAGATAAATATTATTAGTATTATTATTATTAAAAAAATACCTACTTCAAAAATCCATTCAACAATTTCATTGCTTCAGTAACGAAGTTTCATTTGAAACTCCATCTATTTGACTGGACTAAACAAGCATAAATTGAAGTATTCCGAATTATTTCCGATTGAATGAATAAAGGATCACTTACAAACGCGACAGCAGTTATTCCTCGTATTATGTCATCAGGTAAGACTAATCAAATATTAGCAAACATTCCGATTGAATTATCGCATTGCAGTACAAAAAAAACATAAGATAATGAGTGGAATGCAATGAACTGACAATGAAAGTAGTACACCGTTTTTTTATTGATAGTTGGCCTATAGGCCAATCACTTGGGGAAAAAATTGCAAAACAATGTGACCTTTCACAAAGTTTGTATTTTAGTACACAATTAAATTATAGAAATTTGCTCCCTCGGCAACATTGTTAAAAATGTAAATAAACAATTATGGTTGTTTTTTTAGAAAAAAAATGCAAAACAATCGAGTCGCAAAATGGTGAAAACAGAGAAAATATAATTTTTAATCATTCCTCGATTTGGCATATGACATAGAAAGAAACGGGGAAAGATCAAAAATGATTTATTCTTTGTGTTCACTATTTTGCAACTCTTTTACATTTATTCTCTACAAAACAACAATTGTTTGTAATTCACAACTTTACCAATGTTGCCGTCCTTGTACGGGGTACATTTTTATAACTTTATTGAGCACTGTAAGTTTGCATTGTTTTGCTATTTTTCCCAATTTTTTTTATATTAAATGCTAAATATAACTGAACTGAATAGCATGTCAAAAATGTATTTTTATGTCCTATGCATTTCTATCATATTTCGATTAGGTAACATTGAGAGCAAAGGGGTTACAGGAGACAACCATTTTTCGGGACTTTTACAAATAAATCCGTGTTATTCTGAATTGAATGAAGGAACACCCAAGAATATCGCAAACAATTTTCCAGAACAAGAACATGAAAAAGTAACAAACTCACTTTGTACCAATTTATCAATAAAAATTGAAAATTTCGTTGACTTCTCAATGATTTAAGGTATTATTCTAGGAAATTCAAGGCAACACAATTCAAATGTAGTGAATAATAGAAGAGGACACGAAAAAATATGATCGCTCCAAATATGCTTTAAAATACACAACGTATACTATTTAAATGAACTCAGAAAATATTTTTGGAGTAAAATTTCAATTATAGACATTCCCATACGTTTCTGAAAATCAGCAAATTTCAAAGCTACTAATATTGGAGCTCTTTGTGACGTACTTTCCCGAGCCCAATCAGCCAAAGGGCGTATTCTTATTGGGTTGATTGTGACGTGAAACGGCAATGCTATTGGTTGCTCGGAATTCTCGGGAGAGTACGTCACAACAAATTGCAATGGCGCGAGAAAGAAGCCATTTGAATTTAGTCGACTTCAAATATTTTTTTCAAGATTAAAAAAAAGAGAACTGCCAAAAGAGTTTATCTATCCCAAACAGCAGTTGTACTTGTAACAAAGTTTCAATAGACTAATGAGTCTCATTATAGAAGTTTACAGGATGACTTTGGTAGAAAAAATTTGAAAGGCACTCTTTCAAATAAAAATTTGGCTTAGTAAAAACATGTTTTTTTTATAACTAAAACCAGTGGGTTTTGTGTTTTTTACAAAACTGTTTTGTTTCATCCAAAGTATGCTTTACTTTCGGTAATAAAAAAAACCTGTTTTGCAATATTAAAAACATCTTCAATCAAAAGTATGGCACTACTTACACATTATTGAAATATTCAAATCTGGTTACATTATATATGGTTATACAATATAAAATCTGTCACTGAATACAATATTTAAAAAGTTTAAGAAAATTCTAGAATGGACTTCTGGTGATAAAACCCTACCCTAATCTAGTTGAATCAATGGTCAGGAAAGACTGATTTAGTGGGAGAAATATATATGTACCATAACATCAACAAAAAAATACTAGGGACCTGTACAATGGTTCTGAATGAAAAGTTTTGAAATTTAAATATTCTGCATTTTGCAAACAACTTCAATATTTACTTTAAAACTGACTCCTTTTTCTTCAAAGAAAATGCCATTGACTCATAATTATGTAGGAAACCCTGTATAAGGATATTTTGAATGAGATTATTCTAAAACTGTTTTTCTATCAAGTGGATTTTAAACAATATTACTGAAGGTGCTGAAAAAACTATTTCAACCATCCACTTTTTCCCAAGGCCAACCGTTTTTTTAGTGTATGATAAGTTTGAAATTAATCTTTTTGGGAGGTTATAAAATTGTTATCTACTTTGATATTAGGATTTTATTGAAATGAAATTGGATTATTATCTCCAAAGTTATAATTTACATGCAATGAATCAGTATATGTCAATATATGAGAGATATATTAATATTTACCATGTTGAGAGACAGAGAAGGTGCTGATTTTCCCAGGGAAGAGTTCCTTAATCTGACCAAATTTGAAGAGTCATTTTGATGGTCTGAAAATTAAAATAAAGGAAATAGGTTTATTGAAAAAGTAGGTACTTACACTAGGACATTTCATAAAAATACTTTATAGGCACTGACCAAACTTGGTCAATTTGATATAAACCAACTCAATGTTAGTATTTTTAGAACTTTCTCTCAATGCTTTCAGTAAACAAGAACCAAATTTATGTATCAGAAAAGGGCATCTGCTGAAACTCATATTTTAAAAGTAAAAATCCAGGAGACCTAAAAGTTGTAATCCACAAAAATTAAATATTGACCCCCAAGTGAAAGGTGAAGTGAATAGCAATTTATTGTTTGTATCGGTATTGTTGTTGAAATAAATTCTACTTGACAATATGGGTTCTTACTTGTAAGTGATAAAAGATTGCTGAAGGATCTGAATTTATGCCTTCCATATTCATTTTGGAATTTGAAATTGTTCTCCATTTGCCAAGTATCTAATGAACACGTCTACCACTAAATATTTTGAATAGGACATTCGAGAGATGACAAAAGTAAACAATAGCATTGGGTAATGCAAACACTCGAACTAAATATCAAGACGTCATGCTGGAGATAGTCATCAAAAATAATCAATATTTACAAAGCATATCTAAGGAAAATGTTTGCCAAAAAGTTGGGTTATATTTATGTTTACTAATTAGAATACTTCGAAAATTCCTGCTATGACAATCGATTGCGAAAATTCAGGTGAACGATCCAATGACACATCTGGGATTACTCATACAGCAAAATAAAATCTAACCTGCTGGACGTTGTTTTCCAACGTACGACGACTCCCCAAGAGAGCTTTGCCTTTGTTCCAGTCGAATAGTGGGTTTTGGTTCACTAAAAACCAATACTCTGGCTGAATTCGAACGGCATCGCGATTTCACCCCGCTGATGTCCTCCATCTAATATCCCCAAATCAAGAATTGCACATAACTAACTTTACATTTACGCCTAACCAACACAGTGGCACGATTTCACCACACAATACGATTGATTTCGGTGTGAAATCGGTGGTCAAAGCCATTTCTCCACATTCACTCAACTCATTCTTGACCAAATGCCATCAACTCAAATGCATAACAAATATTTGATAGATATTTGTTTGCGAAGAGCACGGAACACGGAATCAATGTTGTCAAAGTTTTCAACGAGTGAACAAAGAACAAACCTTAGAGAACAAAAGGTACCACTTCGTACTTTTCTGTTTTGCGCATGCGAACTCACGTTTGTTTGGGCGTGATCACAGAATAAAGAACCAAAGAGACTAAACTAACAAGGAGGGTTTAATAAGCTCTAGCCAATCAGAATCTTGTAGCATCAACGCGTCATAGTGACCATGAAACATCAAATTATTTCTCTTCTGTGTAGGTCTTTATCAAGGAGACTAAAATTTAACAAGGAGAGTTTTATCCCCATAAGACAATGGAGACACTGATAGAAAAAGATGAAAGAACATTTGTGACGAAATGTGACGTAGTTGGACGTGTCATGGCCGCCGTTCTCTATAGACAGTGACGGACTAGTTCTTGGTATATGGGAGTTACTGCTGGGGCCAAATTTTTTAATTATCGGAATTGATTCTCTAGAGAAATATGACGTCATTTTCTCTCAATTTCGAGCAATAGGTAGATAAGTAGGTATATACCTACGAGAGAAAGTGACGTATATTTCTCTAGAGAATCAATTCCGGCTATTCAAAAATTGGGTCTCTGACAGTTTTGTTGCTTGGATCGAGTTCGACACTGTACTCATATCCAAGTATGTCACTATGACGCGTTGATGCTACAAGATTCTGATTGGCTAGAGCTTATTAAACCGTCCTTGTTAGTTTAGTCTCTCTGTAGGAGATTCGCTTCTGTGTTGATCTATATTCTGTGACGTGATCATCGATACACGATAAGGTTTGAGGCAAATGTGCATCATCAAAAAAATTGCGAATATTCGCAAGTGTGTGAACAAGCCTTTACTCTTGTCAAAATCACAAGTCGCGTGCGAATGTAATGGCGGGAAATTTAAAATGACAAGACACAAGCCACATGCAAACTGAGTTGAAAATTCATAAATTAATAGCCAACCCAACCTGACTAACATTACGTGAACAGAATAACCATATAACATTGTTACGATAAAAATTATTCATTCAAAGTTGTTCATAACATCAAAACGCGAAACGCAACTTGTTATTAGTCGTTTTTTAAATTGGGCCTAATTGTGACCTACTTATTGTAGTATCGTAAATATTTGAAAACTAAATCCGAAATAATATAGTACGGTTCCGTTGCATCATGCACAGGGTCACCTCCAAATAAGTTAAAACTTTAAAGTCATCTATACTAATTTATAGTATAGACAGCCCTTTGAAATTATTTATAGATTCCTGACTAGACGCATAAGCGTCGGGTACATTTAATTGGCAAGGGGTAGGGTAGTATGGTTTTACAATTTAGTTGCCCGACATTTTTACCTGCATCCGTTTTGCTTTTGCTTTCGTATGCACACGAAACTACGAATGCTCAAGATGGTCAGAAGGGATTTTTTTTTTTCACTTTTTTATCATATCTTTATTTATTTGTAGCTTATTGTATTTACCAAGTATATTGCGGTATATACTTGTATACAAAATACATACAGTTTAGGAACTTCGGAATAATTTGATGGTTATTCTGAAGAATATAAGAAACAAACAGTGACTTTTTTGTTCTTTAATGTTATTTATCCTGATGTAAAGGTAGATAATTCAAGTAGATATTTGAAATTGTTCCTTTTTTTATTGGTTATCACTGCCATGCCATTCAGTCTCCCTGGATATAAAGGCAAAATATATATTTACGAAAGTATAAACTATAAAGAATGAAACCTTGACACTAATGTTCCCTATAAACCAACAATCATTGTTTTTATCAGATTTATATGCCTTTGGCTAATTGCCCATTCAAATCAAGACCGCATCACCACCATAAAACAAATGTCACCATTGTTCAAAATGATTCGACAAATAATAGATCGTTCAATAAACAAATTAGCTTAAACATGTCACTGGAATGTAATGATATTATCAAGAATGGGTGTGTAGGTAAAGCAAAAACAAAATTGTTGATTACTATATTTTGGCATGAAATGGAGTTTTTTAATATATCAAATACTAAATATTTAGATGGTCCATGTATTGCTATAGTCAATGGGACAACAATCGCACATTGAGAGCGTATTCAAAATTATTTATCAGATTCTAGAAAAGCTAAAGAATAGTTTTCCAGAAACTGTGGGTGTTGGTTTAAAATAAGGTGTAGATATCATCTCAATGAAAAGATGTGCTGATATAGTACAATAAAATCTGAAAGAAGAAAACTTGAGCAAAGTCTAAAGATAAAACGTGAATAATAATTTAATTGAAAAGAAATGTATTAGAGAGCTGCGGGTTCTGAGACGCGATGACCCAAATACGTCTTCCGTTTGGTGAGGTGAAAGCATACAGAGTAGGGAAAGTCCATTGCTCGAAAACCACAAATTCCAAATAGTTTTGAAATCGGCTATAGGGTCCTATAGTACCGAGGGAAAATGTCTATCGACTTTTTCTACGATTTCTTTGTCTTCCGTGATGATAATTTTGTTTACAATGTGACTAGTAATCATCTGACAAAGCGGATGACGATTTGGTTGAGGCGCACTACTCAAAACCTATTTTTGAAAATGTTTGGCACCAAATATTCGATCATCGCAAAAATTCGACGTCTCCTATATGCTTAATAAAAGTGTTCAAACGAAAAAGATTATTAGGAATAAACAGAGAAAATTCAGAGGGATGGGAAGGGGTGAAAAATTGGCCAAAAAGTCTTCTCTTTGGAAATCAGGTGTTCTAGCCCCTGAAGAAGCCCTATGCAAAATTTAGTAGCTTAAGATTGAACCCAAGTGTAGTTTTCGATTTGTCAACTTAGCCTCTCCCGCGAGTTTTTCAAATAGTTTATTTGGTCGACCCTTACTAAAAAAGTCTTCTACTCGGATTTTCCCGATGTAAAGATCATAACAAAGTGAAAGAACACAAAATTAAGCATACAGGGTGTTCCATCTCAGACGAGCCACCCCGTATATTTCTTATCCCTTAGCGAGTGGAAAAATTTCCCGACACACGTCGAATGATTTTGTTTGAGAGACATCTGTTGACGTATATTTGAGGCTTGAACGAGCAACCCCTTATTAGGGGGCGCTTCTACCCCCCAAAATTGAATAGGGGAGAGGGGTTGATACTTCATTTGAAAGGTCTTGGAAACCTCTTTACAACGGTGTATGAAAAACGTAAATTTGATCAACCATTTTCACCAAAAGTTAATTTTGCAGCTCGAATGAGCCACCTTGAATATTTTGGTTATTTTTACAATATACAAGCCCATGTTCATGAAGCCCTTTTTATTGTATATGACATATACTGGGTGGCTCGTCTGAGATGGAACACCCTGTATAGAAGGCATCGAATTTTTGCGATGATCGTTTTTGGGGCCTAAAATATTCATAAATAGGTTTCGAGTAATGCACCTCATCTAAATTGTCTTCTGCTTTGTTAGATAATTATTAGTCACTTTCTAAACAGAATTATAATAACTGCCTGATTTAAAAAATGTTTGGAATTTGGGTTTTTCGAGGTTTGGACTTTCATCTCACTAAATGGAAGACATATAGCTTCCCATCGGGGTTTTAGACCCGCGGCTCTCTAACTATATAGCATTTAAGTAGTTGAAAAGACAGCATAATACAATTGATAAAATCCCAACAGCTGCACCATTGCCACCCACCAAAAAGAGCGTGAAATTATTTAAAATTATTTTCTGAGTTGCATTGAAGTAATATCAAGAAACTTTTCCTAAATTACAATTATGTATAAGTAACAACTTGGATCACCATTGCACACATCAGACAACTCAAAATTAGTACTTTAACAATATAATTAAATTGCCAGATACAAAAAATATAACATTGGACACAATATAATATCAATAAAATTCTAATTCACTCAACTATCACCACAGTTATTACTTAACAAATGATTTGGCGCATCCGCGAACATAACTTTCAGTTTATAGGCCTCAGCAACCATAACACCTATTTGAGAACTGGTCCACGACTGAGTTGGAAGGTTTTGTAGCAGTAAAAGAAGCCCTTGGAAGTCACGCTGTTGCATCAAGTCTTCTTTCCAATGCAGGAGAAAAGCAGCACAAACATAAAGCTGGAATGTGGCAAAACAATCATTCTCAGCTAGGTATGTATCCCAAAGCCTTATGCTACACCTCAGAGGAAGTTCTCTAGTGAGGAGATTGTTCAGCCAGCGAAAGGAGAACTGGAGGTAGCTCACATTGTGCTGTTTCAAATGTTTGTGTAAACTTTCATCTACACGTTTAATCAACTCTTCAAGCTGCAACACTTTCTTCTGAATACCTATTTGGGCGAACACATAATTGTCCTGTATGCTATCTAAAAACTTGGATAAGCACCAAAATGAATCAGCTTCTATTATTCTTCGCTGATCTTGAGCCAAATCATCAACATTGAACTTCTCAAATGGTTCATCATTTTTTAAGAACTCTTGTAGGAATACTACATAAAAAGGAGTTACTAAATCATTTATTCCTTGTACATAGCCTGACGCTGGGTGACGTATAGACCAGATGAACAATATCCGTTCAAACATATCTTGTACAGTTTTTTGTTGGAATAAAGGTACAGAAGGATTCATTCTTGGCACATCAATGTTAATTTGGTGCTGAATATCTCGATTTGTTTCGTCATGTTCAGTATAGTAATACTTCTCAACTAAGGCCCAGTAGTCATGTCGTTTTCTCTCTAACATTTCACTTCGTCTTTCCACATTCATTGGCAAATACCCAGAGAGCAGTCTCCATGTGATACCTCTCACTTTTACAGGTATACCAGACCAACTCAGTTTGCACAACTCCTGTAAATTAGGAGAGCCTTGCAAGAGGACCAGAAATCTATCCAATTTACTCTCAATTCCTTCTTGTTCAGAGTAAAAGCAACGTATTTGCTTGGGTCTACCTGGTATTCGATTGATTTTATGTGATTCCGATTCCAATATATTAGACTTTCTAGCTATTTTTCTTTCAGATGCAGCTTCAGATTCAGAAGCATTTCGATGAGTATTGAGAACATTTAAGGCAGCGGACTGTGCAACTTTTTTCGATATTTTTGTACCTTCAAAAAAATTATTTAAATACATTAAGACCATTATTTTCCAAATCTTACTTTCAAGTCCTGAAAGAATGCAGAACTCATCGTCTTCCATGTCCCAAGCATCACTTACAGAAGCCTGGAAATCTTGGAATGAAGTAGATCCTAGTGGTTTCCTTGCGTCTTTTACTTCTCTTCTAGGGCTTGGCCTATAAAAAATAAACTATACTAGATGACGGCATAACATGAAAAGGTAGTTATGAATACCTTCCAGCTACAGGTTTGGTACTTTTTTTCCAAAATGAGGATTTTTCATTATCTTCTTCCATTCTATACAACCATAATGATATGTTTTAAAAAAATTAATAATTCACTCAACATTTGAATGCATCCTTCATTGTCAAAGGTTATGGACGTTATTGACTTATGGATGTTTGCCACAAAGATGTTTATAAAAACAATTTGTCAAATTTTTGTTGAATAACATAACCCCACTTCTTAATTTTACTTTTTATTCATCTAGAGAATGTTAAACATTATATATTGGGAACACTGGGCACTGGGTACCGGTACATACCGGGAGACCCAAGTATTTTTCGATATTTTCAGGCCAATCCTGAATTTTTCTCAACGACTTCCTCTCCCCAAAAATAATAAATAAATTCCAGAAAAATTAACACGTGTTACTGCAGTACCCGATAAAACCTATCGCTATCAATAGTATAGTATCATCATCATAATTTTCCTCAAATATTTTCGAAGTGCATTATTACGAAATGACGTTCAAAACGCACATCAGATCAAATTATAGGTTATCCTCAGCAAAGTAGGGCATCTAGAGTCCTGAAAACTCAATAGAGCAAAAGAAAGTTAATACACCTGCCGGAAACACCCAAAAAAACAACAAGTTTGCTTTATAAAACCTAGATAGAAGGTTTAAAAAACCAAGAAAAATGCATGGGCAAACCAACCATAGTAGAGGCCCGGTGACGTCACTCACAGGTTGGTTTTTTCCAAAGAGACTAAACTAACAAGGAGGGTTTAATAAGCTCTAGCCAATCAGAATC
The DNA here is from genome assembly GCA_944452925.2 of Chrysolina oricalcia. Taxonomy (NCBI): domain Eukaryota; kingdom Metazoa; phylum Arthropoda; class Insecta; order Coleoptera; family Chrysomelidae; genus Chrysolina; species Chrysolina oricalcia. The sequence continues at coordinate 5,527,711 of OX101809.2, read as the reverse complement.
GTGTAGCATCAACGCGTCATAGTGACGTACTTGGATATGAGTACAGAGTCGAACTCGAACCAAGCAACAAAACTGTCAGCAGTAACTCTCATATACCAGGAGCTAGTACGTCACTGTCTATAGAGAACGGCGGCCAGGACGCGTTCAACTACGTCACATTTCGTCACAAATGTTCTTTCATCTCTTTCTATTAGTGTCCCCATTATCTTATGGGGATTAAACCATAGATATATATATATATATATATATATATATATATATATATATATATATATATATATATATATATATATATATATATAATTACTATATATATTATGATTTCATAATTAGAAAAGTTATTGGGTTAGAAGACCTTGTGCTAACCGAAGCCACAAATGTGTGGTTGGCTTCCTGTTGTTGACTTCCTTTGTTTCCATTTTTACATCCAAGTGTTGTACATCTTCGCACTTGATTTTACCGTACTGATGAGAGCTTAAGCTCGAAACACGTGTCTACGGTTGCACAACATTTTGAGGGCTATACCCAATAACTTTTCTAATTATATTTTCATATATTGTCCTTCGCTAAATTCATCCTTATTATGATTTCTATGGATTAAACTCTCCTTGTTAAATAATGTTTAGTCTCCTTGGGTTTTTTCAACTTACTACAATTTAGAACTACGATCTAGTACTAAAAAAAATCTGGAGTGAGAACACTGTAAAGGCTGTGAACAGGGGTACCAACGTGCCATACTTTAGTTATGTTACTAGTGTCAACTTTTAATTTTTTATTTATTTATACATTTTAATAATAGACAATAGTGTTTCATTTTTATCAGATAACTCATCATTTTCCAAATAAACCTTAAAAATGGAACCCAGTGAGGATATGTGCAAAAGCCTTGCCAAATGGTTACAGAAAATTGTTCCTACAAAGACTAGAACTATACCTGAGATATGTGATGGTGTTGGAATGTTGGATGCCCTCCTACAAATATCAGCGGAACATTTCAGCAAACTTGAGCCAAAAATCAAGAGAGACGTTAGTTCTAACAACTGGCGTATGAAAATAAGCAACTTGAAAAAAGTTGTAGAAGCTGTGATAGAATATTATCAAGACGTTCTCACCTTGCAAATTTTGGAAATAGGACGTCCTGATGTTGTCAAAATTGGTGAAAGCAATGATCCAGTTCAACTTGCCAAACTGTTGAGATTAATTTTAGGTAAATAAGACCAGTCTTGAAAGCAGCTTTAGTTTCAGAATGCACTGGGATATGGCTCCTTTGGATCAGAATCAAAGCACCACCCTGTATGAAATACGGAGTTTTATATATTGATCTATAGCATAAAATCCAAAAAACTCTTTACATAAACAATTTTGACAATAATTTTTTTATAGGTTGTGCTATAAATTGTGACAGAAAACAAGACTATATCACCATGATTATGGAAATGGAAGAATCAATTCAACAAAATATCATGCAAGCAATCCAGCAATTGGAAGAGGTTACAGTAGGTCCAGGTCGATCAGGGCTAAGTCTCCTCATTTTAGATAGTGACACTAGGGTCACAAAACTTGTAAGTGACCTAGACGCAGCAAATAAGTCAAAAGAACGTCTCACCCAACAAGTACAAACACTAGAGCAACAATTACAGTCATTAGCTGATGAAAAAAGAGCCATACAAGAACAAAATCAAGCATTGTTAGATAGACAAGCACGAAACCCACAAGAAAACATTAGAAAACAAATTGAGTTACTGAAAGAAGATTTATTCAAATCAGAAGTTATAAGGGATGACTTCAAAGCTAAAACTTTTGAGCAGGAGAAGCAATTATTGGCCTATCAAGAAAAAATCAATGAACTACAGTTAGCTGCAAGTGAGACTGCCAAACTGAAAGATGAAATTGACGCTCTCACAGAATCCGCAGGAAAGGTGGTCGATTTGGAGTTGGCTCTTGCCCAATACAAAAAGAGGCTGGAAAACTACCAAGATATCAAACGAAATATAGTGAAGTTGGAAGAGAAAAATTTGGAGTATTTGCATAAGAATATGGAATTAGAAGAGGAACTGTCAAAAAACAATACCTGGAAAGCACAATGTGATGCTTATAAAAATCAGATAGGAGAGCTGCAACTGAAAATTGATGAAGAAACACAGAGAGCTGACAGAGCCCAATTCAATCTGGACAAAATGGATTCCAAACTAGTGACTTTACGGGGAGAAAAAGAGCGCTTGATTCTTGAGAGAGATTCCCTAAGAGAAGAGAATGAAGAACTAAAGCTCGGCCCCAAAGGTGAAATTGGAGCTGCTGTTTCCCAAGAGCTGACGCCCGCAGATATGGAGAAGAGGTTGCGTTTCTTGGAAAAAGAGAACCGAACTTTACGGAGCTCCTGTCAAGAAATGGAATCAAAACAAATCCAACTGGATAGCTCTTTGAACCGAATAGACAAGCTACAACAGAAAAACAGAACACTGAATCAAACGGTTTTGAATCTGGAAGCTCAACTTGATGAAAAGAAGAATCAACAGGGGGAAAATCAAAACACATCCAACAGCTCCAAAGTTAAAGAACAGGCACAGAAGTTGCAAGCACTGCAAGAGGCCCTGACAGCAAAGGAAAATGAGTTACACATTGTGCAAAGCAAATACACAAGGAATGTGGAAAAGGCCAGGGAAGTGGCTCAGCAACTTGAGCTCAAGACTAATGGTGACATAGACTCATCTTTACGCCCACCAAATATGAAAGAATCAGAGGAACGACTTCTAACTTCTGCTTACTATAAATTGAGTTTGAACTGCCACCGAGAAGCGATTGATGAGAGGTTGAGTGTGTTGGGTGTTGGGCAGGGCCAGTCTTTTTTAGCCAGGCAGAGACAGCCAACTCCCAGAAAGCAGATACAGAGGTTTAAGTCAAAATAGTTTGTGTATTAGCATTGTATAGAATGGTTTATTGTTTTGTTTTGATGTATATAGATTATTTTACACAGTTTTTGTAAAATATACACTGGACCAATCCATTCAGAAGTTTTTGAAGTGATTAAACAAAAGAAAGATACATGAGATGTAAACACTTTAATTTTTTGCATTGAATTCGCCTGAATAGACTTACTCTTATGTACTCATATACCAAGTTTAATGAAAGTGTGAGAAATTTCTTCATTCTTGAAGAGCCTATTTCTGCTTATCACAATAGTTTATGAAATATGAGGTACCATAACATTAAACTTGGAAATTTGAAAAATTAGTTGCTAAGGATCTATCATTTTAAAAACATCTATTCTGTGAGAACCTTACCACGTTTTTTCAACAAATTCAAATGATAAATGACAAAGCCACGTTAAACAATGCTTAAGATTACATAGAAGCAAAAAATTCTGCTCTGAAATGTTTTCTGCCACTGAAGTTGATGGCTCTAGAATTTTTCTAAACTGCAAATTATATTGAAAATATACCTACTACCACTCGTAGACGTTTGAATTGTTGAATCAAACTTCTTTAAACAATAGAATCGTTATTTATAGAGGTGGACATTTCAATTCATATTTAATTTAATCATCAGTAGATACGTGCGCCATCTTTTGTCGAGTGTTTAAACTGAAACTAACGCGGTCACCTCTGTTTTTTTAATATAGATTTTTAATCGTCCAGAAATATCTGTGAATGAGCCATCTTCCGTTGAGTAGTCGAACTGAAAATCGATGTACATAGTTTTGTACAGATTTCTAGCCGTCAAGTTTTAGAACTTTTGCAGATATCAACTAGATGGCGCATCAGAAACATTGTCTAAAATTTCATTTTTATTAAATAACAAAGGCAGATAATGGATGGCGAAAATGGAACAAGAGAACTTTAGATAATCTCATGTAGCAGAATCCAGATCTGAAATCGGTTCTGGTCCATCCACTGAAATATACGTTATATGTATACAGTGCGCATCATAAGTGACCCCCCCTATCTAACTCGTTACTGGATTCTTGTTAGGAAAATCGCCGAAACACGTCGATTTTTGATTTCTACAGTGTACATTTTCGTATGAATAGTGCACCCCTAATTTCATCCCTGACTGGAGGGGAGCAACCCTGTCAAAAAATTTAAATAGCATGGGGAGGTGAGTGATAGCTCATTTGAAAGGGGCTTTTATTCTCTATTCAACCGTGCAAAGAATTACACCACAAACAGGAAAGCAACTGAACTAACACTAACTTTTTCTGTTATTACAGTAAATGTTCAAAATGTTCCCCGTTGACCTCCTGGCAAAAATAGAGTCTATTTTGTGTTTCAGTCCTGACGCTTTGCAAGGTATCGCGAGTAATTGTTGCACACACTTCCGTAATCCGCGCACGCAACTCCTGAATAGAGTGACACTGAGTCTCGTAGACTTTAGATTTTAGGTAACCCCATAGGAAAAAATCTAAAGGAGTTAGATCTGGTGATCTTGGAGGCCATTCCACAGATCATCGACGCCCGATCCATCGTCCTGCAAAAACAGTATTCAAATATGTCCTGACAGCAACTGCAAAATGAGGAGGAGCTCCATCTTGTTGCAGTATAATGTCCATGTCAAATTCGTCTGGATTATTTTCGACAGTTGTCACTATGAGTGGATCTATCACTGTTTCCAGCATTTCCAAATAGAGGGCACCCGTCAAATTTTCCTCAATGAATAGCGGACCGATAATATGGTCACCCAGTATCCCTGCCCACACATTAACTTTTTGGGGAAACTGGGTATGAGTTTCGCGAAAAAGTCAAGGATTTTCATCGGACCAGTACCTCACATTTTGTCTATGCACATGACCGTTTGAAAAAAAAGTAGCCTCATCACTGAAACAAATATGTTTAAATAGCTGGGATTTTGTAAAATATTGTTAGATACTATTTCACAATATTCTAGACGGCGGTCTGGATCATCGTCCGTCAGTTCATGCACCATTTTTATTTTGTACGGATAAATTTTTTTTTTTTTCAGAATTCTCAATTCCGTCATCTGCGAAACCCCACAATTCAAGGCTACAGTTCTACTCGATGAGGACGGGTTATTCACAAACTCGCTCATAATGTCCACTTGTTTATCTTCTCCTGTAATTGATCGCCCAGAACGTGGTTTATTTTGCACACTGCCGTTCTCATAAAAATTTTGCCACTGTTTGAAATAATGTCTATCAATAGGGTGATCCGGAAAACGTTCATTGAACATTCGTACCGCCTCATGATAATTTCGATGAGCCTCACCAAGAATTACAATTGCTTCGCATTTCTCACTCAACGCACGTGGTGCAACCATTATTTGAAGATGAATAGCAAGCACAACTAAAAGCTAGACTACACTGACTCGCACTATCCGTGATATCATTTTCTTGTATTGACCATTTATCCGCAAACACCCAAAAACACCTACAAAAACGTGCAGTTAATATCTACACACACGACAAATACGTCTCACTTGACGTCTGACCCAACACCGATATCATACAGGGCCGACTTTGTAATTCGAAGGGTGAGTGCGCTACGTTAATTGTCGTTATTCTTAAACATTCATAACTCTTGAAATAATGTAACATATTTCAATTCCTTTGCACGGTTGAATATTCATACGAGAATGTACACTGTAGACATCAAAAATCGACGTGTCTCGGCGATTTTCCTAACAAGAGTCCCGTAACGAGTTAGATAGGGGGGGTAACACTTATGATGCGCACTGTATGTTATATGTATACGTTATAAATATACGATATATGTATATTTCAGTGGTTCCATCTCATGGTTTGTGAGTTATATCCAACAAAAATTTTAACAATCTCTGTCTCCAATTTAGAGGCTCTAGGAAGAAGTATGTTTTTAGGTAATTTCAAAAAGATGGTTAACAACTCATATGAACTTTTTTTTGATGGAAATTGAAGAATAGGTTTGCTTGAAAATTGACCTACAAGATCTCAAGTAGTACAGAATTTAGACAGAAATCGGTTTCTTTCCATCTCTCATGGTTTACGAGTTATTTGAATTTTTATGTTCTTTCACAAATTATTTTTATTTTCGTTTTGAGAAACAAATGCTTGACAGGTATTCAATGGGTTTTCAAAATAAAAAACACTCAACTGTTAACCATAATATCCTTTATTGAAGTAAACATATATTACACTAGATTTATATATTCATATAAAGTAGGTAAGTCAATAAGATTTCCTAGAAACTAACATTTTGGTATGTTTGTTAAGAATACCTAGTATAACTCTGACATCAAATATAAATTATTAGAGTACAATCGTTTTTGAAGCTCCTGATGGCAGTACATACTAAGTCTCACTGTTTTTTACGAAACCAGATCAAATGGAAATTAGCTGGCATACTTGAAAGAATTTTTGTACAAGTTTGTAAAGACGATTCCAACCAGAATAGAGTGAGTTTTATGACAGTTATGTGGTCGGGTAGTGTCATAATTTCCATTCAGTGCTAGTTACGGTGTATACTCTAAATTTAAAAAAAATCATTTTAGTTCATCTTTTCTAAAGTACAACTTCAAATATAAGATCGTTATAGGATTGCCAAAAACTATTATTGTCACAGAATCTATCAGTACCTGTATCAACAGAAAAAACGAAAACAGCAAGAAATAGAGTTTTTCTAGCAAAAATTCAGTATTGGAACCAATTCTGAACCACTCCAGTAGGTTTCAAAAATATATGCTAGTAATTTGTCCAATGAAAGTTCCTGCAAACAGAACAAATCAAAACACCAATCTCGATACTTGTTACCAAGTAAAACCAACATCTGTACAGGGCAATTCGGATTTCCATCACAGCTCAAGATCGAAAATAAGTTATCCTGAACAAGCAAAGAGAACAATTTACAAAACGTACAAACAACTTGAATAATTTGGCACCTGCGCTAAAAAAAAGTTGTTGGTGATCGCATCCAACTACTACGAAGGCGTAGAAGTGCCACATAATTTTTTTTTTTAATTTCACTAATTTCTGACTTTAAACTGTGAATTTAATAAAATACCGAGTATAAACTCAGAATTTAATAAAATTCCGAGATTGAAATCAGAATTTAATGGAATTCCAAGTTTAGAGACCGAATTTTAATAAAAAACCGAGTTTGAAGTCGGAATTTAAAATATGGTTATCTCAAAGTATGTTATAAAATCCCGACTTCAAACTCCGAATTTTGTTAAATTCTAACTTCAAACTCGGGATTTTTTAAGATTCCTACTTTAAACTAGAAATTTAAGAGAATCTTCCCGTGGTTTTCGAGTTTATGAGACGCGCAGCTGCAGCAGTGAGAGACGAGGTAAATTTCTCGAGAAGCGTGGGCTGGCCTTCGTAGAGAAGCCGTATTGATTTCTCAGCTGTCTCCGTGTCAGTAGGCGTAACCTTTGAATTCGGAGAATATGAGTCTCGCGAGTCTGGTATGAGAATACGGAACAAAAGTTGATAAATTTTTTCAACGACTGGCTCTTGCCAGAATCAGTAGATAGTTTAAAAATACGGAATATAGCAATACATGATCCAACGTATGTAAGAATTCCAAGTTTAGAGGCCGAATTTTAATAAAAAACCGAGTTTGAAGTCGGAATTTAAAATATGGTTATCTCAAAGTATGTTATAAAATTCCGACTTCAAACTCCGAATTTTGTTAAATTCTAACTTTAAACTCGGGATTTTTTAAGATTCCGACTTCAAACTAGAAATTTAAGATAATCTTCCGAAGGTTTTCGAGTTTATGAGACGCGCGCAGCAGTGAGAGACGAGGTAAATTTCTCGAGAAGCGTGGGCTGGCCTTCAGCGTTCGTAGAGAAGCCGAATTGGTTTCTCGGCTGTCTCCGTGTCAGTAGGCGTAACCTTTGAATTCGGAGAATACGAGTCCAGCGAATCTGGTATGAGAATACGGAACAAAAGTTGGTTAATTTTTTCAACGACTGGCTCTTGCCAGAATTAGTAGATAGTTTAAAAATACGGAATATGGCAATACGCGATCCAACGTATGTAACAGAAGCAATGAAAAAAAAAATAATGAGAAAAGGTCTGAATAAATGGTGATATGATTTGTGATTTACAGCCTTTCCCATGAATATTAATATCTCTGTAGGTACACATGGACTTAACGCCACCAACGACTTTTTTGTAATACATACCTAAATAACGGTTTTGTACGAATCGAATTAAGACTTGGCCATGAAGTGATACAAAAAAAAATTGTCATTGAAATAGATATGAAGGGAATGAAAAATCACATTTTTTCCGGAAGTTTTTTGTGTACCTATGCATTCATATCGAACCGATATATTTGAAAATGTCAAATATATTGAGAGAAATATCTATCACCGAAATGTTAATTTATCATTTCCGTAATCGAACAAAATTCTAATTATAGTAGATATGATATTGAAAATTTAAAAAAATGTCAACCTTTTTTTTTCTTATTCAAACACATTTATGACTACTACAATGCGCGAATCTATCGATTTTTTCTTCAAATATCTACGGTGATTATTTTTCAGACAATCCAACATTGTTTCATTGAGCGTTACCATTATCATTCTGCGTTCACTTAGTCCAATCCATTCGAAACTCCTGTTCAAAAATAAAAAATTCATACTCTACAGGACCACAGGTTGCGCTACTGAATTAGGTTTCTATAAATAGTTTTTTCGACGAGAGCGGTATAGCCACGCCTTCGTGAAGAATTATCGTGAGCGAATGCGAATTTTAACTTAGTGTATGCAACCAAAAATACTTGTTGGTGTATTCGCTATGAATAATAAGTACATTCAAGGTGCTGTGGGAATTCTCTCTTAATTAAATTCTGACTTTAACCTCGGTATTTTATTGAATTCAGAAACTAGTGAAAAATATTTTTTTAAAAATTATGTGGCCCTTCTACGCCTTCGTAAAAAACAGACAATCCGAGCAAATTGTCGAAAATTTCGCTATACAACGACAGGAACGGATCATTCCTAGACTTCGTAACACAAATTCAACAAGGTGACAAATGAACCGCGATACACCGACGTTTCGACAACAAACGCCAAATCTCCTCGCATCACAACCGACTACTCTAATAAATAAATGTTAATTACAAATCAACTATTCAACTATTATACAAAACAAATACAACATATAAATAATATATGTACAAGGACCGTATATACATCAGACGCAACTGAATTTGACCCCGTCATCACTTGAGTAGCAGTTATGGCAGTGCAGCTTCTCATTGCGCACGCGCACGTCAGTGCCCATCATGCCGTCGCCCAGCTGGACGTGGCACACGCAGCACTTGAAACACTCCATGTGGTAAAAAAGGCACAAACTTTCAATGATCATGGCTGCTCCGCGACCTGAAATTTGAATAATCGTTCAGCAAAAGATCTAGGCATTAGTCCGGGAAATAGCATTGCATTTTAGGTAGTGTTTTTACGTCGATCGATTGTCATCTTTTTCGATAGATCTGGAATGACTAATAATAGCCAGGTCGCTTAACGAAATTATCGTTATCTAACGGATAACAATTTTGGTAGAAGATATTGATGTAGGCATCTTTGTTCTTGTGAATTTTAAAACAAAAAATAAGTTGGATGTGTAATACAAGTTTTGGAAGACAGTAAAGAATAATAACAATGAAAAAATGAGAAATTAAAATTCCTGTTTTTATACCAATTTATATTTCAACACTTGCTCTCAGCTTCGTTCTATATGGACATTATCAAACTGATGATTGCATATACCAATACACCCGCCTTTTATACCTGTCTTTTCTCATTCACTTATAATGACAATTTAACTCATAATAAAAAAGAATTTAAAATATCTACATCTAAGTAATCACATATACCTGTACAAGTATCCTTGTACCTGAAAATGTGCGTTCTCGTGATCGACAATGTGGAAAGGCTACATTAAAAACGGGTCTACCTGATCATTAAGTAAATTACATCTGCAATATTAACCTATTTTTAATGTAGCCTTTCCACATTGTGGATCATGAACACATTTTCAGGTACAGGGATATATGTAATTACTTAGATGTGAACATTTTTAATATGAGTTGAATTGTCATTATTGGTGAACGAGAAAAGCCGGGTATAAAAGGCAAGTGTATTGGTATAGTAGAACTATAACTCTAACAAGGTCGTAAATCAATATTAGCCGACGACCCTCATTATTATAGTTTATCCAATCTCAGTTGAAGATGACTTCATTCAGCTGAATATATACGATTAGTTCAAAATAGCACATGGTGTAATAACGAATGAAGGATGAAAACGGAAAATTAAATAAATATTATTCCCTATATAAAGAAAGCAGTAGACCAGATTGGGTATATTTTACGTATAACCGTTCGAAGCGTGGAAAACAATCAGTAATGCGCTGACCGCCTGTTGCATAAATTACCGTAAATCACCTCTTAATATTTTTACTGCTGTCCGGCAGCCTGGTGATATTTATGAAAAGAAGAACAGTAGCGTACTTAATGAACGATCAAACAGAACTCAATATTATCTCACTACTTAATTTGTTTTGCCTTTAGACTAGGTATAAATGTAATTAATTATTGACAAACACTATTTGTTATCATAGAGTTATCCGAAAACAGGTATAAAACTGTTCCCAAATTAATTAACATTTTGGGAATATAAAAGGACAATGTAATAGTATAACTCAGTATACTTCTGCTTGAAGAATCCATTGTATTTGCAAAACATATGTCGCGGTTTTTTAAACTAAAAGTATGAAAATCAACATTGAAGTTTTAGTATAAACGTTTGTGTATTTAGTGTTGCAACATGGCATTTTGGCGACCATTTGAAGAACGTGAGGAGCAAGACTCACAACCTGATGAACAACTCGAAGAACGTGAGAAACAAGACTCACAACCGGATGAACAATAGGAATTTAAAAACAAAGATCTTCATGTTCAGACCCAAAGACTTGTTTTAAATATATATGAAAATCTTAAGAAAGAAAAGAACGACAAATGTGACACTGAAATTTTCGGAAGTATATCTCATCTCACCAGTTTGGGGCATTCAACTATTTACAGAGTGTTTAAACAAGGGGATGTTGTAGTTCATTATCGTAAAAGAAAACGAGAAGATCAGAAATTAAACAAAGTTGATGAGGCCACAAAAGATTTTCAACGAAGGCAAGTTTATGATTTCTATAAACGAAACGAAGTACCTACCTTGGAATCAATCAAAAACAAATTATCTGATTATCCTGAGTACACATATAAGTCGCAGGAAACACTACGCCAAATTCTTTTAGACTGTGGTTTCAAACACAAAAAACTAAATCAGCGAATGGCAATAATGGAATGGCTCGTTCTGCAAAGGCAAGATAACTTGCGACAAATAAAAGAACATCGGGAATCGAAGAGACATATAGTATATCGTGACGAGACTTGATTCGATAGTCATGATGTGATTCGGTATGGATGGGTAGATAACTCCCAAAACTGTGGTCTCCAAGCACCATGTTCCAGAGGAAAACGTATAATTATTGTACACGCGGGTAATGAAGATGGTTTTGTAACGAACGCGTTGCTGTTATCAGCAAAACAAATAAAAAAATGTTCAGCAGATTATCATGAGGATATGACTGCAACTCTATTCGAAAAATGGTTCAGGGAACAATTATTATACCACCAACTTCTGTTATTGTAATGGAAAATGCGTCATACCACTCGCGTCAAAAGATAAAAACACCGACGAAAGCAACAAAAAAAGGATAAATTTTGGAATTTATGGCTTATAAAAAATTGAATATCCCCAAAAAGCCACGAAGGAGGTATTACTACGTATAATTAAAAATTAAAATTTTGAAAAAGAATATATTATTGATGAACTTTGTAAACATAAGGGTTATACGCTTCTGAGGTTACCTCCGTATTATTGTGTTTTCAACCCCATTGAATTGGTTTGTGCATTTATGAAAAGCAAATTGAGAAAATCCAATCAATGTCCAAATCTAAGCGGAGAAGTAGTAGAAATGTTAGTAGAATCTTAGGAGAGGAATATAAAGATCTTTGGACAGAATGCATTTTACATGTGATTTCAAAAGAACGTGAATATTTCCTTTTTGCCATCCATTCAAGCAGTAATCATAAAAATGGGTGATTCGTCTGATTCGGAGGATTATGATGATTGAGTCTTGCCACGACTTTGATGTGTATATAAGATAGCCGTACCAGCAAATAAATTATCAATGTTTCCTGATGTTTTCTTATTCTATTTTTTCGAACGACTTGTTTTCGGTGTGTCAGATAGCTTGTCAATAAGTTACGAGCAACGTCCGGTACCCATACACGCGCAATCCTTCAATTCTATTCATTATAAGAACAAGACACATTATATTCGCAAATTTCTATACAGCAAGCATACGCAAAGTTATACCCAAGTAAGAGAAAATATCTCCGCCTATGGTCGGCAAGTACGTTCAAAGAGGCGAAGTCATTGACGTGTTAATCCGGTTTTACAGATCATTCAACTGAGATTGGATAAACTATACCTGATCATTAAGTAAATTACATCTGCAATGTTTGTGTCACTTAGTATTCACCCGTTTTTAATGTAGCCTTTCCACATTGTGGATAGGAACACATTTTCAGGTACAAGGATAAATGTAATTACTTTCATGTAAATATTTTTAATTTTATTTTATTATGAGTTAAATTGTCATTATTAGTGAATGAAAAAAGACAGGTATAAAAGGCAAGTGTATTGGTATAGTAGAACTACAACTCTAAGAAGGTCGTAAATATAAGCAATGAAAGTGTGTGTCTCTTAAAAGATTCCCAGGCCCGGATTGAAGTATCTCATGAAATAGTTTGACTTTTTAAAAATAGTGGGCTGTTTAACCGAATATCATTATACCTAAAATTTAATGGCTAGGGCAGGTACAACTCAGTATAGATTCGACTGCTTGACAGCCTGCTGATACCTCAAGTGGTTGGTGATTTACGACCTTCTTAGAGTTATGGTTCTACTTTATCTTCAATTATCAGTTTGAAATAAAGATAGATAATGTCCATACAGGACGAAACTGCAGTAACGCAAGTGTTACAAATATGAAGTGGAATTTTCATTTCTCATTTTTTCGTGATGATCTCCTACTACGTAGTAACGGCTACCTACATTCATCAATTTAATAACAATAATAATATAATTGAGTTGTACAAAAATACGAACAAATTGTGAAAAATATCAAAAAGCGTTTTCAGGTATATAACAAAGCACAAGATACTACAAACTAAACCATTCTACTATACATATATACATAAAAATAATATATGTGAACTTTATAATATCATACTTGAATTATATTATTCCCTTATTGAAAAATTCTTCTATGGTGTAGCAGTTTTTGAGGAGTAAATGTTTTTGCAATTGACTTTTTGAATTTTTTATCGAAGCTGCATTCAGTATATGCTCCGCCAGAGAATTATAGCATCTGCACCCAAAATACTCAAAGTTTTTTTAATACCGAACAGTCCGACGGGGATGTGGTCAAATAAGTTTTTTAAACCTGGTATCACGCTCATGGTGTGTTCTGATAAGATTATAAGTAGCCATATTTTTGAAGATGAAAAAACAGGCTTCAAAAATGTAGATGCTCATAACAGTCAGAATTTTATATTTTTGGAAGATATCTCTGCACGAATCTCTCCTACTCAATTTTGAGATTATCCTCAGAAAAATGTGTTTTTTCAGCTAACCTGAAAATAGCAAGAGTAACGCCTATCTTTAAAAAAGGAGATCACAATGATATTAACAACTACAGACGTATAAACATGAGTGTGATACCAGGTTGAAAAAAACTTATTTTACCACATCGTCATAGGACTGTTCGGTATCAAAAAAAGTTGCGAGTATATTGGGTGCAAATGCTTTAATTCTCTGGCAGAGCATATATAGAATTCTTCTATAACATTTTTTTAATCTACTGAAAAAACATTCACTCCTCAAAAACTCTCACACCATAGAAGAATTTTTCAATTAGGGAATAATATGATTCAAGTACGATATAAGTTCTCATATTTTTACATTTTCATTTATATAATATGTATGTTACAATGATGATTTATATAGCAACTTGTGCTTTGTTAAATACGTATAAATGATTTTTGACATTTTTCTCAATTTGTTTGTATTTTTGTATAAATCAATTACTGAAATGAATATATTATTATTATTATTATTATTATAAATTTAAAACTAAAGTTGAACGTTATAACATACACTATAAAATTTAATGTAAAATATTAACATACAACAAAATTTTGAAAATAATTGAGGCAAATATTAGAATAACTAATTAATTATTATAGGCAATGAGAGTTTGAACAATTTTGTACCATTGAGCAAGTAGTATAAACATTTAAATACAAAAATGTTTTTGGTTCTATTGCTTAAAATGAAAACTAATAAATCAATCTTGTTGCCCAAAAGAGAAGAAGTCTAGATAATTAAAATACGGACAAAATAATAATAATAATAATTGATTTTATTGCCTCAAACTACATGTATTACATTTTACACAATTGTGAGATTCAGAGGTTATGGAGTTTGACGACAAAAGGCAGAGTTCGGTCTTGACGGTAAGATAAGTTACCGAGAGGACGCGCTCTTCCGGAGCTGTTACGGACCAATCGTATAATTAATATTAATAAAGGGGGAAAAACAAAAAAACTTGGCGTTTTTTAAAAATTCACAACTCCGTCATTTTTTAAATTGTACGGCTGGCCATTTGCATAAAAGTAGTGATCTATAATTTATATGTGCACAAATCAGGTGCAGTCCGACCTTATAAATTATTTCAAATGAATCGTCAATCGTTTGTCAATGATTGAATTGAAATGACTAAGTTCCAATACTTCTTTTAATCTATGGTTGGCATTTTAGAGTCAGTTTTTCGATATTTTCATTACATGTTACTCTTATAACAGATCCTTATACGTTATTATTGGTCCTCAAAACCTATAATTTTTTTTGCCCACATCACATTTGGTAAAAACAGATCTACTACCAACTATTTTTTATTATTCCAACTTCTAGGAAATGTATAGCAGTTACCCAAAAATGCGTTTTAACCGCGTCATCAAAGGGAAAATTTCAGAAAATATTATTCATTGTATTGGCATTACCTAGTTCATTTCCACAATATGAACATTTTTTCTTGCCACTAACGCTCAAAATCCTATCTTGGGACTCGTCTACTACCATCGGCGGAGAATAAGTCATGGTCGGCGAGGCATGGTTCATAACCTGAGGATGACTCAAGTACGAATGCTGCAAGAGGTCTTTCTTGTAGTTCCCGTCTGGTCTGTGAAAAATACATCATGAGTACGGACGCAATGTAAAACATTTTAGACGCGCGTGGAGATTCAAATAACTAATATGCGAAAATATTTACTGGAAATGAACTTTGGTAGATGCTGTCAATGAATAAATAATTAAAGTTACCTCACAGTCTGCTGAAGGCGATCAGTTGTGTTTGGACGGCTTGGAGTACGCTGCCAGGGCTGTTGCCAATTCACGTTCGGTGCTACCACTTTCTTCTGATCGGATATTCTTCTCAACTCCGCTTCCTGTAAAAAATATTCAGTTTCACGTAATATCAACACTGATTTCAGTGTAATACAGAATTATTTTTAAGAGGTACTTCATTATTCTTTAGTTACGTTTGAATAAATAATTATTAATTTCCACGTGTTGTTTTTCTTTCCGATATCTAGATTACTCAACAAGTCACTACTAGCTCTTACGAATCCACAATAAGTTAAGATTTTGCCGCTCATAACTTATTTCTAATTGTGAGCTCTCCCGACGCACTCCGTCCATCATCAGATCGAATTCTTTTTTGACCAATCATCACCATCAAAACAAAACAAGTAGCATAAATATGACAAAACGGTCGGGATACGCATACTGTCATAATAGGCGGGAACATTGAAGAAAATAGCACGACATTCAGTGCGACGATGATAGTCAAAATTTTTTTTTTTTACTTTTATTCAAAGCAATTTAAAAAAAAAAATACCAAAGACATACTTCGAAAATGGGATATTGGACGCCTCTGGTGTCACTCAGTGAGAACAAAAAGTATTTTACCCCTTCACCACATAAGTAATTTAATTCCTAGATGCGCATTTCGATAACAAAGTTATCTTCATCAGCAGGGATTACTAAACTAACTTTAAATCGGCATACCAGTCTTATTTATAACAATAATTACCATGAGGTAATCTGTGTACTAGGAAGTGACCCTACCTGATGGACAGGTACAACCCCACCCAATAAACATAATACAACACTATTTGCAGCCATCTCACAAAGACCAGACCACGTAACGCTGACATTGACTCCAAAAACTGCATCTACCGCATCCCTTGTGAATGCGGAGAAGCTTATCTTGGAGAAACGAAGAGACCACTAAGCGTTAGACTCGCTGAACACAAGAGAAACACTCAACGAGGAGAAACATCAAAGTCAGGAATAGCGGATCATGTCTGGACGACCCAACACAACATAAAATGGACTGAAGCCGAAGTCATCCATAAAGAAGAGGGCTGGTATAGGAAGGAAGTTTAAAGAGAGTGCATATATTATGAACAACAAAGTCTTTAGTCAAGCTAGCATAGAAATCCGTAATGTGTGGAAACCCTTAATTAGTGGCATGGATCAATTGAAATTGCGATAAGAATTAACAATGCTGTACCGGAGGGACCTGGCACAGTAATTAACAAGCTTACCTGTATACCGCCAAATTACCCCTAGGCTAATGACACAAAATTATCCACAGCATATATAAGAAGTATCCTTGAGATTGTCGCATTATAAACTTGATAACGACTGTAGATTTTAACAGTTGAAACGTCGTGATTAAAAATTGCAGAGAATTGAATTTGTCTTTGTTCTTTTTTAGACAATGAAAGTCCAGAATAACCTTACACAACAAAGGCACTTAATTATGCCTTTACTGGTATCAAGTCAGATAGTTTGGAACTTAATGGACCATTATCATTATTAAGCAAGGGTTTCGGGCCCCTTTTTCGAATAGCAATACTTTCATAACAATCTAATTTTCTGTAACCATCAACAGGTTTTATTAATTTTAAATTTTGGATATTAATTTTGTTTCTAATAAATGATCCGCAACACTCGATTTATTTTCTCGCGAATATTTAGCATGTGCCAAATGATCGCGGAAACGAACTTTCGTAGATCTTTTGGTTTGGCCATAATATACACAAAACAGCCGAAAGATAAAACAGATAAGACAGCTGATAGATAAAATTCCAACTTTAGAGAGATCGGGAATCTATGAAATTAGCTGTCAAAACTGCGATAGTGTTTATGGCCAAACCAAAAGATCTACGAATGTTCGTTTCCGTGAACATTTGGCACATGGAATGTTCGTTTCCGCGAACATTTGGCACATGGAATGTTCGTTTCCGCGAACATTTGGTACATGCTAAATATTCGCGAGAAAATAAATCGAGTGTTGTGGATCATTTAATAGAAATTCATCACAAAATTATTATCCAAAATTTAAAATTAATAAGGCCTGTTGATGATTACAGAAAATTAGATTGTTATGAAAGTATTGCTATTCGAAAAAGGGGCTCGAAACCCTTGCTTAATAATGATAATGGTCCATTAAAATCCAAACTATTGAAAGTGAGAATCAGTGAACACAAGAGATATACTCAGCGAGGAGAAACAGCGAAATCGGGAATAGCAGATCACGTATGGACTAATCAGCACAGCATCGCATGGTCGGAAGCCGAAGTTATCCACAAAGAACAATATTGGTACAAGAGAAAGTTTATAGAGTCGGCTTATACTCAGAATAATGCCGTGTTCAGTCAGCCGAGCATAGGATTCGGAATGTGTGGAAGCCACATATCACTCAGCTGGATCGATTGAGATTTCAATAAAAGACTCTGTGACAAGACCTGTCAAGATTGGTCATCAATAATAACACTCACCAAAAAAGGTGGTTGTATCACATTAATTAACGTTGATGGCCTGAGAGAGACCCACGAAGATCAAAATTACTTTTATAGCAGGTACACTAGTTGCATACTATATAATAAGTATCCGAGACATCTTGTCTCACTCACACACTTGATAAAGACAGTAGATGTTGACTGTTGAAACGTCGTGACTCAGACACGTGCAAAGAATTTATTTTCTTTGTTTCTAGACAATGGAAGTCTAGAAGAATTCTACTAAAGATAACTTGTTATAACATTTTTGCATACATGTCATTTAATAGCTAGATTTCAGTCTTATGCACGACCTAATCGGATTTACGAGTTTGTAATCTTGCCTGTTATCAAAGTTTACGATGGAAACCAGTGTGGTTCAATGCCCGTCGCGGTAATAGCATTTAAATTGTTCTCTGATTCATTTCCTGACTTACCTGAATGACCCAATGCTGATTATAGTTCCTACCCTCGGTATTAATCTTGGGCTGTATCCATTTCTCCTGCCTTGGTCGTGGGACTGCTCCCAATGGCCTCGAAATAGGCTGAATGCTCTGTTGATTGAAGGCACTGTGGATGGGCTGTCCAGGTATTATAGAAGGTCTTGGAGTTTTGAAAGCGGAATAATGTATGTCATGTTGTAGCTCCGGCATGGATTTTCTGTGGCCGATGGGAGCTCTTATATCGGGTTCCACCAGAGGTCTCTGCGGTTCGAGAGGGTACTTTTGATATGTATGTTGCAGCTCCGGCATGGACTTGCGATGGTCCAGAGGTATTCCAAGGTCAGCATCCAGGAGATTGTCTGACGACTGGTAGCCTCGTCTGTAATCTACGTTTGGAATATTTTCATATCCATAAAATGGGGTCAAGGGTGCGCGAAGTGTCAGGTCCTTCCGAATATCCTGTCTGGCCAATTCAGGCATCGATTTTCGGCAATCCTTCGATATCTCGTAGTTGTAGCCGTTGTTCATCTTGTCATATATATCTTCTAGAGAGTGTCTGTTGCTCTGGAGGTGCACTTTGGCTCTGCTTTCTCGAAATAAGATGTTGTCGCATTGCCGTTTCAGTTCCCCCAGCTCTAGTTGCCTCAGCTCCTGTTCGACCTTCAGAACCTCCGAGTCTTCTTCTAAAAAATCGGATGTTTGCTGAAAAAAGGCAAAATGTTCAGCAAAGATATGTTTATTGCCGCGACATGTGAGCACTAAGATGTCTAAAAACCCTGGTGTGTCGACTCATACCTGCAAAACTGTGAGATAAAACGGGAGACATTCGCCAGCTTGATCAAGAGAAAACAAATTAAATCGTGATCTCATCCCCAAATATCCCGCAATATTGCGTATACAGCCTCCGTCCGTTTTCTTGTTAGGGTAAAATCAAGAACAGAATTTTCAAGTATTGCCCACGAATGAAATGAATAAAGCAACATAATTATCGGAATTTAATGAATCCCTGTCACCAATCACTTTTATTTGTTACATTTTCGAAGTATTAATATTATTTTCTACTGAAATAATAAACACGCATTTCATTTAGGATTGAAATTAAGCTTCATGAAAATTCACCTTAAGAACTTGTCAATCTTGTGCTAAAATGAGCGGGAATGGCGGGATTTCGTGTGTGATATCTTCGTGCCAGGACTTTTATTAAAAAGTTTCCTAATAATAGTTAGAAACTACAAGATACTATGTGGTAATCACTTTCGGTACTGGATATAGATGAATTATTTTATTCGTCTCTCTGGATGGCCCACAAATGATACAAAAACGGAACATGATCAAATTATTATTGTACAAACTACACAGAAAACGATTCGATATTGACAAACTTTATTTAATCAGACACAGTAGCTTCTTCACTGTCCGATTAAATACAGTTTGTGGAGATCGAATCGTTTTCTGTGTAGTTTATACAATTACTATGGATCAGTCAGAAAAATCAAATTATTATTGAATGAATGATGAATGTCTAAGAAAATACAACAAAATGAAGAAACACATTAATAATAGTCAAAAATACAAGGAAATTGCACTACGAAATTTAGATTCCACCATAACTATTCACTTTTAAATGATATTTAAAGTTTATTGAAATTCCATAAAATTGACAACAACCATCAATCACCATATCCATGGAATATTGACAGGAGTAAAATTCTAAAATTCTTTAAGGGCGCCATCTCTGAAGCAGAACACTATTTCGTTTGTTTCGTCTTCTGAAGAATCGAAACAAAATCTAATCACTCGACACACCAGCGTTGTTAGGCATCTTAGTGAGCACGTTCGAATCAGAACTACTCACCTCTTGAAAAAACGGCCTACTAAACTGTTCGCTACCCAATGATGGTTCGTAAGCAGAATCTTTTTCGACGTTGAACATGGTCTCCGAAATTTCTTTGTTAACGTAATCTGCGGTATCTCGAAACTGCTCTTCCTTCTCCACTAATTCAATTATCTCTCTTTCCTTTTTCGTTATTTCGTCTTCCTCTGAAGTAATACTGTTTGTTTGCTGCAATTCAATTTAGTAGAAAAAAATTAGGGCATCTTTATAACTCAATAAATAACAGATGTAATACTTTATCAGGCGAAATAATACCAAGAACTCCAGCTATTTTGTTGACACCGACATTTCTATTATATCCAACGACAAGTTTTTTCAACGAACGGCCAACATTTGGAACTTTTTGACTAGGAATAGTATTTTGGATTGACGTGGCCGTTACTTGATGGAAATTCATATTATATGATACTAAGGTAAACACGTTTAAATTTCCACAGATTTATTGTCTACGCGACATTTTTCGATACACAGTATCTTTCTCAAGCGAATGTAATACATTAAATTATTCTATGTTGAATATTACTTAAATACCCTTCTTAACAATTGAGGTAATTAGGAGCTACCTATAAAAAAATGTAGGTACCTGTAAATCTCAAAACATAGCTACTACTTAATTAATTGAAAAGGTTTAACAAAGGTGAACTATTAAGGTCCAATTGATCATTTAGTAAACATTTCAAATTTTTCAATTTATTTATTTCCAAGAATTCTAAATAATTAAGTCTAATACCCTTTTTTTCATCATGAAGGATTTCAAAGTTTTCATAGAAGTCATGGTCTTCTTCCAAAATATGATCATGTCAACCCGGTTATTAAACAAGACATATTAGACCTTTTGTCGATATGTCTTGAACAAAATTACTTTCAAGAGGCATAAGATGTCCGGAGGACTACTCATTGCTAATATCATATACAATAGGAAAAGTTGGGTCGAAAATCCATCAGAAAACAACTACTTTCCTGGCTAATGCCACGACGAACATTGAATATCTGATGAAATTTCCGTGCAGAGTTCCTACAAGGTTATCTCTGCAATTGCTTGGTTGCATGGGAATGTTCATCGAAATATTCGGACCACCTATATAACGATTTCGGAGTGTTGCTCCTCATCAGTATAGGGTAGGCTCCTCATCAGTATAGGTAACTAATGACTGCAACGAATGAATCGACAACCAAACCCATTTAAAGACAGAAACTGATATCGCGCCCGCAGAGTGGATTAACTCCAAACTGCGAGCGCCATCTCAGCGCCGGAATCCCAACCAAGCAATACCCATGACCACGATCATCAAGACCGTATATAAAACGGAAAAAAAAACTGTAGGTCACAATGAGCTTACGACAAGAGGCATAAGATGTCCGGAGGACTGCTCATTGCTAATATCCTATACAATAGGAAAAGTTGGTTCTCTTTACTTGTTTCTTGTTCGTAAATGAATTTGTAAATTTGTATAATGGATATAGTGTAGCACACATAAGTATAGCTCTTACGTATATACTCCTGCAATTGGACTTTTCAGTCTGTTGGATGTATCATAAGTATAAATAAATAAATTATGAATATTATCATTTCAGCTTACCTCACTGGCCTGTCGTTCGTGACTGGGAATACTCGAATCGCCAACACTGCTGCACCAGGTATCACTGGACAACCGTCCTCTGTCTATGTCCAATCCGGAATCCTGACTCTCCACTTTACTGAGTACCCCGCCCTGATGCTCTTCGTGGATTTTTCGATACAAAGACTTCTCCATCTTGGACTCCCGCTGAAAAAAATCCTCCAGCTCTGGTGGTTTTTCCAGAACGATGTCCGTATCGGCAATAGGTTCATCTAAGCCGAGAAAACTTGATCGTTTGATATGTATCTCTTTTTTTATTCTCCTCGTGGAGTTCTCGCGCTTCATGGTATCCGAAAAGTACTCCCCCTCTTCTACCGGAGGTGGTGGGGGCGGCGGTTTTACTTTCGGAGGTTCTATGCTCGGATTGAACCCTTTGAACTGGGAATTCAACACGAAGTCATTGGTGATGAAGTCAACTGCAGGGCTAAATCGTCTGAACTCTACATTCTCGTATATTACAGGCTTTGGTTTGGTTATAGGTAGAAACTCTGTGACAACCGGCAATTCTGGTTTTGCAGCGAGATTTTCTGAGGAGTCTTTCTTCAATGACTCCAACAACGCATTGGTCGAGTCAATGAGCATTTGTTTGGGAAATACAGGGGTGTATTCTTCCTCCAGTCTTCCGATAGGTTCTTCGGGATTATTGTTTTCAACCCTGCATACAGAAAAAATATTTGATCATTCAAAATCGCTTATATTGAAGCTTTGGTGGCAATGCTACCCAAGAACATGGAAAACTACCCAAACATCAAGACAATAAAAATAAGGTATTTTGCGTGATTTCGCCTTCACCCTCTACCTCCACGAACCCCCTAAACTTAACCGTTCATTCTACCTTCATGAACCTCCTGAACGTACCCGTCGTATAAGGTTAACAATTCCAAGATCTTCTAGCAAGAATTGAATTTTGTCTTCTAAATGAACATGATATCATTCAAGTACGCGAAAATGGGTAAATAAATTTGGGCTGTGAGAAAGCATCAGAATAGACGAAAATCACATTCTCGGTAGATATTCACCCATTCTGGGCTAATCGATCCATTCTTTCTTTCAACTTCGGATAACTTCGGCTTCCGACCATGCGATGCTGTGCTGATTAGTCCATACGAGATCTGCGAAGTCGGGAATAGCAGATCCACAAAGAACAACATTGGTAAAAGAGAAAGTTTATAGAGTCGGCTTATATTCAGAATAATGACGTGTTCAGTCAGCCGAGCATAGAGATTCGGAATGTGTGGAAGCCACTTTTCACTCAGCTAGATCGATTGAGATTTCAATGAAAACTCTGTATGAAGACCTGTCAAGATCGGTCATCAATAATAACACTCACCAAAAAAGGTCGTTGTATCACATTAATTAACATTGATGACCTGAGAGAGACCCCACGAAGATCATAATTATCTTTATAGCAGGTACATAAGTTGCATGCTATATAATAAGTATCCGAGATATCTTGTCGTATTCACACACTTGATAACGACAGTAGATGTTAACTGTTGAAACGTCGTGACTCAAACACATGCAAAGAATTTATTTTCTTTGTTTCTAGACAATGGAAGTCCAGAAGAATTCTGCTAATATAAAAACCTACTGCAGTAAAGTAACTTACCGATGAAAGGTTCACCTGAGATTAACAGGTAATTGAGTCAATCAGCAGGTCATTGGACAAACTAGCAGATGATTAAACTACTCACAGATAATAGTGATAACTATGAAAATGGTGCACCATCTCTCAGAATCACCGGGATAATAAGCTAGGATGTCATGAAATTAGCCATTTTACATGGAAAATGTGACTTTTAGTTCCTTTCCCGTATTTTGTATTTCAAGAAGGATACTTTGCAAAAAGCGCTTACCGTGTACTCCTTATCTGGAACTGGTCCATTTCAGCTTGGAACTGCGTGAGGTCTTTTTCGAACTGAGTAAGTGATTCCTCGTTGAGTCTATCGTTGATGCTGGACGCAATATCATCAGTATCAGTGGGTTCGTCAGCCTGACTGACCGAACATGATACGTCAGCAGTGTGGATACCGCTGTCTTCGCGATCCGAAGAAACCCCCGTGAGCTCGGTGGAAGCTACAGAGGAAGCATAGTTCTCGTCCACGCAGTTGCTCATCATCAAGTTATCCAGATCTCTGTTGAACATGTTGAGTTTGCTCACGTAAAGTTCAGTTTCTGGACTAAAACAACGATCGGAGGTGTCGTTTTTCCAACTGGAAACCTTTCTGTTCTCGCAGTTGGAGGCGCTGCTGGATTTGTTCAACAGATAGCTGCTGATTTTGTTCGGGTTGCTTTTTGGGGCGTTATTGTTCGTAGTGTCGGAGTCGTTTTGCTTGTTGAAGTTCAGCAGTCTCTGCTTCACAGAAACTTGCACTTCGCTTTTGTCGGTTGATTTCGAATTCGGGTCGGTGGACTGCCCCAGACTTCTCAGTCTATCTTTGATGCTCCTGGCGTTTGCAAAATCTTCGGACAGCCTCCTGGAAGCTGCAGATTCCGCGTGGCTGACTTCTATATTCTTGTTTTCAAATAAGCCCTTCCTTTTGAAAATTTCCCCTTTTGGTAACGCGATGTCTGAAAGTTCCTTGGTTTTGTTTCTAGAATCGTCCGAGTTTATGGTCTGAATTCTAGATCTATAGTCTTGAATAGCTCCCTCGTAAGTGTACTGCTTTGTTTCCTTCGGCTCTGAGTATGATTTTGTATCAAAGAAAGACACTGGTTTAGGCGAGACTTCGGATTTTGCTTTACTTGAATTAATGCTAGTATTATAGGTACTGGTGAAAGTTTTTGTACAAGTATTATTATTGTTGATAACTCTCGGCTCTTTTGGAGTTGAATTCGTTTCGTCTTCGCTTTGACTTTGGTTTGATGCACTGGAATTTTCCTTATTACTACATGAATCGAAAGAATGATTGTCCTTTTCGTCCTGAAAACGTCAATTCTTCAGTAAGTATGAACGAATTAGAAAGAATAAACATACCAAAATGCTGCAACTATCATCAGTGTCAACATCTTTGATGCTATTGGTCTTTGAACTGCTGCTACCAATTCCATAATCGCTAAGGTCGTTTGAATCATCTTCGTATAAAGGTATGTTGAATTTATGCCTTCCTCTACTCCTGAAACAAAAATTTCTTCAAACTTCTATGTTCAGTTTTGAAGATAAGAATATGAAGGTTTTCCCAATACATTTTCTTTGGCAATTTTACTGTTCCCCACAATACTGTTTTTCTCATTTAATCGTCTTCATATCTGTTACGATGTTACCACATATAAAAATGAAAGAAACGTATATGGTATTAGTCAAGAGAACTTGATTAATTCACTTAAGTAGCAAAATCGTCGTACGGCACTGTTGCAATGACTGTAATTACCATCCCAACCTGAACCAAGCATTCGAAAGAAGGAAATATTATTAGATTACATATCAAAATACATCGCTCCTCTTCAGGAAATTTTAGATTCAAAACAGCAAGTATGGCTTTCAGGTGTCACATTACAAAGCTTTTTTCTATCCGTCTGTGGGAAACAAAAGCGAGCTGAATTCATTAACCCCGTCATATTTCTCGTATACCGAATGAACAATGGCGTGACACTCGATTCCGACAATTGACAAATTGATTTAAGAAGCCGTTTCATTTTTGCATTTTTGCAGTCTACCCACTTTCCGTTATAGAAATATGAATTATAATAATAAGGGTCCTGAGACAAGGAAATAATATGCTGAGGCTAAAAACACACGCCTAAATATGATCTCAGCTCGTTGAATGCCCTAAACGTCGGTCCAGTTCATTTAGGTCTTTTCCAAAGCTGTGAGTAGAAATTACACTTCCAGTTCATTTCTTTTTTTTTTAATCAAGGAAAAAAACAACAATATTATTCCAAGAAATTTGCTGGATATTTCCCTATGGTTTCATTTGGAAATTGACAGTCACTACTATTGATATAATAAAATTTCATCATTGGAACGATTCTGCAAATCAAGAGGACCCTCATCCATACGATTCTATCCACAGAAGATGCAGGAGCTGGAATCTATTACAGCGTCCAGGAGTGAAAAATTACAGCTTTTCACTTTCCAGGAAGCCTGATCCTGGACACCACCTTCAGTCGCATATATAGGCCAGACAAAACGACATCACAGATGTTACTAGGTGGTTGCCAAAAAAATCATAGCCCAAGCAATATGATGGGCAGGAATCTTGTTCCACCCATATAAATCGCCAGGAGAGGATGGCATATCTCCAGCTCAGTTACAAACTGGACTGAAACTGCTAATATTTGTCATTTTAAGAGGCCGTGAGCGCGATCGTATTTGGGGTGCTTTTTAGGGTAAAAGAGTCAATTGACAACTCAAAAACGGTTCGTCGTATCAATTTCAAACAAGGATAGAGGTACGTGCTATAATGAAAATTAAAATTTCAATCCACTTTTTAATAAAAAAAACTTAAAAATATCCCCAAAAAGCAGTTACTTTGAAGCAACTTTTTGGGTAGATGAACAAATAATTTCTAAAAAACGTTACAGCAAATACATAGATCAACGTTTTATCTTTATTTTGGGATGGAAAACATACTGGATTAGCACACAAGGTTTGGTGTACTAACGAAGCACCTCCCTGTATGTGTACCAGGCTGGCAAACCTTGGAACACCAGGATAATTTGACAATGCACTACCTCACTCTTTTAATGTGTCCTGTCCACATAGTCTCTAGAGGAATCAAACCAATAAAATTTGACTGGCTAGGAACTATGGTTTGAAACAGAACAATAACGCACTCTCTCCATAGTTCTGGAGAGGCAGGCAAAATGTACAACATACAGACTCTATTATCGTCCATTAACTCACCACAGGTATGTATCATGAGAAGCACCTGCATGCTGGATTTGGCTGGAAAAATTCCGTGAATGTTCCATGCCTAAAACTACCTACTACCTCACAAGCCTACAATGTGGTGTTCCCTAAAAGAAAAACCTGGGTTCGGAACGAACCTGACCTATGTTGGGAAATGGATGTTGATTTACCGATGAGTCCAAAACTTTGGAAGACGTCGGAGCCAGAATATACGGGAAGAACCCAGTAATGAAGCGTCAACATGGGCAACCTATTTACGATATTATTAGAAATATTATCTACGATGTTATTAGAAATATTACACAGGGACTAGACAAAAACAAAAAATGCATTGCATTGTTTTTAGATCTGGCAATGGCATTTGACACTGTTAATCATACAATGCTTATTAACGTTATGGCATTCGTGGTGCAGTGTTAGATGTCTTTCGCAGTTATTTAACTGATCGGGAACAATGTGTTAAAATAAACGATACAGTAAGTGAAAGCATGACTGTAAAAATGGGGATTCCTCAAGGGACCGTTCCTGGTCCAATACTTTTTCAAGCTTATATAAATTCAATGCTCTGCTTGAAAGTAAAAGCAAAAATTATATCATACGCTGATGACACGGTTGTAATTGGCGATGGAGATACATGGTCTGAAACTAAAAATGATGTCCAGTTAAGTATGGACGTAATTAATAAGTGGTTAAGTATGTATCATCTTTCATTAAATGCTAGTAAGACCCACTATCTTGCTTTCTCTATAACTGCAACAAATAGACCAATTTTTTTAAGTATTAAAGTTCCAGGCATGAAAGGTGAAATTAAAGAAATAAACGAGGTCAAATATTTGGGCATAATTATCGACAAAAATTTAAGATGGAACAATCATGTTGATTATTTAACAAAAAAGGTGAGAAAGCTAATTTATAAATTTTACCAGCTACGACAGTTTTTATCAAGAAAGCTACTTATATTAATTTACAAGTCTCTAGCTGAATCATTTTTTCGATATGGTATTTTGGTGTGGGTGAGCAATGTATAAAAATTCTTTGCAAAAACTAAACATAATACAAAACTATATCCTGAAAATCATTTTCAAGAAACAAAGATCTTTTCATACTAACCTTCTATACACAGAAGATATTTGTAATATCCGATCATTATATTTTCATAGCCTTTGTATGTATGCGTTCAAAAATAAAATATTGCATAATTCCGTTCCCACAGTTTATGCTACTAGAAGCACAACAAATGAAGAGCTACCCATTCCCAAATTTCATAAAAATGTTTGTCATCGATTTCTAACTTACACATTACCAAAAATTTGTAAAATACTACCATTAAGAATAAAACATATAAGAAATCATAAAGAAATCATCAAGAGAAGCAAAAAAATGTATATTCGAAAATTACTTTGAGTTTATCAAAATATTAGAACATCAGCAGTTACACTGAAACTTTGTTGTACCACTATTTTGCTCTCCTACCTTCTGTACACAATAATTGTAATTTAAATTTAGTTTTTTTCTTCAAGATTATTCAGTATTACTCCAAAGCACAACACAAGTGTTAGGTCACCTAGGAGCTATCTCTGTACACAATCTGTACGTTTATACATTGTATTTAAACTGTTATAGCGATCCGCTATCCTTCTGTTATTTTGTAATGCTTTGTACCTAATAAATAAATAAAAATAAATATTCCAGGCACAAGTATATGCCATTTAAATGTGAGCAAGAGAGCATGAAAATCGACACTATACAGAAAAAATAATCAGATAGTCCAACAGCACTGAAAATGTTCGAATCCAATTGCTGTAAAGGGCAGTATAGGTAGATGCACCTCAAACAGTAGCGCAATGCACACTGACCTAAAAGGCAACGAAATAGCGGACATTCTGCAGTGGTTTTCTACTCATTCAGATCTTCATCAACAACCAAAATATTCGTATCATCTGCATAACAAGTGAAATAAACATGCTGTACCGTTTGAATAAACAGTATAAAATCATTAGCAAAAATTTTGGAAAGAAGAGGGCCTAAAATAGAACGTCGCGTATTTGTTATAAATCAGCTTATTGTCAAGAGACAAATGGACGACATTTGATCTATCCATTTTGTTCAAAAACAAAATGAAACATTTTCCCTTGTCATATCTGATACTTTTTTCAAGTATTAATTGATGATTTTCAATTTTCGATACTTCACATCTTTTTGAATAGTCACATCACTGTATTTCCCGATTGAGTGAAATATCGGACAAAACAAGCAATAGGTAATTAAGTTACATGGATAGTCATAAAAAACGGAAACTCCTTGTATTTATAGAACGAATTCAAATAATATTTATATCTGAAATGAGAAAATAAGCTTTCCAATGATACCAAATATCAGATACTTCCATTTGAAAAACTGCCGATGATTTCAGTCCAAAAATTATTTGGATCAACAAAAAGTTGCAAAGTGAGATGCGCTTCAAGTTCCATCCGATTTTTTTTCCAACACTTTTAACTCATTTTGTGAAGTAAAGTTATATTAAAATCGGATCCGCAAGTAGTAATCAAAAATGATCGTTGCGTGAATGGCACGTGATTTGCAAAAATTGAGGCTCCATTGGTCGATTGGCTATAAAACCCTTCAGTTCATGTACAAATCCCGTTGTCGTTGTAGTTGTTTTTGAGCTACTGCAAGTACTGCATTGTAGATTCGAATATGCTTTTAATGATGCTGAAAGAGAGTCAATGTTATCATCCTATAAGATGATAGAATCATCTAGAAATATGCTAAACAGTCCATCAGTTGTAATTTTAGCCAAGTCATCGAATTACAGTAGAAACAAGACTGGACCGAGCACCGATTCTTGAGGTACACCCTTTTATAGTGATTTTTAAGAAAGTAACCCTCTGAACGTCTCTTTCTTCGTTCACAGCATCCAGAAATTTAGGAACAACACCAGTTTCTACATACTTTCCTCGGTTCTCACGATGGTCTCTGAACTTTGTAGTATTTTCCTTTTCGTATGAACCAGAAGATAAAGACAAAAACACTAGTGGCAGTTTGATATGCGAAGCTCAAACTAGATTTGAGTTAGGGGAAACGATAAATCTAAAACAAATGTATGGCATAGCTTACAGGAAGAAGGAAAGTAGAACTGAATGGAAAAATGCATATCAACCGAAATTCGAACCCAGGATCACTAGATTTCCAGTCGAGTACGTTACCAACTACACTATTGATCTTATTTCGGAAATCAGAGACCCACATTTCAAATTCAGCTCTGTGTTAGTTTGCGAGGATGACGAGGGTTATTTGTGTGCATTTTTTATTTTTCCAAAAGCCAAAAACTAGTTTACGATTTATATTCAATTATAGGCGCAACCAACACTATGTAAAAATAAAATTCGTGTTTCAAAGTAACAATGCAACAAAGTAATGATGTCCAATTATTAGTTATCATCAATAACTTTGGACAAACAAGTAAAGTTATAAATACCTTTCTTCCATCATTTCGCTAAACGTTTTGCTTTTCCTCCTTGTCTTTTCCATTTCCTCTTGTTCTGTGAGCTTTTTTACTTCTACTACCCTTTCTATTATGTGCTCCTGTCGTTTTCTTCTGCTACTTTTCCAATTGTCAAGATTCTGCAAAGAAATAATCATATGAAAACATGAGAAATATGTCTAGTTAGGTACAACAAATGATAACAAAAATTAAAAATTTTTCTGGAAACCATTGAAAACGTCCATTGCCACCCACTTTGTCAACACACCAGCTTGTCTCTTTGAAACTATTTTTGAATAATTATACAGCGCTGAATTTCGATTCAATTTGGTTAGAAAAAACACCGGCCGAGGATGAGCTTTTGACAACACGTCATTTGAATCTATATGTCAAACTGCGATCAGGCAAAGGGCTTTGAACACTTTTTATAGAATGGCCCGTTCGAATGATTTTTTCGGCCTGTCAATGAAGTCAACGCGATGCCTCCTCATTAATTCTACTGTATAAAGGAACGCGATGTAAACTACTGAAGCATACTGAGACACTGCATTGGAACATCGGGATTGGACCATCCTGTACAAATAGAGCTGAGGATAAAACCACAGTGAGTAGTTCAACTCACCGCGCCACTCGTCATGCATGTTGCCGAGCACATCGCCGTGAATTTATACTCTACCTGTGCAAAACATAATGAAGTAGTTCATCACATTGTTCATATAGGATCACATCCAAGCTGTTATCCGAGTGTAAAAATGCCTTGGAAAACTGAAGAAACTGAGAAAAGTCAGTCACATATGGGTCCAAGGACACTCAACAGTGGCGGCGACAAGGATTTGGGAGCCCCCTCCTCCAAATTTTGTTAGGATATTCATACATGTGGCATAAAATCCGGAAATAGCAAAGAGGTCGAAGGGGGCCTTCTAGAGCTGCCCCCCCCCCACACGGCGGGCTCTGCGGGCCCCTTATCGCCGCCACTGACACTCAGGTGTCCCTATAAATGAGGAGGCAGATACACTAGCAAAGGAGGGGTCTGGGAAACCACCAATAGCGGACTGGATAAGGATGTAGTCATGCCACCTCACAACTTTTGGCTTTAAAACTACTGACACGGTTATCGGCAACTTTTCTTCATGTCAGGGTTCCTGACAGCCTCAGGAACCCCGTGATATGATTGAAATTGTTCATAACGACGGGAATATTGAGATTTTCCATAAAATACAAAACCCTAGGGACTTTAATTTTTTTTAGGGATGTTTCTTACAAAATGGCGCTAATTTCATAATATATCATTTTCCTGAATTTAAAAAAAAATTGCATATTTCACTTTTACTAGTTGCCAAATAATTATTCGATCTGGAGAATGTCCTGAGCTTGGTAAATTTCATGGATAAACAAACCTTAGTACCTTTTTGATTAAAATGCTCTCGGCTTTTCATTCAATAACTTAACTTTGAGGTTACATCACAGAACTTGTATCAGTTTTGTGGGTACTGTACCCTCAAATTCTTCTAAATGTTTTTCGATATTAGTTGACGAAACTACTGATATTTCCGACAGGAACAAATGTCCATATGTGTGAGATATATTGAGCCCAGAGATAACATATATAATAATAATAAATAGTTTATTCACAAATATACAATTTCGAATAGGTAACATATTATAATTCTCTAGTTCGCGGCTAAACTATATGTGAACCAAAAGTACGAAGTACTTGTAGGTTTGTTGGGTGATTACATGTCATATTGCTCAAATCCTACTCCTAAAAGAACCCAATTCTTGAAATATGAAGAATAGAAATTGAACAGTTGACGATGTAAACATCAGAGAGTGCGTATAAGTAATACTAGGTCTGTAACAACTACAGTTGAATATAATGTTCCTAATAATATATGAGTAACAACTAGTATCTATATATAGGTAGGTATAACATATATTTCCTGAATACCTGGATATGTATCGTAATAAACGTTTTTAGTTTCACATATTCCAACACAGGATGATGAACACACAAGATTCGGCTCCCAGTATGATTTGTTCTGGATTGATATTAATTTGATTGGCTAATATTAAAAAGTCCGGTCATGTTTCAATAGTTCGATGAATAGTAGTACAGGGAGTCATGCGTAGCCATTTTATCATTTCAGTTTTGAATTTGTAGAATATTATTGTTTTTTGTGTCACGTGGAAGAAGGTCAAAAACTTTCAATGCAGTATAACAATGATTCTAGAACCTATTGACTTTTTAATGGATTTCTTTTTTGTTACTTTGGTTTTGTTTCTTGTGTCATAGCGATATTCTCCATATTGAATATCGTTTTTATTTTTGAACTGTTAAATAAGTAGAGTTTGACAGTAAATTTGTCTAATTTCTAACATGCCAGATTCCTGGTATAGTTGTATAGTATAGTTTTTGGTTTATTAAATATAATTTTAAGTAGCCACTTTTGTAAAACGTCGAGGTAATTTAGGTGAGTTTTATTGACACTTCCCCATCCTATTATGCCGTAACTAAGCTGCGATTGGATTAGTGAGTAATAAAGTATTTTCAGATGAGGTAAGGTTAAAAATTGTTTAAAGAGTTTGAACTTTGGTAGTAGCATCCTTAGTTTCTTAACCAAGTATTTTATTTGCAGATCCCATCTTAAATGCCTATCTATCATAATACCTATGTACTTTATGCTAGCCGCTTCCTCGATTGTTATTATTTCATTTCGGTTTCTGTTTATGCTTAGTGAGTTGAATTTTGGTAACTTACTTTGGTAAGATGTAAAGGGAAGGTATTTGGTTTTATCGGCATTCACAGTGAGGATGTTCGCATCAAACCAATTTTGTATCAGCTGAAAGTCGTTTTCGGAGGTTTCCTTCAATTCTTCCCAAGAGTTAGCGCTATAAATTACTATGGTGTCATCTGCAAAACGTATTACTTTTCCCTTTTTAGCTATACTAAGTAAATCGTTGAGATACAGGTTGAATAGAATCGGCCCCAGTACAGTTCCCTGAGGGACACCGTGCTCTATTATTCCTGCATCACTCCTGGTTTCATCAATTTGTACATATTGTGTTCGATTTGTGAGATATGTTCTTATGAGCTGTAGTGATCTTCCTCTAAACCCAACTTGTTCTAGTTTTTTCAATACTCTTTTATGGTTAACCTGGGTCGACAAAAATACCCAAAGTTGGTTTACTATCATCTAAATTTTCGTGGATAATTTTTGTAACTTGAGCTGTAGCATCTTGAGTAGACTTGCCTGCTTGAAAACCAAATTGTCTATCAGATATTATATTTCTTTTCTTCAAGAAGCTATTCTGTTTTTTATAATTTTTTCAATGACTTTGGCGATACAATATATAAGGGTGATTGGCCTATAATTAATTATCGATTCTTCAAGTCCATTTATGTAAAGTGGTTTAATTACACCAATTTTCAGTTGTTGTGGAAAATGGCCACTTTCAAAAATTTTATTAGTAAGATAACTCAGAGGTTTAGCTAAGTTATCACAGTTTTGCTTTAGTAATTCAGACGTTATATTGTCGTATCCTGGCGATTTGCCTGATTTGAGGGATTTTATAATTGATTTCACTTCAAAGGGAATATACTATTTAAGATTTGTCTCAATACAGAGTACTTCAGGAAATTATTTGGCTGATACAATTCTCTCCACACTGAATCGATCAGGGGTTGATTGTGAATACCTTATCGGTATGATGACGCTTCTTCGATGGAAGGCTGTTTTAATGGTGTCCAAAGCAGGTATCTGCCAAACTTATCCAGAAGCATTATACGTTCATTGCAACTCGCATTCGTTGAGTTTAGCGGATTCGAGTCACTCTTGTCAAATTCAGCCAATCCGAAATACAATCGGTATTATAAAATCAGTGGGGAATTTCTTCAGAGCATCGGCAAAAAGAACGAAAAACTTGAAAGAAAATATAAAGAAAATCTACCCCGAAGTGAGATGGCAAAATCTTACAGCAATTTGCGAAACTTGCGTTGAGAATCATGATGGTTTAATTAGATTCAAGGAAAATTTCAAGGATATCTTCGAAACTCTTGAAGAACTAAGTGAAGAAAGGGATTTTGAAACTTCATCAAGAGCGATTTCCTTTTTAAGGTCTATGCTAGTGCTAGTGAAATTGTAGTGAGTCTGAGTTGCTTGACCATGTTGTTTTCATTCATATTTTCACTTTGTAAAATACTCCAGTCGCCTCTCTGTGATTTGGTGGCCGCTTTGCAACATGTTGATTTGATCATAGATAATATCAATGATAAAGAAAAAATGTCAAATCAAAATTCGCCAACATTTGTAAGAGTATTCTTGGTTTCAAATCCATAAATGAAGAATTAAAAATTATAACAAGAGTGTCGCAACAGTGTCACAGGGCAAACTATGGAACCCAAGATCCAGAAGAGTACTTTAGAATAAGTATTATGATTCTACTTCTAGATGATTTCATTGATCAACTCCACTCAAGATTCCAGAAGCATAAATCTACCCTATCATCTTTATATACAGTGCGTTCATAAAGTGTGGAAACGCTCTATTATCTTACGAGTTGATTATTTTCGGAGGAAAAGCTCGGACAGGTCGATTTTGTATTTTAGTTTTACACCTTTTTTTAGAAAAAAATAATTTTTTCCCCTACCACCTTTCAAGATATGACGTCATCGATATTTTTTTTAATTGAAAGGGTATATTTTTATGTCAAAAATTGAATGCCCATATTTTTCTGAGTTCAACCATACCACATACGTCATATCTTACACTTCGAATTACAGTATTCTGAGTATAAAGGAAACCAGTGTTCATATTTCTCAACATTCATTTCATTATTCATTTTGCAACGTAAACCTAAGAACTACTCAGTAGTTAGTACGAGTATATTGCTACACTTGAATAGTAGGCTAAGCAAACATGTGAAAGCCCTTAGCAACCAGACAATAAGTTCTTAGTTACCATTGCATATGTCACACTGGTTTTCTTTATACTCAGTATACTGTGATTCGAACTGTAAGATATGACGTATGTGGTATGGTTGAACTCAGAAAAATATGGGCATTCAATTTTTGACAATTGACAACGAGAAGATCATTGATTTGTTTGCAGCAAAAAATCTAGAGGATCAATATTTATTCTTTAATGTGGATCTGATGCCTCTATATGTTTCCCAATAATGTATTTAATTTTGTTTGTTTTGTTGTTGAATAAATATGATTGCAAGCAGTGTCAAATATTATTTTATGAATAAATCTGCAAAATTGTAACATGGTTAATACCGAATATCCAATGTGATCTTTCCTGGGTAAACAGTTGGTTAAAATGGATGAATTTGAATTTTTTTCGTGGAACAAATGTACACTGACAAAGAAACAACCCTACATTACACAATACCTCTTTCAATAACAATGCTCTAGCAACAGACCTTCTTTCATGAGGTCTGTGGCTCTACTTCTATAGTTTTGAATTTAGCGCCATTTTGAAAGAAAAAACCCTAAACAAAATTAAGGTCCCTAGTGTTTTGTATTTTATGGAAAATATCTTAATTTTTCCGCCGTTATGAACAATTTTAATCCTAGTAGGGGGTTCCTGAGGCTGCCAGGAACCCTGACATGACTTACGTGCCAGTAGTTTTAAAGCCAAAAGTTATTTGGTGGCATGACTGCATCCTTATCTGAAGTCCTCTATTGGGTCAGAACCCATCTTAGGAATCCCAACAGCTTGGCTGTTGCTGCAATGGAAGAACTGTTACAAAAACATGGCAGAACACCATGAAACAATTGAAGCTCCATATATTTGGGCCTTGTCAAAAACTCAAAAAGGGAAATCTTCTCTCTTGGTAGATGAGATCTCAAGCTAATGAATAAAAGATAGATGTTATGTTCAAACATACCAAACGAGGAGCCTCTATAATCGTTCTTAATCACTACTATAATAAATATCGAATATACGACAAATTTGACAATGGCACTTGAAGGTTGTACACACCTGTTGCCAATCTTCAACTTCCGTCCTCATTTCTTTTTCTTCTTTTTTTATCTCCTCGACTTTTTTTATTTGTTCTTGCGCTTTTTGGAAGAGAGGACATGGTGCCACTTTTATGAATTGCAAAGGGTTTGTTGCTGGCTTTGGTGGGGTTGGTTTCGTGATTCGGCATTTTGTTGGTAAGTATTCGGTGTTGGAATTCTGAAAAAAAAACAGTATTAGATAAATATTGCTGGTTACACAAATATTGTAATGTTCGTTTACAGACAGCGTCATAATCAACATAAAGTAGTCATTTTGAATCACTTGTATTCTCCTCACTACTTGAATAAAAAAGGACAGGGATTGACGACCGAAAAAAAAGTACGATTATTGGGATTTTCTCTTTTATATTTTTATTCAATTCTATATTATATACAGATAAGAAAATGTTTCAACCCCATAAATAAATATATTGTGGCAGTGTTTCTAGACTTTAAAAGGGCATTCGAGACAATTGATGTTACTATCCTACTGAAAAAACTCAAATATTATGGAATTTCTGGTTCTGTACTTGAATGGTTTGAAAGCTACCTCTCTGGCCGAACTCAGCAGACTAAAATCAACGGGACATATTCAAACCAAAAAGGTGTCAATAATGGTGTACCTCAAGGTAGTGTCTTGGGGCCGCTTCTATTTGTACTATACATTAATGACATCAACTTCATTAATGGATGTGAATTCATCAACCTATTTGCAGATGATACTCTGATTGCAGTGAGTGAACCCGAATTACAAACAGCTATTGATAAAATGAATGATATATTGATCAGAATATCTGAATTCCTCAACATTAATAAGCTCAAGCTCAATGTCAATAAAACGAAAGCAATGATAATTACAACGAAACATAAACATAATTCAATTGACAAAACATCTATAAGTATAAATATCCACAATAAAAAAATTTAAATTGTCGAAGAATTCAAATATATGTATCGTGGATCAAACACTGAATATGAAAAAACATAATTATATTCGCAATAAAATTGCTAAAAAATTATTTTTCTTTGGTCGTGTAAACAGTTGCTTACCGTTTCAGATTTCCATTACAGTTTTCAAATCAATCATTCAACCCCATTTCGATTACTGTGCTACTTTACTATCACAACTTGATGCAAATTGTTTGTCCGCATTGCAAAAATTACAGAATAGAGGCATGCGCATAATTTTAAGATGTAATAGATATACGCCAACTAAACCAATGTTGAAAGTTCTGGATTGGCTTTCTGTGAAAGACCGTCTGTTTTATTTTACCATGGTATTCATCTTCAAAATACTGTCTGGTAATGCACCCCCATATTTTGATCAATTTATTGTTTTCCATCACCAAATTCATAATTACCCCACTAGGGGGAACACTAATTTATATGTACCACGATTGAACTATACACAATCCATGAACTCCTTATTCCATAAAGGACTATTGAACTACAATAACCTCCCGCTTGAGATAAAACAAAGTCAATCTATTATGACATTCAAAAAAGGACTTGCTAGTCATTTGACGATACAACATCAACATTAATATTTTAATATCATATATATCTAGTATTTGTAATTAATATTGATATTTTTTTGTTATTTTTTATTCTTTGAATGCTTGAATAATTCCGAGCATACATATTTTATTGCCGTGAAGTTGGACTGTGACTTTGTCCAACGAATTTCAAAAATGTTTTTGTATATTAGGATGTCTATTTGAAATAAAGATTATTATTATTTCCATGGTGCATAATTGTCTCCACGAGTTATTTACCACCATCTTCGTTTATTTTTCTGGTATGCTATACATAAATCATTTTTGTTTAAAATGTGACATCATATAATCAAATACATTTTGTTCATCAACCATATGTTCATACACACAAATGTTGAACTTCAACCCAAACTTGAATTTCGTAATAGTTTATTGAAAAAAAGTTTGTTTTGATTCAATTGAATGGGAACACTAGTGTTATCATATTCAGTAGAAAAAAATAGAAGCAATTATTCAAAACAAAGCCAGATGCGATTTTCCGGTTGGTGTTTTCGAAAATCGGACAGTCTTATGAGGTTCAATATTTTGGAGTCGTATAATTCAACGAAAAGAATACAAAGAAGAACCAGAAAAAGAGGAGCGACCACATAAACATTTTAATAAAATAGAATAGACTTTATTAGGTAAAATTTGATTAGGTTCATTATATATAAATGGACAAATAAAATTAAAAATAAACAAGTGTTAAATGAATAAATAAATTTTTCCTAATCTAGACTTGAACGGATTTACACTAGGAGGCATTTTAATAGTAAATGATGAGCTAGTGTGTAATATCAGTGACCAAAGTCCTAAGAGTACACAAAGAATAATATTAATAGTGAAAATATCATTTTATTCTAAATTTTTAATTGTTACCAACACATTGTTCAGTGGTTGTTTCTGGAATAGTAGCAAATTGATTAGTTTGTTATTATTTATTTTTTATATTGTTTTATAATTTTTTTTTAAAAACATAATTTTTTGTATCTTACAGTGCCCTGAAGATATCAAAATAAATCGACGAAACGTTGGTTCCAAAGAAATAGAGTATTTTTTTTGTGTGTGGGTGTTGGCATCAAAACAGAGTTTTTTTTGCCACATATTTTTTTGATGATAGTTATTAGATAATAGCTATTAGTTAATTAGAAAACAAAAGATTT
Organism: Chrysolina oricalcia; assembly: GCA_944452925.2. Lineage (NCBI taxonomy): Eukaryota > Metazoa > Arthropoda > Insecta > Coleoptera > Chrysomelidae > Chrysolina > Chrysolina oricalcia. Next base: position 5,488,736 of record OX101809.2, on the reverse strand, counting down.
AAATTGAGATTTGTTTTTTGATAATAAATTGCACAATTGTTCTATAAATCTCTTCCTTGAATGTGCTCAGCAGAATAATGATATTTGTTGGCAGTTGGACACCTTGGGTGATTAATTTATTTAAAAATTCCAGCCGGTGAAATAGAGTATTCTTTAATTCAAGACCTCATCCCGAAAAATCAAAATCAGACATTATAACAAAGGCCGTAAAACTTTCATATTAATAGCTTCCATACCGGGTGTCAACGAATCTATTAGACAAGTCATAACTTCTAGACCATTAGGTGTATCAAAATGAGATTTGGTATAGGTAAATGGTATGTGAAGAGGAGCGTTTTCACATATTTTTCATTTTCCGGTCACTTCCGTTTTCACCGGAAATGGCTCCGGTTCTAAATTTTTAAATTGAACACCCTGTACTTATATTGTAACATTTTTGGATTTCTGAGACAATTCTAGATCAGAATGTGACATTTTCTAAAGTTTTTATGTCTACTTAATTTTTTTGGAGTCACTTTTGAAATTACATCTAGGTGGCCATGATCGAAAGTAAACTAATCTAAGGGCCTCAGGTGATATCAGAATATTACAATCGCGAAGTTTTAGTGGCTAGTATGATATATATGAATAAGACAAGTTGGCAAAATAACATTTTCGTGTCTAACTATTATTTTTCAAATGGCGACCATTTTTTGACAAGCACTTTCCTAAAAAAGGATATTTTGACGAATCTAACGATACTAATTTATTTGCGATTGGATTACAAATAAGAACATAAATTAAATATTACTGAGGAAAATACTTCATAATAATTTATTTACCTTTGTCAAGTGTGCCGAGGATAGGCATGATGCATAATATTTTGCAGTTATTTCGATCAAGTCTTCTTTGGAGAACAAAACACTCACTTAGGTTATGACAGTGACATAAGCTTTAAGAGCAGAAGGTAACATTTTCTTGATTTTCGTTAAATTTTAGTTCAATTGTCCGTCAAAATAATGCATACTCAAAGTGAAAAAGTGGATATGTTGTTATTGTTTGGAGAATGCCACAGAAATTCAAGGAATGCTGCTGAGTTGTATGCTCAGAGATATCCCATTCGGCAACATTTATCCCATCAGTATTTTCCGTATGTTGAGAATCGTTTAAGGCAAGAGGGAAATCGAGAGGCAGAACAGAGGTTTATCATAAATGAGGAGACTGAGATTAACGTTTTTTCTATGGTTGAGGTTGACAAAATGGTTTCTTTAAGAGAAATTAGTCGAGAAATCAGCAAGAAAAATATTGAAAAAGCACGGATATCGAGCATTTAAATATCAGTTACATCAACATTTGTATGCTGACGATGGCGATAGACGAGTAGTGTTTTGTGATTGGCTGCTTCAAAATCATAGAGTTAACCCAAATTTCATCAACTTTATTCTATTTTCCGACGAATCAGGATTTACAAATAATGGCTTGTATAATAAGCAAAATTCTCGGTACTGGGCCCAACAAAATCAACATGCAATGAGAGAGGGCAATATTCAAGAAAGGTTTGACGTCAATGTCTGGGCTGATATCGTTGGAAACAGAATAATTGGACCAATACTATTTCAAGGTCAGTTAACAGGGACTAGGTACTTAGGTTTTCTTCAAAATGAAATCGAGGATCACCTTAATAATCTACCTTTAGCAGTTTTACGGCAAATTTACTTCCAACAAGATGGAGCACCCCCTCATAATACCAGATACGTTCTTGATTACTTAATAGAGCATTTCAATAATCAAGTTATTGCAACCAATGGTCCAGTACGGTGGCCTGCCCGCTCACCGGATCTGACTGTGCTAGATTTCTTCATTTGGGGATATGTTAAAGAAAGGGTCTACTATGCAACAGCCCCAGCCACTCTCGAAATCTTAGAAGAAAGGATTTTACAGGCATTTAGAAGTATAACGCCACAAATGTTACGAAACGTGTTGAGAGAAACAATTGAACGCGCTGAAATGCGTCTTCAACAAGGAGGAATGCACTTTGAAAATATACTATAGTGAAAATTTTAAGAAATTAGGATATTGAAAAAAAATTAGTATCGTTAGATTCGTCAAAATGTCCTTTTTGGAAAGTGCTTGTCAAAAAATGGTCGCCATTTGAAAAATAATAGTTAGACACGAAAATGTAATTTTGCCAACTTGTCTTATTCATATCTATCATACTAGTCATTAAAACTTAGCGATTGTAATATTCTGATATCACCTGAGGTCCTTAGATTAGTTTACTTCCGATAATGGCCACCTAAATAATATAATTTCAAAAGTGACTCCGAAAAAATTAAGTAGGCATAAAAACTTTCGAAAATGTCACATTCTGATCTAGAATTGTCTCAGAAATCCAAATATTGTTACAATATACAGGGTGTTCCATTTAAAAATTTAGAACCGGAGCCATTTCCGGTGAAACCGGAAGTGACCTGAAAGTGAAAAATATGTGAAAACTCAACTCTTCACATACCATTTACCTATACCAAATCTCATTTTGATACACATAATGGTCTAGAAGTTATGACTTGTCTAATAGATTCGTTGACACCCGGTATATTCTATATATATTATGGGGCCAGGTAGCCGAGTGGTTAAAGCGACATTGTATCAATCACTTTGGCTGCCAGTCGGCGATGGTTCAACCATGGCGACTGCAGAAATTTTTCTGATGGCCAGAGAAAGTGCTAGGAATCGCACGTAAATCCTTGGCTCGCACAAGTTTAGACTTCTGAGGGCTGTCATTCGTAAGGGGACGACAGCTGGTTAACGGAAAAACAATTTTAACAAAAAAAACAAACAATATTTCATTAAAACATGGTCAATAAAAAAAACACACATTATCAACAGAAATAGTGTATGAAAAAAATTAAAAGCGAGTGACCTTCACCAAGAAAAAGAAAAAAGTAAAACACACGTAAATTTTTTGTGGTGGCCGGTGGCACAGCGGTCGAAGTGTCGGCCGTTGAAACTTCTGCTAGCATTGGACCCGGTTCGATCCAGGCGTGCGAAATAATTTTTTTCGAATGTATCGGTATCGATAGGCGACCACATGCCTTGTTGTAAATCAGTATAAAGGAGTATTATTATTGTTACGTTGGTGGTTTGACGAGTCATGTCGAAGGCAGACTTATTCTTGAAAGTCATGTCGAAGGCAGATTTATTCTTTAAAACAACGCAGGCTATTTCAAAGATATGGACTGATGCTAGTGTCAAGATGTTTCAAACAACTTTAATTGGCCAAGGTACGTAGAGCCTTTTTTTGAAGACCAAAAATACTAGCAACATCTGCCGCCTGACCCCAAAGTACTATGGAATATCTATTACGAGTATAAATTGTTGCAAAATTTAGTTGGCAAAATATGGATATATTGCATTGTCTTGAGCAACTTCCAGAGCATATACCGTCCTGGCCAATTTAGTATAAAGATTTTCAATTTGCTTAAAACAATTCAGATGTGGTAAGCCCTAGCATCTTACTGTATTTTTGGTATTCAAGTGCCTAGCTATGAACGCCTAGGACACAGCCAGTATTTTTATCAACATGTTTGATGCCAAACTCCAAACTATTTGTTGATTTTGAAGAACAGATTCATCATAATTATCATGTGTGATCAATATATTAGTATAGTATGATCAGCTGTGGTACATCGCATGTTAATGCTCCTGTCGAAGAGGAGTAGATCGTTTATAAAAACAGTAAAAATTGTAGAACCTAATATGGACCATTGAGGTACTCCACTAGGAACGGCTGCGAGATCTGAGACATCGCTTCCTATGCTGACTTTTTGAAAATAATCAGCAAGATATGAACTGAACCAGTCGTAGGCAACACCTCTAATTTCCTACCTTGATAATTTGTGCGATAGATTTTGGTGACTGACACAGTCAAAAGCCTTGGAAAAGTCTATGAAAATTATGCTAGTGCATAGACTATCATAAATATCGACGGTTCGAGCCCCAATGTCGTCGTTTACTAGCGTTTTCGAAAGATTAAACCTTTGTTGACATAAAGAGATTTTTCAGAAACACATGCATATTTGATTTGATGTTTTGAAATTTATATTCTGCTTATAGATTGTGAAAAACGGTACATGATGAATGTTTTCCAGAAATTGTATTCTGGAATATATTCTCTAGCTTTTAGCATGGAATAAATTTCTGCACACCGACAAAAACATCATGGGAAAATCTAATTTCACAAACATGTTTTCCAGTAGGTCTGCGTTATTCATAGCTTCATGATCATATTAATGGTGCCGTATTGATTTTATTAATTCCCACAGCGTGGGAAATAATGACATATATTTCATTTTTATAAATAACTTGAACCACTCCCAGAGTAAGTGCATATTGTAGAGTGTGAGTTCAGGGTGACCATCCATGCGATAATGAAATCGCACACGTTAAAGGGCAATAGTTTTTTCGAGCGAATTGTTCGACAGACATTCTGATGAATAGAGATTGAGTAACATCATCGAAATGCAGGTCATAAAAGGATCTGTAAGATTACGAGGACAATTGGGTACCCGTTTAGTTCAAAGATATTTTAGATCTCCGAAACGACAACGTTTTTTGAAAAAGAGAGATATTTTTTAGTTTATTTGAACTGATGGGCAGATTCAGAATATGACACGATACGTTACTGATAAAAGCGTTTTGTAAAAACAGTATTATTGGGGGAACCATGCTGAGAAGCGAAAGCTCTACCACAATGACCTCTACTACCCATTAATTTGCCCTTCTACACTTGTTAAAATTCTAAATCTTAATCCATTCATAAATAAAATTAATTGAAACTTTCTAAATTCTTGAAAATTAACTCATTCTTCAAGTAATTAGTCCTTTGAAAAATGGATAGTGCATTTTCTGGATTACAATAAATAAACTTAAAAACATTTTTTAGAGAAAAGATATTAATTAAAACTTAAAAGGAACAAAAAAGAAGAAAATACATTTTAAAGTAAATTAACCCATCATTTTGTTGCATTTAAAATTTCAAGTGATGTAAAAGCTTGTCGCGAGAAGTATCTATAAATTTCCTATTTTTGTTCTCTATCTAGCTTTCGATGGGGGAAGATGGGCAAATTTTTTTAAACCCGTATTATTCAATGGTCAGATAATTTTCACTATTTTTACGGTTTTTTTCGATTATAATTTTTCTATTTCGCGAGTTTTCCTATTTTTTTCGTGACAGGAAAGGGGGGCGAGACTCCGATCGATTTTTTTCATCATTATTTTCCATGTCCGAAACTGTTGAAATATTTTCCGAATTCCTTTGCGTTCTCTATCTAGCTTTTGAGGGGAAACATGGGGTGTGAAATTTTTTAAAACCATAATATTCGACGATCAGGTATTTTTCACTATTTTTACGGATTATTCCGATTTAATTTCGCGAGTTTTCCAACTTTTTTCGAGGTAAGGGGAGGGGGCGAGCCCCCCTACCTAATTTTATTTTTCGCTGTAATTTTTGACGTCCAAATCCGTCAAGAAAACTTCAGAAACCCTACGCGTCCTCTATCTAGCTTTCGAGGGACAGGTGGGAACAATTTCTCAACATTAATGTATGGTCATCGGAACTGAACCAACATGTAAAATTTCAATTCCATAGGATAAGAGGAAGTAGTTCTAATTGACAATATTCCACAGGATATTGGTGATGTTTGAAACACTGACATATGTCAACCCTGTCAAGTATCAAGTTAAATTTTTTTTAAATTTGAATATATTGAAAAAATATTTGCAAAAAATCGAGCTTGTTGCAAATGTTGTGTATCGTTTTGCAGGAATGTGTACAAATATAAAAAAATACGTTTCACAGATTCCCGAAAACTAAACTATTTGAATCTTCCCATCGACGAACTAGAATTCTTTTGAATGAATGATGGTTTTTCGGGTTTTTAGGCCGACGTTTATTTAGAGAAAAACTCGACGTTTCGCCAACACGAGTGGTTGGCATTTTCAAGAGAAATGTTTACAGTTTCGATCACTGAACACTACTTGTTTAAACAAGTAGTGGAATATTAACAAGATTCTAATTTGAATATTTCAAATCAAATCGTGAGCTTTATACAGTCAGCAGTCCCTGTGGTTTTGGAGTCGATACTACTACATACTTTGGCCAAGGACAGAACAGACTGGTACAAATTTGATGACAGTTGATGACACTGATTTTTATCGAATTGGGGCCTCTATAGACCATACATCCTTTTTACTGAAAAGCAGCTTTTAATAACTCTTCAGACCTCGTTAGGAATTTTCATTCAATCAATCAATTCCAACTCTTCAAATGACGTGGTGTTACAGGATTTTCCAAGTTTTCTACAGCTGTAAAAGCGAATGCGTCAGCCTAGTTACTTTTACAATAAAGTTCAGCAATATTTGCATTTTTTTTTTCAGTCGAATTGTTCAAAACAGTTATATATTTCAGTGTGTCAATCAAAATGGATTGAGGAAAGGAACCACATGGACAAAAAAAATATTCCGGGCATTCAGGGCCGCTTTCACTCCAACAATATTCCTCAACTTCCTTATTATGGACTCTGCCATTATCTTAATCTAGGAAAGTTTTCAGGATAGAGTGCGGAAAACAACCGCATGGTCAAAATAATTTTTCCGGGCGTCCAGGACCGGTTTCACTCCAGCAATATTCCTCAACTTCCTTATTATGGGCTCTGCCATCATCATAATCTAGAAAAGTTTTCAGGATAGGATTCGGGAAAAAACCACATTGTCAAAATGATGTTTTCGGGCGTCCGGGGCCGGTTTCACTCCAGCAATATTCCTCAACTTCCTTATTATGGACTCTGCCATCATCAAAATCTAGGAAAGCTTTCAGGATAGGGTGCAGAGAAAAACCACATGGTCAAAATAATTTTTCCGGACGTCCAGGACCGGTTTCACTTCAGCAATATTCTTCAATTTCCTTATTATGGACTCTGCGATCATCAAAATCAGGGAAAGTTTTCAGGATAAGGTGCGGAAAAAAAACACATGTTCAAAATAATTTTTCCGGCCGACCAGGACCGGCTTCACCACAGCAATATTCCTCAACTTCCTTAATATGGACTCTGCCATCATCATAATCTAGGAAAGTATTCAGGATAGGGTGCGGAAAAAAAACACATTTTCAAAATTATTTTTCCGGGCGTCCAGGACCGGTTTCACCCCAGCAATATTCCTTAACTTCCTTATTATGGACTCTGCCATCATCATAATCTAGGATATTTTTCAGGATAGAGTGTGAAAAAAACCACATGTGCAAAATCATTTTTCCGGGCGTCCAGGACCGGTTTTACTCCAGCAATACTCCTCAACTTCCTTATTATGGACTCTGCCATCATCATAATCTAGGAAAGTTTTCAGGATAGGGTGCGGAAAAAACCACATGGTCAAAATAACTTTTCCGGGCGTCCAGGGCCGGTTTCACTCCAGCAATATTCCTCAACATCCTTATTATGGACTCTGCCATCATCATAATCTAGGAAAGTTTTCAGGATAGAGTAAGGTAGAAAACCACATGGTCAAAATAACTTTTCCAGGCGTCCAGGGCCGGTTTCACTCCAGCAATATTCCTCAACTTCCTTATTATGGACTCTGCCATCACCATAATCTAGGAAAGTTTTCAGGATAGAGTACGGAAGTCAACCACATGGTCAAAATAATTTTTCCGGCGTGCAGGACCGGTTTTACTCCAGCAATACTCCTCAACTTCCTTATTATGGACTCTGCCATCATCATAATCTAGGAAAGTTTTCAGGATAGGGTGCGGAAAAAACCACATGGTCAAAATAACTTTTCCGGGCGTCCAGGGCCGGTTTCACTCCAGCAATATTCCTCAACTTCCTTATTATGGACTCTGCCATCATCATAATCTAGGAAAGTTTTCAGGATAGAGTAAGGTAGAAAACCACATGGTCAAAATAACTTTTCCGGGCGTCCAGGGCCAGTTTCACTCCAGCAATATTCCTCAACTTCCTTATTATGGACTCTGCCATCACCATAATCTAGGAAAGTTTTCAGGATAGAGTACGGAAGTCAACCACATGGTCAAAATAATTTTTCCGGCGTGCAGGGCCGGTTTCACTCCAGCAATAATCCTCAACTTCCTTATTATGGACTCTGCTATCATCATAATCTAGGAAAAGTTTCAGGATAGAGTAAGGAAGAAAACCACATGGTCAAAATAATTTTTCCGGGCGTCCAGGGCCGGTCCTGGACTCCCGGAAGAATTATTTTGACCATGTGGTTTTTTTCCGCACTCTGAAAACTTTCCTATATTATCATGATGGCAGAGTCCATAATAAGGAAGTTGAGGAATATTGCTGGAGTGAAACCTGGACGCCCGGAAAAGTTATTTTGACCATGTGGTTCTCTACCTTACTCTATCCTGAAAACTTTCCTAGATTATGATGATGGCAGAGTCCATAACAAGGAAGTTGAAGAATATTGCTGGAGTGAAACCGGCCCTGAATGCCCGGAAAAATTATTTTGGCCATGTGGTTCCTTCCCTCAATCCATTCTGATTGACAAATATATCACTGTTTTCAACTATTCGTATGAAAAAAAAAATGCAAATATTGCCAAAGTTTATTGCTAAAGTAACTAGGCTGAATGCGTCACCGAATCAATTTAAGCAGCCCCGGAGCTCTGGTACATTTTATTTTCATTATTTCATCGTTCAATATTTCAATAAAAGTTCTTATTTTCACTTTAGTATCAAATACTGATTTTTTTCAACTCCTGTAGTTGAATAGGTTCACAATTTTTTTCCAGTTTTCAATATTTTTTTACTTTGTAGATCATGTGATCTATGAGCAGAAAAATGTGTGAACTCAGGGGAATGCATAAATGTATCGTTGTTTCTCTAAAAACCGAGGATATATGATTCGATCAATTTTTCATTATTTTTTTTTTTCAATCAATCAATCATTTATTTTCACGTATTTCGTTTAAAGTTATACATAATATGCTTATTATTATTACTCTTTGTGTGAGGATGGATGCACCTAAGTAATTACTTGTGTTGTGCTTTACATCCACCACTCAGAGTATATACACTTGACAGTATGAGTTATACGATGGCAGTTCATCAGATTATATAGAACATAAATAATAGTAAGATTAATTAATAAATAGATGATTGATAAGTATTAAATAATATAATCTAACAATATATATATATATATATATATATATTATATTATATATATTATACCCTACACTCTCAAATACATAATAGACATATACTTATGATACTCAAGAGATATAAGAAATAAAGTTTATCCAAAAGGAGAAAGTGAGGAGTTTGTTGCACACAAGTTGAAGATATGAGTACCTACATATCAGCCGGAATACCCAATAGAACAATTTCTTAATAAGCCTGTTGCACATCATTTTTATTCAGATGAATAAGTCGAGAAGTTCTGTATTGAGCGTGATGAATGTTTTGATTGATTTTTTGAATTTCTTGAGATTGGAGATATTTCTTATGTTGGTTGGTAGAAGATTAAATAATTTTGGTCCATGATAGAAAATACATCTCTGCGTGTGACTTTTTGTAAATGCTGGTAAGTTAATGGACGAATTTGTGACAAATCTTGTTTGTTTTCCTTTGTTTGTCGATTGGAGTGTGGATTTATTGATGAACACCCATGTTAAACATTGTTGGATGTAAAGTTGTCTTGTTTTCAGTAATTGGGTCTCCTTGTACAGATGTTCAGTAGAAAACAATTTAGGTTTTTTAAATAATATTTTCAAGATTGTATTTTGTGTTGTTTGAAGGATGTTCAGGGAATTGTTGAAAGAACCGCCCCAGGCTGCAATACAATATTTCATTACCGATTCAGCTAGTGAATGATATATGGTGTGTAAGTTCTTGTACACTAAAACATTTCTCAATTCATAAAATTTTTTTGTTAATTGTCTGAGCCGTTTTACAACGTAGTTTATATGGTCATCCCATCTCATATACTGATCCACAATAACTCCCAAGTACTTGATCTTTTTTGTTCTTTCTATAACGACACAGTTGCAGTTTATTGTATTAGTACAGTCTTTATCATGGATATGGATAATGTTTTGACCCGGTTGTTCGTTCTGTAATAGGGTGAATGTAATGAATTTTGTTTTATTTACATTGAGACTCAAAAGGTTGTGATTAAGCCATATCTGGATATCCTTCAGTCCCTTTTCCGATTTTTCAAATACCTCCAACCAACTATTACCTGTGAAAATAAGTGCTGTGTCGTCCGCATATGATATGAGATGTCCTTCGAGGTTATTGATGAAGCTGATACTGTTGATATAAACGAGAAATAATATAGGCCCCAAAACTGTTCCCTGTGGTACTCCTGTTCGAACTTCCATTGCTTGACTCAAGTTATTGTCAACTTTGACTTTTTGTGTCCTATGTGATAGGTAGTCTTCCAGTATATCGTAAGTTGGACCCCGTATACCATATCCATACAGTTTTGTTAATAGCATGTCATGCTCTACAGTGTCGAAGGCCTTGGCCAGGTCTAGAAATATGGCCAAGCATTTTTCTGATCTATCCAAGGCTCCAACAGTTTTTTTAACAAAATCAAGCACAGCACTTTCGGTGTTGGAATTACTAATGAAGCCGAATTGTCTGTCTGTCTGTCAGTACTTTTTTGGCGTTGAGGTAATTTGTAAGTCTGCTTTTTAGGGACTGTTCAAAGATTTTGGCAAAATTGTTTATGACAGATATTGGTCTATAATTCCCAATGTCGTCACGCTTACCTGATTTATATATGGGAGTAATGGTTGACTCTTTCCATTGTCGTGGTAGTTTACCATGTTTATAGACCATATTTATGATGTGAGCTAATGGAGATATAATGTATGGATGAATATTTTTAATGAGTTTCGAGGAAATGCCATCAGGTCCTGGTGAGCAGTTGGTTTTTAGTTTGGATATAATTTCTATCAGTTCATTTTGGGTTACTGGTTGTAAAAACATCGATTCCTGTTGCAGGGTATCTTTAAGGAAATGTTCAGGTAAGTTTTCGATTTTTTTAATATTTTTTGCCATTTCAGTTCCAATATTAGTAAAGTAATTATTGAAATTATTAGGGTTATTATTTTTTTCTGAGACTGGGTCTCCATTTTCATTTTTGAATGTTATGTTACCGATTTTCATTTTTGTTGAGGTATTTTTTCCGGTTATATCATTTATGATTTCCCATGTTTTCTTGCAATTCCCTTTCACTGTATCTAATTTTTCTTTGTAATATTGGTTTTTTGTTTGCTTTATTATATTATTCAATCGATTTCGGTATGATTTATATTCATTTTCTCTTTCTTGAGTGTATTTAACTAATAATTTCTTTTTCAGTTGGTCCCGTTGCCGTATTGAGGTTATCAGACCAGTTGTGATCCATGGTTTGATTTTTTGATATTTTTTATATTGGGCATTATACGATTTGGTTGCTGTATTCAAATGGAGTTCCAGTTTTTCAATAAATTTGTTATAACAAAGCTGTGTTTCATTAATATTCATTATTTCTTCCCATTGCTCGCTTGTTAGTAATGTGTGTAATTTATTAAAATTTACAGTTTTCCTCGTAAATGAATTGAGTTCATTTTCGGGGAATGGTCCCATTATTCCTGATATTTCCAAGTATACCGGGTAGTGGTCGGTGATGTCGATTTGAAATAGTACAGGTGTCAGTAGAATGTTTTGATTTACATTATATTTACGAACGAATATATGATCTATTGTACTTTGTGTGCCAGGTGTAACCCTGGTAGGTTTGTTAATATAAGAAAAGTATCCATTTTCAGCTAGGATATTGAGGTATTCATTAACAGAGTAGGAAAATTCGTCCATTAAATTAATGTTTATGTCACCCACAAATATGTCTATATTATTTTTTTTCATTTCAGATATGTAGTTTCTTATGTCTTTCAGATAAATTGGGGTATCAATAGAGGGTAGTTTATAAGATGCCGTTATTCCAATCTCAATATCATCAAGAATAATTGAAATTTGTATTATTTTAGTTTCTGTTAATGAAATTATTTCAACATTAGCAGTAATATGATCCCTGATGTACACCATTAGACCATCATTTTGATTTACCTTTGAATTGTTAAAGTATGCTGAGTAACCTGGTATTGAATAATCACTCACCGACTCCACTTTCCATGTCTCTGACAGAATTATTATGTCTATATGTTTATTTACCTCTTCTAAATAAATGATGAGCTCATCGAAATTTTTGTTGATGCTTCTGATATTAAAATGGATAACGGCTAAGGTACTCCTCCCGTTCTCCTTTTTATCAAAATATGATTGAAGATCACAATATTCCTGTGTTTCGATTTCCTTCTGATTATCTAACAGATCCAAAAATTCAATCATTATACTAGACTAAAAAGATGTATTCGAGAAAGAGAGTATATATTATGTATAATATAAGTAAGCAGGATTATTTCTAGGATCCAAATTTAATCTAAATAATAAGAGTTAATATTATGGATAAGTATAAAGAAAAAAAGAAGGACAAAGATATGTTTTCTTGATGAGTAGCAGGTTATTATTGTTCGAGTTCTCCCTAGTTCATTGTAATGAAATGTAAATATCATATTATCATCCATTAAGAAAATTGAGCTATCATTAAGATATCACTTTAGTCTTCTACACCGAATAATTTATCAAAATCGTCAGTGGATTTCAAAATACAGATTTTCTCTTTATAATTGACAAAAATTTTTCCTTCGTTGGTCCAAACGTTTTGTAATGATGTTTTATCTATAGCTTTATTAAGAATATTCAACCTAATACTTGTTAAGTCTTCCCTTATAACGACCCCGGTTCCTTTCAATAACTTTTTCTTGTTATAGATTATTTGCTTCATTTCGTAGGTTCCAAGTTTTATGAAAATTCCTCTTGATTTTCCCCGGGGTTCTGAATTCTTTCCAACTCTGTAGCATAATTCTATATCAGCGCTTGTTAAGTTGATCGCCATTTTCACATTCAGGAATTTGATTATGTCATCTCTTAAATGTTCTCCCACACTTTCCTTGTAATTGAAGATTCTTAAGTTACTTTTCTTTAATCCTTGTTCCATATTGTCATATTTCTTCTGCATCACGGTATTTTAACTTTTAGTCTGAGACAATCAAAATAGTAAACAATTACCAATTTGTTGAAGTTGACAGATGACAATTATAATTTACTTGAATCATTGTTTCCAACATTTAAAAACAAAATATATCACCAACCTGACAGCAAAAGAACGATCACCAAAATCCTGTGGAATATTGTTAATTTCAGCTTGCAAGATTTGTACCCATCTAACCAACACACACAAGGCAAGTTAAATAAAAGCTTTCAATTAATAAACGAAAAAGGAACAATTGATGCAATTTTTATCTTTCTACAAAATGTTTATCTGAAAATGAATGATAGAGAAGTTGCTGCAGCGGTTTTTTGTGACCTGTAATCCGACACAGTCGACCACAAAATTTTGTTGCAAAAATTGGAGAAATATAGTTATCCAGTGGTTTGAGTCATATTTATCTGGACGAACTTGAAGCGTATAAATTCAAGGCAGCTTATCACACAAACCATGAGTTGAATAGGGAGTACCTCAGGGCTCAGTCCTGGGACCAACATTTTTTTCAATTTACATAAATGATCTACTTCAATTAATATTCCCGGAGAGTTCACCCAATTCGCAAATGACACCACAATACTTTGACATGACAAAAATTACTCAAAACTGCATCAATTGATTGAGAAAGATGTTAGTAAAGTGAAATATTGGTGTAATGCCAATAAGCTATCTTTTAATTTATCAAAACTTAACACCCTTACTTCCAAATGTAATCTTCAAGAGCTTCGTCTAGAAAATCAACTGATTAGTTATAGGTCAGAAACAACATTTCTGTTTTTACATATTGCTGATAAATTGAAAGTCGAAGATCACATTGAAAGGCTCAGAAGAAAATTAACATAAGTATGTTTTGTATAATCAAATAACCAACGAGATTAAAATCAGATAAGAAACAATTCAAAAAAACTGTAAAAAACCTTTTGGTGACTGCTTTCTACCCATTGAGAACTTTTAGTGTTCTGAAATTCAAATTTGTCATCCTATAAAGGATTCAATTTTAATATATTTTATTGAATCACCAGTTCCATACATGCATACAAAGCAATTGTCCATAGTGATAATTTCAATATTTATTTTGTACTGGTATTTTTTTATTTTTTATTTTTTATATCTGTACACATTTGCATGTTGTGTACAAAAATATTTGCACTTGCAATAGTGTTCTCCTAGAGGAACGTTCACAATGTCCGTCGTGGTATTAGCCAAGGAAGTAGTTGTTTTTTTTCAGATGTGTGCCTCGTATTCAACAGTTTGTGGTAATGTGTCGAGAAATTACTCGGTTCATTTACAACGCACTTGCCATTATTCTATAATGATCTTCTGTCACGCAACGTCGCACCCATTGTACGTGAAAACTGTTATTATAAGTATATTAGCTTTAAACATCGAAGGAATATGAAAACTGTCATAAAACTTTAAATGAGCCGCAGTATTAGAACAGTCAAATAATGTCTGAATATCAGTCAATCTTCTAGTTTCTGAATATCGTCTATAGTAACCTGGGGGTACATTATTATCAGTAACTATTCATGTTAGTGAATTATTATATCTAAAAAAATTATTGAAACCCCGCAAATCAAATTCAGGAGCGATAAAAACATCGCTATTGAGAATCAGTCTTGTTATTCAGTCTGCATCGAACTGGACTAAAAAGGCACGCGACCTCTTAATTGAACAACTGCATGGCCTACCACCTACAAAGCAGAACAGGACCGGATCCACAATAACGATGTTTACATTGCTTTTAAATTACATTCACGTGTAATAAATACCTTTCATGGACAATAAAGTTCATAGCAGAAATTGAAGATCGACTGACAAACAAAAATTATTGACTGGGCTAATACGGCGGCTTATTTGAAATTTTAAGGCAGCGTTTATATTCCTTTGATGTTTAGCACATATTGTAATGTACGTACATCGGATTGTAAACAGCAACACCACTGTGGCCACGCCACAAAAAACGGAACCCTCGTATGGTCTAACAGCTAGTTACGAAAATAGACTTGCAGTTTGGAAAGCAATAAAACACCTCTAACCAGCTTAAGCTCTCATCAGTACGGTAAAATCAAGTGCGAAGATGTACAACACTTGGATGTAAAAATAGAAACAAAGGAAGTCGACAACAGGAAGCCAACCACACATTTGTGGCTTCGGTTAGAAGACCTTGTGCTTACAAGGCAACAACTAACGTCGCCACGGAGGCAGCTATAGCTACCAGCGTGACAATCCTACCCAGGCAAATACAAATCAGAAAGGATTTATCTAGGGGCTATATATGAAAATATAAAGAGGAAAGTTATTGAGTATAACCCTCAAATTGTTGTGCAACCGTAGACACGTGTTTCGAGCTTAAGCTCTCATCAGTACGGTAAAATCAAGTGCGAAGATGTACAACACTTGGATGTAAAAATAGAAACACGTGTCTACGGTTGCACAACAATTTGAGGGGTTATACCCAATTTTCATATATAGCCCCTCGATAAATCCTGTCTGATTTTTATTCACAAATATAGAACAATTGATAGGTGACATTGAATTGAAAACAAGAGATGCCAACGTCAAAACAACAATTGCCTCATCTTCTTCAGGTGAAATATGGCCAACTTATAGAACACTGGTTATTTATGTGAAATGAAAGATAAATATGTATTTACTTGAATATAATATTGCCATGCGCTTTGGTTAGGGAAAAAGTAGAGCCAGGCGAGGTTCAACCTGCGTAAAAAAGTGCCGAAGTCGTTAAATTTAGGATCATCATCAAAATACGTCTATTGGTGAACTGGCATAAGCTTCGGCTTTCCAAATGAATAAGGCGCCAGATCCAGGCGGGCTAGATGCAATTCTACTCAAGAATCTGCCAAAAAAAACAGTTAATGCACATAATTAATACCATAATCAAATGGCAGGTGTACCCAGATTGCTTGAAGAAGGCTGTGATTATACCTATCCTGAAACCAGGTGAGGATGGCCAGAAACCCAATAGCTATCGGCCAACACCACTCATGATTGTGGTCGCTCAGATAGTGGATAAGATCCTATTGGAACGACTGTTGAGCCTTAAGGGAAAACTCAAATGATCCCCGATGTACAGTTTGGCTCCCAGGTTGTCCAAATTGTACAAGGGGTGAAAGAGGCCTTCCACAAAGGCCCGAACACAGTCATGATCCTACTCGACATGAATAAAGCCTTCGATACCGTCTGGTTAGAGGGGCTGATCGCCAACTGCTGATGGCAGGCATTCCTTCGTACATGGTGAGACAACACATCAACCTGGCTATTCAAAGGGCTGCATTAAAACGCACTTACCCTATAATAGCCAGAAGCTCACGTCTAAGCTTGGAGAACAAATAAACAGATGATAAGGCCTGTCATGTTATTCGCTTGCCTGGTTTTCTACATCCTGAATAAGTCTCAGTTTCTGAGATTTGACAGGATGCAGAACAAGGTACTTCGTATCATCACCAAGAGTGATAGATACATTCGTTTGGATGCGCTGCGTGAGTTTGCAGGCGTTGACTCCATCCAGACTCAAACAAAGAATCTTGCGAGTACTTTTTCCCCAAAAGTATCCTGGCTGGAGACCTTACCAGGCTCAGAGAGTACGACAATGAGCCACGCAAACACGGGGGCTCATCTATCAAGCGCTGGATATCTTCCAGGAGCGTAGGGAAGAACCGGTTCCTTAGGGATCCTAGTCGAAAGTTCTAAACGCCTAACACCTAAACCTGAGACTTTGCAGATGGTTCATTTTATAAATAAAGACATGTAGAGAAAGTGTTGGTGCAGGAATCGGATCCCTGCGGTACCTACACCAGTGTTTAATTGTACCAGTGCCAGGTGAAACTCTTATGGACTACCACATGAGAGAAAGCTCTAGCAAAGGAGACAAACGTCTAGCCATTATTGAACTCTGCAAAGTACTTGAAAAAAAAATCGTGTGAGCCATGAACAAAAGCATTTCGAAGACGGGTGTTTGTTTACTGATGATGTTATATCTAACATTATATGTAGCCCTTTAGTGCTAATATCGGCCAGAAGTGTTTATATTATAGGCGCCATAATCCAGCCAATCTTGAGAATGCGGCAGTGTTTATATTTCCATAAGTTATGACAACTGGATTTTCAAGAGATTGATGGATTGGGCCGTTGTTATGTGGTAGGAAATCATCACCGGAGTTTGTTTTTGTTTCGGGTTCATTTATATTCGTGTATATTTCCTCTTACTAACCACTGTTTTTTTAATTCATATACCATTTTTACATTTACCTTACATGACTAAATTTGAATGTTCTGAGAATAAGTTTGTTTACTGTTTATAGCACAGTTCGGTAAATATACACCGGGCGATTCTAATTCCAGTATATGTACGGAAATCTCGGAAATGGTGAGAGAGATAAAGTTGCAAAATTCCTTGCCGATATCTAGATATCTTGAGAACAAAATTCAGTCAATATTTGGAAGAATTCCCGCTTGTGACATTGAACAGGCTATAAAAACTGGTTAAACAGGCAAGGATTTGTATTCAACTACTGGGAACCTAATAGAAACTGAATCAAGTTCTTTCAGATATTCAATGAAATCAACTTTTTTTTCAACATGTTCACAATTTTAATAACAATTTTTTAATGTTGTTTGTTTTTGTTCATTACTCAACTGATTTTGGGATCTACGGTTCAACCGATTCATTTCCGAAACAAAATGTCCTCTCGAAAACGCAGTTTGTTGCATCCCCCATTTTCGAAACTGAACATATCAAGATTTTTCCACCGAAACGTCGTTGAATCAGATAATTTTACATGTAAAATTTAATTTGATGATGGCCCAAAAGAGACGAAACGTTGAATCGGTAAAGTGCTCTAATATTTTCTATATCTCCGATCTACGGTCGAAAAAATACTCGAAAATTCAGTTTTTTCTCAATTATCTCGAAATCGGCATACTTATGTAGATTATCTACAGATCGATGCAGAATTGAATTCTAGACAACAGTGTGGTCCATCTATCTATGAATACTCAGTATAAAATGTCGTCACTTAGGCTTGGAGCCCTATGCATTAGTAGGGCATTTTAAAAATCATCAGTGAAAACTTGAAAATTTTTAAAAGATCGAAATACCTAACTCGAAAACTAGATTTTAGGAACGGGGAAACCAAATGCAGTTTGATCCTAGATGACACGTAGAATCCGAAAATATAATAACATACAAGGTAATTCACTGTATACACGAAGCAGATTGTGTGCTTCGCAATAATTTTAAAATAGGTATGTTCCTAGAGTTCTCCCATGACATTTCCAGAGGAAATTGATATTGAACCTTGTCGTTGGCCAACTTGTATACTTATACTTTTTCTTTCACTACATTTTCTGTAAAACACAATTATTGTTGTTTGAATGTTTTAGACCAGCCATGTCAAACTTAAAGTCACTGGTGGGCCAAAAGCATGAAGACCATAGACTAGGTGGGCCGCAAAACCTAATCTTAAAGAAGACAAACTACTGAAAATCTTAACGAAAAAAAGTACTATTATGTTAGAAGTATATTTATTAAATTTCCAATAAAAAGGACATTACAAAAACTTACAAACATTAACTTCTTTTGTCAGATATTTGACATCTTTTGTCTTTAATTAAGTTGTCTATTTGTGGCGGATTTATCGGCGGAAATAACTTTTAAAACTGCGTCCAAGTGTGCGTCCGTCAATCGCGATCTTGCGGGAGATTTGTTTCCTTTCATCAAAGAAAATAATTGTTCACACTTATAGGTACTTCCAAACATTGACAGGATTTTACAGGCAAGTTTTCTCATTTCTTGGTATTGAAAAGGCAAGTACTTATAAAATTCGAATGTACCAACACTATCAAATTTTTCTTTTAAATGGGTTTGACACTGAATCTCAATCACTTCCATCTGCAAGTGAGGGGGAACTTTATCAATATCGATAGTGAAAAGACCAGTAAATAAAGAAAAATTGTTTTCTTGGGACTTAAAATCCTGAAAACGCTTTTCAAATTCTGACAGAAGGCTTCCCATTTTCTCTGTGTACATTTTGTATGATATTGGGCCACTTGTACTTTCCTGATACGCCTTGCAAGTCGGAAAATGTGACAGATTATCCACCGCTAACTGGTTTTTCCACAGCATCATCTTACACTTGAAAGCTTTAACATGATCATGCATATCTGTTATAACTTGACGTGGTCCTTGCAATTTCGTATTTAAGTCCGACAAGTGTTTTGTGATGTCTACCATAAATGAAAGATCTTGTAAAAAAGGTACGTCGGATAATAAGCTGACATCTTGTTCTTTCACTTCCATGAAAAGGCGTATTTCTTCTTTGAGTTTCCAAAACCGATCGAGAACCATAGAACACGAAAGCCATCGCACTTCTGCATAATAAGGTGAACCAGTGTACTCACTTTCTAAATCACGTAAAAACGCAGAAAACTGTCGCTGATTATGAAGTTTATCATTTTTTTCACTGACTTTAAAACGCTTTCCAACTTGATCACATTTGAGCATAAAACTTCTTGGTGGATTATGCAATGAACATGATGAAAATCTGGTTTGTCACTGCCCGTTTATCTGACATTTGTTTGTAATATTTTAATGAAGCCATTATTTACTCCAGTCATTGAAGGAGCTCCGTCTGTTGCAACGGAATACAGTTTTGACAAATCTAAATTGTACTTTTGTAGAAGTCCATAAACAGCATTGAAAATATCCTCCCCAGTTGTTGTATCATGCAATGGTACTAATTCCAATAATTCTTCATAAACGTTGATATCTCTATCAACAGCACGAAGAAAAACAGCGAGTTGCGCCACACCACACACATCTGTACTTTCGTCACAGGCAATAGAAAATGCAATGAAAGAGTCTGATTTTGTTTTTATCTGTTCGCTTATATTGGCAGCCAACTCGGTAACTCTTTCAGCGACAGTATTCCGGGACAAGGATATATTTTGAAAAGCCTTCACGCTCCCGGGACTTACAATTTCCGCGGCCTTTACAAGGCACTCTTTTATAAATTCACCTTCAACAAATGGTTTTGAGTGCTTTGCGATCAACTCCGACAGTACGTAGCTCGCTTGAACGGCAGATTCATTTTCTTGCTTTGGACGTGTAAACATAAGCTGTTGATCTTTTAACCGTGATTTTAACTCTTTTAACTTTTCGTTTCTAATCATGCCTGTATACTTGTCAAACTTAGTTTTATGACTATCATAGTGACGTTTTATATTATATAATTTTGGGACACCGACTGTACTGTTACAAATCAAGCAAATAATTTTGTCTTTCACTTCACAGCAAAAAAACTCTAATTCCCACTTTTCTTGAAAGATACGATGCTAATCTCCAAGTTTCCTCTTACTTCCACTTGGTTTTGAAACAGACATGTTAAAAAACTTTATCCGAAATAAATAACAATAAGTACTGTTACGTGTTGTAACAATAAGTACGCAACTAAACTCGCAATTCTATCGCAACTGACTCATAACTGACTGAACAACTGAACTCAATCGAGCGGTATTGGCTTATATACGGATTGTGATTTCTCGACAGTTCTTTCCAGAATGTTCAGGTAGCGTCATCTGTGTTCTAGCGCGATAGAACTTTCCGGAACAAGCCAGGCTTTTAGGTTGAGCGCGCATCTTAGTTCATCATCACAGTACTTTATTTTCGGTTTTTAACAGGCTCGCGGGCCGCATTACATGGCTGTTTTCAAAATTGATTCGGGGCCGCAGGAAAATGCTCAGTGGGCCGCAATATTTTTCTATTGTACTAACAAGAGTGTTTGACTAATAAAGATAATCTGTAATGCAATTTTCAGTTACGAATATGGTGTTTGTCTTGAAGCATACCTATTTTTACGACAGCGGTACTTTTGACAAAAAGTTTCCATTTCCATAATCTACATTATCAGTATCAACTAACATTGTTGTAACAATCAAATTCCTCTCGGAGCGAATATTAAAACGTCATTTCTATGATGAGACATTTTAATTGTATACATAAAAACATTATTTGACATACAAAAACACAGACGCAAAAAACTGCATACAATAATTCAAAGGTGACACAAAATACACGAATGTAAAAATCACAATGATAGACCTGTCAAGGAATCTCAAACATTAGCTTGATCAACCTCGAAACCAACAATTAATTGCTGCTAGTTACAAATCGATTCATAGAACCTTTGTCCAGCATGCTTTGGAAACAAATAACAAAAGAGTATTGACAGACATATTCAAGTTTGAAAATCAACTGTTTTTTAAGGCAATATTCAATAATTGAGACATTAATTATCAAGTACCCAATTTGATTCTCTTTTCGAGGTTTTAATTAATACTTCATATATGGGTGAGTTGTTTCTGAAATAACGTACTAACAACCAAAACGCTTTCAAAATTGGGATATTCTTTGTCTGTGTTTTTTTGTCTGTCCCTTGGAGATATCGCAATGAAATTTGAATTTATTCTAATAATTCGAGAACAATTTTTGTCAGTTTTATTTTTTTCACGATCAGAAAATCTGGAAAAATTTTACGGCGCTTTTCCGTTTCTTTTCTCTCGTTTCTACTTCCCACGATAGAAGTTCGGCAATTGATTTAATCCATTCGATATCTCTTGAAGGTTTTACTTCGATTCTTCTTAAACAAGTGTATAGTTTTTGAAATAATCGGAAAATCCTTACAGGGATTTTCGTCGATCCACCGATTCACCGGTCTAGTGCATGGCATCACACGTTAAAAGGTAAGAGCTGCGTCTTCCTTAGCTCACACAAGTCTCTCGAAGACTTCTGAGGGTTGCGCGTAGGGGTGCAATCGGTTGGCGGAAATAATAATTTTAACAACAACAATAACAATTTTATAGGTGCCCAATTATAGTTGTAAACGCATTAAACTCGTTGTATTCATATTACTGGTGTCCAATTAAGTTTGAAGCGCATTGAAGCCGTTGTATTCATATTGTTGGTGTTCAATTATAGTTTTAAACGCATTAAAGTCGTTGTATTCATATTACAGGTGTCCAATTAAGTTTGAAGCGCATTAAAGCCGTTGTATTCATATTGCTGGTGTTCAATTATAGTTTTAAACGCATTAAAGTCGTTGTATTCATATTACTGGAGTCCAATTAAGTTTGAAGCGCATTAAAGCCGTTGTATTCATATTGCTGGTGTTCAATTATAGTTTTAAACGCATTAAAGTCGTTGTATTCATATTACTGGTGACCAATTAAGTTTAAAGCGCATTAAAGTCATTGTATTCATGTTGTTGGTGTTCAATTATAGCTTTAAACGCATTAAAGTCGTTGTATTCATATTACTGGTGTCCAATTAGGTTTTAAGCGCATTAAAGTCGTTGCATTCATATTATTGGTGTCCAATTATAGTTTTAAACGCATTAAAGTCGTTGTATTCATATTACTGGTGTCCAATTAGGTTTTAAGCGCATTAAAGTCGTTGAATTCATATTATTGGTGTCGAATTATAGTTTTAAACGCATTAAAGTCGTTGTATTCATATTACTGGTGTCCAATTAAGTTTTAAGCGCATTAAAGTCGTTGAATTCATATTACTGGTGTCCAATTAAGTTTTAAGCGCATTAAAGTCGTTGCATTCATATTATTGGTGTTCAATTATAGCTTTAAACGCATTAAAGTCGTTGTATTCATATTACTGGTGTCCAATTAGGTTTTAAGCGCAGTAAAGTCGTTGCATTCATATTATTGGTGTTCAATTATAGTTTCAAACGCATTAAAGTTGTATTCACATTACTGGTGTCCAATTATAGTTTTAAACACATTGAAGTTGTTGTATTCATATAAATGGTGCCTAATTATATGTAGTTTTAAACGCGTTGAAGTCGTTGAATTTATATTAATGGTGTCCAATTATACTTTTAAACCCATTAAAGTCGTTGTAGATATTCATATTATTGGTCGTAGTATTAAAAAAATCCCCACAACTTCTAGGCCCTTTAACTTCCGAGCTCCTCAAGTTCCGAGTTCTCACTTGTTGTATCAAAAAGCTTCTCTGTTCTGTTCAATCTTTGAAATGAGCGTACATTATTTCTGAAAGTTGGGAAATAACTTCAAATATTTCCACTTACAAAAGATTGTTTTTTCCGAGAAACACAATTCACAACAAGAGTGAATTATGACGTTGAACGTATTTGCACAGTTAGAGACAAAAGTCGGCGCTCGAAAAATATTCAATTTATATTAGCCTTTCCTGTATTTATACGACTTCCGAAACGTTCCACCGAAATAGAATCTTCAAAACACACGAACTCGGAACATGTGCAAGAATCGTTGACACTGAAATTTATCGATTTTACGCGTCGCCGCTGCAAAGCAATTGTTTAGATGTAAATGTAACTTTCTATAGTGTTAATAATGATCAATCAATTCAATCCAATCGTCAACGATTCCACTGAATTACCAATACTGATAACTTTCTGACATAATGCCAAAAAAAGCGCGACGGCATGCTTTCTCTTTTATACACACTAGACCAGTCAACAGTAGCTATTTGACATATTGAAAATGAAATAAAGCACGACTACAAAAAACCGTGAAATTTTGAATGGCATCTAGGTACCTTTGACGGGTGTTTTCAACAGTAAAACCACAAGAGCTTTTTTTTATCAACAACTACATTTCTTTTTAATGAAATAATTTTGGCATCAGTTATTCACGAGAAAAACTGAATTGAAAAATTGCGAGCAATTTTGTCTCAGATTCGTTTTTCGAGTAAAATTGAACAGAAATTGAAGTGACGGTCGCTTACTAGCATTTAAAATTAAAAATGGGAAAAAATAGCAAATCAATGAAACTTTCACAATAGTTCTATTTTTCGGCAGAGTTATCAACAAAATTATGAATAAATAATTTAATTACTCTGATGGCAAACTTGGAAATAGTCGCAAAATTGGGGAACGAAAGAGGATGATTTCTTTGTTTTCGTCATTTTGCATTTCTTGTGTACAAAATAACCAGACTTATTTATAATTTACCTTTTTTAACAATGTTGCAAACCTTGCACGAGAGAGCAACTTTTTATTGTTTCATTGATATACAGCTTTTGTGAAAGTTTTGCATTGTTTTGCTACTTTTTCCCAGTTTTGCTAAAGTAATTTTCCTAATAATAATAACATTGTTTATATAGAAGATAGTTAGCCAACCTTATGGGATTATAATTGGATCAAAATGGATGCGACATGTAGATGGCGATAGTGAGCTCGCATCCAAGTCATGTCGTAACTTCAGTGATTTGGCCTCCAAGTCATGTCGTAACTTGATTGAAACAATGGGACAGCAGTAAAATCAGGGTTTTTTGAAGAAACCTGCATTAAAATGACGTCAAATATTCATGTTTGTAACTAATCACGCTAGATGACACTCGCGTTTGCGTCCATCACCAATTACACAGGCATTGACTAACTATCTTACTTCTATATAAACAATGATAATAATAAATAAAGTGTGATTTTGAGGAACAGGCATTTTTATCTGTCAAAATTACTCACACAGGAGTTGATTTATCGTTGTGAAAAATCATAATTAAAATTGTCAGACACAACTGTTGGAGTTTGTTAATGAAATTATTAATTCCTGGAATATTTTTACAGTAAAAAAATACGTGAATCAAATCAGCAGTTTCATTATCGTTTAGGCACACATTTTAATAATGAAGATACTAAACTTTATTAAAAGCAAAAAAAACGGTCAGGTTGTTGTAAAAAAATATGTAGAAAAAAAAGGTCTGTCGTATGTTAGTTATTAACAAAATTTGTCAGGCCGATCTAATGGATAGAGACAGGTATTAACTTCATTTCTTTTTATTCAAAACGATGTTATGACAGATAGGTGTATTCGTTGTGAACGAAAACTGAATGCAGCTATGAAAAGTGGTAAGTATGGAAGGTGTTGATTAATAGATTCATTCTATAACTAGGTATACCGGCTGATACGGGAGACATGTCTATATAATTCATTTATTTGCTGAGTTATAGTTTTGAGTGAATGGAGTTTTAACAGTGCAGCTTAAGAGGAAGTTGTACTACACTATAAAACAGTGTATGCAAGGGTTTGGTAGTCCCTAACTTTTTTGGTTCATTTTTCACTTTGAGTGAATTAAAAAATTATTAAATATTGGTAAAGATGTTATTTGTGTTTCCTTTTTCTCACTTTTTCAAAATTTGATTCATTTTTTTCTGAAAAATATCGCAAAAGTCCATGTTTTTTGATAATTTTCCCATTTTTTTTTTAAAGAACCAAATCAAATTTCGAAAGAGTGAGAAAAAGGGAACACAGATTAGATCTTTACCGACACGTTCAAATTTTTTCATCCCCTAATAATGAAAAATAAACCTTGAAAGTTAGGGACAACGAAACCCTTGCATGGCAATATTTTGTATGCGGATAGTAGCGCCACAGTCTTTCAGTTTGTAAGGTACCACTTCCACTTAAGTAGGTCAGGTATACAGTGAGTCCAAGATAAGGTTGTCCATCATGGGGATATCTAAAACGGTAAAGGAAGGGTTAAACAGCAAATTAAAATAAAATAAGGAACTATTTAAAACAAATTAAGAATAAGGGCAAAAAAACATTGGTTTATAATACAGATGACTAAAATAAAATAAGAAATAAGGAGAAACCAATCAAATCGCAGTTTTCTTGACAATGACTTTTGTGCCTTGAGCAAGTTCTGATAATTTCACTTTTTCGTTTTTTCAATGGCTACAGTATTTAACCTTCAAATTGTTTAGTTAATTTCAATTGTTAAATTTCCTGAGGGATTAGTGTATACATATATTATCAGTAGAATGGATGATGATGGTATGTTGATAGAGCAGGTAGTGTTGGAAGATACAAAAACAAACGATTAAAATAAAGAAACTCAACCAGAAATAATATGTTCAGGTTTAAGGTTAGAAAATTGGGAATTTGGACAATTTTAGAAGAGAAAAAGAATAAAGTTGGTCATCTTTTGTTGTTATTCTTATTATTCATATTATCTTCTATAAAAGCTTTCACAGATATGTGCTTGTTTAATTTCCTTATTCTGCTTTATTTTGTTCATTATTTCATTTTATTTGCTGTTTGAACTCTCTCCAATAGATTGGGTAAATGTTAAAGAAGTTGCTCAACAGGAGGGTCTATATGGAAGTATGAATTATCCAAAACTATTTTTGATTTTCAAATTATTTTGAAAAAATTGAAATTTTCGATTTCTTATTTTATTTTTTCTGGTGATATCGTCAGAGCTGGAGTAAGATAAAAATACTTCTTCATAGAAACTTCTTATACTATTGTGATGATATCAGTTTTCCTGTACGAAGTTTCATTATCGAACAACCATCATCAATTTACTCGAAAACCGGGCCTGTTTCAACAAATACTTATTTTCAATGTATTTTTCATTCTAAATTCAATGATGTTTCACACTGTGTAGTTTCAATGTGTCAGATCATCTAGAAATTTAGAATAAATCTTCGAGTACGTGCCTGAATTGGGAAAAAAATAAAATAGATATCCTAGATCGGAAGAAAATTAAAAGTTTAGGTTGCAATGTTAACTTTTCGGGGAAAATCTCTTAAATATTTGTGACGATGGCTTGAAAGGACCCGAAACACGGATACATCATTGAATTCAGAAAGAAAAGTATTTCAACCTAGATCGGAAGAGAATCAAAAGTTTGGATTAACAAGTTACATTTTTGGTGAAAATCTCTTCAATATTCGTGATGATGACCGGAAAGGACCCGAAACGTATTGAAACCGACATGAGCGATACAACATTGAATTCAGAAAGGAAAATACTTCAAAAAAAATGTATCCTTCGAAAGAGGTTCGAAGAAAAATTATAAAAAGTTACTGTGAAGAAGTATTTTTTTATATATTCCAGCACTGTCGTTAACACCAGAAAAAAATTAAGTAACTGTATCTACCACCGTTTCAGATATCCCTGAGGTGGACAAATTTACCTGGAACAGGAATTATTGCCAGATATACAGGGCGAATCATGGAAAATCTACAGGGTGGACTGCTTTTTATAATTGAATGCCATGTTTATTACCACATTTTTTTGGATATTTTAGTGATCTCTATCCAACACTACAATATTATTGTAAAAAAATGCCATCCGTAGATGCCAACCGAAAAAAACACTAAAAGTCACGATTATAGAATTTGTGTAATATATCTGATCTATTCTTATGCCCTCAAATTATACAGGGAGGCTAAATATTATATTTCTATTAGCAGTTTTTTGAACTGAAAGTTGTGTGTTTTTCAAAAATAACCTTCTGTATATTTTTCGAGCGTATATTTCTTGTAAGATCATCCAAATGGCTATTTCCAGCCATTCTTACTGACTCCTTAAGAAAGGGAGGTATATTTATTTTTTAATAATTTAGATTAAATTTTATAAGATAAAGAAATGATAAATAAAAATGAATAAACTATATCACATGTTTGTAGTAGTAACTTACGATCATTGTTTATATAGAAGTAAGATAGTTAGTCAATGCCTGCGTAATTGTTGTTGGACGCAAACGCGAGTGTCATCTATCGTGATTAGTTACAAACATGAATATTTGACGTCATTTTAATGCAGGTTTTTTCAAAAAACCCTGATTTTAATGCTGTACCATTGTTTCAATCAAGTTACGACATGACTTGGAGGAAAGATCACTGAAGTTACGACATGACTTGGATGCGAGCTCACTATCGCCATCTACATGTCGCATCCATTTTGATCCAATTATAATCCCATAAGGTTGACTAACTATCTTCTATATAAACAATGTTACGATTCATGGTGTCAAAAGCTTTGCTGTAATCAAGATATAGAGAAATAGTAGTTTCCTCTTTATCAGACAAAAAGCCTTGTAAGAAACGTCCAGGAGTTCATTCGAAGATGCAGAACAGCAGAGCACTCACGAGATAGAGCTGACAGCGGGGAGCAGAACGGTTAGTTTTACTTGCATTTCGGTCGATGACCAGACCAGCAGAATAATAATAAGAAGAAATGGCCTCCAGATTTGTGCCCCATCGATAATTTTTAAAATAAAATCTAGAAAACACAACCAGCGTCTTCAGTTCGAATAGTCAACAACTAAATATAATTTAGGCATCAATTGTAATTTGTTACAGTTCCATCGACTTTCTCAAAAATATTTGAATATGCCTTTCTCGATCGCCTATCGCCCTTCTTAGAAAAACACGAAATTGTATCAGTTAATCAGCATGGATTTCAAAACGGTAAATCAACTTCAACGGCTATGTTCTCTCTTTATAATCAAATCATAGAATACATTGTCCGGTTGCCATTTTTTGTGACTTGAGCCGAGCATTCGACTGTGTTAATCATAACAAATTATTAGGAATTATAGAAAAGTATGGTTTAAGGGGAATCCCATTAAAATGGGTTCAGTCATTTGTCGAGGGAAGGAAACAATACGTTTCAATCCAGATGAAATCCACTGACAAGACATATAACAAAATGTCAAATTGCTCGAACGTTAACATGGGTGTTCCACAAGGATCTATTTTGGGGCCGGTATTACATATACATAAATCAGATTGATTCTGTCATAACTTTGATTCTGTCATAACTAGTTATCACCACTCAGCCTATGCAGATGATTTATCACTGGTGGTATCCGCCTCTGATACTGATTTACTTAAAGCCGAATTGATGACTGAAGTGTCAGAATTTTTCAATAGTCGTGATTTATTCTTCAATACGAAAAAAACCGATATGATGAGAATTCATAGTAGGCAGAATATAACTGAAAATTTAGATATTACAGTGAATCAATCAATCCTGACAAATACTCATGAAAGTGTTAGATTTCTGGGAGTCTTCCTCGATGAATTTCTCAACTGGAAGACACATTGTAACAAGTTAGCAAACAAACTGAATTCGTTGAATTTTCTTTTCCTCAATCTCAGAGATCTCCTTAATCAGGAGCAGTTACTGGCAATGTATTATGCACAGATTGATTCAAGACTTAGGTATGGGGTTTCTTTCTGGGGAAGCTCTTCCTCAGCATCGGACGTCTTTATCAGCCAGAAGCGTATAAGTACTGCGTACTCTGGGGCATGTATCATGAAGAGAATCATGTAAACCGTTGTTCAAAATGTACAGTATTTTACCTCTCCCTTGTTTATACATCCATGAAATATCCTTGTATATTTTCAATAACAAGTCATCATTTCACTTGAATGAAGACATTCATGGCTATAATACAAGAAAAAAGCAATCTTACCATATTCCATTCGCGAAAGTGAACACAGCATATAATGCTCCAAACTATATGGGACCTCGAATTTATAATAAATTACCAGAGCACATGAAGCACCACACGAATAATTCGTTATTTAAAAAGGACCTGAAAAACTATTTGTTGGATGAATGTTTTTATTCACTATCTGAATTTTTAATGTAAATATCAACTATTCTATATATATTATATATTTATGTGTGTGTTTATATTTGAACTTATGTATGTGTGTGTATGTATGTGTATATATGTGTGTATATATATGTATATATAGAAAGGGTAGTCGTTGCTGACTAGTTAAGAATAAAACCAGTTAATATTGGGGATTGCAGCAAAGTCAAAAGTGTACTCTTTTATAGAGTTTATTCCAAGCTTTCGTAAATTTTATTTACATATTTACATCTTCAGGGAACTACAAAGAATTATTATGTCAATTATACATTTTGATGTTATTAAAATTTTACTTACAACTATAGTGAGGTTAGTTGTCATGTTCTTAGTTCTTTGGATAGTGACATTACAGCTTATTTATATTCGTAAAGTCTTTTTTCCTTATTATTTACAATTTTAAGCTGTAATGTCACTATCCAAAGAACTAAGAACATGTCAACTAACCTCACTATAGTTGTAAGTAAAATTTTAATAACATCAAAATGTATAATTGACATAATAATTCTTTGTAGTTCCCTGAAGATGTAAATAAAATTTACGAAAGCTTGGAATAAACTCTATAAAAGAGTACACTTTTGACTTTGCTGCAATCCCCAATATTAACTGGTTTTATATGTATATATACAGGGCTATTCAAATTCGAGTCTATGCATGGGGATTTCGATAACGGTAAGAGATAGAGGGTTGGTTAAATGGGGGCAAAGTAGCGTATTTCAGAGGTTAATTATATGGATGAAAAAAATCTGACCTAGCTTCTTCAGTTCTGGAGTTATACAGAAAAAATCGAAAATTTCGAAATTCTTCTTTTGCCTATATCTTTTTATTTTACGAAGATTTTTTTTAAATTTTGCCACTTTGCCATAGCAACTTTTTGTAGCCTTTCCAAATATATGAATAAAAATTATATACAGGGTATCGTATAAATTGGGCCACCCTCAACTTTTAATTTTCAAATACGGACCTGTATTTTTTATTGCATTTTTTTGAATGCCAAGAGTCATGTTTCATATTGACGTAGTATTTTCATCTGAATTACAGAGTGTTTTGGAAATATTGAACTATTACCAGTAAAATTTCAACATTTTTTTATTCCATAACAACTCTAATTGAATAATATCAGAGAATGAGAGGTGAGTCAGACAAATTTGTTCTTTAAGAATAATCAATTTCAGAATTTTCAGATTATCTAGTCTCACTACTTGTTCGGAATAACAATAAAATAAAATCAACAATTCCAAGAGACATTTTTCTTTACCATAATGTAGCACTAGTAGAATAATTATTCATCCCCTTGTCGATTGACCTCAGTAGGTACGAAGAAGATCTGTTGTATGTAACTGTTTCTGCTGAGAACTCACAAACATAATCTGTCACAAACATAACATTGTATTTGATCATATACATAGCTTTTCATATTTTATAACTAATCACACAAGAACTTGTTTAATTATTATCAAGAATTGAAATAACAGCCATTATAAGTAA
Source organism: Chrysolina oricalcia (assembly GCA_944452925.2). NCBI lineage: Eukaryota > Metazoa > Arthropoda > Insecta > Coleoptera > Chrysomelidae > Chrysolina > Chrysolina oricalcia. Next base: position 5,457,620 of record OX101809.2, on the reverse strand, counting down.
TCATAATCAAAATAAATGTTCAAATTGACGACCTTCTCGTTCCAGACATTTACGGAGTCGTTTTTTTAAGTTATTATTTGCTCTGAAAATATCTCTTCGCCGTAGTGATGCGAAAGCGTTCATGATTTTAATTCTTAAATCTTCTATATTTTCAATTTCGTTTTGATATATTCTATTTTTTAGTGTACTCCATAAAAAAAAGTCAAGTACACTGAGATCAGGGGATCTTGCAGGCCATCTTATAGGCCCATTATTTGCTATCCATCTGTCTTGAAATGTTTCTTGTAAAAATTGATTAATGTCTCTTGTGCAGTGTGGACGAGCTCCATCGTGTTGAAACCACAACCGATTTAAATTAGCAATGGGAATATCATCGAGATATTCACTGAAAGTTTGTCTGAGGAAGTCTAGATAACGTTCGCCATTGAGCGTCCCGGCATAGATGTACGGATCTAGAACTCGATCCTTCAAAATTCCAGCCCATACATTTAGACCAAACCGCACTTGAGGTCTCACTTCTCTAAAATTATGTTCATTGGTTTGTGACCAAACATGCTCGTTGTTCCTGTTGAAAACACCACAATTTGTGAAACGAGTTTCATCCGACCAAATAATACTATTCAAAAAGTTTCTGTCATCGCCCAATTTTTGCAACATCCAATTACAAAAATTTTGCCGTCTTTCGGCGTCTCCTCGATACAATTTATGAACAATTTTAACTTTATAGCATTTGAATCTGTTTTTTCTTAAAGTACGCCATACTGCAGTTTGCGACATATTCAATTCCTCAGCAATTTGTACTGTTGATTTTGATTGATTTGTATTGATCTGAAATATGGAGATGAGCCTAATTAACATTTTTTCAGTATTACCTACTTACCGCTTGAAGTATGTTTTCCTGTAACTCAATAGGAGTTTTGTTTCCATATTTTCTCCTTGGTTTTGTGAAAGATCCATATTCGCGAAGGTTTCTGTCCAAAAGTCTGAAATATGTGGGATGCGGCTGATGTCAGGGTACAGATCTAAATAATTTTCAGCGGAAAGATGAATGTTTCTATTATTTCTGTAGAAAACGTTAACCATATCTCTTTTCTGCTCTGTGGGGAAACCCATTTTCAGTACTAACAGATTTTTCATCAAATACCAACGATAATTTCCAAGAAACTGTCAAAATATTGACAAGTGAGGTGAACTAAATATTTATTTTCCAAAGCATACTATGAGAACTCAAATGGTTTAATCATGATTGTTGTATATAGCAAGAGAATGCCCATGAATTTGCTGAAAAATATAGGTAGTTCGAAAAGTGAGTAACAATAAAATATTTCCAAATTGGTGTCTGAAGTATGAAGATTGCCATTCGAAGATTTTTTTCCAATGATTATATGCACATACACGTACTAGGAAGAATAAGTTTTCACATTTTCGCTCATTGATCATGGGTTGCGTGAACTGAAATGTGGATGAATTCTTGAAGAAGACAATCTTCGTCGAATAATGTTGATTTTCTTCCAAATCCTATGCATTCTATACCTTATTCTATGATATATTTTTTTTAATTACAGCTGGAATTAAAAAAAAAATTGAAATTTTACTGGTAATAGTTCAATATTTCCAAAACACTCTGTAATTCAGATGAAAATACTACGTCAATATGAAACATGACTCTTGGCATTCAAAAAAATGCAATAAAAAATACAGGTCCGTATTTGAAAATTAAAAGTTGAGGGTGGCCCAATTTATACGATACCCTGTATATAATTTTTATTCAGATATTTGGAAAGGCTACAAAAAGTTGCTATGGCAAAGTGGCAAAATTTAAAAAAAATCTTCGTAAAATAAAAAGATATAGGCAAAAGAAGAATTTCGAAATTTTCGATTTTTCCTTTATAACTCCAGAACTGAAGAAGCTAGGTCAGATTTTTTTCATCCATATAATTAACCTCTGAAATACGCTACTTTGCCCCCATTTAACCAACCCTCTATCTCTTACCGTTATCGAAATCCCCATGCATAGACTCGAATTTGAATAGCCCTGTATATATATATATATATATATATATATATATATATATATATGTGTTAGTTTGTAGTATTTGTGGGGTTGCAGTCAGGGTTGCGGGCTATTTCAACTGCAACCCCACAAATACTACAAACTAATATACAGCCAGTCACGAATTTTCACCTCTATATATATATATATATGTATATATATGTTTATATGTGTATATATATTTTTATCTGTTTTGTTTAATAGATCTAGATTTAGGTACTTACAATTCTCATACATGTAACTGTCGACGGGAAATAAAGATTTATTATTATTATTATTATTTCTGTAAAAGTAAGTGGGGCAAATTTTGGAAAAGAGAAATACAAGTGATTTAGATATCTTATACCATTGAAATATTTTAATAAAAAACGGACTGGTCCTAGAATTTTCCTAAAATGTTGACGGAATTCCTGACAATGGCTCGCTTCGTTTTCGTCCAACCACTCTGTATAAAGATATCAAATGAAACCAGACACATGCATATGCATCAAACTATTAAATTAGCTCTCTATTTTACGGACCAAATCGTATTCGATGCCTGGTCTATGTATTCTTGTTAATTGCTGGCCTTTTTGATTGGTGTGATATAAACCAGAATAAATTTGTCAAGAACGGAGCTTTTCAAAATTAAATTACCTTATAAAAAAATAGTTTTATCGCATACACGAATTACTCACCCGCCTTTCTCTATCTTGTTCCTTTTCATGGTCGTGATTGTCCATTTGTCAATTTTATTATCTCATGCTTTCGGGTATTTGGTTATCTGCAAAGAAATGAAATTATGTAGCACATTCGCCTGTTTTTTTTTATCACGAAATGTATGGAATCGCTGAGGTAACGGAAAGATATTGGTCAAGTTATGCGGTGAAATATACCGATATGCAGCGACCAAAAGACAGTGACGTGCTTCTGTATCTTTGCGATGAACGGAACAAGTGAGCGTTCAAGTCATCCCAATTTTTCTGAAATGGAGAAGGGAGGAAATTTTCAAAGTGCGTATTCATCTTATCTAAGGTCTTTATCTTAAGGTTTACCAAAAGATATGCAAACCTTCTATTCATTCTTCCAACTGAAAAAAATATTCATAAATACTTATTCAATACGCCTCATTGGGAAATTCTTAAACTGATTGACAACTCATAAAAATCGAAGTCAAAATCAAAGAGCCAATTCATGAATTACTTTTTGAATGTGTCTTTGATTAATGTGTTATTATTTATATTTTACCTACAGCGTGAATGTCGTTTATGTATGTGCGAGTATGTTTGTTATATGTGTCAAATTATTTGAGAGTTTTTATGTGTAATTACATTTCTAGATGACATTTGATATTTATTGCAGATGATTTCTGTATATACACCGTTCGGAAGTCGTACGTTGAATGTGTATCGGACCTAAAATGCATAATGTATTGCTTAAAGAATTGGCTCACACAACATGGTTTCACACTCTCCGCCGAAAAATCATGTATCACATTCCTCTCCAGACGTCGACTCTCTACTCCAAATATCAAAAGATTATGTGATATCGATCGATATGTGAAGCACGAGCATAAGTATCTGGGTATGGTTTTGGACAGAAAACTTACCTGGACTTCTCATATTAAGCATGTGCAAAAAAAATGTGAAAAAGGAATGAACATGTTAAGATGTGTAGCAAACACTAAGCAAGGTGCAGATCCAAAAATAGCACTAATGTTTTATAGGGCTTATATACGCTCTATCGTCGACTATGGATGTGTGTTGTATGGTTCTTCATCTTCCACAAATTTAACCTCTATAGATATAATTCAATATAGGGCAATTAGAATATGTATAGGAGCAATGAGATCTTCACCATGTCCTGCAATTCTAGCTGAGGCACAAGAACCACCTCTAAATATAAGAAGACAATTCTTGTCATGCAAGATGTTAGTAAAAAAATGAGGTTCTCAGCAGATGGGTTCACAGACAAAATCTGTAGTCTATCTGTAGAGAATTTAACTAACCATTATTGGAGAATAAAAAATATTCCACCTCTCGCAGAAGCCTTCATAGAGATGAAGTCTATCGGAAACTTTCTAACAACTGATAAGTTACCTCTCTATTATCTCAATTTACAAGAAATAGTTATCAGGCCCACTGTCATAATCCCCCAATATTCAGAAATTCCTAGTGTAAATAAGAACCTCATCATATCTCTGCTGAGAGACTATAATCGTAATATAGAAATTATTTACACTGATGGCTCCAAAACTGAGTTAGGTACTGGAGGTACAAAAAAATTTGGTTTTCAAAAAAATAAGTCAACACAGGACGCAATTGCGTATGTTACATCAAAAATCTATAAGTCACTAGACAATGGGAAAAAAACGATAGGTGTATTTCTAGATCTCGCTAAAGCGTTCGATACGGTAAGTCACAAGCAGCTCTTAGACGTATCAGAGGATTTGGGTTGTCGAGGAGTGGTAAAAAAGTTAATAGAAAACTACTTGAGTGACCGTAAACAGCAAGTAATAGTAAATGACTGCATCAGTGAGGAGAAAATTGTTGAATATGGTGTACCCCAAGGGACCGTTCTCGGTCCACTGTTATTTGTACTTTACATGAACGATCTCCTCTCTATAGATGTTAAGGGAGAAGTTGTTAGTTTCGCTGATGATACTGCCATCATTTTTGAGGCCGAAAATTGGGATACTCTCAAAGAAATAATAGAAAAAGACATGAAAACAATTAAAAACTGGTTTGATCACAAAGTCCTCACCATCAATTTTGATAAAACGTATTTCATCCCCTTCTCATGCTACAAGAACTCGAAACCCGAATATAATTCTCTAAAGATCGATGAACATCTGGAAGTAAAATGAACTGAAACGATCAAATATCTAGGCATAACAATCGATAAACATCTCAGATGGAACGCGCACATTTTAAAGCTATGTGGTACATTGAGAAGCATTTTGTATCGCTTCAAGTTCCTCAGAAAATTCTTCGATAACAACTATCTTAAAATGATGTATCATGCGCTAGTTGAATCCAGAACCTCATATGGTATAATAGGCTGGGGTAGTGCTTTAAAAGAGCATATCAAGAATTTAGAAGTGCTTCAAAGAACATTCCTGAAAATTATGCTCCACAAACCAAATCGATACTCTTCTGAATCTTTATATTCCGAATCGAAGGTGTTTGATTTTCGACAGCATTACTTTTTCAAAGTAACCTGCTTTGCATTCAAACATAAATCTTACCTTTCCAAACTCGACTATACATACCATACGAGAAGGAAATCAGAGCATTTTAGAACACCATTTGCCTCAAAGTCTATTGGCCAACGTTGTTATACTCATTTAGTTCCACGATTCTTCAACTTCCTTCCTCCGGAAATAAAAAGTATAACAATGTATAATAACTTTGTGAAAAATCTCAAAAAATACTTACTTGACATAAAGAGGCTGGAAATTCATAGTTTGATAGAATGTAATAAATAAAATAAAAAAGAAAAACAAAAAAAGGTTATTTAGGTATTTAGTATTTAGGCATTTATCACATAGAACTTTTAAAATTTTGTAATGAAAAATGCACGATATCGTCACCACAGACAGTCTATGACTTTGTGGGCACCGATTGTTTGCATGAAAAAAAAACCTAGATTCAATATTGATATCATTTACTTTTAAGATTCATGATGTACCAAATTCTTACTTTTTATATGTTTATATGTTTAATATGTATTCGTAAATTTATGTTGTAATATGTGTTACATTTTTTTTGTTATATTTTTTAACTTATGCAAATAAAAAAATAAATATTATGTGCGTTTTACGTTTCATCCACCAAAGTGGCTTACAAATTCCGAATTGCTAATGAGGCATCTCTTTATACAGCTGAGGTTTGCGCGATAGAAAGAGCATTACTTTGGATAATAAGCAACAGGGTGAGCGAATCAATTATCTTGTCAGATTCTAAAACGGCACTAGAATCTATCAGTCATCCAATTATAAAGAAATATGATAATGTATGTCTCTGCAACATCAGAAGACACATACATACTATAATTTCTTCTTCAGGTAGAGTTAGATTCGTTTGGGTGAAAGGTCATGCAGGAATAATGGGCAATGAGATGGACGATCGCGCAGCTAAAGAAGCTACTCAGCTAGATGAAAAGGAAAATATATATTGACTTGATATCCCACTTAAAAAAAATTCAAAAAGATAAATGGCAAGATATTTGGCATAACTGTACTATCAAATCTAATAATCCTTATACCTGGATCCACCCCATGCTTCCCAAGACAATTCCACATATTGAATTATATACCGTACCTAGATTTTATGCCGTCACGATAACGCGACTCAAAATCAACCACGGAAGTTTTCCCGCACATTTATTTAGAATAGGCGCACGCAACACCAACTTATGTACATGTTGCATAAGATGTCCGGAGGACTGCTCATTGCTAATATCCTATACAATAGGAAAAGTTGGATCGAAAATCCATCAGAAAACAACTACTTTCCTGGCTAATGCCACGACGAACATTGAATTACATCTGATGAAATTTCCGTGCAGAGTTCCTACAAGGTTATCTCTGCAATTGCTTGGTTGCATGGGAATGTTCATCGAAACATTCGGACCACCTATATATCGATTTCGGAGTGTTGCTCCTCATCAGTATAGGGTAGGTCTAGCAGTCAATAACTAATGACTGCAATGAATGAATCGACGACCATTCCCATTTAAAGACCGAAACTGAGATCGCGCCCGCACAGTGGATTAACTCCAAACTGCGAGCGCCATCCCAGCGCCGGAAGTCCAACCAAACAGTATCCGTGCTCCACGATCGTCAAGACCGTATATGAAACGGAAAAGAAATCTGTAGTTCACAATGAGCTTATGACAAAATGCATAAGATGTCCGGAGGACTGCTCATTGCTAATATCCTATACAATAGGAAAAGTTGGATCGAAAATCCATCAGAAAACAACTACTTTCCTGGCTAATGCCACGACGAACATTGAATTACATCTGATGAAATTTCCGTGCAGAGTTCCTACAAGGTTATCTCTGCAATTGCTTGGTTGGAAAATTCTGGAGCATTCAGAGAAGTCAACGTCGGATATAAAAAGAACTACGCAGCGGACAGTCGGACAGTCAGTGAAGTGAAAGTCGAATATAAATAGTAGAGTGATTGTTATGTAAATTAGAGTATTGTATCATTGTATTTCGTAAAATAAATTATTTTAGTCAGTTAATTAGAGTATAAATCTACTACAATAAGTTGATATGTGATGCACTGATTGAGTTTGTGACAAAAAGTAAAATAATTATATGATTGATTACTCATATCCAATACTCTGTGGCAAAAGGATAACTCCAATGCCATTTTCCTACAAACACACACACATTTGATATTTATTTTATAGAAATGAAATTTTACCACACACAGGGAAACTCTCCTCCTGTGGTAAATCTAATTCATTCCTAATTTTTTAAACCACGCACAAGGAAATTCTCCTTCTGTGGTATTTCAAATTTATTCGTGTGTTTATTTATCAATCAATAATACTCTGTAATTAATTTGTGTGCTGCTGAATTTATTATTATTATTATCTGTTCAACTTGAGTTTTGTCTGGTGCATAATATTTCCCAATGATATCAATTTATTTATTTAATTACTTAGGTTACCCAACAGGACGAGCCCAATACAGAATATCACACAATTACAATGAAAAGTTACAATTGTATAATCATTGTAGCAAAAGCTTAATCGTTTATAGATCTAAAAAAAATTAATACTCGACTAGGTAGGCATGATGCAAGCTGTTAAGAGCTTTTTCAGGTTCTTTTTGAAACAGTTCACACTGACTATAAAAATGTCCAAGTCATCAGATAACATGGTGTTAAATGTAATCGTACATCTACTCATTGGAGAATTACAAAAATAATTTGTGAAAACTGAAGAGTAAAAAAATAGTTGCCTATGACGAATGTTATATGAGCTTAGTGATAACAGGGTTGAACATTCATTGGAATCAATGCGAGATGATTAAATATTTTCTATATGAAATATGTATCATTGAAGTCGAAGATAGGCTCTCGAACTTGTAGAAAATTTGGATACTTTCAAAGGAAAGTAGTTCCTATATCTGAAGAATCTATAATAACATTATTTATTTTCTTCTGCACAAACTCCAATCTCTTTATGTAATTTTGACATAAGAGAGGCACAAACAAATCGATTTGGGTAAGTTTATGTGTGTCGATTTGGACTACAACATATGATGAACAAACTGTGTCTTGTGGAGTGGTCTCAACTCAAGGAGATCGCTTCTAACATAACAATCTTTTATTCTCTCCATTGCTCTTGGGAGGAGGTGAGACTGATGGAGAGGCAAGACTTTGTTTGGTTAGTCCATTGGGCATCACCCAGTCTTTGGTATGAACGCCACCACAGCCTCTCTCCAAGCTTGCGCTAACCGTGGATGAAGCTATAGAGGTGCGGTAAGTGTACCTGACAAAATAAAACACACTGTCTACTACTGATCAACCACCCAAGCCACAATAACTAGTTGAAAGAAATTTAGATGAGTGGTCAAAATTTTGTAAATCTGCCGTGGTTAATTCAAAAGATATTGAATTTCTTTGACAACGTTGCATTTTGAGATAAAGCTGAATATCTTAAAAACGGTGAGAGTTAGGTATAGGAATACTCATCAAAGTCAGATTATTTTCTCAAGAATTGAAAAAATACAAGAAAATACACGGTGTTTCATTTAAAAATATAACTAATGAACATTTTCACGCTCTTTTCAAAATCCCTGTAAGTATACGTATCATTATGTTGAAAATGTAGTTCAAATCGTCATACCTAAATATACTTACCCAAGCCGATTTTTTCAAAAAACATTTCATTTGGCAACAAGGGTCTCCGTGGCATTCACCTTTACTAACCCTGTATATAGTAAAATCAGTTGTGACGAAATGAAAATAGAAAGATGACTAGAAAAATGAGTCGACCATGGGTATTTCGGAAACGGTATTAGATACAGAAAGGACAAAAAAAAATAAATGGATTTTGAAATTATTTTGGAAAATATGAACTTTTCGATTTCTTTTTTTTTTCAGTGTTATCGTCATACTTGCAACAAAATACGGAATACTTCTTGTAACTTTGTATAGGCTTTCTCGTGATGATATCAGTTTAACTATCAGACGTTTCTTCAACGATCAACCATCATCCGTTTTTTCTTAAATGCAGCTCTGTTTTAATAAATACAGTTCTTGAAGTATTTTTAATTTTAAAATCAATGATATATCACATATATGACTGTTTTATTCCGTTTCAGGTCTTATAGGATTTTTAAAGAGATTTTCGACTACGGGAGACAATTGCAAAAAAAATTAAACTGGGTATTCTATACCTGAAGAAAATGAAAAATTTGGGTTGACTAGTTCTAACCATTGGTGAAAATCTCTTCAAAATTGGTGATGCTGACCAAAAGGAATCTGAAACGTAATAGACCGGGGGATAGTGACAGATTTTGAGACACGATTTTACTCAGTATGCCTTTTGGAGGGCAGTACTGTCCGTATATCCTCGTGATAATTATGCATGAAACAAAGAGTCGTCGTAGGTTCTTCATATTGAAAAATAATAATAATATTTTCGAAAAATTATGTGTTTCGGTACGATTCCTATCAGGTTGCCATGTGTTTTGTAACAAAGTAATAGATGTAAAATACTCGAAAAACCATTGGCATACCATCAGGATGGGCGGAGAATTCCTTTTTCCAAATACAATTTCACGTGACCATACCAGCCATTCGGACCCAACCTAACGGCCTGCCAATCGTTTTTCGAGTATTTTAGTATTATTATTTCATCACGAAACACAAGGCAGTCTGATTGAAATCGAACCCGAATAATAATAATAATAAAAATTATTATTATTATATTTTAATATGAAGAACCTATGACGACTCTTTGATTCATGCATTATTATCATGAGGATGTACGGACAATACTGTCGTACAAAAGGCATACTGAGTTAAATCGTGTCCCAAAATCTGACACTATCCCCCGGTCTATAATGAAACCGTCATAAGTAATACAGCATTGAATTTAGAATAACACACTTTTGAAAAACTGTTTTTACCGAAATTAGTCCATTTAAGTAAAAAAAATAAGTTGATGACGGTTGCTCTAAATATGAACGTTTCTTCTTAAAATCATCCAATGATCAATCAGCCTAATTGTTTTGTCAGACATTCAGCTGCCCGCTAACGAAGTAGCCTAATGCAAGATAACGTAGACGGGGGCTTACCTATCAACGTGCGATCTCAAGCTTTGAGCACCAATAAACACGATTTCTCGGCTTTTCATGAACCATCTCGAACAGATCATTCATTATACTGATGCTCAACTCATTCATTTCAGCCTAAAGTAGCAGCTCATTAATGATAAGCATTCCTTTGTCTGAAGATAATTCGACAATGAACTCGCCATAAATAAACAAATTGTTATTGATAACGATTATGAAGTGTTTAAGAGATTTTGTCCAATAAACTAAAATTGTTTCCTTCCTTGCGTAACTGTAAAAAACGAACAAGCGATTCTAAGTTTTTATCTTTCGTTTTCCACGACAAAGAAAATCCTGTAACGTTCAGAGAACAGTGTGAATTGCTGAAGACTGATCTCGTCGGTAAACCTCTATGGAATGACTGATATATTTCAGAAAAGGATCTGCCACTTTCGTGCCGCGTTCCAGGAAAATAAGAGAGTTTGTAAGCGAGCCAACGCAGACGAAACGAATTACTCTTTTCTGAAGTACAAGCATCAATGTTTTAGGATCTGTACTCCATTTATAGGACTAGGCACTATGATACTACGACATGTCGGATGTATGCCTCATAAATCATAATAGCTGATGGAATGTGAAATTGCTTGTGGTGATCAAAACTTCAAGGTTCTGAGAGTCACTTTTGGCAATAATGGTCCTCAGGTTTACATGAGAAAATGACTTATAATAATTCCCAGCATCAAAATAGATAACTCTTTTGTATAGTGATTTCTTCTCAAAGAATCCATCTATTATTGCGACTCCAAAGGCACTGTTATGAGTTTGCAGTGACCAGTAAGAAAACCTACTAGGCTGCGGATACACGAGACACTTTTATCTGGTTTAGTCTAGCATTCTTGTGTGCAGTGTTTACACATTCAAATAAGTTGCTGGTCTAGTAGAGGTGTCTGGGTCAGGCTAGACCAGTTGTAGATACTCCAGTAGACTTTTCTAGCAAATATTTGCGTTGTGTACACGCTAGGGTCACACACCGATAGTACAGCAGTGTTTACACAGGGAATGGTTGGTTGGTTAGAGCGTTGTCAAGACATTTCCCGTAGACCTAGTGTCGGAGTCAAGCAAGAATCTACTTTACAGGCTAGAGCAGTGTCCGCACGGTCTCGCAAGATCACGTGCTGGTGTCAGCAACACTGCTCTTCTTGATGTATACAAGATGAGACTTTGATCTATAGACCCACTCTTAACACCAAAAATGTATCCGCAGCTTAACTCTGAGTTCCAGTAGTTTTTCAGGTAGTTTCCTTATAAATGCGATATATGCTTTAGAATGGACTAGTTCTGGTGGACTGCACCAATATTAGAGACTTTTATTGTTTACCCAAGTTGTTGTTAGTCTTGGCAATGCTACGTGCTAGCCGATTACGGGTTCTGGCCCAGTGAACGTTGTTTCAGCCCCAACTCGTGTCAGGGCGTCCTCTTTGACAGTATGAGCTTGTTTCCAGACTAGGGTAACGCTGTTGCGTTGCGGTAGTATGGTGTTTAAGGGGCCTAAAGTTCCATATACTGTCCTAAATTTGAGTCAGTTGGATTTAAGCGCTTTCAGTACTGCCTATTGTTTCTGTCAGGATTTGTAATTTATTACTAGGACCAGATCGTCAGCATATGCTTGTAGATCAACCTGCCAAAGCGAGAATATGGTCAGCAAGGCATCCAACAGCAGTAACCAAATCAGAACTTGTCTTTCCCTTCAAACTATCTTTCCACCAGAATAAAGATCCAGGGTGACCGGTGGATCAGCGGTCTAAGGCAAGGGCCGTTGAAACTTCTGTGTTGTGTGTTGTGAGTAGCCTTGATGCCAATCCTGAAGTCTAGTGCTAGCTTGGAGTACGCACCGACCACCCGGGGTGGTGCTCTAGGTTTTCCGGGTTTTACTACAGCTGAGAAGGGATTACGCCAATAAAAATCATTGAGGCGCCCCAGAGCTCCACGGCAAATAATAATAATAGCCGTCCTCTACCCGCACAGGCTATGCCTTTGGGTGCTCTCTAGTCGTATGATAGTCACATACAGCCATTATTCTTGTTTTGGTGCCATGCGTCATGTTCTGTCAGATAATCTGTGACATGACCATAATTATATTTCATTTCATTTATTATAGGCTAGCCTTTCGGATAGCCTTTCGGATAGTCCTTACCAGATGTGATAGTCACAGTTCGACAGGAAATTTCCTGACCCTGTATTTTTTACACCGGTTCTTGGATATTGCCCCCAAGTAGCATAGAAGGCTCTACGTTGATCTTGCCGTGTGAGCTTGGCAGGAAAATGAATAGTACTTCCTATCCCAAGGGGCCAGGTAGCTGAGTGGTTAAAGCGACATTGTTTCAATCACTTTGGCTGCCAGTCGGCGATGGTTCAAACCAAGGCGGCTGCAGAAATTTTTCTGATGGCCCAAGTGCTAGGAATCGCACGTAAAAAGGTAAGACCTCGTTAATCCTTGGCTCGCACAAGTTTCGACTTCTGAGGGCTGCCGTTCGTAAGGGGGCGACAGCTGGTTAACGGAAAAAACAATTTTAACAATTTTTTTTTTATTCCTGATCATTTACAAATAATATACGAACAAGAGAAAATGACACTGTTTCTAGGAACTTTAGGGAAGCCCATTGGAATAGAAAGAAAAGTCACATCTTACAGTTAACTTCAAATTGTAGGAGTTAACTTTATTGGGAGGAAGGGGTATCCGTTAAAGTTAACTTTGTAGAAAATGGTCGTTTTCGACAGTTGTTCTGTCAATAGTTTAGTATATAATCTTGATATTATTGTTTTTTTTTAACGATAAGAAAATGCTGAGAATATTGTTGACGGGTCTCGGCGACACTTAGATGAGATATCGGTTGGATCAATTCACCTTGTGGAAAGAGACCGAATTTAGAAACCAAATTCGATTATCAAGAAAGTCTACACGCTTCAAATTCACAAATACCATCAACTAATAGATCAGTATTTCTAGTGCCTATTTTGATTACTGTAGCATGATAAGTATTTCACATTTAGAAATCATCATCTATTGCCGTTAATTACGCTCACATTTTATGCAACAGATTCATTCTTGGTAGTTGAAGGAGACGGAGATTTTGGGGGTATTCATAAGTATCTACTGGTAGCAGTATTGTTAGAAAGGCCACAACGTCACAAGGGAAATTGCGAAAAATGCTAGGTTACCTTTTTGCCTTCTTCTTCTTTTTATTTCAGAAATGGATTTCAAAGCTGAAGTTAACTTGACTGTTAAAATTAAAGTTAACTTCAAAATATGTTTATAATACCGGCCCTAAGTAATACAAGTATAATTAATTTGCACTATTCGTGAGAGAAGATCTGAACTTTCTTACATTGCATGTACCTTCTAGAATGTCGATTCTATCATGTCTAATGGTGGATGTATGCAGCAGTCATAAGTCATAAGGAAGAATATTCGTCAGTGATTGGTCGGAATGAACGGACCAACCAATCATTGACGAATATTCTTCCTTATGACTTAAAACTTATGACTTATGACTGCTGCATAAATTCATCATAACAGTTTAGATAAAAATATGGGTGTAATTTTATTATTATTATTTGAATAGATGAGTCGGCACAAGAGACTTAGGAAACTTAGCAACGAATTTACTGCCGTTATCGCATTGTGTAAAGCATGAACACTTCCTGGAAGATCAGGCTTGCTTTGTTCCAAAAACTCCAGATGTTCCTTTCTTGACGGTGGTATTACTTGGGAAAAGAATGTTTGCTTTGAATTTAGGTAGACTTATTTCGAAACAATCTTATCTCGTGGTGAAAGCTATAACAATATTTAATTTATGCAATTGCATTTACCTTCATTATCTTGTTTGCGAGTTTTAAGTTTTTTTATCATAAAAATAGGCGAGAAAGTGAAAGTTTTCGTAGAAAATGCGAATATAAACGGTCGTTTTAACAATTTTGGCGACATTTCAATCAATTTATGGGTTATAGCCTCAATAAACTTCGACAAGTTACGATAAAAATCAACTATTATGCATACTGTTCCTCCGTGTTGAAACTAAAGTGAAATTGTGGTCATAATATTCAGCGGACACGTTTGGGTTTAACGAAAGCCATAACAAACCGACATTTTCTAGAACTATGACGAATTATTCAAAATATCAATATTTGGTTTTTGAGAACACCTTGAAATTGACCTAATGTTTGATTATGGGGACAAAATATAGATTAAATATAATTTCTTCGCATATTCAACTTCACATGAAACTGTAACGAAGAGATTTATTGGAAAAAAAGGAGTTGTTTAATTATGCCTCAATGAATAATTTGTCTAGTCAACATGTACCATTTTATTTTTATTTTGTATAGTCACCGAAAATTATGATCATGGTGTCAGTCGATTCGTAATCTCATGTAAAAAGTTTAAAAATAGGTCCCAAAAGGGGCCGAAAAAAATTGCAAAAGTTATAACAATTAAGAAAAAAAAAAGTGGGGCTTTGGTTTTTTTTTCAATATCTCGAAAAATATTAAATATTTTCGAAATGTTAAAAAAGATCTGAAAAGATCAGCAAATTTGCTGAAAAAAAGTTCCTAGTCTCGAAACTGTACCTCCAATATTTATAATTTTTTCAATAGAGCCAAATACGGGTAGTCTGGCTTCCGTGCGCTTTGCGTCACTCTGACACAAAAATTTTTTTTTGAAATATTAAATATGAATCTTATGGAAAACCGGTTTCGGTGAAAATCGCTGAAATTTCAATATGATGTAGCCCATGCCATCCTGAACAAAAGGTACCATTGTGCTAACTCTCTGAATGCCGGCGTTTGGATTCTTCAGGGGGTCAAGTTTGATAATTTGGCGATTTTTCAAAAAATCCGGAATTTTAATTTTTATCGTATCGATCTGAATTTTCATATGTGCATCAAAAAGTGCAAATGACAAAAGATTCTAGAACCAAAACTGGTGGGTATACAGAGGGTTAAACTTTGTTTTTGATAATTTTTATCGAACTTTTTTCGAGAAAATATTCGTTTTCCTGCAGATCCATATGCAATTGATGTTACTTACAGTACATGAGAGGACGATCATATTTTGAATTTGAACCAACCATCCAACTTTAAGTATTTGAAAGATACGGGGCGATCAAAAATATATTTTCAATTTCGGAAAAATGTATCCATTTGTATAGTCAGCTTCCACTAATATATTTAGCTGATTTTTTGAAACTATGTAGCTAATATATATATATATATATATATATATATATATATATATATATAAAAATATGAATAGAAAAGTTATTGGGTATAGCCCTCAAATTGTTGTGCAACCGTAGACACGTGTCTCGAGCTTAAGCTCTCATCAGTACGGTAAAATCAAGTGCGAAGATGTACAACACTTGGATGTGAAAATAGAAACAAAGGAAGTCAACAACAGGAAGCCAACCACACATTTGTGGCGACGTTAGTTGATGCCTTGAAAGCTCAAGGTCTTCTAACCGAAGCCACAAATGTGTGGTTGGCTTCCTGTTGTTGACTTCCTTTGTTTCTATTTTCACATCCAAGTGTTGTACATCTTCGCACTTGATTTTACTGCATGAGAGCTTAAGCTCGAAACACGTGTCTACGGCTGCACAACAATTTGAGGGCTATACCCAATAACTTTTCTATTCATATTTTTATATATTGCCCCTCGATAAATCCATCCTGATATATATATATATATATATATATATATATATATATATATATATATATATATAAGGATGGATTTAGCGAGGGGCAATATATGAAAATATAAGTAGAAAAGTTATTGGATATAACCCTCAAAATGTTCTGTAACCGTAGACACGTGTTTCGAGCTTAAGCTCTCATCAGTACGGTAAAATCAAGTGCGAAGATGTACAACACTTGGATGTAAAAATAGAAACAAAGGAAGTCAACAACAGGAAGCCAACCACACATTTGTGGCTTCGGTGTAAGCACAAGGTCTTCTAACCGAAGCCACAAATGTGTGGTTGGCTTCCTGTTGTTGACTTCCTTTGTTTCTATTTTTACATCCAAGTGTTGTACATCTTCGCACTTGATTTTACCGTACTGATGAGAGCTTAAGCTCGAAACACGTGTCTACGGTTACAGAACATTTTGAGAGTTATACCCAATGACTTTTCTACTTATATTTTCATATATATATATATATATATATATATATATATATATATATATATATATATATATATATATATATATATATATATATATATATATATATATATATATATTGTTATGATTTGTAAAAGTATTGTGGTATAATATATTTTTTTTTATAGAAAAATTATAGTATTGAAAAAATATTCCCTGGCTATTTATACCTTCCTTTGTTACCTTTTATTTCTTTTCAGCTCAGTCGGTATATTGTTCCTGGAGCAGAAACATCTCTCTCTCATAAGCGGGTTCCAATGGGCAATGAAATTACCGATTTTTAAAATTGGGCAATGAAATTACCAATTTGTAAAATTGGGCAATGAAATTACCAATTTATGAAATTGAACAATAAAAATATTTTTTTTTTTATAGAATAACTTTAATGTGAAGTTAAAACCAATAAATCATAACTGATTTTTCAAAACATGAAAATATTTCAAAACTTCTTATTATTATCCTAACCTGGGAGATAACTACCTTAAAATATAAATTTGTTATCACAATATAACAGTTCCTCAAAATTTCAAATGATAATATTCCCACAATTCTAAATTAACAAGTCTACTGCATTGCGCAAATAAACGCTCCTGTGTAATAACGAATCGAACCAAAGAAACGCACTCAGTTCTATGATTACAGGTCACAGAACGTAAACACGGATGACAGGGGATAATGTTCTGACGTAAATAATTGTCTATGGCGATAGAATGTAAAAACTAACCACAATGAAGGGATCATGCAACAAAATAAAGTTCTGGAGGGTATTTGGTATTTGCGATCAGTGCTTGCCTGCTTGGAAAATATTGTTTGTGCACAACACACACAGTGAAAGTTAATAAAAAAACGGGTACTACCTTATGTGGTGGGTAGACGGAACTCAGCTTCCTTTGCTTCTCAAATCGGCTACCTTATTTACCTTGATGTAAGTGTATTGTTAAGAACTCATCTGGTTTGGCTTCTCAAATCAGCTACCGAATCTATTTTCATGTAGGTGAATGGCAATCTATCAATCTTGAAAATATTTTCTTGTACAATATTTACTCTGCAACCTTTGTTTTTAACTCAGTATTTGCTTATTCCATTTTAATATGTTTTTTGAAAAGAAACTGATTTTCTTTCATCAAAATTTCAAAAAAACATTTTACTCTTCAAATCAAAAAAAATCTCCTCTCTTTCGTTCTCCTCCAATTTTCTATTCACACTTCCTTCCAATCTTTCCATACTTTCCTTCATTCCAACCATGCTATTCTCCATACTTTCCTTCATACTATCAATATTTTTATTCATGCTGACCATATTGCTTGACATAACTTCCATCAGCATATTAATCTGCTGTTCAATATTTGTCTGAGAAGGTTCTGCTGATGTTTGCTGAATTTCTGTTCTTCCTTGCCCTCCACTGGTGTCTCCACCATCTCCATGATTTTCAGTATTCCATTGTTCTTGAGATCCTGCCACACCTACTCTTTGGATTACTTTTCCATCTCTCAAATCCATTGTTGTATTTTTTATTATTATTGTTTTTTATTCAAATCAAACTTTCAAACTGACCAAACTTTCTTAAAGCTGAAATCTCACATACACACCATATTTTTCAAAATTTCTGAATTTCAATGTCAAAATTGTCAAAATGTCAAATTTAAAACTGTTCAAATTTAATACCTTTAATTTCAAAAATTTCCCAAATTTCCAAAATTACTTTCTTAAGCTGCCCTTTCAAAATTCGCCCCACGTTGGGCGCCATTTGTTATGATTTGTAAAAGTATTGTGGTATAATATATTTTTTTTTTATAGAAAAATTATAGTATTGAAAAAATATTCCCTGGCTATTTATACCTTCCTGTGTTACCTTTTATTTCTTTTCAGCTCAGTCGGTATATTGTTCCTGGAGCAGAAACATCTCTCTCTCATAAGCGGGTTCCAATGGGCAATGAAATTACCGATTTTTACAAATATACAATGTGTCAACGTCTGTGCTCATTAATCTGAATCTTAATAAAGTTGCGGCGATGGCCCAAAAAATATAGAGAAGGGATGTTTCGGAAAAATTTTGGAATAATTTCTAAAATCATCCATGAATTTTTTTTATTTGACATAATAAGTCATTCTTGATGAAAAAGTTCCACAGTGCCTACCTCGCGAATGCCTCGGTTTGAAGTATAGTATTTCATCGATTTCTCGAATAATCAGTAATTCCTTTGTAACGGAAAATAATATTGTTTCCTAGACAAACTTCGAAACATTACAATGACAAACTATCTGAAATGAGAATTCATGAATGAAACAATATTATTTTCCGTTACAAAGGGATTATTGATTATTGGAGAAATCGATGAAATACTTTACTTCCAACCCCTGTATAATTCAAACCGTGACATTCGCGAGGTAGGCACTGTAGAACTTTTTGCAGAGATACTTATTACCGAATACCAAAATTTTTCCCTCAAGAGAATAGTGAAATTGGTTATTAAGAACGGGCACCAGTAATAGTGTGATAAAAGGGGTAAGTACATTCTTACTTTTGTAATAGTAATAATGAATACTATAGGAGACAAAAAAATGCACCAAGTATTTTTAAGAGATTCTTATTACCGAATACCAAATTTAGCTGTTGCTTTTTATTCGAGTAATAAGTTCTCAAAATTTTCAAACTGTAATAGTTGGCAGAGTTTCAATTGTAACTTTTCCATAACAACCGCAAATCTTTCCGAAACAACCCATGAAATTCAATGAATGTACTACCAAGAATTATTAAGCGGTTTCCATGTTTGATAAATCATTATTTCCATTATATCACTGTCGTTAGTCACGAATGAACGTAAACATTTATTAATATCGTCTCATATTCACCACATTTCAGATTATTGCTGTAATTCCAGCTAATCGACTATTAAGATTTCTCGAGTTGAAATCGTGTTCAATTTAGTAATAAAGACTGATATAAATCATTCAGGTAAGTATTTGTTCTATGCGTTTTCGGAAACCCAAAGGCATTCATCGAAAATTAAATATCCAAAAATGGGTCAATTGGTAAAAGTTTTCGATTTAATCTTAGGCTTTCTATTACCACGCAAGTGGTGGTGGTTGATAATTAGTAAATTTAATAATTTCAACTACCTACTTCCAATTACTAAGAATAGAATAAAACAGTTTTATCTGTTTTCCACAGATAATCTTGTAATTTACGACTAGTTTCCGTTATTACAGCATCTTCATAACCGAAACTAGTCTGAAATTAT
This sequence comes from Chrysolina oricalcia, assembly GCA_944452925.2. Lineage (NCBI taxonomy): Eukaryota > Metazoa > Arthropoda > Insecta > Coleoptera > Chrysomelidae > Chrysolina > Chrysolina oricalcia. The sequence goes on along the minus strand of OX101809.2, from coordinate 5,437,826 downwards.
AAGATTATCCGAGGAAAATAGACAAAAGTGTTTTACTCTATTCTTATAATCATTATAATGAAGATATAGCCATAGTTGCTGTGATCATTGGTTTTCTACATCCTGATAGTGAAGTTACACGACGCTGGTTTCCCAACTCAAGGTTACGCTGATGACCTGGTCGTCACCATCAGGGACATATATGAGGGAGTAATTCTAACCGCATGCAAGTAGCCTCAAACGGTAAAAGTACACCCGAAAAAAAAAAACAAAAAAAAGGGAAAAACCCGGAAATAAACACCCCTAAACAAAAAACATTAAAAAAATGGAGCAATACCGACCTAAGTTATCAATTTCCATGCATTCAAATGTCTACGTAAGTAAGGTTAGTTCGTTTTGGTTAGATCATACTAAAAAATTGCTCCTCACAAAACGTATTTTCACAAGGAAAAATGGTGCAAAACCTACCTACTTTATCAATTTCCACAAACTCAAATGTCTACGTAAGGTTAGTTCGTTCTGGTTCCTTACCGAATGTATTTTCAAAATTTCTTAGGGGTTTTCTTTCCTAGGGGTTATTTTTCCAGAAGGTTTTTATTGCGTGGTTTTTTTTACAGGAGTTTTTATTCCGGTTTTTATTCTGAGGGTCTTTTTTTCGGGGTTTCTTTTCCGGGGGTTTTATTTCCTAGATTCGCCATAAACACTTTCAGAAGCTGGTGTGCAAAGGAAGGACTAGCCAAATCAACCACATTCTTTCCAGGGCTATAGCGGCAAGCTGGACATGCTGCAGTCCTTGGTAAGATATGGGGAAGAATGCAGATTTTGTGAGGAAGGTGACGAAACCTCTATCCACATTACCTCAGAATGCATTAACTTGTAAAATCCGAGGGTGAGATAGCTCGTACTTCGTAGAATACCAAATGGAAGAAGGAGATCTACATAACCTAAAGCCATCCGATATCCTGAACTACTTGAAAGCAAAAGAACTGGAGGACTGCTCTAGTCGTTGAGACCTCCTGAAGTGCTGAGCAGCAGAAAGGTACAATATAGATCTTATAGTTTTGACACCCCCACTAAACAGAACAGAAGACATGGGGTGTGAAACTAAAACTGATCTACTGGTCATACCAAACGATCATCAAACCCATGGTCACTATGATTGCAACGGCTAGCGTGTCTGGGTACCTCGAAAGGGCCAGAACACCCGGAGGGAAAAATTCTATATACTGTCAGATAGCATAGCAGCACTGAAGTCATACACTTGTGGAGTCTAAGCTGACTTGGGACTGCAAACAATCCCTGAGACAACTGGCAGAAAACGGCCAGGTGACTTTGATGTGGGTGCCAGGCCACAGGGGTATAAGAGGCAACGAAGAAGGGGCAAACACAATATCCCAGCCTAGATAGAACTCTTCTGTGGGCTCTCCAAAGCCCACTTGAAAGAATAATTCAGACGCTAGGTAAATGATGAAATGAAAAACTCACTGGAATAAAGTGCCAGGGCAAAGACAAGCGAAAAGGCTAGTGAGCCTATCGCTAAGGAAACCTAAACACCTTCTCGAGTTAGATACAAAAATCTTGAAATTGGTAACGGGACTACTCACTGGACACAGGCTTCGGGAGCAGGCATCTACCCCGAAGGAAGAGATGTACGAGAAAGCCGCTTTGGGTGATATACAACAGTTTTCAAGCTAAAGTGTTTCGCTATTCTAACCGTGGCTACGAGGCAAGAAGTAAAAGGAGGGCCAGAGCAGAGAATTTATATCTGTTCGGATAGTCAGGCAGCGCTCAGAGCCTTCTGCCATCCTAAACCAAGCTCAGCACTTGTACTGGAATGTGAAGATGCTCTCGAGAAACTAGCTGAAACGAAAGAAGTTCAGCTGTATGGGTCCCGGGTCACAGAGGGGTGCCAAGACGGACTTGCCAGAACCTGTTCCGCATAGCCGTTCTGTGGGTCGGAGCCTATACTAGGCATCAGAAGAAGCCAAACCTCTTCAGCCTTTGACAAGTGGGCGGAAGGAGAGCTGAATGAACTTTGGAGGCATAATACCGGCTGCAGGAAGTCGATAAACTTTTTGGTCGGCTACAGTAAATCTAGGACGGTATGGCTCTTAGACAGAAACCTTCAAGACTACGCCGCCTCATAGGGCATAACAAGTTAGACAGATACCTATCAGTTATAGGTATAGAAGGCAGCCTCACCTGCCGCAAATGTGAAGAAGACGAATAAACTTCATCTCACTTCCTCGGTGAGTGTGAGGAGTATGGGAGGTTAAGATTTTTTCAAATCTTTGACGATGAAAAACTCCAACAAGAAGGAACTAACCGACTTGGAATGGACGGACATTAGGAGGTCACGAAGGTTCGAAAGGGGAGATTAGGAGGAGGAACGTAGATATGTGGAAAGCAGGGAATGGTAGAAAAAGTCCACGAGGGCCTACTCGCCTGGCTGCGGCCTCCCCAAAAACTACTACTACTCCTGGGCACTGCCCTCTGAGGTATCACATCAAAAAAATTAGCAATTCAGAGAGTGACGGTTACAGCTACTACGAGAACTTCACTGAAACAGCAGAACAATTGCTTTCCGAATGCCCAGCGTTTTTCTGCAAGGGTCTCAAGTTCCTGGAAGGGGCCTTCTTAGCGCCCTCCACCGTCAGGAAATTAGCTCCCAGGAACCTGATACACTTCATACGAAGTCTCGGAATCCTGATTCTCGAATAAAATAATGGTTAGGCACAAGAGATCTAATAGGTCGAAGAGCTTGTGAGGCCGAATAACTTGTACAACCCATCCTACAATCTAGTCATCACACGACTCTAATGTTGTCCGACCTACTCTGAAGAAAGACACTAACCTCGAAACATGTCTGCAGGTTGTTATGCCCAGCTGAATGAAGGATAATCCAGTGTTCAATTACTATAAGCACTTGCAATTGGGTCCTCTTGGAGGAACGTTGCACAATTATCTGTCAGATGTAGTTCAATGTCCGTCGTGGCATTAGCCAGGGAAGTAGTTGTTTTCTGTCAGATCTTTGCCTCATATTTTACACTTGGTGTAAATATTTAGAGAGAAAGGATACTTCGACTCTGTCAATTTTTTATGTTATTTTCAACATCCTTGGTTTTTCCTTCACATTATCAGTTTCACTTTATGCCTTTTTCGATACACAAATAATTCAAAAAGAAACATCGTTAGGTATATTTCCAATTTCCTCTTTTTGGTCTAATTCTGCTAGAGTACTAATGATATCGGCATTCATTTTATAACGATATTAATGACTTCTTGCAGAACTGCAGAATATTTCGAATAGGCTTAATGGCGAGAGACTGCTGTTATATGAGCGAGGTCAATGATCTCCTCCTTTTACCTTATAACGACACAACCTAAATATTAGAGAACTAACCATATGAAAATATTTCAGACTGAACGGCCTATCCGATGGTATATTAGGGTAATTAACGAAAGATTGATGTTAATTAGATAATTTAATGGTGGCATTGTATTATTTTATTCAGTAATAGCAGCGATGGTCGGCGTTAGATAGATCTTTGGTTTAATCGAATTAACATTGTGTGTGGAAAACAACCAAAGAGGAATATACCAAGTGATTTATTTCCACGTTTAGGACCATTTCTTGAATTATAATAATATCTTCTCGGTTATTCCAAGAGCCTCCACGTGTTTTTTTAGTATCGATAAAAAAAAATTTACGATCTTCAAACTGCATTCTGAAAAACGCGACGTTAGAGCTTGAATAGACGAACAAATCCTACTGGAACTATTTTTCACGAAAATGATCGGAAAACCGGGAAAACTTAAAATATCTCAGAAACGGTTGATAGTTTCACAATTTACCAAGACATCTTTTTTGAAAGTCTTCAGAAAATCTACAAAAAAATTTCATAAATATTTTCCGTAAAGTCAATATGTTTTAAAAATGGAAAATCGAACTAATGGAAGAATTGAAAATCTTAAAATTGCTTCGTAAACGTCTTTCCAAGCCACATCGATATTTTCAAACCGTTGTTTTTTCAACTCAATCAAAAAGTGAAAAAAATTGAAAAATAAAAAAAAAAAACTAAAAAATTTGTACTTTTTCTCTAAATCACCAAAAACTCGAAAACGACTCGAGATATCGAAAAATTGTAAATAAACAGTTTTATAGTCCGTGAACGGGTCTACAAAAAGATCGAATGAAGTTTCTCCAATACCTCCAAAACAAATGAAGTAACAGTCGCTAAACCTGATGAAATCAATTTATGGTAAAAAACTTACGAAAACCCTTCACCCCTCCACCCCAAAATTTTTCAGGCACTTCGCGCCCAGATTGATTATTTCCCACCCCAAATTATTTGATTATTTTTCCCCCTCCCCAAAATGTTCAGGGCTGGTTCTTTATTATTTTCCCTCCATTTCCCCCCTCCCCAAAATTTTCCGGGCGCAGAATTTTCTGCGCAACCCGATAACTCCGAAAAAAGTTATTCGTGCCCTCAAAGACTCGAAACGCTTTGATGCTCCAGGCCCTGATGGGCTGAATAACTATTAGTAGAAAACATTTCTCAGTGACCATCACCAACTGCCAAGAGTTTTCAACTCAGATTTAAACAATTACAGGCCGAAAACATTCTTGAGCGCGTCTTGAAATGTACGCGCATCTTGTAATGTGCGAATACTCTCCTCAGGTGACCCGGTGTATGAACGGATAAATGGGCTAAGATGGTCAAAGAAGGGGGTCGCTGGCTGCAAGGCGAACCCGCTCATCGACATATGTATCACTCAGGACTCCGTGCGTAACCTTTCGATGGCCTGGATCGAGTACACGCATGTCAGGATGGTGTCTTCAACACCCTGGTCTACCGTAGCCGAGTGAAGGGTATAGACGTACTTTGCACTAGATACAGAGCGTGTCATGAGGCACCTGATATCGTAATGAATTTGCTGTCGGCTTGTCCACTTTATGCAGTCTCAGTCTATATCCACAGGCATAACGCGGCGCTACGAGTGCTGTACTACCATCTACGACACCCGTACGGTATAGACGAGACACCGGTGTTGCTTTATACTCTGGAGGATATTGAGTCCGTTATAGAGAATAAGAAGTGCCGAATCTATTGGACCTACTCATTCCCTACCCTCAGCGAAATACTAACAAACAAGTATGATGTAGTCCTCCTCGACCATGAAAGTAAGACGATTTTCGCTATTGAGTTTTCGGCTCCTAGCAAAATGGACATCGTCTGAAAAGAGGAAAAACGAGGAGGAAAAACTCGGACTCCTGAGACAGAGCCAGACTCGGATATTTCTACCGAAAATAATAATAATACTCTCACTCGTAGAGTGTATACCTGAAGGCATAGGCTGTGCGGTCAGAGAACGGATACTATAATTTTCCGTGGCGCTTCGGGGCGACTTACTGATTTTTGGTGGCGTATTCACTTTTCAGCTGTAGAAAAACCACGAAAACCTACAGCACCTCCCTGGGTGGTCGGTATTCATTCCAAGCAAGCAGTAGACGTCAGGATTGGCATCACCCTTGTTTTACAACAAGACATGTGGTGGCTTATCGATAACGATACAACTCATCCTTAATAATCGTTAATTATCATTGGAGAAACATCTGTAATAGAAAACAAATAATGTCCCCTACGACTATTCAACTACATCTATCAGACTCATCCTCAGAGGTTCTACAAAAGTAACTTTACAAATTAGCTTGAACTAAGATGAACAGTGAAACAAACTGGCAGTCCATTCACTATCACAAATTCTACTAATTGGTTTGGTATAAGGGTCAAAATTCCGAAACTATGATATTTGATGTCCGACGTCTTTAAAAAAAAAAAATCGGCAACTTTTAGACAAAAGTAATTCAGGTATAATACTCTGACATACAACACGAGTGGTTAGCATTTTCAAGAGATATTTTTTCAAAGTTTCTTGTTTCTTAATTCGCTGTCAAATGCTTGACATTTGTTATACGTTGTCTCAATAAATACCTGTGTATAATACGTCTGGGGCATACGGTATATAAACCAACACACACTGATCGATATCTCCACAATACCTCAAACCATCATCCGTGCCAAAAACAAGGTGTAATCAAGACATTAGTTGATCGAGCTAGAAGAATTTGCGTACCTGAATACCTGGAAGCTGAACTGAAACATCTAAAAAACGCTCTTCTTTCTAATGGGTACAAAGAAAGAGATATTGAGAGGTGTATGAAAAATAGAAGAGAAATCAGAGACGGAAGAATCAATAGTAGACCAAATGACTGTCCATCCAGTGAACCAAGTAGTAGTCAAACCAACACGAAAAAAGAAAAGCATTTTTACCATATGTTCCCAGAGTTACAGATCGTATTGGCCGTGTTCTACGAAAATATGAGATTAAAACCGTTTATAAACCTTTAAAAAAAAGACCACTTTAGATCAGCGAAGGACAAACGAGACGTACTATGCTATTCTGGGGTTTATCGCATTCCATGTTCCTGTGGCAGCGTTTATATCGGAACCACGAAACGCTCCGTTAAAACAAGAATCAAAGAGCACAAGGCTTGCTGTCGGTTAGGGCACACACAGAAATCCGCTGTCGCAGAACATACTCTCAACAACGATAACCATAGAGTGAAATTTCTGCCTATTACCCAAGACTCTTCCGTGAAGCAATTGAAATTCAGAAACACCACAACAACTTCAACAGAACCGAAGAAGGACTACAATTGAACAAGGTTTGGCTTCCAGTTCTCTCAATTAGCTCCCTACCCACAAAATAACGGTCAGCTAACGCTATGGACCAATCAGATGTAAGAACGTCAAATCATAGGTATTTATTGAGACAACGTATAACAAATGTCAAGCATTTGACAGCGAATTAAGAAACAAGAAACTTTGAAAAAATATCTCTTGAAAATGCTAACCACTCGTGTTGGCGAAACGTCGAGAACTTCTGTAAACATACGTCGGCCTTACAACCCGAAGAACCACCATGTAAACAGATAACATAGTTACAAAATTTTGACCCATAAGCATAATTCAAGTGTTTTCTTGTTTCAATATTTTATCAAAAAAAAACAAAGAACAGCCAAAATAAAATGGTGGATTGCATGAGGGCGTCTATTTTGAAATTTCAAAAATCTCATCCTAGGGAAGGTATCCATAAACAAAAACGCGAGTGTCTAGTTAAAAGATAGTGTTGAGAAATGAAAGTGATTTTACTGAAAATGAGAGTGTTTCATTACCAGGTAAGATGCTTCCCAACCAACCCTCGTATATCATATTTACCAACTCTATGGACCTTCAACTCCGACCTCAAGAGACCTTCAAAAACAGCTATGCGATGATCACTGTGAAACTATTTGCAGTTATGATTCTTATTGGGAAGGATTATTATGGCAATTGAACGTATCTCCGAAGCGAAATCTCATTATTATGACAATCACTTTTGCCGCACCCTTAAGGTATAATATGTGGTCATTTACATAATATTCCATTTACTTTGCAAGCTGATCGCGTTCTACAAGAATTCTTCCAACAGTATTTTTATTAGTTTTTTTTTTCAATGACAGAATGGATTATCTAGAAAATCAAGGTATGGAGGAATTCGAAAAATACGAAGGATTCTCAAACAAATATTCGAAGAATCCATGAGACTGAAAACTCGAGTAACAAGTTGAGAATTACCAGAGAATGTATACAGTCAATATCCTACGAGAAATCTTGTATAAACTAACATCAAGCTGGAAATTCAACACTGCTATAGTCTAAAAACTAATACAAACAAACTGGAATATCTAGATTTCATCTGGTTCAGCCTATTGACTGAAAAAAAGATTGGAAGAAGTTGCTGCATTCGAAAGCTTCAAGCGCCATCCTATTTTTGGACATATGCAATTTTTGGAGTGCTCGCAATGTCATAGAAAAAATAGTCAAAAAGCGTTTGTTAGAATTTTCGATCGTTCATAAAATAACTAGTGAAAATCAGTTTGGTTTTCAGAATAAAAAATACGAATGATGCAATATTCTCATTTCTTTATGAGGTCTATTCAGAGATGAATGCTGGAGAGACAACAGCAGCAGTATTTTGTGATCTAACGAAGGCATTTGACTGCGTAGATCACAAAATACTGGTTGATAAAACTTCAATTGAACGGATGCCGAGGAGTGACTCTCACATGGTACGACTCATATCTTTCTGGGCGATAGCAGATGGTTAAAACAACGAACTATCAAATAAAAAGGAAATCTCATCAGGAATTCCGCAAGGATCTGTGCTCGGACCTATTCTCTTCCTGTTATAAGTTAGCGACCTCACTGAAACCAAGATTTCTGGTAAATTCACTCTGTTTGCAGAGGATACCACTATACTGTGGAAGAGTAAGAAGGCCAGGGAGTTGCATGATATAATAACAGAAGACCTATTCAATATCCTTTAGATGTTTTAGATCCTTTAGATGAACCTTCGTTTGGTCAAGGTGTCATAGGACATAAAGATTGCACTAAATTTATGGGTCTCTTCTGGATGTTATGCAGTGAGAGTAATATCTAATGAATTAGGGCCAGGAACTGCCAAAATAGCATATTACGCTCTTATTGATTCTCATCTACTCAATCAATTGCTCATTTTACAGAAAAGGGCCATTAGATATATGTATAATATTAGACCCCGTGAGTCCTGTAGAAATATATTCGCAAGTAATAAAATACTTACAGTTAAAAATAGTATTATTAATATTGGAATCGGTCTGTTTGGTAAATAAACATAAATCAAAATTTGAATCGAATACTAATCATTCTGTCACCTGCAACAATAGTTAGTCTGAAACTTCCATTACCAACTAAAAATCTTACTAGAGACTCTATTTTCTATAATGGTGGCAAGATATACATACAATTACTTACCAGTTGATATTAGATCGACAAACATGAATGAAAATCAATTTATAAAAACGGTCAGAAATGTTCTCTTTAAGATACCCTACTACTCCTTGCAGTAATTCTTCCATTCATTATTTTAACTGTATATCCCATTTCTTCTATTTTGTGTAATCTGTATATTTGTATATTATTTTGATATTAGTTTTGTCTACATTATTTGTTTATTGCATTTTTCTTACTGTCCTCCTAGTGTCATGTGAATTCGTTCATGTTTTTAATCTGTTTCACTTTGTCCTACGTTTTAAGTACACCTGTAGCTTTGTCAACAAGGGATTTCTTCTGACAATAAAGCATATTTATTATTATTATTATATTTTGGGTTCAGTAAGTTGATTTTTTTCTCAGAATTGTTTCAAGAATCAGACAGTCACTCGAGGATCCAGGAGGGGTTTTGCTGATAGAAGCATCATTGCATTATTTTTTTGAAATAATGCATTAGTGTACTTTTCCAAAAGTGCAAGCGAGCATAATTTCAATAACAACAATAATCCTATTGTTTATTTCATAGAGCGGTTGCATGTAGTATTTTCCTCGAACAATTATTGTTCTACTTTTCATCAAGCACTTTCATTTTCTCAAAAAGCATGGCATAATACAATGATAATGGTGAGAACGATTGCAAAATTACTACGGAGTTCGTTCTCATTCCACTGTGTGAAAAGATATTATTATTATTTATTGTTCAGTTCAAGTATGTTTTAACGATGCTCGATTAGCGGGTTGGAAAACAAATGAAGGGTTTGACGTTTTCTGAAAATCAACATACAGAGTGTCTCAGAACTACGTGGAGATACTTAAAAATAATACTACCACGACTGAGCCCGGTAAAGTTGTCGGAGGGTTTCGATAAAAAAATCGAATCAAATGGCCAGAACCCAGAAATCGGCTGCTAGTTGTCCAAATGAAACATTGCACTATGCATGAAAAATATGCAGTTAAAATTTTTTCTCGACATAATGTATAACGTTTAATATGGTTGAACTTCAGAAATCCTGCCTCTATTGTAGTTTACATGAAAAAATATTTAAACTCATTTGGAAAAAAAAATTAATTATTTTCAATAAATCATTTGAAAACTGTATACAATATTTTATGTTTTTTCTTCCAATAAGAAAGTTACAGTGCTGCACATCCTGGCTGAATCACCAAGTATATCAAGGAGGCCTTCATTATGTTTGATATACATTGACGACTTGCCAGAGGTGGTAGGTGAGAGCTCAGTCCATCTTTTTGCTGATGACACATTGATCTACTTAACATGTAATGATCACAAGAAACTCACAGTCACCAATAATAAAACTATTTATAGTTGGTGTTGTGCTAATTTTTGAAGATCAATGTTGAGAAGACCAAATGGCAAATACATAATGATAAGTGAAGAAAAACGCTACAAAAACATTTTGTAACGAAAAGTACGATAAAATATTGGGGCCTGGTACTGGAGAGAAAGTTACACAATTTAAATATATAGGGGTACATGTAGATAGGGGGTTAACTTGCCAACTATATTATTGAGACAATATCATTTGAAATCAATTATTTTCGATGTGCCCCGTATTTGACGAGGTGGACAAAATTTTTACTTTACTTTTTCATTAGTGCTTCCCCATTTAACGTATTGTTTCAAAATTATGTATCTACTGAAACAAAATGACTTAGCACGTCTACAGAAACTTCAAAACAGAGCCATGCGTATAATTTTGAATTGCAGAACACTAACATCAATGAAAATCATATCAAACACTAATTCTGATTCACTAATACAATTTACTTTTAATGGTCAGTGTGTTTCTAGAAATTACAACCTCTCTTCATCCCAGACCAATAACAGGTACCAAGTTACCTACCCCTTTTTCACTCTTATAATCACTTTACGATTTTTTTTTTGGCGTTCATGTTGTTCTCATGAACCCTTTCGAGGGTAAGTTTTATCTGTGCAAGTGGTAGTAAATTTTATTGTTCACTTGTCCAAGACGGGTAATCCGACGAATTCCTAGGGAAAATTAATAAGTTTATAAACGTGTTACCGACTTGCAGAAGTAAGTACCAACTCCTTTTTTATTGTATTAAAAACATAGCCTCAAGTCTTAAATCACCCTTTCCTCAGTTTCTGAATGTTTGGTAACTAAGAGCATTACATTAGTTGCTAAAAACAAGGGATGAAATCTCACAATTAGTCTAAGTCAAGGAATACCAACCCAACCACCGCATCGTATGACAGTAGAACTCTTTGAACATGACTGATTTTTTGAGTGCACCACTTTCTTAAAAAATCGTGAACAACTAACATTTTCGGTTGCTAATTCAAGAACGAGAGAGATTCGGTAAAAAAGTTTCACACCAAAATATTTAACAAACACTTTGAACAATTTGACAGCATAGAATTATAGTAGTCAAAAATTTGTTAAATTTATCTAAGTCGTCTATGGAATATGAAATGTCATGATGACATACGTTGTTTTAAGGAGTTATTGGAGTGGTTTAGTCGAATCATTAGTGCATTATCTTTAGTCCTTAAAAAGTCATATTTATTTTTTTCCAGTGTTATCTTCGCTTGTCCCAAAACTTGGTAAATTTAAATATTTTTATTTATATTGTAGACGTTAGTTTTTATTCAAACATGCATTACTAGAGTTTAAGAAAATATGTTAATTTGATAAAAAATTTCACATACATTTTAAATATAATAAGTTATTTCCTACCCACGCAATTCATGTAAATATCTATATTATTTGTTACGGCCAAAAAAGCTGATTTCCGTAAATTTTATAAACATAGTTTGGTAGATTCAGAACATTTCAAACATCAAATTTTATTTCAATTCGTATTTATAAAGTCGAAAGGACCTATAATTTGTTTCGAAGAAAGAAATTGCCATGAGGTCAATGATTAAAACGGTATGTGCCATAGGCGGCGTTGAAAAAAAAACTGACAGGGATTGACAGTTTGTGGTGGAGATATTTACTTTTCTACCTAATGCAGCGAGTGTGAAGTTGCTTCAAAATGAACAATTATTATTATTAGTTATCCTTTATGCAAGATTTGTAAGAAAATTCATGATATTGAGATATAAATAATAAGGATAAAACAGGGAAATCAAGAAATTACATCAAATGGTATGTGATATGTGCAAAATAGCAAAGTGTTCAGTAAATGAAATAATAAAAACATATTATATAAACAACTCAAATATATTCATGGAGAATTAGTTAAAAAAACTAAAGCAGACTATAATAATAAAAGAATACTTAATGCAAATAATAGATATAAGCAAGAAGAGTTGGAAAATTATTAACGACACAAGGAAAAATACAAAAAGCAATGATAAATTTGAGCTCACTATCAATAATAATGATATCACATCCAAATCTAGTATTGACAATCACTTTAATGACTTTTTTGTAGGAATCGAAAAACAGAAACAAAAATAAATGATCTGAAGTTATCTTCAACAACAAATCCATAGAGCAAGTGGGTCAGGTCAAGTATCTAGGCACTACTATGAATCAAAAATGAGCAGAATCCAAATATTTAATTTACTTACTCAACATAAGCATTTAATGGAGCCTATTGAATTGGCGTCGCCCCTATACTCGTATTCAAAAAAACAAGATGTTGTGTTAGAATTTTTAAAAAAACTTTAGATTTTGTAGCGAAATATTTGTAAATAGTTGTTGGATTAGTATAGTTTTTATTTCGAAATTTATATACCTATTTTTTTAAATCAGAAAGAATTTATCGAGAGGCAATATATAAAAATATAAAGAGAAAAGTTTTTGGGTATAACCCTCAAATTGTTGTGCAACCGTAGACACGTGTTTCGAGCTTAAGCTCTCATCAGTAAGGTAAAATCAAGTGCTATAGCTGCCTTCGTGGCGACGTTAGTTGTTGCCTTGTAAGCACAAGGTCTTCTAACCGAAGCCGCAAATGTGTGGTTGGCTTCCTGTTGTTGACTTCCTTTGTTTCTATTTTTGCATCCAAGTGTTGTACATCTTCGCACTTTATTTTACCGTACTGATGAGAGCTTAAGCTCGAAACACGTGTCTACGGTTGCACAACAATTTGAGGGTTATACCCAAAAACTTTTCTCTTTATACTTTAATTTTTTTAAATATATCTTTTTATTTATTTGTAAAGCGAATATTTTAGACAAATTAAAATCTCTGAAGAGTTATGTTGTGTTACTAACTTCAAAAAATTTCGAGTGTAATCACTTCCAGGATACCCTAGAGGAAATTTTTTCTGGAAATCGATGTGGTGCCATGGTAATATGTCAGAATAAGAGCATTCGTTTGGTTGAAAATTGTTGCTGTGAAATTTTCAGTTGTAATATCACAAAAGTGAGAATAAAGTGGAAATAATTTGACAGATTTTTCGAGAAAAAATCTGGAGAATGATCTTGTGGTATTTAATAGATTATTTTTTGATGCCCCAGACACGAATAAAAACTTCCCAGAAAAAAATACTCATGGAATAAAAACATCCTGAAAAAACCTCTACGAACATTTTGAAAATACATTTGGCGAGTAGTAATTTTTTAGTATGATCTAATCAGAACGAACTAACCTTATGTAGACATTTGATAGCGTGGGAATTCATAAAATAGGTAGGTTTTGCACCATTCTTCCTTATGGAAATACATTTTGTGAGGAGAATTTTTTTAGTATGATCTAACCAGAACGAACTAACCTTACGTAGACATTTGAGTACATGGAAATTGATAACGTTGGTCGATTTTGCGCCATTCTTCTTCAGGGTTTTTTTTTCGGGTTATTTTCCGTTTTTTAACGTTTTTTTTTCGGGGATACTTTTACCGTTTACCCATAGAGACATCCTCTAAACCGTTTTCGATTCATTTTAACTTTTCAGGCGTGATGACAGACGTCAAATCAAAAGAATCAGTTGTCACACAACGAAAACAAAATACCACAAAAAAATCCCGCGGAAATTTTCTAGCTAGAAAATTCCAACTATAATAATGTTCTGATTGGCCTGTACGTACGTGAATGCTTTAAATTAATGGTTTTTATTGGTTGCGAGAAATGTCAAAAAGTAATCGCTGTAATTTCTCGAGGCACCAGATCACATGAAAGTATTGTGAAATTATTTATAGTTTGAAGTGAAAACTATCCGTTAAAAGTTGAATGTATCCATGGTAATGAATTTCTTTTAGTTTCAGTTGTTTTTACTGCATTTTTGTGCATACAATCTATTTATGGTAATGTTCCTTTTCTTTGAAGTGTCTTTAAATAACAACACCCAATAAACATTTCTTGCTGTCAACGACCAGACCACCAACCAATGTTACATTACGCAAGAAAGGAATCATGAGTTGTTTTCCTGTTTATCATGTTTTCAATACACAATCAATAGATATTTTAGGTTGACACTGGAACAAATTATGTTGCTTTTGATATAATGGGACTTACCGCACCTAATAATTTTATCTATTACAGAATTAATCGACATTCGATATACTGGGAATTTGGGTCAACTATTGACTTTGCCAAGATAATAAATAAAGTCACAGTTTGTTTAATTATTACAGCATCGAATACCTTTCGTTTTGTATACCTTCGGAATTCGTGGCTGCCAGGTATCGTTCGGTAGTCACGATTCACCGAAGAATATTCGACCAAATGGCCAACACGAATTTATGCCCAGGTTTTCTTACGAATCTCAGTTTTACCACTTTTACCCCGAGGAAGTCTGCATTTCACGTGGTATAAATAAGGGCCGAAATAGGCGGAAACATCTGTTCCAATAGCTCAGTGGCGTGCTATAAATTTTTATTTCGGCAACTCACCAATTTTGACATGAAAAATAACGTGAAAAATATCCGAAGAGAAACTGTATAATGGAGAAGTTTCTTTCATTTGGATTTCCATAAAATAAGTTTTGAACTAACTAATGCTATGTTTTTGTTGTCCAGAATAACGATTATTATAATTCAAGTTTGATATATTTTCAAACTAAAGTAAAGTGTTTCAGGTGGCAAACTGTGACGTACGATTTGAATCTAGTCTGAAGATAGCTGATGATAAGTTACTTAGGCCAATCATTTTAGCATTTAGAAGCAAAAATTGAGAAAAAATAGCAAAACAAGCAAACTTTGACAAAAAATCTATTTTAGAGCGCAATTAAACTATAAAAATTTGCGGCCTCTTACAAGGTCAGAAAAATTGCTGAAAATGTAAATTATATACAATTGTAGTTCTTTTGGAGGGAAAAAATACAAAAGAGTAGCAAAATGACGAAAACAAAGAAAATACCACCCTTATCGTTCCCCAATTTTGCGACCATTTCCAAGTTTGGCGTCAGAGCAAATCAATTATTTATTCATACTTTTGTTAATAACTCGTCCGAAAGAAAGGTAAAGGAGTGGCAAACGCAAGGAAACGTTTCTCTTTATGTCATATCAAGGTGCATTTAGTCAATATCATTTTAAAATTGTGCTTAAATATATGTTAAAAGCGAAAGTTGAATCTGTTATATCAAATGGCATTTATACCACAATGTTAAGTTTATGCTAAAAACCTTTGATGTTACCGTTATGTTTATGATAATGCTTGTGCTAAACTTGACTAAATCCTCCCTAAGTCTCGCCGAAACTTTGCACCTCCTCCGATGACGGCAACATATTTTTTTCATTTATTTTTTACTAAAACATTTTTTTTGCAACCTGAATTGATTATGGAAATGATGCAAACGTTTTTTTAATTGGTCGGGAACGTAGGGAGCAATTTTCCAGAAAAAATATTAAATTTGCTACCACCACAGATTTCGGGAACTTAATCAAATTTGAAAAGAATGAAAAAAAAAAGTTTTTATTATTTGGCAAAGTTCCCGAAATCTGTGATGGTGGCAAATTATATATATTTTCTAGGAATTTACTACCTACGTTTCCGACCAGCTCAAATTTTTTTTGCATTATTTCAGCATCATATTTTTTTTGTATATTTTACACAAAAAAAATTTGTTTGCAACCTGAATTGATTATTCTAACATAACATAATGTTTGGGAAGTTTTTTCAATTAAATGAATTGTTCAAAATGACCACCCTTTACTTCTTGACAATAAGCAAGGCGATCTAGGAATTCTCTTACCTACAACATTTTGTACGAACTCAGGGGTTAATTTTTTTATTTGTTCCGTTATCCCAACTTTTAAATCTGCAGTACTGTCTGTTCCAATGAAATATATTTGTGTTTTCAAATAATCTCATAAGAAGTAATCAGGTATTTCCTTATCTGTTTTGCTTAACGTCAGAGTCGTTCAAAACACCAAAAAAGTATTAACAAAACCCACATAAATAATGTAATGTCAATCTAGTATAGTAGTATAGACCACTGTTATTTTGATATTTATAAGTTACTACACACGTCAGTGTATAGAAAAATATTTGTGTATTTATTATACACGACTATAAGGAGTGTATACTACGGCTCCTCAGCCGCACCACACAGGGGGCCTAAAATCTTTATTTGAAGTCGTAGGATCACGAAACAAAAACCAAAATGATCTGCATCAAAAATGAGGAGGGAAGAGAAAAAAAATTATAATAATAATATTATTTCCCTGTCAAAATGGCAAAACAAAGTTTTCAAACGCTATAACTTTTTAATTAGACGAGATACAGAAAATGTTATACGAAAGAAAATGAGCCCCGTCAGAAACTCAATATAGGTGGAGTAGAGAAAAAAATTGAAAAAATAAAAAATTTCAAAAAGTTTCAGCTTGTCCCGCGTGAACACTGCGAAATGCTCTCATTTTCGCATCCTTCGAGATGTCGAGTTGAAATTTCAACCACATCAATAACTCGAGGACAATATTATTAAATTAATTTGATTTGGTGATCGGAAAGCTGGGAAAAAGTTTACGGCCCTTTTTTCAGGTTTTCGTATGTTACTCGATAGTGGTTCGGGCTGTCATTTTTTCTCACCCGTATTTTCTGAAGATATGCGCCCATATGCCCTACAATAGCCTATAGTTTTTGGGAGAGATCGGAAAATGCGTTCAGGTTTTCCATGCGATTTTCCGAAAAGTGAAAAAGTCGAATAAAAACCGCGCTGATTTTTTTTAGTCAATTCCAAAGGCGGCATTAAATAGAACTGAGATATACAAACAAATCTTCTCTCTTTGAAATTTTCGATAAAATGATCGGAAAACGGAGAAAACTTGACAAAACTGAAAAAAAAAACTTGAGTTTTAGAAAAAACGTAATATCTCACGAACGGTTGATACCATCACAATTTACCAAGATATCTTTTTTGGCCGCCTTGAGACAATCGACGGAATCATTCGAAAAAATCAACGGCCCAGGAAATATTTCAAAAAAACGGGAAAATTTAAATAGTGACCGTACTAATGACAAAATTGAAATATTTCAAATGGCTGCTGATACGCCCTCACGAGCTCCACCGACTCTCCAAACCGTCATTCTCCGACTCCATTAGAAAGTGGATAAATAATAGAAAAACTGAAAAAAAGTTAAAAAGTGTGTATTTTGGGTCTAAAACCGCCAAAAACTCGAAAAAGACACGACAAATCACAAAAATGTATATCAACAGTTTTATTGTCCTTGAATAGTTCTACAAAAAAGTAAAATACACTTTTTCCATATTCCGAACAATAAGCTCGTAAAAGTCGAATGAACTTAAAAGAATGAGCATTTTTTGACGGGACGGGAAAAATTTCAAGATATCAAAATATGGATTCCAAAATGTCATTGTAGTCGACCAGATTACCAAAAAGTTCTTATAACATTTTTTGATATCTTGAAAAAAAATTTTGAGAAAATGAAAAATTGAGAGATATCAAAAAATGGATTGAAAAATTTCATTGTACTCGACCAGATTAGCAAAAAGTTTATATAAATTTTTTTGATATTTTGAAAAAAAAAATTTGAAAAAATCAAAAATTTAAAGATATCAAAAAGTTTATTTGAACAATTTTATTGTCCTTGAAGAGATTAACAAAAAGTTCAAATAAAATTTTTCCATATCTCGTAAAAAAAATATTGAAATTTCGACGTGGACGAAATTTGGCCTTTTTTGGGGTTTCAAACACCAAAAAGTCGAGAACGAAACGAGATATCGAATTGTATAGAAGCAATGTTATTGTACTCAAAGAGATCTACAAATAATTTAGATGAAATTTTTGATATCTTGGAAAAAAAAAATGAGATGGGGCATTAAACGAAATTTCCGCTTTTTCCGTTTTTAAATACGAAAAATCCGAGAACGAAACGAGATATCAATAAAATGTGTACTTACAGTTGTATTGTACTCAAACAGATCTAGAAAAAAATTCCTGTGAAATTTTTTCATATCTTAGAAAAAAAAATTCGAAAAGGAATCGAGATATCGGGAAAATGTATATGAACAGTTTTATTGTACTTAAACAGATCTACAAAAAATTCCTTCAACATTTTTTTATATGTTAGAAAAAAAATTTGAGTTGAGGACTTTGAAGAAATTTCCGCTTTTTTCGTTTTCAACACTCCCGAAAATTCGAAAACGAAACTTGATATCCAAAAATCGTATATGAACAGTTGTAGTGTACTCAGATCTACAAAAAAATTCCTATAAATTTTTTTCATATCTCAAACTGAAAAAATAGCGATCTGTTTTTCAAACACAAAAAATGCGAAAACTAAACGAGATATCGACAAAGTTCATATGAACAGTCTTATTGTACTCCAACATATCCACAAAAAATGCCTAAGAAATTGTTTCATATGGATGTGTATATTTTGTCACTAAAATCGCCAAAAACTCGAAAACGAAGCTAGATATCACAAAAAGGTATACTTATATTTTCGTGCTCCTTGAACAAGTCTTCAAAAAATTCTCGTCAACTTTTTCCATACTTTGATAAATAACTTCGGAATAATTAACTGAACTTTGAAAGATGAGCAATTTTTGACGAGTGCCGTAACCAGTCGTGTATCCAATTATTGATGACCATCAATTATAGTTTTAAACGAATTGCGCTTGAAGTCGTGTATTTATATTATTGATTCCGCTTGCAGTCGTGTATTCATATTATTGATGACCATCAATTATAGTTTTAAACTAATTCCGCTTGAAGTCGTATATTCATATTATTGATTCCGCTTGAAGTCGTGTATTCATATTATTGATTCCGCTTGCAGTCGTGTATTCATATTATTGATGACCATCATTATAGTTTTAAACGAATTCCGCTTGAAGTCGTGTATTCATATTATTGATTCCGCTTGAAGTCGTGTATTCATATTATTGATTCCGCTTGCAGTCGTGTATTCATATTATTGATTCCGCTTGAACTTCCGAGCTCTAGGCGATGCGAGCACTCACTTGTTTAACTATGGCTCATTTATCCGAAACTCAAAAAAATATACATTTTAATTATGATTGGATGCAGTAATAAAACACGTAATAAAACACGTCTCACAGCAAAATAGAAACTAAAATTCGTAATACTGGACATGTAAAAACTATTCAAGAACTAGGTCTAAATGGACGTGGACAAAAAGTTAGATGTACTGTTGACGATAGAGGAAAATCCGCATATGACTAGTGGACACCTTGCCGCCGAAAATGGAGAAAGTGAATCATCGATTTTTGAGAGCTCAACATAAAGAAAAATACGATCCTTATAAAGTTCAGTTAGTTCAGTAGTTAAGTGAGAATGATCCTGATAGAAGTCAACAATCATGTGAATTGATGATGGACAGAATGGAAGCAGATTTGCAGTTCATAAACAAAATTGTTTTTCTGATGAAGCTACTTTTCATTTAATTGGAACGGTTAATATTGGAGCAGAGAAAATCCTCATTGGATGTGAGACTCACAAACAATATTAAAAAAAAGTGAACGTTTGGGCTGGTATCATTAACAACAAAATTATTGGACTTAATTTTTTAAAAGCACAATTAATGGTGAGGTTTATCTAGATTTCTTGATGAACTCCTTATAGCTTACATTAAAAAGACTTTTTCCTGATGTTAATGATTCAAATGCAACAGATAGATCAATTTGGTACCAACAACACCATATCACAAACGTATTGTTAGAGATTATTCGAACGAAGTTTTCCCCAATGAGTGGGTTGGAAGACGTGGAATGATTGAATGGCCGCCTAGATTTCCCGATTTGACTCCTCCCGATTAATTTTTATAGGGTTGTTCAAAATCAAAAGTGTATTTCAATAGAGCAGACAATATTGCAGATTTGAATGTTAGGATAGCGGAAGAAATTAACAACATAACCCCTGAGGTCCTACAAAATGTTCTACGAGAATTCTAAGATCGCTTTGCTTATTGTCAAGAAGTGAATGGTGGTCATTTTGACATTTATTTCAACTGTAAAATAAATTGAAAAATACTTCCTAAACATTGTGTTAAATTATTTCCTTCATTCTACGTAAAGAAAGTATCGAAATTATACATTTTCAAAATACACTTTACAGAACAGAAAATACAAAATGAAAATATCTTTCGAACAAGGGGCCGCAAGACCACCTTCTCATTTAAAATGTTTTGAGGGGGGTGCTAATAATTCAGAGGGGGTGCTCATAATTCAGAGATGGTGCTCATAATTCAGAGATGGTGCTCATAATTCAGAGAGGGTGCAAAAAATTAGTAATATTTTCATACTGTGAATTTTCAAATTGAGAATAGAACTCGACCTGTTCAGGTTTTTTAAACAAATACATAATAACGCTAAAAATTCAATAATTCCATAACTTTGGACCACACTCTATAATCGATCATTCAGCGCTATATTCAAAAACCGTTTAGTACATTCAAAAAATCCGGCAAATCAATTATCACCGTTTCTTGGTAGACGTCCCCAAATACTTAACTCCCTGAAATGTTCGATTTTACCTGTTTACCAGCATTAATTTTTATACGCAGAGGATCAGTCCTAAAATTCGAATTTCGGAGAAAATACCCGCCAACGACAACACTGCCTATGCAATAACAGGTCGAGGCAACTCATCCACAAATGTCAGTTTTTCGTCCATAACCATTGGCAATCAATAAATCACCTACTATTATAATAGCACGATGTTGCTCGGTTGTTTCTGCAAATACCTTCGCGTTATAACCTTCCAGCGCCACCCATGTCCATGTTGGGCACCGTGACCAGTGTGAAAACAGCAACGGCATCCGCTCTGCCAGGTTTCACTTTCTAAAACAGTTTTGGCGTTGCAAACACATCGCGTATGCCCATAGACGTGACTATCCACCCGATAACGGAAAATCACAACAAGACAATTCCACTTGGTATTTACAGTTTTGCGGAAATTCGCAGGAAAAACAAGATATTTCACAAGGCTACAGAGGATGTCTATATGTTAGTGATAATTCACTGCTTCTGTCCTAAAGATGTCATTTCTTACCTTTACCTACGACCTACATGCAATAATCTCCTAATTTCCATAATGAGTTAATGTGTTGCCAGTTGCAATAAATACTTGAGTATGATCAGTCTCAGATAAGTTTTTTATTCGTTGAAAACTATTTTTGCCAACTTTTTATATAGCTTGACCAAATACACTATCTGAGTTGAAAAAAAAAGAATAGTTATATTCGCTTTTCTTTCCAATAATTTTCTATTGCGGTAAAAGTTTTAAAATATACAAAGCTCTATCTTCAGCAGTAAAACAATTAACTTCCATAGTATCCAAGACAATTCTCGATGACATTCTACGTTTGATCCTTTTTTGGGCGATTCATACAAGGTATTCGACATAATTTTTTATTATTATTATTATTGCTCGGCGGGTCTGGCTATTGTCCAAAGTGCAGGTAGTAAGTAGAACTTTTCTAACGAACAGTCGTTGCCGACCGATGATGAACCCTTTACTCCCATATACACCTACTAAGTTGGCTTATTAAGGCAAGTACTTGACAGAAAACAACTACTCCCCTGGCTAAGACCACGACGGGTATTGAATTAAATCTAACAGATACTTGTGCAACGTTCCTCAAAGCATCAGAGGACGCAATTGCAAGTGCCATCTGTGACCAAACAGCAGAACTAACAAGTATCTTTTAGATTTAATTCAATACCCGTCGTGGTCTTAGCTAGGGGAGTAGTTGTTTTCTGTCAGGTACTTGCCTCAATAAGCCTACTTAGTAGGTGTATATGGGAGTAAAGGGTTCCTCATCGGTCGGCAACGACTGTTCGCTACTAAACGATCTCCCAAAGAATTCTGTTTTCTTCACATAAATCTCTTAACCCGGAGATTCGGATTGTTCTCCCTCTGCTCGCTAGGTGGAGCGGCCTAGAAACCGCTTTGTCGCGTGAACCAGAGTTGACCAAGCAGCGAAGTGTGTAATGGTTTGGACGGGGAACAGATGGCTTCAGTGCTGTCTGTATTGACCTACCCTTGCACTGATGAGAGGCAACAACCTCGAAACTAGTCTGCAGGTGGTCACCCTGTCCAAATCAAAACCTAATTCTGCTGTTTGGTCACAGAGGGCACTTGCAATTGCGTCCTCCGATGCTTTGAGGAACGTTGCACAAGTATCTGTTATATTTAATTCAATACCCGTCGTAGTTTTATCCAGGGGAGTAGTTGTTTTCGGTCAGGTACTTGCCTCAATAAGCCTACTTAGTAGGTGTATATGGGAGTAAAGGGTTCATCATCGGTCGGCAACGACTGTTTTCTTTAGAACTTTTTTGCTCCTCGCGGTCAGGTCTATCTTGTCCGTACTCGGGATCTTCTGATGAATTCCTGGAGATTCCTTACGAGGTTTCCCCTTCTGATGTCTTCTGTACTGCAGTGTCCGAAGATATCCATTCTCATGAGAGCCAGGGCTTCGCATTCGAACACTATGAGGCAGGCTGTTTCTTCTTCTTCTTCACAGAACCTGCATAGTGTGGAATCTCTCTCGTGCAAACGGAAATAGTCATTACCTCGGCTTGGAATATTGAGGCTTGAGTACCGAGGCTAACAACAGTTTTCCACGCAGAGGTGTGTGCCATCCTGGAGGCAACCAGAATGGAAGAGGTGAGGTCCGACCCAGAGAGACATGTATTTGTCTGCTCGGACAGTCAGGCCGCATCAGAGCTCTGAATGCAACCAGAACCAGTTCCAAACTGGTTTAGAAGTGCAGAGATGCCCTGGAGAGTCTTCAGACTGAAAAGGAAATAACGCTGATGTGGGTCCCGGGCCATGCAGGAATTGAAGGCAACGAGCAGGAGGTCTAGCTAGCCAAGCTAGGAGCCGGACAACCCTACCACGGGCCCGGACCCGCACTGGGCGTAACAAGGAGACAAGTAACAACGGCACTGAATGAGTGGGCCGTTGAAACATTAGGAAAATAGTGAAGAGGGATAGGCGGCTGCAGGCAGTCAAAACAGATGATATCGGGGCCCGACAGGGCAAGGACGGCCAAGATACTGAAGCTAAGCCGCAAAGAACTCCGACCGTTGGTGAGAGTTTGGGCCGGGGGTCCACCATGTGCCCTCGGCGTCGGGCGAGGAGTGCCCACGGCGATTCCAAACACCGTTGGTTGAAAGCCGTGGGTCCTCGTCCAGTCAACATGGTAGCGGCTGGAAAGTCACGAACGTAGGCTGGAGGGATCCAGTCTGGCATGGGTATGCAGTATGGGTGAAAACGACTGCAGACGGCGACCCATCAACGTTGTCGGAGGAATCTGACTAACATGGGTACCTAGGGGTTGTTTCGTTTTGAGAAGAATACCCGTCCTACTTATCACGTCGTTGCTAATTCAAAAAATCACTTTTTAAGTAGGTAAGCTTGACGGAAATGTAAACGTTTCAAATTCAATTGAACTGTCAAAATTGTTGGCGTTGTTTCCTAAGCACTCTTTGCAAAAACGATTTTCCCAATTTTCATCAGCATGTAAGATTCGATCATATCGTGTGATACATCGTTGTTATCAGGAAACAAAAGACTTAAAAAATTCAAATAAGTTCAAGAAAAACCAAAGTTGAGTGTGGTAACTCTGGCATCAAAAACGCCTCAGAAAATACGATGACACATTTAGATTCCTTGTAAAAAAGTACCTCAAGAACGTCTTAGTTGAAAACATCAAGTTCTTTTGGTTTTTGCTTGAAAAAAAAAAAGAAAATTACAAATTTCCGTTTTTTTCTAATAATTCAAAAACTAAAAATGACACATAAAATTTTTTATCAGATAATTGTTCAGCATGAAAATGCACAACTTTGCCCTAATTTAACAGATGTTATTCGAAATTTTTGGGGCGATTGTCGTGTACGCAACACCCTGTATACATTTTTCATTGAACTCATTGTCAATCGTCATCTGAAACGGATGATATTTTCCTGTGGTCTGCGGAAATGTCAAGGTTTCGCTCCATTATAGTAGCTAATTTAATTCGTCAGGTTTGTCACTCTCTGCAGGTTAGGTGTGTGTATTTTTCTCTTTTCATAACAGTTGCTTTGCGCTGTATTCTACAAACCACTCGATTCATTACGAAATTCTATTGAATTAGTAATCCAATTAGTGTCAGTTTTATACAAATTCCTCCATGCCCATAAAAAGCTGTGAAATGTTGGTATTACAGTAACAATTATTGAAATCGAGTTGATAATGTTTTTTTTATTATTGGCACAATAACAATACCTTTCATTTAGGTGAGTTAATCAAAACACTAGGTACAGATAAACTACTGATCGTGTAAGTATTCACGTCAGATAAAAAAACTTTGCAATTATCTATGTTTATGCTCAATATTGCAGCAGTAATACCCTTTCTGTGTCATTTCCTTTCAGCTGCTTAGAATATAAGGAGTCCTACGAAGATACTTTGAGATTCTATAAAAAAAACACTTCGTTTCGTCGATGATGCTTCACTCACAATCTCGCTTACTTCTCTGAAACACTGCAGAAAAGTTGGCGATATGTCTCTTATTTGGAGTCCCTCTGAAATATAATAAATTGTTGCGCCCTTAGCAATTTCGTCGACATTTACCCCGCGTTTAGTTTTCCTCTACCTTTCTCAGAAGCCTTTGTTTCAACGAACCGTCAAGTTTCGAAACTTTGGGAGGTGGAGGCTTAAAAACTCTAAAAATATCAATTCCCATCTTTGTCCCTCTTTTGTTCTGGAAACGAAAGCAATAATCGTAAGCATGCAATAACATTTTCAATCAGTGATTATGACGAATATTTTACCATTCCCTGTGTACGTACCATCCCGTATACTAATTCAAGATCCATGTTCAACTACTCGTAGGTACATTGAAATTCCTCCTAGGCCTGAACTTTCTACGAAAAAATGTCATACGGTTAGCTAATTCAATTTATGATGTACAACGTTGTCTTAAAAATGTGTGATAAATTTGATAAGTACATGTAAATCCTTTAAATTTCCTCAATTCAAATGTCAATTGGTTTATGTATTCTGTGATAGTCGAATATAAATGACTATTGATTTTATAATGGCGATGACTGATCAACCGAAGCCGGACTCTTTTCCATTCCACTTTCTCGAAAACAAAACCCTATGACTGTTTGTTGAAATTTACCAGGTAAATTAGATTAGTTTGGGGTTTTTGTGTTACAAGCCTCTACACCGTGATCTTTTCGGATCTATTGTGTGAGATACCATGTCTATGATGAACCTACACAGAAAGAAAAATCTCAGTTATAATAATCAAATGTTTGTTTCTTCCAAATTGATTAAGAATTACTGAAAAAGATTCACAATAAACGTGGTTGATTTATTGAAATTATTAGTAATATATTTTCATATTCACTGTAAACAAAGGATTTGGTACTGCTATATTCTGTTATTGTAAACTAAATATTTTATTTATAAATAAGTCATTTATTGCAGAGATAGAAAGTTTTTTATTAATAAGGTTCAGTAATATTTTAGTGATTATTAATAAACGAAGAGTTGTACAATAATAAATCTATGTGTATTGTTATCATGATTCGGATTTGATATTTTAACGAATCATTTGTAATTATTAATATATATCTTTGAAAAAATATTAAACGTTATTTGGTTGTCTTATTAAGAAACAGTCATGCGCCAGCCACCTGTCCGTTTTGTTTCTACCAACTGCCAACCCAACCGCCATTGTAGAAACTACGAAGCATCAAGAAGGAAAGATCAACGCAAAGCCACAGCGTCCCAGGTGTACTGATTCTACTATTAGTGTTTGATGTGATAAAAAGACGTCACAACAGTTTACATAAGTTCAGTGATAAACAATAATGGAAGAGGCCGATTATACCTACTAGTGATTTGGGTTTGTTAATAACCGAATGTGGTGCCGGCGAAGAACTCATGAAAAATTTTAAACCTAAGTTTCTTCCTAAAAAAGTAATTGAATTCATAAAACGGTTTTCAAATAACTCCATAGGTCATTCGTGAAAATCGAAATCATATTATCATTATTTAATATTTATGCATACATGAAACATAACCTCAAAACGTAGACCAGCAAGTTGTGTGAGAAAACCAGTGAAAGCAAATTCAGTGGTAAAGGGATTGTAATTATTAGTTATTATTATAGATCACGGAATCGCTTTCTGTCTCAAAAAGCATATAGTTATTGGTTCACGGTATAGGATCGTTCCTAACAAAAATCAAATTTGCAAGTTGAATTCGCGTTACAATACCAATACGATAACAAAATATAGGTACGTTAACTATGAACATACGTTGATTATCAACAAATAAAAGGAGTTCCTATAAATAAAATTCGTAAAATATCGTAAAATGGTGATTTCTTATACAAAAAAAAAGTTCGTATTAAAAGTGAAAAAAAAAAAAATACGAAAACGTCAACCCAAAATTGTACATTATACACATATAATAACGGTCCTTTTTTATTATTTATGCCATATTCACAATGAAACTCAAAACGCAGTTTACCTAAGTACATAAGTTGGAAGCTTTCAATTCAACTTGTGTTGTTTTATGTCTGTCTGCTAGGAATCTTGCAATCAAAATTTCGGCTATGATATTGTTATATATAAGAATTATATTTTCATTTGTTATGTTCGCACTTAGCCTCATGTTGTTTAAGTTTGGAAGATTTAATTTTTTCGTTTATTTATAAATATATGCAGTTGAAGACTACAAAATAGTGGTATATACTATTCACTATTAATTTCGATTTGCATTTTTGTTTATTTGATATATTTTAGGTTATTTATGCGGCCAATTTCTCCTTTATGTATCGAACAAGTTTTAGTTTAAAAAATAAATCACTTGTATAAAGGATAAATTGTTTCATTACTGTCCGCCCAGACACTTGTAAACATTAGCCAATTTATTATCCTGTACTTTTTACTTGTATGTTTTCTGTTAAAAATATCATATTCATGATGTGATTTTGAATTAAATCTTCTTTGTTGCACTGTGTCCAAAACAAAATCAGTCGTCACATCATCTTATTTGATGAAACTATATCCTCACCACAGGTTCGCATAAAAGCAGTGCGACGTTCATACAGTACGATGCAAATGTATGGTATAAATTCATTATTTCTGAATAAAACGATATTTCGGAAAATTCCTCAGACAGGTCGATTTTCTTTTCCGATGGGCCAATTTTTGAACCCCATCCAAAATATATAGGGTTATCCGCATTTGAGTAAAAATGACTGATGATATTTTTAAAAGGGACACCCAGTATATTTTTCCATATTTGGTTAGGCATCGTCATCACGAATCCAGTCATACCAGGTTTGATGGGATTATATCAAACGGCTGCAGAGATATGGGCAAAAAACTTCGCCATTTGCCAATGAGTACGACAGAGACTTTCAACCTTCTGAATCGTTTGGTGTCTCAGCCATACTTAGACATACGAGGATGTTGTTTGCCCATATCTCCGCAACCGTTTGACATAATCCCATCAAACCTGGTATCACTGGATTCGTAATGATGATTCCTAACCACATCTGGAAAAATATACTGGGTGTCATATTTAAAAATATCACCAAAGTCACTCAAATGCGGATAACCCTATATATTTTTAACAAAAATCATAACAAAATATTATCTCACAGAAAGAACATAAAACTTTATGAATATATTTCAGTTATTCCAGCAAAAAAAAATATTTGTTTATTATCAACAATCAGTACTTTTTCATGTTGTATGGTAAACAAGCATCTAGGTATAATAATTCAATCTGGAATAACAGTGAACAAATTTACCTATGTTACGTTATAACTACAAACAGTAATTTCGTTGTTATAAAATCTGTTTAGTGTTTATTAGTATTTGAAATATGCACACATATTGATAGTTATGATACATTTATAACAGAAAGCAAAATGGTTATTCATTATCAATAAATTAATATTATGATAGAATAAATATAAGATAACCTTGAATACGTCTTTATTCACTAAGGTGTAAACAAATGATTTGTTTCTTTGTAACAAATGTTTAATAAGCCATATTTCAATAACGGATTTGGTGACAGTTAACGATTCTTAGTTAATTTAACTAAACTGTTCTTTCAGTGTATCCAGATCAAGTTGCTAATACCTAATTTTTGAATCATTAGTCTTAGAAATGTTTGGAGAAGATTTTTAAACTGTCAACGAATAAAAAAGTTGTGTTACAAAAGCTTAGCCACTCATAATTTTTGTTAACAGATTATTCAGAATTTCCATATAAACTGAAAATACTGTCCGCGGAACTCCTCTGAATTGAACCTATGATTTGTGAATCTCAGCGCGATGTTTCGTAACCTATAGTGTAACAAACTCGATTCTGAAAAACCCCACTTAAATCGTTCAAGAATTCCTCACAGCACTTACTCGGAATCACTCGGTATGTGCGTTCAAATAGGCCAAAGAGATTATATAGTAACGACCCACGACCAATGTGGCAAGGCCGGTCGACAGGTAGAAGAATTTTCGGATTTCGAAGGATGCCATTTGGTTGCCATAATTCATGGAAGATGGGCAATTTCGTC
This sequence comes from Chrysolina oricalcia, assembly GCA_944452925.2. NCBI lineage: Eukaryota > Metazoa > Arthropoda > Insecta > Coleoptera > Chrysomelidae > Chrysolina > Chrysolina oricalcia. The sequence continues at coordinate 5,408,978 of OX101809.2, read as the reverse complement.
GAGTGTAGATTATCAAAAGCTGTTCGGAAAGAATAAATGGGTATACAAAACGACAGGTGCTCTCGAAACGGAGCCACAGAAAAGATGCTAAATCATCTCGAGTAAAATGGGATGGACATGATACAGATTCGTTCTAGTAGACTCGGAATTAATGTACCGGGTGTTGTTTTATTACACGTTATTGACCTGACTAGACAAAATCACAATAAACCAAATTTATAATAGAGATTTACATGTGACTAGTTTGGCTTCTGATGATCCTACATTTGGATGAAGGTAAAAATATAACTAGTTAAAAATCCAATAGATCACATTTCTTGTAATCCTGGAATCTCGCGATATTAATTTATGATTTTTTTGTCATATGTTGCCTCATTTAGATATTGCTTTTGCTGATATAGCTCTCTTATAAGCTCTGAAAACAGTTACGAGTCGCTATTAACTTCAATGAAATCAGCTGAAAACCTTGCCCAGAGATGGTTTAACAGCAACTTATTAAAATTGAATACAGATAAGACAAAACATAATTTTCTCAACAGATGATAAAGTAACAGTCGGGTGACCATGCCAAACTTTTAGGTTTAACTATTGACAACAGTTTATGCTGGGAACCACACATCGAAAATACCTGTTCCAAGTTGAGTTAACACAATTTTCTTCTGAGAAATGTGAAATCGTTTGTTGATAAAAATACCCTTCTTTCTTTCATTCAATCATATATCAGCTATGGATTGACCCTTTGGGGAAATTCCTCTCACTCTGTAAAAGTGTTTAAAATTCAAAAACAATCCATCAGAATAATCTGCCAACTCAGAATCATGCCTTTACCAACTCTGTTCATTTATCAGTCTCTGCTTGAAATTCATAAAAATAAAAAAAACTCCTGGCTAACTCAAATTACCATGACTATTACACACGCAACGGCAAATCTGATCAGGTCTCAAAGATTTAAATACAACAAGTCTTTCAAAAACTCTATGAATGTTGATCTTTATAATATACTTCCTGTACCACATTGAAAAATAAAAACCAATCCACGTTAAAAACTATATCAAAGTGATACTGCAGGAAAAGTGTTACTACACTATCACCGAGAACATGGCTGATCCACCCGGGATGTGATTTGATCCAACTATTTCAACGTAATTAGACATTTTACATCATCAATACATAGGCATTTGAAAAACTACTAAATTAACATCGTGTGTGTGTGTACGTTTTTTTTATTTTTAAATAATGTCACTATTATATGTATGGTACAATTGGTACATCGTAATGTCTACTTATCTGTTATGTGTACACACAATATTTTATTTTTACTTTATTTTGATTGTGAACTTGTACATTATTTTCTGTATTTACTTGCTACCTGACTTGCTACAAATGTTTTATAACATAACGTAGTTAAATAAAGATCTATCTTGCTATCTATCTATACTCCACATTTTTAATTCAGTTTTTATTTTCTTCTCTGAAGTGCCAGGAACCGTATTTCAACTGATTTGATTTATAAGGCAAAGAACCGACTTAAACTGGAATTTTAAATACTCTTTCCATATACAGGGTGTCAATTTGAAAACTTCCCACCCTTAATATCTTCCTTCCAGTAAACAATATGAGTAATCGAAAAAACAGGTCAATTTTATTGTCAAAGGGGACACTTTCAAGGACTATTTGTAGCCCTCGTGGTTCAACCCCCTAGGAGGGGTAGATGTTACCCTTCGAATTTTAAATGGGAAGGGGGGTCAAGTGGCACATCATTTTGATGGGCGTTCAATTCTTGTTCCAATGGTACCCTGACTTATTATTTTGTGATGAGCATTTTCCGAAAAATTGCGTTCTAAACTAACAGAAGTAATTATTAGAACGCCTATACTGAGATGCATGGTTTGGCCAGAACTGGTTAGAATATTAGGTGGTACCGTTCCAACCCTGTATTAGGGGTAACATTAGCCATTAGCTCCAAACACTTTACATAAAAAAGTAGTCTAATAGTAAAACGTAGATGGTAGTAAAGTTGTGTTTATTAAATGCTGAATTTTTAAGTGTCATCGCAGAAATTGTACAGATAGCCTTCCTTTTTTGCTACTTCTGCTGTAAAAAGTTTCTGTTTTCCGGCAAAAAATTGGTTAGCAAATTTGAACTATGTGGTAGTATTGTGAATACCGTTGTACCTGTTGGGCTGTTTAGGAATTACTTTAATAAGTGTATAAAAGTGTAAAAATGGTTTATATTCTTCAAGACAGAATTGAAATGATTGTAATTTATGGAGAAGTTGGAAAGTGCGCACGAAGGGCGGCATGTCTTTTTAACGAAAGACATCCAAATTGTAATGTAAGTCACCGGTATGTGCTTGATTTGGTGAATAAGTTTTACGAAACTGGTTCAGTGACAAATAAAAAAAGAAATAACCCCAGAGTACTAAATGAAGCAGCTCAAATTGAAGTTTTGGGAACATTTGCTGCAGAGTCCACGAGCTCCTTACGATCAGTATCAGAACAGACGGGAATGTCACGCGAGACTATAAGAAAAGCATTGAAAATGCATAAATTTCATCCATATAAAATGCAGATTCTTCAAGAGCTCCACGAGGATGATTATGATAGAAGAATAGAGTTTTGTGAAATCATGTCTCATCGAGTCAATACCATCCCTAATCTTCTGTTAAACATCTGTTTCAGCGATGAGTGTTCATTTTTTCTGAATGGCAACGTTAATAGACAAAATTGTCGCTATTGGAGTGACGAAAACCCACATATTTTTCGGGAAGGGCATACACAACACCCACAAAAAGTTAATGTTTGGGCTGGTATTCTTGGAAATGCCATTCTTGGTCCATTATTTCTGGAAGAAAACTTGACTGGCAATCTGTACCTTGATATGCTTGAAGAGACTATCGATCCTCTTATAACTCACGAGCTAGAAACTCAAATTGATGCAGAAGGTAATGAACTTTTGCAGGAGGATCTGTTACATTACCAGCAGGACGGTGCTCCACCTCATTATTTTCTTCCCGTCCGACAGTGGTTAAACGAGAGATTTCCGGGTAGATGGATTGGCAGAAGGGGAGCAGTTGAATGGCCTCCGAGATCACCGGATTTAACACCCTTAGATTTCTTTCTTTGGGGGCATCTTAAATCCGTTGTCTATAAAACACAACCTTCTGATATTGACGAACTTAAAAGACGAATTACAGCAGCATGCCAGTCAATTCCTAGTGAAGTTTTCCGTAATGTTAGAGGGGAGTTCGAAAACAGACTGTATTACTGTTTAGAGCAAAATGGACAACATTTCGAACAGCTAATAAGATAAGCGTAAGTAGATTTTATGTTGGAAATGTCTTTCTCGCAAATTAAATTTTATTGTGTAGAAGGAAAATAACCACCAAATAAAAAATCCCATGCGTAATAAATTTATTCCTGTCATTCAAGGGTTGGAGTGGTGCCACCTACTCTTCTAACCATTTTTATTAAAGGGAGTCAATACGATAATGCATCTCAGTATAGGCGTTCTAATAATTACTTCTGTTAGTTTAGAACGCAATTTTTCGGAAAATGCTCATCACAAAATAATAAGTCAGGGTACCATTGGAACAAGAATTGAACGCCCATCAAAATGATGTGCCACTTGACCCCCCTTCCCATTTAAAATTCTAAGGGTAACATCTACCCCTCCTAGGGGGTTGAACCACGAGGGCTACAAATAGTCCGTGAAAGTGTCCCCCTTGACAATAAAATTGACCTGTTTTTTCGATTACTCATATTGTTTACTGGAAGGAAGATATTAAGGGTGGGAAGTTTTCAAATTGACACCCTGTATAATAAGCCGTTTATTGGAGTACGATCATCTAAGGACACAGCGTCAGAGTTTACAACAGTAAATGGTAAATGGTAAAATTTGAATCAAAATCATAATGACAGACACACATACAAATATAAAATATACATACACAAATATAAAATAAAGTCTTATTGCCACCAACAGTTGAAACTATAGAAGCAATCTTGTTTCAAGTACCTTATGACTGATATTCTAAATTTCTTAGCATCTGTGATAATTTTCAAGTCTTGGGGTAAGAAACTATAATATGAATATAAGTGCAGTCCCTAAAAAAACGCACTGAAACTTTTAGATTCTGTCCAAAAAAGAGCAACTCGTCTCGTCGGTAATGATTCTTTGGAACACTGATATCTGCAGTGCAAGCTCCTCCTGAGTGTATGGCAAATTTGAGGCCGAATAATCGAAACTTTCTGGGATTGAGTGAAACTTATTACATTTGACTACTGCAGTGCGAGCTCCTCCTGTGTACGGCAAATTCGAAGCCAATCTGAGGTACGAAATTCGTTAAAAAAAAGTTCAAAGTGTATTTAATCTCTCATTTCTTGAAGGGGCCTAAAAATCGACATTCTCCAAGATCCACCAAATTCACTACGAATGAATAATGATCTAGGAACGATAAATATCACTAAACTAACTCAATTTGTTGTCCAAAATTCGATTAATTATGCTAAAACAGTTAAAAACACTTTTACTTGAATGGCTTAAATTGTCACACCTATAGTTATATTTTCGAAAGAAATTTCACTATTCCGCTGTTCAGCATCGTTCCTAGATCATTCATAGTGAATTTGGTGGCCTGTCTCGGTCGAAGAATGTCGATTTTTTCGAGGGACCCTTTGAACTTTTTTCAACAAATTTCGAACCTCGGACTAGCTTCAAATTTGCTTCAAATTTGCCTCAAAGGATGATCTTGTTCTGCAGAAGTCAGATATGTAACCAGTTTCACTCTATTCAACGTAGTTTTCGGATAATAGTGAAGAAAAGAAAAAACAAAAGAAGTCAATTTTTAGATAGATGCGACCTCTGCAGGTGAACACCACGAACTAAACTTAACCACAGAACACCTGGCGATGTGTCTCTCTTTTTTGGATATTTTCATGGACGATGCTTTTCTGAAATATCAGCAATTGTTCCACCGTTAGTGGTCCCATCGAGACTGACCCGTCGAGCTCAGTCTTCACATCCCTTCATCTGATTTATCGTCACTTTGGAGATATGAAATGCTCGTTTTTCCAACAAACGGGAAAGCTTTGCCTCGAGAGCTGTTTCCCGAGGCATACAGCCTGCAGACATTCAAGAGGAACACCAATTCCTACCCACCTTCCCTCAGCTCTCACGATGTTCTTTGAACAATACAGAATTTTCCTTTTCGTGGGAACCAGAAAAAAACGAAACGTTCGAAAATAATGTAAATTTCAGCGATTACGCGAGAAATATCAACTGAACGTAAACAATGAACCAGCCCGTGACTAAGTGCCAATGACGGTGACAATTTTGCGAGTGAGACTTCCAGTTGTTTGTTTGTTTTGTCAAAAATGTATAGTGTACTTAGAACCGACTTCTGTGTTGGATACTGGTAGTGTATTACTCAACCGGGAAAAGTACTTGAACACAGCATGCTATGAGTGTGATTGGCGCAATTCCAAAAACCGAAACATTTTAGAGATAAAATATGCCAAATTAACAGGAAATTTTGATTAGTGTATTGACAATACATTTAAAGTAAAGCAGCTTAGCGTAAGCATTAACATGGTGGCCAAAGATGCAACAATTTCCGACACAAGTCAAACTGCAGAAAGTGCAGCGGCTTGCAGCGGCTAGCTTGTCTGGGAATCACAGGGTCAATATTTACGTGCGCCCCTACAGCATTAAAGGTAAAGCTAAACCTTCCTCCATTGCACCTATATGTAAAGAAAGACGCAGCATTCAGTGCCTTCAGACTGAGCCAGACAGAAAACTTAAAATCTGAAAATCTGTTCGGACATCTGAAGATTTAGGAACACATTTCCCTAAAAGCCATGTCTAAACCGACAGGTAAGATGCCATGTCTAAACGGATTGGTAAGTTGCCATGTCTAAAGCGACAGGTAAGATGCCGTGTCTTAACCTCCAGGTAAGACGCCATGTCCAAATCGACAGGTAAGATGCCAAGTCTGAACCAACAGGTAAGATGCAATGTCTAAAGCGGCAGGTAAGATGCCATGTCCAAACCGACAGGTAAGATGCAATGTCTAAATCGACAGGTAAGATGTCATGTCTAAACAGACAGGTAAGATACCGGTCAGATACGACTTCGAAATGCGGAACTCAAGGGATAGAAGGGATGCATCAGTTTGGTTCTCTGATGGATCCAATATGGATGAAAGAGCTGGAGTGAGTGTATCAGGCTCTTAAAACCCTTTGGTAACACACTAACCATCTTTCAAGCAGAAGTACATGTATTGTGCCAGGAGTGCTTCGAAAGGGGCATCCGGATGGAAAAAATGTATGAATGTATATACTCTCAGATATCCAAGTAGCACTGAAAGCTCTGAAGTCACACAATCCAAATAAAGAATAACAATCCAAAATTATGTCTACGTAAGGTTAGTCAGGTTAGTTTGGCCAATAACCTACGCATTTTCAACTTATTAGGTATGTGTATGCGAATTCCGACTATGATCCCGGGCCTCAAATAGATTAAGGGTTATGCACAAAAGATCTAATTGGCCGAAGTGCTAGTGAGGCCACATAGCCTTTACAACCCCCATGTAATCAAATATAATCTATGCGAAATTGAACAAAACACCAGCAGCTGCGGATGCGAAAAATTAATAAGTTTCAAATTGTGTGAAAAAATTATGTATAATATTAATATATGCACTAGCTAAATAAACGCTAAAAAATTCTTTCAAAATATTCAACACTCTCTGAACATTACAACTGCAAGTCGGGGTTTTCACGTATTCTTCTCAAAATATCAGGATTTATGAGTATTTGATAAGCTGCGGCAAGGTCGTATCCAGGAGGGTTAGAAGGGTAACTCAATTTCAAAATTATCAGTTATGTAAGATGTCTCACGTTCATACTCAAATACTACAATTACCAATCACGCATTTTCGAAAAAAAATAAGAAAATGACTCTATGTGGCATTTTTTTTAAAGTAAAATAGAAATTGCCATACTTAAATCCAAATTATTTTAGTGAATTAATAATAATAAAATCGTTGTCAATGTAAATAAATGTAAATACATGACAATGAAAGATAAACGAAAAATGCAAGAATTAATCGATTGCAACATTAAATTTGACGGAAAGTATTTTGAGCCGTATTAAATATTCACAGATTCAGCAAAATCGGCGTATGAGATTCTTACTAAATACCATCAGATATATTAAGTCAAATTGGACGTCAGTTAAAAATTCAATTAAATTTCGTACAATGGTTTTGATCCACAAACTTATGAATAATACTTTGCCAGAATATTTGTCTGCAAATTTGCAGTTCCGCAATGAAATACACTCACATAATACCCGCAAAAAACACATACACGTTCGTCAAATCAATCTGATGTGTACGAGAAAGATAATTTTTGATGTTGGAATTGTAATTTATAATAACTACTTTTACTGATCAATTTCAGTAATTCAATCTAGTAGTGGAATGTAATTCATTCTATTTGTTGTTTTGAGATTTGGATAGGTAGGTATAGTGATCTTCTTTAATGAATTTATTTAATAACTAAGGTTTGTTTTTTAATGTATTTTGTTTGTTTTTATTATATATCTCAACCTACTTCATCTTTGTACCTATGTAATACAACGATATTGTATTAGCAATGCTAAATAAATTTAAAAATGTATATTTATTTATTACGTTTTCACGCGAAATATAGATTTGGATTCTTATAAATGTCTAAAGTTTTTAAAAAAATCATAACTGGGCATTGTTATAAAAATATTTTCCTCATTTATTGTAACCCAATAGTCTCTAGTCACTAGTCTGTATCATTCAATAAATAATTAAACAATGCGTAAAATACGCACATATAAACTTACTGGCTAGCCTTTACTTCACTTGTTTTTGCATTGAGTTTAAAAGAATCAGCCTTTCGAAACCCTACTTCCATCTTGCAGTAGACAGTAGAAAATAATTTAAAAAAATAATACACCGGAGATATAAGGTAACGTACTGCTTCGAAATAATTCTAGCATTCTATGCAAGCGTTTTCGTTTTTGAGCGATACTCACTATCGCATTAGTGACGTCAGGCCCAACCGAGAGCTAGTGCATTCAAACAAATGAGGCAACTTCAGATAAAGAATTCAAGTATAAAGCCTTTTTAGAATTTCATTAAAATTTACATATAATTTTAAGGTCATATTTGATGATTTCATTGTATCAAGCGCGTTTTTATTTTTTTGTGAACATCCCTTTTTAGCTTTGTGCCATTCTTGCATAATCACCAGCATCACTCAAGAAGTGATGAATCAGTTTGTATTGAAAAGGACAGACGATCAGTTTTCGTGTTGTAAGAAATCAATGTATACTCAAATTTGGTTTGGCTTCTGAAGACCCATCAGTGAACATAGCAAATTTGTTAAATGATTTCGATGACAATGATACTTGAACTCTGTTCAAGTACTGCAAATGTAAATATGTTTTCCAATGTTCCATGAAAATTTGAATTGTTGAGATTACAGCCTCCTAGCATCTCCGTTCAAAATAATACATTCAACAATCTGCTTGTATTTACTAAGAAATATAGGAACTTTCCGTTCTCTCTATATCGTCGCTTATAAAATCTTGTCCTTGTCACTGCAACACCAAGAGACTCGCCTTGTACATCATCTGAGTCGCATTCCACCTGTAGATAGAATGCAGAACCAGCTATGAGTCACCCTATATGCTAAGCGAGTTCGTCAGGATTCTTGACCTTGAGCCATTAATATGTTAAAAGGTCTTTTTAATGAGTCAGAAATCTACTTATAACAGAAGAGGTATATTTACATACAGTGGGAGTCAATTCGAAAGTGTATTCGTTTTTTGAATTTTGCGTTACTCATACAAATTTTGATTGCAGGAATATTGTAATCTAAAAAAAACACACGTTCGTCCATCTAACATTGAAAATAACTTCCTTCGTATTTTATACATATGATTCGGCAACGAAATAAATTGCTTCCGGTGAAACAACCCTTGTCACCGATTTCCATGTCTAGTATGAACAAGACTATTATAACAGGAAACTTTAATTGCATTTCCGTGACAAAAGAGCGAAACAACTAATCGCAATACAAGTTTCATCCGTCCTGGAACCTTTGGCGTAGAAAAAATCAACCAAAACTTCTCTTTAGCTTGGAAGAATACAGTTTATATTTATAATTTATAATGACTCTTCGGTGGGGCTTGAAGTTTGTTTCTAGTGTAAATTTTGATTAACAATGACTCTGACAGATGCTAGGATTGGATGAAGCGATATGTAAAGATTATAATAAATTCAAATTTAAAAATAAATTAAAATTAATTAAGAATAGCAGATGTTACAAAAAACCGCCTTTGTATGAATATACGTAGTACAATACTAACAGGTGCACTTTTTTGCACGGAAAAACTATTTTACGAACCGAAAGAAAGTTGAAAATTTATTACGGGGCTTCAAAATGTATGGTCCCTAAGTGCTTCTCCGAGTTTCGGAGTGATATAACGCCCCGTTGCAATGACTACCATGTCCCGTTTAAGATGATACCCTAATCTGAGCTAGTAAAAATAGTCTAGTTCAATTCAGGAAAAAGTTAAACAAATATCTGGTATAGAAATTTAATTATATTTGCTTTTCATTTCCAAGATAAGTACTTGAATACTTGGAGTCCTGGAAACCTGGAACGAGTTCATCGCACTAAGAAGACCACATGCTAGAACTGGGCATGTAGAAGAGCCTTCGGAAGACCATACATTGGATATACCGGGTGGCTACGGAAGTATTGCCTACGGAATATCTCAGTTATTGTATGAAGTAGGTTTGTGAAATTTGGAGCGTCGATATAATGACATAAGAGCTAGAATTTGAGCATATTGACATGTCGAAGTTAACTTCCGGTCTGACCGGAAGTAACATCAACTTTCTTATTTTAAATGGAAACCCTATTTTTTTTCTTTTCGCTTTATTCAGCATTCAATTCCCTTTCTAATGACATATCACAAGTTGGTATCTAACCAGAAACTAGATCAGAAAAAAATTATTATTGAAATTCACCGAGTAGGCCGTGGAAGCAAAATGAAAATTGAAAAGTTGGTTATGGAAACCATACGTCACTTGATAACAGTTGCTACTACTGTGATATTTTATTTTCATTCGTCGGCGTTATAAAAAGCCGCCAAAAAAAATATTGGAAAAATTGGGAACAAAACAATACTCTGTAGGTCCATAACTTAAATAGGAACATACAACTTTTTCTTGCCTGTACTATTCAGCATAACCATTCCTTTCTAATGATATAATAGAAAATAATTTTTTGAACTGAGATACCGAAAAATCCAATTATTATTCTACAAACACAAAACAGATTATAGCCATACGCAAAAATAAAATTAAAAATAATGTGGAATGATAAATTACATCCTGTAGGTTCTAGGTTAAATAGGAACATAAACGTACTTGGTCTGTGCCATCGTCCATAGATATTCTAATATCTACCTATATGGACGATGTTTGTGCTATTCAGAATAATCATTCCATTGCAATAATCATTCGAACCAAAATATTAACAAGTAGGCTGATTAAGATGTATTTTGGAATGAAACAAAAAAGAAATGAGAGCTGTCACGAACGCTGCTATCCATATTATTTTGACGTTCGAAGTAGTGTTTTTGATTCTGCCATTTTAAAAGGGTTTGGAAATCGAAATCAGTTAGTGGAATATTCAAAAAATGTCCCGTTATTCACGAACCGAACAAATTGACATGCTTCTCATTTATGGTGAATGTTTAAAAAATTCTTATGCCGCTGAACGATTGTATTTAGAGCGATATCCAGGAAGGCAGCAACCGTCAAGAAGGTATTCCAGTGGCTTGAAGAAAAATTAAGAACTGAGCCTGATGTTCAAGAAGATCAAGAAGCATTTGTTATTAATGAGGAAACTGAAATTAATGTATTAGCTTTAGTACAATATGATAGCACAATTTCCTCAAGACAGATTGGCGCCGAATTAGCTATAAGTAAGGACTCTGCTAGGAAAATTTTGAAAAAACATCGATTGAAATCCTTCAAGTATCAGTTGCATCAACATTTGTATGAAAATGACGGTGAAAGGCGCCTGGAATATTGTAATTGGTTTCTTCGACAAAATGCTGAGAATCACCTATTTAACTATTATATCTTGTTTACGGACGAGTCAAGATTTACCAACAATGGATTATTTAACAGGAATAATACAAGGTAGGTACTGTACTTTATTTGGATTATTGTCGATAGTCGAAGTGTAAAGTGCTAAAAGTGTGAACGGTCTTTTGTTCCAGGTACTGGGCGATAGCAAACGAGCACCGGTTTCGACAAGGCGGCTTCCAGGAGAGATTTGGTGTGAATGTTTGGGCAGGAATTGTTGGAACTCATATTGTTGGCCCCATTATTTTTCAAGGCCAACTAACCGGAGAGAGATACTTCGAGAAATTTCGGAATTCATTAACAACCTACCAGCGGAAATAACTGAGAGAATGTACTTCCAGAAAGATGGCGCCCCTCCGCATAATTCAAGAATAGCGAGAAATTATCTTCAAAATCGCTTTCAAGAGAGACTTATAACAACCCATGGTCCAGTCAGGTGGCCACCAAGGTCACCTGATCTTACTCCGTGCGATTTTTTCTATAGGGGCATCTTAAAAATAGGGTGTATTCCACACAGCCTACAACTCTACATGAGCTAGAAGTAAAAATTCGTAGAGCTTTCCAAGATATCACGCCCCAAATGTTGAGAAACGTTTTACATGAAAATATTACCAGAGTCAATAAATGTATTGACGCTGAGGGAATGCATTTCGAACATTTGTTTTGAATTAATTTTATCTTTAATCCTATCAATTTGAATTTTTTTTTCTCGATAAATCTGTTTTTCGTTATTTGAAGAATAATAATTGGATTTTTTGGTATTTCATTTCAAAAAATTACTTTCTATTATATCATTAGAAAGGAATGGTTATGCTGAATAGTACAGGCAAGAAAAAGTTGTATGTTCCTATTTAAGTTATGGACCTACAGAGAATTGTTTTGTTCCCAATTTTTCCAATATTTTTTTTGGCGGCTTTTTATAACGCCGACGAATGAAAATAAAATATCACAGTAGTAGCAACTGTTATCAAGTGACGTATGGTTTCCATAGCCAACTTTTCAATTTTTGGCTTTCATTTTGCTTCCACGGCCTACTCGGTGAATTTCAATAATAATTTTTTTCTGATCTAGTTTCTGGTTAGATACCAACTTGTGATATGTCATTAGAAAGGGAATTGAATGCTAAATAAAGCGAAAAAAAAAATAGGGTTTCCATTCAAAATAAGAAAGTTGATGTTACTTCCGTTCAGACCGGAAGTTAACTTCGACATGTCAATATGCTCAAATTCTAGCTCTTATGTCATTATATCGACGCTCCAAATTTCACAAACCTACTTCATACAATAACTGAGATATTCCGTAGGCAATACTTCTGTAGCCACCCGGTATACGGCAATTATTTGCCCGACCAGAACGTATGAAGCCATTGTATGGAACTAGACAAAAGTTCATAGGCTGGCTAGCTTGACAGTAACAGGCGTTATGAGAATGGCAACTAGAGCTCTTCAAGTTCTACCAGGACTGCCACCTCTGCACCTGTACATTGAACACGAAGCCATGCGGTGGAGAAACGAACCATGGACACTCCCTCATTTGGAAAAGGGCACAGGAGAGCTGTCCCATCCTACTTATGGAAAGAGACAGCACAATGCCAGATCTGAACTTCATACAAGGCCCAAACATTGTCATTTCCAAGATGGATGAATGGAATGGCATCCCCTATCGACGGCATACTCTAGTACTCAGAGGACTTGAGGATTAGAGCCATGACTGGATCAGGGATATACGAAAGAGGACTGGGGAAAGAAGTCTCGGTGGTCCAGACGAAGACCTATTGCAATCTGCTTGGACACAGTAAAGCTGCAATAACTGTCACTAGGATCAAACAATATCACATCCAAGCTGGTGTCTTAGGCAGGAATTGTTTGGAAAACCTGGCGAAACGAAAAAAAGTCAGTCGCTTTAATGACGGTTGACCTCTTCGATATGTTATCAATTTTTCTCAACTATTTTAACTGTTTGATTAAGATTTCCGTAAGCAATAACGTTCATTGTTAAATTAGATTGCGAAATTCTGCCAACGATTACCCATGGTGGAAACATATTTGTTTTTCAGTTATAACAATAATCTGTGTTTTAAATGCACGACATGAACATTTGCTGATAGGTAAACTAAACATTTTCGAATTCTTCTTAAGTTCCAAGTACAACAGTCACTACATTGATTTTTGAATACACTGTCATCTTGACTCATTCTTGAGTCACCTTATTTATTTGTAGATCTACTGATTGCTGCTTGCTGTTATTCATTTTGATTAATTGTCGACTATGTTCAGATAAATGTTAATTCGTGTTTGAAACCGTTTAAATTATTTTAATTCCTATCTGGAGTTTTCGATTCCTTCGAATTGTTTAGCCCTGAACAAAGACCAAGCAGAGGCCTTATGGAAAAATTGTCACCGGTTAATTTTTACAATTTATTGGTATGCTGTAAGAGTTTGACACCACCCAAACAAAAGTATTCATGGGCACAACTAAATCCTATTACTAGTTTTCGAGATACAGGGTGTTGACTTTGGAAAGTGGCCATTTTTTCGAAGTAATATTGCTCTTATAAAAACCCTTAAATGGAAATATTTTCCCCGTATTATTGGTCACCCTTACGGTAATCATTTTGGACTGGTTTTTGATAAAACATTTCGAGCATTATTTAAAATAAAATTCTTAATTCACCCTATAAAAGAAGATGTGCCCAAACTAACTATTGCACTAAAATGTTCATCGTTTCATTGTGTCAATATTGAAAAATTCAAAAAAAATTATTGAGTGATAAATATGTATAGCCTGACATGTATATACAGGATAATTATTACATAGTTTCCTTCTAAAAAGATAAAACAGAAATATCCAACAAAGGTGAAAATATAATTTTAAAAAATACAATAATAATATTCATAAAATAAAACTAAGTATAATTTCGAACATGTGATGAAGTGTCTTCCTGCTCGTAGAAGAGTATATATGCCTTTCCGCTGACAAAGGAATTTGAATGAATCGTTGAAACTACGGAATCCTTGTATTCGTGCCATGTGCCTGTATACGGATTACAGTAAGCAGTGTAGTGTCCGCTATTGACCATATTTCACCTGGAAAAGATGAGGGATTTGTCGTTATGCTGTTGGCACCACTTGCTGTCAATTTCAAGTCACCTGTCAATGTCACTTGTCAAATATTTGAAAATGAAGTAATTCTCAATATTCAATCAAGATATATTCTTGTTATGAGCTGTTTGATAGTGTATGAGCATCGTTCCGTTACTTTTATTGTTTATTTGTGATTTTCAACTTTATTGATTTATAAAATTATTGATGCTTCCCAAATGGTCCCTAAGACATCCAGGGGCAAAGTGTTCTGTGCCCCATTGCAGAAATAGGGTTGGCACAAACAGGTAGCAAAACACTATCAAAATCAACAAAAAGTAACGGAGCACTAATTATTCAGTACAAAACAGCCAAACTGATGAATGTCAAAAAATCAAAAAATATTTATTAAATTATGTTATGCATTAAAATATAAAAGCACACGTTACTACATATAAATAAATAAAACATGCTAATACTATCACAGTACTGCAGGGTGGGCAAAGGGAGAGAGTATAGACTGCATGTATTAGGTCTATTCCTGAACATTTGGGATCTCCAAAGGTCTGGCAGACCTCTCACTACTGCCCCAGGGCAGCCCTACGATGTTTGTAGGTTTATGCTAGTAGGCGGCTTTAGTCGTAGGCTGCTGGACTAATCCGTCTCCTCCATGTTATCCGGGTGGATTTAATATATTCTCTGTACAACATCAAATTTTCCTTATCAGTTTTCAGTTGATTCCCGGAAAAGCGGCGAAAAAACCGGATCAGACATTATGCCTTAGTGTTACTGTCTTTAGGTATAAGGAGTCATCTCATTGGAAAAGATCCAATGCCTGGTATATGAACCCACGGTGCTTCCAGGCTCTTACTGCCGTGATGTTCCTGGCCAAAGGACTTCCAAGAATGAAGTACCGATAGAATTTGTCAGCAAGATTTTTTATGTGATCTTCTACGGTGTTAATATCGGCCAGTTCGCACAATGCGTCCAGCCAAATGTATCTATCACTGTTTGTGACGATACGAAGCACTTTATTTTGCATGCTCTCCAGTCTCAACATTTGAGTTTTGGGGAGGCTGCAGAACACTGGACAGACAGGTCATTGCTGGCCTAATAACCTGTTTATATACGAGTAGCTTACTCTCCATTGGCAGCTTGGAATCCCTTGCTATCAGAGGATAGGTATTTTTAACCGCTGCTGCAGCTCGCTGAATTGCCAAGCTGACATGTTTATGGAGAGTAAGCCAGCTGTTGTACTCCCAGGTACCGCACTAAGTCGGACTCATCTATCCGCTTTCCCAGAGCACTAAACCCAATATTCACGTTGGTACGTTTCTTTGAGAAATTTATAAGCTCTGTTTTATCAGGATTCAACACTATCTTGTTATTCGCTAGATACGGCACGACTAGCCTTTCAAGATGTACTTTTACCATCCTAGCGGCTGCCATGCTGGAGTGTGAATAATCATAGATTGCAGTGTCATCAACTTAGCCGTGTTGGTGGAACCATACATTGGGAAGTCATGCGTATATAGAGAATACAAGAGTGGAGACAAGCTCGACCCCTGTAGCACACCTGCTCCGGCCGGCCTTATTGCGGAGCTAGTTGATCCTAACCCTGTTGACCAGGTACGAGTCAAGTAATTTTACCATGTGTAAAGGCATGCCTGCCCTTTGCATCTTCATGACAAAACCATCTATCCAGAGTCAAATGCTTTCTGAATCCAGCAGGATTTGATGAATGTTTACTTTAAATACTTTATTCATTTTCAAATTTATAACAAACATTTGACATTAACAATTGACAGGTGACTTGAAATCGACAGCAAGTGCTGCCAACCGCATAACGACAAATCCCTCACCTTTTTCAGGTGAAATATGGTCAATTGGTGGTCCCGCTGTGATTCGTCACTGCGTACAAGTTATAGCGACAAAGGGCTACATTGTCTGCAGTGTAGTTGCTCAAATCTAAACCTTCCAGAGGAAAATCAATGGTTATATTCAATTTTCCTCTAAATCTTTGTGTTTGAGAGAATCTTTTTAAATGGATAACTAAAATTTTGGGGAATTTCTGAATCAATAGAGACTGTGTGCATTTCCTCTTTCTTTTGCAGTTCAAACATGTCGGTTTCTCATCACCATCCATAGTTTTTTCCCTAGTGAATGAATCTAAAGATTGCGAGAGTCTAAGTTGGCCTGTTCTTTTTGATATCGGAAGAGAAAGGTCCCAGAATGTATCGAAAGTGACTGAACAGTGACCACAATGTGTACATTTCAATGTTGATTTCAGCTTCTAAAATGAAAAAAAAATATTAATATTTATGTACCACCTTGTCTAAAAAGAAATTGGCTGTTGATTTTTTTCGTACTATTATGTATTACGACGACGACGATGACTTATTATAACGAAAATAGTCTCAAATTATTATCTCTTTCCTCTGAGTATATTTTGGTAATGAAGTATGTTTTTACATCTCGAACATAGTGATTTGGAAATTATTCTTTATTTTCCTCGGTACACAACTATGGAAAAAAATTTCATTTCGTTTTCAGAAAATCGGATTTCCACTAATATAAACTATTTTGCCTGTACTAACATTTCGACAGGACGGTGAATTTATTGAAAAATTCTATCCAAATATTACTTATTTTCCGAAACATTTCTTTTGAGATTTTGCTAATTTTGAAAAATGCGTTTTTTCAAGACACTCATAATCACTCAGTATATCTGATAGGGTCTAAGCTGAGATCTAAGTTAATGGGAAATTTATTTTTTGTGAAAAATCACAAAGAAAAATTTTTTCTATTTGTTGGGTACTTTTTGAATGTCACTGTATAAGATTTTTCCTAAGAGCAATATTACCACTTTCCAACCTCAACACCCTGTATCTTGAAAACTAGTCACAAGATTGAGTTGTGGCCATGGACACTTTTGTTCAGGAGTTCAAAATACCAAAAATTCAGAAAAATTAACCCGTGACAATTTTTCCATAAGTCCGAAACCTGGCCCTTTTACCAATATTATTCCACTTGTTCATCCATACGAACCTTTTCTAATTTTCTCACAAACCTCTTGCCTTCTTGTTTAAAGGACTTTATTCCCCGTTTAACCAGGTTCACCAAAAAAATTCTACGAGATCCGAACGAAGACACACTCGAACAGATTCCCAGCTAAAGACGAATCATTCTTTATACATCAGTTGTTCTTGTAACAACTATAAATATTTTATGAAAGTTGTTGTTACTTACTTGTAGAAAAATTTCATAAATCGATAAAATCAACTGACCCAAGTATCATATAGTGCAATTGTTTAGGAGGAATACTATTATGGAATATTTCTATTTTGAAATGACACGTGTGCCGTGCATATATATCGGACATTTGGGGTACGATCTGGGTATATCAAACTTCAGTACTGATTATTACGTACCTTTTCCTGTACATAAATATACATACAGATTTTGGATTTGGAAATGAAACATCGGCCAATAAGAACTTTAAAACAGACGAACAAAATATTCTTGCAAAAACAAACTTGCTTGATTATCTCACATTTTATCAACCGGTAGTGCTAATGAAGACTATCTCAGCTCATTGAAATCTAATAGGCCGTTCCAATTCGGTTCGATTTCGATTGTTTTTATTCTAATTCACAACTTAATCCATCCAAACCTACTGATTACTGCCGATAACGTTATCTTAGCGTTACTTTAATCTTCTAAAACAAACCAAGACGATAAATTTATTGCCTTCACTCCGTTATCAAATCAAGCTTATTTTGGCTAATTTTAGTGATGACTAGGACTCATAGATTCAGTGAATCAGTGGGAATATTCCGAGACAATTCCATGTCGATTCTTGAACATCATTCTCTAATTTAGTTCTTACAATTTTAATGAAACATAATAATTTACTCGATGATAAACATTCATGTAAACCCTGAACGGTTGGTGACTAATCATTTTCTGATATGTCAATAGTCACATTTTCCTAAACAATCTGTTCTTGTTTAGTACACTCGCGTTTCGTACACCTCAAAAATTTTCCTGAAATATTCTTGTTTCGTACATTGAATTATTTACCCATTTTCGACTTCTCTTTCAGTACACTGACCCATTTTTCCTTGTGAAAATACATTTTGTGCGGAGACATTTTTTTTAGTATGATCTAACCAGAACGAACTAACTTTACATAGACTTTTTAGTTCGTGAAAATTTGACCCATCGCAGTGGTCGATGTACAAAACGAGAAAATTCATTAATTAATTCAGTGTACCTAACAAGAATATTTCAGGTAATTTTTTGAGCTGTACGAAACGCGAGTGCACGAAACAAGAAAACACATACGAAACAAAATGCCGAAAATTAATTAATTAATTCAGTGTACCAAACAAGAATATTTCCGGTAATTTTTTGAGGTGAACGAAACAAGAAACCATCTACGAAACTAGAAGCCGAAAATTAATTAATTAGTTCAGTGTACCAAACAAGAATATTAATGAATTCAGTGTATTTCAGTTAATTTTTTGAGGTATACTAAATGCGAGTGTACGAAACAAGTTCAGTGTACCGAAAAAGAATGGTTCAGGTAATGTTTTGAGGTGTACGAAACGCGAGTGTACGAAACAAGTAAACATCTATACGAAACAAGAAGCCAAAAATTCATTATTTAATTCAGTGTACCAAACAAGAATATTTCAGGTAATTTTTTGAGGTGTACGAAATAAGAAAACATCTACGAAACGAGAAGCCGAAAATTCATTAATTAGTTCAGTGTACCAAACAAGAATATTTCTGGTAATGTTTTGAGGTATACTAAACAAGACAACATCTACGAAAAGAGAAAATTCATTAATGAATTCAGTGAACCAAACAAGAAAGAATATTTCAGGTAATTTTTTGAGGTATACTAAATGCGAGTGTCCGAAACAAGTTCAGTGTACCGAAAAAGAATGGTTCATTCAGGTAATTTTTTGAGGTGTACGAAACGCGAGTGTACGAAACAAGTAAACATCTATACGAAACGAGAAGCCGAAAATTCATTATTTAATTCAGTGTACCAAACAAGAATATTTCAGGTAATTTTTTGAGGTATACGAAACGCGAGTGTTCGAAACAAGAAAATACCTACGAAACGAGAAGCCGAAAAATCATTAATTAGTTCAGTGTACCAAACAAGAATATTTCCGGTAATTTTTCGAGGTGTACGAAACAAGAAAACATCTACGAAACTAGAAGCCGAAAATTCATTAATTAGTTCAGTGTACCAAAAAGAATATTTCAGGTAATTTTTTGAGGTGTACGAAACAAGAAAACATCTACGAAACTAGAAGCCAAAAATTCATTAATTAGTTCAGTGTACCAAACAAGAATATTTCAGGTAATTTTTTGAGGTGTACGAAACAAGAAAATATCTACGAAACGAGAAGCCGAAAAATCATTAATTAGTTCAGTGTACCAAACAAAAATATTTCAGGTAATTTTTTGAGGTGTACGAAACAAGAAAATATCTACGAAACGAGAAGCCAAAAAATCATTAATTAGTTCAGTGTACCAAACAAAAATATATCAGGTAATTTTTAGTGTACGAAACAAGAAAATATCTACGAAATAGAAGCAGAAAATTAATTAATTAATTCAGTGTACCAAACAAGAATATTCAGGTAATTTTTTGAGGTGTACGAAACAAGAAAATATCTACGAAACGAGAAGCCGAAAAATCATTAATTAGTTCAGTGTACCAAACAAAAATATTTCAGGTAATTTTTTGAGGTGTACGAAACAAGAAAATATCTACGAAACGAGAAGCCAAAAAATAATTAATTAGTTCAGTGTACCAAACAAAAATATATCAGGTAATTTTTAGTGTACGAAACAAGAAAATATCTACGAAATGAGAAGCAGAAAATTAATTAATTAATTCAGTGTACCAAACAAGAATATTTCCGGTAATTTTTTGAGGTGAACGAAACAAGAAAACATCTACGAAACTAGAAGCCGAAAATTCATTAATTAGTTCAGTGTACCAAACAAGACTATTTCAGGTAATTTTTTGAGGTGTACGAAACAAGAAAATATCTACGAAACGAGAAGCCGAAAAATCATTAATTAGTTCAGTGTACCAAACAAAAATATTTCAGGTAATTTTTTGAAGTGTACGAAACAAGAAAACATCTACGAAACGAGAATCTGTAAATTAATAAATAAATTCATTGTACCAAGCAAGAATACTTCAGGTAATGGTTTGAGGAGTACGAAACAAGGTAACAGATAGGAAAGGTAATGCCAATTTTCAAAAATAAAAATCACTTGTCTGTATTAAATGCTTTCTTCGGTTTCTTCAAATATAAAATGGAAAGTTGCGGACCTATGACACTTCTCTGAGGAACTACATAATTCAGATGATATGGATAATTTATTGTCGTTCGCGACAAATATTGGAAAAGGCTTTATCAATTTACTGGAAATTGGCTGTACTAACTTCATATTCATGTTTATTTCTACCTGTCCAGTTTTTGTCCCGCAATTCATAGTGCGCCGCTGGTTTTTGGCCTTATTTACAAAGGAATCCATGCAAATTACTGACACAAATTCAACAACATACCCATTAGACAAGTATGCGGGTACTCGGTTATTTATGAAAAATGCAATTGCAATGGCTGAAGCTGAAATGTCATTTATAATAGGGATCTGGCGAGCTTGCGATAATTTGACAAGGCGAGGTCTAATACCTGGAGATGCACAACAGCCAGGCCGTAATTATTGTCTTATAAATTATGACAGATTGCCGACTGTTGGTTGGGTAAGGCAAGGCGAGATTTCGTAAAGTAGGTATAAACATTTAATATCAACGATTAGAAACAGTACCATTTGTTAAGTTTCTCATGTTCCCATTTCATATTCAATATTCCATACGTTTACGTATTTCGATTACACGGTTTCTCTCAATTTTCCCTCATTAGTCGTTTTTTTTGGCGTCAGTCTGCAATATTCATGAATAGAATTAAATAGTATAGAATATTTATTCAACAAATAGATCATTAAATCATTATAGGCCGTATCAAAAACTTGAAAAAATACAGTGTATCTCTCTTCTCATGGAAACACCCCCGTATCTACCGTAATAATTGAGGTAGAATGATGAAACTCTCAGGACCGATGAAAATGCACCTACCACCTGAATGGGGTTGGTCTAAGTGATATACACTGCCCGCCTCTCGCGATGAAACATCCAATTATCCCGGAAAATTATATTAGGAGGCAAAATTGGCCCAAAATTCCATAGGATTCGTGTTCAAGGTACCCAAATTACTAATAATACACCTGTTTCCTGAATAATTTTCAGTCCTGATAAAATCGAATTTGTTTCACTTCTCATGAAAACACCGCCGTATCTTCCGTAATTTTTTACGTAGAACCATGAAATTTCCAGGATCGATAGAACCACTAGAAATGAACTCACTGCACGGAAATGGTCATTCCACGCAATATACACTGCACGCCAGCAGCGAAGGATTTTTCCATCGCAAATTCGATGGACTGAAGATTGTTCAGGAAACAGTTGTATTATTAGTAATTTGGGTATCCTGAACACGAATCCGAAGGAATTTTGGGCCAATTTTGCCCCCTAATATAACTTTCCGGGATAATGAGTTGTTCCATCGCGAGTGGCGGGCAGTGTATATCACTTAGGCCAACCCCATTCAGGTGGTAGATGCATTTTGAGCATTTCCATCAGTCCTGAGTAGGTTTGTTTCGTTTTAAACATTTTGTTCTATTCAACTGTTTTAAACATGTTTTAAACATTTGCTTAAGTTTAAAACAGTTTTTGTTTGAAACAGTTTAAAGCACTTAAATTAAAAAAGCGTTTTTTTTTCATTTTCTTTCTTAATATAATGATAAATAAACTCAAAAATAACTTTTTGAAGAAAAGCTTTTATTTAAATGCACTAAAAAGAAGAAAATTAATTTTAAAGTGAATTAAACCCATCATTTTGTTACATTATAAAATTTCAAATGATATTAAAGCTTGTCGCGAGAAGTATCTATGTATTTCTTATTGTAAATTGAATTTAAAATTACCTCAAGATTTATTCTCGCGACAAGCTTTTATATCATTTGAAATTTTATAATGTAACAAAATGATGGGTTTAATTCACTTTAAAATTAATTTTCTTCTTTTGAGTGCATTTAGATAAAAACTTTTCTCTAAAAAGTTATTTTTACGTTTATTTATTTATTTCTTATTTTGTTTTCTGTGGGAAATTTTTCCGAATTTCTACGCGTTCTCTATCTAGCTGTCGAGGGGGGAAGATGGTAACTTTTTTTGAAACCGTATTATTTAATAGTTAGATAATTTTCACTATTTTTACGGATTTTTTCGGTTTCTATTTTGCGAGTTTTACTTTTTTTTTTCGTGACAGGAAAGGGGGCGAGACGCCCGATCGATTCTTTTTCATCTTTATTTTTCATGTCTGAAACTGTTGAAACATTTTCCACATTCCTTTGCTTTCTCTTTCTAGCTTTTGAGGGGGGACAGGAGGGTGATTTTTTTAACTTAATGGAAACAATATCGGAGTTATCGGACAAGCTGATTCAAATTCGACGGAGGTTTGTATGGAATCAGTTTTTGACAAAAATATCATTTGTGACGTCATCTCTTTCCTCGTCTATTGGTTTTCTTATTTCGGGGACTCACCGGCACAGCCTCACGGTGGTGGCGCGACGTAGTTCGTAACACAGCTGATCGTGACAGTTTAGTAAACAGAGTCGGACTTCAAAAAAGATATCTATTATTTAGATATTTAGTAGAATAAAGAAAAATAGATCAAACATTTTAAATTAATATTATGTTTGAAAAATTATGATTTTAACATTGTTTTTTTCTAAGTTTTATTTGTTTAAAACATAAAATTTAAAAACAAAAAAAAAACCTGTTTAAAACAAAAAAAAACGTTTAAAACAAAAAAACATGTGTTTTGTATAAAATTAAAAAATACATGTTTTTTTTCAACCCTGGTCCTGAGAGTGTCATCATTCTACCTCAATTATTACGGAAGATACTGGGGTGTTTCCAAGATAAGTGAGACAAATTCCTGATCACGAATCTGAAGGAATTTTGAGCCTATTTTGCCCCCTAGTATGTTTTACCGTAAAAATGGGTTGTTCCATCGCGAGTGGCGGGCAGTGTATATCACTTAGGCCAACCCCATTCAAGTGGTAGGTGCATTTCAAACGTTTTCATCAGTCCTGAGAGTTTCATCATTTTACCTCTATTGTTACGGAAGATACGGGGGTGTTTCCATGAGAAGTGAGACACACTGTATATCAACATACTTTTTGTTGTTTCTTGGCTGATGGGAAATTCTCCTTCACCATTTTCATCACTGAAGATGAAGAACATTATGAAAATCTTGATCTGAAATGAAATCGATTAAGTCCCCATCTTCCTAATCATCTCCACATTCAATGTCTTTTATACCGGATAAATCTCCATTTTCAACTAAATTGATCAACTTATTTATACGCTTGGGATTATTCAGATAACTGTTCATTTTCTCGTTTATCAGTGAAAAAAAACAACAAAATTATCAATGCTGTTTTGGGAAGTAATCAAACCTAATGTACATGATAAAGTACATAACCTAACATTGGCCTTGCGCTCTTAGGTCCTAATGCAGGTGATCATGTACAGCTAATTTAAAGTCAATGTTTCATATGGTTAAGATGAAGAAGAAAACAAAATATTTACAAACTTTCGGTCTCAATTGTAATTTATTGCTTTTACTCAATAATTACGATGTTCTGTGAACTTCACAGGATTTTATTTTTCGTGAAAACCAGAACATAACAAAATTTGTTCTCATTTTGCATGAAAGACACGTTACATTAAAAAGTAAGTATACCAGTGGACCCAAAACCGAGCCTTGTGAAACTCCAAGGTCGAAATCATATATATCTGAGTTGGCCTCTGGCACACCGACAATTATTTTTCGGAGTGTGAGATAATCCATGGAGGAATAGGTATATCCTTAAAGTTTGTCGTATACAATAGTGAGATCGAGTCATACGTTTTCGACAGATCGAAAAAAAGCCTTCGTCGCGTTCTCTGTTAGTAGGTATAATTGAATACAGACAAGTGATCTTTATTTTTGAAAATTGGCATCATCTTTCGTATCTTAAGATGGTGTTATCTAGTTTCGTAAACTCGCGTTTCGTACACCTCAAAAAATTACCTGAAATATTCTTCTTAGGTACACTAAACTAATTAATGAATTTTCAGGATCTCGTTTCGTAGATGTTTTCTTGTTTCGTACAATCGCGTTTCGTACACCTCAAAAAATTACCTGAAATATTCTTCTTACGTACACTAAACTAATTAATGAAATTTCGGGATCTCGTTTCGTAGATGTTTTCTAGTTTCGTACACTCGCGTTTGGTAAACCTCAAAAAATTACCTGAATTGTTTGGTACACTGAATTAATTAATTAATTTTTGGCTTCTTGTTTGGTAGGTATTCTCTTGTTTCGTACACTCGCGTTTCGTACACCTCAAAAAATTCGGTAGGTATAATTCAATACAGACAAGTGATCTTTATTTTTGAAAATTGGCATTACCTTTCGTATCTCAAGATGGTGTTATCTTGTTTTGTACACTCGCGTTTCGTACACCTCAAAAAATTACCTGAAATATTTTTCTACGTACATTAAACCAATTAATGAATTTTCAGGATCTCGTTTCGTACACTCGCGTTAAGTACACCTCAAAAAATTACCGGAAATATTCTTATTTGGTACACTGAATTAATTAATGAATTTTCGGCTTCTCTTTTCGTAGATGTTCTCTTGTTTCGTACACTAGCGTTTCGTACAACTCAAAGAATTTAGTAGGTATAATTTAATACAGACAAGTGATCTTTATTTTTGAAAAATGGCGCAACCTTTCTTATCTTAAGATGATGTTTTCTCATTTCGTACACCTCAAAAAATTACCTGAAATATTCTTCTTAGGTATACTGAACTAATTGATGAATTTTCGCGATCTCGTTTCGTAGATGTTTTCGTGTTTCGTACAATCGTGTTTCGTACAATCGCGTTTCGTACACCTCAAAAAATCACCTAAAATATTCTTCTTACGTACACTAAACTAATTAATTAATTTTCGGGATCTCATTTCGTAGATGTTTTCTAGTTTCGTACAATCGCGTTTCGTACACTCGCGTTTGGTACACCTCAAAAAATTACCTGATATATTCTTGTTTGGTAAACTGAATTAATTAATGAATTTTCAGATTCTTGTTTCGTAGGTGTTCTCTTGTTTCGTACACTCGCGTTTCGTACAAATCAAAAAATTTAGTAGTTATGTTTTTATACAGAGAAGTGATTTTAATTTTTGAAAATTAGCATCACCTTTCGTATCTTAAGATGGTGTTATCTTGTTTCGTACATTCGCGTTTCGTACACCTCAAAAAACTACCTCAAATAGTCTTCTTAGGTACACTAAACTAATTAATGAATTTTCGGGATCTCATTTCGTAGATGTTTTCTTGGCGTATGTTAAGCTGGCACAGCCGTTTCAGCACAATAAAAAAAACTAGTGCCGCATTCTTTAACTGATTAACTATTTTCTAACGTAACTCCTAATTTTTTAACTCAAGTGGTTTCGGAGAAAAAGGGGTTGTGCTAGCTTAACGCTTAAGCACAGCACAGCCGTTAGGTAACTTTTTTCTACTGAAAATATTCAGATGATTGAAATGCTGGATTTTTTAACTTTTAAATAACTTCCGGGTGATATACAAGGAGTTTCAAAATTTCGCTTCCTAAGGCAAAAAAACAAACAAATACTCGAATTAAATTGCATAAATATTACAATTTGGTTCCTTCATTTTCTAACTTCCACAAAATAGAACACTGAGGAGGACATGTGTATGAGATATCAAGTAATATCTTGATATCTCATACACATGTCCGATTGTGGTGAAAAAAATTACAGTGGAAAGAATTAAACTCGTGTCGAAACGCAATGAGACCAAAATCCTAGTCATATCACCATCTTTCTCCTCTTTCATTTTCCAACTTCAACTGAACTGGTTGGGATGAAAAATGTCTTCGTTGAATGCAAAGAGGAAATTTATTCTTCAATATTTCACCCAAATGATATGAATAGGAGGAAAAATTAACCGCGAAAATATATTAACAATCTTCGAAACAAGATGAGTTTGAAAACAACAATCATTGCTAATAATATACAATTTTACATTATATTCGCTCCTTATGGTACACATAATTGTACACATGATGCGAAAACATTGATTAACTATGAAATATCACAATCTTTCGATTCTCCCATTTTCTAACTACAGCACAACGACCGATAAATGCAAATAGGTGTAAAAGGTCAACCCGTGTAATCTGAGCAGAAAGGAAAATGAGCTGAGGAAATGGTTTTAACAGTTTTCAAAACATGATGAGACCGAGAACATTACAATTTTACCATTATTGTGCCCTCTGATTTTTTAACTCCAGCACAATCATCTGAAATGGTGATACAGGTATGTATTACATATATTCGGCCCATATGAACTGACCATTTCTCCATTATTTTGCCATCTGATTTTATAACTCCAGCACAATCATCAGAAATTGTGGTACAGGGGTGTATTTCATTATATTCGGCCTATATGATATAACTGGAATTCAAATTTTCCTGGTATTCATTTTTAATGACTACGTAATGCAAAAGATTGATTAACTTTTGAATGTCGCAATTTTTCCATTCTCCCATTTTCTAAATAATAATAAATAAATGCACAGATGGGATGTAATCATTAATACTCAGGACCTGTTGTCTGAATAGCAAATGAAGTTTCCTTCAAAAACATTTTTAACCTTGTTCAAAACTTGACGAGACCGAAAGCATAACAATTTTGCCATTATTTTGCGCTCTGATTTTCTACCTCCAAGACAATATTCGGAAATAGTGATATAGGGATGTATTACATTATATTCGGCCCATATAAACTGATTGGAATGAAAATTTTATTTGAATTCAATATAATGTCCATATAAAATTGTTAAAATTGTTTTTTCCGTTAACCAGCTGTCGTCCCCTTACGAACGGCAGCCCTCAAAAGTCGAAACTTGTGCGAGCCAAGGATTAACGAGGTCTTACCTTTTTACGTGCGATTCCTAGCACGATCCGAGGAGAATATCGAAAGGAGGTCCGTAGGTCACCCATATAAGTGATTCGAAAACATTGATTACAATTGAAATTTCGCAATTTTCCGATTCTCCCATTTTCTAACTCAAGCACAATGACCGATAAATGCAAAGAGATGATGTATTCTTCAATTTTCTACCCATGTGATCTGAGAAGCAAGTAAAATCAGCTGAGAAAATATTTTTAAACGGTTTCAAATCGTGATGAGACCGATAGCATTACAATTTTTTCATTATTGTGTCCTCTGGTTTTCTAACTCCAGCTCAATCATCTAAAACAGCGATACGGGAATGAATCACATCATATTCGACTCGTATGAATTGACTGGCATGAATATTTCCCTGGTACTAATATTTAATGTCCACGTAATTCGAAAACATTGATTAACATTCATATTTCGAAATTTTTCAATTCTCCCATTTCCTAACTCCAGCACAATGACCGATGAATGCAAAGAGGTGATGTATTCTTCAATTTTTTACGCATGCGATCTGAGCAGCAAGGAAAATCAGCTGAGAAAATATTTTTAAACGGCTTCAAAATGAGATGAGACCGATTGCATTATAATTTTTTCATTATTGTGTCCTCTGATTTTCTAACTGTAGCACAATCATTTAAAATAG
This sequence comes from Chrysolina oricalcia, assembly GCA_944452925.2. NCBI lineage: Eukaryota > Metazoa > Arthropoda > Insecta > Coleoptera > Chrysomelidae > Chrysolina > Chrysolina oricalcia. The sequence goes on along the minus strand of OX101809.2, from coordinate 5,380,854 downwards.
TGATACGGGGAAGAATCACATCATATTCGACTCGTATGAATTGACTGCCATGAATATTTCCCTGGTACTAATATTTAATGTCCACGTAAATCGAAAACATTGATGCACTCAAACTATTTGGATACACATGTACTTTAGGAAGCTTTAAATCAGCCCTATACAATCACCTCGTAAAAAATGCATTTTATTCTGTTGAGGAATTTCTGCAATCTAAAAGACTTTAAAGTATTTATGCACAATTCTTGTATTTTATATTTTATATACATTTTAAACTGTTTGTATTTGTACATATGTTAGTATTTTTGTCCTTGACTAGTCTGATAACATTTTATAAATGTAGTAATACAGTTGTAGAATTTTCAATGATGAATATATTCTATTCTATAATGTAATTACATCCCTATATCACTATTTCCGATTATTGTGCTGTAGTTAGAAAATCAGAGGGCAAAATAATGGTAAAATTGTTATGCTTTCGGTCTCATCAAGTTTTGAACAAGGTTAAAAATGTTTTTGAAGGAAACTTCATTTGCTATTCAGATAACAGGTCGTGAGTATTGATGATTACATCCCATCCGTGCATTTATCGGTCATTGTGCTGTTAGAAAATGGGAGAATGGAAAAATTGCGACATTTAAAAGTTAATCAATCTTTTGCATCACGTAGTCATTAAAAATGAATACCAGGGAAATTTTCATTCCAGTTCGATCATATAGGCCGAATATAATGAAATACACGCCTGTACCACAATTTCTGATGATTGTGCTGGAGTTATAAAATCAGATGGCAAAATAATGGAGAAATGGTCAGTTCATATGCATGGGCCGAATTGTATGTGATACATACCTGAATCACCATTTCAGATGATTGTGCTGGAGTTAAAAAATCAGATGGCACAATAATGGTAAAACTGTAATGCTCTCGGTCTCATGATGTTTTGAAAACTGTTAAAAAGCATTTCCTCAGCTGATTTTCCTTACTGCTCAGATTAAACGGGTTGAATTTTTACACCTATTTGCATTGATCGGTCGTTGTGCTGGAGTTAAAAAAAGTGTACGAAACAAGAACAAACCATTTTTAGGTATACCTAATGAGTTAGAGGATACTCGAATAGTTAAAAAATTATGAATATGCAGTAATATGAACTGGATACATCAGTCAATCTCTCGGTACGACATTTAAATAGCTTCGTCCAACATAGTGCGAAAAATTGATTGCTGACAAAGGCACGATTTCTCACGTCATCACAAACCGCTACCAACTAAAGCAGCTGTTAACACGATGCCGTTAGGTCAGTTTATTACTGCTTCTTTGTAAAGATTGAATTCACCAGGCAGGTATGAAGATAATCTGCTGAAGAATTATCCTCGGAATTATCCGAACATTAAAAAAACAGAAAAAAACCTATGCACGTCACTGCCACATCCGATGTCGCGGTTTTATGGTGATTTTATAGATGTTGCTCATCAAAGCCATTGTGTACTGCTCTTATTAACACACTGCCTGGGTTTGCATTTGTCAGATTTCACAACTCAATTTCATACGCTTCCTTTTTAGCAATTCAGTTCCGGTAATTATTGGTGTGATAGCAAAATTATTTTACCAGGTTTGGATATAGGTGTTAGAATATCTGTTATACAGGGTGATCTATGACCAATTAAGGAAAATAAAATGGTGTCTGGTATATCATGTACACTCCTGTAAAATTTTAACGAAATCATTTGATCAAATACTTATGTTTTGACTTTGCCTACGATCTCTCTCGGCGATGTTCAATATCTATGACTTACAACTCACTTACACTTACTGTGCGTGGGGTCTGTCATTTTTAGGTATTTATGGAGACATATTTTAGACGTACTTTTATTAAATGATAGTTCAAAGGGCAATCATACGTATAGGTTGAATGTAATTTGAACACAAAAGAACATTGTGTTCGCGTACATGAGAAGCTCTTTTCGACGACACCAACATCATTTACTTCAACTTCCATGTGCTCTGCAGACATCTAATTTTTTTGACAAGTAACTCAGATTCGTGCAACTTCCGATTCTAAATGGGAAACCCGGCATCACTTCTTTTTTCTCCATATGACATTCTAAACATAACCGTGTCTCACTTTCTGTAACCAAATATATATTTTTTTAAATTTATTTTTCAATTTCAAGGGCCATACTTAGATACGTTCAAATCAACGCATTCCAGTTCTAAAATGTAAGGAAAATACAATTTCACTGTTTTCGGTCATAATATTTCTGCTATGCAAATTTAATTTTCAAATTCGTGTTAGGCAATTTTTTCAAATGACAACATGGGGGCTCGTCGGGTTATGAAAAAAGAGCATTTTAATACGATTAATTTGATAAGTGAGTCACTGCCTATCACTTCTTCAGTACAAATAAGTAGGTAGTCTCTTATTGCAAATTTTGTTAGGAATTTTCAAATACATATTTCATAAGTTCACTTAAGTAAATTGTTGATTTTTAAACCAAGTTCTAACCACAGTTCTGTTGAAAAATCAAACATTCTTTGAGTTTTGAGATTACAATAATATTGAAATGCATACACAACTGATAAACTAAAATCATTAAGATGGCTTGAAAAAAATTTCCTTGTCGACATCTTATTTTTCCTCACTTTTGCAAAAGTTAATTAGGTAACTATTGTGTACGTTATCGTTTAAAACAACATCATATAACTTTAACTGTTAATAATAATATTTATGCAAAGATATATGTTATTAGTTTTAGGATTAGTGATATTATTTTATCAGTTGTCTTGTTCACAGGTTACCTACTCGATGCATTTAAATCTTATTTTAATCTCAAAAGTTGCTTTCAAGAAAGATGTAACGTAATATTTTCAAGTTTGTTAATGGAAGTGTGTTTGAATTATAATAAAATGCTCTTTTTTCCTAAACCCACGAGCCATATGTTGCCATTTTATAAAAATTAGTAATGCAAAATAATAATTAAATTTTACATAGCGGATGAATTCCCCCAAAATTTTAAGACTGCTATAAGTGATATTATGAACGTTTCAATAATCCTCTAGATTGAAAAGTAAATTTCAACATAAAATAAAATTGGTTACAAAAAGTGACAAATGATACATGGTTGTTTTTAGAATGTCATATGAAATAAAAGTCGAAAGTTATGTCACTTCCGGTGAATCCGGAAATCGCAAGAAGCAGAATCATTTGTCAAAAAACTAAGTTTTATATCGTTTTACAGATTCTCTGAATTTCATTCCATTTTCTTAAAAAAAATATGAATTTTATTTCATTCCATTAAATTCAAAAACAAAGAAATGTTAATAGAAGCGACACCCAGAAAGTTAGAAATTGCACTTGCCAGAAAATCGATGAAACATAATTCAATTATTATCGAGAGTTTGTCGTGAACAAAAAAAATTATAGCGCTCTTAGTTGTTACATTGAGTAAGCACTGTCGTTAATTTAAATAGACAAATGAACATCAAATTTGGTAAAAAATTGTCGAGGTCTATTTGAGTTAAACTAATGAGAATAATTTTTCTTTATAGCATGTATCACTGTCTTTTTTATTGGATTTTGGATAACCACGGAAATTTCGAGTTATTGGCAACACCGCATGCAAATAAAGAGCATTTTTCGTGAACCTACTTAATGTTAACAATGAAAAATAGTTGATTACTTTAAAAAAAAATTCTGGTGAAACGTTTGGATTTTCTGAAGCGGTAAAACTACCTGTACCTAATTGGTGAAATTATATTATTACCTGTTTTAAAGAGAAACATTCTCAATTGAAAATTGAATCAATACATGACTCCTGTATATTATTACCATTCTATCAAATTCAAATTTCAAATTCTTTATTGACCATTTGTAGCAATGCAGTGCTTGGATATGGCAAGTCATAATATTACACACAGTAGCCTAATAACAATGATATGTTATACTTATTTAAAAAAGTTATCGTTTACTTACATGATGATATATTAAAAAAAATCGAAAATTTCCCACCAATATTTTCCAACCAATTAACGTGTATTTTTCTAGCGTCACCATAGCAACCCAAGTATTTTTTGAATTTTTTTCTGCAGCGAATTTTTTGACATAATATTACATAAAATAATTTTTTAACAAAGTGTAGGTATGATGATGCATTTTTAAACCCAACAGTTTCTTACACAAGCACCTATTCATAATAATATGACGTACTTACTTTTCAAACTCGTTTTACAATCGATTCAATACGAAAAAAGTAAAAATTTTACATCTTTCAAAAACCTAACACACTCTTTGTTGAAGGGTCGAGCTATCAATATTTTCAAACTACTGTACATATAACAAAAATTGACAAAATAATTTTCAGGATATCCGTGACCTCGAAAAAAATTCTGAATATAAATTAGGTACTAGTGGTATTACCAAAGTGATGAAATTTGATAGTAATTTGCGAGGTCATTTGTCTATGTACAACAGTGACAGTGCTAACTTCATTTAGAGTAAGCACAGCCTCTCCGTATAAAAGTAAAAAAAACTAAGAGCTCGACAATTTTTTTTCGTTCACGACAAATTCTTGACAAATACTTACTGGAATAAGTTTCATTGATTTTCTGGCAGGTGGTGCTGACTTTTTCGAGTTTTTTTACTCTTCAGGTGTTGCAGGTTTGTCCGGGTTTCCCTGCAGCTATAAAAGCGAATGCGCCAGCGAATTAATTTAAGCCGACCCGGAGCGCCAATTATTTTTTTATTGTTTTTTTTTTTGTTGTTACTTTGTTATTGTTACTTTTACATTGTTTTGGAAGGTAGGTAGTTATTCTTTTTTTAAGTCCACCAACTCATTACATAACAATAGTTATTCCACAATTTCAAGGATATGTTTCTCATTCATAGAATGTCTCCAAAATATACTGAAAGGTTCGATGTTGTTTGTTTTTTTCTCTATTTTCCGTTGAATATTTTTTTTTGGAATAGAGTAGTGGTGGATATTAGTTACTTATTTTATTATCGAACATTTCTTGAACAAATCTAATAATATAATACTGAATAATAATGTTTAATCATGGTAGTTACGATAATCATTCGTGAGGATGTACATATGAATAAACAATTGACAGTCTCCGCGCGGGGCTATTGGCTACTAACAATTATTACCAAAATTTCGATATAGAAATTCGGTTAGTACAAAATTCGTAGAAGGAAGAGGTGCATAAATGGTTAGAATTTTTTCCTAATTTTTTTAATAATGAAAAATCTAATCAGCGTCCATATCTCTAGAGACTGGAACACGTTTTGTTGTTTTTTGTTATTTCGGATAAAAAATTTGATATTTAATGAGAGGAATCCAACTTAGTTGAGGGAACTTCCGTTACAAGTAAATGTACAATGAACAAAAGTGTGAAAAAATATGTATTTTCTTTAGCTGTCTCTTGTTTGTAATTTTCACATAAAAAGAACAAGTTTTTAATCCCCATTGGAGAGTTATGCATTTTAGAATAATTTTAGACGTTTTATAGTAGGTAAGTAGGTATTCTGAATTGTTACTTAACTTTACTGAACCATTGAGATTTTCAAATGTCAGTAGGTACCATTTCTTAGGAATGATACCTTATCAGATTTCAAAATTGGATCAAGAAAACCGATTGAACTGTAAATTTGTTGTTGGTCATATTCTCTTTCTTGTATATTTAACTACACTTTGTAATTTCTTTCAAATTCTTTTTGTTTTTCACGAAATACTTAATTTGTTCTGTAAATGGGTAACTGTTCTCGCTGTTGGGCAATGAACGCTATTAATATTATTATTATTATTGATGGAAATAAGAGGGGGCGGATATTTGAAACAATTTTTTTTAATAAATAAAATCTAGTGCCTATGACCCAACTTTGGCGCTAGAAAATTATCATTTAAACATAAATTTCGGAGGTGTTCAATCTGGAGAAACTTTTTTCAAACAGCCTCATGAATAAGAAAGATACAGGAGGCTAAAGGTGAGAAGTGAAACATACTGTATAATTAATGATTAGTCCTGGTAACACAGTCTTCGTAACACACATTCACACAATTCGTGAGAAATGAATATGTTACCATCTAATTTCAATTTGTACATAATCCCAGGAGACAGGATTATTTCTCAATAGAAACATGAATAATTACCCAACCAAAACAAATGGCAAAAGGTTCACTACCTCAATATTTACGTAATGTAATTCGTACCGTTGCTTGCAAAACTACACAATTTCCTGTGTTTTTATTTCTAGCATTCCTCAACAGCAAAATGTTATATGACCTTGATGTCTTGCATGCCACCACATAGGTAGGTATTTTATTGCATATATAAATAAATGCAGGCATACCAAATTTTTTATGAGCTAATTATTATTAGACAAATTATTACTGTCATGAATGAAATGTCATTAAATAAACAAACAAAACAGAATTACCTCTACGGTTTCTTTCAAATAGCTGCGAAATTAAATGAAAACAGTTCACCTACCTTATCAGGTGAAGACAAGTGTGAAAAAAAAATCCTTTAGCACTTTTAACTTGCACTGTCCGACAATTTTACGATTGTTTTCACACTTTTCTGTCTAATTAGGCACTTGCAGTAAATATTTTCTGAAAGGTGAACGAACGAAATTCTATGCCGTGTTGCCAACATCTATCGCTGACGATCTGACATTGGATGGAAGTGAATCCATCTGTTCTATGGCAAGTACATCCACTACCACCGGACCAATCGCATTCTCCAAACTAAACTGAACTGAATCGGTGAAACAAGATCCTTCTCAAAACACGAGAATAACTGCACTTTGTTGCACGCAGGCGCTCCGTCAAATGGTTTCAAAACATTCTTTCAATGATATGGATATTCTTTATGAATTTTTGAGCGAATGTTTGGAATGGGAGGTGGGAAAATTACTGAAATAAAACTTCGAAGACTCGAAGAGAACATCAGGTAGATGAACGAAAACGTTTGATATCACAACATTGAGTTGAGAGTACAATTCCCATATCGAATTGTATTTCCTTCCTCTTTGTGGCGGCAAAAAATAAGACAAAAGAAATGTATACCAGTGGATTGTGAAACCACAGTTAAACCCTCTTTGAAAAAACCTCAGGAACTTCACTCCAGAGGATATTGTGTAACCAGTGGCGTATCATATGTTTGTTATGCTTAAATAAATATTCCAGTTCGTAAATTTATTTTAGATATAGATATTTAGGTTTCAGAATGCTGAAACCCCCCCGTAAATTAACGATGAGTCACTATCTACAATTTCCGAACTGGACTATAGTTTATTTAATAAACAAATAAAATAGTAATAGTAGTAATAGTTATATTCATTTGAAGAAGCCCCTGGTTTGTATTTAAAAGAAACTAATAAAAATGACGTCACTTCAAGACATTTCGATCAAACTATTGACTATGAGCCACGGATTTTAAAGATATAATAATGTGTCAGACTCTTTCAAAAAAGGACCTCTTTGGAGTTTCAACCTATATGGTGTGCCTCGCCACCCAAATACTGGAAAATGGCGTAATAATATTTCCGTTGGAAAAAACGCAGGTAGGTAGGTATAACGGTTGTTTCCTTTTTCTTAATAGAATTATTGATGCATTTTTGATAAAAATAGTGAACATCCGCATCATAATATTTTTAGTTGGGAAAACCTGCTTGCAGATTATTTGTTGGTTCGGTTAAAAATTGAGATAAAACTGGAAGGATTCAAAGATTCTTTAACAAAAATAATCCCCAAATATTTTAGTTCTGAAATTTTTTTGTAGATATCAGAAATTTTTACAAATCTGTAAAATAAAGAAAAATTGCATTTTTAAGATTTCACCTAGGTACGAGAAAACCTTCGAAGATTCTACAAATCAGGAAAATTCATGATGAAACGAGAAGATATCAAAACAGAAAATATTAAAAGAAATACTGCACCCCTTTCCAATTAAATAAAAAGGACATGGGAAATTCAAAATATATGAATTTAGAAGATTTCTGAAACATTTTCGAAAACAGAACTCACGCCCCCCCCCCAGCCCCCCTACGAGTATAGAAAAATGGCATAACCATTGGCATGATTCGTACTCTTAAGGACTTTTTGAGCATTAATTATAACCATATATATGTTGCCAGTGATACATCTGCATGTAATACTAGGCAATCAGCGTTTCTAAAATTTGGATAAGAACATTAATAAATATGGAAAATGGCAGTGGTCCCAGTATTGATCTTTGCGGTACTCCCTATATAGATTTACACCTTTTTTTTTACTAATTCTAATAAAGGCCGCTCTCACAGTGGCCGACGTAATTATGTCAGGACTATCCCATACCAATGAAGTCCTCCATTCCGATGCTCGGTATTAGCATCAGCAATACCTTGGCTTGGGAAAGCCATGTGACGTAAGATTGTCAAAAGTGTTCCTCTGTTCTGTGCCAAGGAGCTATTTCACTTTTCGTGAGTTGATTATGATTTACAAGGCACAGATCCGACCTGTGTCCTGGAATACTGTGCCCGTATATGGGAAACAGCCCATAATCGTTCCACCGTGAGCGGTCTCATCCAGATATTCATGAATAAAATCATATTACAAAACTACAGCTAGATGGCCCTCTCCACCGTATTTTTGTTCGAGTAACTTATTCACTACCATGCCCTTTCCCTAGATAAAACATAGAAAAAAGAAAAAAAACATTAAAATACGTTGCAGGTAGGAGCTATTTGAGATAAAACCATGGAAAAAAATTGACAAAAAATCTTCAAGTACCTATAAGAAAATCCATTGTAAGTTTTCCTTTCGATAAATATCTTTGCTGTCCAGCTAGTATTGGATCATGGCCATAAAGAATAAATTCAGATGTATAAAAATCTTGAACAAGGTCTAAGCCATTGCCTAAGCTATGTAAAATTCTTGAAGATCGGATACTATTTCCGCATTTTCTTATCGGATGCCACCTCACTATTGTCTAATCTTTAGGCAATGACCTCACCACTTCACACTTTATTCGCGAAGATGAGGTCTTATGTACTGTAACTACTGAAATATAGATGGCGGAAAATACAGCATGAGTTTCCCAAAGGCATTGAACATTATTTGTAGAGGATGGCCCGATCGACTGATTTTATGGGTCTGTCAAATGACGTCTATGCGATGCCTCCTAATGGTTTACTATATACAAAACCATACGGAAGGCATCGCGTTGACGTCAAATGAGAGACTACATTGCAACTTAGGGAATAAGTCATCCTCTACAAATAGTGTCCATGGTAGTTTCCTACATTGCACCTCACTTGTGGCATCACAACTACTACTCTGATTTAACTAATTGTTGCCAACTGCTGCTTGTACCACGCACATCAATCAACTAGAGTTCGCGTCCACGGAAGGGCTTAAGGCACGTTCATACCCTTTCGAATATTCGCAATTTTTTTGCGAATCGACTCTTACGGCGAAAAACTTGCTATGAAAGACGATTCATCGTGTCATTTTTAAGTAATGTAGGAAAATCTAACCCCAAATGATGAAAAATGACATGTTATGATTCATCACTTACCGCAATTTTTCACTGTATGAGTCGAATCGCAAAAAAATTGCGAAAATATCCAAGGGTATGAACGAGCCTTCACAATACAAGCAGGTAAATTTCATCAGTTGAAAATTGAATTTTCTTATTTCTCAGTTCTACACATGCAATTGTGACATGGAACACGAATATTATGTTGTTATTTGTTTTTTTTTTCTAAATGACCTTCAAACAAACGTGAACGGTTCTTTTGAAGAAGAAATCAGTCACATTTCGAAAGCCCATCGTCAAATAAATAGTTTAAATACTTTAGATGACGTCTCGTTTACTTTAGATGATTCTGAATTGAATATTTCTTAATTTTCTCTGACGAGAAATGATTTATATTGGTAAAAAATTTCAAGTCAGTACGATGATTGATTGAAAGTTTGTGATTTGGAATGAATTATGAAATAATTAAAGAAGTAGCAATATATCAAAGTTTATTGAGGTCCATCCAGTTCATCGATATCCTGTTAGCCTACTTTGACTTCCAACAAAGTTTTACTGGTGTTTAGAATGAATAAATGACATTTGCTAAATAAAGAAATAAACTCACAACATTTGACTGACTGAACAGAATATTCATCCTACGTTTGTACCAGAATTTCATTACTTATCAATAATTATCAAAGAATAAACTGAAATTTACAGAAACAATGCCTAAAATCATAGGAATTTCAACGTAAACAATGTTTGCTGATGTACATGAAGATGGTTCGATTATCGCCACTTTGGCGCTGGCATCTAATTTTGACTTTCAGCATGTTTTCATTCTTTTCTATCACAAAACGCACAGATCACTCAAGATATTTTTGTACACAAAACCAATAAAAATCATGTCAAAGTCAAGCAAACCTTGCAGTCCTTGCACCTTGCAGTATTGCAACGCTCAAACAAATAATGTTGACTTTTGACATTTAGTTGGTCAAGCTAGGAACAGTAGGAACAGCCACAGAACTATTATAGTTCTGTGGGAACAACTGAACAAGACAAAAATGTAAAATAGTATAGTGTAGTGAAGTGAGTGCTAAGCACTACAACAAAAATATTTTTCTTTGAAGGTATTTGTGTAAAATGTACCTTAGTGATTGAAAGTTGTGAGTTTTATAAAAAGACATCGATTATTTTTATAGAAAATATTAAAATGAGTAAATTCTCTTCATTTATCGAACTGTTGGTTAAACAAACGTGTCGTCGAGCTTCTCACGAATTTGAAATGGGCTCCAAACACTCTTCGGCGCCCCTTCCAGTTATACCAGAACATGATGCCACTGGAATATACTCCTTGGAGTTTTTGAAGTCTTTACATGATAAACCTAGAGATAACATATACAAATTACTCAAGGTAAGAATGATTAGCCTGATCCAACATCTGAAAATGCAATTCTTTAAACCATAACAAATACCTAAAAGTGGTCTATTTCAGTCTCCCGATGATTTAAATGACATAGAGAGAGTCCCCAATGGATTGAATTGGTTGAACAGTAGCGAATTTTCTAATGCAGAAAGGAAAACACTACTCGATTTCCTCAAGAAAGTAAAGGATATGTCTCCCTCAAAATCTCAAAAATGGATAGACCTGCATCATTACATGCACTACGTTTATAGAAACTTTGCCAACCCCAGTCCTGATCCTTCTGCAGAAGTCTTATCACCTTTTTTTGTTTCCGAAATGAGAGAATTGGTGAAAAGGTAATTGAATTGAATTCTTTGTGAATGGTTAAATCATGAGTCATTTTAAATCTTGGAACAGGTTATCTAAAACTATAATTTTTTATCTATTGTTGACATTCCATAAGGCTTATGCGAAGTGAACTATTGATGTGTAAATTGTTTTCACTTTATTGAATTTGATGAAGTTATTAGTGTTTTTTAGTTCAGGTTTGGAGCTGAGATATTAAATATTTTGTGATTTTATTGCAAAGCAAACATTTTATTTGGTCTAGTTTCAGTACTGACTGGGAAATAATTAGTTTTTTTTAGTTTTTAGTGATTATCTGTTACTCATGATGATTTAATACTCCAACCAATTATATAAGTAACAGTGTATAGTTTATCTGGACATTGCAGGTTTGTAATTGTCTTTTAAAGTGAAGCGGAAGATCACAAATGAACAACAAGGGACTTTAAGATGAGTCCTGAGGTCATTCTTAAACTTTTTCAAAACTGCCATGGAATGATTTTTATTTTTCAGTTTATTGGAAGAGGACGAAAGCCAGCTTTACCTTAGGGTGTTAGCTTTACTTAGAGAGTATTGTATTTTCGCCCAGTGGAATTATAGTAAATCTGACGGAGAGCATTGTATAACAAGTAAATTCTGTGAACTCCCCAGTTTGCACAATATATCATACATTTTTCTAGGGCTATTCTACTACTATGAGGCTATGTTATCGGCAGCGAAGAATTTGAGCGCCGTTTTTACCGAGTTTGAGGTTATAATATACAAAAATTACTCAGTTTGTTGGATAGATTTTAATACGTGTGTGTTCATAAGATATTTTTTCGAAACGGACTTTGTGCAGAACAAGATTTATCACTGTTTGGAGGTGAGTTTGCAGTCGGACACGTGGATTGATTTAATTATTTTTATTTGCACAGACCAAAGTCAGTCCTGGTGATACGCCTGCTATGTTTGGTTTACTGGAAGACTTGAAGAATCTGTGGATCAGGGAGCAGAAAAGAATAAGAAAAATGAAGTGAGTTTTATTGCTATGGACACATGTCTGCAATTGTTTTGAACAGGAACTAATAAAAAATCTCATTTGAGAATCTGTTTACCCATATTACCCATTAGTGAAAAAAAAAAAAAATACATGAGAAATACATAATTTAGTTCTGAGGTACCTGTGATTCAATTTCAGCGATGACCATAGTTTGGTGGAAGGTACTGTATCATATTATATTGAGGAAGCAATGATTGGAAACCACAAGAAAGTTCTAACCAGTAATTTCTGGATGGAACGAACACAACAAGAGTGAGTTGTTTATTTTAGCTTGTATAAGTCTTGCATTGTATCATTGGGAGGATGTAGGTGAAATAAGTTGATTTTTGTCACTTTTTCCTGCTTTGACTTCACCTCAAAATACAGTGATTATTTTTTGTTCTTTCGGGTTGAGCAGAAGAGTCTTTGTCTGTTTGAGAAGAAGAGTAGAGAAAGCATTTTTACAAACCTTGTCAAAATTTCGAATATTCGATTTTCCACCTACATGGATTTTTGAATATTCATTATTTTTCGCATCCTTTCCGCGGACTTTTAAAATATCTGCTTTGCATTTTCTTAAAAACCATGCATTCTTACAAATGCTGTAAAAATTTTCAGATTGCTTTATTACTTTTTCTCGAGTAATATAATAGAACATAATACTTTATTTAACTTTCTCATATTCAGTAGTATATTTATAGCAGGTCAGATAGAATTTATAAAACCAAATGAAAGATAGAGCACGTAGGTAAAACTCAACACAATGCAACACAGAATTTAAAGTTTAGAATCATGTCGAGAATTAAAATTCAAAATTGAAATTCGGTGAGTCTATTCTTATTAACAAATAATTTTTTGAAATATTTTTAGAGTATTCACTGACTAGTAGAAGCAATTTTTTGAAAAGTATCTTTTCGTTATTTTTTTAAACTTTTAAATCCATTGTTTTAAGATTATGAGGAAGCATGTAGTATAGTTTATAATCCCGAGAATTCTTCTGTGTTATAGGAAGCCTATGTCGACAAATCAAAAACTGTCACCTTTAATACCCGCGGTTTTATACTTAAGTTGAGATTTCCGTCCAAGTTTAGAATCTTCCATAAACCACTTCGAAAAAGAAGATACTCAGTTTTGCAATTTAAAATGAAGATTATGTTCATTTATTTGTTGTTACAATTCTTTATTTTCCGGTAAATCATGAATCTGTGGATCGGGTACCATAACAGCAGATGTATTTAATTCATGTGTTATTTTTATTCTCAATAAACATACATTCTTTCTCTATACGTATTTTAGAAATTCTAATTTAAACAATATTCATCATTGTATCAGACAGAATTGATGATGAGTTATCATTAGTGAGTATAGCAAAAACCGAAAAACTATTGTATTTCCTCTTCTCTCTTGCTTGACACCCATTTTTGACATAGGAAAAATGACTTGGATTTGCGAAGGCTGGACCATCATTTCTTCAGATTATTAGGCGATCCATTTTTCCATCCGGCTGGCCCAATATTGGATAGGAACGGCCAGTGTATTTGTGAAGAGTGTCTCATAGCTAAATACGAGTGTATTTTAGATACAGATAAAGATCAGCTGAATGATAAGTTCCTCAGAAACGTCAACCGCTTGTCGTATTGCAGAAGATGTCAGTGCCTGGTGGATCTCGAAGTGTTTCATCGACATATCAATGGTAAATACCGACATGACGGTTGACTTAGTTTTGACCGGTTCGGAATTTTGTTTCAGGTCACGCTGTGAGGGAAGCAGACACAAAAATTACCGATAAATCTGTGAACGCTTCTAGAATAATACCGGAAAAAATCGAATTTTACCCGACGGCAAACGAGCCTGAAAACTCTCCGGATTTGGTGTCGACTGAGGAAAACGAAAGTGATATCGATAATGACAAAATGCAACCTGCTCCCGACGAAAAAACGCCAAATCCCAAAATAGCCAGTGAGGCACCTTTCCTAAAAAATACCTGCGATATTCATTTCTCGAAGCCTAAGCATGACCCGAGTGAACTGAATTGTACAAAACTTGTTTTCGAAGAGTTCCTCAAACACAAGAAAGAGAGCGTCAGGAAGGAACAGCTTCTGAACAAGAAAATGAGAAATTTTATTAAAATAAAGAAAGATATTTTTAACCATAATAACGGAGCTACGGGTAAAGTGGGATTTGACACCACGCTGAAATCCCCTCAGAACGCGTAAGTAAACTCTGTTCTAGCGTATGCTGTTCCTTGAAGGTCTCTGTTGTTTTTTTTGCAGCATCACCAAAAACTGCGATACACCAAAGCCTAAGGAAGCACAAAAAAATGGACACAAATGTGAAAAGTAAGAGTATAATACAATAGGTAATAGTTGTTGCAGAACGATTTTTACCATTTTTCTCATTCACATACAGTGTATGCTATTATTGAAGAAAAGAAGTACTTCCCTGGCTAATACCACGACGGGTATTGAATTATAATAATCGTCTTTATTATTCCCAGAAGTAGAAGCATCAAACTACATTGGTATAATGAGAAGATGTTTTGGAAACAAAGGGCGAGATTTATATTTTGTTGTGCTAGCACAACAATAAATACTCTTCCACTTAACTTATATGAAACATATATTTGTGCAATGACTATCATTGCAGAGGACTTTATTGCAAGAGCTCCCTGTAACCAATAATACCCTAAAATGTAGGTGAATGGGAGTAAAAAAAAGGTAAAACATCAATCTGCAACGTTTTTTTCCACAGAGTTTTCCTATGGGACAAAAATTAGCTATTTGTGTATTTAGAGCGAAAAGTTATTGAATGCCGATCGACAGAGTAATCTTTGGAGAGCAGCAATAACACTGTTCTCGAAATATACACATTATTTTTTCTACAAACGCAGCTTTTAGACATAAAAACATCGAAACTTCATTCAACATAGACACATTATATTATCTATGAGAAAATTAACACTCCAAATGTCCAATAATTTACATCTCTAACAGGGGGAAAAAAGGAAAATAACTTGCCTAATACAATTTAAAAAAGTACCGAATGCCGAGATCGAACCCCAGGCCTTCGGTTTACTAGGCAACAATGCTAACGTCAGCACCACCACAGTTCTTTGAATTGCAAGAATAGGTTCGTTTTCAGCAAAAGATTGAACGTTTTTTCAAAATTTTCGCTCTAGAGCGAAAAAGCTGTCACAAAATGATATTTCAGGGAAAGTCTGAAAGCATCAAAGGCTACTTTGGTAAGCGGTTGTAGACAAAAATCTGTTTATTTGCAGATTTGTCGGACTATTAGCGAGGCCGCCTCGTTCGCCCGACTTGTACCGACTTGATTTTTATTTTTGGGTATATATAAAAACTATATTTTATGTTGCGAAAGTTGAAGCCTACATGGGTTTTTCAAAGGACCCCGCAAACTCCTTATGGAATTTGGGTCCCGGTGGATTTTTTTAAAATTTTGGTATGATGTAGTCCATTTAATTCTCAACCAATGTTACCATTGCGCCAACCCAAAAAAATTAACAGATTTGCTGCTAGGGGGCGTTGAAATCACCCATTGCGCAGATTGGACTATTCATTTTTGAATCCGGTAAAAACATTTCCACTTGTTACATTGTTGCACAATATTGTACTGTTTTATAAAAAAAAAATCTTACCCCCCCCCCTTCATACCCCCCTTTTCCCTCCCAACTCCTATTACGAAACGCAAAAAAAAATATTTCTCGAGTGCTTTTCATGTATCGTCGAATGTTTAAATATACCTGAATAAGGGAAATAGCAGTTTTTTTATGATTATCCCCCCTCCCCCAATGGGCTTCATCATAAGCAATCGTTCTCTGATTTTATGCTATGTTGAGAATCAACCTGTGTATTCATTTTAGTCAGTTTCCGAACCTGTTTAGTTTGCCTGAATTTGTTTTTTTTCGCTTACAGCCACTGACTCGTTATTTTTGTATTATGTTTTTCAGTTCGCACTGTATTATCGAGACCTTGAAAACGTCCTGCGCTCTTCTCAGAAGCTTTGACAACTCCAGAAGAAATCTTTTATTGTCTCAAATTCTTAAAATATTGAGAGTTTTCGTTTTGCTGATATTTTTCCTAGTGCTCTGAAAAGATTCAAGGATCACCCTCTACTTTGAAATATCCTTTTAAATTATTGTCAGCGAGTGAAAAAGCCTGTTTGAGAGTTTCTTTAGGCGTTTTTTTTTAATCGCTTCTCGGGTGTATTCATGAAATATTTTTTGTGCCTTTTCCAAATTCCTCAGTGTTGTTTCCGTTTTTAACTTGTGCTTTGTGGTCGTTTGGATTTTTCGTAATTTTATAATGTTTTTAATTACAAAATTTTTAATTCTCTTTTGATAATGAAGCAGTACTAAATTTTTATTACTATTATCAGTGAAGAAAGCCCTAGAAGTAATGGTTGATTCTCTGCAAGCTGTCCATATAGGGTAAATTTAACTGCTATTGAGCCAAACTCGTGTACAAATGTGCTCTGTGTTTATTTTCTTTGTAGCTAGGGCAGTTTTTTGCTCCTTTGATCTGTCACATTCACTATCTGCCATTTTGAAATTCTCGGTCATACGAGAGACATGTTGCATTGTTTCGTGACATGTTTCATGTTCATTATAAGAACTCTTTTCAGAAATCAATTAGCAGTTAATGTTGCTGCTAGACCTGAAAATGCTGCTAATCCTGCGGAGGTTGAGAAAAAAGATGAGGAAGATGATGAAGAGGAAGCAACAAGTGAGTTTTGTTTCAATTTGAATGTTGCTATATCAGGGTAAAACCAATACTTTTAGACATTGGTAAAACAACCTTTTCTTGATTTTTATTCAGAGAAACTGTTGAACTAAGTGATTTTCTAACAGATTGCAAGTTTTCTTCACTTAGGTTAAATTATAAATCCACCCATACAACGTTGAATTTATGCCTAAAACTGACTTAAATCAATAATTGAAAAATATTAATGAAAATTTTTGAACGTGAGCTCAATACTCACTGGTATTCAAACAAAAATATGTGTAAGAAGTATTTATAGTGAAAATTTGGCATCCAGCGCAAAAATATTATTGAATATGACAACAAAACGTTCAGTATGTATTTACAAATACCTAGGTACTCAACTTTATTTTCATGAATACCTACTCAGAACATTATGACTTGCAATAAAATAATTTACCATTTCTTAATTATTTTATATCTGAGTAACTTTTACGTTAAGTATATGCTGGAAATTCATGACTTATGTTAGTGAAAACAAATAATATATTTCCCTTTCACTACAAACTTTTATTTAATTCCTGTATGTTAAAATTGTTTTTGCCGTCAACTTGATCCACCCCTACGCACAACACTCAGAAGTCTGCGAGCTAGGGAAAACGCAGCCCGTACTGTTTAACGTGTGATACCCCATGCACGAGACCGGTGTCCATGCTGGGCATCGAACCCACGACCCTACACTTGAGAGACGAACGCTCTACCAGCCGGCCACCATGGCCCATACGGCAAATATGTGTTTGGAGTCTATAAATTAACTTGTGGTACTTGTCCTAAGATTTACATTGATCAAACAGGAGGAACCTTCAGAAAATGAGATTTTGGGAAGTTCTGCTATTATAAGTCCTTACAAAATAAGGGTTATGACCCATTATATTCTAATTTGTTACCCTCATCATTAGCTTTTACCTAGCATTAGCAGGTATATAAAATTAACACTTTTTCATTTTGTTGAAGAACGTACCAATGTTGTACAGTTAAGATTTCTTCAATATCCCTAACAGTTTTTCATGTGTTTATACTTACATTTTATACTTCCCACCCCTATTACTTCTTTTAGCAGGGAGAATTTGCCGTAGGCAAAAAACACGTCAATTTAGATATCGAGCGGGAAGTTTAAAACCAGTGCCAATGGTATTTTAGGTTTAACCCCCTTACCCCTAGCTACACCCCACTTAATAATTTTAAATGGCATCCCCTATCTTGTAACCCATTATTTTAAAGATCTTAAAAATCCACACTCAACCCCGTTAAGAAAACTGAAATTGGTTGATCCGTTCTCGTATAAAGGGCAAAAAGAAAATTAATTATAATAAAAAATAAAATAATAGCTATTGCAATTAAATAAATGTACCTTACTTTATTAGGTGTTCAAAATGTTCACCATTGGTAGCTAAGCAAAAGTACAATCTATTCTCGAATTACTGTCGGACTTTTGTAAATGTTTCGTTATTAATTTGTCTGCGTGTGTCAGTAATCCTGTTTCTTAGATCCTGATTGTCCTGCGGGGGAGTTTTGTATACCATTGTCTTCAAATAACCCCATAAAAAAGTACTGTGTTATGAGTGGATCGATTACATTTTCCAATAAGTTTAAATACAATTGACCAATTAAATTTTCTTCAATAAAAATAGGGCCAATTATTTCCCAGAATTCCAGCCCAGACGTTTATTTTTTGTGGATATTGCGTATGATCCTCTCGAAACAAGTGTGGATTTTCATTATCCCAGTATCTACAGTTATGCTTATTTACAAAGCCATTAAGAAAAAAGTTGATTCATCACTGAAGCAAATATTTTTTATTAAATTCGGGTCATTTTGAATTCTCGCAGTCATTATTTCACAAAATTCAATTCTCCTATCATAGTCATCCTCACTGAGTTGCTGAAGAATACTCATTTTGCAAGGAAAGGACTTGTTTAGTTTTAAAACTTTGTGTATAGAACTGAAATATTTGCTAACTTTAGCGACTTTCGAAATTAGTTGTAGGCTCAACGGCGAATTGGCCTAAAATATCAATCTGTGCGGCTTCAGTAAGAACTCTCGGCTGCTTTACTGCTTTGTTTCACACAGAACCGGTCTCTTCAAATTTTTGAACAAGGTCTAGAACATATCGATGACTCACATTTTGGCATGCATGCCTTTCATTAAAAACCCGGGCTGTCATACGAGCACACCTATTTTCATCACCATAAATAAAAATAATTTCAGTTATTTCTTGTGTACACCATTACGATTTGTATTACTGTCAGTGCAACTGACACCACTTGACAAACAGTTTAAAATCAGGAATAACTAATTCTGATAAATGTTTTCACCATTGAATTTTAACTGACGCCAAGAAGAAACTGTATGCCCTTATGTCACTTTCAGTTAAAGCAAAAAACTCTGTGTAAAAAAGAAACATAAACATACCGTTATTGAGTATTTTGTTATAATTTATTTTCTTTTTGCCCTATTTTACGAGAACGGATCAACCAATTTCAGTTTTCTATACGAGGTTGAGTGAGGATTTTTAAGATCTTTAAAATGATGTGTTACAAGTGTGGGGGTGCCATTTAAAATGATTACGTGGAGGTAGCTAGGGGTAGGGGGATTAAACCTAAAATACAACTGGCACTGATTTTAAACTTCCCCCTCCATATCTAAATTTACGTGTTTTTGCCCTACAGGAAATTTTCCCTGCTAAAAGAAATAATAGGGGTGGGAAGTTTTGAAATGAAGGCACTGTATAATGTTACTTGCATTTTATCACAAATTATATCCATCACCGATTTGAATATTAGATAACGGACACTATAGATGTTACGTAAAATGTATATGACTGTTATGAAGGAATTTCATCTACAAATAAAACCTGTTTTATACTTTTTATGTAACTATTTCACATACTTTTATATAATTCTACATATCTTTATGAAAACTTGATATTACCATTTTCGATAATTCTCTATGACAGATTTAGTAACATATTTGAAAAAAAGGTTTTATGGCATTAGACTAACGAATTTTGTAGTGTCAGATTACAATGGGGAAAGTGAAAGTTTAGCATATTTAAAGGATTTTTTTTAAAATTTTCTCAATTATTCCTAATAATTATGCACACTTCATTTGGCATTAAAAAAACAAAGCACACAATTTTCTCTCAATGTTCATGTTCCACAATGATTCATTATGATACTTCAGCATATTCTGTCTCTTCCCTGTTCAGCCATTCGCTACTCAATCTGAACCACTCTCTTGCTTGTTTGCCTGAGTAGGACATATATGACAACAACTACTCCCCTGGCTAAGACCACGACGGGTATTGAATTATATCTCGTGCAACGTTCCTCAATGCATCAGAGGACGCAATTGCAAGTGTCCCCTGTAACCAACCAGCAGAATTATATTACAGTGTAGTCTCCTAAAAGAACTATTGTTTTCGCATAAATCTCTCAACCCGGAGATTCGGAGTGTTCTTCCTCTGCTCGCTAGGTGGAGCGGCCTAGAAACCGCTTCATCGCGTGAACCACCGTTGACCAAGCAACGGAGTGTGTAATGATTTGGACGGGGAACAGATGGCTTCAGTGCTGTCTGTGTTGACCTACCCTTGCACTGATAAGAGGCAAAACCTCGAAACTAGTCTGCAGGTGGTCACCCTGTCAAAATCAAAATATGATTTTGCTGGTTGGTTACAGGGGGCGCTTGCAATTGCGTCCTCGGATGGATTGAGTAACGTTGCACGAGTATCTGTTAGAAATAATTCAATACCCGTCGGGATCGTAGCCAGGGGAGTAGTTGTTTTCTAACAGGTACTTGCCATAATAAGCCTACGTAGTAGGTGTATATGGGGGAGTAAAGGGTTAAACTTCGGTCGGCAACGACTGTTCGTTAGAATTAACTAGATCATAAATATTATCTGTTAATATTTACTTGGCAGGGGTTTTGGATTCAAGAATTGGAAATTTTTCTTGGGAACTTGGGATTTCCAAATGGAACACCCTGAATATTTTGACTTATTTGGATTCTAGGGACGATTCTGATTACGACCACATAGTTTGAGACAAAAAATTTACACAATGGATATTTAAAAAAATGCATTTAGTGTGTACTCAAGATTTTTCAATAAATAATTAGTGTATTACGATTGTTAACCATCCGATTTTCGATAAGAAACCATCAATGGATTCGTCGTAAAAATTAGAATCTAAAAAATGCCTACCTAAAAGATGTTGTTATTTGAAAAAATTGACTTAATCTAAGAAATGCATATCTGAAAGATGTTGTTATTTGAAAAAATTGACTTTTTCAACAGTTGGTGGTATTAGAAATTTCAAACCGCCGGTAGGTACTTAACTAGGCGGAAAAACTGTATACAATAATTTTTACTCATCGTTCATATCCATCTCAGGGTTGAAGTGCATCCAACGCGCTCTAGATGTAAACAAAATTCATGAAAAATCAAGTGTATTAATTTTTTGTCTCAATACTATTAGATCGTACTCAGAATCGTCCCTAGAATCAAAAAAAGTTAAAATATACGGGGTATTCTATTTGGAATTCCCAAGTTGGAATCTTGGAAGTGATGGAGAAGTATGAAATATTGGAACATTTTCCAATTCTTGAATCCAATACCGCTGCCAAGTTTAGATTTATGGAAATGATAATAATAGTAATAAACTTTATTCATCTTTCTAGATCATACAGAAGTGATATAAGACAAGTCAACAGAAGTAAAAAAAGGGAAAATACAGGTTCTAAAAATTATAGGATACAAACACACAAGTACACTTTAACACATAAAATCGGTGGAATTGTTACACACACATTTCTCCGCTAAAAAATCCTTTAAGAGTCTTTTAAGTAGTTTAAAATCTCGTATATTTTTCATGGAAGGTGGGAGATGATTGAAGAATCTCATTCCATTATACAGTGGGCTATGCTCAAAGAGAGCTGTTGGTTGCTTAGGTATAAAATTGGTCAGCATGTCTTGTGGGGTAACTATGGAAATCTCGGTTTTTTGAGAATGCAGAAGAGTTATTTCTGGCATACAAGAGGAGGATATAAATTGACGGGAGTCAGGATTTGATGTTTTTTTAAATGTTCTCTATGTGTTTGATTGTAATTTAAGTTGAAAATCAATCTATATAATTATCCTTTTTGCGTTTTGAAAACTCTGGGTACAGTGGTTGCACCTCCCCACAGAACAATATTGTATGCTAAATGTGAATATACTAGTGAATAGTAGACTTGGAGTAGCTGTTCAGTATTGAATGTATTTCTTAGTTGTAGTATAGCATAATAAGCACTGTTCAGTTTCTTACAGACTGAGTATGTGGGAGGCCCAACCTACATTGCTATCGAGCATTACTCCCAAAAACTTAGTTAGGGGTGAAGGATGGATATTCTCTCTTCCAACCTTGATAGTGAGATGATTGGACAACTGATTTCTCGAGGAGAATTGCATAACTACAGTTTTTTGCGAGTTAACTATTAGGGAGTTTTTATTGCACCATGATGTGAATTTTCCGGCCAATGCTTGTCTAAAGAAATCGTTGACACCCGGTAAAGATTACGAATCAAAACCAGGTACACTTCGAAGGAACATTATCAAGATGATTCGAATGTGACTGATGTAATGTGTTATGTTATTTGGCTCGCATAAGTTTCGACTTTTGAGGACTGTCGGTCGTAAGGGGTCGACAGCTGGTTAACGGAAAAAACAATTTTAAACAATTTTTTTTGAAGTTTGGTAGAAGTGCCGAGACCTGTCTAAAATGTTTGTTTAAACCTAGTATTAGCTTGTCTTTGCCACCAAGAATGATATTCTTCTATTAGGTGTTGATCTATAATATACCAAGAATCAAAAGAATTTATAGAAAATTGGGTTTCTGTCGTGCAATCGTTCCTGAACATGTTCTTTCAGATGTGTGTCAAAGCAACATGAGATGTGATCACGGAGAATCTACGAATTGCGACTGCAGCCACTGTGATGTATTGGGAATGGTAAACTGTTCTCTTCAAAATATCGACTCTTGCTAACGACATCAATTTCAGTCTCAAATTCATAAGAACAAAGAACTGAGGGACAAATTAAGGATACGACTACATCAAAGGCGAGAGAAAAGATCGAAAGACACGTGCAGAAATCCTATTCCCAGCTCCGGTAGCGGAAATGTAAATACCAACAACTCTAGAGTTAAAAACGCAGTTAATAAAGTCGAAGAAAGGGTCCCACTGCCTTCTTCCCCCACGAATATCCCCCCAGCGCCCTGCGTCAAGTCGTCCGACTCGTCGGTAGCGACAACTTCGGGCACTGACGATATTCATGGTTTAGTCAATTATATTGAAGGTAACACAGCTTTAAATAAGATGGAGTTGGCGCAGAAGAAGGCTGCCAAAAAAGCTCGGCAACGTATGAAAAAGGTAAGTTATTGATTAAATTTTTAATTTTCTCTTTAGAAGCAGTCTTCTCTTGTGACTCCGGAAACATCACTGGCTTACTGTTCTCCTGATATTCATTACAAGAAAATAAACAATTTTACATACAAAACTTACGTCATTTGACAAGTATTTGGTATATTACATTTATCTGACATAGATGTATTCACTGAATAGTAAAGGGCCAAGGTGTGAGCCTTGAGGCACACCTTTCTTCAATATATTCCTTGAAGATGGCTAGGCAGCAGCTCCGGCCAGAGTCAGTGGTCACAACAACGGGATAGAGCGATAGAGGTGGATAGTGGCAATATTTGTATCACTGACGCTTCAATTTATAACAACATGTATAAATACGTAATGAATATTGCATCAGACAGTCTCGTAGAACAAAAACATTTAAATATAAAACACAGCGGATTATCATAAGCCGGGTGATACATTATCCAAATGAACAATACACATAATTCATGATTTGGAGAGAATAATAATCGCTTTTATTTGAAACAATTATTTTCACTATTCATCTTTCAAGAGGTATAATTCTTAGTTAAGCTGGGCGTTTAATGGCATGCTTTCAATTCGTAATTTTTTTCAACAAATCGATACAATGCTCGTATCTGTATTATTTCAAATCGTTCAAAATCTAACATTTTGCAAATTGAAAATTTCGAAAGGTAAAGATATCAAAATTGTGAAAAAGTATAAACGAAAATCTAACGAATTTAGATGGTTGAAAAGAGAATTGAATTATCTTTTCCACGATGTATCACTTGATCCCCATGTCATTGGAAATTTTAAAATTGATGTGTGTCCCCACCCCACTTATTGGGCAATCACAATGTCTTTTATTTCAAAATGTAGTGTTGGTGAAACCATTCAAAATGGTTTTTGTTCCATGTTTGTATGTCGAACCATTCAAAGGATAGCAGGTGGGGACTAAAAAAAGCTGCACTGTATACAGACAGTACTTTTCTTTTTTGAACGGGTGAACGCAAAAAATTGAAACTTGGGATAATGAGATTGATGCATATATATATATATATATTTTGGAGTACAATTGACAGATGAAACTTTCAAGATGGCGGGGCGCCATCTGGGGAAAAAAATTAAATGGAAAGGGGGGTCTTGTGACACATCCTTTTGAAGCTCCTGACGAATACTTCACAACAGAAAACAACTACTTCCCCGGCAAAGGACACGCTGGACATTGAACGTCATCTGATAGATATTGTGAAAGGGCCCTATATAAATTGAGACAAAAAATCTGAAAGTGAAAATTTGCATTTTCATTCAGATAGTTGAAATTGAAAAAAGCTTTTTTTGTAATATCTAACAGAAAACAACTACTTCCCCGGCAAAAGCCACGCTGGACATTGAACTACATGTGATAGATATTGTGAAAAGAACTTAACTTGAAAGAAAAAATGTGAAAGTGAAAATTTGTATTTTCATTCAGATAGTTGATTATTTCTTATGTCCAGTTTCCATTGGAGATTCATATCTATAAATTAGATAGGCGAGAATGTTATTCAGAAGTATCACTCACAGAAAATCGCTCATTTCATTGATGCGTGAATTGCATCTCTTTTGCTAGGCCTCCAATACATTTTGGTCGACAAAAATCTATTTCACTCTTCTAAGATCATCAGGGAGGTCGGAAGAATTGGAAAACATACTCTTCAGACGCAATTTCACACTGTAATGATGGAATTGTTGGACTTCTTGTGCGGTGACACTTTGAAAATATTTTTCTGACATAAAACCTGTCATGGGTATGGCGTGTTGATTTTATTGAAAATATGAACAGGATGTTCATAAAGTCAGTTATGGAATCATCTGCGACTGAAAGACAAACTAGTCGCTATTTTCCATCGTACAAGATAACCTATCTTGGAAGGAATTCATGTTGTAAAGAGAAACAGAACAGATCTGCAGATTTGTGAAATCCCACAAAAATTTTGAATATTTTAAATGATTGTTCATCAATTTTAGGTACACATTTATTATGGTGATTTGGAGTGGAGTTTGTTGTTTTTATAGGAAGAAGAGAGAAGAAAAGCCGAAGAAGAACAGGAAAGGTTAGCTCAAGAACAAAGGAAAAGAGAAGCAGAGAAGAAAAGAGAGCTAGCCAGGAAATTAGCCGAAAAAGAGAAATCTAAAGCGGCTGAGGCTGCTGCTGCAGCTCAAGGTAAGTGATCAAAATTGCATGTGCATAGCATATCTGCGTTTTTTCAACAATCATTCCAGTTGAGCCGCAAATTTCAGTTAAAGACAACAAAAGAAGGAACTCGATTTCATTAAGTGGGAGAATACTGAAGGCAAAACTCCTTATCTTTTCTCTCTCTCTATTTATTTATTTATGATTATACATTATAAATATTAAACTACATACAGCTGAATTATGATCACGGCAAAAGTATTCCATCGATGTCAAGTATTGTCATATAAAAAACAAATGAATCGGTCCAATACAGATCTTTGGGGTTCACTCTAAAATCCACCTTAGTGTTACTTTGGCTCTGTTAGGAATAATTGAAACAAAACAAGTTGAATGGTTCCTACGTTTGATTAATATCAGATTAATTACAGGAAAAGTGACTTTTATTATTTCTTTAATGAAAGATTTGATGATGGTTTTAGAAGTTGCTGGTTGCTATATGTTAAAGTCAGATAAAAACTGTCTTGGTTTTAGAATCGCTGGTCCTTTTAAGAAAGATTCGTCTGTAGGGTAGTAAGAATAAGGACATTCCCAAAATGATATGAGCTATGATTCCAGCAGCTTGGTACTCCTTTGACCTGTGACCGTATTTTTTTAGGTGTATGAAGCATTCTATGAGATCCTTAGTAGACTGTAGTAATACGTAACATTATTTTGATTTTAGCTTTGAAAGATCTGAAGAAGAAATCGAAAAAGGAAAGGCAAGCTGAAAAGAAAAGACTGGCACAGCCAGGGAGCAAACCTCCGAAAGCCCCGAAAAAACCACCCGTAGAAGAAGTAAATGTGGTCGAAGAAACAATCCCTGCCATGGTCACCATTAAGAGAGTAGCCGAAAGTGTAACAATCACTTTGAAAGGTTCTACTCCTGATCAAGACAAGCTCCTTTATAAAATGGTCAATGGATCTGATGATACTAGTTCTAGTAAACAAGTAGTTACCGGCGAACAAAATTGCGGTAGTAGTAATAGCAAGAAAAAGAAGAAACAGAAACAACAAAACCAAGTTCTGCCTCCGTCTGTTGTGACCAAGGAACTAAAAGTAACAGTAACTGTTGACAACAATAAACCTACTCAAGAACCGAAGAAAGTCAACAAAGCTCCTGCAAAGTCAACGACGGAAAGTAAAAAATCGGCAAACAAAACGAAGGAGAGCAAGAACAACACGAGTCAGGATGATGAAATACCAGTTTCTATGCTTCGGTTGCCACCAGGTAAGATTCCAAATCGTAATGGTTTCATAAAAGTAGAACTGGGAGATTTTTCTAGATGATACATTCTTCAATCGCTTCCAAGACGTTGTTATCATGGTCTTACAAGTAATATAGTTTTTATGCATATACAGTCCTCTATTTTTCAAACATCGATGTTCCAGCAAACTGTCCCCAAACAACCAAAATGAAGATTATTTTAGTATCAGTATTATAGATAATATAGGACAGGATTACAACTTGAAAACTCGCAAAATGATGCATCAACTCGATAACTATACGATATATCAATTTATTAAACGAAAAAGGGTGAAATTAAATCTGCTGGAGAGTTTGGAAATTAATAAAGATAATTCTCGGAACTTAAAGGAAGATCAAACTTAATAATAGAGAGATATTGCAGTACCAAATAACGCCAGGCAGTAATAAAGTCGACGTTATTTTGACATGTACGCACGCGCACTGTGAATCTGGAATAAGGACAACTTTATTAAAATACTGCCTGCCTTTATTAGTGGACGTTTAAAGGCGAGGATTAATATTCCTTTATTTCCATTTCGGGTGAGATCGTAAATCATCGTGACATGATCAGTGGATAAAACGTGGCTCTGACTGATAAATATATTAGATTTTCAACAAGAGTCGACATAGAAGCTCGTTTAGGCAATGCTATCATCGCAATAATTCCTTCTAATTCTGAAAATAATTATGCAGAGAGAAAAATCCGAGAGTCAAATTTGATTTAGGTTATGAACGCATCTGTCAATCACGAGTAAATAAGAGACGAACAGATGAAACTTGCAATATCTCTGTTTTTAATCACAAAATAGTGGCAGTCACTATTGAAATAAAAAGTTGTCTTAAATACTGACTGGCGTTATAGCAATATCTCTCTAATTTCCCGTTTGTTGATTTGTTTTGGGGAATATAGGTAAATGTAATTAATAATTTTATAACCCACACACAAACAATCATTGTTATCTGTTGTGGTAACAGAGGACAGGTATAAAACTGCTCCCTAATAATAGTAATAAATTAATTAACGGTTATGGAATATATAAGAATGGCATCGTAATTGTGACTCAGTATACTTCTGGCTTCTTTAAGAGGCCATGGTATTGGCGAAACATATGTCGCGTTTTTGTGAACCAAAATTTTGTGGAAATCAATATTAAAGTTTTATTATAAACGTTAACATGGATACTCATCAAGTATTGTCTTCATCGATTCAAAAAATTCGAAGGATATTTGTCTACTTTGGAAAAGAATGTGTTGATTTTTCTATTCATTTAGTATTCTTAAAGAGGGAAATATCAGTAATGCTTATTTTTTGCAGGTATTACGATAACCAAAATTCATGGTCCTGTCGCTAATCGCAATTACCCTGTAAGCAAAATGGAAGATCAAAAAAGTTCCACCATAAACATGGGGAAATCTGGCGTGATCGTTGTGGATACGGAAAAACTTATCCAAGACAAACAAACCTCCGAACCTACCCAGGCGACGACTGGAAAATGCAGCAAGAAAAACAGAAGGAAGAAGAATAAGAAGCTGGCAGATGCTCAAGCTGCGGCCCAATCTGATCAGGCCAGTAAGAGGATGATCACATTGAAGAACCCGATTTTCCAGAGGAATCCCAAGCCTGAGCCTCCACCAGTTGACAAGAATGCAGACAGTTGCGCGCCAGCTGCAATTTTTACCAACGATAATGGTACTGTTACCATACGGAGCTCGCGATTGCACGAATCGCTGTCCAATGGCGCTGCGTTGAATCCCATGCCGATGTCAATGCCCAGTTTACTGCCCAAGTCTAGGACCAATCCCGCCCCTTACGTACCGCCGCCCGCGGAGGAGAAGCCCGAAATGACGCCGTTCAACGCGCAGGAAATCCTTTCGGGGTTGCCAGGCATCGAGATTACCAAAGTGGACAAGACAGCTGTCAAATCCGACTCGGAGATCAATAAATCTTGCCAAACTGCCCAAGTGTCTATTATACCTTCGTCGAATGGTGGAGAAAGGTTCAATTTTGATAAAGATGACTGGTTGTACGGTGAGTTGAAAATATGACGTTTTCAATCAATCAGTCAGTCAATATGCTTTATTGCCTGAAGAATAATTGATAGAGTGTATTTATGATGTGTAAATAAAGATATAAAATTAAGCATGTAAACAATAGTTGTCACTATAAGTTGAAAGGTTCCCAATCATAGGTAATAATGAATTATGAGACTTGTAGATAAATCCATAACATTACATATAATATCGCGTAAATGAATTAACATTTTCGTAAATAAATACACATTCTACGATAAAATTATTTGAAAAAAAATTCATTACTAAACTCGAAACATTATTTCTTTTCGACTAGAGTCCCTATGATTTGAAATATTTTAAAATTCAAATGAACACGGTGTAGATATTGTGATATTCAAGAAGTATGCAAGAAATAATTCATTTGTCATCAACTAGTTGTCTTAAAACCTATTTTTCCCCTATCATATTTACTGAGTGATTTTCAGTTTCTTGAAAAAACTTATTTTTCAAAATTAGCAAATCTCAAAGCTAAATCTCTCAAGTTGTATTTTTCGGAAAATAAACAATGTGAAGGTGAGAAAAATTTGATTTTTTCGTTAAATTCTACAATAATCGATTTTTCAATTTTTTTATATTTATTCAAAATTTTGGAATATCAGGAATTGATTTAAAAACTCCGTTATTTTTTTAGGATGACCTCAGTGATATAATAAAGAAGAAATTTAAAATCTGAGGTTTATAAACACATACCTTTCAGAGATCAAGAACACCTTGCATTTGTTTTCGGAATTCTCTAATGCAACTTTTGTTTTCGGAACACTCGAATGCAATTTTTGTTTTCGGAACTCCCGAATGCAACTTTTGTTTTCGGAACTCTCCAATGCAACTTTCGTTTTCGGAACTCTCGAATGCAACTTTTTGTTTTGGAACTCTCGAATGCAATTTTTTCAGAACTCTCGAATGCAATTTTTGTTTTCGGAACTATCGAATGCAACTTTTGTTTTCGGAACACTCTAATGCAACTTTTTTCTCGGAACTCTCGATCGCAACGTGTGTTCTCGGAACACTCGAATGCAACTTTTGTTTTCGGAACTCTTAAATGCAACTTTTGTTATCGGAACACTCGAATGCAACTTTTATTTTCGGAACAGTCGCATGCAATTTTTGTTTTCGGAACTCTCTAATGCAACGTTTGTTCTCTGAACACTCGAATGCAATTTTTTGTTTCATAACTCACGAATGCAGCTTTTATTTTCTGAACTCTCAAATGCAACTTTTGTTTTCGGAATTCTCGAATGCAACTTTTGATTTCGGAATTCTCGAATGCAACTTTTGATTTCGGAACTCTCGGATGCATCTTTCGTTTTCGGAACAATTGAATGCAATTTTTTGTTTCAGAACTCTCGAATGTAACTTTTATTTACGGAACTCGAATTCAACTTTTGTTTTCGAATCATTCGAATGCAACTTTTGTTTTCGGAACTCTCGAATGCAACTTTTTTTATACACTCGAATGCAACTTTTATTTTCGGAACAGTCGAATGCAATTTTTGTCTTCGGAACTCTCAAATGCAACTTTTTTTTTTTGGAACTCTCGAATGCATCTTTTGTTTTCGCAACACTCGAATGCAACTTTTTGTTTCGGAACTCTTGAATGCAACTTTTGTTTTCGGAACACTCGAATGCAACCTTTGTTTTCGGGACTCCCGATTGCGACTTTTTTTTTCAATATTTTGGAAAAAAAATTGCATTAGAGTGATTCGAAAACAAGGTTCCGATAAAAAAAAGTTGGATTGAGTGTTCCGAAATAAAACAGTTGCATTCGAGTGTTCCGAATTTTTTTTTTTTTCGATTTTTCCGAAAAAAAGTTGCTCGAGTGTTTCGAAAAAAAGTTGCATTCGAGTGATCCGAAAAAAAGTGTTGAATTCGAGTGCTCCGAAAAAAATTGCATTCGAGAGTCCTGTGCATTTAAAGCAACGGAGGACACGTTGAGATTTAACTTCATTTTGTTTATTACTGCTCATTTCATCCATTTTGTTGTTTAATTTATTTTCAGATTTCATTTCAACTTTTGATATTTTGCCAATTTTGAATAAGGCGTTTTTCATTTTTTGCGTACTTTTTGAATGTCACTGTACATGGTGAACCATGATCAATTACGGAAAATAAAACGGTGTACTAGTCTATCATGTGGAAAAATTCAGTAAAGTTTCAGAGCAATCCGTAATATTTTTCGGAGGTCAACCTCTGAAGATGCGCCACTGGAACAAACTTACCCATGTTTTGATGGCACACCACGTTCTCTGACGTTATTGTCATAGTTATGATCTCCGATTGCAAAAAACATGGTTCAATTTTCCATTATTATTCGAAGTTTCACGCACACCACAACCGTGCACGTAGTCTTTAAATTTTCAGAGAGTCCGGCGTCTACTGAAACATTATTTCGACGTTCATCGATCGTTCAAAAGACATTGATACTTATGTCTCGAATGTAAATCATGCTCAAATGGACATTGATAAAGGAGACATAACAGAAAATTTTTAAATTCATTTCATCTGAGTTTTTAATCTGAGAGAAAGTATGATAGAAGCATGGTTGAGTTTTTGAGTTTTTTTGTGAGTTACCAAGTCTAAAATTTCTTATTCACTTCGCAAGTCTGGTATTGCTTGCTAAGAGTATTTGATCGTTTTTACACCTCCAAGAGTACAATATAAACAAATGTAAAGAATAATTGGCCAGAGTGTTCTCAGATTAGGGCATCGGCAATTATTCTTATGGCGTTTTCTGTTGACAAAAGGTAATATTGGAACTGGAACAATTTCCCCCACAGAACTCGTAGAACTAGAAGGACAGTACTGTTTTATTTAAGTAGACTTTCTGTACCTCTTTTTCCACTTTCCACTTATGTAAAGCCTATGTTCTGTTTTAAAATGTCTGAATCTGTATATTTTTGAATTAATATGTTCTTAGAATGTGTTCTTTGTTTTTACACCTAAGCACCATACAAGGAGACATCTTGAAAACATTGCTTGAGTCATTTAAACTAGAATATATTAAAATAAACACTCTCAAGGTCTCTTAAATATTACACGATAGCTCAATGAAAATTACACAAAAAAGAAAGAACAAAGATCACAAATTAATATTTTCAACAGACAAGCTACAAGACCGGCTCTGAAGAAAAGTGTCGTCAGACTAAAAGGACATGTTAACAGCGTTGCCAAATGAGATTTTAGGAAATCAGAGTTCTTATCATGATTCCATCAGTTATGTGTTCCACTTTTTCTGTAAATTTTCTTCGGAATGTATTCAACAAGTGTTCCTAAGCAACTGGTAATTGGTGAGTTTGGGCTTTTTTTATGGGAATATTCATATACATCATAATCTACGTATTCATCATAATGTGGTTACAGATTTAAGTAATTCCTTCCACCTTTTTTAACCTTCTAGTTCTATGAGATCTATGGTTTCCCCACAAAAGTACACTAGTTCAGATGAAAGTGAAGTAGAGAGACACTGACTGTTTTAATTTATTTGGGATATTTCTCAACTGTCTAAGAAAACAAATAGTACCAAATAAGTTTTTACATGTGTAACCAACATGATGATTTAGTAATTTCATGTACATTTATAGAGCAAAGCTTGTGTTGAAAGTATGTTCGTTGTGTTCTGAAGTTATAAGGCATAGATCTGTCCTGTTCTGGAATACTGTTCCCATATATTGAGAACAGCCCACACTGAAACTTTTGGATTATTTCTAAAAAAAGAGCCGTTCGTCTCGTCGCTGATGCTTCGCTCATAAGCTTGCTCATTTTTCTGGAACATCGCAGAAAGGTTGGCGATTTGTCTCTGTTTTGATATTTTCATGGACGATGATCTTCTGAAATATCATCAGTAGTTCCACCGTTAGCGGTTCCTTCGAGACTGACCCGTCGAGCTCAGTCTTCACATCCCTTTGTCGTCACTTTGGAGGCAAGCCGAAAATCTCTTTTCATTGGCTCATTCTTCCAACGAACGGCAAAGCTTTGGAACTCATTGCCTCGGGAGGTGTTTCCTGAGGCAAACAGCATGCAGAAATTTGATTTAATTTCATAATTGTTGGTTAAACACATAACCCTGAATGCTCCCTCGGCCAATAACAAGGTCAATAAAAATGTTTAATTCATTTCTTTCTACCTTACTCAACCTCGTAAAGTCACAGGGAGGTCGTAGGTGACATCATAGTGGTAGGGGAGACCCAGGACCGGCTCTAATCGACTACTACAACCCAGTCCAAAGAGATGTCCCTAAAATCATGGCGATACTCATCACAAAACATTGCCAGAGTCTTCCTCTCCGGACCTCTAAAAACATTTTTTATCTATCTTTGAACAAAATAGTGTTTCTCGAGTCCACTTTTTCAACAACACAACTTAATTCTAAACGGTTTGTTAGAAACAAACAATTGTGCCACTCCGTTTTTCGTTGAAATTTCGCGTTGGTATTTAGCAGTACACAGGGAATGTAAAATAGCTCTCAAAAAAACATGTGACACTTTTGGTACTGATTATACATTTTTCCCCATATTTCAATAAAATATTTTCCACTGAAATAAAGTCACAAAAGTTTTATGCATTTGGGTTCCCTTTTTCATACTTCAGTGTTCTGTACAGGATTTGTTGAACAGAACAGCAATAAATAATCTTGGCCAAGGAACCGATGGAAAACGGATCCGACAACTTCAACAGGAGTCAAAGTAGCACACATTATGGTCACCGAATTAGTTACCACATTGCCTTTGATAATGTCTACCGCAGTTGCAGACGAAACGTCACACATAATTTCTTCTGCGACCAACAGTCCCTGACTATTAATATCTTGATGTGAAAGCTCATTTTCTTTGGCAGTTTGATAAGACTGCATATCTAAAAATATTTTCCAAACATTCCTGTTCAGATGCTTGAATGTAATCAGTTTTTCATAATCATCACAAAAATAATTTTCATCGGTTTGAATTTGAATTTTGCAATACAGTGTTACAAAATTTCATAAAATTTACATTTTATGTCACCTGGATCCTTTTTTTCAGATAGTGTTTTTACCCCAAAAGACGTATTAGAAGATGACATGGATGCTGAGGAACTCGAACTAGAGGCATTCAAGCGTTTTTGTCAGCAGTCCATACCTCCAAAGAGGAAGGAAAAAGTTGCTCATTTGAATGTAGCTGATATAGTTTTGAAAAAGAAATCTGACGTTAATTTTATTTAATTTTCTCATTTTCATTTTATTTTATGAAAAGTCCTATTAAGTGAAACTATAATGTGATAATTTATTAGTTTTGGTCATTTATTATATTTATATACAATATCTAACAGCCCTGAATAAATTTATGTTCAGAATGATACTAATTTCGTTTTTTTTCCACATCGGTGGTAAATTGTGTAAATTCAGAGTGAGCAGAGAGGTAAGTAAATTTATTGGCCATCTGATTTATAATTGGCAGTAAATTGGAAATTGAATTGCGTTCGCCATCTACTATGTCATAGTAGAAGTTTTGAAACTAGAATAGTAGGTCTCTTTTTAGCATGTAATTGTCACACAACGTAGTTTTGCTATTGGCCAAGAGATGACGGGATCCTATACTGAATTTTTAATTCCCACTAAGAATTGAACAATGAGCAACCCCATGGTAACGAACTGCACAAAATAAGAGGAGAATTCGGTTTTTCAGAAATTCAATCTGCCAATAAACGAATTGAATAGTTATTGTGAAGTTTTGTGCATCAGTAGTAAAGATTTTCCAATTGTTTCGATCTGAGCTTCAACTTAAGAAAGGTAGATGACAGAAATGTAATTGAACAGTGCACATTAAAAAGGACAACGGCAACTACGGAATAATCATTGTCTACTAATGGAATAACGATCCTTTCTTTGAATTCCGATTTTTCAAAATATGTTTTTTTCACGTTATAATTATAGAAATATCTCATGAATCAGAACAGATGGGACATAGCTCTTGCAGTTCCCAAATTATTCTCATAGATTCTCCTCTGTGTGAAAGTGTCCATTTTCTAGAACAAAGATAAATTTCTTCCTCGAGTCTTTAAACTAAAGAGTATTTCAGGACAATAAGTATCTGCGAAACAGTGAAATTTCTGAAGATATTTCTTTTTAATATACTTCATTTACATAAAGATAGAAATAATTCGTAAACATGAGAAATGGAACAAAACTGATTTCAGTTCTGGATTCTGCTACTTGAGATCTTCCTGTTGATCCATTTTGAAGCAGATCTATTTTCATATTTTCACCGAAAAATGTTGTTAACGTTATTTCTTGAACGGACCAAAAAATCAACTTCTTCCTAGAGCCTCCAAATTGAAGGCAGAGAGTTTCTAGGTAACGAGCAACTGCGGAATAATGAAATTTTTCAAAAATTTAAATTTTTCCAAACTTTATTTTTTTCACATAAAAATTCGAATAACTCGCAAACCATGAGAGATGGAACAAAACCGATTACAGTTCATGATTCTGCTATATTTTTGAATTTTCACCGAAAAATTTTCAAAGGGGTTAACCTTATTTCTTGAACGGACCAAAAAATCAACTTCTTCCTAGAGCCTCCAAATTGAAGGCAGAGAGTTTCTAGGCAACGAGCAACTGCGGAATATTGAAATTTCTCAACAATTTCAATTTTTCCAAACGTTATTTTTTTCACATAAAAATTCGAATAACTCGCAAACCATGAGAGATGGAACAAAACCGATTACCGGATTACAGTTCATGATTCTGCTATTTCAGGTCATCCTGTAGCTCTATTTTGAAGCAAAGGGTTTATTCAACCTTATTTTCAAAAACTACCAACTACTTCTCCCTAGAGAAAACAGAGGGTTTTCAATCAACGAGCAAAAGCGGAATAATGAAATTCCGCAGGAATTTCGAGTTTTTCAAATTTAATTTTTTCCTCACATGAAAATTGGAATAACTTGTAAACCATAAGAGATGAAACAAAACCGATTTCTCTTAGTATTCTTGAATATTACACCAACACAAAATCTTTTTCCAATACCTCCATCTAGTACTTGGTAGTTGAACCAAAGTTAGCAATGCCAAACGGAAAATAATTAATTGTAGAAACCTGTAATCCACGATTTCAGTTGAATTGATCGTGGTACATGAGTTCAGTAACTAATTAACAGATGGCGAAAGGTAACAAAAATATGAACTAAACTGAAAATAAATTGTGCTTGGCGCTGTGGAAAAGGGTCCGATGTTGCGGCTAAAGAGCAATTGTTGAATTGAAATTTTTCAAAGATGAAATTTCGTAGCGAGACTGAGGCAAGTACCGTACGATTCACGTTTGCGTTCAAATTAACATGGCTACGCCTGTGTGGCGTATGGAGCTAGTAACAAAGTCTACCCAGAACACATCTGGCTGAACCACGGTCTATGGCCTTTCGAGATTTGATATCGACAAATGACAATTACTATATAAGCCCATATAAGGACATTGTCCAAAGACATATTAGACAAGGATAGAGATGAAGAAATGTCACACCAAAAAAATTCAGCCTACAAGACGACAAATTTTTGGTCAAAAGAAATGAAGAGGCAAACTCATATTATTGATTCTTTATTAATTTTAGTTTTACTAATATCATCAAATCAAAATGTACCATCAAAGGTAACTTATTAAATACAGGATTGCAACGAAATAAATATGTCCGACCGAACTCTTATTGCCTGAAGACGGAGGTGCCGTAGTTGATGAGTTTGAGATATTGCAGAACTTATTATTCACAAGTTCCAAAATATCATCGACTGCTTTACCTGGACCACTGTCGTTGGATTTTTTCAGTTCCTTGTTGATGCAAGTTCGAATTTCTCCGAAATCCCTACAAAACAAAAAATTTTAAAATGTCATCCTAAATTCCAACAAGAACAGAATAATTTTCAAGCAATATACAACATGTATGTTTCTCATGGAAACACCTCCGTGACTTCAGTACTTTTTGAGACTTCGTCCTTCCATCTATGCCACACAACATAATTACATTTTTTGCTTGATGAATAAAGACGATTTATTATTATCATAATATTAAATACACAATCTCGAATTACGGTTTCCCGATGGTTGACATCTCGGAAAGGTCTGAGCTGAAGACTTTTTACCTAAAATAACCCCTAAGAAAAAATCAAGCAGAGTAAGGTCTGGCGACCTGGGTGGCCAGAGTAGTTCTATATTACGCCTGCTAACCCTGCCGAATAATATTAATAATGCCAGGGATCTTGAATGGAGTCAATGTCGGCTTCCTCACGACACAGGACCTAGCAGAGGGCGGCTGTCGCCGCCTTTTCATGTTGATGAATTATCACCCTCAGCAGTTCCTGCAGAGCCCCTGTCCAATGACTGTATTCTCTACTGGCCAGATCTCTCAAGTTGAACAACTTGCGAAGAACTAGCCTTAGTACTGTGGCACATTTATCGAAATTTCCTACTGGCTTTGTTGGTACTGAGATTCAACAAATTATTTTCTAATTGGTAATAAAACTTAGTATTCGGAGATATTAAACAATAAAGAATATCAGTAGATAGTTAATGAGACCGCCGTGGCAGGAGGGTTTATACAAATGAGAGCATCACGGGAGGTGTACTAATAGAATAAAGTGCAGGTGTCAAATATCAGATTACGTTCCATAGAATTTGCTGACGTAGCGTTTCCGGTTACTAACATGCCTGAAAAGATCAGCAAAATTCGACACGGGTTCAAGGTCACTGACTGCACGTGTCAGATATCAGATTACCTGGTATTTGCTGACATCATACTTCCCTGTTATAAACATGTCTGGAGAGATCAACAACGCACAAAAACACGAACGCATGAACATAAGACCACACAAAAACACGAATACAAGAACATAAGACCACACGAACACCTACACGAACATAAGAATAAACAAGCATACGATTGGATGAACACACGAAAAAAGATCACACAGACACACAAACAAACTGTGGGAATCTGAATGTATATGGGTAGTATGTGGCCATCTAAAAATATCAGATTGCTAAACTATCAATATATAAACTTCTATGTACTTTACGTATGACATTGCCTTTCATTTCTTACTGCGTTCTTATACAAATATTTTGTTTATTGATACCTTATTTGGTTTCTTCTTTCCATAGCATTACATAATTATGGAAATGTATCTCTCAACAATTATATTTCTTCATTTATTTATTTTTTCTCAGGAGTTCGCTCGACTCTTCAGGTGAAAAATAATGAGGATCTGTTTGGATGATTTGGATGACCTAGGTTAATGGACAAGTTTCTCCTGAAACTTCATAGTACCCATGTTACCCTACTCGATATGATTTACAACCAATTATTATTTCAATAAACTCCTTTCATTCTTATTTCCTGAATATTTCTTTTATTTCTATGCTGTAATACACTGTAATACTCTTACTGGAAATAAATTATTATTATTATTATTATCTGTGGCGCTCTATGTCTATCTAAGATGATCTGCGGAGCATCTTATGAGCATATGCTGCATTACCCTTACTCTGCACTGTATCGGTTTTTTGGTATATGATTGCTTTGATGAACACATCAGGAATAAGTTTTATAATTGCTGAAAATAATTGTCGAGTTGTAGAAATTTATACATTTCCAGTAATAAGTAATAATAATAATAATACACCATCATAAACCCAAAGGCATACCCTGTGCGGGTAGAGGGCGGCTGTTATTATTTGCCGTGTCGCTCTGAGGCAACTTACTGATTTCTAGGCGACGTATTCACATTTGAGCTGTAGGAAAACCCGAAAAACCTTCAGCACCACCATGGATGGTCGTTGCAAGCGATAGATGGGTTCCATGACCCATTACAAGGTCAATAAGTACACGTGGCAAAGAAAAATCAGAAGTGGTGTTTTGAAAATTCCCTGTAAATAAATCTAAGAGTAAATTTGTAGTTGTGACTCTTTCATATGATTTGAATTTCTCCTTACTTATTGATATTGTCGGACATAAGGGAGATATTTTCACATTACACGAGTGGAAACAGTTCTTGACACACCACGAAGTTATTACCAAGTATTTTTATGTTGCGTGTTCGTTTATTTGTGTGTTCGTGTATTTGTGTGTTCGTATGTTTGCTAGTTCAACATGGCTGTAACATATTGTGATCAAATTTCAGAAAACGAGATCTGATATCTGACACTTGCACTCAGTGACCTTGAAAGAGGTAATTGTTTGTAACTGGAAACAACGTAATGTGATATCTGACAAGTGCACTTTTTTGCTTATTAGTACCTCTCGTGGTGCTCTCATTTGTATAGACCCTCCTCCCATGGCGGTCTCATTATCTATCTACTTTTATCACAGGACAAAAATGTTTACTCACTGACAGTTCCCTTCGCGCCACATTCGTGGAATGGATTTCTGTGTATCGATGCATTTCTCTATATTTCCCCATTCCTCTTGAACGTAGTCTAAGCCACCTTCCGCATAGAATTCTGAGAACAAAAAAGTTTTTACAGAGCTAGAAGTAAAAAATTGCGTGGACTTCAATATTCAAACGTGTTGTGTTTTCATATAATTTTGTGGTGACGTCATCATTGCGCTTGTTAGGACGTCACTAATTTGTTTATACTCTTTGATTTTCGAAACTTCACACATACAGTGACCGCCAAAAAGTATGTACCATATGGGAAAAACATTTCTGAAGAAAAGTTTGTGCATTTCTGGAGAAAAGTTTGTACATGTCCGATAACCTAAAAATCGATTTTGACACATGTCACGTGACCAATAGTATGGAGGCAAATAGGAAAAAATAATAATAATTCACCAAAGCAAAGGTACAGAGTTGACATCAACGCATACATCATGGTTATGATGAACACAGTAGTCTTGGAATTCTGATATAACTGTTAGATATGAACCAATGTAACAGTGAGTGTTCTGGCAAAAACCAATTTTTTTAATTTAGTGCCATCTGGTGCGGAGAAAATGAGAGAGTTTTGTCATTATCATCAAAATACAAATATTCCACTACAGTCCAGCCATTCAGAATAAAAAACTTTGATCTTTGTAAAGAGATCGGAAAATATTTAAAAAAAATTGCAATTTCGAATTTTTCCGATTCATTTCTTGAAACTCTGTCTGTGAGTATAAAATTAAGTACCAAGCAAATTTTTCAAATAACTTTTTTCGATATCTTGCCATCTTACCCAACTTTTCACCACATCATGGTCACTTTATGCCACATATTTGAATTCTTTATTTCAAATGGAGTACCCTGTATATTATTGAACAATATTTTCAGTACCTTAGTTAAATAAAGATCCTTCTTCTTTTTCTATTGCATTTTCATAATTCTGACTAGTTTGAAAGTACTCATTTAGTTAAAAAAATTTGACCAACCACATAGGAAATGAGACATCATTTTGATCAAATGATCGGAGTTCAAACTTTTGTTTTCATTCTTAATAACTTGAAAAGACTATCACTTACGTCTGAATTTTATGGCACCATGAGAACACAGGGTGTTCTGCACGTAGTTGAGGATGTCCAGTGCAACTTCGATTTGATATTTCTCATTTTCATCCAGACACTGCTCAAGGACCGAAATGGTTTCTTTCAAACAACCCATGAATGGAGTCCAAACTGTGCAGTATCTTTGAAACACAACGTCTAACGTTTTGGTTTCCATGGCGGCCCGAAAGTCATTTTCTACCATGGCAAAATTCACGAATTGGGATGAACATTTTGTGGCATTTTCAAGTTTTCCCTGAAAGTTAAAGATGATCACAACAAATAGTAATAATAGAATCACTATGTTTCACTAAAATAAGATGAAGTCCGGCATAAACATTGAAACATAAAAGTTTTCTATTATAGGTTTTATTACAAAATTTCGTTCTCGATAAAAACCTCTGCTCTAACCCCAAACCGTTGCATATCTATCAAAAGTAAATTTTCTACAGCCATATACGAGGTAGATTAAAAAACATTATATATGAAAATAAATTGTTATTAGTTTTGAATGCAATATTTAGTTCCCTTTTTGAAAGAAACATGTATCTTGTTCGTTTGATGACTGAGATTTGTTTGACTTGCAAAACGGTGGTCGGATCTGTCTCTGATATGGAGGTAAATTAAATTTGAAGATTTTTTGTTTTGTTCACCTCTAAAGCTTCCATTATATTGCTGACGTTGTGCTGTCCACATTTTTCTGAGAACAAGTCGGTGATATTTTTTCCATTGAACTCTGAAATATTGGTGTAGGTTCCATTGCCAATGTTGTCAGTGTCTGTCAATAAAAACGTATAACCTGAAATTTGACAGCATCGTATTAGTATTTTTTTTTCTGTGGAATTGTGAGACTACCAATAAATGAGCAAACATAAATTTACTATGATACATTACAGTTCCTTTTAAAAATCATATACTGTAGAAGCGTAATCGAATTTTATAGAGGTTTGTGGAAAAATAGTATTCCAATACTTTTGAATTATTTGAATTCAACAATGATTTTAGGGAAAAAAATAGCAAAAAAATGCAAAAGTTCTGTTTTAGTGCGCAATGAAACTATAAAAATTTGCCCCCACGTAGGTCGGCAACATTATTAACAATTAAAATTACAAACAATTTTAGTTATTTTGTAGAGAAAATGCAAAATAAATCGAAAAATGATGAAACATAAGAAAATATCAGCAGGAGTTTTGCGACCATTTCCAAGTTTGGCATCAGAGTAAATAAATAATTTTTTTCCTTGGTGTTTTGGCATCGACTGCTATGGTCATTAGCCATGTGTTCTGGATAGGCCTTGTTACTAACTCCATACACCACTTTAGGAGCAGCTCTTTTTTAACGCAACAGTGAATCGTGGAGGATTATTCCCAGCCGACACGAGCCTCAATCATTCAGACTTTCACATCTGAAAATGAAAAAAGATCGCACCGTCTGGGAATCGAACCTGCAACCTCTCGGTTACCAGGCGAGCGCTTTACCACTGCGCTAATCCTCGCCCTAAATAAATTATTTATTCATATTATTAACAAAAGTATAAATAAATGATTATTCATACTTTTGTTAATACGAGGATGTATTGATATCTAGTTAGCCTAGACCAGTTCCCTGCATAAACAAAATATTGCGTTACCATAGCAACGAACAATAACTTATTAGAAGTGTCAGTGTATAGTTTGACGTCAAAAAAGTAAACCAATAAATTAAAAGAAAAAATATGTCCACCGAAATTGTGAAAATCGAAAAATTGGAGTATCGAGCCATCATCAAGTAGCTGTATTTAAAAGGGTTAAGAGGTAAGCAGATTTACGAAGATATGCTTAATACCCTTGGTGATCAATGTTCTTCGTATGCGACCGTGAAAAATTGGACTGCAAGCTTCAAAAAAGGTAAATTTTCCATTGAAGATGATGACCGATCGGGAAGGCCAGTTTCTATGTCAGTCCCCGAAAATATCGATGCAGTTCATGACATGATTTTAACAGACCGTCGAATTGGGCTAAAACGGATATCTGAAGCACTGAATATATCATACGAACGCTTTCATCATATAGTTCACGTCAATTTGGACATGAGAAAAATTGCTGCAAAATGGATCCCCAAATGTTTGAATGTTGACCAAAAGCGTGCAAGGGTAGTAGCATCGCGTTCGATCTGTGCTCGATTTGAAAACGATGTAGACTTCTTAAACCGAATTGGTACTATGGATGAGGCTTGGGTACATTTCTACGATTCAGAAACAAAGCAACAATCGATGGAATGGCGACACTCCGGTTCTACAAGACCTAAGACGTTTCGTGTCCAAAAATCTGCAGGAAAAGTTCTTGCTTCAGGTTTTTGGGATTGCCATGGAGTAATCATGATTGATTTTTTGGATAAGGGTAGAACTGGAGATTACTATTCGACATTACTACCACTCTACGGGAAAAATTTAAAGAGAAAAAACGCAGAAAGCTATCCAAAGGTGTTTTGTTCTTGCAGGACAACGCCCCTGCACACAAATCTCATGTTGCCATGCAAAAAATTCGTGATTTAGGGTTTGAATTACTAGAACACCCCCCTTATTCACCAGATATGGCTCCGTCCGACTATCATCTCTTTCCTAAACTGAAAAAAGTTTAAAAGGTCGTAAATTTTCTTCCAACGAGGAGGTAATAAAAGCTGTGGAGGTCTAGTTTGCAGAGCAAGTAACATTATTTTTGAAAGGTCTAGAGACGTTGCAGGTTTGATGTAATAAATGTATCCAATTAAGAGGGGAATATGTTGAGTAATAAAATATTTTGACATTGAATTTGGTTCTATAGTAGGCTAAGAAATTTTCAATATATCCTCGTAATAAATCTAAAAGAGTTGCAAACGCAACGAAACTCTGTCATAAGTCTCTCCGAAACTTTGCCACCTCCGCCGATGACGGCAACATATTTTATATGTTTATTTTACAATAAAAAATGTTGTATGCAACCTGAATTAATTATGGAAATAATGAGAACTTTTTATTGAATTGGTCGGGAACGTAGGGAGTAATTTCTTAGAAATTTTTCCACCATCACAGATTTCGGAAACATTCTCAAATTTGAAAATAACGAAAAATTGATTTTTATGGCAAATTTTTATGTTTTCTAGAAATTACTAATACCTACGTTCCCGACCAATTAAAAAAACTTTTGCGTTATTTCCATAATCAGTTCAGGTTGCAAAGAAAATTTTTTAGTGTAACCTCCCAAGTAGCACACTTATATTGGTAAAATATTGGTACAATATTGTGAAAATATTGGCGAAATATTTTAAATGCAATATTGGCGAGAAAAAAAATGTGAACATTCGGCGATATTGGTCCAATATTACTTGAATAATATTGGCGAAATATTCCCCAACCAATATTGCCCTCAAAATATTTGGCGATATTGGTACAATATCGCTGATACAATATTCTGAGAATATTGGCACAATATTCAAAAGTTATATTGTCGAGAAGTAAAATGTGAACATTTTGCGATATTGGTCGAATATTGTTTAAATATTCCAAAAATAGTTTTGGTGAAATATTCTTGAAGCAATAATGGCCTTAAAATATTTATCGATATTGGTACAATATCATTTGGTTATATTGGAGGACGTCAATATACCTTGGTAAATTATTAAATGTCTTTCAGTTGATGAAGGTGACACCAGAGTCTGCCTTTTGATCGCCTTAACCACTGAGTGAGCTGACTTGAAAACAAGTTAAGAGAAGTATTTAATAAACTTTCGTAGGTTTTAGAAGACGTTCTATATGTAGAGCCACCTAGCGGATTTTTATCCAGGTTTGATCATGAAATAATTTAAATATGTTTCATTGAATATTCGGCCAATATTCAAATTTCATCTCAATCTAGATGTAGGAAACAATATGAAAACAATATTGTTTTAACGATATCGATAACTATTATTGAACCAATATTGACCCAATATTAATTAATAAGATTTGTTGAATATTGGCGAAATGATATTCAACCAATGTGTAATTACACTTGGAGATACAATATAGTTTTCATTCCTTGAATCGATATGAGGGGAATATTGGGATTGCAATATTTATTCTAGATATTGAAAACGATGTGAAGACAATATTGTTTTATCGATATTGGTAAATATCATTGAACCAATATTGACTCAATATGAGTTATTACAATTTGTCAAATAAAGTGGAATCGATATTCAACCAATATGCTATCAAACTTGGAAATACAATATAGTTTTTTTCCCTATAATCGATATGACTGGAATATTTGGATTGCAATATTTATTCTAGATGTGGAAGACAATATATAACCAATATTGTATTATCGATATTGGTAGAAATTATTCAACCAATATTGACCCAATATTTCATGTGATAATCTACATTCAAAACTAGTTCAACCAATATTCCACCAATATTATTATTATAATATTGTTTTTTGAATATTCACCCATATTGGACCAATATTGATTTTTCATTTACAATATATCTATATTGGCCCAATATGGAACCAAGATTCAGCCGATATGATGTGCTAC
This sequence comes from Chrysolina oricalcia, assembly GCA_944452925.2. Classification (NCBI taxonomy): domain Eukaryota; kingdom Metazoa; phylum Arthropoda; class Insecta; order Coleoptera; family Chrysomelidae; genus Chrysolina; species Chrysolina oricalcia. Next base: position 5,335,866 of record OX101809.2, on the reverse strand, counting down.
CTGGGCTCTACTACCGACGATTCCGACCAACGTTTACATTCAAACAAATTTTTTTTGTGTAAAACAAAAAAAAAATAAGTTGCTGAAATAATGCAAACGTTTTATGAGCTGGTCGGAAATGTAGGTAGTAATTTCCTAGACAACATGAAATTTGCCTCCATCACAGATTTCGGGAACTTAGTGAAATTAAAAAAAAACAATTTTTTAATTCTTTTCAAATTTGAAAAAGTTCCCGAAATCTGTGGTGGTGGCAAATTTCATGTTTTCTGGAAAAATCACTCCCTACGTTCCACACCGATGCAAACATTTTTTGCATTATTTCCATAATCAATTTAGGCGCAAATTTTTACTGTTTCATTGAGCACAAGAATACAACTTTTGTGAAAGTTTGCATTGTCTTTTGCTATTTTTTTCTCCAATTTTGTTGAAGAGATTGGCCTATTTAGCATAGATATGGAAAATTAAATTCGTTCCGCCTGAAAATGGTAAACTTACAAAATATCAAGACCCCAAGTGAATATTCTCAAACGACAATTTTCGAATAATTCAGTCAAACAGTGAAGTGAAAAAACTACTCAATATGGAATCATATAGGAACGTCAGGAACAGATGATATGCGGTGGTACGCATATATTCACAATTTTTAAGAGATTTTTCGATTTTATCACCGCTCCAAATAATCACGGGGTCCATGATTATGAGAAACTCTTGATGAGAGGGTGGAGTATAAGCGTATCAAAATTAATTGGAGTTTTTTTTTGAGCCGAACAAGAATACCTAATAGAATAAGTGGAATCACCAATTTTTTGACTAGGATGTTTTGAAAAAATATAATTCGAAACGATCATCTGCTGAAAAAACTCACCAACAGTGGAAAACACCAGAACTTGCTTCAATACCTCCATGGTGATAGGCGTTGAACAAAAACTTACTGGCTGAAAATAATGAAATGCTATTAAAAGGAGAATGTTAGCAAAGTCTCCAATTAAACATACCTTCAAGCGAACCAACAAGACATTATTGATAGGCGAATTGATAATGATATGATATAGTAATTATTTCGATGTTCGTTAAAGATTAAAAAGCGGAAAATTGGAAGTTGGGCAATTTAACAAATGAATGATGAAAAACGTATTTTTTAAAAATAAGTACATTCTGTTTTAGCATGTGAAATAAATAAATATTTCAACACGTGGAACTGAGCATACTTTTCGAACGGCCATGATTACATCAAATGAAAATAATAATAATCCAGCCTTTTCCCATACTATAGAAGTTTCGTCGACAAGCATCTCGAAAAAAAAATAATCCACCAGCCCCCTACGACTGTCAAATCATCTCTGCGCGACATTTAGCATAGTTTTTACAACTAGACACTTTGAAAAACTCCCAACAGAAATCAGTAAGTCGCCCGGAGTGCCACGGCAAATAATAATAATAGCTGTCCTCTACCCGCGCATTGTTTAAGAGAGAGTATTATTAATATCGGATTATCGGAGATATTAGCGTTTTTATCAAATGGAATGTGGAACGACATTTCGGGAAGTTATGATCGTTTAAAAAGAAACACTTGGGCAGATCAACTTCAATTTCCAGGGAAACATCGTTGGCAATAAATTTCATCTCTTGGCACACAACCCCTAAAATTGTTGGTTCCATTAGTTCCGAAGCTTATCTATATGTAACTATCGATGGTATAGAAGAGCTTGAGATCATTGTCATTTAATGAATGATTCATTCATAGGTTTACCTCGTAGAGTGCGTTTTTCATGAACTTTTTCCATGCTATTTCTTCATAAACACAACCTCATTATTAACGCCTGATTATGCAAGATTTCAATACGGCAAATATTTTAATAGAACCTTGTAACCTTGGCACAAAGGTGCATGGGTAAGCTGCAGAATATCAGCATAAGCTTGTCCTGATCCTTATCGCGCAGTCTATGCCAATTCCTATTGCTTAGCCTTATTGTATGTACATATTTACGAAATGTAATTTTATCGAAATCTAACTTGTTGTAGTTTTGTTTTATATTATGTCAGTATCAGAGATACACCCTTGAGGAATGCCAGAAGTAGTGGTGAACTTAAAATAAAGGCTATTATGAAATTTCACTAATGGTACTATTCTCTTAGTGAGATATAAATTTAAAAAAACTGATGGTGTTCTTCGTCAATCCAAAACATTGCAGCTTTAGAGGTGAAACTTGGTGATTTACTTTATCGAGTGGTTCAGCTAAATCTAGCAGCTATATCTAGCTATCTACCACCATAAAAATAAACAGTTCTTGGCTACCATTGAACATACTCACGACACATGATTCAAACAAAAAACAACAATAAATATTAAAAAAATATTAAAGAGTGGCTTCAAATAGTACCTGCAGAAAAGGTGAACCAAATTGTTGAAAGAAGGATGTATTAAATAATTACCACGAAGACAATGTTGAAGAAAAATAAATATTTTTCTATATTGGGAAAGACAACATAAAAATTAATGCTTTCGTCTTGTAGTAAGTCCATTGGATATAATTACCGTAACTATTCTATTTTTAAAAACGTTCACATATAAGAAGGGTACGTGGATGCAAACAATATTGAATGCACACTGTGTAGTGCTTAGGAGTGATTATTTTATGTATGTATTTATTAGGTCTAGATAATTTTATATTTACATGTTCACTTTCATACATTTACACATTTTTTTTTCAATCTCACCTATTATCACATAACATTTTCACATTTTTAATTTTACATTTAAACATTTTTGATTTTTACATTCTCAGATATCAACATCTTACATTTTAAAATTTCATATTCTCACATTTTCATATGTTTACAATTAATATGTTTTTTATGTTTACCATTTATTCATTGATATATACATTTCTAACAATTTTTTAATTCTAAATTCTTAAATTAATTTATTTGATTATTTATATATTTCATTCTTAGTAACTTTTCACCGTATCAAGTGATTAATCAGTTAACTTGCTCATGTACAAGGTCTCACCTTGTATGAGCAACAATTTGCTGAGATACTACCTGGATTTTTTTATTGCTTTTGACAAATAAATTTATTATTATTATTATATATAACGCTGACTTGGCCATTTTCTTTGATTTCATCTGTAATAAATTACTGAAGGCACACAAGCTGCTCTTGGTTGACTTTTTGTGTTAGAAACCATGCTTCAACTTCAATGTTTATTTATGTTAGTGCTTTTTAGTTTAGTTTTGGAAGTGTCTGAAGATGGCAAGGTAACTTGCCGAAATGCATAAGATATTTCTGTCCCAAATATAAATGCATTTAATGTGGAGCAGACTTTTCTTTTTTCCTTATCAGTTAGAACTTCACCTGGATATGTACTATCTGAAATCAAAATACCTCTGTTTATAGGTGGGAAGACGTTGGGAATGTTTTTTTTTTATCAAACATAAGCAATGTTCTTTGTTTTTGATTTTTTACACAAGCTCTTTAAAAAACTATGCTATTCAATAGGAATGAACTTTTCTTTCGATCGACTGCTCGATCTTTTCATTGAGAGTACGATAAAACTAAGGCGTTGCGTTGGTAGATGGTAATGGTAATGGGTGGGGGACGCAAGCGTCAGCGACTATGCCCCAGTGGGCCCTTTTCGCAATCCTCGGCATCTTCACTCATCCCATGTCGGATATCTGCTCGAACCTCTTCGACCTTCTTATGAAAGTCGAAATGTCCTTCCATTGCAACGAGTGCAATTCTTCCTCCTTAATAGTGGCAGCTCCGAAGACGTTTTATCTGAGCCTGCCATAAATACCACATTCGCACAGGAAGTGGAAGGAGTCCTCTTCCACAACAGTCGGAGTTCTTTGCGGCTTAGCCACTAAGCTGTGGCTTAGCTTCAGTATCTTGGCCGTCCTTGCCATGTCGGGCCCCGATATCATCTGCTTTGACTGCCTGCATCCGTCTATCCTTCTCCACTCTTTTCCTAATGTATCAACTGCCCACTCATTCAGTGCCGTTGTTACTTGTCTCCTTGTTATGCCGAGTGCGGGTTCGGGCCCGTAGTAGGGTTGTCCGGCTCTTTGCTTGGCTAGCTGGTCCGCCTGCTCGTTGCCTTCAATTCCTGCATGACCCGGGACCCACATCAGCGTTATTTCCTTTTCAGTCGCAAGACTCTCCAGGGCATCTCTGCACTCCTGAACCAGTACTGATCTGGTTCTGGTTGCATTTAGAGCTCTGATGGCGTGGTAGATAGTTTTAATATTTGATTTATGGTCTGGGATATTTAATTTGGATCTTTTTTTTTTTTTTTTTTTAATTGTTTTATTCAAGATTGTACAAACAATTACAATTCAGATATATTACATAAATAAAAGTAATAAATTTATATGAACATAGATTAATACAATACAATACTTAATACCTAGCTTATATCTATATATACATAATATACTTGGAACTTGAACAAAGATCTCCTAAGCAATGTAAAAACATTGGTATTGGAGATTTTTTTTCATTTCACATTTTTCACAAATTCAGCAAAGCAAGACTCAAATACTACAAATAAAGAAATAAGTATACCTAACTACTGAAATAAGTATTCTTTCAATGATTTATTGAATTTTCCAAGATTCGCCTGACTTTTCAATACTGTGGGAAGACTATTGTAAGTTTCTATACTTTTACTAAGGGGGTTCTGAAGTGCTACATTTAATCTGACATTGTCTAAGTAAATATTATTGTGTGACCTAACATTGTGCGAGTGGATTTCATTCATGTATATTACCGGTGTGTTGCATTTATGTTGTTTTTCCAGAACCTTATGTACTAATTTACATTGTTCTAATTGTAAGATTTTACTGATTGGTTGTATTTTCAGTTTTTCAAATAGCATATCTGTCGGTGTTCTATAGTTATAGTCAAAAAGGACTTTAAGAATTTTTTTTTGCAGAGTTTCCATCTTATTAAAGTATGTAGAACCACATGTTCCCCATACTGGTATTAGATATCTAAAGATTGATAGGAAGTAGGCCTCATATACTCTGTGTCTATTATAATTCGAAAGGTAGTCTTTACATCTGTATAAGGCACCGATCATAGGGACTATCTTATTGGTTATGTGTTCAAGGTGATTACTCCAATTCATTTTATCATTGAGTATGAGCCCCAAGTATTTCACTCTTGGTACCTGCTCAATTATCATTCCATCTAATTTTAAAGTAATTGGATCAATCATCTTGTTCTTTTGTTTCATAATCATATAGTTAGTTTTTGATACATTTAATTTCAAGTGATTGTGTAATAACCACTTCCAGTACCTATTCAGATCGCTATTAACGTTAGATTCTAACGTATTAATATCATGTCCGCTATACACTAGAACTGTGTCATCTGCAAATGTATAATACTGTGCCGACAGTCCTGACAGTTTGAGGTCCAGAACAAAAAGTGAATAGAGAAGTGGCCCTAGAACGGATCCCTGGGGAACTCCACAGTTATTAATAAGCAAACAGCTGTCGGTTTCATTCGTGGACACATATTGTCTTCGGTTTAAAAGATATGATTTCAATAATTTTAGCATTCGTCCATCAATACCCATTTTCTCTAGTTTATGTAGTAGTTTCTCATGATTTACCACATCAAATGCCTTACGTAAGTCTATAAATACAGCTACCACTAACTTTTTCTTGTCTAGGCTTTTTGATATGTGGTTTATCAAATCTACGGTGGCACTTAAGGTACTGCTCTTTTCTACGAATCCATATTGAAAGGGGTCAACAGATATATGCTTTTCCATGAAACTGAGTATTCGTTTTTTTATAATCATTTCGAGTATTTTTGAGAATATACTAATCAGTGCAATTGGGCGATAATTGTTCATTAGGGTTTTTTGACCTGACTTATAGATTGGACATATTTTACTTATTTTCAATTCATCTGGGAACTCCCCCGTGGACAGAGCCCTATTGGCTAATTTAACTAATATTGGTATAATTTGTGTTTGGAGATTCAGTAGATCTAGAACCGTGATCATATCATGACCTGGCGCAGCATTGCGTTTCAGTTCATACAAGATGTTTGTTATTTCCGTTTCATTTGTAAGTTCCAGTTCAATACTATTATCATTTACCATATCTTCAAACCCCTCTAGATGGACTTTTTCTCTTGCCGCTTCTTTTTTTACCTCTTCTATAATATTCATACCTACACTAGTAAAGTATTTGTTGAGATTATCTGCTATATCACTGTGATTGCTTATCATACAGTTACCTATTTCTAAAGAATCTATATCATTGTTTACATTTGTTTTATTCTTTACAAGGTTATTGATAAATTTCCATTGCTTTTTTGGATTGGAACCGGTTTTCTCCCATTCTCTTTTAAAGAAGTTATATTTGAGTTGCTTAATTTTGTTATTAACTAGATTTTTTAGCTTTCTAAAATTATTTTTGAACTCTGTATTTTCAGGATGTCTTACCTTTAGCTTATATGCGCTATCACGTTGTTTTGTTAATTCGAGTAGTTCTTTGGTCACCCATACATTATTTCCCCTACATTTGATTTTTATCGTGTGTTCTGATTTACTTTTTGATATAGAAATTAGGTTGATTAGTTCTTGGTGTGTAGTTATATTGTAGTTTTTAGCACTATTTTCAAATATTTCTTTGAATTTTTTGACATCTATTTTTTTTCTTTCAAACATTGTTTTTGGTAAATAAATTTTAGTATTTGTTTGCAGTTTGACACATATCCTCATGTGATCAGATAATGAGTTTTCTTCTATATCGATTAGACATTTAGATTTCAACTGACTACTGCAGAGCACATGATCTATTAACGTTTTACTATCATTACTTACTCGAGTAGCATATCTATCATCCAACTTATTAACTATAGTGAAGCCTTGGGTGAATATCATATTTTTGTAGTCTTTTACAACGTTCGTATTTACCTTGAGGAGGTCTATGTTCATATCTCCCAATACCAGATGATTTTTAGGATGTTTTATTAATATGGCTTCTAAATCAGTCACAAATTCTAGAGCTTGAAGAGCTGGAGGTCTGTAAATTGCACTAAGTTTTAGGTTATTTTCAATGTTTACACATATCCAATTGTATTGTTTCTTATTTGAGTAGTCCACTATCTGATGTTTTAGACCTTGTCTTAGATATATGGCTGCGCTTCCTCCTCTAGATTGCCTGCAGGAGTGGACCGCTGAGTATCCAGAAAAGTTATAGTAGGTTGTTTCATTGTCATGTAACCATGTTTCAGTTAGCACTAACACATCGATTTTATTTTCAGTTACATAACATTCAACTTCTTCAAATTTATTTCTTATGCTTTGTATATTCATATAAACTATTTTTATGGTTTTTTTAATTTCGCTCAGTTTTTTAGGTCGTCTCCGTCCTTGATAAGTATAATTTTGCTGTTTTCTTCTTTACGTAAGTATATTTTTCCATTGCTTACCCATACAAACTTATAGTTGTTATCCTTCTTGAATTTGATTGCTTCTCGGTATAGATCCAGATTAGTTTTAGTCAAATCGTGATTGATGTAGATGTAGTTTTCTTCGAGATATCCTAGATCACACGTTTTGATTGGATTGGCTTTCTTCGCTTTGAACCATAGATTCTTATCTTCACTCTTTTCGAACATCACTTTAATTGGAGCACTCTTTCCCAACTGAGATACTCCAATTCTATAGGCTTTCAAGTTGTTGACGGGAGCTTTGAGATGATTTCCTATTTTTATAACAATGTCTTCTACTTTCTCCACTTCGTGAAGTTTTGGAACTCCTTGTATTATGATGTTGTTGCGGATTTCATACTGATCTTTTATATTGAGTTGATGTTTGATAGATCGGATTTCCCTATTTAGCTGATCATTGATCTTCAATTGTTCCGTGTATTTTTTGAAGAGATTATTGTATTTTTGATCCATTTCCATGAGTTTGTTCATGATATCATTGATTGTGTATACTTTTTCGGTTTTCTCTGGTGCCTTATTTGAGTTTTCGGGCGAAATATCATAATTTTCACCGACGGACATAACCTCACTTTTACACAAGGTGCATATCCATCGTTCACCATCAGATTTCTTCAGCTCTGAAGAAAAATATTTTATATCTTGGTTGCTCACATTTGCACATTTTCCGTGGAACCAGTGTTGACAATTATTGCACTTTATACTCCACGTTTGTTTCAAAGATTTATCACAAATTTTGCAAGAGTCTGCCATATTGAATTTCGCAATTAACTCTTCTTCCGAATCTAATAATTGGATTGAATCTTACGAATATCTTGATAACGAATCAGTAGAATTTGAATTTCATGAGTGTTCTATTTTCAATCGATAACCTACTATAAAAAAACGCCCTCAATATAAGACGCTGATGTGATTCGAACTTTCGAAAGAAAGGTATAATTCTACTACTCATTGTTTGTGATATTTAATCAAAAATACGTTTTTAATGACTTATTAATCATTGAGGTTTGACCTAAGTATTCAAAATATGAAACCAATCTGAAGAAGATTTCGAAATTCTGTATTTCATCTTATAGAACTGCTGAATTCCAATTTCTTTTCAAAGTGCTTGGGATCGCACGTTGGAAGATAAGGCATCGTCATCCCTAACTTACACAAGCCCTCCAGAGACTTGTGTAAGGGTTCAACGGGATGACGGAAATAACAAATTTTAAATCAAAAACTTATATGGCAGAATTATATTCGGAAAAATTAAGCATAACTATATGAGCCGTACTTTCGATTATTCTTTTGGGCCCTTGGAATTGGGAACTGTCAACTGAACCGGCGATTATTATTGGTTGTTTATATTATCCTTTTAAGAGTTTGAGTTGTGCGCCAAATCAATCATCGATCGATCATGTCTTGGCTTTACACTATTTTGATGAAAGTATGAAAATTAACTTATGGCATTCAGTAAAATTTATTGAAAAAGTCTGAAAATACCGACAGCTAATATAGCTAATAACGATAACAACTAAAGGAAAGTTGACCAATAAACAACATTGAGAATAAAAAAGGAAAATGGAAAGAAGAACCTCGAAAACTGATCGATACATATAGCTATACTTTTTCCATCGCAAAATGTGTCGTACTGGGGTTGACTGGCAGTACTGAAACGAGGCCGCTCCATACCCTGAAAAACGTATCAACCAATTCATTTCACAATATCAACTCTATTTTTTTATACAATCTTCTAAAGTTTCAATAGTTATTTATGCAACAAGTGCAAAAAGTGAATGTTTATTGCACTCGACGTGAAATTGTCCGACGAGGCCGTTAGGCCGAGTTGGACAACACGTCGAGTGCAATAAACAATTTTTGCACGAGTTGCATACAACATTTTTTCTACGTTCATGCAAAAAGCAAAAAATGATTTATTTAGGTGCGGCACTAGGTGTAGGAAAATGAAAAGCACAACTTGAATACTTTATTATTAATATCGATTTGCATTGAAACAGGAACTAATACGTTACGAACAATTTAACTCAAACTTTATTTTTACCCTCAATGTTGAAAGAGAATGAACAATTGGTGCAATTTTCAATATGAATATTTCGTAGTGAAGTACTTTTCATCGCTATCATCTATTTTCATTTTGAAACTTTCAATTCTGTTAATTGTCAGAATTAATTTTTGACTGACGTTTCTATAACCACAATTGCATTATAAAAATCAAAATAATAGTAGCCGTGAGCGCGTATGTTATCACTAGTTGTGGTCATAGTACAGACAGTGTGCTCTATGCAGGTAGACGGTTTAGAACAAAGCGGATCGGATTTGATTATGGAGTTATTCTCGGGAAGGCATTGTTTGTTTAACTCTTGCTGCTAACAATAATACAAAATAATATAAAATATGTAACTGTTTGAAACCTATTGCCAATCTCACAGAATATCTGCTAAATATGTAGTAGGTTTAAACGTTTATGTTTGTCATGATGACAGCACGTTGAAGTAGAATGACAGATGAGTGCAATGAAAACTTTATTGCACTAGTGCAATAAAGAACTTTTTTTTCCACTGAATATAGTTCAATAAAGTTTTGCTTTTTGCATGAATGTAGAAAAAATGTTTTTAAAAAACCCCACCTTATAATCAAGAACTTCCGAAGCGAAATCCTCATCGGAATATCCTTTCATCGCTTTGGTAGCTACTGGGCCCATATAGTTGTTGACCACAGCAAATTCCATGAGCGACATGAAAACGAACACCGAACAGCTGGACATCCAGACATCAATCGCTTTGACGTACGACACCGGTGGTAGGGATTGTTGGGACTGGGTGTTCTGGGTTGCTGATAAACGTAAATCAGACGGTTAATCATAAACATTCATGTTTTAAAAATAAAAAATAGGTGCACTGATTCAATCCTCGATCTTTTCATTCAAGTGAGTAAAAACTGGATTTCATTCCTGATAACATTTATAGTACTATTACCTAGAGTCAATAAGGAAGTTACACCAAGGGTAACCCTTGCAGGTATTGCTTCAGGTTTGATCCAAAATGATATCCAAGACATAACCACGATCAAAGCGGATGGAATGTAAGTATGGAACAAGTGATATCCTAGTCGCCTCCTCAAATTGAAAACAATGGCCAAACAAGTGAAGTTACCTGAAATATAATAATAATAGTCTTCATCCAGATTGTGAAATTGAATTTTCGTATCCGGAAGATGGAAATCGTTTACTGATCTTCCACCCCCCCCCCTCATACATTCATCATATAACCCAAGTCTATATACGAGACGATCTTTTTAAACAAAGGCCATGGGAGCAGCCATCATTAGAATCTGGAACGCTTAGGAATTGTGAACGATCGATAATATGGTTCCCGCCACTCTTTAAAACTTTATAATTTCTTGAGAGGTCATATATGACTATCAGTACAAAAAAAGTATTCGAGTGGACAGTGAGGACAGTGAACCCCAGTAGATACTCTTACTACCACTCGCAATATTAGAAGAGTGATGCTATGTCAGCGAGGAATGAGAACTCACATTCGTCGCTGGTTTTTCGTGGTAGGCATAGACGAGTTTCTCCAGTACAAATATCGTATTGTAAGTTTGTTATGCGGACATATGAATGTCACATTCATTAGTTTTCAGTAGTGGTTTCTTATTTATCTTTAAAAAATTGATTATGAATTTGTCGAGAGTATACAACATGAAGATCACACATGAAGATTACTCATGAATACTACAACAACAAAAAAAAGTACCTCATTATATCTCCCAACTATTACCTACCAATGCCATACAAGGATCACTCACAAACCTAGAAAACAAACACACAAAACCTTTATCAAGGTGAAACAATTACATTTTCAAATTCCCACCAAAAGCATATCAAGGTACAACACACGTAATGCTACCTATGCATCAGAGAGAAGCCTAAACGTCACTGATGACGTCACCGTGGTGGGGGTTCAGAAATGGCTCAAATCTCCTACTACTGCGCATGCGCCCTTGCCCCAAAGGGCAGGGACCACGGCTCCCCTCAACCATAATGCGGTATTGTTTTCTTGCTACCCAGCAAAGCACTGCCACAAAACAATGCTTAAAAGAACCAGTATTCCCAGAATCCCCACGCTTCCGTATGAAAGCACAGCGCGCATGATCGAATCATAGATAATGGGTAAGGTTTTCATATCTAATATTTTTCTTGTAATTTATCACTTTCAACCTATCATGCTTAAGACTTTTGGCTTGTGGAATTCCAAGAAAGAGAAGTTTTGTTTTGGCCAATATTACTACTTCGTCTGAAATATTCCAAGTTCTGATGTACATATATTGTATTCGTATTTTATCTCGTACACCAGAATAATTATTCAAAACGAGAATATTTTCAGCGAAAGTTGACAATTAGAATACTGATGTGTTGATTTTAATATCTAACTGTTCCAACTTCATATAATTCGTGTGAAAGTGCGCAAGGAGGGGGAGAGGAGTGAAAAAATAAAACTGTGAAACATAAACATCAAAGGTTTCGACGAGACTGCAACTATACTGGTTCTTTTAGGCATTGTTCTGTGGCACTGCTTTTGGAATCCAAACCCATGTGGAGAGGCGCCAAGTGTTTCCTTGGCAGAGCTGTCCTCCTCCCCCAGGTACCCATCAGATTCCTCCGACTCCGTTTGATAGGTCGTTTTCACACTGTATTGCGTACCCATGTCGATTGGATCCCTCACAGCCCCATGTTCACTGGACAAGACCCACGGCTTTTAACCTAGCAATCTGGGAATTACCGCGGACACTCGATAGGCAGAGTGTCAGATGGACCTGACATGGACAGGTAGCACACGTAGAGATTTGCTAGAGAGGAAGCGCTATGATGGGCATTTGGCGAGGCGAGGTTGTCTGGGTGCTAAACGCGATCAGACGCTTTGGAGATATCTACTGCCACAATACTTCTCGATAGATAGTTGCCTTATATGCGAGTCGTAAACAAACACCTTTGGTGGCGAAAACCATGGTGTGTGTGAATTTTATCAGAGATGTGTCAACACTTTCAATTCAATGTCTATTATTAGAACTAATCTTTGTTATATAATTATTAAGATGTATATAATTATAACTATGACTTTTTATTCAGAAATTGAGAATAAACAGATGATTTTGTGGATCCGAGTACTACCTGGCACAAATGCTACTAGGTATATTAACATTACAACATTTCAGACAGAGTGACAATTTAAATGATGAGAAAAATTTCAGGAGTATATAACGAATGGCAGATAAAGATCACCAAGATATTTTCTCAATACAGGATGACAATTTGAAAAAGCACCATCGGTAACAACAAGCATCGAAGTGGACGACTTCATTGGTATCGTTGGTTTGAATCCATGGTTTCTCTGGCCATTCCCAATATGTGTAGGTGTTTTCTCAGGCAGCATTGTCCGGTTAGTCAGCCGAAATTTTGCGTGCCTTCGTATTATTCAGTGTGGGATGTGTTTGCCTCAAGGGCCTCACCATGGCTGTGCTGTGTCGGTGCCCTTCGATTTGGTTCCAATATGTTTCGTATTTGGTTTATTCTACTCCTTTGTTAAGCTTCCGCATCTGGTTTTGTTAATTTCAAACAATGGTTATGGGCCTGTGACTCAGATGTTTGTTTTGCACGCTGGTCTGCTTTTTCATTGCCTTCTATTACTTTGTTTCCAGATTCCCAGACAAATGTGACTTTTGTGTTTTGCCAGTTTATTGAGGCTCTGAAGGCATTCCTAAAATTGTCTTGAGTTTATCTGCACGGAGTTTAGAGCTTTTAGTGCGCTATGGCTGTCAGATACAATGCAGACACAGCTTAGATAAATACACAGCTAACAAACTCAGCCCTTCATTGAAAGAATAAATCCGTAACCTTGAAGACGCCATTTCGCTGTAAAAGTCAGGGCTGGATTCGAAATAATTGCGGTGCAATAGACAGGACCCAACTTACAATATTGACATAAACCATTCAAACAGCATTTTAGGTATCATGACAATAAAATCACACATGTGCCTGTGCCTTTTTTACACGCTTTATATTACCTGTATGTTTGTAACCGACTCCTTTGTACTCGATTTTTACCCACTTTAAAATTTTGCACACTTGTTAAGACCTGCAGCGGGATTCTTATCTCTCGACTCGACAGCTGTCGTGTTCCATATCGAGAAGTGACAGGTGACAAAACACAAATTTAATAAATTTGTTCCATAGTCCTCGATAATAATAATAATGGGTAAATAATACCAGAGAAAAAATTGAAAATTTTGTACACTTGTCAAGACTTGGTGATAATACACAAATTTGATAATTTTGTCCCATAGGACTTAATAATAATAGTAATAATAATGGGTAAATAATACCAGCGAAAAAAATCAAAATTGTGCACACTTGTCAAGACCTGGTGACAATATACAAATTCAATAATTTTGTTCCATGTTTCTAAATAATAATAATAATGGGAAGATGTCGATTTTTTAGTCGAAAGATTAATTTATATTACTTCCAACATGGACTAAAAAGTAAAAAATTATTGTCAATATGGGGCCAGGTAGCCGAGTGGTTAAAGCGACATTGTTTCAATCACTTTTGGCTGCCAGTCAAAGGTTCAAACCCTAGCGACTGCAGAACTTTTTCTGATGGCCCGAGAAAGTGCTAGGAATCGCACGTTAAAAGGTAAGACCTCGTTAATCCCTAGCTCGCACAAGTTTCGACTTCTGAGGGCTGCCGTTCGTAAGGGGACGACAGCTGGTTAATGGAAAAAACAATTTTAACAACAATTTTTTAACAATAATCACTCAAATATAAAAAATCGTGGGTGCTTTTGACCTATATATTTTCATATAACTAATTTTACAATACTGAGCGATCAAGAGCTCGAAATAACTTAAGTCAAGAACATTTCTAAGGTATCCAAAATCAGGAAGGGTGGCAAATATTACAAACAGCATTTATTGGATATAACAATTTGTCTCGTTTGAATGATTGGTCATCTATTCAGGGACGTGTACAAATACTGTCAAAATATCTGACAACAGTTGCCAACCTAAAATCCAATGTTTAAGAATAGAAAAGAATGTATTCGTGTCACTACCTAACAATTTTATTATTGAACATACTTCTCACAGAAGGTACTTCGTAATTCCTATATACCAGTATCTAACAAATATTTTTTTTGCCGTATCAATTTCGTAGGACTCAATTGAATTAAAGATAAATATATTTTATTCCTCAATTTGATTGTGCTTTTTACAAGCTTTTATTTAGTGTCACCTGTCCCGGTGTGTGTGTGTGTGTGTGTCTCAAATATAAATAAAAAGACAAGCTTCCATACAAAATGCACTAAAAAGGATAAAATTATTAATTTTCATTGTTTGACCTAGGTTAAATCGAAAGCGTATGGTATGGTTACTCCTGGCATATTTATGTTAAGCATATCAAGTGGTCCTGGTGTTAGAGCGTTTGCCTCCCACCCAAGCGGTCCGAGTTAGATCCCACCGCCTGTCAAGGAGCTGAAGTGGTTCGGAATCCATTTTAATGTAAGTTCTAGGTCGCGGATCTATCTTGCTCGTACAAGCTCTGCTTTTGAGGGGCTTTCTCCGAAAACCTGGGAGTTTCGTAAAAACAAAATAAACAAAAAATATCGAGTTTTGTGGAGAAAAGGTTTGCTTGATTATATTTTGTATACAATTATTGTTGAAAATAGTATTTGAACAATGAAACTATCTAAGGAAATCGTTTTTCCAGAACTGATATCACCATAACGCAACTCTTTTCTTCCACAGGAGGTAGCCAAATTGACTTTTCAGATTGACACCTTGTAGGAGATATAAATAGATTTCTATAGTATTTCGTGTGTACTACTTGAGACGTCAATAGCAAAGTCTGAATGTGACCGAGTTGACGATGAGTCACACCTCTCATAACG
The DNA here is from genome assembly GCA_944452925.2 of Chrysolina oricalcia. Lineage (NCBI taxonomy): Eukaryota > Metazoa > Arthropoda > Insecta > Coleoptera > Chrysomelidae > Chrysolina > Chrysolina oricalcia. The sequence goes on along the minus strand of OX101809.2, from coordinate 5,320,440 downwards.
CGAAACCCATAAATCAATTTACCACACACGCTAACAAAAATGTGTAAACATTCGACGTAAGATAAGCCTACTTCGTTTCTTACCTGTGGAATACTCGATGGTACAATCCGTTGTGTAATTGTTGGAAATGTCCAATTGCGGCAGTTCAATTTCAGGATTGACAACCAGGGGATCGGTCATATTCCAGATAAAGACCAGATCATGATCAGTGTGCGATACTAAAAAAAAAACAACCGATTTCGTAAACCTTGTGGTGAATGACAACCGAAAACGTTGGGCAACGATAATGAATTCACGGAATATTTTCAATACTATTATTTTAAATCAGGCTGATTTCACATTAAATCGAACGTGCAGGTTCTTCTTTCAAATGAGAATGGAACTATTAGTTTTAACGATAATAAAAATAATAGGCTAATGACCATAGCAGTCGATGCCAAGACACCAAAAATAATAATAATAGTAATAAATCGTCTTCATTCGAATAAAATGGGCGGTCAGCAATTTGCTGTTTTTCGTCAAAAGGTGGCATGCCTCCTTTCAAGGAAATTCTCAATTTTAATCAGTTACCTCCGAAAAATCCGAATGCATAAAAATTTTCTTTTATTATCATTTTTATTATTAGTTAGGTACAATAGGGTGCTGCCCTCAATGCCACTACGACCCAGCACTCACACGACCGTCACTTAGTTATGGTTTACCAGATCACTGAGACAGGGTTGCAGGACTGAGAACATTTTCTTATCAGATTATAATTTATACAGGGTGTCCGGTAAACCTTGTACAATATTGAAACTGGTGATAGACCAGGTCATGACTGTTCAGAATACCGGAATTTCACCTCAGTAAAAATATCACCGTTTTCGAGATAATGGGCATTTTAAGAATTTCTGGAAAATCGCTACCTAACCTTGGATTTTTGAGTGCCATGTATACAAATTGAGATGAATTCGAATATCTTTGCTGCTGAAGATTACTGATGAGTGATGCTTTTAGACTTACAGAACAGTTTTTCAGAAAGTGAAAAAAATTTCAAGAAATGAGGGTAATATGACAGATTTGAGTTTCATCAATTTTTTTTTTTAAAGTTTGACATTATTGTCTGAAAGAAACATAACCAAATGGAAGTGTACATTCATTTCAAACGAGTGCTCATTTTGTCCAGACTCTACCATGGTATAAAACAAACTATAATTATTTTTGGAGGAAGTGATATCCATTGAATTAGGTGTGGTTTTATTCTAGGCTTCCATCAACTTTTATACTTACGCCTATAACCTATCACGCATTTAAAAAGGTTCTTCTTGAAAAGACTCTTCTTGAAAAGATGTCGTTTCTGCGTATGAGTGGATGGAAAATAACATTTTTATAATATTATTCAGTGCGATGTTGAATAATTGTTGTTGTGGTTTATAGTCTATGTTGATTCAAAAAACCTTGAATTAGTATTTACTTCTTTACATCTCATTGAATGCTTCTAAGCAGTTGATTCGTTATTACTCATAATTATTTAATCATTTCATCTTGATAGGATGAAAGTAAAAGACATTACTGACAAAGTCTAATGGAGTTGATTTAAACACAGAATAACATCACACTCTAATATAATGAAAATTCTACTTCTTCCAACAATAATTATCGTACGTTTTATACCATGATAGAGTCTGGACCAAATGAGCATTCTTTCGTAATGAATATCCACTTCCACTTGGTTATGTTTTTTTTAAAAAAATAATGTCAAACTTTTGTTAAAAAAATTTGTGAAACTCAAATCTGGCATTTTACACTCATTTCTTAAAAAATTGTATCGTTTTCTGAAAAACTGTTTCGTACGTCTGGAAGCATCACTCGTCCGTAATCTTCAGCAGCAAAGATATTTGAATTGGTCCCAATTTGTAGACATGGCACTCAAAAATCCAAGAGGTAGTGATTTTCCAGAAATTTAGAAAATGCTTATTATCTCGAAAACGGTGAAATTTTTACTAAGGTGAAATTCTGATATTCTGAACAGTCATGACCTGGTCTATCACCAGTTTCAATATTGTATCAGGTTTACCAGACACCCTGTATATACAGAATGTTCTTAAATTCATGCAAAAAAATGTAGGAAGAGATTTATTGCTATAAATTATTTCTGCCCTATAAAAAAAATCTGAGTCCAACCTCTTGAGAGATATAAGTAACCCGTAAAAAGACAGAAGTAAAGTTGAGTTTTTCCTACAATCCGAATCATGTAGAAACTTTAAATTTTCAAGATACATACACTCGCAAATGAGGGTATTTTTTATCATTATGTCATAAGGGGATGAAATTAAAAACCCTTGTAATGTTTTATATCAAAACTTTTCCATGGGGTTGAATTTTGCGAATTCAAAATATTATTTAGAATTCCTGTTGTAATCCCTAACTTTTTTGTCTCATGATTTTTCCGCAGAACTATTAATTTTCGATCAAAAATATATAATTTAATCAGGATGGAAGTAAAAATAAATTTTGAACAGAAAAAAATTACTCACAGCTTTCGATCATCATTGTGCAAATTTGAGTATCGTGTGGGTAAGTCTCGAATTTCATAGCACAGGAAAGTACCAATGTCAACCTGGAAAATAAATAATTTACATCCACACTGTAGTAGTGTTGTATGACAACTGTCTGATGATGGTTGTACATTCAGAAGTCACAACAACAAATGTTCGTAAATTCTACAAATGGACATACGAGGTGTCTAAGTTACATACAGTAAGTATACAATAACACAGGTCACACCAAATAAAATCATTTATGGTCTGAAATTTCACGAAACAATGATGTACCGTACGTTACAGATTCGTGGTACAGTCTCTATTTCCTCTCTGTTATTTTCTTTTTCAAAAATAATAATAATAATAATAATAAATGCTTTTATTGGTAGTAATAACATACATCCAAAAGGTAGAGTTAGCGCTTTCTCATACTAGATGAGAAAGTACTCTCTTACTCTCAAAAATCGTTTAGGATATAGTATGTAGAAGTCACTTCTAAATGCAGCATAAAATTTTCTTCTTCTTTCAGTTTCACTATATCGGCAACAAGTTGAGACAGAAAAATTCCGACAGTCCAGTAAAAACACCAGACGAACTGTTCTTTTCTTTTTGAATACGTAGAAACCTGATGTATGTATGGATGGATGTAGTTTGACAAAGTCCTGTGTATTAGTTATGACTGAGGGAATTCGTTTTTCATTATACATGGTCGTTGAAAATTTGTGATTTTACCGATAGATACAAAAGTGGTGAAAAGTGCATTTTTTCAAATAGAACACCCTGTATATCATCAAATATCCTGAAAGAAAATTGAATTTTCTTTCGAATGATGTATCATGTTCCTATACCTAAAGAGTCAGGTTTCCGAAATAAAAATTGGATTATTTTGCCATATTTTGTACTGGGTAGAAATGAAATGTCATGGAACATGTCATTATCAAAATTCAAATATTAGTACATTAATAATAAAATGTTTGCGCGTTCATTATCGTAAATTTGATTAGAAAAGGATCAAAATGGAAGACAATAATTATTCAAGTGTACATGTAAATCCCATATTTCTAACTGTTCATTGGATATTGATATTTTGTATTTTTTTCACAACAGTCTTCTCCAAAACTAATGTTGCATTGACCGAGAAATACAGTGACTTGAAATTTCAATTCTGATTTGAACAAAGTTACTTGGTTTTTCATCTCCATGATAATTTTATCTCCCATTCAGGGTATTTGAAAAAGCAGAACTCAATTTTATTTCAATCAATACATTTTTTTATATTAATTCGTGCTAAATTTGGATGAAGGTCATAGAATTTCCGGCACATTCTGGAAACATTTCTTTGGCACTCACCATGAATATAAAATAAATTTAAAATATATGCATTTGAATATGCATTATAATCCATTTGTTATAATTCTTTCTGACAAAAACACAATTAAATCCACTGCTTGTCAAACTTACAGATTATTTCAAATGGGCAATATTACTTATTTCGAATCTGGTAATTGAAAATGATAGTAGTGTGCCGTGATCAGAAAACTACGAAGGCGTAGAACGGACATGCGATAGTTACAACTCGAAATTAAGCTAATTTCGAGTTATAACTCGAAATTAGTGTTAATTTCAAGTTACAACTCGAAATTAACACTAATTTCGAGTTACAACTCGAAATTAACACTAATTTCGAGTTACAACTCGAAATTGAGCTAATTTCGAGTTATAACTCGAAATTAACACTAATTTCGAGTTACAACTCGAAATTGAGCTAATTTCGAGTTATAACTCGAAATTAACACTAATATCGAGTTGTAACTCGAAATTAACACTAATTTCGAGTTATAACTCGAAATTAGCGTGATTTCGAGTTATAGCTTGAAATTAAGCTAATTTCGAGTTGCAACTCGAAATTAAGCACAATTTCGAGTTGTAACTCGAAATTAAGCTTAATTTCGAATTGTAACTCGAACATAGTGTTAATTTCGAGTTATAACTCGAAATTAAGCTAATTTCGAGTTGTAACTCGAAATTAAGCTTAATTTCGAGTTGTAACTTGAAATTAGTGTAAATTTTATTTTTATGAAAATTCGAAAATTAGTACATTAATAATATAACGTTGGCTCGTGCATTAAAGTAAATTTGATTAGAAAAGGATCAAAATAGAAAACAATAATAATTATTCAAATGAAATTCTGATTAATTTTTGTCGAATTTCTGCCCCATATTTCTAACTGTTCAAAACTAATATTGCATAAATTGAGAAATGCAGTGATTTGAAATTTTAATTCAGATTTGAACAGTATGCTTGATTCGGTTTTTCATCTCCATGATAATTTCTTCTCCCATTCAGGCTATCTGAAAAACGTGTGTCTGTTGAGAAATCAATAAACAAATGAAGGTCCTATTAATCGCTTATTCATGTTTTCGAAGAGATGTTTGATTTGATTAAATGTGAAAATTTAGAAGAGTAAGATCTGGGTATCGCGATGGCCAAGGCTGTGGACCCAAGTGTATTATCCACCGATCTTCAAAGGTTGTAGTCAGTTATCTGCTCACTTCTTGTCTACAGTGAGGGAGGCACCGTTCAACTGCTACCAACAACTTCGATATACATGAAGCCGCAAATTGCGAAAAAGTTCCTAACTGTTGTTCTCATATTATTAAAATATTTTCCATATAATTTTCTGAAGGAAATTTGGACTTTCATAAGTCCATATTTAAATCCATTCACAGAAATCAACACGTTTTTGAAGGATCACCTCTTGACGCCTCAACATTCCCAAACACAGCATAATTCCGTTCGATTCTTCTGAATTTTTTTCTATTCATTTGTGGTGAGTTCATTGAATTTCCTGCAAGCTTTCGAATTAATGTTTTTGCATTAACCGTGAATATAAAACAGATATCAGCATGTCAATATGCATTATAATACATTTTTAATACTTTCTTCTGACAGAAACACCATGAAAATTACGGCTTGTTAAACTAAAAGTTTGCTTTGCTGTTTTCTACGACGACGTAGAACGGACATGCGATATTTTTTTTCTTAATTTCGAGTTACAACTCGAAATTAAACTAATTTCGAGTTATAACTCGAAATTAAGCTAATTTCGAGTTATAACTCGAAATTAACACTAATTTCGAGTTACAACTCGAAATTAGCCTAATTTCGAGTTACAATTAGAAATTAACACTAATTTCGAGTTACAACTCGAAATTAAGCTAATTTCGAGTTATAACTCGAAATTAAGCAAAATTTCGAGTTGTAACTCTAAATTAAGCTTAATTTCGAGTTGTAACTCGAAATTAGTGTTAATTACGAGTTATAACTCGAAATTAAGCTAATTTCGAGTTGTAACTCGAAATTAAGCTTAATTTCGAGTTGTAACTTGAAATTAGTGTAAATTTCGAGTTATAACTCGGAATTATGAATCATCGCACAACTCGAAATTAAGCTTAATTTCGAGTTACAACTCGAAATAATCTTAATTTCGAGTTATAACTCGTAATTAAAACTAATTTCGAGTTACAACTCGAAATTTAGCTTAATTTCGAGTTGTAACTCGAAATTTTGCTTAATTTCGAGTTTTAACTCGAAATTAGCTTAATTTCGAGTTGTAACTCGAAATTAAGCTTAATTTCGAGTTGTAACTCGAAATTAGTGATAATTTCGAATTGTAATTCGAAATTAGGCTAATTTCGAGTTGTAACTCGAAATTAAGAAAAAAAATATCGCATGTCCGTTCTACGTCGTCGTAGAAAACAGCAAAGCAAACTTTTAGTTTAACAAGCCGTAATTTTCATGGTGTTTCTGTCAGAAGAAAGTATTGAAAATGGATTATAATGCATATTGACATGCTGATATTTCGAATCTGTTTTATATTCACGGTTAATGCAAAAACATTAATTCAAAAGCTTGCAGGAAATTCAATGAACTCACCACAAATGAATAGAAAAAAATTCAGAAGAATCGAACGGAATTATGCTGTGTTTGGGAATGTTGAGGCGTCAAGAGGTGATCCTTCAAAAACGTGTTGATTTCTGTGAATGGATTTAAATATGGACTTATGAAAGTCCAAATTTCCTTCAGAAAATTATATGGAAAGTATTTTAATAATATGAGAACAACAGTTAGGAACTTTTTCGCAATTTGCGGCTTCATGTATATCGAAGTTGTTGGTAGCAGTTGAACGGTGCCCCCCTCACTGTAGACAAGAAGTGAGCAGATAACTGACTACAACCTTTGAAGATCGGTGGATAATACACTTGGGTCCACAGCCTTGGCCACCGTGATGCCCAGATCTTACTCTTCTAAATTTTCACATTTAATCAAATTAAACATCTCTTCGAAAACATGAATAAGCGATTAATAGGACCTTCAATTGTTTATTGATTTCTCAACAGACACACGTTTTTCAGATAACCTGAATGGGAGAAGAAATTATCATGGAGATGAAAAACCGAATCAAGCATACTGTTCAAATCTGAATTAAAATTTCAAATCACTGCATTTCTCAATTTATGCAATATTAGTTTTGAACAGTTAGAAATATGGGGCAGAAATTCGACAAAAATTAATCAGAATTTCATTTGAATAATTATTATTGTTTTCTATTTTGATCCTTTTCTAATCAAATTTACTTTAATGCACGAGTCAACGTTATATTATTAATGTACTAATTTTCGAATTTTCATAAAAATAATCCAATTTTTATAGAAAACTTGCTTTTATTTCGGAAACCTGACTCCTTAGGTATAGGAACATAATACATAATTTGAAAGGAAATTCAATTATCTCTCAGGATATTTGATAATATATAGGGTGTTCCATTTGAAAAATTGCACCTTTGACCTCTTTTATATCTATCGGTAAAATCACAAATTTTCAACGACCCTGTATAAAAATGGCCAAATGCGCCATATTGGAAGCAAAGGCCAAGAAAACTGAGAGAGACCCTGTATAATGAAGAACGAATTTCCCTAGTCATAACTAATACGCAGGACATTGTCAAACTACATCCAAAATTTCAGTTTTCTACGTATTCAAATACTGCAGTAATAAAGGTTTAATAGAAGCTGTTTCGCACAAAAAATAAGGAAATTATTGATTTTCTCAAAAACCACTGGAGATGAAAATAATCAAAAAGCAATAGCAAAGCGAAAAATAAAATAATATACAGGGTATTCCAATTCAAAATATCAAAGTTGTTGCTACTTTTCGATAAAAGCGGCAACGCCGCAGTGCTGAACATATTTAGAGCAGAACTGATTATCCAAGAAATCAATTTTTCAAAATAATCCTACGTCCCCTTTTCCAGAAACGTATAATAGACCATCGAGTTTGGAACACCCTGTATATACATAAAAGATATTATTACTTATTTTTGAGGGTTAGATCCATATTTACACATTTTTCAAATTATTTATAGCAAAATTTTATGTTATTTTCAAGTTGTGCAAATTCATGCATCAATTTACTATTTTTGTTATTATTGCTATTATTTTTTAGTATAGTTATAAGTTATGAACCATCAGGGCGATGTCTACAATATAAGAGTCCGACACAAAGTTAGCAGCATATGGAAAACTTTTTTATTATTGATTTCTCAAAATAAAATTATTCTTGATGAAAACCTCTGCTTCATCCCAAACCTAAATTGCAGATACCAAAATTGAATTTTATACTACCATATTCGAGCGATATTGAAAAACAATTCAGTTTTATTTACTATTTGCAGCAAGATTTTGTGAAATACCGTCACATATTTCAATTAACGTGATTTTCCGATGGGAGGGAGGAAAGAGGGAACATCCAGAGATTGATATGATCATATCTAACAATATACCATCCATCTAGCATTGTTTTCCTCATATCGTACAGGGCGATGAGGAGACAATTGGAAAAGAAGTGGAAAAATTAAATTGATCATAGGTGGCTGTGATTTTGATTTCTGAATCAACATTCGATTCTGAACAATATTTTCCCCATACTTTTAATTCTACCGTGAAAAATAAAGTGATGGGATCAATTTTTTTTTGAAACAAAGCATATTTTTCAATTTCGCTCGTATATGGTAGTATAAAATTCAATTTTGGTATTTGCAATTTAGGTTTGGGATGAAGCAGAGGTTTTCATCAAGAATATATATTTTTTTTAAATCAATAATAAAAAAGTTTTCCATATGCTGCCAACTTTATGCCGGACGCTGTATATGGTTGTAATCGATCATTGGAATTACAATTCTGTTATTTTCAAGTTGTGCAAATTCATGCATCAATTTACTATTTTTGTTATGGAACCATCCTGGAATCAAGCAATACTCCCAGTTAGCTTTGGTGGACTTGGACTACGTTCAGCATCTTCTTTGGCATTGCCCACTTTTTTATCTTCTTTTTCGAGTGTATCCAAATTGATTCAAGCTGTCCTGCCAGCATCATTCTCGAACATTCCTGACCTCTTGTTTGTTGAAGCTGAATCACTGTGGTGTTCCAAAACTAATTGCAAACTACGAGGTGAAGAGAAATCCATTCAGAAATCTTGGGATAACCCGTTACTTCAAATTGCTTCACAGAAAATGATTGATCTGGCTTCATTAATTACAAAGGCACGAATCAATGCTGTATCTGTGAAGGAATCTGGAGCTTGGCTTAATACTCTACCAGTAGCTTCACTAGGAACACTGTTAGATGATGAAACATTCAGGTTAGCAGTCGCTTTGAGACTTGGCTTATCGATGTGTGCTCCTCATAAATGTGTATGTGGTGCTAATGTTGAAGCCAACGGAGTTCACGGACTGAGTTGTAAAAAGAGTTTTCCAGGCATCATCAAGTCAACGATTTATTGAAGAGAGCTTTGATCTCGGCTGGTATTCCGTCAATCTTAGAGCCACCGGGAATAAGTAGAGATGATGGCAAACGACCAGATGGCATGACATGAATCCCCTGGAGATATGGAAAACGTGCTGTGTGGGATTTCACATGTGCTGACACACTAGCTCCCTCTCATTTACCATCTACAGCGAAATCAGCTGGTGCTGCCGCCATAGCATGAGAAAAAGTGAAACTTAATAAATATAGAACATTGACAGATAGCTATTTTTTTTATCCTGTAGCAGTAGAAACTTTTGGCGTCTTTGCTCCCCAATCTCTCGATTTCATTCAACAAATTGGCAAAAAATTGGAAAAAGAAACACAAGATCCAAGAGCTACCAAATTTTTAATTCAGAGAATAAGTATAGCCATCCAACGTGGAAATGCTGCATCAATCCTTGGAACTATACCAGCGTCTCGATCTTTCGATGAAATATTGCTATATCCTCATGAACGCTACAGTTATAACAAGTTTTCTTCAAAATCTAGCAGTTTCAAATCGACTTCATTATCTTGCATCTCCATTGACAGAGGCAACCACCGTTCCGAAGACTCGAATAAAAATAGTTTCGATAAACGCAGCTCAAGCGCCGTCAGGGATGGCGTACATAGCACTGCCAAAACAAAAGTTGATTTGCAGACTTCTCCGAAACTCACAAGATCAACTATATCTCCATCCAACTCACTATCCAGCAGCCTTAACTCAAGTTCCTTACCTCGCCGCTCCAGTAACAAGGACAATCACCGTATTAGAGTCTACTCAGAAGACGATAGCAGTGGCGAACGCAGCTCAAACAGCTACAACACCTTCAGGCCTGTGGTACACGGTACTGTTAAAACACTAGGTCTCAATGGGTTGAAAAATATTGGAAGCACCTGTTTTATGAACAGTGTTATCTAATGTTTACCAAACACGAGATGGTTATTAGAGTATTTGAGGAAGGATGCCTATACAAGAGACATAAACACAAGTATCTCTAGTATGAAGGGAGCCTTAATCAATGCCTTCGCAGAGGTGATAAAGGAGCTATGGTCAGAAGATTCTTCTGATCGAGTGGTAAATACAGTCTCTTTAAAGAGTCAAATACAAATATTCGCACCTCGTTTCATTGCTTACTCCCAGCAAGATGCCCAGGAGTTCTTGCGATACCTTCTGGAGGGTCTTCACGAAGATGTGAACAGAATAACGGAAAAGCGAAAACCCATTCTGACGGAGATAGTAGAAAAGTTAAGTGACGGTGAGAAGGCGCAAGAATCTTGGTCGAAGTACTTAAGAATGAACAATTCCAAAATCATTGATAATTTCGTTGGCCAGCTAAAGTCCACATTGAAATGTACGTATTGCGGGCACTGTTCTGTCACCTTCGATCCGTTCTGGGACCTATCACTACCAATACCGCAACGAACAGGCCAACTGAGATTATCACAGTGTTTAGATTCGTTTACGAGAGAAGAAACGTTTGATGGCGACGAGAAGCTAACATGTGCTAAATGCAAAGAGAGAAGGAAGTGTACCAAATCTCTATCAATTTACAAGTTCCCCAAAATTTTAGTGATACATTTAAAAAGGTTTTCTTCGATGGATCGATTCAGAGGAAAATTGAATGTAACCATCGATTTTCCGTTAGAGGGTTTAGATATGAGTAATTATGCGGCAGACAATGTAGCCCCTTTCCGCTACAATCTGTACGCATTATCAAATCATAGTGGGACTACCTACAGCGGGCATTACACTGCCTACTGTAGGCATCCGTATGCGGGCACGAGGCACGAATATAATGATTCTCGCGTATCCCCTATTTCATCCAGATCCCTCGTGAGCGGAGAAGCTTACGTTCTGTTTTATGAACAAGAAGGCACTAAATCACACCTTTGAGTTCATATTTAGTTATATTTTTATTGTATATTCTGTTGATTACACAATAAATTAAATAAATAAATAAATTCCTACCTAATTTCCCTCGGCTCTCACGATGTTCTTTAAACATTACAGGTTTTTCCTCTCCGTGAGAATTAAAACAAAAAAAATCACTTACTTGGACATATACAGCAAAGTTTTATCATGGTACAACCACAGGTAGTGATTTGGTATGGTCATCTCATGGAACGTAACACTTTTGGCATTCTTGAAGAAACAATCCGGCCTCCAGATACTGTGAAGCCATTCCACATCGAGTATCCTGTATTCCTCACTCATATTTTCCGGCAGCCGTAACCTTGGATCCCGCCAGCTTTGGGCGAGGAATATATCTGTGACGTACGTCTAGATAAAAAGAATACAATATGCATTATTATCAATCTAAAGTATAATTAAATTGTCAAGACGCTCCTCCACAGCATGAGAAGGGTCTTCTAGTGGATCCTTGGAGCACACCGATTCGATAACTAGAGAAACTATTTCAATATTTTTGTATAGGAGTTTCCAAGAGGCAGTAACAGGATCATCCTTCGAATATAAGGGGTAGGAAATAATTTCTAACAATGAAATACTTCTACAGTAACATTAAAACAATACGAAACAAATGGAAAAAAAACAAACTTTGACATCAACTCAGGCTCGTCTTGAAACCTACTTAACCCCTATCAGATATATTGAGTGATTTTTAATTTCTTGAAACAAGGCATTTTTGAAAATTAGCAAAATCTCAAAATAAGTAACATTTGGAAGAAATTTTTCAATGAATTCAACAAATCTAAAAATAAATTAAACAACAAAAGAAATCAAATGAACAGTAATGAACAAAATAAAATTGAATTGAATAAAATTGAAAAACAATTGAATGAAAGGTAAGTTTTCTATTGAAAATACTGTACCAATGATTTCATGTTGGATATAATACCAAACCAGACATTAGTTTTGGATGAGTATTTGTCACGTGCCTCTATAGCAAATTGGGGATTTGAATATACTTTGGTAATGATCTATCTTCTTCCATTCGCCCCTGCACCCCAAAACTAAAATACAGCCGACCATCATAATCTCGTTCTTGCAGCTTGTAAATGACTTCAGGTTTGAAAGCCCAAAACTCATTTGGTATCAGAATTCTTCTGGCCGATGATGGGGATCATGATCAGTTGGCCGATTTCTCGAAGAGAAGTTCTTGGATCCTCGAACAGTTTGCATTACCTGCAGTTGACGCTTGTCATCATGTATCCAATGGTTATGAGTTTTTTAAATCTTATTTTCGACGCTGGCTATACTTCTGAGTTTTTTCAAAATCCTGCTCACATTGGAGTAGTTTGTTGAGATGCCGTTCGTTGAATATCCTCGCTGCTTCTCTGTACCTCTTAGAATCTTCGCCAACAATCAGAGTTGTTCATTTTTGCGGGTAAGTTATACTTCGAAAAATAACTAAAAACTCAGAACGAATTTCCAAACTTGCAAATAATATTCAGTTTTCAAATTGTAAAGCAGATTTTCATATCTTTGTGATATAATTCAATGGCAGAGATCGATTACAAGCCATTTCAAAGGGAATCAGTCAGTTAAAGAAGGTATTTTGCCAAAAACATTACGTTTTTGCACAAAATTTACTCTTGAATGAATTCTATGAAATTTCAAAGAATAATTTACAGTTTTCAATGGTTTTGCCAATCATTACATCGCTGAGGTCATTTTAAAAAACAAACGGAGTTTTCAAATCAATTCCTGATATTCGAAATTCGTAATTGATTAAAAATATGGAAAAACTCGATTATTGTAGAATTTCATGAAAAATTTAAATTTCTCTCAACTTCATATTGTTAAATGAGCTCTAACAAAGATCTCTTTGGGAAATTTCATCCAAATTTTACTTATTTTCCGAAAAATATACCTGTTAAGATTTTGCGAATTTTGAAAAATGCGTTTTTTCAAGAAACTGAAAAGCACTCAGGATATCTGATAGGGGATGAGTAGGTTTCAAGATGATGACAAATTTATTTTATTTGAAAAATCACATCTGAACATTTTTTCCACTGTTGCGTAATTTTTGAATGTCACTGTATAGTTTCAGTGGAAACCAAATGTTGAACATTTTTCACTTCAGACTACATTATTCCCAAGCAACCCTTGCGCCTGGGTTGTTTAGGAAGTCCAGGCATCTGAATCCAGTACCTCTTTGTTGGACTTCAAATGTGACGAATGTCACTTACATCCAATAGTGCTTACCATTGATTCTTCATTGATGGAATCCAAAGACAACACAGTGACATGAAAATAGACGATAGTTGGCTGTCCCTGTAACTTTGGCGCCCGATTTTTGTCATAATGTTTGGGTTTGATCGGCAAAATATCCCTCAAAGATAAACTGGTCTCCTGAATAGTATCACGAATTCTATATCTAGTATGATTTACACTGCAAAAAAATTACTTATTCAGTGCTAGAATAGAATAGAATTGAACAGATTACATAACACTTAAATAATATATTTATAGTGTAACGATTCTGGAGACGGTCCTGTTCCTCGTTCTCGTAAACAAGCCTGCATTCCTGAGAGTATTAGGAGAGTATCAGGTCATCTTGACATAACAGTCAACAACGCTTCTTGAAAAGCCCATCTAGATGCGAATGAAAGTACTTCCAAGACTATCTAGCGAAGAACCCTTCGTGTATATAATTATCACGCCGCGAGTGGGGAGTTAGTTAGATACAGTGAGAGACAGAGTTCAGCATAAACAGTCTGTAAAAAAAACTCTTCGTAATCATAAATCTAACCTTACTGAGCCTAACTTGACCTATAAAATAACCAAAATTTGAAAAAAAATCAAACAAAAATCCATTTTTTTTTCAAGATGTGAAAAAAAAATTCATGAAAACAGTTTGTAATAATAATAATAATAATAATATCTTCATTTTCCTTTTTTGACAAAGTTATAAAATTTGTATAGGATTCGTCTAAGAAAAAGAAAAAGGAGATCGGAAATAAAAATAATTCCTGAAAAATGGAATAAAACTACCACTTATACACAAAAATTCTTCAAAACTATAACAACACTTTTCAATAAGAAAATCCTTAAGTTTTCGTTTGAAGATATACACGGTTTTGGATTTTTTTTATTACATCTGGTAGCAAATTATAAACACGTGTGGTCATCTGATTAGGAGATTCAAAAGCTAATTTAGTTTTAACAAATGGTACAAATACATAGTTTATTTGTCTTGTGTCAATATTATGCTTACATTTGTTTAGTACAAACAATTTATTCGTATTCTCAAAAACAGATAAGCACAAGTCAAAAATTAAAAGACTAAGAACAGTTAAAATTCTAAAAGCATTTCTGCAAGAATCACGGAGACTCATGCCATTAATAATTTGTATGAACTTTTTTTTGTGCTATAAAGACACCAGAGCAGCTAGAGGAAAAACCCCAAAAACACACTCCATATCTCAGTCTGGAATCCACCTGCGCATAGTACAGCTTCAGCAGATGATCAACATTCAAAACCTGCCTTATATTTCTGAACTGATATGAAATAAATTTTATTAGAAAATCGCAGTGATTCTGCCAATTCAAATGTTCATCAATGTAAAGACCCAAACATTTTAAGCTCTCACATTCTGTTGTTATACTGTCAGAATTATCATTGGCTCTGAAACTAATAATATCACACTTCCGTTGACGATGATGAAATCTCATTGAATCTGTTTTTTTTGCATTCAAAAACAAAGTGTTCGCAGAAACCATTTATTAATATTTTTAAAAACGGTGTTAAATTTTTCTTTCAAAACTAACTCTGATCTGTCAGAGATTATAATTGACGTGTCATCTGCGTACATTGTAATGAACGTTCCTGGAGTAGAGTATTCCAAATCAATAATATATAATACAAACAATATGGGTCCCAATATCGACCCTTGAAGAACTCCTAATCCAGAGAAGGCCATGCTGGAAGTTGCACAGTTAATAGCAACATATTGTTTTCTATAAGAGAGATAGTCTGTTATCCATGCTAATGGTATGCCCCTTATGCCATAACGGAATAGTTTATCTAAGAGAATGTTATGATCAACACAGTCGAATGCCCTGCTGAGATCCCAGAATATCCCAACAGGGCACTCGCCTGCTTCAATGTAGTTCACAATCTCTCTATGATATGATTGTATAGCTGTACTAGTTTTTTAGATTTTTTGGTCAGAAATCCATGCTGGTTTTTTGTACAGATATTATGATCATCAGTAAATGATAAAAGTCTATTAAAAAAAGCATATTCGAATATTTTCGACATTCTTGACGAAATTGTTACTGGCATATAATTTTCCAGCAAGTTTGGACTATTCTTTTAATACACTGGTATGATTTTACCTATTTTCATCATATTTAGGAATGAACCTTCGCTGAATGACAGATTCACCAAATGAAGTAGAGGTTTAATTAAAACAGAAGACTCTTTTTCAAAAGAAACATTGGGATTTCGTCATGACCTGAAGAACTATTATTTTTAAGTTTGCTATTCAGTAATTCATACAGTTCGGATTCAGTATAAGGGTGCAAAACAAACTAATTAATCGGAGATGGAATGTTTCTCGAGAAAGATTGATAATCCAGATTTGTCTTATCAATTTGACTAGATATTACTTTAGTTGACTCTACAAAATAATTATTAAAAGTGTTAGCGACTTCAACAACAACAGCGTCCCTGACCTTTAAGAAATAGAAATATTCTTAGTGCATTTTGGTTTATTAGATAATACAGAGACAATTCTCCAAGCTAAATTGTGAAAGGCTTTCGCGGCCATCGTCACTTACATGTCAATCATTTGACAGCGACATAAAAAACCGTAAACTTTCTCTTGAAAATGCTAACCACTCGTGTTGGCGAAACGTCGAGATCTTCTCTCAACCTACGTCGGCCTCACTACCCGACTCATCAATTCGTTTTTTTAAATATTCTTTCTTTGTTAATTTTACTAACTGAAAGTGTTTTTGTTTTTCCGTTTTATAACAATTCTCAAGGTCCTTTCGACCTTTTTTAGATTGTAGAGGTCTTTCAACTTTCTACTTAGAATTTTAACTTTACTGTTAACCCAATTATTATTTTTAACAGTCTTATTAAATATTTTACTCTTTGGAAAATTAATTTCCTAGTAATAAGATAATCTCTCCCAAACACACTGCATTTTTGTAGATCTGTTAGAGTACAATAAAACTGTCCATATAAATTTTTTTGGTATCTCGTTTCGTTTTCGAGTTTTTCGAAGGAGGGAGAGAAGGAGAGAGGGGTGAAAATAATAAAAAATCTGGCCTCGAAGCACCCGAAAAAATTTGGGAAGGAGTGGAAGTGGGGGGGAGGAAATCAATGAAGAATCCGGGCGCGAAGCATTCCGGGAAAAAATAGGGAGGGAAGGAAATGATAAAAATTCCGGGAGCTTTGCATCCGGACAATTTTGGGGAGAGAGGGGTGGAAGGGGTTTCGTAATTTTTTTACCTCGAATTGATAGTTTCAACAGGTTTAGCGACTGTTTCTTCATTTGTTTTTGAATTGATGGAGAAATTTTGTTTGAACTTCTTGTGGGAACTAAGAAACTGTTTACATAAATTTTTTCGATATCTTGTTTCGTATTCGAGCTTTTGGTGATTTTAGAGAAAAAGTAAAAATTTACTTCTCTTTCAATTTTTTCAAAAATTTTCCACTTTTTAATCGAGTTGGAGAAAAACGGGTCAGAAATTTCGATGTGACTTATGTAGACGTATACGACAAAATGTTTTCATTTTCATTTATTTCATTAGTACTGTAATAATTTCAATTTTTCCTTTCTGTGTAATATTTCCTGGACTATTGATTTTACAAAAAAAAATGTTACATTTTTAGTAGATTTCCTGAAGGCGGTCAGAAAAGATGTCCTGGTAAATTGGAAAAATATACATAGATAGATATTTCGTATTTTCCAACACTCAAGTTTTTATTTTCAGATTTTTCGAGTTTTGCAGGTTTTCCGATGATTTTCTTGAAAATATAATTTGTTCGTTTATTCGAGCTCTACCCATTGTATTTTTCGAAATTTAGTTTCAATCATGGGTTTGGCGTATTTTTGAGATTTTCAATTTTGAACATCGCCCGGAAAATCAGGAAAAACCATTAGAATTTTCCGATCTTTTTCAAAAACGATATACTTCTGTATACCTCTTCTGTATACCCCCAAAAAATATGGAAGGGAAAAAATCAATTTCTGAACCCCTACGAGGGAAGTATAAAAACCTGAAAGCCCCCGTAATCTTTTTCCGTGATTTCCGATCGCAAAATAAACTGACAAATACTCTCCTCGAGTTATTGATATCTCAAAGGGTTTGGAAATGAGAGCGTTTTGAAATCCCTCGACAGAATGACAGACAAACGAACAGACAGAATTTCTCCTCCTGGAGAAACGTAGTATACAACTTCTTATAAAGTCGTGAATAAAAAGCAGTGTCAGAAACGCGATCAGCAAGCTCTAATTCTGGATCTTTGTCATCTTTTGTCGTACGCACTAGCAAATCTACGCTACAAACAGCAATTTTATCTGTATGGAGGCAACTGGAAGTAAGAAAAGCTGTGGTTCATTTACGGCCTGGATGCATACCACCCTCTCGATATTATGTTTCAGATACATTTCTTGATGAAATTTATAACGAAAAAAAATCAAATGCTTTAAAAACTTGTCAGAAACATTTGTGTATCTATCACTTGACGGATGGTCCAATGTGCATAATGAACCGATAATTGTGTAACGGTTACAACAGAAAATTAATCTTCCTTCTTAGTAGGTACTCTAGATACTTCTGGGTATTCACGTAGTGTAGAATTAAGATTACCGCAAATTTTATTCCACCAAATCATTGATGAAAATGGAAAAATGGCTAGGACCCAATATAGATCTCAGAGGTACACCACAGTCTTTTCCAAAAAGTGAAAAAGGATTATCAAAGTTTTGGCGATAGAATTAAATGTCTGAATAAAATAATTCGTGATTTACATAGAGCTATCCGAAAAGGTAAAAAAAAATGTTGCGTCTAAAAAAGCCACTGAAATTCCGAATGTGGTTGTGAATGTCGGTTCGATAAAGAAATGAAGGGCAAGCAATGCCCTTGAGTTTCCAGGATATGACTATGTTTAACCCCGATTGTGTTTTCGAATCAGCCCTTATAAATATTACCTACTTCGTGGCAGGAACTAAACTGAGTACTCACAAATCATGACTGCACAAAGCATTTGCGACAGTGGACAAAAAAACGTAAACAAAAATATTCACCACAGTAGAACACATTTCTGACAAACTAGTTCATCGTAGGATTTTACATGTGTTCTAATCGAATTATCCTATTAGGTCGTATATCAGTTTCATCTATACACGATTGGTCGATTGCATGCAATTCAGACTGCTGCGTTATCTGTAATAATAGTAATAATGGTAAATTAATACAATCCATTTTATACATGATTTTCAACAGTCTATAATATACGTATGCATTGTACATACATGCCGCTTTTTTTAGCCCTCCCCCTGATAACTTTTGAACGGTTCGACGTACAAACATGAAAAAAACCGTTTGGAGGGTTTCAACGATACTACTGATTGAAATAAAAACCTTGGTGATTCCTCGACAGGGGGCGCGGGGGGCACATCAACTCAAAATTTTTAAATGGCACGGAGGGTCAAGTTTCACATTTGTTAATATTTTTCGTTAATATGTTTTTCGCAATTAAAATTCGAAATATGAAATATTAATGCGGATCTGAAAACTCCTCATACCTCGATAAATTTGAACGGTTTTTTGTGGAATAATGAAACCAAAAATATATTGAAGGGAATCACCGATAATACTTTTTGAGACACGAATCATTGCAATTACTCGACAGATGGCGCGGGGGACATCAACTTGAAAATTCCGAAAGGCATATAAATTGAAATTGGGAAAAAATTTCCAAACAAAATTCAAAAATATTTAGATGGGTGTAAAGAGAATTGAATTATCTTTTTAACTATGTGACACTTGACCCCCATGCCATTTAAAATTTTTGAGTTGAATGTCCCCCCGCGCCCCCTGTCGAGCAGTCACCAAATTATTTATTTCAAAAAGTAGTATCGGTGAAACCTTTCAAAAAGATTTTTTTTTCATGTTTGTACGTCGAACCGTTCAAAAGTTAACAGGGGGGAACTAAAAAAAGCCGCACTGTATAATATACATGGCAGGTACCACATATATTACTGTTGAACCCCGTTAAGAAGTACTGATATCATCTGTGTGAAATTAGCAATTAGACTGAAGTTATCCACACATTCCCATCCACACTTTTATGCGGTGTTGCCAAATTTCAAGAAAAATCATTAGTTGTCATTATGTATAATACAGCATCATGAAATATAAAAATTCATTGAATGAGCTTGGCGAACCAGAATTTGGCAAATATTTTAATATTCCTATTCAAATTGTTACTGTATAGTAAGTAATATTCACTTGGATAATGATCAGTTGCCTTGCAGGAGCGTAGTTGAAAAAAATAATTACTATAATTTTTACACAGAAAAATATCTGTGCTGTGCTGAGATGGAAATCGCAAAAATCTCAGAAAAAAATCATTTTCCCGATTATTACGAAGCGAGTCACCTTGAAATGACACAGAGGCTGTTGAACACATCAATACCAATGCGTACACAAAGAAAAATATCTGTACCAACCCTTAGGGAAAATGGAAATCGAAAAAATATTTATAAAAAAAGATTTTCCCGATTATTACGGCGCGAGTCACCTCGTAATAACACAGAGGCTAACAAACACACCAATACCAATGCATACACCTAGAAAAATATCTGTACCAAACCGTAGGGTAGATGGAAATCGCAAAAGTATATTGAAAAAAATTTTTTTTTCGGTTATTACGGCGCGAGTCACCTCGAAATAACACAGAAACTATCAAACACACCAATACCAATGCGTACACATAGAAAAATATCTGTACCAAACCGTAGGGGAGATGGAAATCGCAAAAGTATATTGAAAATAATTTTTTTTTCGGTTATTACGACGCGAGTCACCTCGAAATAACACAGAGGCTATCAAACACACCAATACTCACCACACCACACCACACCACACCAAAACTCCGCTTGCACTGACGTGTACAATATAAATAGTAAAATTGTGAAAAACTTGACAGAAATTTTAGTTCGCCCACTGACAGTACTTTTCAATTCATGTATACGTGACGAGAACTTTCCTGATGCTTTCAAGTTAACAAAAGTTATACCTCTCTTCAAGAAAGGCGACGTTGCCAAAATCGACTACCGTCCAATTTCAATAATCCCTATTTTCTCAAAACTTTTTGAAATAATTTTAAAATCAAGACTTATGATATATATGGAATCCAATAATTTCATTGACCAATGCCAATTTGGGTTCAGAAAAAAATGTAGTACAACCCAGGCAGTGTTCAGGATAGTGAGTGACATAGTGGAAGGTCTGGAGAGTGGCAAAAGTGTATCAGTTACATTATGTGATCTCTCCAAGGCCATCGACTGTGTCTCTCACGAAATACTGGTCGAAAAGCTGACGTTTTTTTGGAATCAGGGGTTTGCCGCTCGACTTCTTCAGATCATATTTGAATGATCGAAAACAATGTGTGAGCATCAATAATTCATCATCTGGTTATAGAGCTGTCATGCATGGAGTACCGCAAGGCTTGTTAGGACCTCTCTTATTCATTATTTATGTGAATGACTTGTTTCACAATATGTATCCGAAGACTTGCGTTGCTTTTGCGGATGACACAACTTTAGTTGATGCTAGCACGAATATAGAAGATTTGAAGATAAACAGTCTTATAACTACTACTCGAGCTAGAAAATGGTTTACTTCCAATAATTTGAAACTTAATGACGATAAAACACATAATCTCATCATCTCAACGAACAATAACATTGCTCAAGGTCATAGTGTGAAGCTGCTTGGATTAGTCATCGATGATAAACTAAATTGGTCCTGTCATGTCCAACAACTATGCCGAAAACTCTCAAGTTCAATATTCGTGCTACGCAATTTGAGTAAACAGTTATCCATAGAAACTATGAGATCATGTTATTTCGCTTTGTTTCATTCTCATCTCAGTTACGGTACGTTGCTGTGGGGTAACTCTTGTCATGCTAACATTATTTTCCGTTTGCAAAAACGAGCTATCAGGATCGTAGCCGGTGCTGGTTTCAGAGACCACTGTAAAGAAATTTTCAAAACTTTAAATATAATGCCCCTTCCATCATTATATATTTTTGTTTCATTAATAGAAATCAATAAAAACAAAGCCAACCTAGAGACCAATGCAGATGTCCATAACTATTTGACAAGGAATGCTGATCATTTGAGATTACCTCAATACAGGCTCACAAAATCGACAAAAAATTCTCTAGATCTGAATTTATTCAATTTCTTACCTAGAAGTATCAAATCATTGAATAATATTGGAAAATTCAAATCCACAATCAAAAGACATATTTTATCTCATTGTTTTTATACAGTTGAAGAATATTTTCACACACCACTTTTTGAATTTGAGTGACAAAATTTTCAAGGAAACTGCTATGTCACCGATGACCATTAATCGAAAACAATTTCAAGGTTTCATAACACTGGGTTGTTCAACGGTTTCAAATTTTATATATTTCCTGATTTTACATTTTGTAAACTTTGAATTTGCATATATACTGTAGCTATACATTTTATATTTCAATTATTTTTATATTTTAAATATTTTTAAATTTTATATGTGACCTGATATTTTCATTGTCAAAGTTGACAAAAATATTTTTTCTGAAACAATTAATGTTATTTAAAAATCTGGTTTGTCCAACGATTTCAAATTTTATGTATTTTAAATATTTTATGTATTTCTCCACTCTATATTTTGTAAACCTTGAGTGTACACATATACTGTGGTATAGTATTGACTTGCCGAAAACAATATTTTTTGTAACTTGGTTAAATAAAGATTCTATTCTATTCTAATACCAATGCGTACACATAGAAAAATATCTGTTCCAAACCATAGGGGAAATGGAAATCGCTAAAGTATATTGAAAAAAATTTTTTTTTGGTTATTACGGCGCGAGTCACCTCGAAATAACACAGAGGCTATCAAACACACCAATTCCAATGCGTACACATAGAAAAATATCTGTACCAAACCGTAGGGGAGATGGAAATCGCAAAAGTATATTGAAAAATAACTTTTTTTCGGTTATTACGGCGCGAGACAACTCGAAATAACACAGAGGCTATCAAACACACCAATACCAATGCGTACACCTAGAAAAATATCTGTACCAAACCGTAGGGGAGATAGAAATCGCAAAAGTATATTGAAAAAACATTTTTTTTCGGTTATTACGGCGCGAGTCACCTCGAAATAATACAGAGAATATCAAACACACCAATACCAATGCGTACACATAGAAAAATATCTGTACCAAACCAGAGGGGAGATGGAAAACGCAAAAGTATATTGAAAAATTTTTTTTTTCGGTTATTACGGCGCGAGTCACCTCAAAATAACACAGAGGCTATCAAACACACCAACACCAATGCGAACACATAGAAAAATATCTGTACCAAACCGTAGGGGAGATGGAAACCGCAAAAGTATATTGAAATTTTTTTTTTCGGTTATTACGGCGCGAGTCACCTCGAAATAACACAGAGGCTATCAAACACACCAATTCCAATGCGTACACATAGAAAAATATCTGTACCAAACCGTAGGGGAGATGGAAATCGCAAAAGTATATTGAAAGAGAAATTTTTTCGGTTATTACGGCGCGAGTCACCTCGAAATAACACATAGGCTATCAAACACACCAACACCAATGCGTACACATAGAAAAATATCTGTACCAAACCGTAGGGGAGATGGAAATCGTAGAAGTATATTAAAAAAAAAAAATTTCGGTTATTACGGCGCGAGTCACCTCGAAATAACACAGAGGCTATCAAACACACCAATTCCAATGCGTACACATAGAAAAATATCTGTACCAAACCGTAGGGGAGATGGAAATCGCAAAAGTATATTGAAAAATAACTTTTTTTCGGTTATTACGGCGCGAGACACCTCGAAATAACACAGAGGCTATCAAACACACCAATACCAATGCGTACACCTAGAAAAATATCTGTACCAAACCGTAGGGGAGATAGAAATCGCAAAAGTATATTGAAAAAACATTTTTTTTCGGTTATTACGGCGCGAGTCACCTCGAAATAATACAGAGAATATCAAACACACCAATACCAATGCGTACACATAGAAAAATATCTGTACCAAACCAGAGGGGAGATGGAAAACGCAAAAGTATATTGAAAAAATTTTTTTTTCGGTTATTACGGCGCGAGTCACCTCAAAATAACACAGAGGCTATCAAACACACCAACACCAATGCGTACACATAGAAAAATATCTGTACCAAACCGTAGGGGAGATGGAAACCGCAAAAGTATATTGAAATTTTTTTTTTCGGTTATTACGGCGCGAGTCACCTCGAAATAACACAGAGGCTATCAAACACACCAATTCCAATGCGTACACTTGAAAAAATATCTGTAGCAAACCGTAGGGGAGATGGAAATCGCAAAAGTATATTGAAAAAGAAATTTTTTCGGTTATTACGGCGCGAGTCACCTCGAAATAACACATAGGCTATCAAACACACCAACACCAATGCGTACACATAGAAAAATATCTGTACCAAACCGTAGGGGAGATGGAAATCGTAGAAGTATATTAAAAAAAAAAAATTTCGGTTATTACGGCGCGAGTCACCTCGAAATAACACAGAGGCTATCAAACACACCAATTCCAATGCGTACATATAGAAAAATATCTGTACCAAACCGTAGGGGAGATGGAAATCGCAAAAGTATATTGAAAAAGAAATTTTTTCGGTTATTACGGCGAGAGTCACCTCGAAATAACACATAGGCTATCAAACACACCAACACCAATGCGTACACATAGAAAAATATCTGTACCAAACCGTAGGGGAGATGGAAATCGCAAAAGTATATTGAAAAAGAAATTTTTTCGGTTATTACGGCGCGAGTCACCTCGAAATAACACATAGGCTATCAAACACACCAACACCAATGCGTACACATAGAAAAATATCTGTACCAAACCGTAGGGGAGATGGAAACCGCAAAAGTATATTGAAATTTTTTTTTTCGGTTATTACGGCGCGAGTCACCTCGAAATAACACAGAGGCTATCAAACACACCAATTCCAATGCGTACACATAGAAAAATATCTGTACCAAACCGTAGGGGAGATGGTAATCGTAGAAGTATATTAAAAAAAAAAAATTTCGGTTATTACGGCGCGAGTCACCTCGAAATAACACAGATGCTATCAAACACACCAATTCCAATGCGTACACATAGAAAAATATCTGTACCAAACCGTAGGGGAGATGGAAATCGCAAAAGTATATTGAAAAATAACTTTTTTTCGGTTATTACGGCGCGAGTCACCTTGAAATAACACAGAGGCTATCAAACACACCAATACCAATGCGTACACATAGTAAAATATCTGTACCAAACCGTAGGGGAGATATAAATCGCAAAAGTATATTGAAAAAATTTTTATTCGGTTATTACGACGCGAGTCATCTCGAAATAACACAGAGGCTATCAAACACACCAATACCAATGCATACACATAGAAAAATATCTGTAGGTACCAGACCGTAGGAGAGATGGAAATCGCAAAAGTGTATTGAAAAAAACCTTTTTACGGTTATTACGGCGCGAGTCACCTCGAAATAACACAGAGGCTATCAAACACATCAATACCATTGCGTACACATAGAAAAATATCTGTACCAAACCGTAGGGGAGATGGAAATCGCAAAAGTATATTGAAAAATAACTTTTTTTCGGTTATTACGGCACGAGACACCTTGAATTAACACAGAGGCTATCAAACACACCAATACCAATGCGTACACCTAGAAAAATATCTGTACCAAACCGTAGGGGAGATAGAAATTGCAAAAGTATATTGAAAATATTTTTTTTTTCGGTTATTACGACGCGAGTCACCTCGAAATAACACAGAGGCTATCAAACACACCAATACCATTGCGTACACATAGGAAAATATCTGTACCAAACCGTAGGGGAGATGGAAATCGCAAAAGTATATTGAAAATAATTTTTTTTTCGTTTTTTACGACGCGAGTCACCTCGAAATAACACAGAGGCTATCAAACACAACAATACCAATGCGTACACATAGAAAAATATCTGTTCCAAACCATAGGGGAAATGGAAATCGCAAAAGTATATTGAAAAAAAATTTTTTTTTGGTTATTACGGCGCCAGTCACCTCGAAATAACACAGAGGCTATCAAACACACCAATTCCAATGCGTACACATAGAAAAATATCTGTACCGAACCGTAGGGGAGATGGAAATCGCAAAAGTATATTGAAAAATAACTTTTTTTCGGTTATTACGGCGCGAGTCACCTCGAAATAACACAGAGGCTATCAAACACACCAATACCAATGCGTACACATAGTAAAATATCTGTACCAAACCGTAGGGGAGATATAAATCGTAAAAGTATATTGAAAAAAAAAATTTATTCGGTTATTACGACGCGAGTCATCTCGAAATAACACAGAGGCTATCAAACACACCAATACCAACGCATACACATAGAAAAATATCTGTAGGTTCCAGACCGTAGGAGAGATGGAAATCGCAAAAGTGTATTGAAAAAAACCTTTTTACGGTTATTACGGCGCGAGTCACCTCGAAATAACACAGAGGCTATCAAACACATCAATACCAATGCGTACACCTAGAAAAATATCTGTACCAAACTGTAGGGGAGATGGAAATCGCAAAAGTATATTGAAAAAAAATTTTTTTTTTGGTTATTACGGCGCGAGTCACCTCGAAATAACAGTTGCCGCAAATGCGAAGTTGACGAAGAAACTTCATCTCGGCGAGTGTGAGGCATATGGAAGGTTAAGAATTGGAATCTTTGGAGTTCGAAACGAAACATCAGGAGGAGGAATGTAGATAAGTGGAGAACAGGGGATGGCAAAAAGGGTCCATGAGGGCCTACTTGCCTGGCTGTGGCAGCGGCTCCCCAAGAACTACTACCACTACTAGATGTCGGGTTGTCGAGATCCCGAGATAGATGTCGGGTTGTCGAGATCCCGAGATAGATGTCGGGTTGTCGAGATCCCGAGATAGAAGTCGGGATTGAAAAAAAGAAAAAGCCGTGGCCCTTCTACGACTCCGTAGGACCCAACCATAGACGTAGAGGAAGATCCTTCGCGAAAGCTATAGCAACGCTGCTGATCGACGCATGTGTATTTTTGGAGGCACGAAATTCGGTTTGCGAATGGCAGATAAGACCGGGCCGCGGCAAGCGACGTCGCGTTACGAAATCGAGAGCGTTATCGACCGCCGGTTTTATCGAAATCATGCTCTCGAACCGCGTATTCAATTGTTTTAATAGATGTCAAATGAGGAGCCAATTCAAACGATGGTTCTCGATAGGACACAGGACCAAAGTGTCGGCTTGCCATGCCAATAGGAATAAGGTTAGTGGTGCTTTCGAGAAACAGATGTAACCTGCATGCATTAACCTATTAGTGTAATAGGTGTTCGCTTGAGAGTAATCTGAAATCCGCTCGAAATTTTAAATAAAAATTCGATGTACCGGTATACGAATTGTTTTTCAAAAACAGATCTTTCAGTTACTGCCATTCCTGAAAGGGAAAGTGCAAGTGGACGAAGAGGATGATTACATAAAATTATAATTGTTTTAGATGAAAAACACAGGAATAGCCAATTTTGATTATAGAAACATTGAGAGAAAATAGTTTAATTTCAATATTTCACAAAAGTTGATTGATTCCTCTTAGTTTTTCGAATAGAATATGTGAAATAAAATGTTGTCTCGTCTCCGGGCTCGTTGCTAAGAGGGTAATCAACCCTTAAAGTTTTTAAATATTGATTCGCGCAAGTCATCCCCAGTCTGAATTTTCATATGATGAATATCGATATAAATTATTGTACCATTGGAAAAATCGTAGGAGGGGGAGAGGAATCCTGTTTGATTTTTTTTATTGTTCTGGTGGAAAGTGACGACAAAGGGATGTGAAGACTGAGCTCGACGGGTCAGTCTTGATGGAACTGTTAATGGTGGAACGAAGAGCATCGTCCATGAAAATATCCATAGAACAGAGACAGATCGTCAACCTTTCCGCGGTGCTCAGTACTTGTCACTAACTGTCATTCGTTACCTTTCAAACTTGACATTTAAAAAATGCAAAAATTGCATTTTTTCACTGAATTTCGAAATAAAGTCATTTGAAGAAGTTGTTTCTCTTGATATTTTATGACCATATATAAAATTTCATCAATCTAGGACAAAAAAACGTTGTTTTGCTAATTTTGTCAAATAATCCCTAATAGTAACCATCAGTGCGAATAAACTCAGACTAAGCGTTAATGATAATATGTAGGCCATGACAAACAAAATCCATATTACATGTAGTGTCAAACTATTATTGTCAAACTTAAATTTTTTGCGACTACCATTTTTGTTCCTTAATAATGTTGTTGTTGTTAATTTTTTATACTCCCCTAAAAATCTGTTCAACAATAACACTATGTTCCTACATCCATAAACAGAGAACGAACTTCTCTCATTATTGAAAAGTAAGAGATCAGCTGGTCTAGACGAAGTTGCATCATTTGTATTGAAGAATGTTATCCATGTTATTATCAAACCTTAAACATATTTAATGATTATGTCCTTCAAGTGAAATAAAAACAGGAAAAGTTGTTCCTCTTTTCAAGAAAAAAGATTCACCTATGCTAGAAATCTACCGACCTGGAACAGCACCATATCGCTTTTCAAAAAATTTTGAATATGCCTAGCTTCCTTCATAGGTTTTTACCATTCCTAGAAAGGTATTAAGTTTTAAGAAAAAAACAACATAGTTTTCGATCGGGAATGTCAACTACCACAGCAATGTCCTCATTCTATCATAAAATAATTCATATGATTGATAGGCGAGTGCCCTGCTGTAATATTCTGCGGCTGTGTTAATCATAAAAGACTATTATTGATATTAGAAACATATGGTTTGCCAGAATCGATAACAAATAGTAAGTTTACACTTCCAATGTGAGGAAAATACAATAATCATTCAGTCAGATACGAGAAAATTGATTAGAGGTGTACCCCAAGGATCAGTATTAGGGCCCATTCTATTTATTCTATACGTAAGTCATATGGATCACGTCATCGGTAAAGAACATTCTCTTTAATTCACACGAACCAGTGAAAATTTAAGGAATTTATCTGGATGAATTTTTGAATTGGAAACTTGGAATATTGGTGAAAGCCTACAGATGTCAGAAGAGTCGAAATACCTGGGGTTGTGGGGAGGTTACTACAGCCAGATAAACAGTCCAACGTAGAGCGGAACGGTTATAAGCATAACTACCCGCATTTCGGTCGATGGCCAGCTCAGCCGAGTAATAATGAGATAATACTAGGCAGAAATGGAGGATTCTACAAACGGATTCAAATTTCCGGATACCAGGAGTTGATGACATAATTCTAGATAAGGAATATGGTAAGATATGAATGTGGCAAGAACAACTGTATTCTCTGGGATGTAAGTTGTTGGATAGGTAAAACCACAAGTCGCCGGTTGCGGTGAAACAAGACATTACCTACTATTGGAGAGTGTTGAATATTATTAATACGGAGTTTATTGATAATCATTATTAATAATAATGGACCGTTCGAATGATCACAAAGAGGCCCCAATTCTAACGTGAAATTATTCAAATGAGTACATAAAGTCCTTATTTTTTCCTTTATTATTGACATTTTTTTGGAAGCATATTAGAGTCAACATTATTCCGATTTTCAGAATTATTGCATGAGTCAAATACGCAGTCCCCAACAACAGTTATCAGGTTACATAACAGGGGACGTCAAATACTAATCTTTAGTATGTAAATAATGTATTTACTAATTACAATGACAATAAGCTTATCAAAACTGCTGTTTTGGAGCTATATTTTCTATATCTATTTTCGAACCTGCTGTGGAATTAATATTTCTTTTATGTTGAAGGGGTCTTATGTTAAAGGTTGCTTGAAGATCAATATCGAATAATGAGTATATGATTTTTTATATTTTAATTGAATTCTAAGGTGGCACCATTCCTTGTTCTCGAGATAAACGCCTTAAAAATGACAAAAGCAGAATAAAAACTGGATTTTAATTACTTTTCGACGTTCCCTCCTAATTTTTTAAATTTTCAGTATCGTAGATGGAAAGAGTATATGATTTTCCATATCTCTATCGGATGGTAAGGTCGCACCATTCCTTGTTCTCGAGATAAACGCCTTGAAATTGACAAAAACAGCATAAAAACTGGATCTCAATTACTTTTCGACGTTCCCCCCGGAGTTTTTAAATTTTCACTATCGTAGATGGAAAGAGTATATAATTTTCCATATTTCTGTTGAATTCCAAGGTGGCACCATTCCTTATTCTCGAGATAAACGCCTTGAAAATGACAAAAACAGCATGAAAACTAGATTTTAATTAATTTTCAACGTTCCCCCCTGATTTTTTATATTTTCAGTATCGTAGATGGAAAGAGTATATGATTTTCCATATTTCTGTTGAATTCTAAGGTGGCACCATTCCTTCTTCTCGAGATAAACGCTTTGAAAATGACAAAAACAGCATAAAAACTGGATTTTAATTACTTTTCGTCTTTCCCCTCGGATTTTTTAAATTTTCACTATAGTAGATGGAAAGAGTATATAATTTTCCATGTTTCTGTTGAATTCCAAGCACCATTCCTTATTCTCGAGATAAACGCCTTGAAAATGACAAAAACAGCATAAAAACTGGATTTTAATTACTTTTCGTCTTTCCACCGGATTTTTTGAATTTTTACTATCGTAGATGGAAAGAGTATATCATGATGAATGAAATAATGAAAATACGCTATCTTATAGGTGTATGCAGAAGTCCGGTCTGTTTATTATCCATTTGGGAAATATTCATAAGATTTTGAAAAATCTGACGTATACCGGGTGATTTATCCAAGTATTCGAGGCCCTGTAACTTTCTTATTGGAAGAAAGAACCGCAACTAACGTTTTACAATTTTTGAATGGATTATTGAAAGCAATTGAATGATTCCAATTTTCCACATTCTGTCACCTTTCAAAAACTCACATGACAATTCTTTTTTTCAAATGAGATTGTAGAAAAAGAAAGCAGTGTCAGAAACAAGACCAGCAAGTTCTAGTCATCTTTTGTCGTACGCACTAGCAAATCTACTAGAGACAAAACTGACACAGACTGTAAGGATTTGGAATTCGCTCATATTGAAGAGCATGTTATTTGCATTGCCAAATATTTCCGTATCTTTTTGCCTCTGCATCATTTGCCAAAGAGGCACACAAAAAACTAGTTTTGCCCACTGTTTAGAAGGTTTCCTTGAGTCAGGCCCATACTTTTCAAAATTGCAGAGGAGAACAAAAACGGAATTGACAATATTATTAAAGGAAAAATTTCACATTCACTTATAAGAATTTGTCGATGAATACTTACGAAGAAACTGTGCCAGTCTTTCAGATGTTGTGGAAAAATTTAAAATATGATTTTTTGTCATTTTGACAAAACTGACATAACATTAAATAATCTGCAAATATTTAAGATGGGTTATGAACAGTTTAAAACCCCATATTAACACTTGTTGGCATACCTATCTTCTTGATCCAACAAAAACGCAGCAAACCTTAACAGAGAGTGAAAAGTATGTTGTTCTGAGATAATTATATCCAAATAGTGATTTACTACCACTGATAATCAAGTTTGTTGCCAGATCAGAACCCTTTACTGATATTATGTTCCATGATCATATTATTCAGAATGTAAAACCCATAGATTGAAGGAAGACGTAACAAAATATACCCATTATTGAAAAAGGTCTCCTCCATAATAGACAAATATTTTGTTCTGCTGCTTCTTCCTTATCAGTCGAGAGAATTTTCTCAACATTTGGTTAAGTCTATTTTAAACTTAGAAATCGATTAGGAAGGGAAAAAACTGCTTTTTTGTGAAAGCACTACAATTACTTAAAATAAACATTATTTAGGCATAGTGGTTTTATTTTCTTCATATAATAAACCGTTAAATCAAACTCAAAGTTTTCATTTTCTCTTAATTATAACTTAATATACATTTTTACTTTAATTATGATTTAAATTGAAACAAATTAAATCATGTATTTGAAACAATTGATTTGAATCATTTCAACCCTTTAGTAAACGCATGCCTATATTCTGTTCTTGTAGCCTTCGATTGCAAGGGCTCTAACATAAACGCGTTCTTTGAGATTGGGACAGTGGGGTAAGATTCGGCGACCCAGCAGGCCATTTTAACCCCGTATTACTTGACGTAATTATGATGAAAATATGTAATGCTTTATAGGGTTGAACTCAAAAAGACAGCCGCTATCATCATTCACAAATAATATGACAATTCATTTGAAAAAAAAGCCGACACGCAAGTCTTTGACAGGTGACAAAATGAGGTTAATTGATTTCAATTAATTTCAATAAACCATACAAAAACTATACGGTCAGTTATGTTTTTTCTTCAAATAAGAAAGTTACAGCGCTGCAAAATCTGGTTGAATCACCCGGTATAGCTGCCATGAGATAAACATCCTGTGTATTAGTATTATTCATTGGAAGTTTTTTCGGTCTGTTTCCAATAGTGTAACAACGAATTGTAAATAGATTTGGCATCACGCCTAAGGTAAAGTCAATTAACCATTTCTTCGATTTCACATAATTAAGACATGAAATGTTCTTTGTGTAGTAAAAAAATTGTATATTTTCTCGAAAATTCCAGTTGATTATTTCCACAATTTGAGTCCACAGACCTAATCCTTGACAAAACTTTGTAACACAAAAAGTAATTCTGAATTTAGTTGGCATTTCTTCTTCTGTGTGCCCCAATTTTGGAGCCACCTTAATTCTTATAACAATTTATTTCCTCTGAGCACCCTATTTTGTGTTGGCAATGCGAAGTTTCATAAAACAAATTGATCTCAAATAATTTTTCAATTATATTTTCGTGAAATATCAATCTTATTTTTGTTTCTTTTTTTCAGGGAAATTATTCCCAAACAGATGCAAATCTATGTCCTCCAAGGTAACTACTTCCATAAAATAGATTGAATGGTTGATTAATTTTCTAATTTTTTTTCAGGAGAAATTATTCATTCATCCATGACACAAGTTATTTATACTAGTAAGTTAAGTGAAAAAGAATATATTTTTTTTTAACTTAAATCTGTTATAGCGGAAACGACGTCCAAACGGATGTGGCTCTATTTGAAATGTTCAAAAATCAAGAGACTGGGCTGCTTTCCATTGGACAGTTTTTGTCGGTTGGTATCTAACACATCTTGCATATACAGCGTGTTCATTCGAAAACTTACTAGCTACAACAAACTATTCAAGTCCAACAAAAAAATGGTACAAAGATTTTCAAGAAATCGTGCAATTCGTTTGTTTTCAAATGAACCCATTATTGATAAATATAATGTATATTCGCCAAAATGTAAAACAGTGCACTTTTTAGGCAGTACGAGCAACAGGACTAAGAAAAAATGATCCTAGACTTCAGAATATGATGGAGAACTTGAAACAAATATCGAGAAGTCCTGATGGGAATACAATTGACACACAAAAACTGACACTGGATCAGTTCAAACGGTAAGAAGTTGTATAACTGTTTAGTGCAGACTAAAATTTATCGAAAATTAAAAACAAGTTTATAATCATTCGTTATGTAACGTGGTATAACATTTTTCGAGGTTCATACAAGAATCAGACAAGGTAGTTATCCAAAATTTTTGACAACTATGTCTAAGTCAATAGCCCCAAATCAGCTAATATGATTGTCTGAAGTTCAAATTCCGCAGTCATAGTCTCAAATCAAACAGTATTCAGTAATCATTTTTGGTTTCACACCCCTTGTCGTACCAAAGACTATGCGGCACGTCCAGTTTGCCGCTATAGCTCCAGAAAGAGTGTGGTTAATTTGGCAGTTTCTTGTCAGTTTTTGGTCGATTTATAACGCCCAGATATTTAATCTCTTTGGGCATTATAGGCCCAGTGGGAATCGGTTATAGTCAAAAACGGGTTAACTTGTTCATGATACTGTATCAAACAAAATAGTGGGTTATAATATAAGTGTCTCAAAATACTACTGAATCAGACAATCCGGTTGGTTATTTTGAAAATATGGCGGAATGCCAGATAGTGTGGACATAGTATGGATTCAGAAAATGATATTTGGCATAATTTGTTCAAAAATATAATATAATACCAGTGGCGTCTTTAGAATATCGCTCGGGGGAGGGGGGGAAAGCATAAGTAAAAATATTTACAAAAAAAATAAACAAAAACTGAAACGAAACAACATCACAATAACCATTTCATTTAAATTTTGAGTAAGCAAAATATAAACATCAAAAATAGCATCTGGGTATTTTTTCGGTAAAATTATCTGACCCTGACCAGTCTTGGAAGCTGATTCGTCTAGGTTTACTTGCAGCAAACCTATTCACATTTTTAATATTAAAACTTCTTTATGAATGTTAAGTAAAGTTGGGGCTCTTCAGCCTTGGTGGACCTCAAATGGATTTTCAGACGCTATACAGTTGAAAAGCTCCTTTCCGCTTTCCGCAGACGAACTTGATTCAAGTTTTTTTAGAGTTTGTCGTCGACAGACTCTGAAAAAAATCCTTGTCATTTCCAAAAGAAAGTACACAAAAATATTTGGCATAGTTGCTTCTGCATCTAAGCTGGCTCCAATGGATTGAGCTTCTAAAAATATTTTATTAAATTCTCTCTCGGTATTTTCTTTCATATCTTGGAAAATTAGTCTGAATATTTTTCAATTATTCTCCAATTGAATGTATTATCATTCTGTGTAATATTACATATCATTTTTTCCACTTGTTTCGAAATGTTTTGATAAATTCTTATTCTCAGATTCTATTCGGAACGCTACTAGTGCTCAAAAAACTCCATGAGCACCAATAAGAGCTTCCTGCCAAGTTTTCTCATTGCCTAATGTACCTTTACCTCTATGACCCCTTAGAGGAAAATCATTACGTCCACAAAATATGATTTTTTTTAATAGGTAGGTTTTCGATGCTGTTGTATCAAATCAAATCACTTTATTAATCCTCTGGATCTTACAAAGTTATAGGATAAGTCAGGTTTTAGTTTCTGAATATGTTATTACAAATAAAATAAAATATTAATAAAATTATTAAACATACAAAATATGTAAAATTGTCATAGGTACGCTCAAATGTAATACAATATGTATGAGGAAATAAATGATGGTGTAGGTAACGTATATATAACATTCTTTTGTTCATTATTAATCAGTACAGAAACGCTCCCTCCAGATTCAAATGTATTCAGTAATTCTCCTGCACGCTCAACACTTTTATTGTGATTTTGCTTACAAGAATGGTCTTTCAAATCTTTTGTATAATTTTTATATTTAGTCATTGGTTCTGTTACTAACGTTTCAATAGGCTATAAAAAGTGACGAAACATAAAAATTTCAGTCAGTACATACTTGGATAAAATAAAAATACAACATAAGTAATACTGCTCACCTGAAAACTCCCTCCAGCTCCAGTGGGAGCACATAAACAACAGAATTTACAAAAAGATCCTTGTTTAGACTTGCCATAATAGTTAACAATTTTTCAAGCCAATCTCGTTGAAACTATCGAGTGTGAAGGAAATTTATAGTTAACTGGTAGTGTCCATAATTGTTTCAGATATTTATATATTTCGCTGACAGTTAAATGTCTCGAAACTGCATAGCTAATATCGAATTCTGGTTGTTTTTTTTTCCTTTCGGTTGCTGGTCCTGTCACCAGCTGCACGTCAGCCTCTTGGGCTTATTGTGCATTCCAATTGGTTTCACAGCACCCACTCAGTAGCTCTAGCACCCTGTACCAGTCTGTACAGGGTGTCCCAAATTCGAGCCTCATCATTGGGATCTCGGAAACCAGAAGAGATACGAGGTCGGTTAAATGGAGGCAAAGTTGCGCAATTTGGTGCTCATTGAAACGCCGCTTTCATATTTGAAAAATTCCGAATACTTCCGAAGATTTTTGGAAAAAACCGATTATTCGCGATTTCATTTTTATTTTTTTGTGACTCTATTTGAATAGATATAACAAAACAAATTTCACATTCTCATTGCTACTTTTTGTGTTCTACAAGATGTTGTTATCAGATTTTCAAACAGACGTTTCGTATTTGAGTTGCCATCATCAACTTTGTTTTTTTAAATACGGCCCTGGATTTTTTATTATGGATTTTAAAATCTTCTAATGTCCCAAAACAAATGATGTATCGCACTTATTCGAAAAGTTTATATTAATAGCATTTTCCATAAGAACTCATGTGTTAGAGAGTGACAGAGAATATATTTTTGGTAAGATCTTAGCAGGACATCGTTAAAATATTTTTTTCGAAAAAGAACGATACATCATTGTTTTAAGGACCTCAGAAGCTCCTAAAAATTGATATAAAACAATGTGTGATGTTCAACAATATAGGCATGATGTTTTAATTATTCCAAAAAAAGTCAAACAAAAACTATAAAATTGAATACCCAATGAAAGTTAAAGCAAATATTCAAATTGTAATCCACCTGCTTGAATACATTTTCGTGTCAGTCTGTGAAGTTTATGGATGGCACGCTGAATGGTCCTTGCAGGGATAGCCCTGATCTCCCTTATTAGGTCTTGTCGTAATACTTCAAGATTTTGTGGCGTGTTTCGATGAAGACGGTTTTTGAGAAATCCCAAAGAAAGTAGTCTAGAGGATTTAGGTCGGGGCTTCTAGCTGGCCAACGTACGGGACCTTGCTTTCCAATCCATTTATTAGGGAATAATTCTTTTAATAAATTTTTAACACATCTCCCATTATGAGGTGGTGCACCGTCTTGTTGCCACCATAGTTGACGTAATACGCCCAAAGGTTCTTCCATTAAGGAATCCAATATATTGGTCCTTACTAATTCTGCATTTCTATCGGAATTTAATTTTCCTTGAATAAAAAACGGGCCGATAATTTTATTGTGCCACATACCGACCCATACGTTAAATGATTGTCGTCCCTGAGATCTTACTTCTTGATTCTGCCTTGGGTTTTCTATTGACCAATAGAGCTCGTTATGCCTGTTAAATAGTCCATCTGTTGAAAAACTGCATTCATCTGTCCATATAGTTTTATTTAGGAAGTCATCATTTTCATTAATTTTATGTTGCAACCAGTTACAAAATTCTAATCGTCTCTCAGCATCGCCAGGTCTTCGTGTTTGACTAATATGTATTTTGTAAGGATTATATCCACGCTTATTTAAAGTTCTCCAAACTCTCATTCGCGGTAATCCTACTTCTTCTGAGAAAACTCTAACTGAAGCTCGAGGATTATTATTGGCCTTAAAAAATAATTTAAAATTATTCATTTTACTTTCTACTTTGTACAGTTTTCAAGCTTATAGTGTTCAAGATAATTTGTTCCTCTTCTGGATCGATTCGTGTTCCATATTCAACCCTTGGCTTAACAAAACTTCCGTACTGAGCTAAATTATTATCAATATTAGCAAAATAACTATAATGCGGCTGCCGTCCTTCTGGATATTCCAACAAATAGCGCTCACAAGCCGTTTTTGAATTTCGATTCGAAATATAATAAATCCTTATCATGTCTCGTTTTTCTTCGTTAGAAAAAGTCATTTTCGTTTAATAAGCGTTAACGATCAGTGAACGAACAGTGAACTGTCAAAATATTGGATAATTTAAACATTAACAAATGAACTAAGATAGCCTGAATGCACGATGCACAGCCACTTTGATAAAATGCAATTATTTTTGTAAATATAGCCTAGGGCCTAGAGTTTGAGGGATGACACTTCAATTATATTATTTATTAACCACCCACTGTTATGTTAGTTTTTGAGTTTTATGCAGTGCGTTATTGCAAAAAAAGTTTGTTTTAACTCTATTAAAAATCTATTAAAATTTTTGTCTCTCTCTAACTCATGAGTTCTTATGAAAAATGCTATTAATATAAACTTTTAGAATAAGTGCGATACATCATTTGTTTTGGGACATTAGAAACTTTTAAAATCTATAATATAAAATCTAGGGCCGTATATAAAAAAAACAAAGTTGATGATGGCAGCTCAAATACGAAACGTCTGTTTGAAAATCTGATAACACCATCTTGTAGAACAGAAAAAGTAGCAATGAGAATGTGAACTTTGTTTTGTTATATCTATTCAAATAGAGTCACAAAAAAATAAAAATGAAATCGCGAATAATCGGTTTTTTCCAAAAATCTTCGGAAGTATTCGGAATTTTTCAAATATGAAAGCGGCGTTACAATGAGCACCAAATTGCGCAACTCTGCCTCCATTTAACCTACCTCGTATCTCTTCTGGTTTCCGAGATCCCAGTGATGAGGCTCGAATTTGGGACACCCTGTAGGTTCTTCACCGGTTGACTGTTGTATTCTTCGGGAGTTAGCCTGGGTTTCCAGAATCTTGCGGTCTAATGCCTCGCATTCTGACAGTACGTGTTTGGCTGTTTCTGTCCCTTTACCACATTGTCAACAGGAAAGTTCTCCGTTGTACAGCCCCATTTTGTGCAGGTGTTTTCTCATTGGGCTGTGACCAGTGAGAAGGCCCGTTACCGTTCTAACTTGATTCCTGCTCAGCTTGAGTAGTTCTTCAGTTTTGTGTTTTGACAGTTCTTTAATGTGTGTTTTCCCGTGGTGCATGAGAGGGGCTTTGTTCCACCTCTCCCTTTGTTTTCGTTTAATCCAGTCCCGAATGCATCCTCGAATGTCGGATGTGGTAATACCGAGTGCGGGTTCTGGACCAATATATGGAGTTGGTTACGAACATCGCTATCCTTTTTGGTGTCATGATTATCACAACTTAAATCTTTTGTAAGAAAAAACTTGCAACTGAATAATGACTTTAACCCGAACATGATTCGTGGTTCATCGGCAGCCACGTGACATTATTCACAATCTACCGATAACATACAAACCTATAAGGGTTGAAATTTTTAGTCCCATTATACACTCTCGGACAAAAATATTGCATATTGCATATTTTAATTCAAGATTTTTTTTCATGTTAATTTTTTTTCCCTTGACACGTTATTTATTTTTATTGATAAATGTTCAAAGGCTAAAGTATTTTACGTAAATTTCCATTCAACATAAATAAAAGAATGCTTGGACATAGTCGCTATAGCTGAATAAGTAAAATAAAGGTACAAATTACGAACTTTGAATAGTGTGCCTTTGCCACTATTAATGTCTATTGTTTTGTTGTCAGAATGACATTTTGAGTACTTTATGTCTTGATTCTGTAGTTTTCTCAGTGAAATGCCGCATTTGAGCGAATTAGTTTGTATTAAAATTGTTACTTCAGTCAATGAGGAATATCCATCAATCGACTGTTTCTCGTATTGTGAAGCGATCCAATGAGACCGGGGACAAAGGGCGGCCTGGTCAAAGACGTAAGAGATGTACAAGGCCAAGAGACGACCAATATTTAAAAATTCAATCTTGCGAAATCGCACGCTTACAGCTCCGCATCTCAGAAATGATTTAGTGAGCACAAGACAAGTTAACTTTAGTGTCAAAACAGTACTAAAAAGACTGAAAGAAGTCGGTTTAAATCCAAAACGCCTTGCCAGAGTTCCTAGGCTTCTCCCACGTCACAAATCTAGACGGTTACAATTTGCCATAGCCCATGTCAACTGGAATGAACATCAGTGGGGAAAAATTCTTTTCACAGATGAAACAAGAATACAGTTATGGAAACCAGATGGACGTGGTCGAGTATATATACAGAAGATCTGTAAAATCTTGTACATAACGTTAGCTTTGGTGGTGGTTCCATTATGTTGTGGGGTGGCATTAGTTGGGACAGTCGCACCGAGCTTATAGAGGTGAATTTAAGAATGAATGCTGACTGGTACATACGCAACATCCTTGGAGAGCATGTTTTACCTTACGGCGGCTTCATTGGTTACGACAATTTCGTGTTAATGCATGATAATGCTCGTGCACATGCTACAAGAACAGTCACCAAGTATCTTGAAGTTGTTGGACTTGAGGCAGTGGAGTGGCCACCAAACAGTCCTGACGCAAATCCCATAGAACAAATTTGGGACATCCTAAAAAGACATATACGAGCACGAAATCCAGCTCCTAACTCAATTGCAGGATTAAGAATTGCTGAACAGGAAGAATGGAATTGAATTCCACAAAAAACCAAAGACCTTTTGCGGAGTATGCAGGCTGGTTAGAGCTAGGGGAGGAAACACTAAGTACTGAACTGTTACTATGTTGCCTCAAAGAACTTTCATTTTGTCGTCATTGTTGCTTGTTTTGATTAAATATTATTACCAAAATGAGTCTATTCCATTACTTCTTCTACAAGTGTATTATAAAGTTTCAATATCTGGATTATTTGGCAATCAATATACGTTAAATACCTCAGCATAAACCATTTAGTAATGAAAACTGCATAACGATTCAGACAAATAGAAATAAACATGAAATCAAGGCTTAAAATAAAATATGTAATATTTTTGTCTGTGAGTGTATTAAATTTAGTACTTTTTGATTCCAGTTAGTAGCCTAGTATTCTCTATTAAAATCTAGAATCCTCAACCTATAGGTAACAGTAAAATTGTTTGGTTAAACCGTCATTTCTTTTGGTTTGTTTCAAATTGTGTGAAACATCAGCTTCATCGTCGAATTTTAGAATAAACGAGCAAGTTATAACATTCATTTGAATTTACCACCTTTCGTCGGTATAGAAGGAATTTAGTATACGAACTTCTAATTTAGTATTGGTATTGGTAGGTATGGATGGTGACTGATGCGCTGCGACCTAGTTAGATCTATTGTGCCCCATCTTCTTCTGCTATCTCAAGGTGTTCTCGTTTACAGCAGCCCCTCAAGCCTCAATTCCTTCAGGAATTTTAGGATTTTGAGGGGGTCTAATTTAGTAACATTTTTAGTACACCTGTCGACCTGACAGGGCGGGACCTTCTCCCCCTCCCTTAGATACGCCATTGTTTTCCTAACTAACTAGTCTCAGAATAGTTTCGACTTAGTCCTAAATCAAATCGAACTGTCCAAAATCATTTGAAAAGAGACGCAGTTCTAAATCAGAGTTTTGAAACGTCAGTAGTTGGGACAGTCTTAAAATGGCCAATAATTTCGAGATATTTTGTTAAACAAATGTTTGACGCTTGCCGACAAAATTCCTATTGTTGTACCGGACTGTAGAAGTTTTTTTTTCTTAAGATAAATCGATAGAAGTTGACGTGATGGGGATAAGCTATTCTTACTTGTGAAGATCTATTGTTGAAGCGTGTTGCTTAAGTTTTTGTGGTACATTGTCCGCATTTTTGCTGAATCAGTCCTACATGTCTCTCATGATAAGTTGAAATTTCAATATCATACATTACTTTTTTTTAATGAATTAAAATTTTTTTTTTTAGGTTTTGGAATCTATCATTCAGTCATCATCCTGCATGAGAAACACGATTTAAAAAATTAAAGGGGTAGCCAAAATGGAAATGTTGATTTCAATTGACCACTGCAAGGAGTAGGTATTATCAAGAAATGAATTTGATAAGTATGAGACAAGGACTGACCCCAGTAAGTTCTTCTTTTTCATGTCGGAGCATTGTTGTGCAAAAAGTTTCCAGGGCCGGATTTCCCATAAGGAACACTAGGCGCTGTGTCTATAGGGCCCACGAGACAAGCAAGCAAGCAAGCAAAAAACAAAGGAATAAAATTCAGTTTCATTAAATGGAATTAGAAAACAACAAAAAAGTGGATTTTTCTCTTCACAAATGAAAGGAAACGTATTAGTGCCACGACAATTTTGTGCCTAGGGCACACCACCCTTTAAATCCGGCCCTGGAATATTCTAGTACAGTTCGAATAGATTGTACAGTTGTGTTCGTATTATTTCGAACGAAATCATTGTATTGTCGCTAGAGAATCACAAGAGGTTCTTCAGTTTTTCTTTCAGATTTTTTTAAACCGTCCGTGTGACAGTCTATTTTTGTAAGATTCAATGTTGAGTTTCAATCTCTGGTTGTTAATAAAATCATTAGCTTATTCATATCAATCGTAATTTGAAACTTATGGTTTTTTGAAACATGAATTAATTTTGAAACGTGTTCATTTTTATACCTCTTCATTTTTACAGAATTGTTAATAGTTTTTCCAATTGTTTAGGTTCGTTGAATATCCGCGCTGAACAATAAGCAAGATAATCAACGGTCAATGGTTAATAAATGTTTCACTCAATTAGTTTTGATTTGCTGGAGATTGATCATAACGTTCTTTAGTATAGAAATGGAAATTGGGTCACGATTCATTGCAAAACCTAATGAAAAAATTCGTACCATCCCCCCTTGGCTGTATTTTTGGCATTGAAGTTTTTTCTTTTATCGTACGGTTTTGTATTTATGGGTAATTTTTCTTGTAGGTCATTTAGTGCCTCGACTGATATGTATAGATTTATTTCTTTATCGGCCTTCTTATGCCTTATAGTTCTTTTCTTTATCTAGATCCCACTGGCTATATATAGTGTGACCCACTTAAGACCGGAACACTCTTATAAAAAATATACATTTTTCAACTGATTAAATTTTTTTTTCCAGCAGAAGAGTATCAAATGTCTACGTTTACACAAATTTGCAAAATATCATACTAATTTTCATGGAATACTATAATTGTTTATGTCAGAAATTGCTGAATATCATTGGCGATTTTTTTTTCGTAAAATTTTGACTGCACCATTGTATTCAGCATCCTTCAATTAGGTAAATCCCAAACTTTTATTGAAAAATATTCATTGTCGACGAGGTTACAGCAACATTAATTTTGATAGAAGACAATTTTTTATGTATATTTCAGACAAATTCTAAGAATCGGCAACATTGTCAACACAAATTAGGAGATTATTGAAATTTATGGTACAAATTCGAAGCCACAACACAAATTATTCTCGAGTTTTAACATTAAGAATTATGGTATGTTTGGAATACTCCAAATCCAAAACGCCGAAAAACTGACTTATGATATCGATTATTATACCAACAGCATTTTCGAATAAAATGAAAACTTTTTTCAATTTTATTTCCGAATTTTATGATGGCTAACAAATTAAGTTAGTTATAATCTCGGCCCATAATAATCTAGCCCGATCGATAAATTTCAAATTTTTGTTGCTTCCACCAAACCATCATAC
This sequence comes from Chrysolina oricalcia, assembly GCA_944452925.2. Taxonomy (NCBI): domain Eukaryota; kingdom Metazoa; phylum Arthropoda; class Insecta; order Coleoptera; family Chrysomelidae; genus Chrysolina; species Chrysolina oricalcia. Next base: position 5,277,619 of record OX101809.2, on the reverse strand, counting down.
AATTCTATACATTTTTCAAATCTCTTTCAAATATTTTTTAAACTATTTTTGAGTCCTTCAAACTCGACATATTCTTTCACACAATTCCCGTCCTGATTTTGGAAGGGTTTTGATAACTTTATGTACAAGAAAATCCCACAAGAATTCAAGTGGGCTCAAATCGGGGGATCAGGGTGGCCATCCAATTAATTCACTTCCTCGACCAACCCAGTGATGAGGAAGCTGTTCATCTAGCCATTGTTTATTCTCTCATCAATAGGAAGATTATGAATAGCATTCCATAGTTACCGAGGCGCAGCCAGGATTTCAGTTTTGGGGGGGTTGGACATAGAATTTCTCAGAGGTTCTGTTTGTTTTCTTTTCTAGGTCAACCGGATGTTGTTCGTGTTTGACACACTCTCTGTTTGTCAATAAATTAATAATTGTATGGTGGCTGCCTCAGCCCGAAAGTATTATCATCATATGAAGATGATACCAGAAACTATTCCATATTGTAAAACTAACTGAGCAATCCCAAAATTTAGTACATTGAAATTTCATCGTTTCTGTGGCTTGTATTGATTTGCTATCAACATGCAGGTAAAGATTATTATCAGGTGTAACACTCCTTGGTACGAACCTCATATATGTTTTTGTAACATTCAGTTGCAGACCGTTCTGAGTACAACGTTCATGAGACTCACTACATGCTTCATTACTATTTGTGATTAGTTGATCAATGTCACTGTCAGACATCAAAATAATAGTAATCATAGCATATAATATGATTTGATCGGGATAATTGCAGCATTTTTTTTATCGGATGTGAACACTATAAAGAACAGGGGTCCCAATAATCAGCCCTGAGGTACTCCTAAGTTAGATTCACTTGTTTGTGATTTTCTGTTATCTAACATTGTTATTTGTGTACGCATTTGTATAGAAATTCCAATGTAATATGGATAGCAGTGGTAGCGGAAAGTAGAAAACGGATTTTGAATACAGATCAATCTATAGTTTTTAATGTCAGCAACTGAGCCTTGTTCTTAAAAATTGGTATTCACGTGGATTTTTTTAACATTTGGAAGTATTCCAAGTGAAAACGACTCATTCATCAGGTGACAAAGCAGTTCATTATGAACCAGGTGTAGATTTGTGTTGACAGTGTTGCCGATTTTCAGAATTTTTCTGAAATATTGATAAAAAAAATATTAGAAAAATTAATGGTTTTATAACTTTGTTGCTAATGAATATTTTCCAATGAAATCTTGGGATTTGCCAAATTGATTAGGAATTCAGTGGTGGAATTGAAATTTCACGGAAAAATCGCAAATTTTTAGTAATAATCAATGAAAAAAATCCTAGTGTGCACTGAAAATTAGAATAATTTTTTTGCAAATTCGTATGACCGTAGACTGTTTGATACACTTTCTGCTGAAAAAAAAACTGATCCGGTAGAAAAATATTGATTTCATATAGATTTTTTCAAGTGGGTCACATTTTATAGAACATTTCGGTCGATAATAAGAAGGTAGGCCGAGACCTTGTTTTCTCTTTGCGACTCCAGAAATATTTACTATAGTCTGTTTTTTATTTCATCTGCAGGTTTATACGGAAAGAAAAATACAAAATTTTCAGACAAAATCATAATGTTTTTGAATTTTCATACATTCAAACCTCTGGTGTTTATCTGACTGTTGTATGGATGGAGAACATTTTGACGTGGAATATTTTACTCTCCAAGAGGAAAACTAACATATTTTCAATATAATGTGATTAAAAACTTCGAATGGATACATATCAAAATCTTAAAAGTTCTATGCAAATAATATGATTTTCAGGATAAAATTTCGGATATATTTTGAATGTTGGAATTGAATAGTAATATACTGACATTCATAATTCTAGTTCTTTTATTTGCCCCTACAATTTATCATACAAAACCTGCCCATTTTCCTGTACTGCTGCGCCAATGATAAATCAACAGTGCAAGGTTCTGCTTGATGTTAAAAACGACCAAGTGCAAAAAATTGTCAAATATTTACTCACCGTTTCAAACAAAAGGAATTGAAGACACTTTTTTAATACATGTTATATATTGCATAACAATTTTGATTCTACCTAGTATTCTTTTACAAGAAGTCCTATAATACAGTGTGCTCCAACGACCTGACACAAGAAAAATAATCCTAGAAGAATATTATTGACATTTATTCAAGTTTTTCTCTGACAAATCAGTTGGCAATTCAAAGTGTTTTTTTTGAGGGAAATTGAATAGGCTCAATATTGATTTTTATATACATGTCTTTTTGGCATTAAAACTGTCGTTTCCACATACAATGCTCAAATATGGGAAATTCGAATAATGTTTCATTATTTTATTATCTTAGGCATATTATTCAGCCATTCTAAAGTATTACTTTAATGCCTTTATAAGAATATGCTAGTATCATGGCATTAACAAATAAATAAGTTTATACTGCTCATTGAAAATTCTCAGGAAATGGCTGGTGAAAATATAATTGACATTGACATAGACATCAAGATCACAAAACAAGTGGAAATTAAACAGAAAAAAATTAGAGATGCCGTCAAAATCAGATTTCAAAATCTGGATCTGAATGTACCAATTATGGAGGGGCCCAAATGAAAGATCAACGCCAGAACAATTAGAACATTTTAGCAGAGATCATAGGAAGATGATGACACGGCTATGCAATAAGATAAATGAAAAAGAGGCGTGGATAAGTTGAATTGACTTGAAAAACGTAGAGAAACTCTTACTTAACTACTTGCTCACCATTGGTGATTTCCATGACAGCACACTCTTATATACGACATTCAAATTATAAGATTCTCGAATTGAAATATTTCACAAACGTCATCATCATCCCCATAATAACCGTTTTAATTAAAGGCATTTTTTAAAAATATTGTTTGTTGCTCAGTGCACATTATATTTCATGATGTGGACAATGCATATCAATTCACAGTAGCCATCGCGATCTTGACAAATCAATAATCGATTAAAACTGGGCTACCATTTAGCGTACACATTAATGTTTTTATTTTTCAGTATAGTACAACCCAATGTTGGCCTTTTATCATATGCGTTCAGGCATCAGTTTATCATACCTGAATTCGAAACTTTCAGTAAAGATATAGAAGAAATTTACTGGAAATGTAAGGAAAACACTAATGGAACGGTAAGATATCTATTGACATCTTAGTTCACTTCATACTTCCTATTGCATTTTCTAAAACTTTTTATTTTTTTTTCCAAATATATGGTTATACCAATTTATTATCGCCCTTACCCCAATTATTTTTATTTTTGAAATACAAACGATGAAAAAGCTACTGAGATAAAAATATAAAATTGTAATACAGGGTGAACTAAAAGTGTAGAAAGTATTTTAGACAGCAATAGTTGTAGATCAAAAACAGCAGGTTGAAAATTCATAATAATGTTTGTTAACTTTACCATGCTCAACAAATCAGTGTGATTGAAATTGTTGACTCTATTGGTGTCGGATGTTCGGATATCCTTTTCTTCAAATACCTCCCTGTTTGACCTACCTATATAACATTTATTGCAATTGATTTTATAATAAATGACATTGTATTTTAACTCTAACAGAGTTTTTTCTTTTGTCGTCAGAAAAACTTTTCCTGTTGTCATTTGAAAAAGCAATTTTTAATTGGTCATCTTTCAAAACTGTTGCAAGTCTTTCAGATAGATTTCGTAGTAGATTAGCTGCAATACCCGGCGTTGCACGGGTCTGAGCATCAATCTTTGCTTTATAATAATAATAATAATATAGTATTTATTATTTCCATATGCATGCAATACCATGACATCATATATACATCACAAATATAAAATAATAGGAAATATTTACCATTGGCGATCGAAATTTCTGGTTCCAAAACATAAAATTCGGTAGAGTAAATTTAAGATCTTTCTAGAAACATTTTAGAAAAATTGTGAAGATTTTTTTTTGTCCAAATGTAGGTTGCCTCCTACATTCCGCAGCTGAAGCGAATGAGCCCCAATTATTGGGGGGTAAGCATTGTAACAATCGACGGGCAGAGATACTCAATCGGAGATGTAAACATTCCTTTCACCATTCAGTCTTGTAGCAAACCATTATCGTATGGAATAGCTCTGGACACACTAGGAGCAGATGTTGTTCACAAATACGTTGGACAAGAACCTAGTGGGAGGAATTTCAATGAGCTGATTCTCGATCACAACAGTGAGTTAGATTTTCAATCAGTTATGACTGAAACTTATTGAACTTTTTTTCCAGAAAAACCCCACAATCCCATGATAAATGCAGGGGCAATTATAATATGTTCCCTTCTCAAGACGATGTACTGTCCAGAAATGAGTTCTGCAGAAATATTTGATTTCACGATGGGATTTTTCGAGGTCAGCATTTTACCATAAAAACTATTGTTGGGTGATTTCAGCTTTGTGAATGTCATCATAGTCGATTTTTTTTTTCAGATTCAGATTTATTGACTTCATGATATATCACAAAGTACTTACATGCATGCATTTTTATGACAATTATCCTTTATGATCCTAAGGGTTCACCTAACACTTGATGCGCTTGTTTTGTGAATCCCTTTGGATTAATTCGGGATTTTCATATGGTACTCAGTATGAATGGTATATATATATATATATATATATATATATGTATTGGTTTAAATGAAAATTACATTATTATCAATAACTGGAATTCTAGTAGGAATCGATAAGAAACTCTATTTAATGTATAAATATATACATATTTTTATTTTATCATTTTTCTTAATTTTTTGCTTTTTTTTTCATGCTTTATTTCATTCATCGGAATGGTTGATGTGGCAAAGACTATTCCTATATACTGGAATACTTACATACGTATATACACAGATATGTATATCTTTATCCAGAGAATACAACTTGTTATTTTTTTTATATTCAATTATATCTATATGGAAGAGCAATCCCTGCCATGAGTAATCATGTGCAGGAATTGAATCCTGCCCTTTGTTAGGACATACGCTCATTGCTGTACCTTTTAGTGTAGTGTACCTTTCAATAAAAGCATTTATTATTATTATTATTATTATATATTTATTTTATAGTAACTTCACCAGGGTTAGGTAGAAGATTAATGAATTGTTCAATACCAGTCTTATATTTGTTAAATGAGATGTTCCAAACTGCGCTCTAGTATATTGTAAAATTTAGGACCGAAGTAGAAAATTGTTCGTTGAGTATGGGTTTTTTAAAAAACGGGAGGTATAACATTTAAACTTTCAGTAAATCTAGTATTTTTATATTTTCTTTATGGATAGATATTTATGAGTATACATCCATATAAGACAGTGATAAATATTATACAACTTTGTTTCTTTATAGAGCTGTTCTGTTGAGCATAGCTTTTTTTTCGAAGTATCTCATTCACAGATAAGAATCTCCAATGGAAACTGGACATTTAAGAAATAATCAACTATCTGAATGAAAATGCAAATTTTCACTTTCAGATTTTTTCTCTCAAGTTATATAGGGTCTTTCTCAATATCTATCAGATGTAGTTCAATGTCCAGCGTGGCTTTTGCCGGGGAAGTAGTTGTTTTCTGTTAGATATTACAAAAAAGTAACTTCAATTTTATCGTAGGGTTTTTTCCATTTCCAGAGGAGTCATGTATTGATTCAATTTTCAATTGAGAATTTTTCTCTTTAAAACATTTAATTATTGTATTTTACATGGCTTGGAGACTGTACAAATTGTAGTCGAAAATACCACCCCATACGGAGATACAGTCCCTAATAACTGATTCTGCCAAAGATCTGTATACAGTCATCAGATTTTTTTGGTTAGGATTTCTCTTAAATTGTACAGCTTGTAAGTTAGTTGGCAAAGTCGCTTTGTAACAAATAGGGCGTGTTCGTCCCATCTCATTTGCTGATCAACAAGTACACCAAGATATTTTAGCTTCTTTGTTTATCGAAGGGCAATCACATTGTTTTATCTGTGTATATTCAAAGGTATGTAATTTCAGTACATTTTCAATTGGTTGGTCGTTTTTCAGGAGTGTGAAACAAATGGATTTGGTTTTATTCAGATTCAAACTGAGGCGATTATAGTTTCTGTCGTTTGGTATACTTGCTGCCATGTTTCACCAGAAAAATAATGACCGTGGCATCAGCGTATGAAATAAGTTTATCAGCAGATTTTATACCTCTGCTATTGATGTGAACTAAAAATAAAATAGGCCCCAATACTGTTCCTTGAGGAACACCAACAGTGATTGCATTTCACGAGCTAAGATCAGTGCCAATTTTGACGGTTTGCTTTCTGTGCGATAAGTAATTTGTATAATAATATAAAGGGTATACAGGGTATACCACGATAAGCTGAGTCCATGGGAAACTACTGGGAGTATTTTTCTGAAAATTTGGATACGGGAGTTTTCCGAGGAGAGAGTCATTTCAAAAATTGCCAGAATTTGCCCGAAGCTTCATAAATCGTTAAAAACTTTTCAAAAAATTTTTTTCTCAACATCAGTCACATTCAACAAGCTAATATACTGTATGTCTTTTTAGAAATTGGCAGGAAATGAGGACCTAGGCTTCAATAATGCAGTATTCTTGTCCGAACGAGAATGTGCGGATAGAAACTATGCTCTAGGATTTTATATGAAGGAGCACAAATGTTTCCCGGACAATAGTAAATTTAGAGAGTGCATGGACTTTTACTTTCAGGTAAGACCGAGTTCTCAATTTGCATTTAAATTCTTCACAGTTTTAACAAAATCTTATTTTATTACAATTTGCAGTGTTGTTCGCTGGAAGCAAACTGTGATTTGGTTGCTGTCATGGCAGCTACTCTGGCAAATGGTGGGATATGCCCTCTTTCCGAAGAAAAGGTACTTAAACCGGAAAGTGTGAGAGATGTCTTATCCTTGATGCACAGCTGTGGAATGTACGACTATTCTGGACAATTCGCATTCAAGGTGAGTATATACAGATATAGAAATATATTACCGGCATATAGCCGTTCCAATACGTTTAGTTGATGAAGATTCAAGTATTCATCTGGACCACTCTACAATGGTTTGTCCCGACTTGTAGCGAGAAATTATTTGCTGCAAGAGATGTAATAAATAATTTCTCGTCTCAAAATAAATGCTGTGGTTCCTTTTTTGCTTTGAAACTCCAAAAAAACTAGGAATCTAATGTAATAAAGGTTCAAATAAACCACCTTGTTGTGCCAAACAATAGCCGAATCTGTAAACTGTGATCTCATATCGCTGAATAGATTTGGCGTAATGTTGGCACAAAGTTGGATAATTTTGGCCCCTTAATTCATCGAGATTTGTTGCTCTCTGAAATTGATGTCTATACGCGAATTCTTTCAGATATCCCCAATTTAAGAAATCATTCGAAGATAAATCTGGTAATCTCGGAGGCCACATGATCGTACCACGTGTAGATATTAATCGATCAGGAAACGTATTTCGAAGAAATTGTGTCACTGGGCTGGGCGCGCATTGTGACTCGGACAAAAATCCTGTTGAAACTAAATATCTACAAAATGAATAGGAAGTAGATGAACTGTCGGAAAAATTTGATTTTACAGAAAGCGTAGATTTATGACAGCGTTTAGGTTACCATCGATAAAATAGGGACCTATGAGATAATCTCCTGACATTCCACCCCGTTCAAACATTGAGATTTTGAGAGTATTGAGTATGCACAAAAATACTTGGATGCTGATTTTCCCGAGACCAATATCGTACAACTGATGGATTGTGGTTCTACGTAAAGAAAAAGATGAAGTCTGTAAATAATTTGTTTTGTAAAAACACATCATTTTCATTTTGTTCTTCCATCATGGTTTCACAAAATTCCATTCGTCGAATGTGGTCGTCGGGAAAAATTTCTTGAGTTTTTTTAACTTTGTAAACATAGTATCCATTCCTTTTCAAAATATTCCGAACAGTTCTGTCATTCATATTAATTTGATTAGCAATTCGTCTGTTCGTGCAAGGTTCATTGGCTTCAACAACGGCCAAACACTTATTTCTCTATTTTGACTCTCTTCATTCATTGGTTTTATTCGAGGTTCATCGACATTTTGACACTTCCGGCAGTTCTGAACACATCCATTTTTTTCAAACTTCTTAATAATTTGAAAAATGGTGGACTGTGACGGAATTGGCCTATTTTCAAATGCAAGAATAAACAAATTTTTTATTGTATGTTGAATCGAGTGACCCCCAAAATACCTCTTTAAAATGTATATCTTTTCATCCTTTGTGATCGTAAGCATTTTAGAATTTGCAAGAATGTCTTTTATTTTCAATCGCTATGGGCTTATGGTGGATTTATGCAGCAGTCATAAGTCGTAAGTCATAAAGAAGAATATTCGTCAATGATTGGTTGATTCGTTTATTCCAACCAATCATTGATGAATATTCTTCCTTATTTATGACTTAAAACTTATGACTGCTGCATAAATTCACCATCACTATTACTAACAGCACGACTACGATTGATAAACTTGAACAGTTTGCAGGAAGGGGAACAGTGGTACAGTTGAATACTTGAATCTCCATCGAGTGTATTTGTTATATTTTGCACCCATCAACCAAACGTGTGGGGAATGCTATATGCAGATGATATTTATCTGTATCCTATATTTTGCTTTCAATTTTACATTTTTGACGCATCAGTTTCATACGTTGAAATTATTTGTCGTAATTATTAGGGGAAAGTCGGGTATTGTCGTTCCCCTAAGACAAAATGATTATCACTCCAAAATTATGAATATTACAGAGCTGTGGTTTACCTTCATCGTTAGCCTGTAGTATTTGTTACTCAAACCTATATGGTTCAGGATTCTATATAATTATACAAGTTGAAAGTATATTATTTTTGAGGACATGCATGTACGGAATATACCGGAACATTTCGTATAATACAAAGCGTCGGGTTATACCGTGCACTATTTCCAAAGACTTTTACTGCAGTATGTTGAAATTTTGCAACATTACTTCCCGCACTGCATCCTTAATTTTGGAAGTGGAATAAGTTATTTACTTTTTATTGAGTGGCAGCATATGTAGAAAACAAAAATAATTTAGAATAAAACGCTTGTGAAAACAAGTTATGTCGTCTAATACCGTACAGCATCGAATAAAGCCGTACAATATGTACGATTTTCAAATATGGATTTTTTTGTACTCCTTTCCCTAATAACCCTCTGAAAATATTTTGCATATGTGGAATTTAAAAAATATCGGACAATGTCAGTCAAACTTCGCAAGACTTGGTGGCTGAATATTTTATAACAGACGAAAACTCAATGCTGCCAATTCTTATTAAAAATCATGACTACAGAATAAAATACCAACGCATTTACAATTCTAACTTTCAAAATGTAACAATTCAAACGTTAATTCAGTTATATTTTTCTGCTATGAATTTTCTACCAAGATGCCTGAAAACCGAAACAATATATTTTTTTGGCGCAGTGCCTCCGAAGGCACAATGCTAGATGGACCCTGAAATATCAGAAAGCGTAGAACGTATATGTACTTACTATATTTGATGCCCTGTTCATTTCTTGTAGGTTGGCTTGCCGGCCAAATCCGGGGTGAGTGGGGCAATGCTGGTGGTGGTTCCAAATGTCATGGGGATGTGTCTATATTCTCCACCTTTGGACGCTCTGGGAAATAGTTGTCGTGGAGTACAATTTTGCGAGGTATATTCTATATTGCAGCAGTATGTTTGCTTTTAAACTGGTTGGATTGTTTTTCAGGAATTAGTTAAAAAATTCAATTTCCACAGATATGACAATCTGAGACATGCTTCCAATAAATCTGATCCAAGAAAACACAAATTCGAAACCAAAGGCCTTAATATAGTCAATTTGCTGTTCTCAGCTGCGTCCGGAGATTTACAAGGTCTTAGGAGGTACGTATAAAATATTCAAATTGTTCAAAAGGACTGACTCCTAAAAATAATGTTATTGAGAGTAATTCGAATCGAAACATAGTTTTGGCTATACGTTCTAAAGAACATTGCAAAGTATTTCTTGTATAAAACTTTGCCAAGAATCTAACAGATATAATGCAACAGTCGTAGGGAGCAGTAGTTGTTTTCTGTTAGAGACTTGTCAACGGAAATAACTTGTGTGGGTTTTTGTGGAAGATCGGATCAACGAATCTATCTTTCATTATACAGCGAGCACGTAAAGGTTGGAACAAATTCGTTAAACGCTTGATATGGCCATTAGGAAAAATAAGCTCAGACAGGTCGATTTTATTTTTCAGTTGCGCATTTTTTGGACTACTCAGATTTTCGATGACGTCATCGCTGTTCGAGTTATGACGTCATTATAATTTTTTTCAGATAGGCATACCCTATTTTGATAATATTTTCAAAAATAACGCATTTTTTTGAGTACGGATGTCATATTTTTTCTTATGTTAGATAACCGTATGTTCGAGAAACAAAAGATATTTCATTCATAATAATGTGATATTAAGTTGGTATACGTAAACTTGTGACCTAAGGTATCTCTACAAAATGAAATCTAGTAGGGTTAGATGAGGACATCTAGCTGGCCTCTCTAAAAATCCTCGTCTGCTGGTAGAGGACGGCTATTATCATCATTCGCCGTGGCGCTCCGGGGTGACTTTCTGTTTTTTGGTGGCGTATTCAATTTTCAGCTGCAGGAAAGACCGGAAAAACCTACAGCCCCATCCTGGGTGGTCGGTTGCACACTTCGAACAAACACGAGACGTCGGGATTGGCATCTAGGCAACTCACATCGCACTCTCTTCACAACAAGGTGTGAGGTCACCTATCGATACCAAAATACTAGAGAAAAATTCCCTTATTCTCCGGATTTCGATTACAGACAAGGACTTTTTTAGAGTGGCCAGGTAGATCTCCTGATCTAATCCCTCCAGATTTTTTTTGTTAGAAAACCTTAAGTAAAAATTCACGTTACCAGACCTAATTATGAATAATATATCTTTTATTTCTCGAAAATACGGTTATGTAACATAAGAAAAAATATGACATCCATACACAGAAAAATGCGTTCTTTTTGAAAGTATTATCAAAACAGGATAATGCCATTTAATAAAAATTATGATGACGTCATAACTCGCACTGCGATGACATCATCAAAAATTTTAGTGGACCAAAAAATGTACAACTGAATAAGAAATTCGACGTGTCCGAGCTTTTTTTCCCCAATAGCTATATCAAGCTTTTAACGAATTTGTTCCAACCTTTACGTGCTCACTGTATGTTTAGGTGTGCCTATTCTTTAATATTGTTAATAAATAAATCATAGCAAGGTTGGTGAACCAATATTCCATTTGGATTTGGATCGAAGCTGAAAAAAACTAATGTCAACGCTTCGAATTTAAATAATTCCATCATCAGTGCTCTGTATCAATGAGTTTTATATGTTGAAAAAGGTCAAAAATTGCAAAGAATAAAATACAGAATGCCACAAGTATTGGAGAACATTTGAATTTAAATATTAAAATTAAAATATACACAGACATACCAGAAACAACAAAAAATTTAAATATTCACAGGACAATAGTTTACCCGAAGGCGATACTGGTATAGAATTCAAGAAATGTTAGTGAAAACGTATAGTTTTTTTTCGACAGTGGGGAAAAAAATTGCAATATCTCTTCTAGAATTGACTCTGTTTTTGGCGGAGAATTTTTGACAGGTAAGGTTTTTTATCAATGATGTTCAGATATGAGTTATTTCAAATATCGGCCTGTTTGACCAACATAGCATTACATTGACACCTACGTTTGATTGCAGACCAGTACACATCTTTGATTTTTGGCGTAAAAAAAATTTCTTTCGAACGGTGTTGTCGTCTGAGAATGCGATTTTGGAATTTTCTTTCATCAAAATTGTTGCAAGTCTTTCAGAGAGGTTTCTCACATACGGTACTTTGTCATATCTGGTTGTCAAATTATTTGTTATATCAAAAGGTTTTTTATTTTGGAGAATTATTCAATCAATGATGGAGGGTAATAATTCTTTAAAAAATAATTTTTGGATTCGTTCAAGATTCTTTTTGTGAGTTAGAGATTTTGAGCGCTCGTGTTTTCAAATTTTTCATGATGTATATTTTGTTTTGGAAATAATGTTGTGAGAAATATTTAAGATATCTCTTTGTAGTCCATAGAAAAACTAAGGATTTACTGTTTTCTTCCTCTAGAGTGGAAACTCTGGAACATGTCCAGAATTTCAGATCCATTTTTGTTGAGAATTGCTGTGAAAATGTCAACATGCCTTCTTTATCTAAGCATTGTTGTCGTTCTGAACTGGATCGGTGCAAATTGGTGACATAAAATTGCCTATTCCTAAACCAAATGTCGGTTTGTAAAAAATTCCATTGTAACTGAAATAAAAGGAATATTTAAAAAATTAAAAAACTTTGATGAAGGTATCCGGCTCAACGTAGTGGATTCAGAATTTTTTTTACAAGTTTTTCATGAGGGTTGCTCTAAGGATGCAGTAAGTTCACGGGAAGGCACAAACAGCAAAAATGCTGTGTTGGTCAAACAGGCCGATATTTGAAAAAACGCATTCATAAAATGATAGCCACACAAAATACTTAATGTTAAAAATTCCACAGCTCGAGTAAAACATAATAAAGAAATGGCCATATTCTGATATCACAAACCCCATCATCCTCGATAAAGATCTCCTGTCAAAAAGAAGTCATCCACTTAGACAGCGTCAATACTAGAATAAACATTGAATGACTGAACACGGCATATTTCAGCTTGATTATTCAGATTCCGAAATAACCTGCTATCAGTATAAATTTTTTTCCACAATCGTTTTTTCTCCACTGTTAAAAAACTATACGTTACAAAGTATATATTTTTTATTTTCACACAGTATTGGTTTGTCTCGAACTTAATGTGTGAACTATTGTTCCGTGAATGTTTTTATTTTTCTTAGTATCTAGTATGTGTGTACATTTTAATTTTAATTGCATTGGGAACAAAAAGTATTTTACCCCTTCACCACACAAGTAATTCAATTCCTAGATGCGCATTTCGATAACAAAGTTATCTTCATCAGTAGGGATTACTAAACTGAACTGAGTGACACCACAGGCGTCCAATATCCCATTTTTGATTTAATTGCATTGCACTGGAAAAACTAATTTTTGGCGAGTTTCCCCTCTACCACATTTTTTAATATTTTAATCCACTGAAATGTTCCAATACTTGTGGCGTTGTTACCTGATGATGGAGTTATTAAAATTCGAAACGTTGAAAAGAAAATCATGGTTTTTCTTCAACTAAACCGATCCAGACTCCTGAGGAATTTTACCAAAAAACAAAACGCGTAGCCAACACGTTCCAGAGCTGGTGTAATCCAAATTGAATTAAATTAAATCTTGATAAGACAGCATATATGAACTTTAGATACTGAAAAAATACGTCACGCATCACCAGATATTGCCTATGTAACTGAAATTTTGTAAGCTGGGACAAACAAATAGAGCATATCAATAAGAAACTTCTCAGCATTTTATGCCATTGTGCAACTGAAGAAAACATCGAACTCGAATACACTCATTAGTGTATACTATTCTTTAGTGTATAGTCATCTTACATATGTCTGCCTATGGGATAACGCTGTTAGCTCGGAGCAATTATTTATCAAACAAAAAAGAATAATGAGACTTACCTTCAATATTCCACATGGTAACACATGCAGACATGTCTTTAAAGAGAATAATATCTCAACCCTACCATCTATTCTAATATACAAAACTCTCCTTCATGTTAAAAACAACTCTCTTAGGTTTCTAAAACATTCTGATATTCATACATATTTCACCAGGAACGCTCATGATTTTGATATCATTAGACACAATCTATCTCGCACTGAAAAATCCCCAGACTATTTGGGAATCAAACTTTACAATCATCTTCCTCGAGAAATTAGAGAAATGAATCTAGCCAAGTTCAAATCGTCAATAAAACGCATATTGATGCAGGTGGCTTATTATAATATAAACGAGTACTATGAATCTAGCTTGCTATAACGGCATAATATATCCCCCCCAATTTGTCTATCGGTGATCATTTACTCAAATTATCAGCCCATAGTCTTTTACCTTATGTGTAAATGTTATTCAGTTTATCTTATGTGTGAATCCTAATCTGTAAATGCAAATGTTATACTTTTATTATCATGTATAGATCTTAATTTTAAATGTCTCAGCTTATGCTGCATACTTGTTTAAATTTAAAACTGACGTGTATATCCATCTACGAATGGCTGCTGTATCCTAATACGAATAAATTATTATTATAATTTCCAAGTAAACCTCCCCAATAAAATTATAATATATTTATTTATATAAAAAAAAACATTTAAATATATAAAACCACAGTAAAACATATAAACAATAAAACATAATAAAATAGAAATGAAACATAAAAAAAAACTAAATATGATCTAAAAGGTGCGATTTATTATTATTATTATATTCTGGCACTGCTGTAGATACGATTTTTCTTTCAGACACAAACTATCTGGAATGGATATGACCCTATCCGATTACGATGGACGAACGGCCCTCCATTTAGCAGCATCAGAAGGGCACTTGAACTGCGTAGAATTCCTCCTCAAATACTGCCAAGTACCGTATTCCACAAAAGACAGGTGGGGCAGGACGCCAGAGGACGAAGCTGTAGCGTATGGCCACGCAAAAATCCAGGAAATGCTCCGGCTTTGGCATTCCGAGGTCGTGAAAAAGTCCACTCAGAAAGAAGACGCCGAGTTGGGAGACGCTCCCGTACCTGAATTCTCAGAAAGTGATAAAAGTCGTTAGAGATTAGATTACCGACAATAATTATGTTAAGGAACAATAATCTCCCACAGGAAAATATACAACCACAATTGCAGAGCCTGGCAGACATGTTACCCGGTTTTTCTGAGACTGGGGTTTTGAGTAATATCAGTATTAGTAATAAATTGATATGGTGTCTTAGAGAGTCTTGGGCAGCTCTAGATCCTTCTCCTGAATGTACAGTTTGGCAAATTTCACGTTAAGGTACGAACATAGTGGAACGGCGCGACAAGAGGCAACTAGAATATTTTAGTTTTTTCTGTATTGGAATGAAATAGTCTGATTAACAAATTCAAAAAGGTGTTAATTCTTGATAAAGCTCCTAAAAATATGAGTGATTCGATTCGGAATGACGCCTAGAAACATGCATCGAAAGTACGTATTAGCTCATAAAAAATTTAAATTGTTATTAACAAATTAGGATGAAAAAAAGATAGCATTTCGTTTTTTGTTAATAACTCGAAAATTATCAACATTTAAGGAATTTTGAAGGTTCTTAAATAGAAGGAAATTTCCAAGAAAACAATTTCGACATCCGGAACTCTATCTCTATTATTTATAATTTTAATTCAATGCCGAAAATAGCCGTAACGACATAGGCACTACCGCTAAAAACAGTGTACCACATAAAATATTTTTTTTTAGTAACAAACAATAATTTAAAAATTTTTTTTAAATTATGGTATCATCTAGACATTTGAAAGAACAAGTCCCCGTTGGAAAAAATGTTTAAGTAGATTTTTCAGAAAGTTATCCTATTGTTAATTAATAAATTTTTTCCAATCTCTTATATCTTGAATGACTACATAAAAGTTTAAATAATATATCTATATATTTTTGGCTTCGTGAAGCCCTTCTTATACATATACTTAACAAGATCACGCGATGAAAGTAAATTAAAGTTTATTATTTTGTTTATAATGATTTTTTAAATTTAACGAAAAATGAAAAGTTCAAGAAATGTTGTTAATAAAATTTTTTCACCAAATATTATGCTATTGCTGTTTTTGTATCTAACAATAGCATTCAGTAACGTTGGAAAAAATATTTTTACAACTTTTTATTAAAAAAAAATAATATTTTTCGATTTTTTTTTTCACCACTATGAGTTTCTAACGTTTGCGTGAGCAGCTGCTTCTTAATTATTTTGTTAGACCCCTTCCACTTGATCCCTTATTATTATTGAAATTTAGAAGATTCAGCTGATAAAATTTCAAAAATTTGAAGAAAACTCCATAATTTGATAGAAAAAGCATTTTTCTTTATCGTATCTCTAATAGTTATACAGGGTGTTTCTTAAGTACATGTAGATAGAAACTTCAGGAGCATGTTGCTGACGTCAAAATAAGAAAATAAGTTTCCATAAATACATGTCCGCAAGTTATTCGTTTCGAAGATACAGAGTGTCAAAGTTTAATTCTTATATTTGTTTTTTGTGAATAAATTCCAAAATATTTGTGATATTCTAGTAAAGTTTGGTATCTGGCATGATTTTTCAATGACAAAATCAAATTTTATGTCAATTGTGAAAAAACAAATTTCTGATTGAATTTATTTTTAATTAAAAAATCTTTTCATTCAAAATCACTTGCATCGATTATTTCAAATCTCAATTACTCGAAAACAGTTTCTCTCAGTGACCTCTACCAAGAATATATTTTTTAAACAAACTAAATAATAAATATTCCCAGACACCAAACTTTACCCAAATATCAAAATTAATTTGAAATTATTCACAAAAAATTAAAAATCAGAATTCAACTTTGACACTCTGTATCTCAGAAATGAATAATTTGCGGACATATGTTTATAGGAACTTTTCTTCTTATTTTGATGTCAGCAACACGCTCCTGAATTTTCTACACGTACTTAAGAAACACCCTGTATATAACTTCGGTTCGGTGTAATATTTAAAAGTTATATGAAAAACAGAACATTTTTTCAGTACTTTGATATGTACGCCTGATTTTGTAATTTTTTTTAGCGCTATAAAAAATATATAACGGTTGTTAAAATTTACATCCAATTCAATTCCCAGCAGTATTAAGGCGCGTTCACTGTCGGGACACAAAACTAATAGAGACAGTGATGAACGCAGTATAAACTTTAACACCATCAACCCTATTATAGAAAATAGTGCCGTCAACATACTCGATCTCAATGGTCTTAAAAATATTGGCAATACTTGTTTTATGAACAGTGTTTATCTAATACAAGGTGGTTGTTGGAGTATGTGAAACAGGATGCCTACTTGAGAGATATAAACATGAATATATCTTGTACGAAAGGAGCTTTAATCAATTCATTTGCCGAGGTGATCAAGAAACTATGGTCAGAAGATTCGTCAGATCGAGTTGTTAATTCAGCCTCATTGAAATGTCAAATTCAACGATTTGCACCTCGCTTTATCGGATTCGCCCAGCAAGATGCTCAGAAATTTTTAAGGAACTTGCTGGAGGGGCTACATGAAGATGTAAACAGGATTCAAGAGGAGCGAGCCTGTTGAAATTTTGACAGATTTTGATGAGAAATCAAGTGACAATGAGAAAGCTGAAGAAGCTTGGACGAGATTCTTGAGGATGAACAACTCCAAGATTATAGATAACTTTGTTGGCCAACTAAAATCTGCATTAAAATGTACACATTATGGTCATTGTTAAGTCACGTTCGATCCATTCTGGGATCTCTCCCTACCGATTCCGAAAAAAATAGAACAACTTAGTCTGTCACATTGTTTGGATTATTTTACTGAAGAAGAAATTTTGGATGGTGACGAGAAACCTACTTGTTCGAAGTGCCAAAAGAATCGATAGTCGAATATACATTATTATAGGCGGAAACAATATCTCTACGTATGTTTGTTTTATTTTATGCCGAACAATTGTGTAAATTTTTATAAATTGAAAATCTAAAACCTTCCCCTTACCCCCAACCCCTATTTCAAAACACGAAAAAAATTCATTCAGGCACCACCTCAAATTCAAATTGTGGATGTCTAATTTTTATTTATTTTCAAGATATTCGCCCAATTAATTGATATTCATAAAACATGAACTACGCCCTATTAAAAAGTCAGCGAACTCTACCAATATTTTTCTGAAGGGAGGGAAAGGTGAAATTAAACAACTGTACGATTTTCTTAATTTGAGCTGATTAAAACATTTATTTTCATAAAGCATTTTACAAGTAGTCGGGAATAAATTTTTTTCGTGTTAGAATAGGGGTAGGGGGTAAGGGGGAGGTTTTAGATTTTCAATTTATAAAAAATTACACAATTGATCAGCTTAATCTAAAGTAAAATCTGTAGCGCTATTATTTCCGCCTATAATAATGAATAGTCTATTCTGAGCAAGGTATGATTTCGACGCCCCCTAGAACCGAAACTATTCATTTTTGGGGTTTGTCACCCAATTAATTTCTATTCAAAATAACTTGAACTGCATCATATCAAAAATTCAAAAAAATCCACCGAAATTTTTTCGTTTTGTGTCATTTTGGGGGAGGGGAGATAATCATAAAAACTGCTATTTTCCTTATTTAGGCATATTTAAACATTCGACGATACATTTGAAGGCACTCGAGAAATATTTTTTTGCGTTTCGTAATAGGAGTTGGGGGAAAAGGGGGAGGGGGTAAGAATTTTTTTTATAAAACATCACAATATTGTGCAACATTAGCAACAATGAAACAAGTGAAAATATTGATACCGGGTTCAAAAATAAATAGTCTAATCTGCGCAAGGAGTGATTTCAACGCCCCCTAGCAGCAAAACTGTTAATTTTTTTGGGTTAGCGCAATGGCGAGGGGGAAACATCTCGCTAAAATGTGTAATATTTAAAATATTGAAAGGACTAAAAGGCTCAAACTGATGACTGAAAGACTCAAGACGATGACTGAGAGACTCAAGACGATGACTGAGACTCAAACCGATGACTGAAGCGGAGATTTAATGACTCAAAATTGACTCAAACGACTCAAAATTTCTAGTTGTACGAGATTTAAAGGAGATGTTTCCCCCTCGCGCAATGGTAACATTGGTTGAGAATTACATGGACTACATCATACCAAAAATTCAAAAAAATCCACCGGGACCCAAATTCCATAAGGAGTTTGCGGGGTTCTTTATTATTTGTTTTTTCTACTGTTTTATGAATTAAAAAAAAAACATATCCTTTTTGTATCTTACAAATTGTTAAGTTAAAAAACAATGACATTATTTATAAAAAAATGTTTTTTTTGTTAATCAATGAAGAAATGCGTATTATGATTTTTAACGAGAAAATAATTTAAAAGGATTTAAACAATCAAAAAATTAAAAAAAAAAAGATTAAAAAATTCTTTTCTTAAATGCATTTTTTTTGTTGTTTAAATAATTAGTTAAAAAATTATTTTCTCTTTAAAAATCATAATAGGCATTTCTTCATAGATTAACAAAAACAAACATATTTTTCATAAATAATTTCAGATTTTTTTGCATTTTCTTTTCTTTCATGACTTTGCAATATTTTCATTTTCTATGAGTTTCTAACGTTTGAGTAAGCAGCTGCTTTTTGCGAAGGTTAATTCTTTTGTTAGATCCATTCCACTTGATCCCTTATTATTATTAAAATTTAGAAGATTCAGTAATAAAATTTAAAAAATTTGAAGAAAACTCCATAATTTGATCTAGAAAGCATTTTTTATCGTATCTCCATAGTTCATAAGTTATATCATCAATTTGTTACTTGACGCATCATGCTGCCGGTTCAACTTCGGTTCGGTGCAATATTTAAAAGCTTTATAAAAAATAGAAGAACATTTATAAAATATATAAATAACGGTTGTTAGAATTTGTTAACAAATTGTTAAGTTAACAAACAATGAAATTATTTATAAAAAAATATATGTTTATGATTTAAACAATCAAAAAATGAAAAAAACGATTATACATTTTTTAGTATTAAATAATTTTTTTTATTGTTCAAATAATTAGGCAAGAAATTATTTTCTCTTTAAAAATCATAACATAGATTAACAAAAACAATTTTTTTTATAAAGAATTTCCGGTTTTTTTTTCTTTCATGACTTTGCAATACTTTCATTTTCAATCAAAAAATTAAAAAACGATTATAAACAATGAAAAAATTTATTTAAGAATTATTTTTTAAATCATTATTTGGCCAAGACAATAGTAAAAAATAATATTCGAAAAATATTTATCTTGTCTATTTGTTTATAAAAAATTGTTTAACAAATGATGTAAAAAAAAATTTCAACGTCACAATGCCATTGTTAGATACAAAAAAACCAATAAATCATTATAAACAAAATAATAAACTTTAAGGTATATGATTAAGAAGGGCTCTACGAAGCCAAAAATGTATAGATATATTATTTAAACTTTTATGTATTTATTTAAAACAGAGTTTGGAAAAAAATAATTAACAATAGTATAACTTTTTGAAAAATTTACTTACAATTTTTTTTCCAACAGGGATTTAATCTTTCGAATCTTTTTTCAAAAATCCTTAAATGTTATTAATTTTTGAGTTATTAACAAAAAACGAAATGCTATCTTTTTTTCATCATAGTTAGTTAATAACAATTGCAATTTTTATGTGCTAATACATACTTTCGATAAATTTTTCTAGACGTCATTCCGAATCGAATGGGCCATCACTCATATTTTTAGAAGCTTTATCAAGAATTAACACGTTTTTGAACTTGCTAATCAGAGCCAGAAATATAGTAGATCTAAGCGATGTGATGCCGCCCGACGTATCTATCTCGATATAACTTCTGGATTTATTTAAGCGCACTCTTCAGTATTATTATCTGCAGGACGTGGTGTGCATTTTGTAAATTTGGTTACCATTATTAGTACTAGGGTTAACATTAACATAAAGAACGACGGAAAACGACGAAAAATTGTTAAAGTATGTGTTCAACAGAAGATCAATACTATCCGGATCACAGAAATCGATATGCATTCAACGTAAAAAAAGGTTTATAATGTCCCAACCAATTTGCAAGTAATTCGGGTTGTGAAAAAATTCCTCTTCACTGTCAACTACAAAGACTTTTAAAACTGTCGCGATACTTTGTGTCTCATCGCTGGTCACGTAGGCGGCCTCTTGTCGCGTCGTTCCACTATGTTTGTACTTTCATGCTTGAAAGGGACAGACTCGTAAATACTCTTCCTATTTTATTAACTGGTATTTGATGATATTGTAATTGTATTTTTACATATAGCACTCTTCTTTTCACGGGTGAATTGAATCCATGTTAAAATGAACTTTTTCTCAGACTACCGAATAAAAGGACCCTACCAGCTAGGTGGGTTTGGAGTTTGGACCTCTCAATAATCTTCTGTACTTACAAAGGCATTTCACTCATTATTTATGAAATATTCTCAAAGGCACCGTAGATAATATAAGAGTACAGTTGGGCAAACATAGCTGAGATTCTGAAATTTTTACTACTTGCGCGAACAATCACGTGAATATCACTGGATAGTCCGTCGTACGACTAATGCGCATCATAGGCGTGAATATTTTCACAATTGCAGCTACAGCTTGGCAAACATAGCTGCAATTGTGGAAATGTGCACGCCCATGATGCGCATTAGTCGTACGACGGACTATCCAGTGATATTCACTTGATTGTTCGCGCAAGAATTGGGAATATCATAATCTCAGCTATGTTTTCCAAACTGTATGTTTGCCAAGCTGTACTATGAGCATTTGAAGTTTTAGATCGAGATTTTTCTCATTGCCTTCATGAATGCTACGAGGAATACAATAGATTTCTTTCATGATTAGAGATTGGTTCTTGTTTAGCAGGAAAATAGGAAATAAAATGAGGCTTCAAAGCATAATCACAGAATTTTTGGTATTTTTTCTTTATTGACAAAGAGTAAATTCTGATTTCTGTTGGCATATTATGATGTGAAAAGGGACAAGAAATTATTCAATGATTTAACGAGTCACCAAGTGATGGAAAATATTAATAGGTATAATTTACTTGCTGTTCATGTTAGAAGTTTATTGTAAACAATTTTTTTACTATTAAAGAAATAGTCAATTACACTCTAGTAGTCCTTGATTGTCGCAGAAGTCTGGGTTCCTCATGAGCCCCCCAAAATATGTTTTTCTATCAGCCTGCGAAGACACTCGATAACCCCCTACAACTTGGCGCCCGTAGAAAAACATATTGTGGGAATTGTTTCGAAGCTCAAAAAGAATCATCTTACTACTTATATCAGATTCTGTGACATTTGATAAAATATGACTACAGTCTTGTTGACTGTTTCAGTTTGTCCATTGCGACTGGGTGGAATATAGCACTTCTATATTATCTACGGCGCCCCAAACTTCTTTAGCTGGTTGTTTCTAATATTTTGACACTTTCATGCTCATTTTTATATAGTAAATCGTTCGAAACTCACATTCTTTTTCCATGGGATCTCGTTAAATCTTTACCCATGCCTTCCTATTGCTCTTTAATATATTCTCAACCTTGTATAATGATTCATATTTCTTCAACAAAGTGACTACAAAAATTCAGTATTAATTTCAATTGAATAGGTCGAAATTGGATACGCACGGGCGGACAGTTTCTAGGAGCCAGTTGGATTCACTTCATGCCTGTATTTGATCCTTGGATTTTGCTATAATAAGCTGACTATAATGTGAAAAACAATTCTGTATTAAAAAATTTTTTATCATTTTTAAAAGACGCCTTTGTTGTGAGAAAAAAGGAAGAACCGATGATTTGAAATCGAGATTGAATTGAATCCAAGAATATGTGGTACCTGTCAATTTAAGTGTTTGTATACCTCCATTATGAAAATTCATTGTAAAAAAATTATAAAAGTGACTGTAGCAATAAATTAGGTAAGTAATACCACAATTTGGTTTGTAATAATTTATTGAAAAATTGAATTTCTCAATTTTTACGAAACTCTTTTATTTTGTCTTACAAATTATAAATATATTTCTTCCAATATGGAAATACATTAAAATTATAAAGCAAAATGTACAAATTCAAAAGTAGTCCTTCGGGAGATTTATCTGGATATTCCAACACATCTGAAAAATAATTCAATTAATATACTGAACTGCTATGGATCACACTTGACTAAAGTAAGATGAACCTTTCAGAATAAACTTAAAATGTTTGTGTTACTCATTGCCATTCCATCTCAAGAAAATGAAAAATATTTTAAATACGAAAACTATTTTGAAAGAACTGCTGTTTAATTGTGAATAGTTTGTCTGTTTTATGATTGTGTTTTGGATCTTGAAACGTGGATGGTTGAAGCTAGCATGAAAATTCCTAGATAAATTCCTAGATATTTATGTAAAATCTATAAATATAAATATCTTTAAATTATTGAATTCTCAATGTATTCAAACAGATATATATATATATATATATATATATATATATATATATATATTATGTATGTTTATTTGATGCAATATACTTCCTCATGACAATATGTTTGTTGTTTTACTTATTTCATATTCAAAGACGGGAAATAAATAACATTACCCTAGGCTCCCCCCAGGTGGGTCAGCATGTTGGGAACTGGCCAAAACGTATCGGAACCGGAGGAAAACCAACTGGTTGAAATAATGGAAGGAACTTGGAGAGTACCTGAAAAATTTTAGGAATGTCAAAGCGAACACACACAGCGCTTATGATATAGAGGAAACCTCAGAGAAAATTCAAGAGGCCATAATAACCTCGTATCAGAACCACTGTCCCCTAAAATGCAGACAAACTAAAGGAAAGGTGAGCTAGTGAACCACCGAACTCACTAATCTCCGGAAAAACCACGCAAACTATTCAATAGAGCGAAAAAAACTGGTGCGTGGGAGGAATATTCCAAAACACAGGAATACAACAACAATCAGAGGGGAGCAAGGGAAAGCACGGAGGAAGTTCTGTGAGGACATAGAACAAACCTCAGAAAGTGCCAGACTTCACCGCATACTCTCCAAAAACCCCATAAACCCAGTGGGGACTCTCAAAAAACTCACTGGGGGCTACACAAATACAGGGAAAGAAACAATTGAACTTTTGCTCAATACCCACTTTCCAGGATCTACCATTGTCACAGATCCCACCATTGAAAACCCTGTCAACCTTCAACTAAGGGCGAACAGGGCTGACTGAGAGGTGGCAAAGCGGATCGTAACATACCCGAAAGTAATATGGGCAATAAACTCTTTCAGCATATATAAATCGCCTGGACCAGATGGAATATTCCCTGTCCTACTACAGCAGGAAATTGAAGATATCGCACCAGAACTATGCAGACTGTACAGGATGAGTCTAGCACTTGGCTGGATACCACAAACCTGGAAATCTGTGAAACGTGGTCTTTATTCCGAAACCTGGCCGAAACTCATACGACCAGGCCAAGGATCACAGACCAATAAGCGTATCATCCTTTCTCCTGAAAGTTCTAGAAAAACTGATAGACCAACATGCCTATCTAACAGGAAAATCGTGCGAGACGGCCTTGCACCAATTGGTGTCAAGACTGGAGGACACTCTGGCGAAAAAGAAATAGCACTATGCACTTTTCTAGACATCGAAGGAGCCTTTGACAATACATCCTTCGAATGTATGGTCTCAGCGGCCAGGAGGAGAAGCGTTGACGAAACCACCTGCAGGTGGATAAAGTCAATGCTCCAAAATTGGCAGGCTCATACCAACATGTTTGAAGACTCCGCGAAGCTGGAAATTGCCAGAGGAACCCCACAGGGAGGGGTACTATCCCCCCTACTGTGGGACATGGTAGTAGACGAACTTCTGGAATCTTTAAACAATCAGGGATCCTACTCCCAAGGTTATGCGGACGACATAGTAGTCCTCGTACAGGGAAACTATGCCCAAATAAACTCTGAGCTAATGCAAAATGCACTGAGGACCGTAGAGGAATGGTGCAAAAGAGAAGGGCTGAGGGCAAACCCCAGCAAAACCACACTCATTCCCTTTACACGCAAAAGGATTCAGGGGGACTTAAAGTCACCCAAATTCTTTGGCGCAACACTACAAGTTGCTGATCATGTCAAATATTTAGGGCTGTTATTGGACAAGAAACTTACCTGGAACATGCATCTACAACATGTAGTCAACAAAAGCAAAGCATCGTGCAAGATGTGCAGAATAGCTTTTTTTGGGGACTGAAACCGAAAGTCATGCACTGGCTTCACACCGCGATCATAAGACCCACAATTACATATGGTTCACTTTTGTGATGGCCTAAGATGACACAGAGACAGTCGAAAACCAACCTTGGCTCGCCTGTCTGTGTATCACGAGTGGTATGAATACCACTCCAACCGCTGCTATGGAAATTATCCTAAACCTTCCACCTTTAGACATCACAGTCATGGGGGAGGCGAGGATGAGTGCATACAGACTTAAACAAACAGGTAATTGGATAACCCAACCACAAAGTGGGCACACCAAAATCATCCATGAAGTCAACATTACCGAACTGGAAATGATATCAGACTACATGCTACCACAATACTCGTACGAAAAACCTTTCAAAACGCAGCTCAAGTGGAACGAATGGGACTCGGGAGTAGAATCACTATCATCTGAAAACATTATCTGGTACACAGATGGTTCAAAAACAGATGAAGGAACAGGAGCAGGAATATACAGGGTGAGGCCAAGAAGGAACGTAATAGTCCCGCTTGGCAACAATACCACAGTTTTCCAAGCAGACACATGCCATAAGGACATGCATACAGATGAATCTAGACTGTGGGTGTGAAAGAAAACACATCTACATTCTATCTGACAGCCAGAGCGCTATAAATGCTCTGAACTACACATAAAGTCTGAGCAAGTCTGGAAATGTCTTCAGAGCCTCAATGAACTGTCGTAACGCAACAAGGTTACACTTGTGAGGGTGCCCGGACATAGGGGAATTGAAGACAATGAAAAAGCAGACCAACTTGCAAAGAAAGCATCTGAATCACCATTCACCGGTCCAGAACCAGCGTTTTGAATTAGCAAAACCCGATGTGGAAACCTAATCAATGAGTGGATGAAATCAAACACCAAACGTATTGGGACCAAATCGAAGGGCATCGACACAGCACAGCAATGGTGAGGCACCTGAGCCAAACACTGACGGCTGACACACTCAACCTTAACAGATCTAAGATACGCACGATCATCGGCTTACTAACCGGACACCGCGGCCTTAGGAAACACCAACACACCATGGGAATAAATAGAGAAACCGTGGACTGTAGACTCTGTGGTGACGAGTAGGAAACAGCCTCTCACATCATCTTCGTATGCGACGCGCTGCTCAACAAGTACAACAGAATATTCGGACAGATCAACCTAGAAACAGGCATGAATCCGAAACACCTAGTAAATAGACTACTGAACCTGGTGAAAAACACAGGCCTATTCAACTAGGAACCACTGACGACAGAACAATACAATAGACCCCAGCTGGTCTCAGTGTTAAGGGAAACCTCAAGGTAAGGCCGGTATCTCGCTCGTCAGCCTTTAACCAACCAACCAACCAAGCCCAACAATTCTTGCTCATCAGTATAATAACCTACTGATGAAGATAACTAACAAAATGCTCGCTCGTCAGCCTTTAACCAACCAACCAACCATTTCATATTT
Organism: Chrysolina oricalcia; assembly: GCA_944452925.2. Classification (NCBI taxonomy): domain Eukaryota; kingdom Metazoa; phylum Arthropoda; class Insecta; order Coleoptera; family Chrysomelidae; genus Chrysolina; species Chrysolina oricalcia. The sequence goes on along the minus strand of OX101809.2, from coordinate 5,251,052 downwards.
CATGTCATTCAATCTGAAGTCATGAATTTTGTTTTTTTTAATTTCAAAAAATAATATCGGTGATGCCATTCAAAATGGTTTTTATCCTATGTTTGTACGTCAAACCGTACAAAAGTTAACAGGGGGGGGGAAGCTAAAAAATAGCCGCACTATATAATAAAATACATGTCAAAAATATAAGAGATGCAAAAATCTAAATTTCACAAACAAAACATTTAAATGGCTATTATTTAGAATTTACAGGTTTGTTTTCAGTGTAGAGATTCTCCAATTCTAATTTGTCTAGTATACATTTCTTTATTACGTCGTATAATAGTGGTAACGTTTGCAAAAATATTAAATCATCCTGCGATGTTGATGGTTATTAGGTCATTTATATGGATAAAAAACAAGACGGGCCCTAAACCACACCCCTGTGGTACTCCATGTTTAATGTCCCTGAGAGATCAGACTGTTCACTTGATGTTTTCATAAACTACCTACGTCCTGACAGATATGATTCGAACCAGGTCAAATTTGTTCCTCTTATCCCATAATGGCTGAGCTTCCGCAGCAGCGTTTTGGGATCAACGCAATCGAATCCTTTTTTGTTGTTTTATCACTATTAAAAAGATTTATAAACACAATTTTTTAACGATGGTGAATGACAAAGTGAATTTTCTAAGAATATCCGTACTCCATCGGTCATTTTCAGCACTGATGAAATAAACGAAATGTTGATTTATTAATCACCTTACTTTTCGCCATAAACTAAAATTTACGTTTAGCGACAGCTACGACTTGCAAGCCCTCCCTAGATACGCCGATGGACTTAACCACCATGAATCAAGTAGTAATTACAAGGAACACCTGGTTCATCGTTTATTAAAACCAATGAATATCGTATCAAACCACTTGGAGAGTTATGATTTCATTACTGGTTGAACCATGAAACTGTATAGCATGGTTATCATAGCAATAGCCCTACTTCAATCAGTAATTTCTCTAGAACCAGAAAATCACACACAAAAGAGAGCCTTACAAAAATCCCACGAAAAATCCCAAGCAGAAAAATGGGCAGATGCTTTCTTGCACAAAAAGAAAACTGACAGCCAAGACTATATAGTGAAGCTTTTGAAAACCATCGCTACACAATATCTATCAGAATGCACACCCATCATATTATTCGACGCATTCACAGAAAAAAATGATAATCTTCTACTGGAAAAGCTGCTAACGAACTATCCGATGCCTTATGTGCATGGTAGAATATCCGAGGACTACCGAATATCCCTGAAAAAACCTGGCAAAAATATAGTACCGACATGCGTGAATTACGTACTTTTTATGAATGACGTCATGAAATCTAAGCACGTGATTGGGGAACAAAGTCAAGATAAAGTCGTTATTGTAGCAAGATCTTCCCAGTGGAGGGTCTTCGAATATCTGTCAGACGAAGTTTCCAGAAGTTTTGTGAATCTGTTGGTAATTGTTAAATCTGAAAATTTAATGACGTCTAATCAGGTAACTTTGTCCAATTCTTCTGCAGTTCGAAATGTTGCTTCATCTAAGGGTTCTTTTCTCTAGCCCTTTTCTTTTGTAAGTTTTCTCGCCAAGTAGCTGTTAGGAGTAAAACCAAAAACTGTAAAAAGAGCGAAATTTTCGATGTTTTTTCGCTATATTACAGCTCATACAAGTCTTTGGAATACGCAAACTTGTTTTTTGCTACTCATAATAGGACCATTATCCAGCATCCCAAAAAACCAGAGCAACTGTACCTTTTTCACAAGTAAAGTATAAATCAAACGGCCTATTCCATGGAAATGCCGAATTTTCACCAGAATTGTCAATTTTCATGTCAACGAATCGAAGATTACTAACATTCCCAGATATCATAAATGAATGAAAATATTTAGTTAAAAATTCAGAATCTGCCTTCACCTATATACATTTTTGAGATCGAAACACTGACTCACTGAGATCTCACTTTTCGAAAGATACATCGTAAACTCACTATTATCTTTTTCAGGAAGCACCGTATATCTTGTACACTCACAAGCTTTACGTTGATGCCTTAGGTTCCAGCAGACCCAATGTTTTGACAAGCTTCCAAGATGGAAAACTCACTAGAAATGTTGATCTATTTCCAAAAAAAATGGCAAGAGGTTTTTCTGGTCACAGGTTCATAGTAGCCATAGCGCATCAGCCACCATTTGTTGTTTTGAAGTGAGATTTTACTATATTATATTCATTACCATCATCTATATTTTAGATTTTTCTAATCAATCTTCAACTGTGTCATTAAATGATCATCGATTTGCCGACACAAGTCTAAGATTAATCATATATTATATGACTTTGAATAAGAGAATTGTCATAGTAGTATGACCACAAATAAGCGCCAAACTGACAATCAATCAATCAAACTTTTATTAAATAAGTTTTCTTCCACAATAAATATTAGAAAAAATCAAAACTTCACTGCAAAATACTAACTAATTCAAAAGGTCAAACGCTGTGAAATTAATATTTGTATATAGTTTGTAGTATTTGTGGGGTTGCAGTCAATTGATCGGGCTATTTCAAAGAAAACTCTCTGATACTGTAAAGCTTTCCGTATATTTTAATACCTTCCTAAGGACAACTGAAAATACGCATTGTACAATAAAAGTAAGAAAGAATAGATGGAGTACTTACTAACGTGAGAATGAATGATGAAATTGGCAAAAAACGAAAATAGAATATACATGAAGTGAAATGAAATGACTGATGTAGGAATGACAGTGACTTAATTTATTTTAGTAATCAAGTTGGAAGATTCTGATTAGAGGGTGACTTTATCCTATGTTTCTCAAAATTAAGTAGATACGTATAAATTTTGCTGAGATTACTCAAGTCAGTTCTTTTGTTCATCGACTGTTCTTCATTATTAATTTGAACCATTTCCATGAAAATTCTTTTAGACAGATTAGTCATGAAAATGGTTCAAATGTATAATGAAGAACAGTCGATGAACAAAAGAACTGACCTGAGTAATCTAAGCAAAATTTATACGTATCTACTTAATTTTGAGAAACATAGGATAAAATCACCCTCTAATCAGAATCTTCCAACTTGATTACTAAAATAAATTAAGTCACTGTCATTCCTACATCAGTCATTTCATTTCACTTCATGTATATTCTATTTTCGTTTTTTGCCAATTTCATCATTCATTCTCACGTTAGTAAGTACTCCATCTATTATTTCTTACATTTATTGTATAATGCGTATTTTCAGTTGTCCTGAGGAAGGTATTAAAATATACCGAAAGCTTGACAGTATCAAAGAGTTTTCTTTGAAATAGCCCGATCAATTGACTGCAACCCCACAAATACTACAAACCATTATACAGCCAGTCACGAATTTTTACCTCCATATGTATATACATATTTGTCATCAATTCATTTACCAGGAAGGTTAATAAACAGAAAAAAACTCTACAAGCATAACAATTCCTTGGAAGTGTTATTTGACAAAATAATAATTAATGTTACTGGTAATTGTGCTTGGTTGCAGAACTACCGCGAAGTATCTGGGGCAAAGTCGTCACAGTTTAAGGACTGCTAGGGATTGTTTTCAGGATGGTATCCTCTCATAGGCATATGCAAAAAAGCAAAAACAAATCTGGGAAGATAATTTCAAATACTTCCTAGGTATTATCAATAAATATCCACTATGTGAGAAAGAAAATGTCAGAGAATCACCACAAAACTGTCATCGTAGCCTTCACAAGGAAAGCAAAAGTGGCAGAAATACGACCACCTTCTTAATTGCAGAAGAAATATTTAGAGGCCATTCTACATGGATCTAAAACCCGTGTGGAAGTCAAAAAACGAATGTATCCCTTTGCATACGTAGCTAATAGGCCTGAAGCAGGTCACTCGAATAGGTATATTGGCCATATGTAATGGTCATAAGATCAGTGATATCAAATGGTTCAACGATTACAGGTGCTATATGTAATACGCCAACAGTGTCTATGGTGGCTCCAGTAGTCTTCATCCTTTCTACAAATATATATTTGGAGAGAAAAATGAAATGGGTTTCATACAGAATACGCCATACATATATTTATACATCTTGAAGAGGGTCAGTTTGTTGGAGAGTGTCATAGCTCTTGTCTGTTTGGCACTCGATTGCTATGTCTTTCACAATAACCTATAAGTAGAATGAATTCAGAATAAATCTGACCTAATATAGAATTAGGGGTGCTGCTGCAGAAGTAACTATGTATCCACTATCTCGTGAACACGCGCCTATACTGATTCATGCCATTTTCAACACTAATCAGCTTCACAGAGAATCAGAAGTTTTAGATTGTAAGAAGGAATCTCAATATAGTTATAACAATGGAGATTCAAACCGGATCAAGTCATAACCTCACCAAGTTACTACAGAGGCAATCTTGATTGATATTTATTTTTAGGAGGCGTACATTCGATGGAGACAATATTTTTGATGGCATCGAAATAAGATTAGTCAATATGTTGTCCAAGATGTATAATTTCACCACTGATTATAGGGAAGCAACAGAGGATGCTCTAGTCGGGTGAGTGATGGGACTAGGTCTACGAAAATTTCAGGATATTGTCTGGAAACTACATCTTAAAAGATATATTTTGTTTCTGAAGTTCTGCAGAAGCTGTAACGAAAACTGTGGAAAAGAAAAATGCAAACTTGGGCATTGGTGGCATTTATATTACTCAAGATAAGTTGGATAGAGTGGGAATATCACAATGGCATTCACCAGACTGTGCAGCTTTTGTGTCCCTGTCCTCAACTGCACTTCCGAGGTGAGAAATAAATGAGATGAATTAATATAGAGGGTGTTAGGGTTATAACTGTCGTAGTTTCTAAGGTTCGCAGAACTGCAAAGCACGTGATCTGGTTTGACTAAAACATTTTAGTTTACTTATACAGGACATTGACACAGATTACTATTAATTTTTTCTTGATTTGACTTTGTGTTTGTTCAGATATCGAGCCATCATGGGACCTTTTCAGTGGACAGTGTGGCTTACTCTAATAATGGCATATCTATTAGCGATATTTGTTCTGACATATTCTGACAAGCACACGCTCAAGCATTTATTGAAGAACCCGGAAGAAATTGAAAACATGTTCTGGTATGTTTTTGGAACGTTCACCAACTGTTTTACTTTCACCGGTAGAGGGTCTTGGAGCAAAGCGGATAAGCTTAGTACAAAGCTGCTGATTGGTAAGTGGCAAACATTCAAAAAGGGTTGTACTGATAAAGTTTCATTTCAGGCTTCTACTGGCTTTTCACCATTATTATTACAGCTAGTTATACTGGCTCAATAATAGCGTTCGTGACATTACCAGTTAGTCCAGAAGTAGTGGACAGTGTCAGTCAGCTGGTGAGCGGAAGATATCAGATCGGAACATTAGGTTTGTATATATAACAAAAATGTCCTGTTTTTCACCATATCATACAGGATGGTTCCAATTCAAATCGATAAGACGTAAAATTGATATTGACCCTGCGACCAACTTAAGTCAACTCTGTCCCACCTTCTTTGCTTTCTCAAAGCAGCCTCAGAATATTACTACCATTGAAAAAAATTTGAATGATAGTTGCGAGAAAATAAAACGAAGGAACATCTTGTCAGTGTACACGAAAAGTTTTTGTTATGCTCTCTGTTCGAAATTGAATGACCCCGTATATAAAACCAGATATTTGTGAATGCTGTTTTTGAACAAAAACCAGCTAAATGTCTATTATTTTCAGATAAAGGAGAATGGCCTAGTTTCTTCTCAAATTCAACTGATCCGGTTACTGAAAAATTATTGAAAAACCTCGACTTGGTGCCTAATGTAGCTTCAGGGCTGAAAAATGCTACGAAATCTTTCTTTTGGAATTATGCGTTCCTTGGTTCCAAAGCAGAGTTGGATTACATCATCAGAGCCAACTACACCTCTAGGTAAACGCCTATACCACCACGTAATAGGATATTGACTTTCATTGGCTTTCTCAAAAAAACATGTGAGAATAGCTTTGTTTACATTTTGGGATGAAATAGGTAATGTATTGGTTTTCGGATTTTCATTTATAAGGTGTGGGAAAGTTTTTCAGAGACATTATTTTACATTCCAGTGAACAGATATTGAAACAGCAAGAGTTTTCAAGTGTGAACAAAAAATACACGTGCTGTAATCTATCGACCATATTTTAAAATTGTATAGGATGCTGATTTTTTTAAATCAAGATTTTCACGCCAGAGATATTTATTATATATATATATATATATATATATATATATATATATATATATATATATATATACAGGGTGTTAATTAAGTACGTTGACAAACTTCGGGAGGTGATTCTTTGAAGGTTTTCAGGACGAAATGTTCATATAAACATATGTCCCAAACGGCTTGGTTTTCGAGATACAGGGTGATAAAAATACATTTTTTTCAAGATTTTTTAGAGTCAACTTCGACATTTTCTACAATAATCAGTTCAAATTAGGCAAGTACAATCCATTCAATAGTACGCACGATACAAAATAATGCATTTCTCAAATAATTCACAGGGTCCTCCTTTTTTCAGAGTCAAGCTTAGTTCAACCCTTCAGAAATTTTTTTTCCGCCGCCACTGACATATTATGAGAAAGGAATAATGAATGTTGTTTCATTTAACATCTTTTTGATCTCTTGATGTTTTTCATTTACTTGTACGGTTCAGGAGTTACAATGAAAATATTAACGCAAACATTTTCCAGTAACGCATAACATAAAGAAATTTGAGAAGCAAATAGTCTAACAAACTTGAAGGGTGATTCTTTGAAAGGTTTTAAGATGAAAAGTTCATATAAACATGTCCCAAGCGGCTTGGTTTTCGAAGTACAGGGTGATCAAAATACATTTTTTAGGAGTTTTTGGAGTTTACTTCGAAATTTTCGACAATAATCGATCCAAATTAGTTCAAATTGGACAAGTACAATCCATTCAATAGTGCGCATGATATAAAATAATTCATTTCATTGTTTGATCTAGGTAATCTTGTACAGAAAGATTTTGATACTAACAGAATAACCTACAAAAAATGAAACAAATTATTTTTTCATTTTCAGTGCATTTGTATAAAAGCTTGTCTTTATATTTTTTATTGTATAATTTTTATTCATCGTAGATTTTTCTAATTCTGAAAAAATATTTCCATCAATTTACAATAATTGAAAATGTTTAATTTTCAAATTTTCTAATGTTATGCCACACTGGAAAATGTTTAAATTAATATTTTCATTATAGCCCCTGAACCGAACAAGTAAATGAAAAAATGCAAGATATCAAAAAGATGTTAAATGAAACAACATTGATTATTCCTTTCTCATAATATGTCAGTGGCGGCGGAAAAAAATTATGAAGGGTTGAACAAAGCTTGACTCTGAAAAAAGGAGGACCCTGTGAATTATTTAAGAAATGCATTATTTTGTATCGTGCGCCCTATTGAATGGATTGTACTTGCCTAATTTGAACTGATTATTGTCGAAAATGTCGAAGTTGACTCTAAAAAATCTTGAAAAAAATGCAAGATATCAAAAAGATGTTAAATGAAACAACATTGATTATTCCTTTCTCATAATATGTCAGTGGCGGCGGAAAAAAATTATGAAGGGTTGAACAAAGCTTGACTCTGAAAAAAGGAGGACCCTGTGAATTATTTAAGAAATGCATTATTTTGTATCGTGCGCCCTATTGAATGGATTGTACTTGCCTAATTTGAACTGATTATTGTCGAAAATGTCGAAGTTGACTCTAAAAAATCTTAAAAAAATGTATTTTTATCGCCCTGTATCTCGAAAACCAAGCCGTTTGGGACATATGTTTATATGAACTTTACGTCCTGAAAACCTTCAAAGAATCACCTCCCGAAGTTTGTCAACGTACTTAATTAACACCCTGTATATATATAGTCAGCAAACAGGTAGTCTTGTTTGCTGACTAGTTAGGAAATGAGTTTGCTAAATATTTGGGATATGCAGCAGGCCAATAAGAGTACTCTATTACACAGATTCCAAGCTTTCGATAATCTTTATTATCATCATCAGGGATGCTACAATATGAAAAAGACACGTAAAATACCAATGAAGAAACAGTCAGGTTGTAACTTACAGTGTAGTGAGGTTATGCGGCGTTAATGTTGAAATTATACATGAAAAATGGACGAGACTGGAGATAAAAATGCATTACTAAAATTTGTGTTGTGTACTACAACCACCTATAAACATTACTATATAATAAAAATTAATTAATTTACATTTCACGTGTTCTTCCTTGAAGAGGAAGTACGTCGATCACATTGCTGCCGCTGGACACTAATCAAAAGGATCACTAGGCCCTACCAAAATCCGCGCATTTTACTCCCAAAACTTTGAAAATCCTCACAAAATCCTCCCAATATTATTATAGGTGGCAACGAGTGACGTAAGAGAGAATCAACACCAAGAGAGTCGCGCTTGACTGTATTCATCTAGTTTTATTTTGGCGCATGAGCAGAAATACCGTTCTGCCTATAAGTACTTTTGTTTCAGCATCAGCAGATGTCTTTATTATCAAAATTCGTATTTAATAATGTATGTGAATGACCTATCGAAATCCTCACAATTCCTCACAAATATCCGATTACTCCGCATTTACTCCGCAGCGTTGAAAATACTCACAAAAGGAGTAATTACTCACAAAACGGCAGCACTGGTCGATCATGCCGAAGCAACAGGTTCACGCGCATGACACGACAACTGACATGGACCATGACAGACACGGAATCACGCCATGTTGTCCTGTGAGCCCGCGTACCTCTTGGCTTTTAAGTAAACTGTTCTTCATTGGTATTTTACGTGTCTTTCTCATATTTTAGCATCCCTGATGATAATAAAGATTATCGAAAGCTTGGAATCTGTGTAATAGAGTACTCTTATTGGCCTGATATATATATATATATATATATATATATATATAAGTGAAAATAGAGTATATTTCGTTTTAATTCCGAGAGTTCCAACCTTTGACAGCTGTTTCGTGCTAACGCACTCATCAGAAAGGATTTATGGAGCTCTCGAAATCAAAACGAATCCACTCAAGAATTAGTACCGTGAAGGCAAGACAGATATAACTGTAGATGTCATAAGTAACTTTCTGTTATTTATATATATATATATATATATATATATATATATATATATATATATATATATATATATATATACATATATATATATATATATAAGTGAAAATAGAGTATATTTCGTTTTAATTCCGAGAGTTCCAACCTTTGACAGCTGTTTCGTGCTCACGCACTCATCAGAAAGGATTTATGGAACTCAAGAATTAATACCGTGAAGGCAAGACAGATATAACAGAAAGTTAATTATGACATCTACAGTCACTAGTTGAAACTTAATTTGACACGAACCAAGGAATCCAAAAGTAGAGGTTTGTCTACAAATTGACAGGCAGCCAACAATTCGTTGTTCTGACCAACCCAAGGTTCAATCAAGTTTCTAGTACGTTATGAGGAACGCAAGCAGAATCTAAGTGAAAATAGAGTATATTTCGTTTTAATTCCGAGAGTTCCAACCTTTGACAGCTGTTTCGTGCTCACACACTCATCAGAAAGGATTTAGATTCTGCTTGCGTTCCTCATAACGTACTAGAAACTTGATTGAACCTTGGGTTGGTCAGAACAACGAATTGTTGGCTGCCTGTCAATTTGTAGACAAACCTCTACTTTTGGATTCCTTGGTTCGTGTCAAATTAAGTTTCAACTAGTGACTGTAGATGTCATAATTAACTTTCCATATAAATATATATATATATATATATATATATATATATATATATATATATAAGGATGGATTGAGCGAGGGGCAATATATGAAAATATAAGTAGAAAAGTTATTGGGTATAACCCTTAAAATGTATGTATATATATATATATATATATATATATATATATATATATGTATATAGAGCCAATGGACGATTCCAGTACCCATATTCAGTGTTGCCAGATTTGTTTTTCTGGTTGAATTGACTGACATTTTCCAGGCCTTTTCTGATATAGTTCAGGGTCGGAATGGATACAATTTTGAATTAGAAATATTCCTGGATGTTCCCGGATATGCAAATCAAAGTACTAATGATGATATTGTCAAAAATAAAATATTCTAGGGAATTTCACGCTAGTACGTTTTTCAATGACAGATAAAATTCTCTAGGATATTTTTGTTTTGTCCATTTCATCAATGTTACTTCGATTCATGTATCCGACAATACTCGTGATTCTTTATAATTGAAAATTGTATCTCCGTTCCGACCCTGAACCATATCAGAAAATGTCTAAAAAATGTCGGAGGTTTCAACCAGAAAATCATTTGTGGCAACACTGAGTAGGGGTACTGAAATCGTCCATTGTTCGAATGCACCATTTTTAAAATCTCTTCAAACATCGATTGCAACACTGTTTTAAGGGAATAATTTTTCTATAACAATAATTTCACCCCATAAGTAGAGCGCCATCTATAATTCAGTACAAACAAGGAAATGTGCAGACTTATATTAAAGAAATCTCATGTCATTCGAAGACAGTCATTGATTTAGATGTTCTCTCGATATGGCGCCATTACAGTTAGTTTTTTAGTGTACAACGTAAATAATATGTACATTAAAAAATACAAAATATCCATTTTTGTAAACAGATTTAACCAATTCTACTATACATTGTTTGCAGATTGGTTAATGTCTTATTCGCACAAAACACATCAATTTTATTTCAGGAGTAAAAGATCTGTGCTCCACATTGGCACACAGTGCTTTGCACTTTTTAAGGTAGCGGCAGTTTTTCCAAAAAAATCCGTTTATGGCGAAATTCTCAGCCGAGGAATCAAGACAATGATCCAGGCAGGTCTAATTAGCAAAATGAAATCAGATGTAGAATGGGAAATTATGAGAAGTACAACCGGAAAGTTTCTAGCAGTAAGTTAACATTAGTATCGCCATTGTTTAAATTATCTTTAAACAATGGTAAAATAGGTCAGTATTTTCAAAAATTACTCATAGATGTCGCCTCCTAGTAATATAGTATACCTAACGAGCAGTAGTGAAACTCGCGTTTGCGTCTTTGATCTTCTCAAGAACAGGTTATTGATCGGACGCCATGACACTTCGAGGATAATATGCAATTTCTGTCAACAAACTCCGTTGTGTTGTATTGGTTCTTCTAACAGCTCTGCGTTCATTAGTTACCGAGGGAGGGAGATAAGTTGGGAAGTTGGGAACGGATTTGATCTGCTGTCAGTTGTCACTTCCTGATTTTTTTTGTAGTTTTCAATCTACTGCAATAACAAAAATCGTTTGTGGCAGATGACAGATTTCATACCTAGTGAAATATCGTTCATCGATTACTTTTGCTCAATCAGCTCTGTGATCACGTGGTACAAATCGAAATCTGCTAGCTCGGCTCGGATTTTCATTAACCGAATGCATCTTGTGTGGACACCGAATGAAAAGTTCTCAAACAGCAACCAATCAAAAGACAATAAGCCATAGGAGTGACCTTTACCAATTATATCCCTAAACAAACATGGCAACTTTCTGCGCAACAAAATCACGCGACTCTATCCTGAGAACATTATTTGTAGAGGATGGCCCGATCGACTGATTGCATGGGCCTGTCAAATGACGTCAGCGCGATGCCTCCTAATAGTTTACTGTATCTATATATAAATTTATAAATGTGTGGTTGGCTTCCTGTTGTTGACTTTCTTTGTTTCTATTTGTACATCAAAGTGTTGTAATTTTTGCACTTGATTTTACCGTACTGATGAGAGCTTAAGCTCGAAACACGTGTCTACGGTTGCACAACAATTTGAGGGATATACCCAATATTTTTTCTATCTATACTTTTATATATTGCCCCTCGATAAATCCATCCTGATTTATATAAATATATATAGATAGATATACAATACCATACGGAAGGCATCGCTGTGACGTCAAATGAGACACAACATTGCAACATAGGGAATAGGCCATCCTCTACAAATAGTGTTCAGTGTCCTTGACTCTATCCCGCCACTGGAGTTTCACTACTGTTTGTTAAATATACTGAGGTAATGTACACTATACAAATAGTGTTCAGTGTCCTTGACTCTATCCCGCCACTGGAGTTTCACTACTGTTTGTTAAATATACTGAGGTAATGTACACTACACAGAACATTGTTCCGTGTGATGCAAACTGCGGTAGCATTTAAAAAAAATAACCCATAGAGGTAGCCTCCGATTATTATACAGTACACATCACATTTTAGGATGGCAGGGAAGACCGAAATTGCCCCCGCATAAGCAGAGATCTTTAGTTTTTGACAGCCCGTGCTTTCCATATGACAATTACCGTGTTTTCTGTTATTTTCGTTTATTCCGAGACAAAACTAATATTTGCATGTAAATTAGCTGATACTGATAGTTGCAAAACCTTCATCCACCTACTTCGAGATTCCCTGACTACAGGCATTGAGAAAAAACTTGTTTCGTGGTACAATGACTTTCCACAAGATATGAAACTGAATCTCGCTGAACCCTAATTTCTTTTCAGGCTAATTCTAGATCGAGCGGTCTAAAGATTCTCAGTTACGAAGATAGAGCTCTGACTTTAGACGATACACAAGGAATGTTCTTACTCCTGGGAGCTGGATTTCTAACAGGAGCTGCAGCTTTGACATCAGAGTGGTTTGGAGGCTGCTTCAAACTGTTGAAGAGAAAATTTAGACCCAGCACAAACTCATCTATAGAAAGCAACCCTAGAATACTGACAGGGCGAGATCCAAACAGAAAATGATAAGATTCAATGATTGTAATGATGTACAAAAAAAATGTAATACTAAATTTTCAAAGAAGTCATTGATTTCGACCAAGTTCTCTTGAGAATGATAGAAATATAAATGCAAATAAAATTTTTAAGCAAAGTGAAACGGAATTTCTAACAGACAGACCCTATGACCCTCAGAAAATATATTCAAACTGAGCAATGCCCGAAAATGGATAATTCCAAAACTGAAAGTTAATGAGTTGAATGACAATGTGCATTTTTGAATCGTACGGGGGTAAAACAAGGTGTCAAATTAAAAAAAATATCGCTCCTGAAATTGTTTTTTTATTTCAAGTAGTTAATATCAGAACCCATGTTTCAATTCTGCAATCTGCAGTACTTCTCTCCTATCCTCGAATGGCTTCCTTTTCAGAGTCGGCTAACCGAAATCTAGATATCCTACCGGACATTTGGATAACAAATTATTTCAAGTATTGACCAAATTTTTTGAATTATTGGATCAGCTATGCGGTACGTCGACCACTGGAGAACCATTTTGATATCGCAATGTCAAAATTATACGCCTTAACACTTGGCCCGTGCGTAAAAGTTCCATAATTGTCAATCTGTAATCAGAAAAAACATTTAGTCACTACATCTTTTATATATTCACAAGGGATTACTTAAAAAGACTAGCAGGAAATTTCTCTCCATAAGTAGTTTCAATATAATGAAATTAGCAATTTTAAAATTGTCAACTGCGTTTACAAACAAAATATAGATGTTATCGAAATATATTGTAGATCAATTATAAGGACCAATTTTTCAGAAAAATCTGAGCTCCCTTAAATCATCGAGCTGCTGTTACTATTATTGAAGTCCAGTTAAACGATATGACTTACGAAAGTGCTTTCGTAACACTCTGTTTTAATGAGGTTGAGAGCAAACGAAATGATTCATTCTACATAATTTGCGTTCAACGTGATAAAAACAGACCCGTTTCAACGGAGGCATCTTATATATCTCCAACTGCAACCAAATATGGAATATCAATCAAGCGTTCACCTGCTAAGAAAGCAAATATTCATTTAATTTTTTTATTAGCATACCTATTCAAGATATGCACAATGTCGAGGTATTAGACAAACATCCAGTAAAGCATTTGTTTGCTTGCTTTTATTTATACACCACGATTTAGTTAAAAAAAAACAGCTGATGACATATCTTCCTTCTTTCTGAAAGCTTCGCTTATCTTTTTTAACAAGCCATAAGCAACTAAAAAAATGGTATATACACAAACCGAAGGTCTGGTTTTGACACTCCGGCGATTTTTCAACATCCAAGCCAAGTTTAAATATAAGTAATACAAACATAATCGCCATATCTTTGGAACGTTGAAAAAAAAAGGTGGATGATTTTTCTGTTTTCGAACATCTATTTTTGCTAAGCTCGGCATGACGTACCTTTGGCCGCCAAGGCCCAAAGTGGAATAACTCGAATGAAGTTATAGAATGTATTGTTGATATTACCACTTCAATTGTCACGCATTCCAAATTTGACTAGCCTTCCACACTTTAGCACATGCTTTAGTGAACTTTTATTAAAACAATTAGATTTTTGTTTTTTCGTCGATTTTCATCAATGATATCGGGAAGGATCTGCATCTTCGAATTGCATAACCAAAACGATGTTGATTTTTTTGCATTATATAACTCTTCATATAGCTTAAGCTAACAATATTGAGTGCAATAATTAAACAGATATACGCTGAAAAAAATTAATATATGGGATTTTTTTGTCCTACTATCGTCTTTCTAGATTCGCGAAAGAGGCAATGAAGCCAAGATGACTTATTTACCCCAAATATTTCACGTCTTCTTCGATCCACTATACGGTACGATATTTCAGCAAACTTGCAGTAAAATCTTCAAAACATACCAATCCTTAACTGGTTTTTATTCTAGCAACGTTTTGATTGTTGTTACGAATGGAATCCCGTTCACTGCTCATTCTGGACCATTTTCTTCCGCGCCTTCCTTACTTTTCAGTTCGGTTTGGTCAGTACTAGTTCTAGTCCTACAATTGGAGTGACGTCATTGCTTAGCCAATTCTTCAGCCTTTTTATTCATCAGTATTCTATGGTATCCTGACACCCAGGACAGTTTCTGCCTGGGTATTTCGATTTTCCAGGGTTTCCCATGTGAAACCCAGAACAGTTTTAGTCTATTTTCTGCCAGGATACTCTGATCTTCCAGGGTTTCCCAGACTGGCATTCAAGTTTTTGACAAATTAGAATTGTTAATAAAGCCTATCGGAAACACTGGCTACGTTTCTTTGACGTTTTCTTTCTATTTTCACGAATAGATTATTGAATCGCATGTATTTTGGTCTGGATTAGTCTCTCTGGAGTCGAAATTCTTCATCCCGAGTAAGCCACAATAGGCCGTCGTGGAGGGTCTGATGTAGGGCTACCAACATTTAGACCTAACATGACACTCAGCTTTGTAAGAATTATTGATGTGCGATATCGGGCATATCGGGCCAAGCTGGTAGTGAGAATGAAATGCTCAGCAAAAAGTTACTGATTCTGAATAATAAAGAACTCTGTCATGATTCTAAAATATTTATGACTGGTTGCTAAGCTCCAACTTTACTTGGCAGGCCTTACGCTTGTAAATTTAGCATTATCCGGTACTACTCTACTTGTATCTGTCTCAAATAATGAATAATAGTGTTGTATATGTTAATTAATATTATTACAGCGTATAGCTGCAGACTTCATTAAAAATACGCAGTTTTGTTGTTAGGGTAATTGTGTGTTTCCGAAAAACACATAAACTTATGATTCGTCCAAATATCCACTAAATAATGTACAGGGACACAATTGTAAAATTATTCAAGAGAAGGGATTCATTCAGTTCTGTTGATTAATTGAAGATGTCCGGTATGATTATACGTAACTATTAAATTTCATTTTGGCCGCTCTTTACCAAATCAATCACAGTAACACTGAAAGAAAATCAATTGAACTATTAGATGTCCTCCTATTGCATCATTCGATAGACACTAGATTTCTACGCCGACTTAGGAATTTAAATTCAATAAACGAAAATAATACAAAACTTCTCTCTTTGACGTCAGCAGTGCTAATTGTTAATTATCTTTACCAAATTCCTAATTTCAATTTTTATATATAATGGATCAAATTTTCAAAAGTCCTAGTACCAAATTTGAACATTCATACTATTCCAGCCAAATCCAACCTTCTGTGGAGGGAGCCATAGTCCCAAATTCTCGAATGCCTTCTATGACTCGATGGAAGGTGAACGGGTGCATTGTTGAATCCAAAGGCTATTCCTTTCCTTGTTCAAGAATGGTGGAATGCTATCTAGCTTGTAGAAACTGTTGTCAGTAGCTTCAGAAGTTCATATGTGGTGCAATTGATAATCTTATGGTTTTAATATATACGTATTTATTAAATTACTATCATTACGAGATTTCATCAGCAATAGTTTTCCCAAATACATTTAGTCATAATTTCGTCGAATAAATATTTTCAGAATAGTGTTTGTCATATTTTTGCGACATCATAAAGATTGTAAACTTGTTCAATACAAACAATTTAGCAATGGCTGGTTCATCAAATCGATTTTTTAGAAGGATATTTACATTGGACTAAGCTGAGTAGAACAAAGTTTATCGCAGTGATTTACGGCAAATAACAACAATAGCCGCCCTCTACCAGCACTGTCCACGCGTTTGGACGAAAGTTTACTGAGGGAGTATTATCATCATTCAATAATTCAATTGCCGTGTCATATAGATTTATAGAATCCTTATACAGGATATGGTATTCAAAAAACCAAAAAACAGTTTGATAAGATCATAATAATAATAGTGTCAAAATGGACACATTAATAAAAATATCGAAGAATATATTTACCTTTTCCATGTGAATGTTTTTCAATCCTGGTCAATCTGTATAGTTGTATATTTTGACGAAGTTGAATAAGATAATGGGTCTCATTTTAATCCTTGTCAAAAATTGCAATGGTATACTCAGGTAGTAAGTAGTCCAGGTCATCATAATCATAATTTATTGGGGTACAGGTTGTGACCGGTTCGACCGGTTCAAATATCTTGGCGGTAGATTCAACATTGCCAGTGTGATCATTTGAATCAATCATCATCATTCATTCTTCTCAGCCAAAGTTTATAGACTTTGTAGTCGCATCCTGGATGGCATATACTTCTTCCAACAAATCAGCAAGTAATGTTTGTTTCGCCATTTAGCGTCCGGGGAAAATAATAAAAAAGATTTACTGATCACCGGCGATTTCAAAATGGCGATGAACACCATGTTGTGTTATCACATAAGTACAGGGAGATTTTTTGAAAGAGAAATCGCCATGTGTATTCGTTATTATTGAATTCAGACAACATGTTCTTTGGAGCAGTTCTATTTGAAGAACTCAATTGTTTTAAAACCATATACAATCTCAAATATTGTAAATTGTATTAAAATGAATTAATACATTTTCTCAAATATCTGGCTTGTTATTTAGAAGATATGGTTCCAAAATTATTCAGAATTAATTTAATAAAAAAGTTCTGTCAAACACTTTCCCGAATTCAATCGTTACGAAGTACAGGGTAATTGTACTTTAAAAAATCACCTGGTATATTCCTGGTAGAATCTTCTTCATTTCTTCTATTTCTTAATCTTCAGGTTCACAGGAAATCCTATAATGTTGTAAGCTTTTGGTAGGACATTTTGATGCAATGAGTCCCAAACCTTCACAGTTCGTTGAAAAAACGAGCTTTTAGAAAGAGGAGGGCGAGGACAAACGGGTGGGACGACGGAACTCGTCTGGTCGATCTGAATGAAGCTGCTAAGAATGAAATGATTAAAGATAATTCAGAAAAGCTACGACCAATAAAAGAAAAAAATGTATTTCGAATTTTTCTGCAGTGTTCTAGGCAAGTAAGCGAATTGGTGTGTGAGAGAAAATAATTTGAAAGTTGGGGTGAGTGTTTAGTAGGTGTTGGACTCCAATTTGAGGAAGTATCCTAGGACTGGTCGGATCTGTGCTTCGCGAATCATAGAGAGAAGTAATTTTGGCAATAGACCTCGGGAGTCTTATCTTCCTTTATAAATTGGTAGTTGTACAGGATATAAATACCCCCCACCACCCAATATAGAAGACGTTGCTCGACTTGCAAGATTCTTGAGAACGAACGGCGAATTTCACTGGCTGGATTATTAGGACCAATTATTATCCTCATGCTGGTGAAAGATGATCTGATTCATTACTATCAGCTTGCAAAGCTTGTTCATATTACATATCTAACCACTAAAGCACCAAACTACCAGCTGGAGTTTGTAAATCCTGATAAGAGCTGATTGGCCTGGTTTGCGTTTTTTATATTCCTTCAGAAGCGACTCTGGAGCGACCTGGAGCTTGAGATCTAGGGGGCGAAAACCCTGTAAGACAATCACATTAGCAGCAATGTGTAGGTGGCGTTTTCCATCTCATCCACCGTATCAAATACGAGTTGAACATTCAGCGCGCCTCCAAATATTATCAAGTCGTCCTTGAACGCCACGGCAAATAATATGAGTCACCCCTTACCCGCATCATATGCCTTTGGGTACACTCAGTATTAAAAAAAAAATTATAATACTACGTTTGAAAGGAGAATGTATCCACACTCCCACTCTCAAAAATTGATTTGTTCATAGGAACAACTAATATTTGCACAAGAGATATAGTATAAAACACCCATTACCTACAGAATTTATCAAACATCGAATCACATTATACAGAGTGTTCTTGAAGACGACGTATTCTTTTTAACAGAATGTAGAACTCTTCGAAATAAGTTATTTCGCCAAAATTGGGGTCCGAAAAGTTTTTTTTAGTACGGTCCTGGACAGCGCTCGTTTTGAACGCATGACAGGCCGCTAATGCCAAGACACCTAACAGCTCTAAAACTAACTTTGCCTTGTCTGTGTGTTCAGCTGCTTTTCCCATTTTTCAATTTACGGATAGTGCAGCTGCCGATAGTGACGTATGGCTGACATTGGGGAAGAAATTCTAGAAATTGTCAACGAGCACTGGGTACACTGCAAAGCAAGTTGGAAAAAGCCCTCAGTATAGGGCACTGAGTTAGGAACGCTTTACATCCACACGTTCACCTCACACAAAACAAGTTTTGTCAAAGATAACAAGGAAGAACTGAAAATGGAGAACGCTTGTGAAGTTGTCCGTGGCCAAATTAACTACATTTGCCATCTGCATGATAATTTTGAACAGTGAATGGGACCATGTTTATCCAGCAACTTCGTTTGACAAGTTCAACATCCTGTTAAAAAATATGCATCAGCTTTGAGAACACCCCATATATCTTAAAAGACATGCATGAACTCTATTCTTCTCGAAACCTTACCATTTCCGTGTCAATTCCTAAGAATTGGAAAATCGAGAAGTTATGTCAAAATAAATGAAAACAAGACAACTTACAGATATATACGAAGTTCTCCACTTTATCGTAGCTGGACACAGGTCTATCGAAGTCTCTATTAATGTTCCTGGATCGGGACGAGTTCCTCAAGTAATTTTCTAAAGCGATAAACGGAACATTGGAGAGAATAAATAAGGCCAATTAAGTATTGCCCAACACACACCTAATGAATAATGACAAGCAGAATCAAATTACATTTTGACACTTTGCGACGAGACATTTCTCTAATCAACACACTTCCCACACACCTAATTTCTTGTATAAAGTAGTCGACACTGACAGCTATCTAATAATAATAATCGACTTTATTATTCCCAAAAAAATTGAAGAATTAAAATACATTGGTCTGAGGTGTTTTGGAAATAAAGGGAGAAGTTTATTCTTTGATGTGTTAGCACAACAAAAAATACGCCCTTTGGCTTATCAGCGGACAATTATCAATTGCTCTAATATTTTTATTCTTCCTATGTTCCGTTCGCTGTGAGAACTACTACTGTAGAGTATTACTCGCGTGGCAAACTTTTATAAATTATTAAATTGAAATTTCTTCTTTCCAGGATTCTACTGCTTCTTGGTTATAACACATTATTTCACAAACCCTTCCCACACCTGTTTAGTAATAAATTTCCTCTTTTATATAACCACACAATTGAAAATCAAATGGGGTTTGTTAGGATGACCGGGAGACCACTACGATGGGTCATTTCTTCCCATCCACTTATTGTTGACAGTAACGAAAGTACCCCGCTGTAGTTCCGCTGTCAGGATAATATCATTACAGTAGTACCACTAACAGAAGATACATTTCTTTGTATTTCGAGTGATTTGGGTAACAGAGTAATCGTAGAGAATATAGAAGTAGCTGCTCTCGGCTAAATGAGCCCTACTCCCCCGAATATCATGCGCAGTTTAACCCCCGCCCAATTGGTTATATCGAGTTAGCCAAGTTGAGACATGAAGAAGTAATTAGTATAGAGCGATGTTTTCGTGAAGGTATTTCCTCATCAATTTCTGAATTTCTTTTTCTAGACGTGATTGCCTCCATCACTTAAGCCCACATAGTTAGAGCATCTGCATGATAATTTTGAACAGTGAATGGGACCATGTTTATCCAGCAACTTCGTTTGACAAGTTCAACATCCTGTTAAAAAATATGCATCAGCTTTGAGAACACCCCATATATCTTAAAAGACATGCATGAACTCTATTCTTCTCGAAACCTTACCATTTCCGTGTCAATTCCTAAGAATTGGAAAATCGAGAAGTTATGTCAAAATAAATGAAAACAAGACAACTTACAGATATATACGAAGTTCTCCACTTTATCGTAGCTGGACACAGGTCTATCGAAGTCTCTATTAATGTTCCTGGATCGGGACGAGTTCCTCAAGTAATTTTCTAAAGCGATAAACGGAACATTGGAGAGAATAAATAAGGCCAATTAAGTATTGCCCAACACACACCTAATGAATAATGACAAGCAGAATCAAATTACATTTTGACACTTTGCGACGAGACATTTCTCTAATCAACACACTTCCCACACACCTAATTTCTTGTATAAAGTAGTCGACACTGACAGCTATCTAATAATAATAATCGACTTTATTATTCCCAAAAAAATTGAAGAATTAAAATACATTGGTCTGAGGTGTTTTGGAAATAAAGGGAGAAGTTTATTCTTTGATGTGTTAGCACAACAAAAAATACGCCCTTTGGCTTATCAGCGGACAATTATCAATTGCTCTAATATTTTTATTCTTCCTATGTTCCGTTCGCTGTGAGAACTACTACTGTAGAGTATTACTCGCGTGGCAAACTTTTATAAATTATTAAATTGAAATTTCTTCTTTCCAGGATTCTACTGCTTCTTGGTTATAACACATTATTTCACAAACCCTTCCCACACCTGTTTAGTAATAAATTTCCTCTTTTATATAACCACACAATTGAAAATCAAATGGGGTTTGTTAGGATGACCGGGAGACCACTACGATGGGTCATTTCTTCCCATCCACTTATTGTTGACAGTAACGAAAGTACCCCGCTGTAGTTCCGCTGTCAGGATAATATCATTACAGTAGTACCACTAACAGAAGATACATTTCTTTGTATTTCGAGTGATTTGGGTAACAGAGTAATCGTAGAGAATATAGAAGTAGCTGCTCTCGGCTAAATGAGCCCTACTCCCCCGAATATCATGCGCAGTTTAACCCCCGCCCAATTGGTTATATCGAGTTAGCCAAGTTGAGACATGAAGAAGTAATTAGTATAGAGCGATGTTTTCGTGAAGGTATTTCCTCATCAATTTCTGAATTTCTTTTTCTAGACGTGATTGCCTCCATCACTTAAGCCCACATAGTTAGAGCACTGAATTGCTCGAGGCGGAACAGTTTGCTTCAAATTTAACCAAAATATTAAGATTTTGGCTTCTGTATCTTGACAAATAAGGAAAATTGTGTATGTAAGAAACAACTTGGGCCCTATGCTCAAATGTCTTCTTCCCCATGTGGCATAGGACTAAATATGTCTGTCGCCTTTCTCGAATATGCATTGAAAAGAGATGGAAATATTTTGTCGCATGCGACATAGGGTAGTAGACACTTTACAATCAGACCCCTGGGGCCCTATTCTCGAATGTCGACTATCATATGTCGCATGCGACAAAATATGTCCATCGCCTTTCTCGAATATGCATTGAAAATAGATGGAGATATTTTGTCACATGCGACATAGGCTAGTAGACATTTGAGAATCGCACCCCTGGTCTTTGATAAAAGCATGATAATATACTTCGGAAGGAACGGGTGCTAACAATTTATTCGTGGAAAACCAATCAGATTTGAATACAAGACGGCTATTTAGTACATTTTGAGCTTAACTATGGAAAGATTCTAAATTGAATTCTGAGTACGAAAGAATATTTGGTAAGTCTGACAACCCTCTTGTAGTATTACTAGAAAGATCCTAGACGAGAAGAAACATTCGAGATATTCATTTTATATGGATAATCTATTCACCGAGGCAGCATTATTTTCAATTACTAAATTTTGTCGATATTCTGCAATAAGCACTACTCGAAAGAATCGAATACCCGAACAGTGCTATAGTGTATTCACATTGCAAATACGGAGGATGTCAACAACGGCACGTGAACTCCAAACTAGAACAGAGGCGTATTATGCTTACAACACGTAGATACGTTGTGAAATAAAACCAACGAATGTTCAACCTCACCCGAAACCAACACAAAACTTTACACTAAACATATATTTGAAGTAATCAATCAGTAATGTAATTAAAAACACAAAAGAAATCACCGCGGCACCTACAAACCGCAGTCTAGATTGTCTGGTCAGGTTGATGTTCTAAAGACCAATAACGTTGCAAGAATTGGTGACCACGAGGTGGACATGCGGCAAACATGCATTGATCATTTTTTACATCGTACGTATTAGAAATGTGAATATACTATAGTTCTAAGCAGATAACAATGGTTTCTTACTCAGGTGGCGTCCAAGAAATAAGCCAAGTGAAAATATTTTCACAGCAACAAAAACGAAATATCGTGATTCCAAGGCCGAAGCTTATTACCAAATATAAAACATAGGAGCACAGATCAAATGGATCAAACTTTGAGTTGATACTGTATAGTAATGCGGGGAAAGATGGTACTGGCTTATATTTACCTGGATGTTTGAGGTAGCCCTGCCGAATAGCTGGATTTTATACAACAAAACTAGTAGGCCAAGGATACCAAAACTTGACTTCAAAAGGGCAGAGCGGAGAACTTGATTTAATGTTTATTGAATATGTCTATTTGAATAACTGTGTATCACAGCCAAGGCTTCTTGAGTGAATCAGAGATGAAAGACTGATTTCCGATGACAGACTGTTTCAAACCCTTAATACGAAATGCCAGGCAATTCTATGTGTGTACCTGTTTGTGCCTTTAGAGAAAAATGTTTTGTTTATCCTTGAAACCCGTAAATAAAACAGACGAGAGGTGACCCTAGGAGTTTCCAATCCAATACAAAATAGCAATCTGTAATTAGTAAATAACTGTTCCTGTAAATGGTATTTTCAGAGAAGTTCTGAATAATAGGATTAAAAATATTTTGGAAAAAATATGCAGGTAATATTGGAAAACCAGCAAAGCTTGGTCATCGTCCATAGATATACTAATAAGTCTGGTAACTCCTTTGATGTGCTCTTTTTGTGAGAGGTCGTAAATCATACGGACACCTGCAGAAACCTGCACTCTGTTATACTGGCTAGCCCACCAGGCCGGCGCTCAAGCCAAACAGACAGGGCAAGGGACGCGCGAGGACCGGAGGGGATGATTTGGGTCGCTTGCGAGAGTGAGCGGACTTATTAGTATATCTATGGACGATGGCTTGGTGGCCCAGGTACTTGTTAAGAGTATATCGGATTATACAGTGCGAGTCTTTATGAAGTGCACATGCTAAATTTTATAGACGGCAAATGTACTGAAAAAATCTGAAAAAAAAATTAATTTTTTATGGAATTTTTCAAAATTTTGTTCGTTGCCGTGACCCCTGTGTGAACAAAACAGTGTAACTTTCAAACTAAATGGTTTATCACAATGAAACAAACTCCATAATGATTGGAAGTAATAGGGCGTCCAATTAAAATGAAAATTGTGGAAAACACTGCTCCCAATTGAAAATAAACATGTTTCTTTAGCAAACTTATGTTTGTTTTTCATAAATTTGTGAAATAAAACCAACGAATGTTCAACCTCACCCGAAACCAACACAAAACTTTACACTAAACATATATTTGAAGTAATCAATCAGTAATGTAATTAAAAACACAAAAGAAATCACCGCGGCACCTACAAACCGCAGTCTAGATTGATTGGTCAGGTTGATGTTCTAACGACCAATAACGTTGCAAGAATTGGTGACCACGAGGTGGACATGCGGCAAGCATGCATTGATCATTGTTTACATCGTACGTATTAGAAATGTGAATATACTATAGTTCTAAGCAGATAACAATGGTTTCTTACTAAGGTGGCGTCCAAGAAATAAGCCAAGTGAAAATATTTTCACAGCAACAAAAACGAAATATCGTGATTCCAAGGCCGAAGCTTATTACCAAATATAAAACATGGGAGCACAGATCAAATGGATCAAACTTTGAGTTGCTACTGTATAGTAATGCGGGGAAAAATGGTACTGGCTTATATTGACCTGGATGTTTGAGGTAGCCCTGCCGAATAGCTGGATTTTATACAACAAAACTAGTAGGCCAAGGATACCAAAACTTGACTTCAAAAGGGCAGAGCGGAGAACTTGATTTAATGTTTATTGAATATGTCTATTTGAATAACTGTGTATCACAGCCAAGGCTTCTTGAGTGAATCACAGATGAAAGACTGATGTCCGATGACAGACTGTTTCAAACCCTTAATACGAAATGCCAGGCAATTCTATGTGTGTACCTGTTTGTGCCTTTAGAGAAAAATGTTTTGTTTATCCTTGAAACCCGTAAATAAAACAGACGAGAGAGGAGTTTCCAATCCAATACAAAATAGCAATCTGTAATTAGTAAATAACTGTTCCTGTAAATGGTATTTTCAGAGATGTTCTGAATAACAGGATTAAAAATATTTTGGAAGAAATATGCAGGTAATATTGGAAAACCAGAAAAGCTTGGTCATCGTCCATAGATATACTAATAAGTCTGGTAACTCCTTTGATGTGCTCTTTTTGTGAGAGGTCGTAAATCATACGGACACCTGCAGAAACCTGCACTCTGTTATACTGGCTAGCCCACCAGGCCGGCGCTCAAGCCAAACAGACAGGGCAAGGGACGCGCGAGGACCGGAGGGGATGATTTGGGTCGCTTGCGATAGTGAGCGGACTTATTAGTATATCTATGGACGATGGCTTGGTGGCCCAGGTACTTGTTAAGAGTATATCGGATTATACAGTGTGAGTCTTTATGAAGTGCACATGCTAAATTTTATAGACGGCAAATGTAGTGAAAAAATCTGAAAAAAAATTAAATTTTTTATGGAATTTTTCAAAATTTTGTTCGTTGTGAACAAAACAGTGTAACTTTCAAACTAAATGGTTTATCACGATGAAACAAACTCCATAATGATTGGAAGTAATAGGGCGTCCAATTAAAATGAAAATTGTGGAAAACACTGCTCCCAATTGAAAATTAACATGTTTCTTTAACAAAATTATGTTTGTTTTTCATAAATTTTTAAATAATCGAAGATTTTTCAATAAAACGCCGACATTACCTACCTTTTTTATTACTTTAAGGCATGTTTTATAAGGGGAGATAATTAATGTCTTCAACAGTAGATAGAAAATGTTGTAATAGAGTTATTGATATCAGATTTTTACCATTCGGTAGCTAATACGATGAAGAATAACTAAAAGTGATAAAAAATTTAGCTAATGTGTGCGTTTTATTGAAAAATTTTACGATTATTGTAAAAATTGATGAATCACAAACAGATTTTGGCTATGTAAACATGTTTATTTTCAATTGCGGGTAGTTTTTTTCCGCAATTTTCAATTTATGAGGAGCCCAATTACTTCCAATCATTATGGAGTTTGTTTCATCGAGTTAGATAATTTAGTTCGAAAGTTACACCGTTTTGTTCACACAGGGATCACAGTAAATATAAAAAAAAATCAGATTTTTTGAATACGTTTTCTGTCGATAAAATTAAGAATTGTTTTCCTCATTTCAATATGTGCACTTTATGAAGACTCACACTGTAATTAGGAAAGCAATTTGTTTACTGGTAGAATTTTAATAGATGGAAATTTCCGGTTTGGTTGTATAATAGAATACCGCCTCAGCTGGATTAAACTGAAATATGCACAGATGAAAAAAATAATTGTTGAAATTGAAATGTGTGAAATATTGACTAAATTAATAATATCCAAAAACAATTTGTTCAAAATGCAATGTGGAGCTATGTGAATTGTTTTAGGCCTTTTTAATCGCGATGGCATTTTTGGGTCAATTTTTGTAACAATACATCTGATCCCTAGATTGCATAATGACCATTTCTAAGAGTATAACGGATTGTAGGAAAGGATTTGTTTACTGGTAAAATTTTAATGGATTCAAATTCCCGGATTGTTTGTGAGATAGAATACCTCAGCTGGATTAAACTGAAATATATAAAAGAGAAAAAAAGTAATAGTTGAATTTGAAATGTGTGAAATATTGATGAAATTGATAGTATCCAAAGACAATATGTTCGAAATGCAATAAGGGGGCTATGTGTGAATTGTTTTATACCTTTTTATCCTCGTTAGCATTTTTATTCATTGTTTGATTATTTGAATCTATTTTTGTATCTATATTAACGACAATAAAAACTGTTTTTAAATCGTTTTTCAATCCCTAGGTTGCATTTCTATTTATTTAACTTAAGATGACTTCTATCTAATACCAGGTAGTACAAACTCCTAGTGTGGAACATTCAGAATATCATCACCTTGGAGTTTTACAAAAAAAAGTTTCCTATAGGTAATGATTTATAACCTATGGAACGATTATACTGAAGAAAAAAATTGAAAAAACAAAAATTCCGCCGGTAATTCTTAAAACTCAATACAAAACTTAATAAAATAAATAATGTAAAGAAGTTATTTTTAATTTCATATAAGATCATGAGCAATTATGATTTACATAATAAACTTATGGATTAATAATTCTTCTATTTTTTGTTTCCATAATATTATATTCTTAGCGAAAGAATCATCAGAAATAACAGTATAAGAATCAGCAGCTATAGCATCATCCAATAAACCGAGTATTTAAAAAAAATCGACTTTGACAACGTGAGACCAACATTGATGCCACACAATTGAAAGCTATTTCTCAGAAATAAACTTCAGGTGAGTGAAAATTCTATTTGAGTTGTTTTGTATGTCCTTCAACATACTTTAACGGTTTTGTTATTCAAAAAATGTATCTCTAGAGTTTGGTATTATGGTATTTTCATTATATGAGTTTTCAATCAAACGAAATTATCAGACTTCGCATCTACTTGCCGTTAAGGGAAACAAAAATATCAGTAAATTCATTCATTTCCTACTCAAGTAGCAATTACTATTTCATTATGAGTAGGAAAAACGAATAAATTGAAAATATAATCATCGTGTTAGGGTTTTGTCAACGATTATAAAATTGTTTAACATTATACCAGTCGTATTCATCTGTAACCCATAACAAAGCAAGGTCTTCTTGTAGAGTTAAAATGATGTCAAAATTACCGATAGACTTCAGGTATAATAATAATAAATGAACTGAAACAGTTCAATTCAACTGACTATTGACCGAAGTATATTATTGATTCTTTCATTGTATACTTTGATCGTAGAGGATTCTCATCCATTGGGCAAATCGAAAATGTTATGAAACATCTAGTCAATTTTTCGAAATAGTTTTAAAAGGTTAGGCTTAAACTAAAAAATTCCTTTTACACAATGTACTTAACTTATATTTTGTTCAAAAAATCATATAATTAATATCATTCAAAGGTGTCACATGGACAAGACCCTACTAATTATTTTTGAATGTCATAATACAAAAACACAGATACACAATTCATTTCAAATGGATAAAACTCATTGGGAACACACAAACTACCAATCTGATTCTAAAATACTACGTATCTGAACTAAATTTTCCAAACTGACAAAGGAACTTCGTAAAAATACGAAACTAAGTGTCTGGAAGAATTTCTTGTAAGAGTTTCGAGATTTCTTAGTACAACATATCAATTCTTATCAGTTACCTGTCATAATATGTACAATCATGTTTCTTGGAACATGGATTTCTTAGTAGAAGATTATAAAGTAAGCATCAATTAAATTATTTCATAATAAATTACGGCGTTCAGTTTTTAAAATCGGCGTCTTTTGTTAGGATAATCTTCTCGGCGATTATCGTTGACCCAATGACCTCGGTTGTTGCCGCCCATCGCTCCAGTATCGCCTCGTGTGCTGTCACGTCCTTCAAATCTACTGCCTCGCTCGTAAGAACTCATGAAAGATTTTGGGTCCTAATGGTAATACGGTATATTATAGTACGCAATAAATGGTGATAACTATGTTAAAATATTAGGATGCTAAATTCACAAATATTGGTCAGTATTTGAGCATGAACTCAGAAATCATTATAATATATATTTTCAGGATACTTATAAATCAAAGTACGCGAACTCAGTATAAACTCGTCCATTTGCGGAAGTTTCAATAAAGAATAAATAATAATATATTGTATAAGGAGGAAACTCAGTTTTCAATTTCAGTTAGCGCACATTATAATGGTATCGAAAAAAATTTTTTCGATACGCATGTATTTTATAAAGTAATTGCGTTTGTCCACAGGTGATTCTGAAATATTTTTCTTTCTTCATGTTGATGTTATCCATTTCAAAAGTTTTCCAACGCTGGTCTTCCTTTCATATCTTCCTCCATTTTCCTGATACCTTCATATTTTCCCGACTATATTGAGAATATCTTCACCAACTGGATCTTATTCTTCATTTTCAATCAGACACTTCAAATACCGAAAAAATTCATTTTGCCTTAGCATAATTTTAATTGTGTAGTGTTTTTGGAAGTTTCTTTAAGCTGGTATATAAATTAAATTATTAATAAACCCTTTTGATAAAACCCTTTTGATTAAACTAGATTTTCTATATAAAAACAATTGTTTCAGCATAGAAAAGCAAAGATATATTATGTCTTTCCAAGGAACATGCATTACAGGAATCAAATTAGAGAAGAAAGAAAATTGAAGTAATTCAAGAAACAAAAATAACAAGCCAAGCTCAATTTTCGATTGAAAGTATTAATGAATAAATGGATATAAAATCCAGTTTGCCTTCAACAAAATCACGTAAACGAAAACAACTACTATCAATAACACCACAATAAATATTACATTCCATCTGATGAACACCCTTGCAAATATCTCACAATTGAGGGATAATATCTCTCATTCTGCTAGTTTCAATGAAAATATATAAATTAAACATAACCAAACAGCACTGGAGTGCCGCTGTATATATATTTTTTTAATTGAAAAGCATATGTTGTAACAAAAACTGGGGTGGAAATATTTTACATCAAATAGAATAGTTTTATATACTAGATTCCTTATTGATATATTCAGAGGAGAAAGACTGAAACTTTGTTAGAAAATGGTATTCAAAATGAAAACCTTTACACAGACTAGAAACAGAAAAACGGAAAATAAACCAAAACACAAGAAGTTTAAAACAGTTCTGTATTGCCAAATACTCGAAGGGTGACTGAAAATGACATCATGTTCAAATAGTTGAGGAATTTGTATACTATAAAGAGATGTATCTGGAAATGATATGAAACCAAAATTTTCTCCAGAAAAGTCAGTCAAGATGAATCAGCGTTAGTTCTCCCATCCAGTTCTAATTCACGATACTACTCAATTCATGTCTCTCACACCTTTATACAAAATATTATTATTTAATCTTTGTGCTGAGTTGTTCATCCAGAATAACCTTTCACAAAATAAATATGACATAAGGTACTAAATCGGTCACACCATTACAAAAACACAACACCAGTGAAAGACTTGGAAGTATATGATTCACGAAGATTTCATAATAGATATATGCCAACATAATGCCGAAATTGACCCTTGCCAAGATATCATAGTGATTCTCTTGAAAGGCCATATAAATATTAAAAGTGTGGCTCTCACATTAATAAACTACCAAATCAATTACGGAAGAATGAATGTTTCCTCTTTGTTCTGATAGGTGGCATTTCAGTAGCCAACATTACATCAACTACTAGTAAATAATAAAATATCAATTTAATTGCATAAATCTGAGACATTAACCATTGCAATTATCAGGATAAAAAGCCAACATGAAGGCAGGTTATACCAGAAAGGGTGTGTTTGTTACACTGTTATTTAATTATAATGGAAAATTGTAAACATAGATGCCACATATTGACCCAGTATAGAAGAAACCTACTGGAAATGAAGTTATTTCACATATTCTCATCCGCATGCAAAATCTGTTCAAACAGTACTAACCAATACAGTTTTTCAGAGTTATACAATACATACATACTTATTTAATCAATACAGCAGTATTTTCCATTGCCTCTGTCTAAATGGCAGAGTAGATTATAGTTAGAATTGCTCATACCCTCATCTGTTGACAGAATTGTACTCAAAAAAAGATTGTAGTCCATAAATAAACCAAGTATATAAATAGAACAAGAGAAATGCATCAAGTAGATGTTTTTCGCCAAAATCTTCATAAACTACAATCAGCTGGAGGCTATCTAGCCATAGAAGAGGTTCAGAGATATTGCTTAAAGCAATATTATATTATTTTTTCAAATGTTCTTCAAATTACATACAAATATGATCAGCATGA
Source organism: Chrysolina oricalcia (assembly GCA_944452925.2). Classification (NCBI taxonomy): domain Eukaryota; kingdom Metazoa; phylum Arthropoda; class Insecta; order Coleoptera; family Chrysomelidae; genus Chrysolina; species Chrysolina oricalcia. The sequence goes on along the minus strand of OX101809.2, from coordinate 5,220,220 downwards.
ACATGAATACATTCACTACCATTTTGAATGTGAATGAAAAATTAAGGACCAAATGGCCGAATTCTGCAAAAGTTTCTTTTCTGAGGCAAGGTAGGAGAAGAACAAAAATTCTAGAACTTTCAAATGTAAGAATTGCAATGTCATTGGAATTTCTCTGAAACTATATTGAACTGGTATTTGCTGGAAACATATTCAAATTAGCACGTTTGTCAAAACTACTATGAATGATATAGATTTTGTAACCCTTCAACTGGGTTAATGACCAGCTGTCAAGCCTAAAGAACTGGAAAATGTAGTAACTTCCCAAAACAGACAAAAAAATACCAAATTTGTATGACTGTTTCAATTCAGAAAACATACCACTGTCCAAATGTTTATCATATTCAAGAAAGCAGACCAGGAACATTTTTCAATTCTTAGGAGTTATATTTTTGAATTGGTAGAAAAATCTGTTTAAAAACACATTTTGTCCGATAAAATTTAATCTTGTTTGGAAGAAATCAAATATTACTAATAAGTTTGGGTTTTGATAACTGTGTCAAATAACACAAAAATATGGCCGCCAAAATTCCGTAATTACTTTTTGTTAGTGAGGAGTTTTTAGTAAGCTACAGTCAATAATTGTTAGTATTAAAAGTATCTCAATATAAATTAGAAAGTATATGTGGGTAGGCAGAATTTATTCTGAAGAGTTATGATGGCATCTCAATAGTCCAAAGTAGTTATTTCAATGATGGCAGTTGAAACAAAGTTTCAAACTCAGTTGTTAGCTCAATCACATAAGAAACAGTAAAGTTTAGTTTAGGACTATTTTAAGTTAGGTTTTTTGAGATCTTGAGGGACCGGTAATATACCATCAGATGTCACCAGTTAAATATTTCATTACAGGTTAATAAGAAAAGTTATGCACCAATTATTCATATCAAAGAATTGTTAACATCTACCAATGATGGGAACAAAGACTAATTATTACAATTACAAATAATAACAAATTACTTATCAATTCAATAAATAATGATGCATAATATTTCTTTTCATATAATTAGGAAAAAGGACGGTTTAGGTTTTTTAGTGTGTGAAAATAATTGGGAGTTTTAATAAACAGAAACAATGGCCCATACACCATCAAAATTAAATTGGAGATTTCATCTGTAAGGATATTTTCAATATCATATTAACTTGTAGCCCATTAAGATGAATGATAAAAAAAACTTGTACTTCAATTTACATGGTATAAGTGGTTCACGAAAACCATAAGTTGTTTTACAGGAAATTGTACACAAATGTTATTCGTTTATAAAAAATGTGTGAATATAATGAAGGCATACTTATTTAATTCAAACTTAACTTTGAATGGAGCCTTCATTAAAAATAACCTTGTAATCTCATTATTTTATCTATATTTCGAATAATTTAATTTAATGCCCATTGACACACAGCAGACATTTTCAAATTCCGTTGATGACACAGGTTCAAGTATCTCAAAATATCAATAGTTTCAACAATCAAATCAAATCATGAAATTGATAGATCCCTCAAAAACGAATAATTTTAGTATTGCTTTGTTGGAAATCAAACTGTTTTTGCCGCAAAAAAGACTTAAAATTCAAGATAGTACTTACAACTGGTCCAGTTTCTTCTCCTAAACCTGCAAAAAAAATAAAAATATTCAATAAATAGTGTCAATCACTGTAAAAAACATGAATGAGGTTAAAAGATATAAATTTTTTATTATTCAATTTGAAACTAATTCATTTCCAAAAGTAAATGCATGGTGAGAGAAACTTCATAAAAGTAAAATAAAGAAAATACAAATACATACTTTAAAAAATGGAAATTTTTCAATAAGAAGTCCTTTAATAATAAAGTAAATTAAATAAGGGAATCTTACATTCTTCTGCTATGTTAAGTTATTTTAATATAAGAGGAATAACAATGGTCCCAAAATGAACCCTAGGTGCATACCTAAAACAATTAGCTTTTCAGCTGAATAAACTAGATGTTGTTATTTTCACCAGCAATAAATTTTATCAATTTTTTAATCAAGAATCTGAAAATTCATATGATAACAGTGTGATTGCATATTTGTAATTAAGTATTCCACCATTGAAAAAATCTGTATTATAGCAACTAATTGATTACCTTTCATGCATCAAAAACACCTTTTTGCTATATACATGATTATATTTGTTTGATAGTTGTTTAGTAGCAGTTGTTTCTTATGTAATTTCTCAATTATTCATATTATTATTTATTATGGGATTGTTCAACAATTGTAGAAATCAAAGAATGGTGAATATGACAAAAATATGTACTTTTAGATGGGTTATCTTGGAAGTTGGGTTTTTCAAAAACTACAGACGACTTGAGTTTAAATTAGCAATTCTTCTTAAAATATTCAAGAATATAATAGATGTGGACCCTTGGTGAAACCCTGGATTTTTTCAGCAGTTAATCTTTCAAATGTATTCAACTCCTTGAAATGAAAGCAATACTCACTTGTGTTACTATAGCTGGTGGGTGGATCATATGCTTGCTCTTGTTGATCTAGCAAAGAGTCCAAATTATGAGCTTGCATAAACAGATTATTTTCTTGTTGCCTTCTTTTCAAATCTTCCTGTTGTTTCAGAATTCGTGCCTCCATATCCTCCTGTGTGCGCCTCATCAGTTCCTCAGTCCTAAGCCGTTCCTCTTCCACTTGTCTTTGCTTCATCTCCCATTCTCTCTTCTGCCTCTCCTTGTCCATCTCACGAGCCCTCAGCTGATCCCTCAACTGCTCAGTTTCATGCTCGAATTTGGCATATTCCATTTGAGCCTCCAACTTTTCCTTCTCCAATTCCAACTCTTTCTTGAGAGCCTCCTCTTTTTGTGCATGAAGATCATACAGCTGCTTCCATCTCATGCCATAGTCATTCTCAAATGAACCGGGGTTGGCAAATCTCGGACCCTGTTCCCTCTCTTTGTGATAATCCATGTTCTTCTTGGGGATGTTCTTGTCCGGATATCCATCGATATCATCAACTATCTCATGTGCTTCTACTATGCATGGTCTCAGAGATCCTGTAATGAAGTAGCATCCTTCCGAGCATTTCCTTATTGCGTGTAATGCAGAACCTTTTCGAGCAAAATCTATGATGGCCTCTCCTGTAGGCTTGCCTCTATCATCAACACAAACGATAGAGCGTTCAATCTGGAAGAAATAAATGATTAGAGACAACTGTATTGGTAAACTGATGCAAGCCAGTAGGATAATACTAACCTCGCCAAATACAGAAAAGGCATAATGCAGGAGCTCATTGGAAACGAAAGGAGTGAGATTCCTCACTTTGATGGTGGCTGAACTTGGGGCAAATCTGATTTTCAAATTTCGCGACTTCAAAACTGTGCCATCCAGTTCTCTTTTGGCTTTCTCAGCATTGCTGTGGTAGTCCACCTTTATAAAGCCAAAATTCTTGTCTTTGTTAACAAAAATCTCAGCTGTCTCTCCATAAGGCTTGAACAACTCGATAAGATCCTCTTCACCAACTTCTGACCCAATATTTCCAACATACAATCGGTTTCTACCATTGAACTTCTTTTCCATCATGTCAATTGGAGGTAGGTCAAAGGTGGGACCTGCCAACTGCTGGAAACGTTCATGAAACTTGTCGTCAGGGCCACGCATGCCAAAACGGCCACGATTTCCCATATCACCTCTACCTCCCCTTCCTCCTCTACCACCATCTCTGCCACCATCTCTACCACCGTCTCGTGCATTGTCTCCATCTCGACCGTCATCATTTCCACCATCAGCATCTGGACCGTCCTGATTGTTTTCAAACTTCATCCGTCCTCCAAATCCACCACCTCCCCTACCTCTTCTGTTTTCAAAATTTCCTCTGTTTCCTCCTGGACCCCCTCTGTTCTGTGAACAATAAGAAACATTCAAATGTAATACAAAGACAATGAAAATATACCTTGTTAATAATAATCCCAACATTTATTCCAAAACTGATATTTTAAAATTCCGTTAACAGGGCGAAACAAGCTAACAAAAACTTTTTTTGGGTATTACTTAGTTTGGTCTCCTGAACAAAAACTCCAAATGAAAGTTTTGGCGGTTTCGGAGATACAGGCCTTTTTTTGAATGATAACTGGCATTTTCTAGCACACGTGAAAAACACAATCAAAATGCCTCCAGTCAGCAGACTATACTTTTTTTTAGGCTGCCGACCGATCAGCAGAATATTCTTTTTGTTTAAATTGCCAACCAGTGACTCGATTTGTGAACTCATAGGTTATGGTTAGCACATGACAAAACAACATAATGGAGGTATGGAAGTCCTTTTCAACTTTGGAGGAAAATTTATGGTGACTGGTATGTAGTTCTAGGATTCATTGGCATTGGCAAGTTTATTTTTACTATTTAACGTTATGAAATCTCATCCACAATTGAACTAAATTATTTTTCTCAGAGTAGAGCATTTCATATGACTGGATTTACACAATATATGTTTGTGGAGCAAGTCATATTTGATTTCAGTCTAAAAAATCATAATAAAAAATGGAAAAAGGAAACCGTAAGTAGGTAAAAAGTTACAAGCAAACAACAATAGTCAGCATCGGTTTATTCGTCAAAAAAATACATATACATATATATATATATATATATATATATATATTCAATAGAAAGACTGAACACAGATGCATTCTCATTGCACTAGTAAAAAAAAAATGATATATAAGTATAAAATCAAAATATTAATATAGAGTTAAAATATAGTCAAAATACATTTTTAAAAAGACACTAGTATTGTGTAATTTCATTAACCTTGTAAATCAAAAAGAAGTAGTGATTGTGTATTAGAACAAAAATGTGTTCTGAATAAAAAAAGTTAGCCTCCAATCCAAGGAATATGAAAATAATGGACCCCCTAATACTGTAGCAGGATATTGCCAGGCCTCAACATAAAAAATGTTGTCTGACACTAATGAATGAGAAAATTTCCTTTTTATATCCCAAGAACACTACACTCATCTTGTACTAAGAGTTAATAACAAACTCAATGTAATTATCCACTGGCTGAAAGACCCCAGTTGATGGCCAATCAATTGTATTGTATAAATATTAGTGTGATTAATAAAATACTTCCTCGTTCTTTGTTCTAAATTCATCAACAGAGTTGAAGCACTTTCTCAACAAATATTTTTTAAATTTTCTCTTGCAAGTGTTCAGACGGAGCTCTTTGGAATCTTGAGGCAAAATATTGATGAGATAATAATCTAGGAAATTTTTTTGGGATAAGTAAAGACAAAATCGACTTATTTTAATGTAGTTTTGTGAAATATGTTCATGAATATGAGTTTGTTTCATGAAGGTTGATTTCTTGTCATAACAAGATATAGGAATAATGTTGGCAGTGGCATACCTAATTCTGAGTTTTTTTTAAATTTTCCTGACAGCTATCTCTGTATCCAATAATTGCCAGTACTCTCAATACCTTCTTTTGCATCCTAAATATCACAATGAAAAATGTAAACAAAAAGCATATTGTGCCGACCGATCGGCAGCTTAAATAAAAGTATATTCTGGACTGGTCAGTAGAATATCTTCCTGTTTGGAAAATGGTCTATTTTCAAGACTCAAAAGTATTAGAGATCCCCCCGAAATACTTTCGAATTACTTTCGAATTCATGTTCAGGAGATAAAACTACATAAGGGTGGATCTAGTCAACTTTAGCAAAAGCCTAAGCAAAGGTTTTTAGCACAAACTCAACATTGTTGTATCAACTTTCGATTTTAACATAATATTTAAGCACAACTTTAAAGTGATGTTGACTAAGAGTGGATTAATGCAGCACAAATTCACACTAAACTACAATTAACATTTACATTTCAACTAAGAAGATGAACCTCTCATTTGACATAGTTCATTTTATGCAGGGAAATTAAAACTAAATTTAAATTAATTGTTGGCCAACTTTCATCTTTCTAGTGTTAATGTTAATTATTGAAACTACTGTGCAATTGTTGGCACATATTTTGAATTCCGCGGGCTGAACGGCGGAATGATATGGAAAAGACAACGTAATTGACGTTTCAATTTTGTAACCTCCAATTCCAAATCAATTTGAATATAGGTACAATAAACAAATCAAATTGGTGGAGAAATATAAAATAATGGCAATCGAAGATGGAGTGTTCATAGACCTCATTCGCCAATACCCATTATGGTTTTACGATAAAAAAGAAAAACTTTATAGGAATAAAAATGCCAAATAGAATGCGTAAATTGTCTTAAGGCGGATTTAGCGGATTCACAATGCATAATTTAGTGCATATGCGTAATTTTAATTCACACCTAATCCATCAAAGTTCAATACAGGGACTCGATTGAAATGATTTACCTGTTTCACAATTTATAAAAATATCCCCGTGTTGAACTGTTATGGAGTATGCAGAAAAATTACGCATTTTAAATCAGGAAAAGTCGCCTTAAAATTACGCATATGCACTAAATTATGCATTGTGAATCCGCTAAATCCGCCTTTAATTTTTTCGCATAAATGCCATACAAACCAAAGTTTAATTTTTCCTTAGTTGAAGTTTAGTTCAAGTTGGAGTTTACTGTGAATTTGTACTGCATAAATCCACCCTTAGTAACACCACTTTTCTATTTGGGAAAAAGCCGGATAAACTCAAGGAGACTAAACACTCAATCTCTTTGGGAAAAAGCCGGATAAACTCAAGGAGACTAAACATTTAGTCTCTTTGGGAAAAACTTTAACTTTTACCAAACATACCAATATATATTATTGGAAGACTAGATTACTTTGTTGGAAATATTCTGTTTACAGTTAATCAAACAATGACGTTGTTTTCAACAGGTCAAGTTGGTGGCTTGTATTCAAATATTGAAGCAGACACAGCGTCCTTACAAGGTGCAATGAACAAAATATCTTCACAGAAACAAAACACAGGAGAGCATTTGTCAAATAAAAACTTACCCCGCCGCCTCCTCTTTGGCCACCAAATCTTCCACCACGACCAAACCTTTCGCCGGGTCCGCCGCCACCGCCAAATCTTTCGCCGGGTCCTCCGCCACCGCCTCCTTGACGATCACGGTTAAAATTGTTCTTTTCTTGCGTTTCTGGAACAACATCATCATTCGTTGAAGACTCAACTTTCGCGGGAACTGCTTGCGGTTCCATTTTAAAGAAGTTTTAGTTTTATTTATTAGCAAAGTCCCAAAAACAACCAACGCGGTATACAGGATACACCAAGCTATAACAAAGTAAAATGGCCGATGAAGGACGCGTTGCGATACCGATCGGCGTCTAACCACAAAACACAGAGCAGTAGAATTTCTGACTGGTGACAGTTAAAACTTTTGTGTTTGTGAATTCAGTGAATTGTGAGATGAAATAAAAGAGGTGGTTTCCCCCACTAGTTGACGCGCAGGGCAATTAGGGTACCCATTCATGCCACCCGTGCAAACCAAATGAGTGGAGACCGTAGGGATAAAGTGATGCCAACATCAAATATTTAACATTATTCAAAAAATAGTTCCATCCCTCAACTAGCTGTCCCACTTCAAGCGACTGAGAAGAGTCAGAAGTGATGAAACTAAGGCTGAGTCAAGTCTCCGGTCTGACCAATATGATTAGACCAGTGCGGTCATTTGGTTGACTTGACGACCTAATTAGAACTGTTTGTATGTGACCAATATTTTCAATAATCTGATCGGTCCGACTAAGGCTGGATTCCCACAGATCCGATGTCCGATGATCCGATGGTACGAAAATGTTCTGATTGGTTGAATTGGTAGGTGTGACAACAAATCAACCAATCAGGACATTTTTCCAACCGATCAGAACATTTTCGTACCATCGTATCATCGGACGTCGGATCTGTGGGAATTCAGCCTAATCGTCATACTTCATACTGAACGCGCGTGCCTTGTCCGACCGGTGACTTGACACAGCCTTACATAAAGCTAACGCGCATAGTACTACTTCACTACAGATTGACCTCACCAGAGAAACCACCACAGTTGTCCTTTCGAGAAGTAATATTTTAGGAAACATGAAATATCAGTCACAAATACTAATTTTGTCGTTTGAGTGGAATAATTAGACCAGCAGGTACATTTTGACTATCGATTGGTTAGACTAATGAAACTTGCTGGAGAAAATTATTTACAGCAAAATAGTCGAAAAAGAGAAATCAGCAAAATCACGAGTGTTACCTCAAAGTTTTCATGAAATCATCTATTCTACCGTGAAAAATCAAGAGTAACAATGGAATAAGTAGGAATAACCGAACGCAAGAAAGTAACACAACAGAGTGCTCGGTGAAACGCTCAGAACTCAATATAAAATAAGAGAACATTCCAATTGTACCAGTGAGTAGCTCCTGAAGTGATCTTACAGACCACAAAAATCAAGTTCCATTTAAATAGCATGTATTCAGTTTAGTTGAGGTTCAGTTCAGGGGTAACAAGCTTTCAACTGGAAAGCGCCTCAGTTCAGTTCAGATCGAGGTAACAAGGAGAGCGGCTAAAGGTTCGTTCATACCCTTGCGAATTAATAGCAATTTGTAGCGATTTAATGGTGGATATATGCAGCAGTCATAAGTCATGAGTTTTAAGTCATAAGGAAGAATAATATTCGTCAATGATTGGTTGGAATGAACGGTTCAAACAATCACTGACGAATATTCTTTCTTATGACTTAAAACTTATGACTGCTGCATAAATCCACCATTACTCATACAGCGAAAAAATTGCTGCGAATGATGAATATCTTGTCATTTTTCGGTGATGTATAACCCCAAATACTGAAAAGTGACATGTTATGAATAATCATTCACCGCGATTTTTTCTACGTATGAGTCGAATCGCAAAAAATGCGAGAATTCGCAAGGGTATGAACGAGCTTTAAGGTATAAAATGACGACCATTAGGCGTTTTCCATTTAGAAGTGTTAAACCCCAGAGCTACAAGCCCCTGAGATCGGAGCAAGATTTTATAACCGACTTTTTCGCCACAACTATGTTCCCGTGGTTTTGACTTTTGTTTACTTGTGCTTCATACACCTACAAAACAGGTGGTGCTCAAGGGGCAAGAGGAATGTCAACCGGTGCTTGCAGCCCCACTAAATGGAACGCAGGGCACTGAAATTAAATTATAAATATTATAAATTTCATTTCAGTGACGCAGGGTCATACCAAAGATTAGATTATATCCTACCCTTTGATAATACGCTCCGGCGGCTCTGGGTAGCTTCTTACGTTAAATGGAAAGTAACTATTGTTCGTAAATTAGGTCCTTCCGTTACTTCTAGCTGTAGTGTAATTTACACTACATTTTGAATCGAGTGCAGTTACAACGAAGGTATCCGATCGGGAAACGAATACAAAAATCGATTGTGAGGCTGAGTCAAGTCTCCGGTCTGCCCAATATGATTAGACCAGCGCGGTCATTTGGTTGACTTGACGACCTAATTAGAACTGTTTGTATGTGACCAATATTTTCAATCATCTGATCGGTCCGACTCATCGTCATACTTCATACTGAACGCGCGTGCCTTGTCCGGCCGGTGACTTGACATAGCCTAAATTACACCAACAACTGTAGGAAAGACTTCGAAGACGAAAGAAAACCCTACTCGTGAAGGAACTTGGCTTTCTGTACTGTGAGATGCGGCTATTTTCAAGTTTTTTTTTGGAGGATAAAGTTAAAGATCACAAAGATTTACAGAAATTACATTCTCTATACAGCCACTTGTATTCAATCAGTAATAAAGGTTCACAAAGAATGTGAAGAATGGAAGGTTTAATGTTCAATAAAGTCTCTCAACCACAGTTACATACACTGTAGCATTTAAAAACTTACCTCCGCCGAGGAAAGTGATGACGTCACAAATGTCATTCTTGTCAAAAACTGATTCCAAACAAACCTCCGTCGAATTTAAATCAGCTTGTCCGATATTGTTCCGTTAAAGTTTTCAACTTCTTTTGCTTGAGAAAACAAAATCTAAACAACTACACACAAACTAAAAAGCAAATCAGCAAATAATCAACAGAGAATATCACCTAATATTCTTTGTTTGGAATCAATTTTTGACAAGGATGACATTTGTTACGACACACTTTCCTCGTCTATTTGAATTTTTGGGAGTCCACCTTAACAATAAGCTCCTAAATGCTATTGCGCATGCGCTTAGCGTCGAGGTTATATGTCGTTTTTGTAATCATTAGGGCGAGGCACATATGTGCCGGTATTAACTTGAATTTGTGGTTTTTGTGCAAGGAGACTAAACATTATTTAACAGGAGAGTCTAATCCCCATAAGACAATGGGGACACTAATAGAAAGACACGAAAGAACATTTGTGACGAAATGTGACGTAGTTGGACATGTCATGGGTGCCGTTCTCTATAGTCTATAGACAGTGACGGACTAGCTCTTGGTATATGAGTTACTGCTGACAGTGTTGTTGCTTGTTTCGACTCTTTACTCATGTCCTAGCACGTCACTATGACGCGTTGATGCTACAAGATTCTGATTGGCTAGAGCTTATTAAACCCTCCTGTTAGTTTAGTCACTTTGGTTTTTGTGATGGCTAAAAGGACGAATAACCTTAAAACTAGGCGCATGCGCAATAGATGGATTCTCTCATGGCATTTACTATTTAGGAGCTCGTGTCGCCTTGGTATATTCAACCCCGTACACCTAAAGCCTTGTACATACTTATGCGAATTCGCAAAAAAATTTGCAAATCGCAAAGTAGCAAATTATTGACGGAAATGGGCGTTCATACTTCTGCGGAATAATTTATTGGTCGCTGTCACAGAACTCACTAATTTGTTTGTGTTCTGTGCTCACTGTCATTTATAAATGATCTCATTTACTGTTTTCTGATGTTCCTTAGACACATAACCTATTATAAATTTAAAATTTGTTCAAAAACCAAGAAGGCATAAGAAAAAATCATATCACTATCACTTAAGATAACTAATTTTGTATGGTGAATGAGTAACAATCGTTCATTCGCATTTCTCGAACGAGGATATGATAGTCTCCTTGAAGTTTGCGGTTCTTGAAAATTTTTCAAACACTACAACTTCTTTGTTTCCTTCTTAAAGTTTTGTGATATTTCCAAAGATTATATAATTGGTGCATAGGAATTAATTTATTCAAAATATCACTCATGATTTGAACTAAAAATTTAATATAAATCACCAGCCTTTGAGGTTATCCTTGCAAATGAAACAAATGTTCATAATTTTTCGTGGATTCTCTGTATCACTATTTTCTGCGAAATCGCAATAAAGTTCAAATATTTGAACTTTATTGCGAAACTGTCAACCGCCATTTTATTCGCAAAAATTTTTGCGAATTCGCATAAGTATGTACAAGGCTTAAACCCTGAAATTGAAATATTTAATCAGATTTTTTCGCCTTCTGACTATGGTACAGGTCGGAAGTCATGTTATGTGAGGTGTGAATGTTTGCCATTTTTAAATGTGCATTGCAATATTATTTATTTCATGTAAATCACCAGCCTTTGAGGTTATCCTTGCAAATGAAACAAATGTTCATAATTTTTCGTGGATTCTCTGTATCACTATTTTCTGCGAAATCGCAATAAAGTTCAAATATTTGAACTTTATTGCGAAACTGTCAACCGCCATTTTATTCGCAAAAATTTTTGCGAATTCGCATAAGTATGTACAAGGCTTAAACCCTGAAATTGAAATATTTAATCAGATTTTTTCGCCTTCTGACTATGGTACAGGTCGGAAGTCATGTTATGTGAGGTGTGAATGTTTGCCATTTTTAAATGTGCATTGCAATATTATTTATTTCATGTGAAATATATGTATGTGTGTGACGTTTAACATTTGAGACTGCAGCTGTCGACCCCCCTGGATCTCTACGCCGGTACCCAGGCCGGATGACAACGGATTTTTCGGAAAAAGGGGGTATTAGTGAGAATACAGTACATTGCCGTTATACGTGCCTCAGTATCGCAAAAACTTTAGTTGGTGTGAACTTTTATTACTTGTGAACAATTTCGGGCATTCATGATATCACTCTGAGTGAGACTCTCAGTTTGCCCATCGAAGGGAGGTAAAAGAGGGAGGTTAGGGTCCACGTGGCCCCCTCCTTTATAGGCCTCCGATACTGGCGAAGTAGCCTAGTAGCTAATGCCATAACACTGGAAGAAAAAGAAGAATATTTAATCAAACGACAAAGTTAACCAAACATTTATTTAGCTTCATTCTATTGTACAAAAAACTAACGCTTGTTAGCAAACAAAATATACAGAACTATCTCAATAGTGAACTTAATTTATCAAGTGTTGAAAATGTTCACCACTGATTTATACAATCAAAAATACAGTCTTAACCTTTTTCGCGCACTTTTCGAAATTATTCCCTTCTGATAGCCCTACATTATACGATTTTGTAGAACTTGGAGGTTGAGTGGTGCCTTTTCATTCATCAGTCATCACACCGATTTATAACCACACAAAAATAAGACATGGAAATCTTGCAGGCACTGAAATTAAATTATAGTCATATTATAATTTCATTTCAGTGCTTGCAGGCCACTATCGACTCCTTTCTTCCTATTCATCTCATCTGCAAAGGAGTATGGCATTCAACCAATTCGTCACAGGTTCAGAATAGTGGTCAGGAGCACCAACTTGTTGAAAAAATCCTGTATTAAAGGATTGTCGTGTTGATTTATATGATTTTCAGGTTCATCCAGTCATTTCTTCAACAACACAACACCGAGCATCTAGGCAACTCGCAGACCATCAAAGTAACATTTTGTTATCTCAATTTGATGAGCGATGACCATTCTACAGAACAGTTGCGGGTGATATCCATTGTTCCCAACCTGTAATCAGAAAAGTAAAGGTTATCACTACAATAATTGCACATTGAGGTTGAAATAAGACATCCACAAATTTCCCGTCTTTGATTGATACTGAACTGTTTTAACTCAAATATCTAGAGTATGACTGAAATAATTTGCTTCACTTGGAAAAAGAATTGTGTAATCTTTTAAAATTTTGACATAGTAATAAACTCTAGTTTCAAGTGATCTGAAGATACTGGTGACGTGGATCGTAAAGCAATAATGAGGGAGTTTGAAATGACAGTGAAGAGTTATAGTTTTAAATCTAAAATTTGAGAAAAATTAGTAAATATTCTACAACTATCAGACACTTCGTTTCGATTCAGGAACATCTTGCATTTTATTAATACCGCAAAATGTAATACCGTATACATCTTGACAACTCTGAGCAAACTTGAATGTCATATGGCATTTGCCAACTGCCTGAGGGTCAAATGTACCGTTGCAGTTCAACGCATGGTCCTATTAGGGCGGTTGTACAAAACAAGTTCAAGTAAACTCGCTTCAGTTGCTATATGGATTAGCCAATAAATCTAGTTCCTTAACAACTGAACTTAGTTTAGTTGAACTGTTGGTGAACTTGTATTATATAACCCGCCCTTAGAGAGTTATCGGACGCTCCCTTTAGGAAGTGCAGTATTGATCGCTATTATTTTGATATTTGAGCATGCGACCTTATAACTGTTTCCCTTATTATGGATAGTGCCTGACTTTATTTAAGTCTGCTTTAAGTTACTCTTATTTTAATTATTCGGTCTAAACGTGACCACCCACCCATTGGTGATTGTTCATTTTCTATCATTAAAATATAATTTTGCTGATACCTGATATTTTTAATAACCTCATTTGTTTTGTTGTTTGTGCTGTAATACATTCGATAAGGTGATGCAAGGTTTTGATATAACCAAAAATGTCTGTTCTAAAAGGAAGAATTAAACGTCTTCGGTTTACGTATGATGATGATGTGGTTTTATTGATAGAAGTTGTTGCGCACAATTCTATTTTAAACAACAACTGCTTCCAGTAAAGTCTCCATCATTATCAATTTGCCATACAACATATAAAGATTTGTTTCCAACTACCAACTCAGGTTAGCATAAGGTAATAAATAAGGGAAAATCAGATAATTACCGATAACACAAATTTTCAGAAAAAATATAAGGTCATGCACTATTTAAATAATGTCGTCTTTATTAGATTATATAATAATAATAATATAGTTTATTCAGTAAAAAGTAACAAATTTATAGACAATTACAAAAATAGGTAAGTAAATGAAATAAATAGCTAAGATACATTGTAAGTAGATAAGAAAGATTACCTGTTCTGAATAAACAGAATATAAATTGACATCTACGCATGCGCATTCGTCTGCTATTCACGTTAACGTTGAAAATAGGTTTACGGACATACGTAACCTAACGGTCTCACACGGATACCTTAAAAATCAACGCACGTTAACCGATGAGTTGCGAATGAGCGAATTTAGACTTTAAAGCCATAACATCAAAAAGTGACAAAACATTATTTACAATTTTACATCAATCATCATTTCTTTAATGTATTTTTGATGATCTTGTTCGGTATTTCGTTTTATTTGAAGCAATGAAAATTTCGAAATGCCAATTCCGGAAGAATTTAATTTGCATTTGGCAAGGGAGGCATATGGTCAAAATCCCTATTATGATCCGACACGATGAACTATAATCCAGTTGTTCAGAGAAAACAGCAAAAAAGCAAAATAAAGACAAATTAACATGTTAAGGTTAACGTTTGACATACGTTCAACTTCAACTCAATTTCATTACAACCCGTAAACGTTATATTTCGTACGTTAACGTCTACGTGAAGGTTCACGTACTGTAATCACTTCAACTGCATTGCAGTATACGTAAGCTTCCGATAACTCTCTATTAAATTAAGTTCAGTGATAAACGCGGTTTGAAATAGTATATTTCATTACGAGTTCAGAAAATAGGCTTTTTCCGTGCTTGTGCGACATGTTCCCGTTGGAGAAAGTCGCGCAAGCACGGAAAAAGCATTTATGGACGAGTAATGAACGATATTTTTCATTATGTCTACCTGAAAACCGCATATTGTCAAGAAACATTCATTTTTTATGTTGAAGGAACAAAAACATGCATTATTAATTGAAATATTTATGGTACAAAAATATCCAGAAATTGCCACAAAAACAAGCGTTATTTACCCTGTTGGTAAAGAAATATTCAAACAATTTGCAATTTCTACAGAACTGTTGAAAACATATTATTTAAATTGGACATGTAAATAGGCAGCTATAATGACACCAGCGCACGGAAATTTTTTCCGTGCGGGCGCACGGAAAAAACCCTTTTTCAGTATGCTAAATAAGCATGTAAATATAGTGTTTTCAGATAGGTACAATGAAAATATATTTCCGTTGAGCCCATCAGGAATACCATCCTGGCAGCATTTGCTCATGAGCATTAGATGTTTTCTATCAACTATGTAGTGAGATATAAGAGAAATATAATACAAACTGTATACTTCCAAACTTTTGAATTTAGAAATGATACATATTATTAACTCATTTCAGGTCTTTCGTAGCTTGCCTGGGCCATTCTTATCAGTTAATATACAACTCATATAGTTTATGAATCATCGTGACATTTTATCTGAAAATCTAGTTGAAAGGAGTTTTTACTCGACAATTTTTTACTTCAGATTTTCGGACTTACCTTTAAATTCAATCATTTATTTTTAAGCAAACCAAATTTCCAATCAGTTCCGATTCAATTCAATTTCTTGGGCTTTTTCGGAACCTCTGCAATTTCAAATTTTCAACCTTTTCCGCCTAAAGGTTTCCTCAAACCAACGCGAGAACGGGAGCTGTAACGAGATGAATCCGAGACTAAATTTTATAGTGGGACATACCGGTGTGATTGTATTCCGAAAAGCATACAAGCAACGAAATATATATGGTTTACTACGTGTAATGTTTTTCTAGCAATTCGCAGGGTTCCAAAGTTCCGTTCCCGCTTTGGTTTGACGGAACCTTTAATCTTATATCTGAGCACAAATCATATATTTTCGGAATCAGCATGCAATTTTTCATATATGGTGTGAATTTTCAAGTGGATCTGACGATTCTGCAATTATTTTGGGGTTAATTTTTTTTCTCCGATCGATTTGAACATACCAATTCGACCATTTTGAATCGATTGGGGTCCGCAGAATTGCTCTATCTCTAACCGTTCTCGAAAATGGTTCAAATCGAGTTGAAAGGTTTTTTTCTCCAAAAATGAATTTTTTACATTTTATGTGCATACTGAATTTCAAATCGATTTTGTATGCTTTATACGGAACCTCTGCAATTTCAAAATTCCTTTCATTTCCTTTTTCGCCTAAATCTTATGTCTGAACATCAAAAATCCTGTATTTTCGTAATCTGCGTGAAATTTTACGTATGTGGTGCAAATTTTCTAGTGGATCCGACGATTTTAGATGTTTGATGAATTTTAGGGGACAACCCCTTACAACTATTTTGGGGTCAATTTTTTTTTCTCCGATCGATTTGAATATAGTAATGCGACCATTTTGAATCGATTGCTCTATTTCTAACCGTTCTCGAATTGAGATGTTCAAATCGAGTTGAAATGTTTTTTTTCCCAGCAAATCCTTTTTTTTTCAGATTTTCGGACCACGTTCCGTAAAATTATATTATATTTGTATATGCATAAATAATTTAAAATCGGTTCCGATTCACTTAGATATTTTATAGGGTTTTCAGGGAATCTCAGCAATTTCAAACTCGTTCTCCTCTCTTGTCCGGCTAAATCTACGAGTATACCTAAGCATAAACAAATCATATATTTTTTAAATCAGTATGAAATTTTTTTCGAGTAATATTTTATCCTATTTTTTTTCCTTGACTTGAAATTGACAGTATATACTAATTCGGCAATTCTGAATCGATTTGCGTCCGCAGAATTGCTATATCTCTACCGTTCTCGAATTGAAAAGATCAAATCAATTTGAAAATGTTTTTTTTTTCAGACATTCGAGCTCACGGTTCGTAAAATTCAACTGCGGCAGTTATCTTCAGTGGCGTGGAAGAGGTACTCTTCGCTACGTATCAACCCATGAAGCTCTCGTTCCTGGTACTCCATTTATGATGCTGTTTTAGCTCGCATTTTCTGCGTGGGGGGATTTGGGTAGTACTGTTTTGTTTTGGCGGCTTTGGCGAATATTCTCTCCTGCTTTCTATTGCAGTTTTCTTGGTGCTTGTGTATTTCAATAGCTTCTAAATATATTGTGATTGTGATGATAACTCATTGCAGTGATTGTCACAAGTCTGAAACCTTGTCGAATTGTCAAAAGAAGAAAGAACAAGAGTGGACCTCCCTTCGATTCATGGTGTAGGCGGAGTTTGCTATTCCTCAGTCGACAAAGCGTCATTTTTGTGCTGGTCCGATTTTCCCTCTCCCAGTGACAATACCTGAAGTCGTGAACGAAGTAGGAGTCTTGTGTGTAGTCCTTGAGGATGCATCCTACCGAAAGACGCAATTCTCCAGCCGAATTGGTTGAGACAGTTGTAACATTCGAACTCACTGTTAAGGTCGCTCTTGAGGCCTCTATGACCTGTGAACAGAGCTTGCTGAAATCGACGGTTTTTATTCTGAAGAAAGGCACGATAATTACCAAGCTCGTTGGGGTTGCTGTTGATTACACTAAAGAAAAGGTGAAAGAGTTTTGTTTAATATATCCCTGCGACTTTAGGTTTAAAGCAACGCCAAAGCGGCGCAGAAGACCTTAGACCTTGCTCTCGCCCCAAATGGTTACATTGAGATTTCTCTCCTCGCATAGAGTAAACTTATCCTGGGTACAAGAATATAACTAAATTCCAAAAGTTAAAAAGCCGACGAAGAGGAGATCAGTTTCTATTTCTGGGCCCTGAACTAGTAGAAACTAAAGAAAATAGTAGTGAGGTTATTAAACAAATGGGTCCAGAAGGAGCAACACAATAACAAGAAAAACGTATCAGGGCCATATATGAAATTTTCATTCTTCTTGCATAGACTTGGAGGTCTTTGCATGCACTCACTAAGAAAATAATTAGAGAGTTTTTGCTCCAAATCTGCAAATGTTACAATTTTGCAAATCTAACTAAATAACGTTCAATTTCAGGTAGCGGGAAACCTTATACAGATTGATCAAAAATTACAATTAGAATCCGGAAATACAACAAAATAAGTTAATGCCGTATGGAATTATGAGAAAAAAGGAGAAAAACCTCGGTCGTTCGTTATTCATCATGAAATATTATATTATGCAATGAGCACAAAATGAGCATTTTGTTGCGAATTGCATACTATACTTTTTCTACGACAATATATCGTTCACATTTAATTACATGCATACATTGCAAAAACGTTGAAAGAAATAAACTGATGATATTTCATTACTCCGAATACGTCGCCGTCGCTAATAGGCTTTTGAGGCGAAGATTTGCGCATTTTTTATAAATTTCGTAGTACTGGCCAGTTACAGTAAAATTTTGGTTTTACTGTCTGGTAGTGTTACTGAATGAAGATCACTGAATTTTCATCATTTCCATAGGCACCCATTACGCCGTGATTTTAGAGTTGACCGAGACCAAGGAGACAACATTATTTAACAGGAGAGTCTAATCCCCATAAGACAATGGGGACACTGATAGGAAGAGATGAAAGAACATTTGTGACGAAATGTGACGTAGTTGGACGTGTCATGGCCGCCGTTCTCTATAGACAGTGACGGACTAGCTCTTGGTATATGAGAGTTACTGCTGACAGTTTTGTTGCTTGGTTCGAGTTCGACTCTGTACTCATATCCAAGTACGTCACTATGACGCGTTGATGCATTCTGATTGGCTAGAGCTTATTAAACCCTCCTTGTTAGTTTAGTCTCTTTGAACCGAGACCTAACACGAAATATTCCATTTTGCATTTGTTGCTTAGTAACTGGCCTAGCAACCGATGCAAAAATTAAATTCTGTGCAAGATGTGCTCGTTTGTGATTGAACATTTTTTGAGGTTGTCGTAGAAAAAGTACTTTTTATAATAATTCAATTTTGAATATAACCAACTTGAAAAACCAATGGCATCAAATGATCACGTACTTACTGAGAGTAACCAAACCTGGGGATTTCACTAAATATCGATGTTCCGAAATTCCAGAACAGAACTGACCAGTAATTTTGGTCGTTCCAATATTACTGAAATTGACTGGTTACACATTTCGCGCCACTTTTTATGGAACCTTGTTAGAGGCTAGACATTTACTGGTTGCTACTGTTACAGAAATGGTCATGTAGTCCCAGTATCCCCACCCCAAATTGATAATAATGTTAGGATATGTTATTTAATATTTATTCAATTTATTGTTAGCAATATCATTACAAATAGCTCAACTGAAAAGACAGCAGAACAAATGGGTCAAGTGGTATTAAAAGACTTGCTAGTAGAGGTTGATGCCGAAACCACCACTAATTTACGAGCTTTTTTATCTCTCGCCTCGCCTCTCTTGTCCCATGTAGATGTATGAAAATAAATATTTCAGATCGAAATCATGCCAAGCGATATTTGCAGGCCTTTTAAAGACAACTCGACAGTGAATTCAAAACATCAGAGCAAGAAAATAAATCCACACGTCATTATAACAAAGAAATAATACCTATCTTATATTCATAGCTCCGGTAGAGCTTGAGGTACTTCTGCTATCCGAATTTTCTGATGATTCAGAATCTCTATCATCTGAAATTTCCTCTATTATTACTGGATTAATTGCAACTATCAATCAGTATCACAATCGGTATCACATAATAGTAATGATATAATTTTGAACTAGATATTTTCCCGCCTTACATGTGACAGTCTGACTATCAGAATCGTTCCGAAATTAAATGGCAGTGTCAGTTACTGTTACTGTCCGGCGTTCCGAAATCACCTACTGTGGCCAGTACTGTTCAGTAATATCGGAACATGAGCATCGTAAGAAATAATTGTAGGTTACGTTGACATATTCTTTATTCTCACACCTTACCTTGAAATCTTCAAAACAATGTGATCTCTAATAACCAATTCAATTGAAATATACTTCATTATATTGAAGAAACAAATCGACAAAGCTTGTAAAATTGAGAATCAAGTAAATTTGAATATACAATAATAAAAGAGTAAACATGATTACGATACAAAAAGTATAAAATTAATAATCTTCCTGAAGATGCAATTTTGTGTCCACCTGCTCGTAGAATTTCACATTTGCATCTTTGCTTACAATGGATTTTGGATAAAATGGTGACACAATGGAATTATTGTAGTCATAAATTCATACCATGTACCTGCATGAGGGTGTCCACAATAAGCCGTATATGGTACTTACTATCGGTGTTTCCGCTGTGATTGTAAAATGCTTATATACAGGCCGTTTCTTTTATCATGTGGTAACATTGCTATATTCTAAACCGTAACAGATACGAAGACGATTAAATGGGAGAAAAGGTAACTATTGTGGAGAACAGTACAATGGTCAAAGAAAATTTACAGGGAGTCTCGCCCTTCCCGAGTTATACAGGGAAAACTAAAAATGCTGTTATTTGTTTTTTACGAATAGAATTGTTATTTCTGAAAATATAAAAAAATGGAAAAGGAAAGTTTTCTAAATGTACTATAAAAATGTAACAAGGAATCTTTTTTCAAACGTTTCGTGTCAACACGGCCACCATAAACATTTCTTTTCAAATACGGACCTGTCTGTTTTAGTACAAATATTGATAAAGCGATAAAATCACAATTCAGTGGTACATCACACTTGATATTTTTATAACGTTTCATTTAAAATAACTAACATCATCAGTGACAACAATTTTTAATTACGGTCCTGTCGTTAGATCTTTTGTTAATTATTTTGATTTCCTCAAAACGTATTCAACAATTGACATACTTCAGACTTCACCCAATAATTTCGATAAGATACCCCAACACAACGAACATTCGTATTTTTCCTTCTTGGGCATTTTTGTATTACAGAAATCCTTGCTTCAAGGCTGATTTCTTCTGAATCAATTATCATACTGAATATTTCTATAATTCTCAATCCTGGAAGTAACGAAAATATTAGTTCTTGGTCAAAATACGACTATTGTGTGATATGATACAATTAAATAGCATCTCACTTCATTTACCATTTTTAAACAAGTAGGCTTTGCTTGGTTTCTATGGCAGGACAAATAAATGAGTTGTTGATACGTGTTAAGAACTGTCAGTCGTTTATACACTCAGTCATATCAAAGATGTATTCAAATGACGAAAGGACTGATATGCTATTTGCTTATGCAAAATCAAATAGAAATCCTCTTTTGGCAAAAAATATGTATGGTGAGCTATACCCAAATCGTCGTATTCCAAACATTCAAATGTTTAGACGATTAGAAAGAAATTTGAGAGACTGGTGCATTTGATAGAAATAAAACTAGAAAATGTGTTGTTACTGGAAGTATGCGGAACCAAATAAATGTTTTAGGTAAGCAAATATTACTTCATAAAGATTAACAAGGTGACGAAAATATTTTTTTTTCAATTTAGGATTGGTCAGTTACAAAAATATTTCTAATCAAGATTGTTCTTTACGAG
Organism: Chrysolina oricalcia; assembly: GCA_944452925.2. Classification (NCBI taxonomy): domain Eukaryota; kingdom Metazoa; phylum Arthropoda; class Insecta; order Coleoptera; family Chrysomelidae; genus Chrysolina; species Chrysolina oricalcia. Next base: position 5,198,650 of record OX101809.2, on the reverse strand, counting down.
AAATAGCATTTGACAGCGACTACAGAAAGCGAAAATTTTTAAAATAACTCTTGAAAATGCTAACCACTCGTGTTGGCGAAACGTCGAGTTCTTCTCTGAAAACACGTCGGCCTTACTACCCGAAGAACCACCATGTAAAAGCTAAAGCTGACACGAAAGTACTACAAAACTTGACTTACAAAGAACACGAAGAAAATTATAGGAAATACGAAAACAACTGAATTTTTTAAGATGGAGAATAAAATAAAAATAAATTGGAGTTTAAAGGGAAAGGCCACAATGAAAAGGAAATACGTAGGTACTATTACTACTATTATTAAGGTTCAAATGCTAATACAACAAAAGTGGAAGGAATTGTTTTCAAGCGTTAGAATAAAGCGATACCTGTTAAAAGCTAAAAGGTATTGAAACAAATCAACTATAGATACAAACAAAGTTGGTTTGTTTTTAAAACGAACAAAAATGTTGAAAATAAACTTTGATTAACATTCTCCTATCCTTATTAACAGTAGGAGAGTCAGATCAGCATTTCGACGTATTTCAATTAATCTTTTTCTCACTTCATCTACAGCTAGTTTCTGTGATACATACTCAACTGAGCCTCACATCAGTAATTATCTAAAAGAAAAAATATCTTCTCGTTCCCTTAAGATGGAGAATCCTATGAGGTGGAAATTGATGATTTCTTGAATTTTCAAAGACTGTATGCTTCAGAGAATCCTCTATTGGCAATAGTTCAATATTCCCGTTCACGGGATGAGAGAACTGAAACCGTCGGGCCAATATCGATGAAACTGCTAACGGTGGAACAATCGATGACACTTCTGAAGAGTAACGGCAGTGAAAATATGAAACAGAGATGGATCGAAAACTTTCCTGTGGTGTTCCAGAGATGTGAGAGAGTTTATGAGAGAGTCGAATTGCTCTTTTTGTGGAGAAAATCTAAAGGTATATGTTTGAGTACTGCACTCCATTGGCCGCAGTGGAGGGCCTGATACGGGCACTCTCATGGTAAAACCAACTGCACTCCATATTGGGAATAGTATTCTACGACCTATGCCTTAGAGATCATAAGCATCTGACGGAAGTGAACTATCTCTTGGTACTAAACAAAAACATACTGTTTAAGAGGCAATTTTGGCAATGGACCTACGTGATTTTTCCAAAAAAGGATATTGCTGATGATAGTACCGAGAATGAAAAAGAGTGACTTCTTAGGTATGGTAACTCCTGGCCTGATAACGTTGGGCACTCAAACCAATGAAAACCGATACCTACGTACATAACATTAAAATAAATATTTCAATTGCGGTTTTAAAAAATGCCAAATTTAATTACTAACAAAGAATGTACGAGGTTAAACGCGACTCTCGGCTCATGTGGAAGACACTAGCAAAAGTTGTCAATCCACTTGCAGTTCTAACACTGCCCCCATCCAATCAATGCGTCAAGCAGTCACATGTCATCCCCATTCATATCACCTGTCACACCTCGGCGTCATCCATTACCAGTAATATGTCAGTTGTCAACACATATCTGACATCCCTCACCTGTCACTTCTCACCTATCATTTGTCATTTGCCATCCGTCACCAATCCATAACCTATTAGTAATACCTATGCTTATATTACCAGATATTATGGTTTCGGACAATGAACCATTTAAATTTGAATAAATTGTTTCGTCGACTAGACGTGAGGTAGTTTTTGATAAAAAAAATGTAAACTCAGATGATGGAATGAATTATATAAACTTGTTATTGAAAATATTTTTGGAAACGCTGGATATTCGTTTCAATTAATTATAAAATAATTTAAATTGCTATGAAAATAAAAACCTTGTCACTGTAGTATAGTATTTCCAAGCATAAAAAGATCATCTGAAGTAGTAAACAGACATTTGATTAATTAAATTAAAATATTATTTTGGTTTTGATGGTTCATTGTACAGTTTTAATATCTAAAAACTCGATACGAAAGAACAAAAGTTGTAAAAAAATGTCGGAAAAATGGAAGTAAAAACAGGCGCACCTCAAGGTAGTATACTGCCGTCCTAAGCCGTATCTACAAAAAATGTGAATATGGAGATATTGGTTTCTGTAGTCTTGAAACACTATAAATTTAACTTTCTCCAAAGAAAAAATTACGTAAACTAGATTTAAATAGCCAAAGTTAATCAATCATTTTGCATTTAGTACACAAGTTTAAGACTATTCGTACTTAAGACGGCCGAAACTACAGATTCTCAGCTTCAGAGTTTTTGCAGATACGGCTTTTTTGCTTAGGACGGCAGTATGTATTGGGACCTTTACTATTCATAATGCTCAAAATGATATTTTACTAATTAATAAAAAGTGCATGGATAGAGCTGATAGTGGAACATAGATAAGTCTAAATGTAAGATTGATAAAAATATTCACATATTTAATAGACTACATTTAGGATTAAAGTCAATTACTTGGGCATTATTATAGACCAAAAATTAATATTTCCACAGCATGTTAATTACATTAAAATATGCAAAAACTTGAAAACCTTCCGTGTGAGCAAAAATGAAAACATTCATTCGAGGCAAGTAATATATAGTTCAATAATTGAGCCAATTTCAATTATTGTGCTTCAGTTTCGCACACGTATAACAATAATAATGATAATGTTATTCACTTAGTAAAGTCAACAAGATTGCATAATAGAAAAAAAGAGTAAATAAACGGAAGAGATATCACGAAGCTCTAGTGACAACACTATCGCTTGTATGTGATTAGGAAAAAATACATAAACCTAATTGAGACAGACTTAAAATGTAAATTTATGAAATTGTAAAAGTAATAATAAATATTATGTAATGAAGTGGGTTTGTCGTGTTCGAGGGTATCGTCATATTTGGGATAATTTGTAGTATTCGGGTAGGTGTCACGTTTGGGGAAAGGACATTATCCGGTAATAAACACATTATTATACATAAATCTTCAAATATAAATACACACATATGAAGACTAATAAAACATTTATAAATAAAAATAAAACATAATTTTTTAATTCGTTTTTGCATTTTTCGTACACGTATAATAATATGCACAAGCTTCAATTATTACAGAAACGTTGCATGAGGATAACCTTGTAAACTAGTAGAGACGGTAGTATTATAATATTGAGGCAGGGTCTCTTTCATGCATGCGTGAATTTTGCCCCAGGTTGAATATCGGCTAGTTCATATTTTTATTTCAATTTCCAATTTTCATGTCTGAATTTCCGCCAACATTTTTCTTTATATTTGTTTCAATATATAAACTCTTGAATGATTTACTACTACTCAAGAGATGTTGGCACATATAATAAAAACTAGGCAAATTATTAATTAATTTTGATTTTTGTCTCTACTTTGAATCTAATTATAGTATTTTACTATTTTTAAACTTAGGGTATCTTCTTGTTACACTTTTCACCAAATAAAAGATTTCTTGCTCTCTGCATTTATAGAGCAAAAAAACATGCTTGAATTTGGTTTGCGTTGGATCCTCCCAAATTATTGGATCTCCATTCTAGAATTTTGGCCATTTTGTCCATTTTGTACCGATCTTGCTATCGAAGCCCTGAAAGAGAAAGCGATATAAACGGTAACAACACCCGTGAAGATGTGTACTGGACACATGAAGTTGTTTCCAATAAAACGTTGATGTGAAGTGGAAATAGTGTTGGTGCTAACATGGACCCTTGCGGGACATCACCAGTCGTAAGTAGAGTATCAGATAAAATCGACCACCAACATGGTCAGATCCGTCTGAGAGAAAGGCAGATTGCAAATAACATATCGGAAGGGGTAAGTCAGAAGATGTAAGCTCGACGAGGAGTTCTTTGTGCCAAAGGCGATCAAATACCTTGAAAATATCTAATGCCAAGGTCAGAGTTACACAGTCTTCGATAGTAGTTTATTAACGAAATATTGCTATTATCAATTGCAAACGGACCCTAGACAAAAACAAAAAGTTAACAACAGTGAAATCTTGACCAATAGATAAACCTAGGTTTTCAGTATCAGAAATGGGCAATAATCAGCGTTTCTGGGAACAAAAAATACAGAATGAGATCAAAACCACCAATTTGTCGGAAGCTATCCTGGGGAATCCTGTAGAATATCAACTCCAAGCTCTTTCTATAACAAACTGTGTCATTCCTTTTTCTCAGAATTCAGAATCAATCAAATAATGAAAAAAAATCCTAGATCACTGCAATACAATATTCAGGTTTACAGCTTGTCAGAAGTACCTTAGGCCTTCGAATGTATCAATAATTCACAAAGTTTCGATAATACAAAGCATTGTCTAACGATATATAGTCAGTCAGTGTCAATCGCGAGAGCCATATATAAGACTTTTTTGAAACTGGTGCCGTAATCGGAAGGCTGGAGCCTATAACTCTTTCTCTGTTCCCCCAGCTACTTGAACTTGCTTCATCTTATTCTAACATCGAGATGTCTTTTTTGTTTGGCACAAACGGAGTGGCGCCATCTACTAATGAGTTCCATCATCCAATGATAAACCCTTAAGGATAACTGTCTATAGATCGTTAAACAATGTAAATAGTCTGCAGTTACCATCTTCAGGAATTAACTGTAATAAATATCGTTTCGAACTCCTTGCTGTGTATTATGAATGAACTTCCGAGTAACTTACCTGATGTGAAAAAAAAAATATACAAGTGAACAGGTTATATAATAATTAATAATAATATCAATTGATTCTGACGTTTAAAAAACCATGCAGACTTTTCGAAAGAATGTAATCACCTTTAACTCCTTTAACACCTTTAATTCATTGTCACGAAAAGAAAATTCCACAATACAAAATCGAGGCATGTTAGTACAAACTTCCGAATCGATCATTAAATAAACAAATTATGATGACACCAAATTAGGCAGATATAAAACATGAAAACATTTTTAACCTGATAAGGGTATTACTGACGTTATATTATTTTGTAGAAGCAAACAAACTTCGATCACTTTCATGATACACTGGAGCACTTTAAAAATAGAAATTCATAGATTATACTTTGAATGTAATCTTTAATAAATGAAAGAAGAATGTTTTTAAATTTTTTTCAAGTCACTCATCATATTTCCTATACTTCAAACTTATGATGAAACGAAAGTGTCTGTTGTCTGGACAAAAATAACAGGGCATTCAGTAATTTAAATTTAGTGATGAGCATTGAGAATCTTGACAAATGGCTATTATATAAATTATGAACATTGGATTTGAAAGCCAACCTCGGCAACACCCACAGAACTCGTACGTAGATCTTATGACTAAGTATGAGTTCTGTGGCAACACCCTGTACAAAAAGAAGTTCACAGGCAAATAGTCATGAAACAACTGGTAACCTCTAGGGTTATTAGCGATGGAACATTACATGCTAGATACATTGAAGTGCAATATTATATTCTGTAAGAAATACCTATAGTGTTCAGAAAAGATATTAAATGGTTATAGGTACATGTTTCTACTAAAATGTCTTTCAGTCTTTCAGGAATCTTGTGATTAATTCTCTCTAGGTGGTATAGTAGGCAAATGCAGAGGATATGTTTTATTGTCAATTGAGTTTCACAAATATAACAGACGGGTTGTGGAGAGCGTGTTATAAGGTATTCGTGGGTTAACCTAGTGTGACCCGGCCGAAGGCGCGTCATTAACACTTGATGTTTTCTATTCTTTGGAGCAGCTTTGTGTGAAAGTACACTTTTCTTCAGTTCTGATAACTTGGTGTTGGAGATATCACATTCATCTTGCCATTCTTTGTGTTGGATGTTTTTCAGAAAAGGTTTCATGTCAGTATAAATAATAGCCGTTGTTCTAGCCAGGCCACCAGCTTTCTCATTCCCTTTGATCCCAGTGTGGGAGGGAACCCATATCAGTTCCACGACTATTGTATCACATCTGCAAGTGTTCCACAAGCAAACATTTGCAATTATCAGTTTGCTCAGAATCAACGATAGTCGTTGGTCGACCAATGTTTTACCGTTTTTGCTCGCATTCATCTACAGTGTAGGCTATTATGGCAAATACTTGCCAGACAACAATTACTCCCCTGGTTAATACCATGATGAGTATTGAATTTCACATGCTTATTTACGTTAGTTTTGTGGAACTTTCCCTAGAGGTTCTGATTCGATTCAATGGTCGTAGGTGACAGTAGCTGATTTTTTTAGATACTTGCTTATGAAATTTCGGTTGTACAGGATATTGCGAAAGATTTGGTTTAAATCATTTTGTTCACCATTCGATTTGAATTCTTATTCAAAATTTGATTATTATTCATTTTCCCTTTATCTGACTACCAACATTTCAGTTGAACCAGTGGAAAATTTTCAAAACGATTGGTTGACTTATTCTTGTAAATTAACAAGAAATCAATACTTTTGCCACAAAAAAATATTGTTTGAATGAATAAAACAATGAATTTCGACTTATCAAATTAGTTAGAACATTACTGAAGGTTAAAGAGAAACATGAATCCCTTCCAAGAGAGGTTATCTTGTACGATGGAAAATAGCTTCTAAATCCAACTTTCAGTCGCAGATGATTCCACAACTGACTTAATGAATATCCTGTTCATATTTTCAATGCAATCAACATTACTGAAGGGTTTCTCTAATGAAATACAAAGGCTCGCTTGTGATATTTGCCCGAAGACTTGCATGTATACTTATGTCAATATTTGTTTGAACTTGTCAGGGGAAATCAGTAATAATGTTTCGATTATATCATCAGCGGAATTGTGTTGACCCTAATCGACCTAATTTGTCGTCTATAAATTCATTACATTAGATATTCCAAATTGAACTAATCAAGACAGTGTATTTAACACGTACGATAAACAAAAAATTCATAGTTGAATGACTCAGAAAACACTCATGTAGAATTATTATAGGGAATATTTAAACAAGAATGCATTGCATAGTAAATTCTTTGCATTCAACAAATGACAGGAAGTTGATACAATATCATCATTGATTAGACACCGAGAACTGATAAAACACGTTTGAAAAATTTCGTTAATAACCCATATAACATTAACGCCAATTATTGTTCATTAACTGAAAATAAAAGATTAAACTAAAAGTAATAAAGGATCAAGTGATATGACAAGGTTTTTGTTTAAAATGAACATCATCTTCTCTACAATTCGTTAATTTAGATAACCAACTCGGTAATTGATATTTTCAATTAAATATATGTCGTATAATTTCTTTTTATCTGTGTTATTTAAAATCAAATAGGTTGTGACAGAAATCTGATATGAAGAGAACAAGACATTTACAACACAATTATTTTTACTCTAATAAATTCTACAGACGAATAAAGGACAACGAAGTTAAACAAAGAAGTTAAATCATTAATATTGAAAACTTCTTGGAAAACTTACAAATGAAAGATGAAGATCAAGTTTATTACGACTCCAATGGAAGAACTACATTTCTGGACAGGTTGCGTCATCTAAGGGCCCATTTATGCATCATTGTCATTATCATAGTCGTGATCACTGTCTTAACATGAAATAAAAATAAAACTGTACCATTTATACAATTTCTTTAGTTTTAGTCTCAATCAGAATCATAAGAATTTGACCCAAATTGATCTCAAAGGTGGGTGAATTTTTCTATCATTTTAATAAGAGTACCCTTTAACAGGCAAATTTATTTTCGAAAACATAACAGCTCAAGTCGAAACGAATAATTTTTTTATGTCATTTGTCAAATAGGAATCGATGCGCGCTGTAAAAGTCGTCCTAGTCATAAGCATAAATTGAAATTTGTCAAAATTAAAGGTCCAATTAAGTCTATGATTATGCTCCTACTGAAATATACAGTTTCATTTTGATTTTATGATTAAGACAGTGAATGTGATTAGGACTACTCTGATAATGACAAAATGGTGCATAAATTGGCTCTGAAACACGTTAAGTGAGCTGAATTTAAATTCTACCTTTTGATAGATGTAGGTATTTAGTTTTTTAGCTCACTGTATATTTCATTATAAGCTGCGAATACTTAAGTTATTTTTGCTGATATTTGTTATTTGAACAATGAATAAAGTAGACGCACTGTAGTTTGAATAAATTTAGTAATTCATTTCAAAATAGTATTTACTGAGCATTCCAGACATTTTCGATTGATTTCCAGCGTATTTCAAGAACTTAGTCGATTGATGATCTATTTATTTTGTTCAAATTCTTAACGGAACTTAAATTTACATATAAGATCGATTTGACTCGTAGTTGATGATGCATGAAAGAACGAATACCAATTAGGATACAATATTGTTTATTGTACAAAAATACCCAAAGCCCACAGGCCATTTCTTTTTTGACATCCATATTCTCCAGCAATTTACAAAACAAATTGTTTGAATTACATTTGTAACTAGCAATAGTAAATAAAAGTGAAATAAAAATTGAATTAAAAAAAATCAACTCAAGAAATTAGCTAGCCAAAGTATAGTTTCAATAAATTTAGTAATTCATTTCTAGATCAGCTTAGTATTTAGTTTTTCTATTGTTTTCCAGCATATTACAAGAATTTAAATTTCATTTACATAATGAAGATCGATTTGACTGGTAGTTCATGATGCAAGAAAGTACAAATACCCTGATGAGGATACATTATTTTACAAAAATATCCAAAGCCTACAGGCAATTTCCTTTCTGAGATACACATTCACCCGTAATTTGCAAAACAAATTGTTTGAATTACAGTTGTAATTAGCAGTACCTAGTAAGTAAATAAAATCTCTTCAGAAATAAAAGTATAATTGAATGAAAAAAACGTTTTTAACTTTTTAATTTCTGAAAAGGGTTGCAATTTGTAGAGCAATAAAACACCTCTACCAGATTTCTACAGACTATAAAAAAACTGATTTTGAATATTATAAAATAGCTAATTTTGAATATAGGTCCAGATCGAAGGATTATTTACGAATGCAATTTTCTTTTTCCAAAAACTCAGTAATATTTCCTTAATTTCAAGATTTGATCACTCCTCACAGATGAAATGATAATAATAATATTTTCATTTCAATTCGATTTTCAGCGAAATTGTTTAGAATATTTAATCGACTTACTTACCGATAGTTTAATATGATATTCTGAGTTGAACTGAGCAAAGTGAGAGTATTCCACACGTAAAGTGAATAATAAAAATTAATAGTCAACAAACCTTGTTTTAGGTATTTTCAGTTGCTCATAGAAACTGTCTTTCGACTAACTTTCTAGGAAAATCCCGTTGCTATACAAAAATGTACAAGCGAGCATGCATATGCCACACATCCTTGCAAGACTTCAATACTAACAATCGGAGAGAAGCTCTTGCAGTAGCATTGGATCTCACCAAAATACTCGTTAGGCGTTGGCATCAAAAATGTCCTTCAAATCGTGTCCCACAACGGCTTCGGAATGGAATCTGATATGCTACAGGTTCAAGCCAAAAAACTTCTGTGTAGAAATCATTCTCTACTAATATGGCGAATCACTCTATCTGGTTTTGGTTTTTGGATGTTCCTCATGGCAATTCAGAAAGGATGCATTTGTTTGGTTGAATAAAGTATTTTTTCAAAACGTGTGCTTATTTTTCCCATTAATTTCTTGTTTAGGTACTTCCGTTTGAACTATCACCCAGTTGGTTTATTCCTTCACCGTCAAGCTAGCGAGCTGCTGAACACCATTCTTCCATCGCACGGCCAGCTTTGGAACGTTGCTGTTTTCTTCCGACAATGTTTCTTGGGCAAAAAGCTTGCGTAGGGTTTTCCCGCTTACCCCTGTTCAACAGCATACAAAGTATTCCTTCGCGATGAAAAAAATACAAACCTTTATAGGAAGAAGCTTCGGTCTAATATGATACTAGTACTAGTATAGAGTAGACTGGACCATTTCAAGCTTTTACTAATGTCCTTTTTTTAGAACAATGAATCAAACTGAAATATGTTTCAACTATCACAAAATTCCAGTAGTGCTGAATTTTTGTGTGAAAAGATACCAATTTGGACTACTTTGAATTCAGTGATATCGATTAGTTTCAATTTTTTTCCAATGTTCTTACAGAATTCGTGCACACCAACATTCGTTGGATTGGTTAACAATTAACAACGTCATATTTCAAATTTTACCATGTGAAGTTTCCAAATTTTCAGTGGTTTGCATGTTTGTTGACCCAGGTCTATCCGACGTTTCGCTTCAGAATACTTCGCCAGCACCACCCGAAGTCCAGGGAGTATTGCAGCAGAATGAAGCTACCCCTTCTGCTGGGATGTGATGCCAATGTCCACAACAGCATCATCTGTTACAGCAGGAACACTAATCGAAGAGATGATAAAGGACTTGTAGCGAATCTAAATATATTGAATGTAGGCTGGCCCTCCACCTTTATGAAACTGGAGAGTTTCAGAAGATTCCACCCTCTACGACCGTAGAATCATAACATTCAGCTTAAAGGGGATTGTAACACAAACCACCTTAGGAAGAAACCCCAGGAATACAACACCAATCTGAAATGTAACCTAGAGCAGATTGAATTCAAAGACAAAATCCACTTTAAATTCTAACAGATCATAGACGAATCATGGATGCCGACGAATCCAGCTACCCATATTGGAAAGAAAAAAATACAAGGAGACACCATTTGATGGAATGAGCATAAGTCACCGCAACCCGTCCAGCAGCAAGACTGTACATGTCATGGCGAGAGGCAAAAAGCAAGTCTCAATATCATTCAGAAGATCAGAAGGCAACATTACACAGAAAACGAGGAGCAGTTAGCTCCTCTACCACTGGAGACCCACTTTCCATATAGCACACCATATGAATTGATCGACAGACCAAAATACAGTAAACCTAACAGAGAATACTCCTGAACGGTTGAAATAGGCAATCAACTCTTTCCAACCGTTCAAGTCCCCTGGAATCGATGGCATTTTTCTTTTTCGGCCCTTCTACAGAAAAGGCAAGAGGAAATACTTCCACAATTAATCAAAATAACTAGATTCAGTCTGGCGCTCGGGTATATACCAAGCAACATTCATTCCTAAAGTAGGGAAGAAAAATCCTTCTCTTCCGGAGTCATTCACACCGATCTGTATCTCATCCTTCCTGCTGAAGACACTAGAGAAAATTGCGGATAACTATATCAGCACCAAAGACAGCAAGCATACAGGGCGGGCATATCACTGGAAACAATCCTATTCAACTCACCAAAAGCATCAGTCACTCTAAACCAAAAAAAGGCCTTCTGCGTATTCTTTAATTAGAAGGGATATTCTACAACACTTCCCAGCAATAAAAAGAGCCCTGAGGAATACGGACAGGACCACACCCTGATGTAGCTGCTCATAAGAATCGCCGAAGTGAAAGTAGGGATAACATCATCTAGATCAGCACAATTCGAAGATGTGGAGCATTGAGGTGGATGAATTACCGGTACATTGACTGAACAAGGTATTGCTTGTTATGGATATGCTGACGAGAGTCATCATGGCCGAAGGCAAATTTGAAAGAACCCCTCTGCGATTTTACTGAAAGAGGGATAGAAATTACCAGGAACTGATGACTCTCAGTGGGGCTAAGAATCAACTCGACTAAAATCACAGTGGTACTACTTCATCACGAAAAGAAGAAAAGTACAACCTATGAGACCTATACTTAGATGGAAAAGATTTGGAATGGGAGCAAGAAGTAAAATATCTAGTATCGAAACTACTCTGTAACAGGCAAATAGAAAAGATCGTCAACCAGGCAACTCGCTACCTGATGGTTACAGAAATATCGCAGGAAAATCGAGGGGTCGTAACCCATCAACACTGAGATGGAAGTGTACCATGATCTACGGGTAAATAGCATGACATGGCTCGACCACATTAGCTAACTACAAGAAAAACATTAGAAAACGCGCAAAGACTGGCATTTCTGCTATGAGGGAATAGATCTAATTTATTCGCAGCGAGTTAGTCACCACTTACCACCACCAAGACAGGTTTCAATCTGAGCAAGACCTGGACAGAAGTACTGATCAAAACGAAGCTCCTAGCAATAGAAGTGTTGAAAGTTCCGCCTCTTTCAACAGGAATAGAAGCAGAGAGCATTCACCCTCGCAGTTGTCACATCGCCTTCCGCAGTTGTAGACAAAACGTCCGGTAAATTTCCCTCTGTTCTACATTTAACTCCTACTGTATTCGATTAAGTTGAATCAACATCAAATCAATGTCAATGCAAGTTGATTCATTTTTGCCAAAAGGAAGATGGTTGAGCACATAGAACATTAAAATATAGACGGATTAAATGAAAAAAGCAGCACAAGTTAAGAAATAATAATTTGGTTACCAATATATTCATATATTATAACTTTCTAGCCAATTATTGTTCATCAATAGACAATTAACGTACTTTCTGTAGTTCTAACGGTAATAAGTACGTATTATGGCCTCTGAAACGAACATTGACTCTTCAACGAATCTCAAATTAGTAACATCGTTAAATGGTTAAATGATAATAGCCTCGTGACAATCAACTAAGTACTTTTCCAAATCATCATACAACCCATTATAGAGTGCGGCTTCTCATAGCCCCCCCACCCCTCTGTTAACTTTTGAACGGTTCAACTTACAAACATGGGAAAAAAACCGTTTTGAATGGCATTACCGATACTACTTTCAAAAATCGGCGGCACATCGACTTAAAAATTTCAAATACCATGGGGGGTCAACTGTCACATCGTTGAAAAGGTCAATTTTCTTTTCTACCATCTAAATTTGTCAGACTTTCGTTAGCACCATCTGTAATTACATCTGTAATTACCTATTACTAGGTAATTACACTGGTCATTTTTTATTTTACATGCATCATATATGCAGATAAGATCATTTGTTGCAAATAAAACGTATTTTTTTAATTTTAGCGTAATTCTCTATTCTCTCAAAAAGTAGTATCAGTAATATCATTCAAACAAATGTCTGTCCCATTATTCCATATCAAACCGTCCCAATTTATCGAGGTAAGGGTATCATTCAGATCCGCACTTTTGCTTGATATTTCGAGTGCATATTGTAAAAAAAGAATTAACAAAATTCGAAAAAATTTAATTGACATGTAAACTCTACTTAATCATGAGTTGACGGGAAGCTGAAAAGAATGTTACATATAATCAACATCAACACTCTGAACTAATTTAGAACAGTATCACAGCGTATTTTCGTCAGAAAAACCAATTGTCGATTATATGTAAATCATCCGTGTGCATGTTTTCTCATTATAGATTTCCATAATGTATTCAATTTCAAATCTATTTTTAAAAGTTGTTACATTCTTTGACCGGAAATTAACATTGTGTTCATAATTATCTGATGCATCTAAAATCAAATGGGTTGTGACAATATCTTATTTTAAACTCAACAAAAAAAACACGAATAAAACGCCGTTCCAGTTCCAAATATATTAATTTACTGTTGCGTTTGATATAGTTATTTTTAGACATATTAAAGCACAATTAATTATAATTTTACAGAAAAAAACTAACTGTGAATGGAAATACAAATAGAAAGCCTACAAGTAGGGCAAGGGGACAAAAGAAGAAACATCGCAAAAATTTAAATTCTTTTTTGAATGGATTATTTCACATTTTGTATATAAATATACGGTTCCCTCTTGTACCCTGATAGTTCGGAGACATCTATCATTGAAATTAAATATAATAATAATAATAATAATAGATTTTATTGATAGGAATATCTATAACAGTTTAAATCACAATAAAGAATAGAAAATACAAAATCCTATCAAATGGCAGGATTCAATGTATGACCATGTTATATAGAATACCATGATCAGACGTTGTATTCTATATAACATGGTCATACATTGAATCCTGCCATATATGCTTAGTTTTCGATACAACAATAATTACCTTATGAAAACCTTACATATTCTTGGAACCTTCAAATAATGCCAACTTTAGTAACAGGAACTGACATCAAATGTTCGCGCAATGAACTTTTTCGGCTGTTGCTAGATGTAATATTTTGTAAACATAATGAAGGAAACAAGTTTCGAAATGTTGATAAACTCTCGTCGTGTGAAGCAATGAAAAGCAATGTTTTTATTTTTCTCACACTTAATTTTTATCGTAAAGTGTAGAGAGACCTGGAAACTTTTTTTACTGCAAGCTGGGAAATATATCGAATACATTTGGCAAACCTGTAAGAGTATTTCTGCCATTCGGTTTGTAACCTGCGAAGACCTACTAGGGACTTGTTCATCTCAATGAAGTTCATGGAATGTTTGTTAAAAGCATTATCGCCCATTGTCTACATGAAAACTTCATCTCTGGATCCAAGACGATCATTCAACAAACAAGATTTATTGATACTCCTCAAAAATGTTGTAAGTTATCAATAGCGGCCCACTTAATGAAACATTATGTATTGAGTGGGCTTCTGCAAGGTTCGTCTGGAATATACTCTATTGATCAATTTAAATGAAATGAAATATATGACAAGTTAAATTGAAACTGATACTCCAGGTTCCAGACATATAAACAACAGTAGAAGACGACGAACGTAGGCACTTAGAAGCCATATGATGCATCCAGAATCCATTTATGATAATTTTAGACGAGATCTGGACCTACAAAGTAAGTATTTTGGGTCTGTTATGGGTCGTACATAATCAGTAATATGTTCCTGTACTCAACACAACTCAAAGAGGAGAAGAAGACTAACTGGATAGAATAGTTAATGCCAAGAGACAAATGACTGGATAGCTCTAATAGCCAATGCCAAGAAACAAATGGATACATAGCTACAATAACAAATGCCAAGAAACAAAGGTACACCCGACGATCTATCGTAGACATATGTGGTGGTGTTAATGTTCACGTGTTATCGAAAGTTGTCCACATTGTTTACATTATATGAAAGATATCTGAATTCATGTGAATTATATGCAGATTGAATAGCGACAGTTTGGAACATATTAGTCACAGAGTGATATGACTGTTACAGCAAAATTCTTGAAAAAGTTTGGGTACATAAAAATGATTATAATTGCTAATATTCGCTTGTCAAAAAGTTTGGATAGCATAGCTAATGCCAAGAGACAAATGGCTGGATTGCTCTAATAGCCAATGCCAAGTAAGAAAAGGCTGAATAGATCTAGTAGCCAATGCCAAGAAACAAAGATAAACCCGACAATGTTTCAGAAATATGAGGTGGTTGTTAAGTTAAGGTTCACATGATATCGAAGGTTGTCCACATTGTTTACATAAAATGAAAGATGTCTGAATTCATGTGAATTATACAGCAGAATTCTTGAAAAATTACTGGGAATATAAAAGTTAACGATACATCATAATCGTTACTTTTTGCTTATAGGCAAGTTGGAAGTATAGCAGAAAATTATATCCATGTGCGGTGTGTGTGTTAATTTAAAACTGATATACTAGGTTCCAGAAATATAAACATCAGTAGAAGACGGTGAACATAGCTACGAAGAAGAAGCCAAAGGCTTTTGCTTTCCCCCTGTAAGAGAATGCAATTAATGATGCATGCAAATACTACACACGTTCTGATAATAATTGTAACCCTTGTTACATAATTGAGAACATACGGTTGATCAGTAAAATATTCATCTGTGAAATTTTTAAACAACAATTTGATCGGTAAACAAGAAATCTGACGATGAAATCGAGACTTATTCATTTTAAAAATCTTCCTTTAAGTCCACAATCAAATGTTTTGTTTGTTTCTTTGAATGTTAATATTAGGCTTCAAAGTGACTAGATAAGTACTCAATTAAAAATAGATAGCATTTAATTTTCATTGCTCAGTAATAAAAACGCTGAATGTATTTTTTATAAGTTGCAGAGTGTTTAGAAAAATGTACAGTAAAATATTTGAATTTTCGAGTAAATACGATTATAGCGCCTAGTAAATTATTCATTACACAATCATTGCTGCAACTGGGAAAAGCCATCATCTCACCAACTTCTAATTAACTTACTTCAGGTGTAATTTTATAGTATACACTAACTACAATACATTACATCTCGCAAGACAGAATAGAAGATTCTAAATTGAGAGGAGTAATATATACAGACCACTTTAACAACAAAACATGACTTTATGTAGACAAAATTGAGCTTTCAAATTTGCGGTATACGTTTTTTTCCTACTCAATCCACGTTTGACCTTACCTAGACCAAATAGCAAATATTTAC
The DNA here is from genome assembly GCA_944452925.2 of Chrysolina oricalcia. NCBI lineage: Eukaryota > Metazoa > Arthropoda > Insecta > Coleoptera > Chrysomelidae > Chrysolina > Chrysolina oricalcia. The sequence goes on along the minus strand of OX101809.2, from coordinate 5,182,396 downwards.
TCAGTGTTTAGTATTTGCAACATGATGGTGAAGTTATCTTACATTTAGTTTTCATTCTGAATATATTTTATTTTTTATACTGAGCGTATTGTAATTCATATAACATACCGTAAATGTATAACGATTAGAAATGCACATGAAGTTTCATTGATTTTTTTATTTGTGGATGGAAACAACTATAGTTAGTAATTCTAGACGGTATGTTACATAATTTATTACCGATTTTTGCGAGAATTAAAAGTATGTAGATTTTTTTATTGATTTTCATTCGTTATTTGGAGAATACCGATATAGATGTAGATAGAGTAAGATATCACACTTCTTCAAATGTTGCCAACCAGAAACTAAAGTATGTAAATTTTTTGTCAGCTTTCACTGTTTGATTTCGAAAAGGCAAAGAGCATACCTTCCTCACCTAAAAAGTTTCCAAAAGAACATTAAGAAATATTTTCAGTTAGTTAAAAGAAAGGAAGGTTCCAATAACAACACGTGTAGAATGTCTTTTCGAGTCCATGAGAGTTATTGTTATTATTATATATTTCCAGAGAATGACTTTGAACACATTCCTTTGAGTTTTAATTTGTGATAATTATTTTAATAAAATATTCAAAAATGAGACCATTTGGAACCAAATTTACAACTGGAGTGTGGTTAGGAAGTATGTTGACTGAAACTATACTTTTCAGTATATGGAGTTAGTTTTCATTTCTTCTACAAGTAGTAGTAGTTGGTGAAGAAACAAAATATTCAAAAAATTCATGTTGTTCTTGTTTTCTAAACACTCTACGATCTAGGACCAATTGACCCAGTATCGGATGACTTCCTCGAAAAATCGAAATTTCTCCTAATTGTGATATCAAAATGTGTTATAGTTTTGTTGCTATGAATAGAGTAGTTATTATTTTGACAGAATATGTTCTGATTGCACCATTTTGAAATCGCGTTTATATTTGTAATTTATTTGAACTTCAATGTTTGTATAAACAATGCACGATACTACCACTGAGTGAGGCTTTTGTTATTTTCGTCTCTAATTGGTCTTTTCTCAAAATTTGTCGCTTACAAAGTTCATCTGTGAGCGGTGTGTTACTCAATCAACTAGGGTTAGCTACTTGATCAGAGTTCTGTTGTAGGTATTGAATGTTTATGTAATTTTTATATTATTCTACAACCAGTGGCGTGGTACTTAAAAATATGTTTGCTCCGTTAAGTGTATCACTCCTAAGTAATCCTGAAATATAAAAATGTATTTACCTGAATTAACTTAATATTTCGTTTGCATCCATACAAATTACATCTTCACCATCTAGAACACTTGCAGAAGTGATGTAGATGTTACTTGCGTAATATCCCTGGAAAGCACCTTCCACTTCACACGAAGTAGGTAAGTATGGATTTATGCAGCATCAAGTAACAAGTTTCATGGAACAAGTATCATTTAACAATTATCAAGTAACAAGTAGAGAAAAAGTGAAAATTTATGCAGACCAAATTAACAATTAGCAATAAACGATACGCAGGCGCACAAATCAGTTTCAAGCGAGCCACTTGTTTGAAACTAACGTCATTTTTTTTAATTTCCATAATAAACAACTTTAAAAATGTTCAGTGAAAAATAAAAGGATGAGGCGCTTCTGGCATTCGCAAGTTAATACAAAACGTTCGTTTGTTTCAAAAGAAGTTAGGTTAGTTCGTCACCGGACAGGCCAATCCGCGGCCATCTGCGCACAATAAGAAAATCTGGTACCATTAATTTAAAAAAATTAACTTTTACTTGTTACTTGATGCTAAGTATTAGACCGTCAGATAGTGACAGATTTAGGTGCACCATTTTCGCATACAAGCCTCGAATAGGGTCGAAAAGCACATCGATGTTGTGTAAAATGGAGGGAAATTTACGAGTGGCTCCTGGGAAGAACATATGGAAAAATCAAAAAGAATTTCCATTAAATTTTCCGACCACAAAATCTACTTATCCATTCGCGCCACTCAAGCCATTATGTTTTTCGGTCTAGTGACGATGTAAGTTTTCATAGTTTCGATGAGCTCGTGTGGAAAAATCTGTTAAAATCTCGATTTTTCCTTTCAAGATTACGCCCTTTAGCCACCTGCAACACTCAAGCCTTTGGTATTCCGAAGCCAGATTCTATTAACTAATAATTAGGTGAACATGGCTCGCGTGAAAATATGGGCAACATACTCCTTTTATTTCTGTTTTGGAAAATCGAATTTTCCATATGTTCTACCCAGGAGCCACTCGTAAATTTTCCTCCATTTTACTCAACATTGATTTTTTTTCAACCCTATTCGAGGCTTGTATGCAAAAATGGGGCACCTAAATCTGTCATATCTGACGGTCTATATATATATTAAGATTTCAAAGTCATCGATCGATTTTCAACAGTTTAGTGTTCAAGTAAAAGACATACCGGCTTTAGGATTAAAATGTTCACTACACTACACAGATAGAGATGTCACAAGTTACTTTTTGTGATATAGTTATAGTTTGTTTGCCCCTTATCATTGCCAATCAAACGTCAAATTGCTAGATTCAGTAACTGCAGAAACATTGCTCTGCAAGGTGAACATTATGAATCTTCCAACACTGCTCTAAAGCCGTGTCAATACAGATGCAATACTTCAGTTGTCAATTTTGAATCGAAGTAGTAGCGGGAAAACAAACTGCAAGTCTTTCATTTTCAGCAAATTCGCAAATTGCTTGTGAAATAAGGACAAGAAGAAAATTGTGAAAGGCTTTCGCTGCCATCGTCACTTACATGGTGGTTCTTCGGGTAGTTTCGCCAACACGAGTGGTTAGCATTTTCAAGAGAAAGTTTCTGGTTTTTTATGTCGCTGTCAAATGCATTTGACAGCCGAAGAACCACCATGTAAGAAGAAAATTGTAAATAATCAGAACTGTATGGAAATTGAAGGGCTGTATATAAGTAGTTGTTATACTTTATCGAATAACAAATTTTGTAGAGATGTACTACATATATTCCCGCAGATTTTTTTAATGGGTCCTGGTATATGGCTGTTAACAGGAACAATACAGTTATATTTCTCGTTAACAATAATTGTGTCTAAATTAGCTGCGACGTTTCGTATACGAAAAGAAAAAACACTGACATAACATTCCAGCGATATCTACAAATCGTGTTTATATGAACCCGAGCTCAGGATCTGCGCATGCTCAATTCACGATTAATTTTGACGTTTCAACTATGAAACGCATCCTGTGTGTTCCAGCAACCGAACTAAATGATCATGTGCAATGCAGAGCACAGTACTGCTGTTAAACTGATTTTTGTTGTGTTCGAAAATATCTATAACATGTTTGGAAAGTGCAGAACGATAGAAAAATGTGACATCTTGAATGAAGAACCTGCATTGAGCATGATCATTCAGGTCGCAACACGCTACTGGAACAAACCTTTTGAAAATTTCAAATTTTATTAAATGAAACAAATATTCAAACTGTGACTCCACGAACGTACAGCTCAGCTGTAATTTTGACCTAAGATTAGGATCGGTTACATCTTTCACATTACTAGGTCTGACTTCCCGACAATCACACACTTTTTTTCACGCGATGGCTAATTTCGGCTACCTATCTGTAAATCAGATAGGTAAGTAGGTTGGCAAGTAATAGAATAAATATTTGTCAATGTGTGATATTTTTTGACATTTGAATAGAACGGAACATTTCACAAAATTTGAGGCATTTTTATATCATACCGATACTTTATAGGCAAATTTAAAGTCTGCAGTAGCTGTCTTGAGATACAGCGTCAGCGTCATGGAACTATATTCTTTAATTAAAGGTCTTGTTCCTGAGCCTATAAGGATAGTTGCAGCTGATCTTACAAAAAAATGAAAATTCAATCTTTTGTAGATAGAACACTGTACGGTGATCGCCCGATTGATTTATAGTTCAACAGCGAAGTCAATAGGGTTTGATGAAGACAAATTTCAATGCAATTACTTATCTTATATATTACAAAACGATAGACAATAACAACAAAATGGGCAAGTACGTTTAAATCCAAACATACCATTAAAGTACACAAAACACATGAAGTCCTCGACACAATTCTTCAAAATGGAATGAATTTGTTCTATTACATCTGTCAAATTAATATAAAAAACCGAACTTTCTCGGATTTAGATCAACTACAGAATAAATTACGCTTTACACTATAAACGTGTAACCTTTTGCCAATTATTTGGTTCATACAAGAAAATCAGGATGAACTATGACCAACTACGGAAAATAAAATGGTATACAAGTCCATTATGTGGGAAAACTCCTATGAAATTTCAAAGACATCCGTGATGATGTATAAATATTTTTTGTCAGCAAATCCCCAAAGATGCGCCACTGATGTGAAGACGCCTGTTATGATGACACACAACATCCTAAGATCTCAGAGTGCAAAAATCGATATTCAATTTTCTATGGTTGCTTGTTAAAATTGTTGTTATTTCCGTCAACCGGCTGCACCCATACGCGCAACACTCAGAAGTCCTCGAAAGACTTGTGCTAGATGGGAAAACGTTGCCCTTATTTTTCAACGTGTGATCCCATGCACGAGACCGGTTACCATGCTGGGAATCGAACCCACAACCCTATGATTGAGATGTGTACACTTTGCCATCACGACACGCAGATTAGAACCACGCAATAATATTTTGGTTAGTCCGGTATTTACTGAGGCATTATTTCGATGTATTTTCGTTAATTGATCTTTCAAGAGGCAATGATAATTATGCTTCTATTGTAATTCGTCCTCAAAAGAACGATGTGGTCGCGTACACGAAAAACTCACTCGACACCAACATTTGAACATTTGCTTCAACTTTCATCCCATTAAACATCGTAAATTACAAAATATTGCAGGAAGTTCGAATGTTTTTTACATTTATAATATATCTTTGCAAACTTGATGTGGGTTTACTGTAAATATGTAATTTTCAGTTGTCAAATGAAAAATCTCTACAATCTTCCTTCGTAAAATTAACAAAAATTAAATTACTGCAATTTTCAAATAAATATCTTCCTATAACTTCAATATGAGAGTTGGTGGTGAACTTCCACGTGCAATGTTCACTGATTCACGTTCACTGCAATATTCAAAACAAAATATTACTATAATTTCTATATAAGAGTTGATGGTAAACTTTCACAATTACACCGCAAATAAAATATTCACTAAGCCAAGTATGGATTATATCAATTCTGCTAGATTATCACAGATTTTAGACAGAATGAGTTGTTTTGGTGCAAGAAGCGCAAAGTGCATTAGTTCGTTCCAACTGTGGTTCCAGTGATACTAGGCACTTCGCCAGGATTAGTGTTCTTGAGTAATGGGGCCACGTGGACCCTAACCTCACTTCTATACCTCCCTTCTACTGGTTTGAAGAACTGCCCGCAACATTTACGAGGATTATGTGGTAAGTGGGAAAATCGTTATTTAAAAGGATTTATTAGAATATAGGTATGGTCCATAAATATATAGATCTTCATAATCCTAAACTATTTCATGCTTGCACAAAAACATTGAAAGTGCATGATGGCATTAGTTATTGTTGAAAAGTATCACATATTTCATACATTCAACACGTTCAAGCAGAACGCTATATTGTGTGTTGTGTGTTGAGAGTGCTCTCACAATTGGACTCTGATTATAGGTGATGAGATACCTAATAAACAACTCAATTTCGATATTAGTTATGTATATACAGTCACAAAAGCTTGATATGGAAATACAGGTTTCTTGAAGCTTTGTGAAACAATATTTGAAGGTAGTGTTCTCTTTATCTCAATCAAAGTTTGTGATTTATTTCCATACTTCTTGTTGGTTCTTATTTTGGATGAATTTCGGTCCAATTTCAATGGGCATCGAGAGTCTCAACTTGACGTTTCCTATAGTACTTTTGGATATGCAGGTTTCAGAGGGACATGAAAATTAAAGTATTTTCTTGCATCAGAGGAAAACTTTCATGATACATTGATACAATCATAATGTATATGTAACAGATTTTGTTAATGAAAATATATCAAATTACCATTGAAAGGCGCATTTCTTGAAGTACTAATGCCACATGTTGACCTCCGTCTTGTTCAGAGAAACAAAATGCATAAATATACCTTAACCCAAAATATTGTAAAATTTGCACCAGCCCACCAAACTGAAAACTGATGTAAATTGTGAACAACTCCTTACATAACTGGTTTCTCATTTACCACATTTTTAGTTTAGACATTCCTTAGATTTACATTGAAAATAACTGAATCAATAGTGTTACTATGAAATAAATGAATATTTTGGTACCTTTTTGTGTGAATACCATTCAAGAAATAGAAACTACCCAGACACCAAAACTACGTCACAATAGTTTCTATTTCTTGAACTCTTATAAGCTCATTCTCAGCTCTCACAGCAATTCTCAAATAATTCACATCATATTTTCAGTAATGTTTTGTAGACTTTCATAAAAGTTGACCATAAATTATAAATAAGTTTTCATATCATTTCAAGTAAACTTCCTGGTCACTTCAGTTATACTCATATTGAATTGTCTGTAAACTCTTACTTTTGTAAGTTAACGGATAGGAAGATGCCATCTCTGAGAAAACTTGCCGGCAGTTAACTAACTGTAAAGTTTACACTCGCAGAACAAATGTTGAAAAAAATTTGTAGCAATTTAATATTATTTAGTGGAATGTGGTGCAGTGTTAGTTGTGCTCCGCAAAAATACATTTCTTTTTGCAATATCCTGTTGGGAGTCGCGCTAAAACTTAATTTTGAATCACCAGCTTCAGTCCCATGTTTGATGAAGGAGGAGGGGCAGGAATTCTGGTTATTCACGTGATTACATCCAGGGGTGGTGCGGTCCTGCACAAACGGTAATTTTTTTGGTCTAAATTTCATTTGTGTTCCACTTCTTTTGGTGAGGAGAGCACACTGTGTAATTTTTCGTAATTGGTCGTACTTCACCTTGTATTTTAGAAGCGGATGAAACCATTTGGCTCTTCAATTACACTGGCCTACCGCAGAAAACTAGACACAACGTGGCCATGACGAGATTTTCTGTGGAGAGTGATTTAAGGTCACTCCCCACGTATGTCCAGCCTCACTTTCGGTAAAAGGCCTTAACACTACGAGGTATTACTTCAATATTTTGGTTCGTAACTACGAAACACTGAGCATGTTAAAATCTCTACAATAAGTCCAACCGAATAGTCGAAAAACACCAACACTTGGCAAAAGTTTACACGCAGTCCCTAGTTCTCAAAATCAATAAATAATTACTATCCTAGGCAGTATTAGTTTAGAATCTTCGTCTTTTATTGGGGAATTCATCACGAAAATCGTCCCGTCGAGTATCGTTGACCCAGTGACCTCTACCACTACTTCCGCCAATGCTTGCTGAGCCAACGCGAACGATGTCTCGGTCTTCGAATCTACTGCTTCGTTCATAGGAGCTCACGAAAGATTTTGGATCCTATTCAATACAATACATTATATTACGCAAACATTGATGGTGAAGAATATCACACAAAAGCATTCAACACAGATGTGCCAAAAATAACAGCATGCTAAACGCCATATTCTGCTAAAATCAGGTGCCACCAAAATGGAAAGTAATTCATAGCAAGGAAAGGTCGATTTACCACCGGACAAAGGCTGAGCGTTATGAACCAAAAAAACTGAATCAATCGACAAACGATGAAACAATCCAGAAGTTCAATAAACTAGTTAGATAATTTTCAGAAAACCAGTTTGTATCCTACCTACCCGCCAATTACAACGGAGGACCCCTTAATTGCCATTAGTATATCGAGCAACGGATATTTAACAATTTTTCCGAAGTATAGAACCATGTCTCAAAATGTTGAAAGTCTGTTCATTTATAGTGGCCACAATTACAGGGACCATCCGCCATGTTCAAGTATTTTTTCATAAAACTGGTTTGTATAAATCATGAGTTCTGACTAGTTCTGTTGCCGTTTTCACACAAGTGAAGTCAAACCGAAATAAATTTGATAGGAAAGCTACAAATATATTTGTCTTTGGATACAATACGGAAATGAGAAAAGGGAAAAATGTTGCATTTCTTCAAAATATTTTGAGAAAACGGCCCAGGGGAGTACTGAATTTATTGCTGATAGTTTGGAAAAATTCCCAAATTTACACCAATCAGTGTTTAGTGGTGATATAAGCAGAGGGAGCCGTGAATAATAGAGAGATATTGCAGTACTAAATAACGCCAGCCAGTAATAAATTCGACGTTATTTTGACATGTACGCACGCGCACTATGAATCTGGAATAAGGACAACTTTATTAAAATACTGCCTGCCTTTATTAGTGGACGTTTAAAAGCGAGGATTAATATTCCTTTATTTCCATTTCGGGTGAGATCGTAAATTATCGTGACATGATCAGTGGATAAAACATGGCTCTGACATAAATATATTAGATTTTCAACAAGAGTCGACGTAGAAGTTCGTTTTGGCAATTCAATAATCAAAATAATTCCTTCTAATTCTGAAATTGATTATGCAGAGAGAAAAATCCAAGAGACAAATTGATTGATTATTTTATTGATAGTATCCCAGATACAACTAATGTTATTGATTTAGAATTGCTGAGCATATACGAACATGTTAACGTCATTGAGAATGATCGATTCTATTTTCATCCAACTAATATCAAGGAAGTCGAAAAAGTTATTAATTCTTTCAGATCTAATGGGAAAGGGAGTGATGATATCAATTTGAAAATGTTACTTCTGGTCTTCCCTTATTTCAGTGAAGTCCTGACTTACATAGTTAATTTTTGCTTAATGCATGGTGTATTTCCTGCTGCTTGGAAGCTTTCTCACATTATTCCGGTTCCAAAAAATAATCGTCCCACTGAAATTTCACACTTCAGGCCAATAAGTATATTGCCTACGCTATCTAAAATACTAGAAAAAATTATTTCTTGCCAGTTGAAACTATTTGTAGAGAACAATAACATATTAGCGGTTACACAATCCGGTTTTCGTGGTGACCACGGAACAACTACCGCCCTTGCTCATGTAACTGACGATCTATTCAGAGCACTAGACTCTAAATTAAATAGTGTGTTGGTTCTATTGGACTTCAGTAAGGCCTTCGATACTATCAACCATGAACTCCTGTGTAAAAAAATGAAATTTTTTGGTATCAGTGAAGGCGTTGCTGAGTTTTTTAGGAATTACCTGAGTAATCGTTCCCAAAAAACATTGCTTGATGGTAATTTGGTCTCATCCAGTAGGAGAATTACGCGAGGGGTACCCCAAGGGAGTATTCTAGGGCCACTTCTGTTCTCTATTTACACTGCGGATTTTCCACAAAATATCGAGTTTTGTACTACCCATCAGTATGCGGATGACACGCAATTGTACTTATCATTTTCAATAAATGATGTGCATGTTGCTTGCGAAAGAATTAACTCTGATTTGAGCTACATTTCTGCACTTTCAAATGTGCATGACCTTATTCTTAATGAAAACAAAACGCAACTAATGATTTTTGGAAAAGATAAAGGGGCTCTTGCTGCTAGCCCGCTATTTGAAATCAAGATCAACGATTCAATATTGGTAGCAGTTGACAAATGTAAAAATCTGGGCCTTCATATGGACAATGAATTAAAATTCTCTGGACATGTTAATTCTCTAATACAGAAAGCCTATGGAAAACTAAAACTGCTCTATATGCACCGTGACGTGTTGAGTACCGGTTTAAAATTGAAACTCTGTGACTCTCTGATTTTATCATCTTTGGCGTACTGTAATGTGGTTTATTGGCCTGCTCTGATCTACAGAGATAAAAAAAGCTTACAAAAAATACAGAACTCGTGCATTAGATATGGTTATGGCCTTCGGAAATTTGACCACATTAGTAATATGTTTCGTAGGTCAAATTGGCTTAATCTTGATGAAAGATTCACCCTCCACTTGGCTTGTCTTATCTATAAGATTAATCAGATTCGTACCCCGAGATATCTCTATTCAAAACTGGTTAAAGGATCTCAGACCCACAATCGACCTACTAGAACTTGTAATTTATACAATATACCTGTCCACTCCACCGCTACGTTTCAAAAATCCTTCTCATATGTTGCAGTAAAAATATTTAACTCTGTTCCTGAATTCATAAAAAACAAAAATACACTTTTTTCCTTCCGAGAACATATGAAATCCCACCTACTCTCCTTGAGAAATAATTAGTCGTGTTGTTGGAGTATTTTGTTTATGGTGTTATTTCCACATTTTTGTTTAGTAATTTTTGAATTGTAATTTCTATTTTAGTTTGAAAAACAAATTTGTAATTTTTTGTTGTAGCTATAATTATCTTTTGTATCTATTGTGAGGTCTCTCAGCTGGTTGGTATTTTGGGGGGGTTATGTGGAAGAACAACTATGTTGAACATCGCCTCCCAAGAGTAATCGTCTTGTTAAATATTGTATTTGTAAAGAAAAAATAAAGACCCATTATTATTATTATTATTATTATTATTTAGGTTAAGAATGCATCTGTCTATCACGAGTAAATAAGGGACGAGCAGATGAAATTTGCAATATCTCTGTTTTCAATCACAGAATAGTGTCAGTCACTATCGAAATAAAGTTGCCTTAAATACTGACTGGCGTTATTGCAATATCTCTCTAATAATAATAACAATCACCCTCTATGAGCACAGGAAGGCTATTATTATTAAGTGCCGTAGCGCTCCGAAGTGATTTACTTTATGTTTCCCACTGTAAGAAAGCCATAAAACCACCCGGGTCGTCCGAGTAATTCAAGCAATACTACTCGACCGGCTAGACATCTGTACGACCATATATACTCTTGCTACGGAAAAGGCATTCAAGCACGCATCGACACCGGTACATAAAAAATTCTCGGCACGGGACTCGAACTAGAGCAAAGCATTGTCTGAAAAAAACTGAAACTGGAGACAATAGCACGCCCGGCCACCGGCTAACCAATGAATGAATCAAACTCGCAAGATTCATATAATTACTTTGACAATTGAGTATACCACGTCCCCTTTTCTCAATCCATAATTTCTCATAATTTCGACGTACCTGTTTTTGATAATCGATCGTTCAAGAAGCATTGATATGTATAGCGCGAATATATAATATGTATCGATTATTTTGGATTGGTAACTTACAATATTCATATAATTACTTTGATAATTGAGTATATCCCTTTGCTTTTTCTGAATCACCAATCTCTGGTTCACATAATTGATTCAGATTATAGTACAGTTTTTGAGTGTATAGCACACAAAGACAGACAAAATGGCTATCACAGGCAGAGCAGGAAATGCAACCTTTTTCTAGATTTTTTGTTTTTATTCTCTAAATACCTAATCAACATTAGGAAAAATCGCGCGCCAATCAATTTGGGTGTATCAGATATGAACAAAAATTGACTTCAATTTTCCTCCGGTTGGTGCCTCGTACATGAACATATTAATGGCGCAAACATAATATCAACAGAAATGCTCGAGAGTTGGTAAAAAACCACAGCATCAATTAATTTTCCTCACAGTTAATGAGATATTATTTCGAAAAACATGTCTACAAGAGGGATAAACCATGCTAACAGAATTTTGGAAACAAATCAAGATCAATTTAATTTGAAATTTATCAGAAAAGCCTGCGGATCTCTTTAAATCAAAATGCATCATCCAAGGCACTCACCATTTCAAAATAAATAAAACTGTTATTCAAAAAAGTTATTCATAAATGAAAAGAGGTACTTTTTAAATATAAACTTGCAGCTTATAATTATATTTTAACCCTTTCATTGTGTTTCTTTCTAAGATCTTACATTTCATTAAAACCACTGTAATTCAAAGCTTTCCGTAGAAAAATGTGAAAACAGCTCGAGAATAAAATATTAGTATTTGTCAAGATATCCGAAAATGAAACTTGACCTTGACCGATGATATTAAATATTAGGGCACACGGAAGTAGATAAAAAAATAAAAAACTAAAAATATATTTTAATAAGTGGATGTGACTTCATTTCCGATATTATTATATATTAATACAGGAAAAGTGTGGATGTTGCATTTTGAATTTGAACAGATACACTGGGTTTCATGATGAACATAATTTTGTTAAAAAAATTGTTATTATCTGCATCCAAAAATATGGCGGACACTGTATTTACAGGATGAATTACGGAATATAAAATGGTGTGCTAGTCTATCATGTAGAAACAAACACACCTAAACAATTTTAACAAAGTCTGTGGTAATTTATATTATAATGTTTTTGTTCGCCAACCCTCGAATATGCGCTACTGAATCAAATATATTTTGACTGCCTACGATCTCTCGGGGATGTTCAATGTCTATGACTGGTCGTGGTTCCAGACACATTAGTCACCTCACAATTGTGCGTGCGTCTGTAATTTTCAGCTTATTATGGTGTTTACTGAAACATTATATCGACGTATTTTCGTTAATCAATCATTCGAAAATCAATGATACGTATGACGTGAATGTACTTTGTGCACAAAAAACATTGTGCTCGCAGACTCAGACTCACTGTAAAGTCTTTTATGGCTGATTTTCAATCGAATTGATAGAAAACAAAAATAATTTGAATTTTAACAAAGTAATTGAATAGTAATCGGTTTTGCAATCAACAAGAACAACTTTTTAATTTAGTGAAACAATGACTTCGAATACCCGCTACCAAATATAGTTAATCCTCTTCTTGAATGAGTTTCAATTTAAAAACGTAGCAATAGAGGGTTTTAAATTTGAACAGAGGTGTCGATGCCTAGAAATTTTTCTGAAACAAAATCCGATCTTTTTCAATAATATTCATCAATTCGAATACTCTGGAATATTAGTTGAAAAATATTCAAGTGATTTTTTGTTGTAATTAAATACAAGGTAAGTTTACTTTTGGTGATACTTTGGAATTTTCAAAGTGAACCATATTTCTCTGAAATATTAATGATTCTATGTTAACAATGCTACTAAATAAATAAATATACAATGTTTTTTGTCCCTTTACATCCCGTATTTTAGGATATTTGTCAGTTTCTAAGAAACGTTTTCCTGTCAATAGTGTATTATTTTTTACTCAAAAAGGTATACTATTATAACTATTTGCAAATACCGTAAATGTTAGATCATTTTGAGGTTAATTCAGTTAACCGTTGACAACACGCAGATGTGACGTCACAAGACGCAGCTTCTGGTGTTTTGGAGGAAATTTCGAAAGAAAAACAATATTTTTGTATTTGCTGGCGATTTCAATTTGGGAAAAGGAAATAATGATAAATAATTTTGAGGAATAAACTATGTGATATTTTCATTAAAAAAGTTCCCAAATTAATTGTAGTTTGATACAACGTACTGTCAATTCCTGATTATAGTCAAAATCACCGAAGCCGCGTTTTAGATGATTATTCACGTGATCAAGTTCAGAACTATCTCCCAAGTGGTTATTGAAAAACCGATTCCTAATTTATATCACTAAGGTATAAAAAATATTTCAATGCAAACGTGCAATATTTTTCTGCAATCATCGAATCATCCACATTTCAACAGAAATATTAATTACATTTTCCAAAATTTATTTAATACGCGCTTATGAACTGATCATTTTTTCTGTCGAATACGAGGATTACTCTGGAAATTTTTGGATGTGCAACACTTGCAGTTGTGGAATTAATTATAAAAAGATGGACTCGAAAGAGAGCATTCGAGTGGTATTTTTATGATTTTAAATGTAGATGAAGCCAGTAGATAGATACAACTACTGAGCAGTGTCTACATATTGGTTCAGTGGCTTTAAATAGTATTTTGCAAGAAAAATTAGTAGTAGAGGTTTTGAGGCGGTTCTGGATCACCCCCACCACCATAACTTCATCAGCGACCTTCATGGAACATCTGGTGCATATATGACATTCTGTAACCTCTCCCACCACTTTGATGTCATCAGCGACCTTCATGGGTCTGTCTGGTGCATAAATGACATTGTGAAGCTGTGACCTTCATATGTCATTGTCGGTATTTGGCTAATATATATGATAATAATCGATTAGTACCCAAAATTTTTTCTGAAGAAATGTCCCGCACATATGATTCTATATATATATCGTACCATGGAGACCCGGAGACCAAAAAGAACTAGAGGCCATACAAAAAAAATGTACCGTGAAACTTTTTCAAGGGTTTTGACGAATGAATAAATGTATCAAACATGTCAACTATAACAATGTGGAATGCACTCTAATTGCTCAATTCCATACAAAAAAAAAATTGCAGATCCACCCTCGTATCGACTAATTTCATTATATGTCAAAAGAGTCAAAATTCGGTATGAAAATAGTAATTATCATGAAACTGATAAACTGCCATCGTTTTGATAAATCAAGTTTAGGAGCGATCGAGGTTTCAAACTAAAAATCCACTTTACACAACGTACTAAACTTATATTTACTTCGAAATTAAAATACACAATATATATGAGATGCCAAAATCGAACACAATGGCAATAGCATATTGAATCAACAATACTAATTACACACATGACGATTACTCAACAAAAAACAGGATACAAAATTAATTATTTTCATACTTCATAAAAACTGTCATCGATTTAAAACTAATTATGTTATCGCTTAAAAACTAGTAGATTTTCTATAGACGTAGTGTTATTGTAACTTGTAACCTTTGTTAGGATTTACTAAAAAAATAATCAATCTCATAATTATGAAGGGTTCATAAATCAATGTTTCGAATATATCCCGTACCAATTAATTTTTTATACTGAAATCCGCTTTTCAGTAATGCTTATACTACTATATGTTCGGAAACATCCATTAATATGCTCAATGATTTAATTTAGCACCGTCGAACACTACAATAAAAAAAAATGGCGAATTCCTTATTGTTATAAAATTTATTTTCGCATCCCACGTCAATCAATCAATTTATTATGATGAAATATTCACATTGTATTCTTTTATATTATATGTATTTACATCAATATCTTGACATACTATTTTCGAATCATCGCATGTCCTTCCATGATGTTCCTCAAGAAGGTGGCCTAAGACCCATCATTAATTTACAAAATTACTTTCTTAACATAACGCGTTTTTTCATATTTCATATCGTTAAAACAGGCCCATAAAAAAGTATAGTAATAAATTATTTAGAACTGTCGTTATTTTGGAATTGGAACAGAGTACGTCCTATTCCCTATAATTTTAATCGAATCGGTTCGATGAAATGGTGAAAACTCTTGTTTTCTCAATAGACAATCTTGGACCACCACGATCTAATAATTTTTAGAAAATATTATTAAACGCGAATTTGAATTCAGCCAGCAACTATGAGAAGACGCTCAATTTTCAATGCAGGCCCCGTACTAAGGGATATTCACTCAAGTATGTTTGTTGTGTAACCTTTAATGTGGATATAATATAAAAGCAGAAAACCACCCCAACACCAAAACTACGTCAATTTCACTTGAAGCGTGTTTCGCCAAAAAACTTGGCATCATCAGGAGCACAAGTTTATTGCTCGGAACCGGTGATTTAGTTCTAGATAAATAGATTCTAGATTCAGTTAAGATATTGAATATGAACCCTGTGATATGTACAACCATTTCTCACGCAACACGACTTCTTAGCAGAAGGTTACAAGAAACTTCCTACTTTTATTTCTATATTAGTTTATATCGGATAATGCTCGTCCGTATTTTAAAAACGGCGCCTTTTGTTAGGGTATTCATCTCGGCGACTATCGTTGACCCAGTGACCTCTGGTAGCGCCGCCTCCCAGGTTGCCAGCATCGCCTCGTACGCTGTCACGTCCTTCAAATCTACTGCCTCGTTCATATGAGCTCATGAAAGCTTTCGGATCCTAGTGATAATATGTTTTAATTATAGTGAGGATAGGAAAGTGATACGGAGTATCACGCGGGATAGAAGAATTATCAAGTCGCAAAATACCAGTTAGTATTCCGTCGTGTAATATATTTTCCGAAACGAACCATAAGAGAACATCGCGAATTATTTGTAATCTCACAAAGAATAAATAACAATACGTCGTATAAAGATCATCATCTCCAGGTGTCTAAAAATCATCAGTTCACCAAACCATAATCATACCGGAAAACGAAAACTGAAACCACACATTTTCATAACGTTCAGCAACATGACATATATCTCTGCTGTAAGAAAACTTCGACTCCAGGATTGGCATCTAAGCAACCTACATCACATTTGCATTTAAAAAAAGCACGTAGCCCATATCAAGGCAGATACAAGAAAGCAAAAATATCGTTTGCGTCAGTGGCACGAACTTATTCCTACTGCTGCCTGAAAATCGAGCTACTGGGACACCGGTTGCCTCATAACATTGCGTATTTTGAAGAGTTTCGCAGGAAACCTCAATTTTAGTTCTGAAAAGTATACGTCATATTCACACATGAGGTACACATACAATATCAATTGCGACCCAAAACATCCTCCAATTAAAAGGTGACCTAAGGGATATTTAGCTCTTCGATATTGCTGTGTATTTTCATTTAATTGACAAGAAAACACGCATTCTTTAGGACATACTTTTTAATTATCATCTCATGACTTCTCCAAGCCACGTCATCATGTCATAACTCAAGATTCATAGAACATTGAAAAAACACAAAACACAACCCTATCGTTAGTATACATTAAGGTAAGTTCACAACATTTCCTCCCTTCTTGAAAAACATTGAGATACATAATTTACAGGTCTAATCTACTGGGTTGTTTAACTAATCTACCAGATCGTGTAGTCATGACCTTTTCAGGTTTCACAACTTCAGAAGGAGAACGGTCAGCACTGAGTGCCCTTTTTGGACTAGCACTAGCAACATTTACAGATCTATTTGAGGAACTTCCAGCTGTGTTTGTGTTATTATTACAACTTGAGTCGCTCAACCGATTAGGGTCAGGGACGTTAATATCTACAGGGATACAATTGGGTAAGAGTGTTGATTTCGTCATATTTGGTTGTGTTCCAGTGTTATTATTATGAAGAGCTAAACGGATACTATCAGCATGCACCAGTTTAACTGTTTGATTTTCTGTTAAAGCCAAATATGTCGAATAACTGAGAATTTTTACAATTTTTGCTTTATCCCATAACTTTGTCTGAGTATTCTTAATATAAACCTGATCATTTAATTTATATAGTCTAGAGCAGTTTGTACCATTGAAGACTGGTTGAGGTTTAATCTTGTGATAATTTGGTTTTAAAAGATCAAATCTTGTTCTAGGTTTTATCTTCAGAACACATTCCGCCGGAGTGAGGCCAGTGACTGTCGATGGAGTATTTCGATAAGAGAATAAGAAATTACTTATTTTATGCAGCATTAAATTTTCTGATGTTTCTCCCTTATTTAGAGAAAATAAAGATTTGCTCAAATATTTCTTTACTGTCTGAACTGACTTTTCTGCAGAGCCATTACTCTGAGGGTGGTAAGGAGGGGTTTTGATACTATTAATGCCATTAGCTTGACAAAAACTTACAAATTCATTCGCGTTATAGGGTGGCCCATTATCTGATACTAGTTCGCATGGCAGCCCAATTGTACAAAAAATCTCTTTCAACATTGAAATTGTTTCTTTCGCAGAAGTGCCGTTTTTCATGTATTTTATATCGAGCCATTTTGACTTTTGATCTATTAAAATCAAAAACGTTCGGCCGCTTTTTGTGAAGAAATCGATAAATACCCGATAAAAGTTAGTTGGAGAAGAAGGCCATGAAACAAGAGGATTAGTATTAATCAAGTTTTGATTTTGTTGGCAAATATCACAGCAACTAATGAACTTTTCAACATCATAACTGATGCCTGGCCACCAACAATATGATCTTATCAACATTTTTGTGCGAACTATGCCAGTATGCTGTTCATGAAAAAGTTCCAGAACCCTGTTACGTAGTTTTTCTGGGATGACAATTCGACTACCCAACATTAGACAATTTTGTTCAATTGAGAGTTCTTGTCTTTTTCTAAAATAAGGTGTGAATTCATCTTCTACTTTATTAGGAAACCCTAATCTGGTAAAATCTAAAATTTTAACTAAAACCCGGTCCTTCTTAGTCTCATAAGCAATATCACCTGCATGGAGAGGTATTTCATTTAACAAGTTGAAAGAGAACAGAGAGTCTGTGATATCTGTATTACTGTCCATAGGTAATCTGGACAACCCATCTGCGTTAGCTATTGAGGAACCTTTTTTGTACTCTATTGTGTAGTCATATCCAGCCAAAGTTATAGCCCATCTGGTAATTCTGGCTGCCGCTGATATTGGAATGCCTTTATTACGGCCAAAGATAAATTGAAGTGGCTGATGATCGGTGATTAAAACAAATTTTCTTGCAAAAATATACTTGTGAAATTTTTTTAAGCCAAACATAATTGCTAAAGCCTCTCTCTCTAAATTTGAATATTTTTTTTCAGTTGGTGATAAAGTACTTGAAGCAAACATAATAGGTCTTTCTTCCTTATTTATTCTATGACTAAGCACCGCACCCACTCCGTATCCACTGCTATCGCAAGTCAAATATAAGGGTAATTTTGGGTCATAGTGGATCAGCACGCTATCAGATGTAACGAGTTCTTTGCTCAAGTTGAAAGCCTTCTGACATTCTGCCGACCAGTTTGACTCAAAAATGACTCCTCCTTTACATAAATCATATAACGGCTTAACTTGTGTGGATAACATGGGTATAAATTTTCCATAGTAATTAAGTAGACCTAAATACGATTTGAGTTCTGTTAAGTTGGTTGGTG
This sequence comes from Chrysolina oricalcia, assembly GCA_944452925.2. NCBI lineage: Eukaryota > Metazoa > Arthropoda > Insecta > Coleoptera > Chrysomelidae > Chrysolina > Chrysolina oricalcia. The sequence continues at coordinate 5,163,536 of OX101809.2, read as the reverse complement.
TAGGCGCGTTTTTCAAACACAAAATCTTTTCATCAGTGGGGTGGATTCCATGTTGATCTATAATATGCCCTAGAAACTCTACATGATCTTGAAAATATTTACATTTATTTTTATTAACCTTAACGTTATATTCTTGAAAACGTTTAAATACTTTAATCAAGTTTTTATAACAGTGTTCTAAAGTTTCTCCGAAAACCAGGACATCATCAAGATAAGCTTTACAGTTTGGTAATCCTGCCAAGATGGTATCCATGACATTCTGAAAAATTCCTGGGGCCGCACTGATACCATAGGTCAACCTGTTATAAGAAAAGAGACCTACATGAGTGTTTATAGTTAACAACTCTTTAGATTTTTCACTGACTTGGAGCTGTTGATACGCTCCTTTGAGATCTATTACGCAAAAGCATTTTTGCCCACTCAAACAAGCAAAAATGTCCTCAGGGATTGGTAATGTACAATGATCTGATTCCAAAATGGTATTTAGTGTCTTTTTAAAGTCTACACAAATTCTTATATCTTCTGAATTCTTTTTAGGAACAATGACTATTGGACTTGACCAGTTACTAAAACTTACTTTTGAAATGACACCTTGTTTTTCCATTTTCAATAACTCAGCTTCCACTTTTGCACGCAAGGCAAATGGCATGTTATAGGCCCGATGAAAGATAGGTTGGGTACCTTCCTTGACTTTTAGCTCGACTAAAAACTTTTGTATATATGAATTAGGTTGCTCTTCAAACACTTCTGAAAATTTACTTTTGATGTCAGCAACTAACTCATCGTATTTTTTACTCACTCGACTGGCACTGACCTGACTAATTTGTTTTTCAACTTTTATTGACTCATTTTGGACTGTTTCTTCATCACTCTCAATTTCTATTTGACGTGTGACTGTTGGACAAAACCTAGACTTACAAAGCTGGTCATCTTGACTGACATGCCTTAGATTAAACATATTTTTCCAATTAGGACTGATAATATCAAGCCAATTTCTACCTAATAATGGTGTGAACATTGTATCACCTTCTAATACTACAATAGGTAAGAAAACGTGTTGCTCGTTATGTAAAACTTTGACATCAAATTCACCTACAATATTTACGTTTTGACCAGTTACAACCTTTAGTTTATATTCAACAGGACATAATTCATAAGAACTGAATAACTTTTTATATGTAGATACATGTATGACTGTTTTACACGCACCTGAGTCCACTTCAAAATTCAGGGGCCTACCTTCGACATTCAAGGTTACCTTCAAACTTTTTCCTGCTCCTTTCTCAATTTTTGCAATAAATCCCAGTTCTAAGGAGTTTTCTTCGTCTTGAGACTCCTCACCTAACTCGACATCTTCGTTTAATGATTTAACACCTGCACTGCGACAAACTCTACTTGTGTGGCCTTTTTTATGGCATTTAAAGCACTCCCATGCTTTTGCTGGACAATTTTCAGGGTCATGTTTCCTCCCACATCTAAAGCAAGGTTTTACTTCTTTGTACGACTGACCAGGTATCGCTTGTGACTGTGACTTCCTTTCAAATTTGACTGGACCTTTGTTTTGTAGCTTTCTGTGACTCATTTTATTGATGTGTACTGTTTCATTGCCCATAGCTTTCATTTGTCCTTCAGCTAGCTCCATAGCTACCGCTGTTTTAAAAGCATTTGCCCAGGTTAATCCATCTTCTGACAATAATTTACGCTTTATGGCCTCTGAACGCAAACCACATACAAATTTATCTCTTAGCGCCTCATTTAAAAAAGTGTTAAACTCACAATGTTGTGATAAGTTCTTCAATTTTGTAGCGTAAGACTTGATATCCTCTTCTTGCTCCTGTTGGGCACTATAAAATTTATATCTTTCTGCAATGACTAACCTTCTTGGGTTGAAATGGCTAACTAATGTTGTTTTCAATTCATCGAACGATTTAGAGCTGGGTAAATCTGGAGACAATAGATCTTTTAAAGCCCCATATGCTTCGGCACCAATTAAGGTTAGGAACATTGCTCTTTTCTTTTCATCAGTAACACTGTTACATACAAAGAGTTGCTCCATCCTTTCCATATACGACGAAATATCTGACTCGCTAGGGTTGAAAGGCTCAATACTCCCAATAAAAGACATCTTCAACTAGACTTTGACTTGACTACTCCTTGAGGTTATTGACCTCGAGTAATGATTATGAGGACTGGACTTACTGACACGAAACTTCTGACTAGTGGATTCAACTTCCCTCGTCGCCAATAATGCTGTGTATTTTCATTTAATTGACAAGAAAACACGCATTCTTTAGGACATACTTTTTAATTATCATCTCATGACTTCTCCAAGCCACGTCATCATGTCATAACTCAAGATTCATAGAACATTGAAAAAACACAAAACACAACCCTATCGTTAGTATACATTAAGGTAAGTTCACAACAGATATGTGTGTACAAGCTCCTAGAACATCCCCGTGGAGTCGCATTATGATGGAGTAGGCATTCTTTACTATAGCGTTATGTTGGAAGTTGCGATTCTGTCAGTTTCGATTTTTTCAGAGTTGTGACATGTAACTTTTGCTTTTTTTGATTTTGTCACGCATCTATCTTTTGAGTTTTTGTTAGAATCACGTTATGCAAATACGGCATTATGATATAACGACACTGTGATTAACAATATTTTCACTGAAAATCCTGTGATTACGATGTTAGATTCCATGAGTTTATTTATGCGTAGTCTGTCATAACAATACGCGTGACCTAGAAACGAGTAGACGGTACTTAGCAACCAAATCTCAATGGCATATTATACGAGTCACTATTACCATGTATCTTCATGTGTGCATCGAAGGAAAATTTATTATTAAACCGCTGACCGTACTTTAAACGTGAAAGTTTCACGTGATTCTCGATGAAACGGGATGAAACAGTTTTTATACTAAGTGTTATTTCGAGAACCCACGAAGACTTACAACGTTTCCAAAACAAACAGAAACAGGCCACGTTTCTGATTCTAAGATTAATTCTGTTATATGTTCAAATGTTCTTCAGCAAGTATGTTCGAAACAAGTGGCCAAAAATAACAAAGAGCCAACGATCACGATTCTGGTCCACAAGATTGCAGTTGCTCCATGTTCTAATTTTTAGGCGGTCCATTCAATCCAATCCTTTTCTCCATTCTCCAGATATCCATCTTCGACAAATAAAAAAATCGGTCCTGTTTGTGAAAGCAATGATCTTTTTATACTTAGGATTCTTGATTTCCTCTTCATTGTATCTTTTGATTTTTCTTTTCCTCTCAAAATATCGGCCCTTGCTCTTTGAGCATTTATCCAGCACATTAGAACACACAAAAGTTGTTGGATGATATTTCGATGGACTGACTTACTTTAAAAGTGAGGCTAGATGACTTGTCACAGTTTGGTTGAAAATTCAGTAGTAGATTTATTCATAATCAAGAACTTGCCGCATGCAGTAGGATCCGGGATAATATCGCAGTTTTTTCATTTTCTCGGTAAATTCTTACTGTTGACATTTTTAACATACTAGGATTTGGAGTTTCTCTGTTGTTAGGTTATGATCTTGAATCTAAAAATAACCTATGTTCTCATTCATGACTTTTTCATGGCTGAGATTGTTAATCGCGCTTGGTAAAAAATTGTTTTTCGAAACTATTAGTATTATTTAGGGCACATTAACTTCACTAACTACATTATACGAAGCAGGATACGGCAGTAAAACGAATGCGGAAAAAAACAAGTATAGGACAATTTCAACTAGACGAAACGAACTGATAACTGGTAAGATTATTGTCAGCATTTATCTCTTAAAAGGTCACACTTTTAGCAAAACGGATTCATGCATCTTTATACGAAATACTATTATTTATCCTTTGAAATCAATGGATCAGTAAATATTTCACATATGTGGCAATTCTCTTTACAACAAAGAGATGATCGCCAAAAAGCAATCAATAATACCAAATAAAAACGTCTAAATAATACAGTTGTAGACTTATTGAATGTTCAGCTGTCGATTTTCCAGTCTTAAATGCCCATTATGTATCTTTTACTCGAGGTTTATATGGTGTAATAACGAATTAATGAAAGGCATTTTCCTACCTAAATTTCCGGCACACAAAAATACCATCAATTATTTAATCCCCCAACTGAATTGCACCCGATTAAGGGGTAATTACTTGTCCCTTCAAGCCGGTACATGAACTGCACCACGACCATTTCTGGCCCAAGTGTACGTAAAGTTACTTCGTTCTGGTTAGAACAAACTAAAAATTACTCGTCATAAAATTCTTGTTCTTCGCCCCATCCGAATGTTTACATTTTTACAAGAGTTACCAGTGTACCAGTTTTCAAAATTTGGTTATCGGTGGTGCAGTTCATGTAGTACATTTGAGGTATCAAAACTGACCGTGGTGCAGTTCAGGTAGGGGATTATCCGTGGTGCAACTCGATTGCGCCCTAAATTTCCACGTTGTTTTGTCAGTATATATCGTACTATAAACAATGAATTCAACCACACGATTATTCCAATCTCATAAAGCAATGTTTCTCGACACAAAAAATATCGATCAGATATAGGTTAGGATTTTCATTTTCAGGTCCGAATAAAACGTATTTTGGTGTGCCAAAACGTATAGCTTAAATTTATCGCTAGCTATAGGTGATCTGCCAAACCACTTCAATGAGCAAATATAGTTCAAAGCTCATTTTTGAGATTCTCAACATTGAGAATAGTGAAAATCTCGCGTAATGTAATTCTTTTCATGGATTAAATTTCGGTTTCGCTTTTTTATATTTCAAATATATATTGGTTGCGAACAGGAAAAAAACGTATAAACTATTGAATCGCAGATGAGCATAGTCCCATAACATCAAATGAATTGATACGAAACATGTGAAACTTTCATTAGAGTTATTGTCAGTGATTTCCAAGCAAATTCGTGGTCTTGAGGTAATTCCCGACCAATCATCGAATCGGAAAAAACAAGAGGGATCAAGAGAGTCCACTTCTGCAGAAATAAAACCTAATTAGATCAGATCGTGCCTTCGAAACACCGGAACTAATCGAGATCTGAAGAGGCTTCAGCAAAGAGCATGACTTAGAATCGAGGAACCAATCGAAATCGTCTCCGCCTACGTTTACAGAAAGAAAACCTGGTTTCTTCGGATCAGTGGAACTAATCAAATTCTGAAGAGGTTCCACCCATTTCGGCAAAGAGCGTGTCACGAAATAGGAGTAACCAATAGGAATAGTTTCCACTCACTTCTGCAGAAATAAAGCTTAATTATTTGGGCTTGTGCCTACAGAGCAGCGGAACTAATCGGGATCTGACATGGCTCGGTACAAGGAGCGTGCTGTAGAATCGTAAAAGCAAATCATAATCTGCCATGGAGTCGTGGCAACTGATCGTAATCGGCTTCACCCACTTTGGCAAAAATAAAACCTAATCAGTTGAGTTCTTTCCTACAGAGCAGCAGAACCAATCGGAATCTGAAGAGGCACCGCCCACTTCGGCAAAGAACATGTGGCTGAATCGGAGGACCCAATCGGAATCAGCTCCGACCACTTCGGCAAAAATAAAACAGAATAGCTTAGCTCGTTCATTTGGATCAATGTGTCCTAGAATCGAAAGATCCAATCGAAATCGGCCCCGCCCACTTCGGCAGAAATTAAACCAGGTTAGTTGAGCCGAACCAATCGGAATTTTAAGAGGCCCCGCTTCTGTAAATAGCGGGTCAGAAACCCATCGCAACCGAAGGAACCAATCGCAATCAGCGGAACCAATCGCCACCGGAAGAACCAATCGGGATCGGCTCCGTCCACTTCGGCAGAAATAATTCCTGGTTAGTTGAGCGGAACAAATTGGAGTTCCGAGAGACCCTGCTTCTGCAAAGAGCGGATTATTGCATCGGAGGAATTAATCGCAATCGGAGGAACCATTCGAAATCAGCTCCGTCCACTTCAGCCAAGATAAAACCTAATTAGCTTTGAGTGCTGTCCGAGAAGCAAGACATCTTAAGAGGCTTCGCCCGCTTCGGCCGGCATGAAATACAATTAGTCGATCTCGTGCCTCCGAGACAGCGGAACGAAACTGCATCTGAAAAGGATTCGCCCACTTCGGCAAAAAGCGCGGCATGGACTCGAATGAACCAATCAGGATCGGCTCAAACCACTTCGGCAGAAATAAAACTTAATTAGTCAAGGCGCGTATTTATACTTGTCAGACATCATTTCAATGCCTTTTGCAATTGCAGACAACCGTCTTATAAATTAACCTCTAGACCTCGCCAACATGCCCGGAAATCGCTAACAACTTTAAAGCAAGCGTTTCATTATAATCGGTTTTTACAAACAATTTTAGTAACTGACGATTCCAAAATAGTAAAGTTTATTCTGCATTTCTCAAGTTGAGAACGAATTTTTATCACATTTTTTAATAAGAAAAACATCCGTTATATTAATTGCCCAGAATATATCAATACTTATACAGCACCTAGTAATGATAGATTTGCATCGAAAGTAACCAATAATCTGTCAAGAAAAACAGTTGGAAAAAGATAACAATTGATGGGCCACGTTTCATTTAAGTAATGAAATAAGGAAGGATTCTTGGGTAAGTGGGAAATAAGAATTTAGGTAAAATAGTAATAAATAGGTGTCGGACTAGGGTTTATAGTGTCTAGCAGGCGCCTAGAATGTGTAACATATTTTCATCAATATTCAGGTTACTCAATATATTTTTGGGATACAAATAGCGCTATTTTATCTATTTGATTCTGATTTGTTTGTCAAAACTATGTCCTCGAAAAATAAGGTTTTATTTTTCAAAAACGTATAGTTTCGGACTAGATACAATTTTTATTTTGTCAGAAACCAATTTATAAACTAATTATGTTGGTATTTCAATTGGTCATTTTTAATTAAATATCAATAAAATACCCATTTTCCAAATTGAATAGGCCATAACATGAGAAAAATTGTTTTCCATAGCTAAACAATGCAAAAACTGTTTGTATTTTTGCACGTATCAAAAAACGTATTGTCGTTATATACAGAACTTACAATATACTTTCGCAATCTTCATCCCCGATTATTTATAAAATAATCGGAATCGGATATATCAACCAGATTGGAAGATTTTTTTATCGTACATTTTTTACCTACACATTCAAGTGCGAAAAAGAAATTTCTATGATTTTACTACAAAAATAGCTTATTAACATAATCATCCATTTTGAATAGACTGCAGTTATTTAATTTTCAAGATAATAGTCAGATACCAACTTGGACCGGCCATATTAAAGAGAAAAAATTATTTTTTCAAAAAGTCATATGAACAACGGTTTTTACAGAATTTCGCATTGTGTATCAAGTTTCAAAGCATAAAAAGTTAATTTCATGTGATGGTAATGTAATGATATTTTCCACTGGTGTACAATTCTTCAACTTCAGATATAACCAACCTGAAAAATTTTCGCATTCTTAAAAACATTTTAAAGAACAATTTTTATCACCGGTTAATTTTCGAAACAAAAAATAGTTTTCACTAATTTGCATAATCTAATTTCTCGTAGTAGTTAATGCTGTTAGTGAACTTGAGATTATCGCCGATGAAAACAACTCTGCCGTTTGCGTTCAATAAAGCAGAAACCTGTCTTTATAATAATTATTTCGTTATGGTTTTTCACCAGTATACTGGTATGTTTAATACATTTCCATTATGGTTTATTAAGCTCTTAAAATGATATATTATGTCCATATCCCTTAAAATGTATATTAGACTATAACACTTTTCAAACTCTAAGTACCGTAACCCATAAGTAAAACCGCTTTTATAGGTTGAAGAATTACTCTTATCTGGAAGTCATTTTGATTGTTCTAAAGATTTTTGCAATAATGCCAATATACACCTCACGATAATTGTAATAACAGAAGATTAAAAAAGTTAACAACATCTAATTTATATCAAGCATACCATCTCAAATTATCAAGATTCATCAGCTTTAAAACAAAGCTGCTTTGGTAGCTTTTTCTAATGAACATGGTTGGGATTAATGGGATTATGTCACCTGTTAAGATTGGAGAACAGTAAACTTCTCAACTAACTAAACATGTTTAGACCATCCAATTGATGGCATCTGTTCAAATGAAATAGTTGCAAATGCATAAAGATTCTAGTCAGATGATACTACTCATATTTTATATCCGTAAAACTATTTTTTATTACCATTATTGCTAAAGGCCTGATTGAAAACTGCATCTTAGTTTTGCATGTTTTCAATAGTTCACCATTTTATCTCAACTAGTGATATTTAGCTTTGCGAGCTATCAATAAATAATCAAAATTACATTAAAATAATAATACACAAGTTTTTGTTGTTTCAGCAAAGCCAAGCATAAACTGTTTGTCCTATTATTTCAATGTGAATTCAATCAGTTTCAGCCACAGCATCAACTTCATCTTATGAAAAAAAGAGAACTTAATTTCATTAAATCTATCACATGTTCCAAATGTGAATTAACACTGTCAACTTTTTTGAGGTTGTGCTCATTAATGAAAACAAATGTATTTACTTCTTGCCTTATTTTTTTAAAAAGAATTTGGACCTAAATGAAGCATATATGTTTCTCTTGTTTGCAGTTTCAAGTATGACTAGTCCAATAAGATTTATCCAATTTGTCTACTTTATACATAATTGTAAGAACTTCGGTGATGAATAAATTTGATTTTATTACAAGAAAAATATTCAATATTTAAATAGTCATCCATCATTTGTAAAAATATATTGCTGCACCCGATCACAACCCTTAAAAAATTGACTGTATCAATGCCAGACAAGAGTAAAATAAGAACACTTACCACAGGTCCATTGTCATCTGGCAAACCTAAAAAAATTGTATGTCAGCAAATAAATCACAAAGAAACTTATAACAAGGGTTCAATTTGGTTATGAAAATATTATTTAACTTACTGCTGTGACTATAACCGGTTGGTGCTTCATATGCTTGCTCTTGTTGATCCAACATGGAATCCAAATTGTGAGCTTGCATAAAGAGATTGTTTTCCTGCTGACGTCTCCTCAAGTCTTCCTGTTGCTGTAAAATCCGTGCTTCCATATCCTCCTGTGTGCGTCTCATCAGTTCCTCAGTCCTAATCCTCTCTTCTTCCACCTGTCTCTGCTTCATCTCCCATTCGCGCTTCTGCCTATCCTTATCCATTTCACGAGCCCTCAGCTGATCCCTTAACTGCTCAGTTTCATGCTCGAACTTGGCATATTCCATTTGAGCCTCCAACTTTTCCTTCTCCAACTCCAATTCCTTCTTGAGAGCCTCTTCTTTCTGTGCATGAAGATCGTACAACTGCTTCCATCTCATCCCGTATTCGTTCTCGAACGAACCAGGGTTCGCAAATCTAGGGCCTTGTTCCCTTTCTTTGTGATAGTCCATGTTCTTCTTGGGAATGTTCTTGTCTGGATAACCGTCGATGTCATCAACTACATCATGAGCTTCTACTATGCACGGTCTCAGAGATCCAGTTAGGAAATAGCAGCCATCGGAGCATTTTCTGATTGCATGTAAAGCTGACCCTTTACGTGAGAAATCTATAATAGCCTCTCCAGTGGGTTTGCCTCTATCATCAACAGTAACAACAGCCCGTTCAATCTGCAAAAGAAGTAATTGGTTAAAAAAATTCCATCAGAAACCAATGCAGCAGATAGAGGTATAAATTTTGTCCTTCTTGCATCTGCTACAGAGGGACTCATACTAACCTCTCCAAACACAGAGAACGCATAATGTAGGAGTTCATTGGAGACAAAAGGGGTAAGGTTTTTGACTTTGATGGTGGTAGAATTTGGTGCAAACCTAATTTTCAAGTTACGAGACTTCAAGACACTTCCGTCTAGTTCTCTTTTGGCTTTCTCAGCATTGCTGTGATAATCCAGCTTTATGAACCCAAAGTTCTTCTCTTTGTTCACAAAAATCTCAGATGTTTCTCCGTAAGGTTTAAACATTTCTATGATATCTTCTTCAGTGACTTCTACTCCGATGTTTCCAATGTACAATCGGTTTCTACCGTTAAACTTCTTCTCAGCCATGTCGATAAGAGGGAGATCGAAGGTAGGGCCAGAGATCTGCTGAACACGTTCATTGAATTTATCATCAGGACCTCTCATGCCAAAGCGACCACGGCCGCCCATGCCTCCCATACCACCCATATCTCCTCTACCTCCTCTCATACCACCATCTCTACCGCCATCTCGGCCACCGTCTCTACCACCATCTCTTCCTCCGTCTCCATCCCTACCACCATCACCTTCTTGACCGTCTTGGTTATTTTCGTGTTTCATGCCTCTTCCTTGATATCCACCTCGTCCGCGTCTGTTGTCAAAGTTTCCTCTATCTCCACCACCCCTCTGTAAATAATAAAAATAAAGTTGTAACGCAATTTAAAAAATATTTGTCAATACATTTTTCAATTAGTTCAAGCAAGTTCACAGTTAGTGCGCAATAATACAATTATATCTATAAGACGGCGGGTTGTTAATTAGGTTTTGAGATAAAAAATTTTTAAAAAATATTTATAATCGGAATGAGTAAAGGTACTATATGTACTATAAGCCAAAATCTCATGTACTTCCTTATGAAGGTATATTCTGCATTTTTTGGTTCATTCAAGGTCACACCCGACCATTTTGCACGCGTTTGTGTGAACGTTTCGACCGTTTGACATGTGTTTTACAAGTGTTCCACATGTGTTTTACAAGCGTTTCAAGTACGCTTGAAACGCACTCTCAAACGGTGGTCGGGTGTGACCTTGAATGAGCCAAAAAGTGTAGAATGAAACTTCATAAGGAAATACATGGGATTTTGGCTTGGAGTACTTATAGTACCTTTACTCATTCCATAAATATTTGTTTTTATTTTTTTATCTCAAAACTTAAGTAGCAACCCTCGGAATGCTCGATGTGTAACATGTTACATTACTTGTATGATACAAAGTCAGTCGCCGCCTTTGTTATTTTTTTGTGAACTTGCTTGAACTTACTGAAATGGCTTTAATTTTATTGTTTTCAAAATATTCTCCATTAAGATCATTACACTTTTGCATGCGATTGAATCAATTTTCGTAGCACTTTTTCCATTCTGATTGAGGTACCTTCAAAACATTGTGATTAGAACGACAATAAGGAAGTAGCCAGAATTGGGAATTGATAATAATGAACTAATAGCACTTTTCCTGTTATTTTCTCTTCACAAAAGTTAGTTTTGTTTGTTTTGTTATTGTATTCCTGATGAAAGGAATCGCATGTTTTCAAACTCATCTGACAGAAGTAACCAAAAGTGAGATATCCACAAAGTTCAAAAGATCCTTTATTGACAATAAAGAGAAAAAAAAGTGATGGGACACGACTAAAATTGATCATATTGTGTTGACTTTCGAATTAAAATCAGACCGAAACTTTTCAGCTAGAAGGGTGACTTTATAAAAAATAGGTATTAATCATTTACGATTTGAGAGTTTTGTTCTGTATTTTGTTGTATCATTCAAAAGAGCCAATCCAGCATTCATAGATCGTTAAATCTGGAAAAATAGAGAATACGGGTAAAAGAGTGACTTGAAGCTACACCAGCCAAATCACCCTGCCAAATCCGGAAGTATGTGACAATTTATTACACCAGGTCCGAATTTTATTACACTTGCCGTTTTTGAGATATGCGTGGGTGGTGTGGGTTCTATCTAAAGCTAGACCACCAACTTCTAACTTTTTAACCAATTGTGATAGCGGAATGGGATTTGGACCAGAATTTATTACAAATAAATTATTCAATACAAAATCAAATATTCCGTCGTGATGTTGTGAGATATCCAGTTTTTCTGCAGAATCAGATTGTATCATCGATGAATGTATTGTCATCGCAAAAACCACATTATACAGTGTTCCTTACTTGTTACATCAGGCGGTCTGGTGTAATAGAATATTGAGCAAAAATAATAGTAGTTTTTCGAAACGAATCATGATCAAGTCGCAATTTTACGTTTTTCTCCAACCGAATGGATTGTTTTCTCTAAAAACACTTACACAAAGTTTTTTAACCCTGCACCATCAGTCGGTCTGGTGTAATAAAACATTGAACGATAATAATAGTATTTTTTCGAATATTCGAAACGATTCATGATCAAGTCGCAATTTCACGTTTTTCTCCAACCGAATGGATTGTTTTCTCTAAAAACACCTTAAACAGGGATTTTCAACCCTGCAACATCAGGCGGTCTGGTGTAATAAAATATTGAACGATAATAATAGTAGTTTTACGAATATTCGAAACGAATCATGATCAAGTAGCAATTTCACGTTTTTCTCCAACCAAATAGCTTGTTACCTCGGAAAATACCTTAAACAGGGTTCTTCAACCCTGTAACATCAGGCGGTCTGGTGTAATAAAATATTGAACGATAATAATAGTAGTTTTACGAATATTCGAAACGAATCATAATCAAGTCGCAATTTCACGTTTTTCTCCAATCAAATAGCTTGTTTTCTCGAAAAACACCTTAAACAGAGTTTTTCAACCCTGTAGCATCAGGCGGTCTAGTGTAATGAAATATTAAACTATAATAATTAATAATAGTAGTTTTTCGAATATTCGATACGAATCATGATCAAGTCGCAATTTCACATTTTTCTCTAACCGAATGGATTGTTTTATCTAAAAACACCTCAAACGGGGTTTTTCAACCCTGCAACATCAGTCATAATCAAGTCGCAATTATACAGGAATATACGTTTATTCGAAAATCTACTATTATTACCTTTCAATATTTCATTACATCAGACCGCCTGATGTTACAGGGTTAAAAAAACCCTGTTTAAGGTGTTTATCGAAAATACAAAATAATCGGTTGTAGAAAAACGTGAAATTGTGACTGGATTATGATTAGTTTCGTAATACTCTAATCACTATTATTTCGCTGTCAAATGCTTTGACAGCGACTACAGAAAGCGAAAAAATTTTAAAATAACTCTTGAAAATGCTAACCACTCGTGTTGGCGAAACGTCGAGTTCTTCTCTGAAAACACGTCGGCCTTACTACCCGAAGAACCACCATGTAAGTGACGATGGCCGCGAAAGCATTTCACAATTTATTTTTAACCTTGTTCAAAACTTGATGAGAACGAAAGCATAACAATTTTACCAATATTTTGCCCTCTGATTTTGTAACTCCAGCACAATAATCGGAAATAGTATTATAGGATGTATTACATTATATTCAGCCCATATGAACTGATTGGAATGAAAATTTTCCTTGAATTCATTTTAATATCCATGTAATTCGAAAACATTGATTAACATTCAAATGTCGCAATTATTCGATTCTCCCATTTTCTAACTCCAGCACAATGACCGATAAATGCAGAGGTGATGTAATCTTCAATTTTCTAGCCATGTGATCTGGGAGCAGCAAGGAAAATCAACTGAGAAAATATTTTTAAACGGCTTCAAAACGTGATGAGACCGACAGCATTACAATATTTTCATTATTGTGTCCTCTGATTTTTTAACTCCAACACAATCATCTAAAATAGTGATACGGGGATGAATCACATCATATTCGACTCGTATGAATTGACTGGCATGAATATTTTCCTGGTACTAATATTTAATGACCACGTAATTCGAAAACATTGATTAACATTCAAATTTCGCCATTTTTCGATTCTCATATTTTCTAACTCCAGCACAATGACCCATAAATGCAAAGAGGTGATGTATTTTTCAATTTTCTAAGCATTTGATCTGAGCAGTAGGGAAAATCAGCTGAGAAAATATTTTTAAACGGCTTCAAAACGTGATGAGACCGATAGCACCACAATTTTTTCATTATTGTGTCCTCTGCTTTTTTAACTCCAGCACAATCATCTAAAATATACGGGGATGAATCACATCATATTCGACTCGTATGAATTGACTGGCATGAATATTTCCCTGGTACCAGTACCAGTCTCATCTCGTTTCGAAGATGGTTAATATATTTTCGCGGTTAATTTTTCCTCCTATTCATATCATTTGGGTGAAATATTGAAGAGGAAATTTCCTCTTTGCATTCAACAAAGAAATTTTTCATCCCATCCAGTTCAGTTGAAGTTAGAAAATGAAAGAGGAGAAAGATGGTGATATGACTAGGAATTCGGTCTCATTGCGTTTCGGACACGACTTTGATAATTTCCACTGTAATTGTTTTCACTACATCAGACATATGTGTGGGATATCAAGTAATATCACATCAGTGTTCTATATTGTGTAAGTTTGAAAATTAGGAGTTAGGTTAGAAAATTGTCATTGATCAGTTGAAAAATGCGGCATTAGTTTTTTTGATTGTGCTGAAACGGCTGTGCCAGCTTAACATTTTTGTGTAAAAGAGTCCATAACTGAAAAACGGTTCGTCGTATCGATTTCAAAAAAGGACAGGCTTCTAGAGGATGTTCGATTCTATGTACCTACGTCTGCGGCAGCACCTCGCGATGTTTTTCACAGATAATCGAGGTAGCTGCAATGGTAATTCTCTTACATTAAAATTTGAAGCAACCTTTATCCAATCGAAATGAATTTGGTATCAAAAGAAAGGTAAAACGTTGATCTATGTATGTGCTGTAATGTTTTTTCGAAAATATTTGTTCATCCTAACCAAAAAATTGCAAAGTAATTGCATTTTTGGAACATTTTTGAGATTTTTTTCGTGAAAAAGTGTATTAAAATTTCAATTTCCATTACAGCATGTACCTAGAATCCTGTCTTTGTTTGAAATTGATACGACGAACCGTTTTCGAGTTATCAATTGACTCTTTAACCCTAAAAAGAACCCTAAATATGATCGCGCTCATGGCCTTTCGAATCTAAACAAAACTGCCTTCTGGTGTTATGAAATCTTCAAACCTTGAGAATTCTAGTCAACCTTATACTAGTTCTAGGGTTCTTGGAATATCTTTAGCAAAATATACTCAATCAGTTAAATCAGTGATTTATGTGAACAAAACGCAAATGGAATACCAATCATCGAAAAATAACAACTTTTTCATGCGAGGATTGTGAGTAGTGTTGTTCATAATCGCATTATGGCGATTCGAATGATTGCAATAATCGGATTATAATTCGAATAGTTGTCAGTTGTCACCTGTCAGTTGCCACTTGTCAGTTGCCACTTGTCACTTGTCATCAATCAGTCTTTTTCTCTTGTTCAGCAATTTTTGAAATTTTTCCGATTTTTTAATAATTCATTTACATCGTTTTATGTTTTCATTTTATACGTTTTAATCATTATTACAAATGCGTCCAGGTTGTAAGAAGATGTCGTTTGTTTGGAATCACTTCCAAAAAAGTGGAAATGATAAGATGGCTTCATGTAAATTATGTAAAAAACAAATTAAATATTTTGGTGGTACAACCAATTTAAAGCAGCACTTGACTAGAGTCCATCCCACAATAATAGAGAAAGAAAAAGCGCATGTAAATACTGAGAATCAGGAAAATGAGGAGAATCGAGATAATAACGAAGAACCTGCACCTGGGCCATCTGTTGAAGTTGAAAGTGTTCAACTGCAACCTATTCCAGGACCATCGGATGTAATGAGTAGGGCTAGTGAAAAGAGGAAGATGGTTGCAGATCAGAAACGTCCTACTAAAACTAAACAGCTGAAACTTCTTGGTGTTGAAGCTGAGCATGAACTTTCTGAATTAGAGGTGGAAAAATTGGATTTATGTCTATTGAAAATGATAACAAAGGATTATCAACCTCTGTCTATTGTGGAAAATGAAGGATTTTTAGAATGTTCTTATGAGATGAATCCAAAGTACAAGCCACCCACTAGACAGAGATTGTCGTACAAAATACTACCAAAGTATTATGAAGAGTCGGTTTCAGCACTGAAATCCATTCTTAACAATGTTAAAAATGTGGCAGTCACATCTGATATATGAACTTCCGATAGCAACAGAGCATATATATCTCTAACATGTCACTACATTTTTGAGGATAAATTGTATTCACGTGTTTTAGCCACTAAGGAAATTCCCGGGTCTCATACAGGTGAAAATATAGCAGTTGCCTTAGGAAAAATTATGGATGAATGGCATATTACCAACAAAATTGTAACAATGGTTTCAGACAATGAATCAAATATCAAAAAGGCCATCAACGAGTGTTTACAGAAGTATCACCATCCTTGTGTTGCTCATACACTCAATTTCAGTGTAACTGAGTCATTATCTAATAATGAAAAACTGAATGCAATACTGAAAAAATGTAGAGCGCTTGTGGGCCACTTTAAGCATAGTGTTGTTGCTAGTGACAAACTCAAATCTGTTCAACAACAGATGGGTTTACCAGTTTTGAAAGTTAAGCAAGATGTTGTCACTGGATGGAATTCCTGCTTCATTATGATAGAAAGGCTTGTGAAAATTAAAAATTCACTGTGTGTTGCGGTCACTGATTTACCGAATGCTCCAGAGTTTTTAGACAGAGAAGATTTGGGAATCATTGGTGACTGCATTACTGTTCTGGAACCAGCTTATGACTTGACCACTATTTTGTCTGGAGAGAAATATCCCACTATATCTCTGATAATCCCATTGATAAGGGGATTTCAGTATAATTTAAAAAATAAAATAACACAAACAGCCACAGGTGAATCTTTGAGAACCAAATTATTAGAAACTATCACAAGGAGGTTAGGGGGCATGGAGAGCAATAAAATTGTTGTAAAGGCAACTTTTCTTGATCCACGGTTCAAAAAATATGGATTTGGTTCAGTTGACAATGCGTCCAACGCACAAAAATGGGTTTCTGAGGAACTTGGCCGACTTATTACCCTAAATAACCAAACTCGTCAGCAAAATCCACCACCACAACCATCAGCAGCTGATATTGAGAAAAATAATCGTTCAAATGATACCTGGTCTCATTTTGATGGAATTTTGAAAGAAATTAAAACATTCTCCACCCCATCTCCAATGGTAGCAATGACAATGAGGCAATATTTGGAAATGCCACCACTAGAAAGGAAGAAGGATCCACTGGAATTTTGGTACAAACACAAATTAGTTTTACCTGAGCTGCATGCTCTCGCAATAAAATATTTATGTATTCCTGGGACGTTAGTTCCATCAGAAAGGGTTTTCTCAAAAACGGGGCAACTAACCAATTCTAGAAGAAAAAGGCTTGACCCAAAAGTTCTGAACCAGATAATATTTTTCAACTCTCAGTTTTAATTATTTAACTTATTACTCGATATAGCCGATCTCATGCTATGTTAATTACGAGGGGGAAGTAACTAGCCATTTTTTGTACACCTAATGAAAATAATGCAGTAATTAACTCTAATGAAAAATAATTACCATTAATGATGTTATACTATTCATCGGAAAATCACTGATTAAAATCCGCGTCTGCTCAGCGATCACCGAGGCGATCACTTACCGATTGTCAGGCGGCATAAATTTGCCAACTTGGAATCGAAAAAAATCATATCACGGATCCCCAGAAACATAGATTTCGATTTTAAGTTGAATATAAAATGATTAATGAAGTAATGAAAATGTTATGATGTACACCTAATGAAAGAGTTACTTCCCCCTCGGTTAATTATGACTGATTTACATACCAGATTATTTTGATATTTTTAAATTGGAAATGTTTTTTATTTTTTACCAAAGAATGTATTTTTTATTGACATTTATGTACCTGTTTATTTTAGTAGTCTTTTAGAGAATATTTTTCATTTATGTATTTTACTTCATTATTTATTTATATTTTTGTTCCTGTTTGTTATGTTTGATATGTTTTAATAAAAATGGTTTTTCTATTTACCAAATAATGCATTTCATTATATTTTGGTTTTCAATGTTTTCGTATTATTATTATTATTAATTGCATAATTGGAATTTGACAGATCCCGCCGAGTTCTCGACAAATGACAATTGACAGTACACAGTACTGACATCTGACAGTCACGTGCCGAAGTGTAATAGGTTATTTTTCATTCGGAATTCAGTGTTGTTAAGGCGAAAACATAGTCGTGCGAATTTCGCAATTTTTCAGCGAACAAAATGGCTGCCAGACATGCCGCAATAAAGTTCAAAAATCTTATCTTTTTGCGAATTCGCACAAATCACGGAGCAAAATTTTAGATCAGATTATTCTGTTCTGTATCTTCACTATCTTCGCCATTTTCATTCAACTACCTTGAAATATATCTTTAGACAAAGCTGTTTATGTTTAGTTTTTATCACAAAACAATTTTAATTGCATTTATAAGATTTTGTAAATTAATTATGGAAGATCTTTTCAAATTATATGAAATTATTCACATGTAGTTTTTGTAAAATATTCCATGATGAAAATGTTCAGGGAGATCATTATTATTGTCGGGAGATACGGATCTATCATCCCAATAGATTTTGGGGACCTGCTTCAGTTCGACGAACTGTTGTCCACAAATATTTTTATTGATATCAAATCTCGCTTCTGCAATGATCTGTTAACATCTATATACAGACCATGTACCTAGCAGGTGGCCAAAGAACTCCTGAGCATCTTGCAGGGCCTCTCAAATAAAGCGGGTTGCAGAACTTTGGATCTGACTTTTTAAGGACACTGTTTAGATTCTTGATACTAGTTATACTTGTAAAATGTGTTTCTCATTAAATTTGTTGTTGAAGGTACTTATCTTCTGGAGACAACATGCCAAATTGAAAAATTCTCCTTATTACAAATTATAATTGAAACAAGTAGGTAATGTCATTTGGGAAACAGTGAGTGAGCCTGTGAGCAATTCTCCTTTAGAGCCAATTTCCTTCATTTGCAACTGATATTTCAGAAAAAGGAGAATAAAAACAAACAACATAATGTCTAACCTCAAATACCAAAAAATGGCATGTTATGATTCATCATTTACCGCAATTTTTTCGCCGTATGAGTATGAACGTCCATGCGGCGATTTTTTTGCGATTTGCGAATCGCAGAAAAATTGCGAATATTCGCGAGGGTATGTACGATCCTTTAATCGGCGGACTAAAGTCCGATTTTCGGACTTTTTTTCGTTCAGCGGACTTTTTTCGGACCTTGAAATATTTCGGACTTTTTCGGACTTTTTGGATGATATTGGCCCTATTAGATATTTGCAGCACCATCAACTAACAAGTAGTTTTGATTGGCAATAATCAACAGTCAAAATTAACACGGACGGAACACGCCATTCAGGAGCTGTCATATCACTCATATCATATGTCATATGAATGAATAATGAAATGGAAGAAGAAATAGGGAAGAAAACAATACCTAGTGAGAGTGAGCTGTGAGTTGCGCCTGGCGGTTAATTGGGTAATTGTAATAGTCATTAGCCGATGATACGCATGCGCTCAAACCAGACTGTGGACAAAGAATATCTGCTTAAGTGTAGTTATTCTTTGCTGTGGATAATACTCTATGATATCAGTCGAAAAGTTTAAAAACAAAAGTTGGTGCGCATGCGCTGAACCAAAAAGTACAGTGTACAATTGGGCTGGTACATTCGTTGAAATCTTTCTACCAACACTGTCGCCCCGATGCTCAAAAATATCTTCAGATAAACATGACAACTCTGCAATGACATTTTCCCACTGACACTGAAATATATCAGTTTCTTCTGTGAAGCAATCGCACGAATTTTCCTTGTCCTTCGTACGTAGGTTTCTTCTGTGTGCGGGTATGGATGTTAGTTAAGAACAAATAGCACAAACATAGGATCGAGATTATAATATTGGATGTAGTCTTGTGTCAAACAAGTCTGACTACGTCCCCGATCCGAAGCTTTTATTACATGGATATGTAATAAAAGGAGACTGGTCGAATGCGCCTGAGAAGGAAGTAAAGACCATTGAACCAGAGAGAGAGAGAGAGAGAGAGAAATATATCAGTGCTTTTTCCCGCTATTGAAGACTTTTTTACTGTTTGTAGGTATGTCTAATGGGAAATAAAGATGATTATTCAATTATTAATTTAGCGTCTCTCCGCATTAAAAAGGTGACAGGTGAGACTACTTTTCATTTTTGAATGGCGGACTTTTTCGTATAAAATCGGACTTTTTTCGGAACGCAATCGGACTTTATGGTTTAACGCGTCCAACAACACATTCGGATTCTCCCAAAAGAACAATCGGATTACACCGATTATTTCAATAATCGGATTATCGATTATTTTTAATTCGAATTATCACATCACTAATTGTGAGGGCCATTTTGGAATGGATTTATTTCCTATCTGAACAAATCAGACAGGAATATGTATTTGATAAAAATTTGTGCAAAACTCCAAAATGTACCTGCTTAATTTACACGCCACAGGTCACTGGGCAACTTGGGTAAAATATAATTAGGAGAAAATCGTTTGGCAAGGCACAGGTAAACAAATTCAGGTAAAATTGCACAATATTAACCAAAGCGATTTAGCTGAAAATTTCACAGAATGTTTGAAATACAATAAAACAGGTAAAGTAGGTAATATACTTTTTTTTTTAAGTGTCATAGTAGTCACTACACAAATACACAAAAACACGTCTATGGATAGAAACGTCCCACGTATTTACAATATAAATGCTCCGTATTTATCTATTGATTCAAAATCTTAGGAAAATGGAGTAAATCATTGGCCAAATAACACCCAAAAAGTTAACTAAATAAAATTTAAAAATTTTTTTTGAACTGTAATTTCACAAGATGCCCCCTATAGTCTAGTCTACAAGAACTATTTTTGTGAATTTCTCTTCAAGGGCACCGAAAATTATGATCCAGGGCTCATTCGATTCGGAATGACCTCTAGAAAGTTTTTGCAAAATTTGAAGGTGCGCCGGCAAAAATTGCAAAAGTTATAAACAATTTAGTAAAAAAGGGGGGGTTTTTTGCAAATATCTCGAAAACTATTGAAGATATCCAAAATTTGAAAGAAGATCCTGAAAGGGAAGGAAATTTCCTAAAAAGATGCCCAACCCCGGAACTCTACCTCCAATATTTAGAATTTTAATTTAGAAGCGAAAATAGCTCTAAAAGCGGGTGATGCGAGTCCCGCGTGTGCTGACTGATACGGACCCGGACCCTTGAAAAATAAAAATAAATTTAACCCATTAAATATCAATATTAAGAAATAAAAAAAAATCACTCACCTTTTAGACACTTGAATAAACGAAAATCCATGGAAAAAAACTTTTTTCCGTAATTATTTTATTACATATGCTTTTGTTAATTAACTAGTTTTTACAAGTTTCAAATTTACATACAAACCCTGACAACTGATAAACTAAAAACCTCAAATTTGTTTCAATTCTTAGAGCTACTCTTGAAAGGCTTTAAAAAAGATCCCCATTGGAAAAATTGAAAATTGTTGATTTTCCACTTTGTTATTTATTGATTTAAGAGATTAAAAAATGAAAAATGCAAATAAAGCTAAGTAATTTTTTTTTTAATATTCCAATTTGTTCGTATGTTAATTATTTAAAGTTACAAGAAAATGATTTTTTAAAATTTCTTACTCTGATTGTTTACATAATTGTTATAAACAAATGTATGTTTACTTATTTGTTTATAAGATATTTGAATTTTTGTTTTTGGAATTTCAATATTATGATCTTCAAGAACATAATTTCTTTTAAAAAATGTATTGCTTGAAAACGCATTTGTTGATTAACAATTTTTTTTTGCTACCTAATATTAATATTATGGAACCATTTTTTTAAAATCATAATTTCCATTGCTCTTCGATATTCTAAAAAAATATTTATTTATATTTTCTTTGTTTATTCAATAAACAATTTGTTATAAACAAATGAATTTTCACGATACAATTTTTTTTTGAATACTGCAAAAAATAACAAAATCAACCACGTGTCATTTGTTGTGTAAAAAAATTCAAATTAATATTTGGTAGCTAAAAAAATAGTTAATCAACAAATGCGTTTTTAAGCAATAACATTTTTTTTAAGAAATGATTTTGTTATTAAAGATCATAACATTTATTGCTGATTAAAATTCCAAAAACAAAAATTAAAATATCTTATAAACAATGCAATTGTTTATAACAATCATTTGAACAATCAGAGTAAAAAATAAAAAAAAATATTTTCATGTAACTTTAAATCATTGAAATACGAACAAATTGGAATATTAAAAAAATTAATAATTTTTCATTTTTTAGTCTCTTAGATTGTTAATAACAAAGTGGAAATTCAACATTTTTTTATTTTTCCAATAGGGATCTTTTTTAAAGCCTTTCAAGAACAGCTCCAAGAAGTGAAACAAATTAGAGGTTTTTAGTATAACTATTATAAGGGTTTGTATGTAAATTTGAAACTTGGAAAAACTAGTTAATTAACAAAAGCATATGTAATAAAATAATTACGGGAAACATTTTTTCCCATGGATTTTCTTTTATTCAAGTGTCTAAAAGGTGAGTGAATTTTTTTATTTCTCAATATTGATATTTGATGGGTTAAAATTATTTTTTTTGTTCAAGTGTCCGTATCAGTCAGCGCACGCGGGACTCGCATTACCCGCTTTTAGCGCTATTTTTGCTTCTAATTTAAAATTCTACACATTGATGGTAGAGTTCCGGGAGGTGGTACTTTTTTAGAAAATTTCCTCCTCTTTCAGGATTTTTTTTCAACTGTTGGATATCTTTAATAGTTTCCGAGATATTTGCAAAAACCCAAACCCCCTCCTTTTTATAAACTAAATTGTTTATAACTTTTGCAATTTTTGCCAACGCACCTTCAAATTTTTCAAAAAGTTTCTAGAGGTCACTCCGAATCGAATGAGCCCTGGATCATAATTTACGGTGCCCTTGAAGAGAAATTCACCAAAATAGTTCTTGTAGACTAGACTAAATGAGAGATTTTAAAATTGAATGGAAGAATAATTTTATATTTAATAATTATTCTGTGTAATTTTGTTTGCGCATCGGTTTTAATAGGTATGGTTCGAAATTAATATTCCATTGTGTTCTAGTATGTGTAGGGATATAATAGTTGTAAATAGTTCAATCAAATTGCTAGTGTTTGTGCGGGTGAACGCACTACCTTTGAGCATTTTTTTCAGAAAAAGTGTGTCAAAAAGAAAAATTTATCGTTTTTGATGTATCTGGAATTATCTGTGAAATTTTCAACAAAATCGCGTTGGTGCCCTATTCACTCTCACTAATTATTGAATTGCATGGTTTTTCTATTAGAAGATGACAAACCAGTGATTTTTTAAAGACTGAATAAAATAGGGTACAATGACCCCATTGAAAAAAAAGTGCCCTGTAAAAGTTTACGTTGCAATCATTTCACAGCATAATATAGGTAATATCAACTATAGTCGAATAATGTAATATGCGTTGGCTGAGCTTAATAAAACTTCTAAAGCCAAAGCGTGCAAACACTTGTCTTTGTAACGTGAAAATGTCCCGTTATAAACTTCGTTCCCATCCCTGGAACTATTTTCCTGCGTTACCGACCATGATGAGGATTTCTACACGGGTAAAGTCCCGGTAAACATATGAGTCAAAGTTACACAGAATATTACTCACACCACCACCCCCTCTGGGCCCTCCAAATCTTCCGCCACGTCCAAATCTTTCACCGGGTCCGGGTCCGCCACCACCATGACGATCGCGGTTGAAGTTATTCGGCTTTTCTGGAGTCACAGGCGGAGCAGTATCATTTGTCGACGATTCAACTTTCACGTTCGTCGTATCGGGGTTACTTTGAGGTTCCATTTTCAAGAGTTTTCACGATAAACACAGATACAAAACTTATTCGTACGACGAAACGATATAAAATGGCTGATACGAAACTACGAAAGGAATACATGAAATAAAAGCGTCTAGCCTGACCAGCCTACTTTTGATCCTGCAGTTGCGCAGTGCGCGTTGTGTCCTCGCTAAATTCAAAATGGCAGTTTGTTAGCAACAATATCACAGTATAGTGTAAAACTGTGGTAATATTGCCTATATGACCCTACTCTTTGGTAGTATGTACGAAAGCACCATGGTACCAAAGAGTAGGAGAGACCCCTACTATTTGATAGTACGAAGGCTCAGGCTAGCCAGCGCGAAAAAATAAACTAAGTCAAAATTTCGTCTTACTAACTCGAAATTTCGACTTATCGCGAAATTATGTCACGTGCACTTCTCTTTTTATGCAAAGTCATTATAATAACTTTTTTCTTATGATAATGACTTTTTTCTCATTTTATTGACTTTTATAATATTTTCTTTTATATGTTATGGGTGATGTTACGTTTCTGGGTTCTTGCGGGAATATCTTTTTTTGGTTTAAATCATTATGATCAACAAGTTAATAATATAAAAGTCATTATAATGAGAAAAAGTCAACATGCTCAATGAACATTATCGCGAAATTATGTCACGTACACTTCTTTTTTTATGCAGTCATTATAATTACTTTTTTCTCATAACTTTTTTCTCATTATAATGACTTTTTCTCATTATTATGACTTTTTCTCATTATAATGACTTTTTCTCATTATAATGACTTTTTTCTCATTCTATTGGCTTTTATCTCATTATAGAGACTTTTATAATATTTTCCTTTATATTTTATTGGTGACGTTACATTTTTGGGTTATTCCGGGAATATTTTTTTTTTGGTTTAAATCATTATTATCAACAAGTTAATAATATAAAACTCATTATAATGAGAATAAATAAGTCATTATGAGTTTTCAAAAAAAATAGAGTGACACCAGAGTGCTTCTGTTAGTATTATCAAGTGTGATTGTTTATAAACAACTAGGTTTTTGAATGAATTATAATGTATTTGGTGAACAGGCTTTTCCGAAAATACAATGCGCATGCGGAACTGCGGGATCAAAAGTAGAGTGGTCCGGCTAGATGCTTGTATATGAAATAGTAGAGCACAGAACAAAGAATGCAGAGGAGAAGCAAGGCTTTGACAATACAAAAAACGCAGTATCAGTTTTGCCAACGGTGAATTTAAAAATGTTGCTTGTATTTGCGTTGTGTTATTCTGACACTATCAAAACTGTGCTTGCCAAGAGGACGCAGATAGTACGAAAGCACCCTAGTGTCATGCACACTTCTCTTTTCATTGTAATGACTTTTTTCTCATTATAATGACTTTTTTCTCATCAAAATAACTTTTTGCTCATCATAATGACTTTTTTCTCATTATAATGACTTTTACATTATTTGCCTTTGTATTTTTTTTGTGACGTTAGGTTGTTGGGTTCTTGGAAATAATTTTTTTTTTTTGGTTTAAATTATCAACAAGTTTATTTATTTAGCAAACACATTTAGAGGAGATGCCCTTATAGAGGTACATTCAAGATCGATATGAAACACGAAACAAAAAAGGGTTAGGGGTAGCAATTTTTTAAGACATAATAAACTCGTATTTTGAAATGAATTTTACTATTCTGCAGTTCAGCATCGTTCCTAGATCAACCATGGCGAATATGGAGTCTCTAAGAAAAAGTTGATTTTGGGCCTTTTAAAAAACTAAGGTTAATTAATTCGTTTCGGAAATCAGAAATGTAATCAGTTTTTTTCAATTCAAAATTGTGTTTGAATAATCTAGGATTTGGTAAAAACATTGTTTATAGAGAAAGAAGACCTAAACCTAATGTAGGTTAGGTGTTATTACTCTTACGAATGTTTTCGAGTTGGGAGTTGCTAGAGAATTACTCAAGTGAATGATATTGTCCTGAACACGTCAGAAATACTATCCGTTTCGCTCTATCTGTCATAGTATTAGAACAAGGAGACCATTGGTGGATTTATGCAGCAATCATAAGTCATAAGTCTTAAGGAAGAATATTCGTCAATGATTGGTTTTTCCGTATATTCCAACCAATCATTGACGAATATTCTTTCTTATGACTTATGATTGCTGCATAAATCCACCATAATGGTGGATTTATGCAGCAATCATAAGTCATAAGTCTTTAGTCATAAGGAAGAATATTCGTCAATGATTGGTTGGACGTAATATTGAAACGCACCTCTGGTACTAACTAAACATTATTCAACTTGAACAATCTGAATTTTGACAAAATGGTTAAGGCTTTTGCGGCCGGAGTTTTCAGTGTCACAATTTTCACTCGGGTTTGAAGGCCGTCTGAATTTTCCTGATAAAAGTACATTTTTCAAAAACTATTTTAATCGTTAGTGGCAAGATTAATTATTTTGTTGGTCTCCGGATACGATTTTTACCACATTTGGGACTTGAAGGTTGTGTAAGTTTAACGCACTACTTTTTTGTTGCTCATTGATATGAAGATATGGATTCTTCCTATCCCACCAAAGTATACAAGAGACATTTCTTTGTATACAATTTTCATATTCAACCTTTAATCTAGACTAGCAAAATAAATAAAAAAAACAGTTACAACAAAGGTTTATTATTCGAGCAAAGCAATCAGATTCAGTTCATGATTAGTAGACAGGAAAGTCAAACATCAAATTCATAATAATTTGCTACAAAACAATCAATATACTTTCACAATCAATTTCATTGGTAACTATCATTTCTAAAATTTAGGAGAAATTGGGAAATATTATTGTCAAGTGTAAATATGTATACAAATTATATACAGATTACAAAATTCTATGTCAATCAGCTGAGAAAGTGGCGAAACGAAATTATCACGCTGTACCCAGAATAGCTGAGAACACAATGAACGCCTCCATCTCCTGCGTGCATTCTTTACCATTTACTAATTTCTCGATAGTGCAGATCATTTTCTAAACACAACAGATCTATATCATCTCACGAAATTTAGTTGAAAAAACTTATGTGAAAGTATTTGCTCATGTTTTGCTCACCTGACACTGTATTGACTAATTTGGTTAATATTGTTTAAGAATGTTAGCAGAAAAGAAATTTCATATGAAATATTCTGCAACTTAAAGCATAACACATATCCTCTGTCGTTAGAACGTTGGCTAGTCCTGTTTTATCGGAAACATAAAAAATACTAAAGTTATTTATATAATAGAAATACTGTGAAGAAAAATGTCAGTTTTTTTATAAAAAAAAAATTCAAGTCCATTATGGCAAGGGGTCGTTACCAGTCATCTGGGCCACAGTTGCTTCCAGTGATCTGATGTGAACTGTTTCTTGTTTCCAATAAAGTTTAACATAGTTCTTATAAAATAACATCAAGTGAAACTCACGAATACAAAATAAAGTCAGCTTAGCTTGAAACTGATATTCTCGCATTTGTATGCCAAGGAAACTATGTTTCTAATGCTACTACATATTCTTCTATCTACATAACTCTCCAGCCCTGTAGTCAATGTTACTACCATCTGTAGCAAATGTGAAAAAAGATTAACAAAAGCAATGAAATTCTTGTCTACAAGATCCCTCTGTTCCATTAAGGGTTGAAATAAAGCTATTGAAGATTCTTAAAAATAATAGCCTTTTGGCCACTGCTCTACTAAGCCATCCAGTGCCTGTCTAGACACCTATCATAAAAATCTAGAGGGAATATTTATCAGTGTATTTGATATTTGTAAACCAACTACAGCTCTTCAGACTGCGAAACTGTATCAAAGCAAAAACTATCAGACACATGTGTAAAAACAAACAAGATCTTGAGCAAAATTAAGTGTCATTCCCAAAAACTTCTGATACAGTGTGTGTAAAACCATAGTGGAGTAGTTCAACTCGCCATGCATGTCGCCAGGCACATTGCCGTGAATTTATACTCACCCTGTGCAAAAGCAAAAAGGCTATATTAATTAAATTTACAATGAAACAGTATGACTTAAACAAAAAAAATGAATAAAAACTCAATAAAACCATCACTTTGCCACAGAGCTGGGGTGAAGGAGGGAATTTAACTACCAGACTTGAGTTTTTTGCTATCACAGAGCGAGTATGAATTCACGGCGATGGGCCTGGCGACATGCATGTCAAGTTCAACTCCTCCACTATGGTTTACACTAAGACGTGATGTTGTGAGATGATTCAATCCCTGAATACAACGTGGGCTTCATACGGAGTAATTAATTTTATTTGGGGAACCATTGCCAGACTGGCGGTTTTATTATTGAAAGTTCATCTTGAATGGGATTGAGCTTCTATCGCATCTTGACGCCTAGGTTTGGCAACGCCGCCCCGACTGTCCATGAAACCTTCACTGTATTCAGAGGATGGATTCGACTATTGTACTTATTTATGGCAAAAACTGCCTTCCTAGAGGCTTGTCCAGACCTACAAACACGTCCGCAAACAAATGTTTGTAAAAATGTTCCCGCAAACACAGCATCTATACATTTGTATGAAAACATTTTGTTTTGACAAACTTTCAATTCTACTAGTTGCGTCCACATCAAAACTATAAACATGTCGCTAAGTAGTGAAGCAGTGGCGGGAATTTGTGCTGGCTATATATTTTTTATGTCAAAAAGAAAAGAAAATCAAAACGTTGGACCCATACATTATTAAAATTTACGAGTCTTGTATACATACGCAATATTTTCCACTGGAATGGAAACAAGGAAGGATAATAACAATTCCAAAACCACACACAGACCAGAGTCAACCGAAAAACTACAGACCAATCACTCTACTTCCAGTATTGGGCAAAAACCTCGAAAAACTGATGAAATCATTTATGGAAGAGAAAATAGGAAATGCAATTCCAACTCATCAATATCGATTTCGCCATAAATGCGGAACGACTCACCCTATATCAGTTCTGATCTCAAACATACAAGCTAGCAAACTCTCAGGATATCGCAGTGCTGCAATTTTTTAGATATCAACAAAGCCTTTAACAGTGTTTGGCACAAAGGAATTCTATGCAAACTGTACACATTAGACTGTCCCAAATATATGATCCATCTAGTAAAAGACTACCTACTAAGACGGTCTCTTCAAGTGAAAGAGAATCACCAGACATCTGCCTTCTTTCATCCAAAACAAGGTCTTCCACAGGGTTCACCTTTATCCCCATTCTTGTATAATATCTACTGTTGCGACCTATTCATAGAGAACAACCCAGACCCCCAAGAACATTTCACATCATCCTATGGAATGCAATTTGCAGACGACATTGCCATAATTAGCCACAACAAAACGCTGGAGAAAACAGTAAGGAAGTTACAAGACTCGATTGAAGGCACTAGAGATGGTGTGACAAATGGAGGCTGAAGCCAAACCCCGAAAAATCTCAACTGATAATCTTCAATCACAAAATATCAGATGATTCACCAACAGTAACTGTAAACAATCATACAGTAAGAAGTAGCACATTAGTTCTTAGTTCACATAGACCCAAAAATGAACTGTAATCATCATACTCAGCTGATGAAAAGAAAGTGTGTTACAAGAGCCAAACATTTCCGGAACCTTACATGTAAGAACAGAAGAATCAGCAGTAAAACAGCTGCACACATTTATAAAACCATATACCGCCCAATCCTTGAATATGCTCACCCAATATACCCCAACATCAGAAACCCACCTTTGAAAAACTTGGAAGTTGCTGAAAGATCCAACCTGCGGACAATCACCAAAATACTACACCAACAAAACCACCTCCGTAATCCTCCAAATCATCTCCTTTACAACGCACTAAAGTACAACCAATCGTCGAGAGACTGAAAAAATTATCCCAGAAGTTTCCTAACAATAAAAACAATATTCAAATTATCCAAACCCAATCTATTCAAAGAGACCCGACAGTGAACCCAATATTTAAGTTTCCAGCAAACACCTCGGTGGAATGCCTCACCACTTTAGCAGAAAGGCCAGAAAATTAACAGTGTTATTTTTTTTACAATCCTCAAATTGATGCATATTATATTATATAACATCAAATAATGTAAAAAAAGTAATGTATTATAACAGGCTGAAAGACTGTTGGTAGCCTATTGGGTAGCCTATTGGGTAACCAATAAAGTACTTTTATTATTATTTCAAAACATTTGTTAAACTTGTTACGAGACCTGAAATTAAGTGATGGAGCTAAGATTTAAAGATTTCGTAAGATGGGAGATATTTCATGTGCGTCTACTTTTCTATTTCGATTTTTATATTCCAAACTTCACTTCCCACAAGCAGGGTATACTGTGTAAGTAGGTATTCAGTTAACATCTTCAGATCACCTGCATATATTTCCAATCACAAATGACCAACAATATGAATATAATGACACTGCCACTTCGAAACGACATATTAAACATTTGCCCCAAACATGTCAAGACTTGTTGGTTTGCGAGTATAAAAACATGTTTTCCATCCTGGACGGAAAACAAAATACATTTGCATATTTGTTTAAATGTATTTGAACAAATTGTTTGTTAAATTGTTTAAATTGTTAAAATGTTTACAATCAGTTTTAATACAGATGTTTGCGGGCAAATCAATGTAGGTCTGGACAAGCCCTAATTGAAACAGCATACAAAAACGAGCTTTCACAGGATAGGGCTGGTATGATGAAAAATGTATAGTTGTAAAAAAATACAGGTAGACAAGACAATGCCTTAAAAAACGATATTTAGTCAATGTGAACACTATGAAAATTACTTCTTGGATTTTTGTAGGCTGTTCCAATCAGAAATTAAACTTTAACTAATCACTAGTTTCTCATAAAAACAAATACCAACAAATAATAAATTTTCAAGTACAAAATGGTTAGTACTGCTGCCTTTTGTATATACAATTGTCCATGGATCATAGTAAATTGGGCTTTTGGACGTCTGTTGTCTAACACAAAAACAACTAATTTGTTGTCACTTCACCACGCACGTTTACTCTGTTGCTAGCATTTCGATAGCCATATAATATCCATCAGTAGGTTATATTAGATTAGAATGAGGGCTTCAAGCCTCCACACCGCAAGCTTTTCAGATCTATTATGAATGCCCTATAAATTCTAGTTCTGTCTTACCATGGCATATCCATCAGTTGGTTTCTAGTAAGTAAACACCTATTGGTTATTTTATGCTCCCTCAGCCAGAGTTTGATTACCTACTGTTCTTGTTGGAAGTGATAACAAAAATTGAATTCGACAAAGGCGTACTAAAAAGGGGCATTTTTTTTGTCGAAAATATGCACACATTCGCAAAAAAATTAATTTGACCCGAAAAACGAGTACATTTTCGGATTCAGAAGAAAATTTTCTATAAGATAAAGTACTATTTGCGAGATTCCGCATTTTTGAACTATTCCCAAGCGATCAAAGTCGAAAAATGCAACATTCTGTATAGAACAAAATCGAATTTTGCGAGAATTTTTATTTTCCAGTTTTCGAAAAATCGCAAACTTCCCTCAGACGTAACTCGACGAGCTGATTCCGAATATCACCTCAAAAATTTAGTTCGACAAAGGGGTAACTGAAAAAACGCTATTTTCCGACAAAAAAATGCACCCATCCGCTAAATCGACATTTTCTAAACGAAGTAGGCTTCTGATTCGAAAAACAAGTACAGTTTCGGATTCAGAAAAATTTTTTCTATAATATGAAGTAATACTCGCGGGATTCTGCATTTTTGAAATATTCCCAGGAGATCAAAGGTGAAAAATGTAATATTCTACATAGAAGGAAATCGAATTTTTAGAACATTTTCATTTTTCGAAAAACCGCAGACGTAACTTGACGAGCTGATTTCGAATAACGTCTTAAAAATTTAATTCAAAAGGGGGATAACGAAATAAAGACAAGTTTTGGGTTTCCGACAAAAAAAATTTACCTCATTTCGTTAATCCTTCATTGAATTCAATTTTTGAGATGTTATCCGAAATCAGCTTGACGAGATACGTCTGAGTCAGTGATTTTTAGAAATATTGAAAAAAAAAACGAAAGTTTGCTTCTGCGGGGTATATGAAAATTATTATTTTCAATTTTTCGAAAAATCGCAAACACTCCCTAGACGTAACGCTACGAGCTGATTCTGAATATCACCTCAAAAATTGAATTCGACAAAGGTAACTGGAAAAGGGCAATTTTTTCGACGAAAAAATGTACCACAAAATCGACATTTTCTAAATGAATAAGCCTCCGATTCGAAAGAACAAGTACATTTTCGGATTCAGAAAGAAAATTTCTATAAGATGAAGTAATTAGCAGGATTCCGCATTTTTAATCCCAGAATGAGGGTAAACAACTTTATAGACCATTAACTCTAATGAGTAGGTTCTTAAAGAAACTCTGCAGATATTATTGTCCTTTAAACGGGTTTTACCACTTTTAACGTTGATTTTCTGAACTAATGGTAATAAATGGTCTGGTATAATATGGATTTGTTTCTTCGAGAATACCACCAATTGCGTTTTTTTGCATGCTATTGCAAAGTATAATTGTAACGTGAAGGGGACATATTAGTTGTTCTTATAGCTCAAAACACTTACTTTGATAAAACAGGTGAATACAAAACGTGTACAAAAATCAATTGATACGAAAACTCTCTGCGCTCTGTGTGAAGATCCTGGTGCCTACTTCAAAGAACATTCATTGTGTGTGAATATGCAGGTAACACCTGCACACATTTTAAACATCTGAGCAGTGACCAATTCGATCACGATGTGAAAAAACTGCCGTTGAGCAGAATTCGATAACTTAAAATCATCACTTCAAATTCATAAAAATGACTAGATAACTGGTACTTAAGTAAACGTGTCTTAAATCTACTGTTCTAACCATGAAGGGAATGTTGAACTTGGGGTCTTCACTTTTATGTTGAACTGTTTTAAAGTGGCTTCTAGGGCTTGTTGATTCCCAGAAAAGTATGCAGATATGGCGTTGTGGAACAGAAGTAACTGCTTGTGCATCACTTTGATCTGTAAGAACATAAAAATATATTATAAAATAATGTTTTTACAACAATTAGTCACTAAAGCAGACACCTAATATCTTGTGGCTTGATTTGTGTTTCAATTCTATCTCTGTGTTGAATAATTCTTGAAAACGTTCAAAGCTTTGGCCCACGAATTCCATACTTAGGAATTCTGTTAAATACAATACTTCAATGTATGAAATAGTGTTCAGATTACTAGCAGGAAACTTATTGATTGTATTTTAAGTAATATTCACCTTTTTTACAATCAATTCCCACTTTTAAAATGTGAATTAAACCAGAAGAAACTAATTCTAAATATTGTGTAATGTTAAATTAACTCACTCTATTTTCATCCAGAAACTTCATTTTGATGGTAACCTCGGCCCTCAACTTCATGAATTGCTCACGGTGAAGTTCATAGCCTTGTTGTGCATCCTCTAGCCCGATGGTTCCATCAGGTTTTGTAGACAATGATTCCAAATCTGTTCTATAGGCATCATACTCAATTCTTGCTGCTTCATACTGCCTTATACTTTGTAGAGTGTCTTCTATAGTTTTATTACACAATGTACTAACAGATGATATGAAGAAATTCAATGCCCCCAGTAGTGTTTCACCGTTTTTCGTTAAATTTCTTTGAGTTTCCGAATTATAGAGAAATTCTTCTTGCAGCTCCGGAGATTTCTGCGCAAGATCAGAAAATGCTTCGCCTAATGCATGCTAGAAAAATTGCCAAATTAACTATATAACTGAAAATATTTTAACATCTTGTACATAACATGATGGAACAGTAATAACGAAAATGAAAGATTAAATAAATACAAATTATAGTTTTCGATGTAATTCGTAATAACACAGCTCTGCAATCTGTTCATTTCCATTGTAACATTTGGAGTTCAACTTCATTTATTTTGGGAGAAGAAATGGCTTACCTGTGTTTGAACTACCTGGTAGAAGTGACTAGTAAGGATTCTTGTTAAACGTAGAATATTCATATACTTTTTTTGAGTTTCTTTCAACTGATCTATTCTTGACTCAAGCTCTGTAAAAAATTTGAGAGATTATTCAAAAGAATGCCTTTGAGAATGAAATATGTGATTCAAATCTTCATAATTTTCATCTTCACATATACCGAGTATCCGCGGAAAGTGGCTCGGCTCTATAATTTTTTTGTTTTTCAAAATAATGGAATGAAGTTTGGAGGATCTGTATAAGACATAAAGTTTAATTTGTTGACAAGTAACTCAGCATCATGCAACTTCCGGTTTCTCCAGAAGTACTTTCGATTTTTAAATTGGACACCCGATATTTTTTCACTTCTTTTATCTCCAAATGGCATACTGAATACACCCTTGTATCACTTGCCACATTTTCTAACCAAATCAATTTTTATTTTTATTCTAGAGGGCTATAGATTTAAATTGTTTAAAATTGTTTTTTTCGTTAACCAGCTGTCGTCCCCTTACGAACGGCAGCCCTCAGAAGTCGAAACTTGTGCGAGCCAATGATTAACGAGGTCTCACATTTTAACGTGCGATTCCTAGCACTTTCTCGGACCATCAGAAAAATATCTGCAGTCGCTAGGGTTCGAACCTTCGACTGGCAGCCAGAGTGATTGAAAAGATCGGCGCTTTTACCACTCCGCTACTTGGCTTCCTTGAAAACACAAATTTCTGTCCTAAAAATTTTGAGATAAATACAATGTTACTGTTTTCGGTCAAAATGAATCTGAATCTGCTAAGTAAAATTTCTATTAACTATTTTTTTTTCAAATGGCATCATGGTGGGTTAGAGAAATAGAGCATTTTATAATTAATTCGATACTGCATGCTATTAGGTTTCAAACTCCCGTTAGAAAACTTCAAAAGATTCCATTTGATATTTCTTATTTTTCACAGGTTAAATCTTATTTTATTAGCAAAAGTTTTGTGTGCTTTATCAATTGAATCATAATAAAATGATATTTTTTCCTAATTCGAAGAGCCACCATGTCGCCATTAAAAAAAAATTATCAATTTCAATTTGAAAATTAAATTACACATTTTGACCAAAAACAGTAAAGTTGTATTTTCCCCAAAATTTTAGAACTGAAATTAATGATTTGAACGTGGCCGAAGCACTGAAGATTTGAAAAAAGTTCAAAAATGAAAAAAATTGGTTACAAAAAGAGACATGTGATTCATGGTTGTGATATAATGCCATATGGAGACAAAAGAAGTGAAAACATACCGGGTGTCCCATTTAAAAATCGAAAATTATGTCATTTCCGGTGAAACCGGAAGTTGATTGAACTTGAGTCACTCGTCAGAAAACGCAGTTTTATGACATATCGTCAGCACCATACCAAAAACACGAATGTGCAAATTTGTCATTTCGAATGAGTAGAGTTTTAAGAATATTTGTGCTTCTTGCTTTGAAAACCTTGGTAAGTGTTCACATTCGCGAATTCACTTTCATACACAATAGACAACCTAGTAGCACATTCGTGAGTTTGGAATTGGAAATTTTGCTATAAAATTAGTATTTTCACATTGAAGTTATAGGGGCGAGCATTCTTCCGTGGACACCCGGTATGTATAATTAATTTAGGTTGGTATTAAGTTTCATTAGTGTATTTATGAACTTAATATTTTTTCTTCAAGGGGATTATCCATATAATCACACAAATGAAGGGAAAAATTGCTTGAGAGACTGTGACCATTGATCAATTTAGTATAAAAACTCTTATTGATATAACTTTTCAGTTTGAAGCTTCTAGAGATCAGTAAGTGCACAATAATAGGACAGTAAAAGTGAACATATCAACTGCTTCACACTCTGTAATACTCTCTTTCTCTTTAGTGTCACTGGAAGTAATACATTACAAACTTACCAATATTATATTGGTAATCCACTTATAGGAGTCAATATCAATGGTACACATGGGGCAGTTTTCAAAAAGCAAAAATTACATTTTTTTTCATTTGTTAAGGAGCTTTTCAAGGATTACTTGTTGGAATTACACATGGCAAAAAGAAGTGATTCTAACCTGCATCGACTGTCCTAGATGATTTGCCGAGCTTCTCGAACATAATCTGCTTGGTACATTTATATGTAGATATGGACCAGTTTTTGATGTTTTCTATCCGAGAACTTTTGAGGAGAGATGAATCATCAGTCTGTGATGTCGGCGAAAGAATAGCTGGTGAGGCACACGTTGATAAACTCGTGGGGACCGATCTTGAATATGTTGTGGAATTACTTGTTGATGGTGGATTAGGTGTTTTATTTTCATTCATTGGGGTGTCTTTCAACATGTCATGTATACTGGTTCTCTCGCCATTTACGGGTGTAGCAGCGATTTGCGACATATTTTGGATAAATAATGAATGCTAACTTTCTGCTTCTTTGATTATCTACAAATTTCCCTGATTTATTAATCGAATTCAATAGCGAATATGATATCAACAAACAGATTTACTACATTAACCTCTACATAACTCCATAACTGTCACAAATGTCACTAATGTCAGTGTCATGACATTTACTCTTCTTCTTATATTGTTCTCAGATTCGCAGCCTCAAGACTCAAGCATGTGTTCAGTGTTGATGAGGTGGTGTTTCTGGCTTTAGACATATCAGTTCGGAACATGATTATGAATCAAGTTCGAGAAATACTGATCAAGATCTCAAATATTATTCTTCGAAAGAAAGAACGAATGTGTTTGTAATTTGATTGAGACCTTATTATAACCTAAAATCCAGAAAGAAATTGAATTTTTTTATGAAAATAGATCGGCATATTGAAATAGTGATGAATCTATTATTGTTCACATGATTACATTTCTTTAACTTCACTTCTGGGGCCCAATTTTTGAATTGTCGGAATTGATTCTCTAGAGAAATATGACGTCATTTTCTCTCAATTTCGAGCAATAGGTAGGTAGGTACCTATAAAATGACGTCATATTTCTCTTGAGAATCTTGAGAATTAATTCCGGCATTTCAAAAATTGGGTACCTGTTCATTTACATCTTTTTCAACAGATCTGATTTAGGGCGAGTTTTCATACATCCGACATCCGATGGTACGAAAATGTTTTGATTGGTTGAATTGTTTTCGCACCAATTTTCATCCGAAACATTTCAACTTCCATTCGACTGTTGGACAAGTTGATTTTTTTTTACTTTTCCGATAATCGTATGGCTTTTGACCTCTTTATCCTGTTTTCTGATGTTTATTCTAAATCAAAATGAATATACCAACGAAATGTAATAAACTTTTGATTTTCTCTTATATTTGTTTATTCAGAATGAAAAATAAACGAAAAAGCAGAAGGGTATCTTGGACGAAAAGAAATGTTCATGAAAAATTGGAAAATATATCAAGCGTCATTTCGGATCACCGACTTAGGCTGGATTCCCATAGATCCGATGTCCGATGATCCGATGGTACGAAAATGTTCTGATTGGTTGAATTGGTAGGTGTGACAACAAATCAACCAATCAGGACATTTTTCCAACCAATCAGAACATTTTCGTACCATCGTATCATCGGACGTCGGATCTGTGGGAATTCAGCCTTAACCTTTAAGGTTAAGTCGGTGTTTCGGATATCGCATCATCGGATTTCGGATGCATGAGCTTTAAGGCTCGTTCATACCCTTGCGAATATTCGTGTTTTTTGTAATTCGACTCATACGGAGAAAAAATTGCGGTGAATGATAAATCATAACATGTCATCTTTCAGTATTTTGGATTAGATATCACTACATTACCAAAAAATCACATGATGATTTATCGTTCACCTCAATTTTTTCGCCGTATGAGTCGAATCGCAAAAAATGCGAATATTCGCAAGGGGACGAACGAGCCTTTAGGAGAGGTCGGGTAACCATACGTAGAGTGAGGGAAGTGTGCCACTGCTGCCAACACATACGAATTATTCAGTTGTTTAGTATTCAGCTATCCTTGTTCTTCTTGTTTGTAAATCACATCAGACGTCATCAAGATGTAGTTTTCGCAGTCAGTATTATATAATAATAGAACTAATCTAACCTTTACCGTTTTTCAAATTCCTTTCGTCTCTCTAACCTCTAACTAAATCTTGATAGTGGAAATGAAGTATACATGACCCTTTTTCATTATTTACTATTGACGAACATACGACCACTACAAGTTGCAGGATTCTACATGTCTAGCTTCTTCAGTCCACTGAAATGAAATTATATTAAGTCAACATAATATAATTTCATTTCAGTGCTTCAGTCCCGCCTTTTCTTGCAAATTTGAATAGTTGTCAACACGCCCGGCCACAGTTATAATCGGGCTTTAGCCAAATAATTTTCGGGAATTCCAGAATGACATTCACGACTTGTTGACATTGACTCATTATGATAATTTTAATTTCAAATAATGTGATCATATTACAGGTTTAATTTTTGATTTTTAGGTCCGAGAACGCAGGTTAAAACATAATGGCTTCAAAATTGTTCAGAAATGTTGGGTTTAAATTGAACAAAACTGCTATGAGACAGTTCAGTAGCAACAAAAATGCAGTAAAAAATAGCAATCTTCTACCTGTCTTTTGTGTCCTAGGAGGATCAGCAAGTTTAATGTTTACTGTTTATAAAATGAGATCATTTCCGAACGTTCATGCAGCACAGTTAAAAACTGTAAGTTGACAACCATTTATCCAAGCAAAATAGAAGTGTAGATGGTACATGATTCTGCTGTACAGCAAAATTCACGTAACATCTTCAATTTTCAACCTCTAGAGTGAACCAAACAAAATTTTCAGGAGGAAGAAGTTAAAGTTGTCAAACTAACATCGCGAGAGAAAAGATTTATACGATTTGCATCTGTTGAATATGATGGTCAGCTATACATGACTCCCCAAGATTTTTTAGAATCGGTAGTAGAAGCAGAGCCTAGACGTGAGTAGAATTTTCATTTTTCTCAATCTAGCTAATGGGATGAATTCGAGAAATTTCAAATTTACAGCTAGAATGAAGCGGAAAATATTGAGCCAGAAAGATTTGGAAAAAATCATAGATGCTACACCTCCACTTAGTCAGGGTTCACCAAGATTATTCAGAAGTTTGAGACAAAAAGGTTATGTTATTTACATTGAAAGTCTGCATTTAACTCATTTAAAATGATTTCAGGAATTATTTCTTACACGGAATATCTCTTTCTGCTGTCAATATTAACAAGTAAGTGCACCTAGTATCGTAGTGGTCAAATACTTATCTGTGGTTTTTATAGAGCCTCAATCAGGGTTTAGAATTGCCTTCAATATGTTCGACACAGATGGTAATCAAAGAGTGGACAAAAATGAATTCTTAGTGGTATGTACCCTGTATATTTCACTACATTTTTACCTTCACCAAAATATATCTCAATAATAAATTACTTGGACAGATAAGAAAGCTATTGGCAGGCAAAAAAACTGATAGAGAAGACATTGCAGTAAGTGAATGTTCTGACACTGGATTGATTATTGCTTCCAGATTGATTTTCTTCTGAAGTTTTTCGTGATATTGTGTATTTATAATATTCATGGTTTTCGGGTGTAGTGATCGATGGTGTCAGTTTGACTAATATCAATAAACATCAATATGACTGATATTAAACAAATAAAATCCTTACTTTTCCTATTATTTTGTATAAATCCAATAGAACTAACACCCCATCCATGAGTTTGAGTTAGATATTTTGGATTCCAGGTTAAATATTCTAAAAATTTTCTATATGACATGTTGTCTGTTTCTCTCTACATATGGCCTTATTAACCTGTATTCAATATTTATATTAGCTGAAAAATTTATACTTCTCCCATTGTTTTCATAAATAGTTTTGTGGGTTTTGTGTCTTCCAAAGTGCATTATTGTGTGTACCCTAGAATATTAAATAATAATTTCTGTAATACTCAAGATGACTGAGTACCAAGGCTAATAATAATAATGGCTATATCTCCAAAAGCACAGGCCCTGTATTTCACACAGTATTATTATTATCACTGTTACTTTAGGTTGAAATATCAAAATATTGAATTATTTGGTATGAGACAGTAGAAAAGTTGCTTGATTCACATATCAATGATCGCTCTTAGTGACATAAAATGAGGTTATTCTTGTGGTGGTAATCGATCTCAATACCCGAAAACCCTTGTAACCAATGTTTTGTTAACAAATTGTTTGGTGCCTGAAGTTTTATTTTCATTAACAAATTCTCATAACACTTCTTATTTGAAATAACTTTTGACGCATTGAGATTTAGCGCTCTAGGATTCACTTGAAGAATTCCCATATCGTGGAACATTTTTGTCAACATGAAATACTTCATCACACTACCAGAAAGTCAAAACTAAGAATTGACGAATGTTTTGCAAGCTCGGATCATGAGAGACCAAGTCAAATTGAATCTACTAGCTATGGTATATTTAATTTATACTATGACCTTGACGAACATTTGATACAAACTAAAGATGCACCTGTTTATATGATTTGATTAATCTTGGCTGGTTCGGCTTGTAGATTCAAATTCGAGCCAACTTGTGCTTGGTTGATACTAGCCTGGTTCTGATTTTTGGGTGAATTGAAGGGTTTCTGTTTAGATGGAGAAAATATTCAGCCATGCCTGGAAAGGAAAGAGAGGCATGACAAATGAAGAAGCAGAAAAAATGATTCCCATTCAAGAGCAATATGTAGACGACGAACAGGGATTACAGAGGCGGCACTTAGTTGATACAACTCTGATTGTGCACTTTTTCGGACCAAGGGGTAACACTGATTTGAATTTCGAGAGTTTCAAGAGGTTTATGTTGCATTTACAAACGGAAGTGTTGGAATTGGAGTTCAATGAATTTTCCAAAGGACTCATGACGATTTCTGAAGTGGATTTTGCTAAAATATTGTTGAGATACACTTATTTAGATACTGATCAGTATGATATGTACCTCGATAGACTGCTAGACAGGATTAAGGACACGAAGGGAATCACTTTTGAGGAGTTTCATGTATTTTGTCAGTTTTTGAATAACTTGGAAGATTTCACTATAGCCATGAGAATGTATACACTGGCAGATCATCCCATATCTAAAGGTGAGTTGAATGCCTAGAGTACCCAAAGTTTAAAAATAGTTGGAGAAACTTATACCGGGTGTCCGCGGAAATTTCCGCACTTGTTAGTATAATTCTGCAAAAGTAAATTAAGTAATTATTGTGTAGGTTATTGTTTAAAAAAACAAGTTGATAATAATATTTAGGCAAGGATTGATTTCATGATTTTGTTTTATCAGGTGTTTGTCACAAGTTACCTGATGCAATTGAACCTTTTATTCAATTCTTAAAAGATGCTTCAGTTTAAGAAAGATCTAAGGTAATTTTTTTCAATTTTTTAACGGAAGGTTGATGAAACCTTATAGTGTGAGGTATCAAATTAATCGTGATAAAATGCTCTTTTTTGCTAGCCTGACGAGCCACTATATTGCAATTTGAAGAAAGTTAGTGATAAAGATTAATTGAATTTAAAATCAAATTGTGCATGGCAGAAACATTTTTGCCGAAAAGAAAAAAATCCGTTTTATACAGATCGGTCAAATTGAAATCCATTGTCCTATAAAACAAAAATGTTATAGTGGCGAGCCATCTTCCGCGGACACTATACCGGGTGTCAATCTTTCCATTTACTGAATTCAGACAGATTTAAAATTCGTTTCTATATCATCACAGAAAGAACAAGGAAAGTTTCTTTTGCAGATGAATTTCACAGGGCAGTGAAAATATGTACTGGTACAAATTTGAGTCAGCATCTAGTCCATACTGTATTTGCCATATTTGATGATGACGGTGATGGTTTATTAAGTTATAGAGAGTTTATTGCCATCATGAAAGATCGGCTACATAGAGGTTTCAAAGTAAGTGGTTTTGATATGAAATTCATGGGGAATGATTTTGAATAATCCACAATTATATTCCAATCCGAGGTTCAGTAAATGTAAACAAAAGCACGTGAATGTAATTTGTTACCAGGGTCGCAATGAGGACAACATATTATTGCAATGTAGTTTCAATGTATTCAAATTAATAATTTTAGAAATATAAATTTGCAATACCTTAATACCAATGAAAATTGAAAGGAAATTATTAAAAAGATTATACAAGGTGATGCAAAAGTACATATATAATTAATCTGATGGTATGAAATAAAAAATAAAAATGAAGATGTTTGTCGGAAATTTCTTTAGTTTGTTTATAAAAGTTGTAAATACCACTAAGAGCTGTATTTATAAATTCATGATACACAATGTTCTAATTTTAAACAAATATTTTGAAAAAGTTGGGAATAGATAGACTGTCTTTGAACTGTTCATGCTTATACACGTTTAAAATCACTTCCTTGGTTTTTATGCCGAAATGAGACTTTTTCGACCTTTGCCTAGGAGACAAAGAAATGTCAGTAGGCTCATCAGTTGTATCCGTGCTAGAAATGTTCAAGTGTCCTGGATATATATTTAATATACCAGACAAGTATTTAAACAATACACTTAAACTTTCGGTATAAACTCGAGGAGCAAACACACTGTTATTTAATATACCTACTTCGAAAGTATTTGAATTAGACACAATATTCAAACTACAAAAAGATGCAATTTAAACAACATAATTAAACTCAATAAATTGGATGCAACGTCGATGCACTTCACTTCGCACTGAATCTGAGTACGCACCTGCATCGAAACAGTGAAGAGCAGTTGAAGGAGTTTATGGTCGTTTGACCAATACCGTTGCAGATTTCAGCAAGCCGGGAAGCGATCACGTGCTGATCATTGTTTACATGCGCTGAATCTTGGATTGGAATATACTATAGAAAGAAAGTCCACCGAAGAAAGTAATGAGCGAAACAATAGAAAATTCCAAGCATTACCACGGAAATTTTATTGTTGAGTATCTCTAAGAAAGTGGCTACCTTAGTACAAAAATTTACATACTTTTTGAAGGAATGATCATTTTTCAACAGATTTTCTTGTTTTTTTCAGTCCTATGCAAAAAACGAAGGATGGGAAGCCTTTAAAACTTGCATCAAACAAGAAATGAAAAATCCCACATAGACTTTCGAACTTTTATTCGAAAATATTGTAACTAAGTTGAGTATTTTATATAACATCTTAGTATCTATGACTTTGTTGTATAGCTTTTAGTAACATTTGCGAATAACTTTAATAAGCGCTTGCTTTTTTTTAAAATTTGTTCAAGTGATATTTGAAGGCCAAAAATAATGATATCAGTAGCCTTTGATTTGCCATGAAGGGATCCTTCATTTGAATTTTCAGAGTTTCAGCTAATTGAAATATTAGAACATTATAGTTCCTAAATTACAGAGTGTACTTAATTTATCCCATTACAGTTTGTTACTGAAAATTCAAATGAAGTTCCATGGAAGAATCAAGGAAAATTTGAGTACAAAAAATAAATATTGTTTGGCTCTCTTTGTGATATAATAATGTTATATGATGAATTTGGTTGTGAAGTAAAATTCTAGATCTAGATTTTCTCCCAATTTTTATTATTTAAGAAATCTTGTTATTTGTTCTTGTGGTGCTGAAATAATGAAGATCTGAAAATTTTACTTAGTAAGTGAGCATTAATTATTCATATTTATAGTTGTTGCACAATTGATGCCCATACATTTTCAATGGTTTGTGATCAAAGTTACCATGTTTTACTAATATTACTAACAAAGGAATGGTGTTGTTTAAGAAATTGAAACTAGTCAATACTCAGATTGCCATAATCTAAGATCAGGTTATATTTGTATAGTATTCTATTTAATGGATTGTTTATGTATTAAGCTAGTCACTTGTTTATCTTTGATACGTCTGATTATGCTAATGGTTACATTTCCTTGTATTGGTATAGTAAAGGAGATGTAAAATGCACTGCATGTTTCAAGAACATTGTCCTTACACCTGCGAAGCCTTATAATGAGTTCAATCATTGGTCAGATTTTTGTTTCTGCTGTTTAATTTATTGACAAAATTCACAAGCAGAGCTGTATTAGCACAATGCTTGGGTGTGAAGTGCACATACATTATATGTATTAGTATTACACTTTGTGGTTATTGTTTACCTGTGTTGGATAGTTTCAGATCGAATGCTAGTCAATTGCTCAATTTGCCATTATCAGAATTGTATTATGTTGATGTATTATTATGGAATGTTTTATTATTGTTGATTGGCCTAGTCTGTTTTCTCATTTGAACCAAAGATTTCGAATAAATGAAATTGGATATGAGCGAATTAGTGTTTTATTTTACGTATATTCATTTGTTCAACCTGTTAGGAACATTGTTGAAGTAAACAAAAATCAATAGTTTCACAAAGAGAAACACATCAGAGAACATTAAGTTTAGCTATACCCAGGTAAAATTTAACACCTCCCTTATCTTTGAAAAAACAAAGACTTGTAAATTGCTTGGACCTTCGATTTTTATTCCGATGGGAAACTTTTCCAGTAGTTTCGTCATAATTTTGTGGCCACACGCTTCACCCCGTCCCCCTTGTACCCTACTTTGGAATCTTAAAAGACACCACCCTACCTGTGAAAGGGTAGAAAGTATCAACAGTTGGTCATTT
This sequence comes from Chrysolina oricalcia, assembly GCA_944452925.2. Lineage (NCBI taxonomy): Eukaryota > Metazoa > Arthropoda > Insecta > Coleoptera > Chrysomelidae > Chrysolina > Chrysolina oricalcia. The sequence goes on along the minus strand of OX101809.2, from coordinate 5,119,074 downwards.
AGCAGTTTTGTTAAAAAAAATAGATCACTATTTCTTTCAGTTTCATAATTTTGACTTTAGCCCAAGTAATAGCATGAAAGGTTTTTTCATGTTATTGAATTATTTACCAAACTTTGCAAAATTCATATCTTTGGTAGTTTACAATATTGAGGAATAAGGGCAGATAGTTCGGAAAGTGGTAGTTTATCATGTGAATGCCTAAACACGGAATACCACACCCCCATATAATAATTGAGAGGAGGTGGGGAAAGTCAAAGAACATCAAGACACAGTATTCCTTCTTTAGCCAAATTCTGGTTGGAATTTTCATTGCGCACACCCAGGAGTTTCGAATCCTGGGTGTGCGCAAACGACGAATTTAAGAAAGGATGCAATCCGTACATGGTTGCCGCATTTCAGAAGTTTCGCCCATTCTACTGTAGTCAGCGTTGCCAACTCTAAGACTTCACGTCGATATACGTACATCAGGCCTTTCTTGCAAACCTACGAAATTCAGTCCCAGAATCTACGTATTTTCTATCAATTTGTACAAATTTTGCAAAATAACATAACTCGTTAGGCTGAATGGGCATAATTTTCTTTTCTCTCGCGAATAAAATTTAAAAGACGATCTGTTCCATTTCATACTAATGCACACACGCCACACGACACGTCGCGTCATTCATTTCATAAACAAATTGACCATTCCATACAGCTGTGCCTGTGTAAAACAAAACGTGTCATTGTGAACTTTGAAGGAGACTCGTTGTTTGTGATTTAGATATGTTTCAGCTACCAGCTCAATTTAATTGAATACAAATATGGAAATGAGCAGTGGCAGTGACTTATTCAAGAGTGCTATAAATTCAGCCGGGGCTTTGCTGCCGAGTTGAACAAATTTTCGCCGATTTTCATATTAAAATTCCCACAATCTATTCATACAGTCGTGGTAAATTCAGTACAAAATCTATAGAAATCGTAGTTGTTGATTGAGAAGTTTGTTACTATCACACCGTAAAATCAAGTATGACAGATATATTGTAATGTAAGCTAAAAGATGGGCGAAAACTAAAAATTACTTTCAGCAATTATTTAACCATTAATTGTTAACAATAACTAGATTATTTTATACATTTTTGGAAAAAATGTAATTGTCGTGTGTCTTTATACATTTCTTGTCAGAAGAAGTCAAAAGTGCAGTTGAGAGGAACTGGTGCAGCCCCCCCAAGCTACCAATTATAACCATTATATTATAACACCTAAGTGACGATAAAAAAGCTATTTCTGATGAATTCTATGTTCAGTTCCCCCCCCACCCCCCAACCTGAAATCGTGGCTGGAAAGTGATACTTTCCTAGGCAGGCAGGCAGGAAAGTGATAGAATCAGACCACCATAAATGATAAACTAATCTGCTATCATTCAATTTTAAGAAAAAATCATGATCTGCTACCCCAGGAACCCTGCATTATCAGTTTTGAATATAAATCGGACCATAACTCAGAAAACTCGCCCACCATATTGAATTCTCAAATTAACAAATAAATATGATATTGGGCCCCAAAAACAACTACAAACCAAATTTGAATCATAAAACTCGTCCGCCATCCAGTTTTATTTTCTTATAAAAATGGCTACGCGTTTTGTTACACCCGAATATGAACATCAGCCAAATTCATTAAATCTCAGATTTTACTTGAATTATATTTTTTATTTTTCAAAAGCTCGTAGTTATCTAAATACTGCACAATTATCATTTTTTCTAATTTTCTATATGCCCACCGCAATTTCAATCGACCAAAGTTTTGCGAGCAGTTTATATCAATAGTTGATATGTTGAGCAGTTTATATACGGTGTGGTTGGGATCAAGGTAGGGAGAAATGTCATTAGTGTCATTGTTAGCAGCATTATAAAAAATGAAACTCCTGGACACCAACATCAAACAATTTAGATGGCCACCTGCAAAACATCGCAGGGGTAGACCTCACCCCTAGAGGTGCGTTTCAATATTACGTCCGACTTGCGTCCGACGTTTAACTTTTCTTATGAAGCGTTTCGATATTAGAACGTCTTGTCCGAAAACTTCATTCCATCGTTTCAAAATTCTTGAGTGGAACGTCCGACCGTCAACTATTTACCCCACGATTTAGGAGAGCGTTTCAAAATTCGATCTGACAGATATCACCCGACGAAACAACTATGACGTCATACATCGTCCGTTACCGGACGACAGACGTTAAATTGAAACGCACCTTTAGGGATCGCATGTCCACCTGACTGGTTCACTCGCCCGTCGATTCGTCGGAAGGGCAGGAAAGAACCCTTCTGCCCGAACGATTGATCTCCTTTTTGCCCCATGAAATAGATTTTTATTGTGTTATTTATATTTTATTTATAGAAATTGTTGTTGACTTATTTTTTATACAAGATGAATTTAATTAACACAAACCTTTTTGATTTGATTTGAGTACCACAAAGTACACCAACTCGGTACTTACCAAATTGTAATTGCATGACATTGATGTCTTTTGCACACCGGATTTGAAAATCCTTCGTATCATAATTTATATTTGAATTTGAAACATTTGTAACGTTATTTGAGAAACACGTGAGCAATATATTTCACAGGCAACTTCATACCGAAAAATGACATGTTAAAAAAATAATAATAATACAACTCAACCCTATCATTCAGAATTTACCGCAATTTTAATTACTTTTCATTAGTTTTCATTACTTTCCATTATTTTTCATTACCTTTCATAGGTACTTTAAATTACTTTTCATTACTTATTTCGATTACTTTTCGTTACTTTTCATCACTTTTTATTACTTTTCATTAACTTTTCACTACTTTTCATTACTTTTCATTACTTTTCATTACTTTTCATTACTTTTCATTATTTTTCAATATTTTTAATTTTTCATTTTTTTAATGTTTATTTTATATTTCATATGTTATTTTTTTCATTTTTTGTTTTTTATTTATCGTTTTTCCTTTTTCATTACTTTTCATTATTTTTATAACTTTTTTGCGTATTTTTTTAAGTGTGAAAGTTCATGCGGCGGAAAAACAATTGCAAATATTCGCATGGGTATGAACGAGCCGTTTATGGCAAACTCGTTCGGAGAGGGGGGGGGGGGTTCAATAAAAGCAGTCGATTATTATTTTACATTTATTTGGATCTTTTTACAAATGCCAAACACTGTCTCATAATTTTAAATCCAATTTGTTCCTATAGAGATAATAAATTAAAGGTGCCTTATTTTATAAATAAATTTGAGTATATCTACAGAAGTCATCATACACACATGAAAGTATATAGATATGCAAGAATAATAAACTATCAATATTCGAAAGTAATCTATCATCGAGACTTTGAACTTGTATCTGAGCTTCAATATGAATTTCACAATACAGTCTCGAAATTTGAGTATTACACACAGATCCCAAGGTGTAAATATTGCTTTTAGCACAATAAGTCCTTGCACTACTTGTAACGAAATATATCGCATGTATTAGATACAAAAATAAAACATTTATATTAATTTTTCAGTTGGCAGCAAGTGAAACACCTTGTATCTGTTGGCACGAATTTCAGAACATTTTCTATGGACGTAAATACTTTATACTATTTACAACTAACATTTACAAAGATGTTGTTTGGTGTGGAGACCAAGGAATTCTCGTCACCCAACAACATGCTATTTTCACAAAAATAAGTGCAATCGTGTAACTTTGCTGAATTTAAGATTTTCAGATGTTCAGAATAGTTTTTTAGGTGTTTTCGAATGGGTTTTTTGCTTCTCCTGAGTAACTTAATAATTGTTATGTGTTTGAAGTATTGAAACGATTGTCTGTCCATCACACGCATTTTGTGACCACCTACAAAACTAACAGAATTTTCCTTGGGCACACTTTCATCTGGATTAAATTAGATTGATATACAAAAAGTCAAAAGTTTACAACCCACTAGAATTTTCTCAAAAAGTTCAAGAATGGAATTTTAACAAATTTCTCTCTGAATTTATCATGATTAATATGCAATAAGTGAATCTGAGATAAACAAATGCCCTATTCACACACGGTTTTTGAAGAATGGATGATCGCAGGTCAGCTCTTGAAGATTTCGGGTTATCAAATCTGTTGAGAAGCAGAAAGCAGTAAAAGTTTAAATGAATGAGTGAAAGAACTATTATTATTAGAGCAGTTGTTTCTGTATATAGGTAGTTGAATATTATCATGATCGAAAAGCTACATGTAGTGGAAAGCTGTACGGTGCTGTCTCTGGTGATAACTTCTTTATCCGAATCTCAACAGAAATAGTAGCGCACACCACATGTTTTGCTAGTATCTCATTTACTAAATATGTATTTATACAACCACCTACAACTTCTACAAATAACAGAAACAACTAAGTGTGATGGAAGTCACAATGTCACAAACTAAAAGTTAATTGAAAATTGTGACAGTTCATACTCAGTTTTTACTTCATTCATAAAATTAACGCTAGATGGCAGTGGTAGGTAGCACTACACCAATGTTAGAAGTTTGCGATCATTCATGTCATATACACTGATTATTAATCCGCTTTAGATAGAGAGCACGTTTTATTCAAATCATCGTTACCGAAAGTGATGAGTTTTCAATTGCACTACACAAATATATTCTTTCAGATTGCATTTTTTAATGTAATATCACTTTTGATTGGCCGGATATTAAAAATTGGCTCTATACACGAAGAATTGATAATTTCTCACTCCAATTTAGAATTTAGCTACAGTATTAATCTTCAATTGCTTTGTCGACTCGACTACTACGAATTCCTGAATTGCCAGTCCATGGGTAGATATCCGGGCAGGGTTGACAAGTTCTCATATACCTTACGCCAGATTTGTGCCACAAATTGCATACTTTGGGATTGTTACACCTCTTTGGTCGGTCCTGAAAATGAAGGAGTTGTAATTAACAAACATATTGTCAATAGATATGATTTTTACATGGTGAATAAAACTACGTCACGCCACGGCAAATAATAAAAATAGCTGTCCTCTACCTGCACAGGCTATGCCTTTGGGTACACTCTTCGAGTGTTTATGAGGGAGTATCATTATCACTTTGTGTACAATGATACAGTCGGTACTTGACCTGCGTGTTTAATAAGCAAAAAGGCTCACTACCATTGTAAAGATCCGATATATAGTGAAGTTCCCATAACTTGTCCTAGGTTCGTACATTCACAATTTCAGTTTATTGGTTTCATTAACAAGATTATCCGATACCTACAACACCGCGGTTGGAGTCGTTATCATTGCACCCGTTATTTCCAAACAGACCAACATCTGAACATTGCTAAGCTTTCGGCATATTCTGTTGCTCTGCCCATCTGACCAATATTGGATCTTTGGTCTGCAGTTAACAGCCAACGCAAATATCTCGTTTAGTTCCCTCTAATTCTTCGGTAGCAAAGGATTGCTACCGAATTTTGTCCAGAATAACTCCTAAGTATTTGACCAGTTGGGGACTACTGCCCTGAGGTACCTAAATCGTCAAAAAACCTTACACCTTTAAATCCTTCTTCCTGTTGATCCGCTTATTCAGAAGCCCGTCCAGTGCTGAGAACGAGGTTTACCTACTTATGACATACACTGAGAGTATGAATAAGCTGACCCTTTTCTATACTGCCACGAATGTCGATATAGTTGAAGAGGAGACTCGCATGCTGCCAGCAAACGCTTTGCAGAGCTAAGCCCTCCACGACATCCTTTCAGAAGTGGCTGACATCTATCAAATAAAAATCACTGTGTACATCACCGTTCCCAAAAAGAGGAAAGATAAGATGTAAGCTAAGATCAAGTTGGTGAGACACTCGTCCCGTATCAATGGGTGGTATACTTCGTGGCTTCTAATAGACCTTTCACGTTCGTATTGCGGCAAATAGTCGTAAAATCAAGGCAACACCACACATTGACCCAAGGCATGCTGTTGACCAACAAAAAACACTGTCTTGATATGATACGGATGCTAGTAGCTGCAAGGAAGTCGCTAATGACGGGCAGAAAGCATCACGAAAAACTCGAAGCTCCGCAAAATCGTTCTTACTCAGTCCAAGAGCCTCCAAGCGTAGTCAGTATCCGTATTAACTCAACTTGTCTTCAGCTCCAGCACAGCCGGATCTCAATATCCTTTTTCAACCTGATAACTCCGGATGAAATTAAATAAGCTCTTGAAGGCCTTAATGAACTGAATAGCTTTTGATGGAGAACGTTTGTAGTACCCACTACCTTCTTGCAGGAATCTTCAACTGATACTAGATGGAATGCCACGATTGGTTTTGCGAGATTGTCGGAACCAGACCTATGCGACCATGAAAAAACAGAGACTGAAGTATTTATTTCCAAAGTGGTGATCCATAATCTGTCACATCAGAGTTGGAACCGGTGCTGCAAAAAGCCCATACGAAAGCTGCGGTAATCCTGCACCCGCACAAAGCTTAGCCAATGCTCCTTGCATTCTTCAGTCTTCTTCAAGAACCCCGAAGACAATGAGTCATCCAAAAATCAGACCTTCGTCTTCCTCACGGATGTCCCTGGCACTATGACATTAGATGCAGGGACTGCCGTGAAGCACCTGCGATCATTCTGCATTTGCTGTCCGCATGTCTAGCATAGGAAGTCTCAGCTTATGAACACAGCCGGTACGACACTCGTATGGTATCGACGAAACCCTGCGTTGGCCTATGCTACGAGGGACAATTGAGTTCCACGTGGAGAATGAATGTTAAGTTTGGGTAAGGAGTGGTAAACTGATATATTCTTGAACAAATAAAGTTACGCCTTCTTTATTACCTGATTGATATTATTCATACAAAAAATTATATCTGCAAGAAAATATATGGAAATAAGTTGCATGAAATGCCACTGACTTGTGATTTTCGGATATCAGCAACCAGAGTTGGAGTGCAAGTGTGACATTTACTTACCCTGAAGTCACACTGGAACGGTTGGAACGAGCCCAATCGAGATATGGGAGTGGGATCTCTCACCCACTGCAGCGCTTGCCAGTTTGTGACCAACCATACGTCATCATAAGCCAATATGCTGTCGATGAAATTGATGAAACCCTGTTTGTGGTGAGGTTGAGTGAACCAAGCAGCGTGATAGAATAAACCAAAAGGTGCTCTGTAACAGACATAAGGCATGGTCATTTCTTTGAGCTTCGAGCTGGAGTCCGTCGAATACTATATATTGCATTTTAGTAATACACACCTGTTTGTTGAATAATGTCTCTGGAAGTTCTTCGTCAACATCTTGAAAACACCCTCAGCATCTGGAGGATTGCTGCATGCGTCTCCCATAGAGCATCTTCCTCCGTTAAGGTCTTGCCACATTACCATGGGTACTTCCCACACGCCGGGATACGATTTCGTGGGACATGGTGGGATCATGCAGTCGTGGAAAAGCTTGTAATCGAGAGTATAGGGCCAACTTGGAGGTTTGTTCTCGTATATGGGCATAGAGGAATCGTAGGTGAAGTTGGAATCGTACAACATCTTGAACATCTTGTTACCACCGACCTTGAACACAGATAATCAACATGATTCCTCTATTGAAATTATCAATGATATTGATGATAATAAATCTTTATTTGTGCTTATAATGTTTACACTGGTCAAAAAGACATGCGTAAAATAAAAAAAGTATAAAATTTCATAAGGAGGGAACGACGGCGAAAAACCAAAACGAACCGGAACGGAGAGTATATTTAGGCGTCTGTAGGCCTCTTTGCAGCCCTCTCTATAATTCAGGTAAGACAGAATATATAAGCCTTCACTCTGTATACTATATAAACAGCATTTTACGGGTATGGCATCTCCATTGGAGTTGTTATAGTCCTCATGGTCGAAAGTATGGTTTTCGACAATGACCATGATTTAGAAATCCTTCATGTTCAAAAGAAGGGCATGGGTTGAATTTTTTAGAAAGTATAGAGATTAATAAAATTAATAATAAAATTCTCAGAACCTTCTTAATGACCAACTAGATCTGAATAATACACTAAATATATTCTTCTGGAAAGGCTAGATTAAGTATAATCAGTAATATATTGGTACTTATCAGGGGTTTATTTGGAGTCACCTGAACCCTAATCAATTTACGATGAGTATTGCAGAGAACATAGCAAAGATGTAATTTGGATTATCTTCTCGATCTACTTGAAGAAGCCGTTTTACAGCGGAACGATTGTCGTGGTTTTGTAAACCTTTTTAGTGAAAATCATTTCATTTAGTTTCATTATAGACATTAACATGGATTTTCATCAAGTATTGGCTATATATACATCAATTAAAAACTAAAAAAGATCATTTATACATTTTGATTTGATCGTGGTGTGAATCCTATCTATTATCATACAGTCCACTAAAAGCAAACAAAAGCATGGTAAACTTTTATATCGAGGTTACTCCGGAGAAGTAAAATTTTGACTGAGGGCTTGTTTTTCTAGAAGAAATTCTTCGAAACTCTTGTGTGTAGCAGGGAGATGCTCAAGAGTTTCGTCCTGTACAGTAGAAAAAATACCTCTGAATATTATAATACGTTACTACTCTAACGTTTAATATGATCCACATAGCAGTTTTTATCAAGATTTTGCAATGTTTCGCACCTTCTTTTGAATTATTTGAGAGCTTGTTTCTTCATTGAAGTTACAGATGGATTTTTACTGAAGTCAAAGTACTTACGGATAAAAATGGCGCTCGCATTCCTCGTACGTCTTCCAAATGTACTCCTCCGTAGGCAGCGAGAATTTCTCTCTGCCCAGCAACTTCTCTCGTCCATTTTTTCTGGGAAAATTGTTCACCGAAGCTGTGCCTGTATTGAAATTTCCAGTTAACCAACTATGTATAGACTTTTTGGTAGAGTTAGTAGCAAGCTTGAAAATTGGTGTTACATCACCTCGTAGAAGCATACACTAAACAATATTGGGGTGCAATTGATGATACTGTACGGTGCAGATTTTGTTCTTTAAAAAACTTACGATACTGTGTGAGAGGCCAGTTCATGGCCATCAGAATACAAATTCTGAACTTGACTGTAATCAGTCCATTCATGAGACACGTAGAACGTAGCAGCAATGGGACATCCGTTGGGATTGGTTCTGCCCTTTTCAAATAAATCCTGGTACAAAACTTTGTTTAGGTCGTTAACGGAATCGTCGAAGGTGATCAGTACCATTTGGGGTACCTGCTTGACGGGAAGGTCACCTAATGGTTAGTAGCATAGAAAGAAATGAGTTAGATAACGTTTCGGCAAGAACTTTAAAGCAAGGTGAACAGTTCAGAAAAAGTAAGTTTCAGAGTTCAGGTCCAGCCCCCTGGTCAAAATGAGACCACTTACGACACTGTGTGTGATGCCAGCTCGTGACCGTCTGCGTAGAGATTTTGAACCTGGCTATAATCTGTCCATTCGTGTGAAACATAAAATGAAGCTGATATCGGACAACCATTAGGATTCTTGCGTCCTTGTTCAAACAAATCTACGTAATAGTCTTTATTTAAATCATTGACTGCGTCGTCAAAAGTAATCAGGACCATCTGAGGCGTTTCTTCCGGAGGTATGTTTCCTAATAATTGATAAGAAAAAGTTTGTGTATTGAGAAAACACATCATCAGCAAAATTCCAGTGGAACAATGGTTGCAGGGCAGCATTATTTGAATTGATAAAAAGTAAAAAACGAATTGAATAGTTACCAAATCTTCGTTCTAAAGATAGCTACAGTTTCTTATTTATTTCATCATTGGAATTCAATATCTGGCGAATGATTTTGGTAAGTTTGTAGTTATTTATTTAATGATATCGAATCAATATCGCCATTTTTGGCAACTCTTCAAAAGGCTCTGGACGTAACAATGAGATTAGTCTTGGTTGATTCATTCCGTTACTTCAACTTTTGATTTGTTCTCAAAATACAGGCTGTTGATTTTTTTTTAAATATCGGATTTTAAACATCTTGTATCTTAAGAATGAATTATTTCTCGTTAGGTCTTCGTAGAAAAGAAGTTGTTTATTTTAGCGAGATCTATCACATACTCAGTTTTCGTAAAGTTCTGAGCAACTTCATCTGGCGCATAACCTACATCGATACAGAAATTTGCAAATTTTTCAAAAACGGTTGCCTCTAGCGTTGTTGAGTAGGTATACCTTTTTTCCCTAGAAAGTTGAAGGAATAGGATGTAAACATAAAAACAATCCCAAAAGTTCACTGTCAAAATATCAAATAATAAATAATGATAGCGTACACTGCGCCCTCTAAGTGCTACATAAAAGTTGATACCAAACTTTGATATATCACCTCAAAAAAATCCTGTTCACCAAATTTTGTGGCAAAAATGATTTTTTGCAAGTTATTCAAAATAATTGAAAATAAAATTTCAACTTCGGCACCCTGTATCTCCGAAACGAAGTATTTGCGGACACCTGTTCATATGAACTTTTTGTCTTAAAATTAATCAGAGATTTACCCTTTAAAGTTTGTACAAGTACTCAATAAACACCCTGTATAGTCTAGTGATCAATATTTTTTACGCTTTGGCTATAAAATCTTTTGATTAGTTATTGTCAGCGTTACAAAAACCAGGAATCGTTCTAATAGCTATCTCAAGAACGAAGATAAAATTTGGAAACGATTTCACACACGATATCCATCTGATTTTCACTTTATTTCACAGTTACTTTTAGTCTGAAAGAGGAGCCAAACTTAAATAATCAAAATCGGATTCAATATTTATTATGATGAAGACTGTTCTAGAAACGCAGACTTACCAGGAATTTCTTTACCACCGCAGCTGCAGTCGGGCAGCAGACACACGTCCTTTCTACATTTTGCTGCTGTCTTATCCGCTTGAGGTTGGGGGTATATGGCATCTGGACGTACCGGAGGGTATTTGTATATATCGACGAATTCTTGCACTTTCGATATAATCGCTGTTGATGGTTTTAGTGTGGGCCTGGAACGTCTGAAAAGTCCCATTTTGATAATTAAATTAGAACTACAAAAAAGACCAGTTGTTCATGAATGTAGTGATGGGTGTAAAACTACCCACAACAAATATGAAATACGCATATGGGACGCCAGCCACAAACGCCCTGGAAAACGCCAAAATTTTTGCCAACGTGCTTGCTGCAAATTTTACTCTGGATTCATTGGGAAAACGAACCCAGACACTCAAATGCCCCAAATACCAATTCTTTGTAAGTTATACAACCTCTCTTATGGTTAGGAAGTATTTACATCTAACTGGAACAGAATGAAAAAATCCATCAGGAATTCCTATCCAAGCTTTCAGGATTGTTCTCCCAGTTGTGTTCCTATTTTCCTTTTCATTTCAATAATTTGTTGGGATCTACCTCATGCCTAGTTCATATAGCTTTCCAGAAGGTAGTACCCTTCATACCGCTTTCTATTCCATAGTTCCAATATCAGCACTTGAAACGGGAACGGGGAAGGAAAGTGAACGATATCAATATGGAAAATTCTAGAATGGACATCCAACAACATGGTAGAATTCAATGCGAATAAAACCCAAGCATGTCTTTTCTCTAGAAAGACCAATCTCACAGTGGCCATCATAATTATGTCAGAATTATCCATACCAATGAAGTCCTCCATTTCTATGCACGGTATTACCATCAGCTTAACCCTTTCATGGTGAAGCCAGGTCCATTGCTAAAAGTACCTCTATAACAATTGTTTTTCTGTTTCGTGCCAAGAGCTATTACACTTCTCATCAATTGATTATGATTTATAAGTCACATATATACTGTTCCCATATATGGAGTGCATCCCTTAAACGCACACTGCAACTTTTGTGTCCAAATAAGAACCATTCGTCTCTTCTGTGGTGCTGCGCTTCAACTGCTCATTAACTTTTCTGGAAAACTGCAGAAAGGTTAGGGGCCTGTCTCCGTTTTATAGATATTTTCATGGACAATGCTCTTCTGAAATATCATCAATCGTTCCACCCTTAGCGGACCCATCGACACTGACCTGTTGAGGTCAGTCTTCACATCCCTTTGTCGTCACTTTGGAGACATGCTGAGTATCTCTTTCCTATAGCTCGTTTCTCCAGCGAATGGTGAAGCTTTGGAACTCACTGCTTTGGGAAGTATTTCCTGAGGCATGCAACCTTCAGAAATTCAACAAGAACACCAAGTCCCACCTACTATCCTTCGGATATCACGATGTACTAAAATTCATTGTTCAAAAGCAATGATATTGGTTAAATAGAAATACCGCCATCTATCATTGGCATCAAAAGCTGTGATGAGTTCTTCCATAAAATAATGCAATCCGAATACAAAGTCAGCTAGATGTAGATATAATAATCCAACCCAGAAACACAGGATCATGAAACACCGGGAATATCTCCAATATAGACCCATTTAGAATACATTGGTCATCAAATACTATTCTGTTTCTTGTCAATATCATAAAATGGCACTTCCCACTCTTCCCAGACTAGACAAACGGATATATTTTGAAATCATCATCACATGCTGAAAATTTGCGATACTGAAAGCATTTGGCAATTCCGTTATTTTAAATTGAAAACGTAAGGGGCCCTTAATGTGAAACTTGAGGCACTCCTGAAGTTGAAGGAATGGTGCTGGAAGAGTAAGACGATTGTGAGATATGCTCCAATAGGTATATGATGTTGAACTTTTTATTATTGGATGTTATGATAATTTGGAGACATCATTTCCTTTTTACAAGTGAAACTAAATTCTGCGTGGATACAACCACATTTCAAATTGAATAATATAATCACATCATTTGTTCTATAACTTGGAACGTTTGTGTAGGACTTGGAAGGGGTATTACTAACAAGAAAGGAGTAACTTATATGTGATAATTGCGTCCGATATTCCTATTCTACCTATTTACCTACGTTTATATTTGTCAATGTATTCTTGTTGTAACTTTGGATTAAGGGTACCTCAAGGTTCCAAAACACGAAAAATACTTACGGTGCAGGTGTTCCACGGTTGCTCGTGACAGTAACTTCGTTATTTATAATTTGATCGCCAGAACCACCATAATGAGCTGAGCCTCTTCCCCTTGGAGCAGATCTAGAAATAGAGTTACTGGAAATCTCGAACATGATGGGCAGTTAAGTTCTATGTTATCAAAGAATGAGGTGATAATTTGAAGTCATGCACGAAGACCATATTTATCTCATAGTTTCGAAAGAAAACCCAATGGTAGTGCTATATGAAGAAACAGCTGACAGGGCTGTGTAATCTCAAATACAATGAGAAAACAAGCTATACAGAGAGAGCTCCAAATTCTAAAATAAGGAAAGTATGTGTAGAGATCTCAATAAACCTGATGATGGCGTAATAAAACTCTAAACAAGAACTATGAGATGAATGCGTTCGATGTTGATTGTTTGTTACCGTGTTAGTGTTACAGCTATTTGCACCGGTTGTCCTTAATAACAAACTCAGCTAAGTGGAGGATCAGCTTAAGGTACACCTCAAGGTAAAGATGGTTTGCACCGTTGACTCCTGGCCTGAACTTACCTGAGTATTGGAAATGTTTGGCGAAAAAATGATCACGTAACCAACGAAAATACGTTAAACAATGCAAAGTTTAAAAAAATATGCACATTGCGCTGTCAGATCTGTCTAGTTTGAAAGTCTGGCGGGAGTATGGCAAGTAATTTGGAAAATTTGTCTCTACCGAGAAAAGTAGCTACAATATCGCAATATAGTTAAAATGCGTAGTTCATTAGCTGCCCTAACCTGACCTGACTTACTCTAGTAGAAAAGTACCCATTCAAAATGTTTACGACATAAAGATGTGGTTGACAAGTTTGGATGAATATGAATAATTGAAAAGACTCATCGCCATTCCATTCCTCTAGTACAAAGCTAGCAACAGAATATTTTTAAGTTCGTGAGTAATATAAATTAACAATATATCAATAGACAATTTGTATTGAGAAATAGGTACAGTGTTGAATCTGAAAATTACTTTCCTACTTTCACATCATAGGGATATATCAGCCTCAATCAGGTTTAGTATATATACAGTGACCGGCAGAAAGTACGCATCATATGGGAATTTTTTTTATTAATAAATTTTGACAAATATTGATACTTGCAATCGCTTCTGCATCAAAAGAAACCCCAAAAGACGTTGTACAGTGCCGTTCGTCTTTTCGAGGTTGGCGGGAAATTTAAAAAAATTGAAAATTATTTCTCAAAACACACTTGTTTGTGAAAATATCGAGAAATGTTAATAAGAAAAGTTGTTCAGATTGACATTTTATAGCTATGTACAAGTTTTGAAAAAGATCTGAGATAAAAAAATAAAAATAAATTTTTTGCCACAAAAAAAAAATGTTTTTGGAAACATACATTTCTGACGAAGAAACTCATTAGTAAAGCCAACACTAATATTTCAAATAATGTTTTGTGAAGATTCGCAAGCTATTCCTATTTTATTCGGAGAAAATTTGAAATCTGTGATTTTGCAGTGTGATCAGCTGCTTCATAAGAAGTCACTGAAATATCTACAGGACATTATAATTCCGATACTTTTTATTATTAATTAAGAACCAAGTATCTACACAATTTCAATTTGAAATTCTTAATAGAACAAAATATTAATTAATATTTTGAAATAACTAGAACTTACACAACTTTAACTTTTAATTTTCATACATTTTATAATAAAATTGGAAGCTGAAATGATTATGTGAACCAAACAATTCGATACATACTCAAAACTTTGTAATTGTTCATTACTCGACATGTCTACCCTGACGTTCAATACATGTACTGGTTCGAGATTTCATTTCTCTGGACACATTTCGCAGCATTTGTGGTGTAATGTTACAAATACATTGCCGTATTATTTCCTCTAAATGGTCGATATTATGGAATGGCCGATGTTTATTTTGCTGTGAAAATTGTCTTGCTATGATAACAATCTTGCTACTGAGAAACAGAATTGATTGTAGATATTTCAGTGACTTCTTATGAAGCAGCTGATCACACTGCAAAATCACAGATTTCAAATTTTCTCCGAATAAAATAGGAATAGCTTGCGAATCTTCACAAAACATTATTTGAAATATTAGTGTTGGCTTTACTAATGAGTTTCTTCGTCAGAAATGTATGTTTCCAAAAACATTTTTTTTTTGTGGCAAAAAATTGATTTTTATTTTTTTATCTCTGATCTTTTTCAAAACTTGTACATAGCTATAAAATGTCAATCTGAACAACTTTTCTCATTAACATTTCTCGATATTTTCACAAACAAGCGTGTTTTGAGAAGTAATTTTCAAATTTTTTAAATTTCCTGCCAACCTCGAAAAGACGAACGGCACTGTACAACGTTTTTTGGGGTTTCTTTTGATGCAGAAGCGATTGCAAATATCAATATTTGTCAAAATTTATTAATAAAAAAAATTCCCATATGATGCGTACTTTCTGCCGGTCACTGTATAGAGGTAGGTTTGGTCACCCTAAATAGAGGGAAAAATACAATCACATCAGCAAAATCCAGAAAAAGTGCTCGAAATACTTTGAACATAAAGAAAATAGGAAAATATTTCGTGAAGGAAAGGTGAGGTTTAGTAGTTTAGTAGAACCTAAGCCTGGAGAATCTGAGGCTTATCTTGACTGAGGTTTATGTTGTCCTCAAATAGCGGTGCAAACCAAAATCGTAAAATAAGGTCCACTTAAGTCGTAAGGTAACCTTGAGTTGAACTGGTGCAAATAGCTGTTAATGAAAGAATGTGAGATCTAGGATTAGTTGGTTTGCTTTCCATGGGCTTCGAAGCTTCTGGAAAGACTGAGTTAAATACAAACTGGAAAAGAGTGTTTGATGAACAAACATTTTCAGAAAGTGATGTTAGCTTATCTGTTAATTTTGTATTATGAATGTGGTAGATTTAAATAAGCAACATGGATTGTAAGCGTGATAATACTAAATGTGTGGTTGTGTGTGTAGATCCTTGGGTTCATGCGTGTTGGTAGGTGAAAGTTCACTTTGCCAGAGAGCTAATAGCAATCATTCTGATAGGCTTCTTCGGTATTTATAATTAAAACCCCACATGAATAGATTTCTTCCTGATACATATCAATGTCTCCTGTAAATCGATTTCAAAGACAATTCCTGGATTGCTGTTTTGAATTTGACTTGGGCCATTCATCCATGCCATATGAACTATGTTTTATGTTGTAACCTTATTGTTATAAATTTTGTTGAATACTTTAGCCACGATGTGACAGTCGTAAAACTGCTGTCAATGGTGGTTTATACGGGACAAAAATAGTTTGATATCACATTATTTTCTGATCAATCTTGTATAATGTCTCGTTTATTTTCATTGTCATTTCAATGTCATACACATTCCACACCTGTATCGCCTGGCTATTGGCTATTGACGAAAATACACAAACAAAAATCTTCAGATTTCTAAGGTTGAGTTCGGTTTGATAATCTGAACTAATTAGAGTTGAGAGGCTATGGCTGGTAATTTCTAGAGGTAATTCTATCAGACGTTTCGTCCAAACTGCGTTAGATATCATCAAAGGCGATAGAAACAGTATAGTGCCCCTAAAATTTAAAAAAATACTACAAATACAAATTACGGAAATTAAACCCTGGATATGTCCGTAGGGCGTTTTTTCAAACAATTGTGGAAGAGCAATATATAGATATATGACAAGCTCAGGTTTTTTATAGGTATTAATTAACTAAAGACAGACTTTCCATATTCCTAAGCACCATTCACGCTGTTAACGAAGCATCGTTTATTCTGCTTCTAAACTTTATAATGGTTCACTATCCCATTTTAGAGATTATTCAGTCATCAACTTCACGAAATAAAAGTCCATCACGGACCTTGCTATGTCAACATGACCTTTTCAACTCGAATCATGTAACATATCATCAAGCTATAAATATGTTTGTGTATGAATCTGTTCGTGTGGGTGTATAATTATGACCGATTATGGAAAATGAAATGGTGTGCTAGTCTATCATGCAGAAACACACCTGTAAAATTTTAACGGAATCCGTGATGATTTATATAACTATTTTTTGGTCGCCAACCCTCGAATAAACGCTAATGAATCAAATACTTATGGTTTAACACTGCCTACGATCTCTCGGAGACGTTCAATGACTGACTGAATTGTGGTTCCAGGCTCATTAGTGTGGGTGTTCTGTGGCATTACGGAGCCAGGTAGCCGAGTGGTAAGAGCGTCGATGTTTTCAATCACTCTGGCTGCCAGTCGAAGGTTCAAACCCTAGCGACTGCAGACATTTTTCTGATGGCCCGAGAAAGTGCCAGGAATCGCACGTAAAAGGGTAGGACTAGGTTAATCCTTGGCTCGCACAAGTTTCGACTTCTGAGGGCTGCCGTTCGTAAGGAGACGACAGCTGATTGAATAGTAGTTTATTCTTTATAGACCAGGCAGAAATTCGATCAATGTCATTTTGGAGTTCTAGATAATCGTTTATATCTGAGAGTTTAATATAATATTTTGAAAACATCGGCATAAAGAAGACAGTCGGATGATACTCCTAAGGGAAGATCATCCAAATTCCCAAATTCGATCCTTGAGCTACACCCGATCCTGCTAAGCAAACATGAGATGTTTCGCCCCCATATGTGACACACTGAGGTCTCAACCGGATATAGGAAATGAAAAATGAAAGCAGATAATTGCTCATTCCATAATACTTCAGTTTTCCTAATGAAATGTCATGATTGACCTTAACAAACGCTTTGGCAAAATCAGTGTGAAAACAATTTTCTCGTGAGTTTGAATTCAATCATTCTGAAATTTTATTAGTTAATGTCAGTACATTTGTTTCAACCGACTTCTTCTTGCAAAAACCGTGTCTCATGGATAATAAATTCGAATATTTTTTCTGGACAGTTGAGAATTGCAATGGGATGATAATTATTGATGTCTATTTTGTCTCCACTTTTTTAAAATTGGTGTTATTTTAGTTCTCTTGAATTCATCAGGGAATATTCCTGTTTCTAGTGATTTATTATATTGTATTAAGAGTAGCGGATAAATCAAGGAATCTTTAAATCTTCACAATTTACCAAGACATCTTTTTTGACCGCCTTTAGAATATATATATATATATATATATATATATATATATATATATATATATATTATATCTGTCTTGCCTTCACGGTACTAATTCTTGAGTGGATTCGTTTTGATTTCGAGAGCTCCATAAATCCTTTCTGATGAGTGCGTTAGCACGAAACAGCTGTCAAAGGTTGGAACTCTCGGAATTAAAACGAAATATACTCTATTTTCACTTATATATATATATATATATATATATCCAGGCGCTTCGCGCCCAGATTTTTGGTTATTCCCCCCCTCCTTTACCTTCCCAAATTTTTTCGGGCGCTTCGTACCCGGATGTTTGATAATTTCCTTCTCCCCCCACCAAATCATTGACACAACCAAAACTTGACAGAACAAATTAAAATCCACCCAAGGATAAGGCGAAAAGAAAAGGTTATCCCAAACTCGTTCTTTCTGAGAACACTAATGAAAATGAGATAGTTTCCACCAAATATTCCTTGAAAGACAAAAAAGGTCAAGGAATAGACAATATTCGGCAGAAACTCTGAAATAAATTGCAAATAAAAGTCAGCACTTTGGTGCTATTCGCGGAGTATTCCCAGATGTCTTAAAAGTTGCTGTTATTGAACCACTTTTTATAAAAGGAAAAAGTTAAGAAGTGAAAAATTATCGACCAATATCATTGATCTCTAACATCGCCAAAATTTTTGAAAAAATTCTCAAAGACTGACAAGCTACCTGGATAAATATAATATAATCTCAAACAATCAATATGGCTTCAGAGATAACAGATCAGCAGAAGATGCCAGCGACTTCTGAGGGCTGCCCTTCGTAAGGGGATGACTTTTGTTAAATGATCGTTCAAAAGGCAGTCATACGTTTATGTTGAATGTAATTTGTGCCCTAAAGAACATTGTGTTGTGTTTCATGAGCTCCGCATTTTTTTTGCAGTTTCCTAGTCATGCTAAAACTTCATATGAAACCACTAGCTTCAGTCTGAAGGAAAAAGAACACACATTGTGACTGTCCACATGGTTTCATCCGGGTGCGCATTTCTGTATTGCAGTCGTCATCGATAAGCAAGTTCCCGTTATTGGCCCCACCTTGCCATCCTCTTTTCCGATGGGGTAGTTTGTTGGAGTCTATATCTCGAATTATGGGAACCAAGTATTAGGGTTTACTGGAGGGGTTACTATCATCATTATTATTATTAATTGGTAACGACAATGTGTGCTACTTTCAAGCCTGTCAATACCGTCTCAGAATCAGCATTTTGGAGGAACACTAAGGCGATTGCCACATGATGTCTGCCGCAGGTTTAGACGAAACTTCAGAAAGAAAAACCTCTAGCTTATGGTCTCTAGAAAAGGAAATTTTTTTTGCAGTCACTTCTCGACCCTAGGGCTTCATTGGTTATCGATACTACTGGAGATACGTGGATTGGAAAAGTGAAGGATGAAATGAAAGATACTACAAAAATGAGCAATGCGAACGATTTTAAACACATGCAAGAGTGATCACTGCTGAAGATGTGACTTTTGTAGTACCTTGCTGGGGGCGGTGAACTCTTTTTAGGTATTATTCGTGGAGGCACCGTGGTAGTTCTAGTTGTAGTGGAGTATTTTCTGGTTGTGGATGTACTTGTAGTGGTTCTTTTAGTGGTAACCTCTTCCACGTCATTTATGTCATTCCTGTCTCCCCTGAAGTGTTATTTACATAAAAACTGTTCCATTTTGAATGCGAAAATTACATACCTGTATGGCTGTCTGTTGCTTTGTCTGTTGTAAGCACTTTGATCGTCCACCTGGAAGGAAATGCAGGTTATTATAGATTGATAAATATTTAATCTGAATATCGTAGGGTTTGAAATTGAATTCAAAAAATCAAAGTAGAGATTTCAAGTTTTGCCTCAGTTCAGTTTCGTTCATGTAAGCTAGACAAACGCTGATGATGATTCCTTCCCACTGTGTAGGAGAAACAGCTGATGTACGGGCTCGTATCCGGTGATTCATGACAATCTTTATCAATCAAAAACAAATTATATAAAATGCTTCATTAACGTTTCAATTTCAGATCCAGTGCTAACGTCTGACCGGGGGTCTCTCTCTTTTGGCGAGTTGAACAGCTGACTCATTTTCTACGAGGATAATGTGCCCGTTTATCCACACCAGAAAATCGACATGTTCCTGCATTTGAGAATGAAGACAACAACCTATAAAAATACGTGGAAAGATTCAATAGGACTATCTTAATAGTGCAACAACATGTCCTAGGGACGCCTCTATTTGGTACAATTCATGTCCGTATAGCCGGGACTTAAAATCATTGTTCTTGGGACATTCCATTCAAAACATTTTCATGATTGTCTTTTAAGCGACATCGATGGATGTCCTAAATATGTTCCGATCGTAAATCTCATAGAATGTCCCTGCAAGGACATCCTTGGGATGTCTTGGATCTAATATATTTTGGACCGTTTCATAGGAACATACATTCGACGTCTCTATCGGTACATCTCGAAGAGAAGTTTTTTTATGACAACTCTCGACGACAACACATAAGGAACCCTGAAACTTTACTGAGAGTAGGGCTCCAAACATGATTGATCCCAATTCATACAGATTCCAACGTTCATGGGCCACATCCAAGAAATGAAAGATGGGTCTTTATGGAACGTCCACCATATATTCAACTTCGTGAGATGTCAGTGGTACACCATTTACCGTTACGACCCTGGGATGTTTTATTCGGGGAAGTCCCGAGACATTCCTGGAGAATATCCTATTTGGAGAGACATCTTGACATTTGTGTTTTTTTCGTACATCCGCGATACCAGAACAATAAGTTCACAAATCGGAATATTGCTGCTTTCAATAGACCCATTATATGGACGTCATCATTACAAAAATTTTGCGTCATCTGGTCCAATGGATGTATTTCCTTCGAGGACGTCTCTGGAAAATACTGCTTTAGTGTGAGGTTGGGAAATATGTACCACCCGCAAACGTCCTATGTACGTTTGCAGTACCAAAACGAAAGGTCCTACGGATGTTCCAAATGTACTACCGATTGATGTAGTTTGGGGAAGTCTAATAAATATCCCACGTGGATGGTCAGCGAATATCCTTATTAAACGTCCAATTTTGGTGAGAAGGAAGGACATTGGTACTTCCTACGGATGTACGATGGACGTCCAAGGTACCAAAACTGCACGTCATAGACAGTGACTAACATTGCTTTCATAAGAGGAAATAGATTAGTTGTTAATAATATACACTACACCATAGACGAATTGGAATCACACGAAGGAGAAGAAGAAGGAGAAAATTTGAACGAAACTAAGGCAAACAGTGCACCGGAATCACCTAACATCACAATACTACAAGATTTCACACAAATACCAGCTCTGAAAAATTTTCCAACGACAACCCACACTTCATGTGAAAGTGAGAAGAAACTGTTATCTTCACAGAATACTCCCAAATCAAACAAGAAGCTGGATCAAGAAATAGCGGCTAAAACAACCTTCAAAACATTCAGTACTAGAGAAAATTTAAGAAGTTCTTCACGAAAGAATTCGAACTCATAAACTCAGATTTTGTATCTCGGTGATTTCGTGCTCAATTTATATTTCATAGGCCAACTATTATTGCTACGACGCCCGTACTAACAAAGTAAAGAAGGCCTGATAGAATTGTAATCCTTCATAAACAGTGAAATACCTACCTAAGATAAGGAATTTGTTGCTCGTTTTTAAACAGATTTTATTTTCCATATTGTTCTTATACCAGTAAGGCTATTTGTTTTTCAGCTGGAATAAGAAAATATAATTCACGATATTGATTAGTATACAGGTTTGTTCCGTTTTGTCACTAACATTAGAAGTTAATGATGCAGAACTCTTTTAGTTTTTCACATTTGAATGTACGATCTATATTCACTGGGTTTGATGTACTTTCAGAACATATTTCAAATTCCAATTTAGATATTTTCGCTCTCACAGAAACATGGCTTTCATCTGATATCTCCTCCAATACAGTTGGCATCAACTCATATCACCTAGTTCGAGCAGATAGAGATGGAAGAGGTGGTGGGGTTGCTTTTTTTATCAATGAAAATATAAATTACAAAATTATCCACTCTGAAATAAGTCCTGCTCTTGAGCAGCTTTGGATTTCGATAACCTCTAAATGCAAAATTTACTATTTCGGTGTGTTGTATCGCCCTCCCAGTGCTGATGTAACTCATTGCCTAAACGAACTGGAAGATACTGTTAGCAACCTGATCGCCTCAAGTGATTTTCTTTTAGTAGCCGGTGACCTTAATATAAATTTACTTGCAAATGACAGACGATGTCAACGGTTTTATGAATTCCTAAGTTCCTTCAACTTCCATCAGCTGGTTGACAGTCCCACTCGAATCACTTCTCATTCCCAAACTCTTTTAGATGTTTTAATCGTTTCAGATAAAGATAAAGTTAAATTGGTCGAAGTTTCTGACATACAGGGTATCTCCGATCATATGGCTGTCTCATGTAAAATTGATAAATTCGAAATTCAGCAAAATATTAAATTCATATCCTTTCGTGATTACCGTAACTTTGATTATACTTCTTTCAATTCGGATCTGCAAAATATAGAATGGGATAATATTTATTTAATGAGTGATGTTGACTACATGATATCATTTTTGAACGAAAATTTATTAAACATATTCGAAATAAACGGGTGAGTAAGCCTCCAGCTCCATGGTTAACGTTTAATATCAAAGAAATGTTATCACTGAGAGACCGCGCATTCAGCAAATATAAGAAATCACACTCAATAGCAGACTGGAATAGCTACAAAGAACTAAGGAACTATACAACTGGGGCTATTCGTAGAGAAAAGAAAGCCTATCTCAATTTCATCCTTGCTAAAAAAGATTCTAAGAGGACTTGGAATACTCTCAGATCTCTAGAAATTTTAAGGGACAAAGCCAATCCTGGAATCCCGAATGATTTGAGAGACGTGAATCTTATCAATTCATATTTCAATAATATATTGCAGCCTGGTAGGTCTGTATACCAAACTTCTCTACTTGACCGCTACAAAGAACAAGAAGAGTCCGAGAATCAGTTTTTCTTTTCCACTGTAACTGCCCATACTGTCAGAAAATACATAAATAAGATTAAGAGTAAAGCTACAGGTTCAGATAACATTTCTGTACAGATGATACATCTTTTTGATAATTATTTACTGAACCACATAACCCATATCATCAATTCTATAATAAATTCTGGACAATTTCCTAACTTGTGGAAAAGCGGTCTAGTCATACCTCTGCCAAAGTGTAACACACCATCTGTCTTATCTGACCTCAGACCCATTTCCATTTTACCTTCTCTTTCCAAAGTGATAGAAATGATACTGAAGGACCAAATCAATGTCTTTGTAAACGAACAAAAAATTATTTCTTCGGTTCAGTCAGGATTCAGATCACAACATAGTACATAGCCCTTCTTTCAATTACAGATGATATTTTCCAAGCTGTTGATAAAGGTAGTGTCTCTTGTTTAGTATTACTTGATTATAGTAAAGCGTTCGACACCATCGACCACGATATCCTTTGTGAGAAACTTGTCGCATTTGGCTTCTCGCAAGATGCAGTACGTTTAATAAAAAAATTATTTATCTGACCGGACTCAAAAGGTAATTCTAGATGGAGTAATTTCAGAGGCCTTATCTGTAACTAAAGGTGTGCCACAGGGATCTATTCTCGGACCCTCATTGTTTAGTTTATATATATCTGACTTCCACCATTTTGTTAACAATTGCTCCATACATCACTATGCTGACGACACCCAGATCTATTTTTCATTTCCCATTTCCGATCTAGACCTGGCTCAAACTCATATAAATACTGATCTCCAGACCATCTTCGATATTTCTACTGCTCATAAGCTCAAACTCAATCCAAAAAAGTCTGCAGTGATGCTATTTGGATCCAAGAAGAACAGGGATATCGCAATGAATACCATACAAATTCGCCTTGAAAATGACTCACTTCCAATTCTGAAAGAATTCAAAAATTTAGGACTGTGGCTCGATCCTGAGCTCAGATTCACTAAACATGTCAGCCACCTCAGTCAATCCTCCTACAATGTTTTAAGGCAACTCTATCCAAACAGGGACTTACTTTCATCTGAATTAAAGCTTAAACTTTGTGAGTCACTAATATTCTCTAAAATTTCCTACTGCGACAGTATATATGGACCAGCTTTACGCCAACTTGACCGTCACCGCTTGCAACGTATACAAAATAATTGCCTGAGGTTTTCTTTCGGTGTTCGTAAATACGACCATATATCTGTGCCGATGAAGAAATCAGGTTGGCTGAATATGGAGAAACTTAGGAAATTACACCTAACAAATACCCATAAAGTTCTAACTTCCCAAGTACCAGATTACCTTTTCAAAAGGCTAAAAACCTTTTCGGACCTTAACAGATTTTCCACTCGTAATAAAACTACACTTATCATTCCAAAGCACAAAACTTCATTTTTCACTCGTAGCTTCTCGTACAACGCACCGAAATATTATAACTCACTACCCAATGAATTTAGATCCTATTCATTAAATAACTTTAAAAAAAGATTGAAAGTTCTTCTCGGTGAGTAGACTGTCTCCTTTCGAACTGACCGGCTATTAACCAAACTGATATGCATTGCTGTTCTTAATGTTTTATGTATAATATCTACTTTGTAATTCCCACAATGGGGTTAACATATTGTTCATATTGTTTATTTATTGTCCGTATTGTTCATATATTGTTCATATTGTTTATATTCTTTATATTATCTTATTTCTTTCACTTCTTTCCCTTCAGGAACATAGGGTTGAGTTTAAAAACAGCTCACGCTGACACTCCGCCTTTTCACCTCCACTGTTAAATTGTACTTGTTCTGTTTGTTTTATGGTGAATAAAGACGAATTATTATTATTATTATTATATACCGTGTATAAAATGGTACCAGAACTGCATTTCTATGCGTCCCGAATGTCCTTACTGAATGTCCTATGGATATCCATCGGACTTCATGGTGCTATTAGCGCACCTTGTATAAAAAGAAAACTCTTGAAAGCGGTACCTGGGTATCGTATCTGTTATCTTCGTTGTAATCTGCGACTGTAGATGGCTGATAGATGTTCTGTTGGTTGTAATTGTTCTCTATGAAGACAGTGTTACCTCGTCTAGGTATTTCATTTTTGGCTGATGTAGATGGCGCAGTGCGGTAAGTTGAAGTTTGAACTCGCTGGGCGCTGTTGTAGTTCTCTTCTTGGCGAGGGTATTCTGAGGGAATCACATGATTATCAGATAAATATACGCAGAATGGGTAGAGACAACTTACCATCATCTAGTTCGACATCGTCCTCGTAAAAAGCGTAAAAAGGTTCATAGCGATTGTCGTTATATTGTGTACCATTATATAGCTTTCTGGATGGTGCAGTGGAAGGAGGTTGTGGAGGTGAGGCCGTCTTTTCCTCACTAAAAAAAAGTTACAGTTTATGGGAATAATAATTTGTTTCAATAACGCTTTTCGAGAAAATGTCATGTAGAGTTAACATCAATTGCAATCATTGCCAATTCCACTGAACCATCAGGAACTTATTTGAATTGGTGAAATATGGATAACATAAATTTATTGATCAAGAGGCAGCAGAGATGTTAAATTTTATGACTCGTTTCTCTCAAGGTACAAATTGAATACTATCTACACCTGGTGCTTTCTTGTGCTAGAACGCAATTCTTACTTGTATTGCTGGTTTTGTGTTCCAAATGATATAACACCAATTTTGTCGCCTCGTCCACTGTAAGCCTGAAAAAGAAAAAAACATTTGTAACACACGTGTATATATGCACTGTCCGCTATAGAAATGGATACATATGGAAAACTTTTATTTTTGATTGATCAGAAAATTGTATTCCTGTAAAAGTTGGTGCATCGTTCAAAATGCACAATGGATTTTCAATAAGTTACCAGTGGCGTACCACTAAGATAACAATTGCAAATATCTGAAAATAGCTCAAGACTAAACTACTTTAAATGTTTTTAAAGTGTAAATTTTTACCGAAAAAAATTACTTTTACTAAATTTTTTTTTCTTCTGATAAAGCATGTTCCCGTGTATCGATTTACGAACTGAGGACTTCTGACGGAAGTAACAAAAAAAGTATTAAAAAATGTAAAACATTTGTTTTCCTGTGAAAGGACTTATTTTTGGTCATTCCCTTTACACCTAATAGTTTCTTAAAACCTGAAACGTTTGTCTATTTTAGCATCAAGGTATGAAGAACTGGAATGTATGCAAGTCCCTAGCAACAACTGCAAATCATAAATTATATTTCAAGTGATATAAGGAAATAATCGTATTTCTTGTTTTACCATGTCGTTATAAATATCATTAACCAGCCTAAATGTTACAGCTGGTGAAGGACATTGGGAGTGGAGGGAAGTGAAAGTGTCGGAATTTCTATTATGGAAAAATTATCAACTCATATTCAGGAGTAACGTTTTGTTTAGTTCTTGACCTTGCAATTAAAGTGAAGGTCGTTTTCAAAAACTAGTTTCACACAAAGGCAAGAAAGATTCGCAAAAAATTCTTGAAACCACACAAACAATTAAAATAAATCATACTAAGATGCACCTCTGGATTCGCAACTTTCGAAGACCATCCTACGAGAAAAAATCACTATACACAGAGTGTCCCAATAAATACGAAACAGGCAGTTTTTTACGTAGTTATGATGATGATTTCATACAACAAAATGTTCAGGTTGTGACATACTTCATGCTACCAACTTTTTACTCTGGTCATCTGAAAACCTCCTAGATTTTCGAATATAGAATCTTTCGAAAGTTATTTTGTTAGACCAAAAGTTTGAACTGATTGTTATTTATCACGATTCACTCCTATCTTAAAAGACTCGTTATCAATCCTGTAATTTGTGAATTTCAGTTTGATCAGACTGGTCTTGGGTGGTCTATGACTGGTAATGCACGACCAATTTTCTTCTTTTTCACGTTTTCCATGAAAATTGTAGTCAGCATCGTCTGTTCCTAGAATGATCTCTTTTGTTTTTTTTCTCTTCTCTCTTCAGAAATAGCAAATCAAGCTGAGGAAACCTCTTTGCATGGATTTATTACCATTGAAATCTAAAAAGAGATATGAAGAAATATATGCAAAATTCATTGATTGGAGAGGTGATAATCACGTAAATTCATTTTCGGAAACTGTGTTGCTTGCGTATTTTGGATGGTTGTCAGAAAATTTAAGTCATCGACACTATGGTCTATGTATTCGATGTTAAGAACCACTTTATCGATTAAAAATAATATCGATTTCAGTAAATAACCCAACCCAAGTAGCACACCTATATTGGTAAAATATTGTGAACATATTGGCGAAATATTTTAAATGCAATATTGGCGAGAAAAAAAATGTGAACATATTGGCGAAATATTTTTGAACTAATATTGGCCTCAAAATCTTCGGCGATATTAGCACAATATTCAAAAGTTATATTGTAGAGAAGTAAAATGTGAACATTTTGCGATATTGGTCGAATATTGTTTGAATATTTTAGAAATAGTTTTGGTGAAATATTCTTGAAGCAATAATGGCCTCAAAATATTTATCGATATTGGTACAATATCATTTGGATATATTGGTGGATGTCAATATATCTTGGTAAATTATTAAATGTCTTTTAGTTGATGAAGGTGACACCAGACTTCCTTTTGATCGCCATAACCACTGAGTGAGCTGTCTTGAAAACAAGTTATGGGAAGTATTTAATATACTTTCGTAGGATTTAGAAGACGTTCTATATGTAGAGCCACCTAGCGGATTTTTATCCAGGTTTGATCATGACATAATTTCAATATGTTTCATTGAATATTCGGCCAATATTCAAATTTCATCTCAATCTAGATGTAGGAAACAATATGAAGACAATATTGTTTTAACGATATCGATAAATATTATTGAACCAATATTGACCAAATATTAATTAATAAAATTCGTTGAATATTGGCGAAATGATATTCAACCAATGTGTAATCACACTTGGAGATACAATATAGTATTTATTCCTAGAATCGATATTAGGGGAATATTGGGAAGGCGATATTTATTCTAGATGTTAAAAACGACGTGAAGAATATTGTTTTATCGATATTGGTAAATATCATTCAACCAATATTGACACAATATGAGTTGTAACAATTTGTCAAATAAAGTGGAAATGATATTCAACCAATATTCTAACAAACTTGGAAATACAATACAGTTTTTTCCCCTATAATCGATATGACTGGAATATTTGGATTGCAATATTTAATCTA
This sequence comes from Chrysolina oricalcia, assembly GCA_944452925.2. NCBI lineage: Eukaryota > Metazoa > Arthropoda > Insecta > Coleoptera > Chrysomelidae > Chrysolina > Chrysolina oricalcia. Next base: position 5,090,572 of record OX101809.2, on the reverse strand, counting down.
GATGTGGAAAACAATATATAATCAATATTGTATTATCGATATTGGTAGAAATTATTCAACCAATATTGACTCAATATTTCGTGTGATAATCTACATTCAAAACTAGTTCAACCAATATTCCACCAATAATATTAATATAATATTGTCTTTTGAATATTCACCGATATTGGACCAATATTGATTTTTCATTTACAATATATCTATATTGGTCCAATGTGGAACCAAGATTCAGCTACCTGGGAAGTTATGTTCTTTTTTGAAACGAAAATCTGATTGTTTTAAAAGTCAAAAGTCTAAAAATGTTTCTTCTCAAGATACACACTTTCTTAAAGAATGCACCCGACTTCAAATACTTAATGACTAAGGTTAGTTAATTACTTTATTATTGCGACAAATTCTTAGTGGTACTAATATTACGTTTGTAGGTAGCCTTCGTTTTTGGAATTTCGGGAGTATGTCGTTGCCATAAATTGAAAATTTTGACAGTATATGATGTAAAAGATATCAGTAGTATCCATTTAGTTATAGTTTGTAATACAAAACCAACAGTACCGTCTTTCTTCCACATTTTTGGGTTCTTCTACGAGATTTCTAAAATATATGTGAACCTCCGTCCACTAGATATGGACAAAATGAATTCAAGATTCTTTATTAACTACCAGAACGGAAAGTGTACTGGACAGATTGTGGGAACAAATGAATCCAGTAAATTTCTTATGCAAATATTTAAACTTTAAACAGATCCCCAGAAATATGTTGGGTATTGTTTGCGTAGAACTTCTGCAACGCTATTAGTGGATACAGGAGGTGATTTATTTCAATTAAAAAAGTATTGAGGCTGGAAATGTAGTATGCTCGAATGCAACAATTAACCTATCTTTAAATCTTTTGTAAGTTTAGATAAACTCTATTATTTGTAATTTTAAATAAAACATTTGTTTATCGTTCTTTTTTATCATATTATTAATTTATAAACGGGGTTGTAGGAAAAGTATACTTAGTGTTTCACTAGACGAAAAAAATTTTTGAGGCTCGTGAACATTGCCATCTTCGGTTGGTAAACTGTTCTCTCGCTTCAAATAATGTTTCTTTCGTCACTCGAAAAACTATTTTCTAACTTTTTACGTATCTGTTGCTAGTACTTCGAATTTTAATTTGGATAGGCAAGTATTTCTCATTTGTGACAAAGATAGATGAAAGATGTCGATGTCTATGAATTCCGTAGTGTAAATCTGAAGCATTTAATTTACAGGAGAGTTCATAAAATAATTGGTTTTACTCGAACCCACAGAAAATAGTACCAGTTTTATAGGGGAAAATTTATTTACATTTATTGATACTTTATTGGATAGGTAAGTGAAACCATAATTTTCATTACTGAAAGCCTTGTGTAAGAATAACATATGAGACATTTTTCTTCTATTGAATAGACTATCAATTTTACAAAAAGCGAGGTTACTTCGATATGTCTCATGATGTCGATTATAAAAAAAAACTTGCTTAAGTAATTGTACATGTTCAAGTCGATTTATGCAGTGTGTCTCACTTCTCATGGAAGCACCCCTGTATCTTCCGTAATAATTGAGGTGGAATGATGAAACTTTCAGGACTGATGGAAATGCTCAAAATGCACCTACCACCTGAATGGGGTTGGCCTAAGTGATATACACAGGCCCGCCACTCGCGATGGAACAACCCATTTTTACGGTAAAACATACTAGGGGCAAAATAGGGTCAAAATTCTTTCAGATTCGTGATCAGGACTACCAACTCACTACAGATACAATTTTTCCTTGAAAAAATTTCAGTCCTGAAAAATCCGAATTTGTCTCACTTTTCATGGAAACACCCCTGTATCTTCCGTAATAAATGAGGTAGAATGATGAAACTCCCAGGACTGATGGAAATGCTCAAAATGCACTTACCACCTGAATGGGGTTGGCCTAAGTGATATACACTGCCCGCCACTCGCGATGGAACAACCCATTTTTACGGTAAAACATAATAGGGGGCAAAATAGGCTCAAAATTCCTTCAGATTCGTGTTCAGGATCCCCAAACTACTAATAATACACCTGTTTCCTGAACAATTTCCAGTCCTGAAAAAATCGAATTTGTTTCACTACTCATGGAAACACCCCCGTATCTTCCGTAATTTTTTACGTAGAACCATGAAATTTCCAGGATCGATAGATACACTATAAATGAACTCTCTGCACGGAAATGGTTATTCTACGTAATATACACTACACGCGACCAGCGAAGGAACCACCCATTTTTCCATCGCTGCTGGCGTGCAGTGCATATCATGTAGGATGACCCTTTTTGTGCAGTGAGTTCATTTCTAGTGTATCCATCGATCCTGGAAATTTCATGGTTTTACGTGAAAACTTACGGAAGATACGGAGGTGTTTCCATGAGAAGTAAACAAATTCGATTTTTTCAGTACTGAAAATTGTTCAGGAAACAGGTGTATCAATAGTAATTTGGGGATCATGAACACGAACGCGAAGGAATTTTGGGCCAATTTTGCCCCCTAATATAACTCTCCGGGATAATGGGTTGTTCCATCGCGAGTGGCGGGCAGTGTATATCACTTATGCCAACCCCATTCAGGTGGTAGGTGCATTTTGAGCATTTCCAGCAGTCCTGAGAGTTTCACCATTCTACCTCAGTTATTACGGAAGATCAGGGGGTGGGGGGGGGGGTTCCATGTGAAGTGGGACAAATTCGGATTTTTCAGGACTGAAGTTTCTTCAGGAAAAAAGTGTATCTGTAGTAAGTTGGATCACGAATCTGAAGGTATTTTGAGCCTATTTTGCCCCCTAGTATGTTTTACCGTAAAAATGGGTTGTTCTATCGCGAGTGGCGGGCAGTGTATATCACTTAGGCCAACCCCATTCACGTGGTAGATGCATTTCTAGCATTTCCATCAGTCCTGAGAGTTTCATCATTCTACCTCAATTATTACGAAAGATACGGAGGTGTTTCCATGAGAAGTGAGACACACTGTGTGTGTCGCATAGTTGAAATAATATTCTTCGCAATCACAAATCTTCATTTCAACTTTCCTCCTCAAGCTGGAACTATTTTACGAAGACTGCTCTGTAAATCGAGAATCATATGGGTTGGAAGACCTGACGAAACGAGAATAATTGAATAATATGTATAATTACATCGAAGGTAGCTACGGAGTTCAGTCTTCAACTTAGGTAACGAAACAAAACAATCGAATGTGTTTGGCAATGGTTGTTTCATCAGAGCTTGGTATCTTCACGCTAATTTTCGTTGAAACTCATGTGAAAATTCAGTGAAAGTGTAATTTTTATTCATCGATGAATATTTTAGACTTCAACATAATACGAATTTGATGAGATAACTTAGGACATAATTAGAAATTATAATTTGATATTCAAAATAGATGGTGCTTCGATATTGCCTTTCTGTTTGTTTGTCTTCAGGTTCACGTCCACTGTTATTTTGTAATGTCACGACCAGAGTTTCGCCATACTTTTGCCAAATAATTCCATTAATCTTCAACAGAAATAGAAAGTATGTTGAATTTCCACTTGAAAATGTCTTTGCCAAAAACCTTCATGATGGAATTCAGCCTGAACTTTCAATTCCACTCAAAATTTTTGGAACTTTTTGACACTCAACAATGACTTTTCAAAACCGACTGCCCTTTGACCTATTACTGAAGACCTGTACTGATCTTGATATTGTGGGTATTCCCAGAGCTGGCGTGAGATTGTGGTGAGGTTTCCACAAATAGTTATTTATGCAACAAGTGCAAAAAGTGAATGTTTATTACACTCGACGTGAAATTGTCCAACTCGGCCTAACGGCCTCGTCGGACAATTTCACGTCGAGTGCAATAAACAATTTTTGCACGAGTTGCATACAACATTTTTTCTACGTTCATGCAAAAAGCAAAAAATGATTTATTGAGGTGCGGCACTAGGTGTAGGAAAATGAAAAGCGCAATTTGAATACTTTATTATTAATATCGATTTGCATTGAAACAGGAACTAATACGTTACGAACAATTTAACTCAAACTTTATTTTTACCCTCAATGTTGAAAGTGAATGAACAATTGGTGCAATTTTCAATATGAATATTTCGTAGTGAAGTACCTATTGCCAATCTCACAGAATATCTGCTAAATATGTAGTAGGTTTAAACGTTTATGTTTGTCATGATGACAGCACGTTGAAGTAGAATGACAGATGAGTGCAATAAAAACTTTATTGCACTAGTGCAATAAAGAACTTCTTTTTCAACTGAATATAGTTCAATAAAGTTTTGCTTTTTGCATGAATGTAGAAAAATAATATTAATCAATCACTAGATATCTTCGGGAACTGTACAACCAGCACTTAAAATGAACTTGTAAGCCTTTATTACGCCTTTGTTTACAGCCAGCCTTCTTTCTTATCATGTGTTGAAACTTTGTGCCTTGTTTGCATATCTCAAAAATGAATCATTGTGAGAATTTTCAACTTCAACTACAACCCTCATGGTTGTCTAATTAGAATTCGCAGTTCAAGGAAGCAACCATAGATACGAAAGAGAAAAAAACTAAATGACAAAATTGAAAACATCCACTTTAAAAAATTCAGTTTTATATAATTGTATATAATATTGCCAGCATTAAAGATCAACCTACTAATGCTTGTTTTAATCAGATCTGGCAGTTTTCGATATCAAATGAGTCAAATTTTCTAAGAAAATAGTAACACAGGTTTAAATTGCAAAAACAAAATTCATAATCTGATTTGCAATGAAATTATAATAAATATTAAATTATACTACTTCTGAGACAGCTAAAATCTGAAAATTAAAATTTTGTTACGGATTTTCAGAAATGTGAGGTATAATAAACAAAAATTCATAGTCAAATCAACTCACAGACCTCACAGTAAGGAGTTACATATATGTTCATCGGGAAACACAAAGTTCCGGTTTCACAATCAGGAATCATTTGAAACACATTGGTATTTTAAAGCAGTTGAGTTGCATCATATTGGATCCCAAATACGGTTTCAATTGCTTTTTGTCCTGCCTTGTGTAATTGGTAGATTACTGTCACTTCTAAATACAGTTTAGCAGGTTTCAAAACAGCTTTTTCAAGTGTACTAGCGAGAGAGTTCATTAACTGAAACCCAGTCAATCACTAGCTATAATTTTCCTGATGACCTAGCAGTATTCATGTTTTTCGAGATTCTTGATTTGAAAAATAACATGTGAACATACGTGGATACTTGACATGGATGTTTTGGTATTTTAACCTTCCACAGTCTGAAAATGTAAAAATGTAAAATCAAGGAATTCTATACTAGCGTAGATAGGTTCGATTTGAACGTGAGTGGGCCCGTATCAGGCCCTTCACTGCGGCTAATAGCCTATTGTGGCTCAAGCGTAGATAAGTTGATGCGGTTGCTGTTTTGGAAAAATTATTTATTTTTGTCAGTAACTTATAGTACTTATTGTTAATTTGCCTATCTGAAAAAATAAGTTCAAAATCACTATATAATAATTCTCTTTACAAAAGGTTTGACGTTTTTGGATACTACTTATATCTGCCTCCGTTTTCAAAACTTGGTAAAAACATTATTTGAATTATTTTTGGAGATAATACGATCTTTTTGACAAAGACAAATGAAATGTATCAAGTTTTGATAACGGAAAAAGATATAGTCTCTAAACTGATTTTCAATTCTTTAATTTTCAGACCATGGAAGGTTAAAATCAGACATCCTATCTTAATTTTTTTGTAACTGTCATTATCTCCAAATGTTCAACTATCTCGACACTTTCATACACCATCAGTGAAGTCAAAAATTGCGTTTTGCGAAAAGTATATTTCCAAATGTATCAAACCATCTAGCTACAGAAATGAAGTTGATAATAAGTGCTTGTCAGAAACATCATATACGATCGCATGTGCTTCACAAGGATCTATTCTTGGACTGACACTATTTCTAATTTATTGTTTGTAATTTTCCGGGAATATCGCTTTCTGTACAGTGTTTCAATTCAGTGCGTTTCTCATCGATACAGAGAAAAACTTTGATGGAAAATTTATCAATTACTGATGCTGGCCCATTTAAAAAATATTCTTAACTGTACAGGGTGATTCATAAAATCAGAATAATTTGAAGTCGAGTTCTTCAAATGGAATTACCTCTATTTTTCATACGAAATCAACTCCTTTTGATTTTGCCGTTCCATCGATGTGAACGAAGTTAAAATCGGTTGCGGCGTTGCCAAGTTGTAATAAATAGTCTTATTTTTACCACTATGCCAGATTTTGTAGGCAGCAGACGGTGGTAACATGGTTTCACATACTCTAATCAAGTGTTTTCGCGATATGTTCTTTTACAGGGTTCTCAAATTCGAATTTCAAATTGATTTCCATTCAATTTTATCCATGTGAAGAAATTGAAAAGTTATTGCGGCGTTGACAAAGTAGGTACAAGTTATTTCCCTATTTTTACCACAATGGCTAATGGCCGTGATGTGAAAGGCATTTTTTATTCACTAAATTCGATTTTGGAAAAAGTACAGTGTTGCACATAGATCTTTTAGGTATTTTTGCTGTATGTTCTTTTGCAGGATGTCCAATAGAACAACCAGTTGTTATAAATGATGCTACAAGGACACCTTGTCGTCTCTGTAAACATGAATCACAATTTATAATCTTCTTCCGAATAAAATTAATGTAAATTTGAATAGAAAATTCAAATGCCAACTCAAGGTATTTTACATTAATGAATTCTTTGAAATTCCTAATGCATTAGTAATGGTTTTGTCAACAGATTTCAATAGGATTTTGCTTGCTTATGTCACACATACAGTGCGGCTTTTTTTAGCCCCCCCCCCCTCCTGTTAACTTTTGAACGGTTTGACGCACAAACATGGAGTAAAAACCATTTTAAATGGTATCACCGATACTGCTTTTTGAAATAAAAGACATTGTGATTTCTTGATAGGGGGCGGTGGGGCATATCAGTTTAAAAATTTCAAATAGCATGGGGGGTCAAATGACACATCGTTGAAAAGAGAATTCAATTCCCTTTTCAACCATCTAATAATTTTTGGATTTCGTTGATATTTTTTCTACCAGCTGCAGTCGAAATATGGAGTATAAATGCATATCTGAAGGTACCCTTACCTGGATAAATTTGAACGGTTTGATGTGGAGCAATGGGACAAAAATATTTTGAATGGTATTACCGATACTACTTTCTGAGAGAATATACATTGTAATTACTCGACAGATGGCGCTGGAGGCATATCAACTTGGAAATTTCGTAAGGCAAAGAAATTGAAATTGTGAAAATAGGTTTCGCCAAAAATTGAAAAAATTTATATGGCTGAAAAGAGAATTGACTCATCCTTTCAACGATATGTCATTTGACCCCCTGTGTCATTTAAACTTTTTAAATTGATGTGCACCCCCGCGCCTCCTATCGGGCAATCGCAATGTCTTTTATTCCAAACAGTAGTATCGGTGATACCATTCAAAGTGGTATTTTTCCATGTTTTTACGTCAAACTGTTCAAAAGGGGAGGGGCTGAATAAAACCGCACTGTAACATAACAGGCTAAGAACACAGACATGCTATTCTGAACTGAGAAGAAGATGCAGGTCAATGTAGGTGTTTTCCAGGATTCTGTCTTGGCATCCAAGCTGTTCACACTTCAAAATAATTATCTTTTTAACGTGACTACTAATCTTTAACATTCTTTCACATACCATAACTACTTTCACACCCATTTAGTTGGCAGAGATCACATTCCATCACAAGATACTTCAAATTCACAAATGCATTATAAACATATCATAAAGAGGTCAAATTTGTTTGTTTGTTTATATACCGGGTGCCCGCGGAAGGTGGCTCGCACCTATAACTTTTTTGTTTTTTTGTTTTTGAAGATAATGGAATGAAAATTGGAGAATCAGCATAAGACATAAAACTACGTTTTTTTGACGAATAACTCAAGTTCATGCAACTTCCGGTTTTATCGAAAGCGACTTGAACTTTCGATTTTTAAATTGGACACCCAGTATATTTTCACCTTTTTTGTCTCCTTATGACATTGGTCACTTTTGTCTCCAATTTATTTTAAAAATTTTTGATTCATTTTTTAATCTAGAGTGTTATACATACGTTCAACTCACTAATTACAGCCCGAAAGTTTTGGAAAAAATACAACTTCACTGTAATCGGTCGAAATGTATGTGCTATGTAAAATTTAATTTAAAAATTGAAATTACTAATTTTTTTCAAATGACAACATGGTTAGGAAAAAAGATCATTTCATTAAGATTAATTTGATACCGCACACTTATATTAGCCATTGTATTAGCCATGGAACTAAGTACAAAATTTGAAGTACATGAAGAAAGTAAGTGTGTCGCTGTAATCGAAGGATTGATATATTAGCAATAGATTGAAAACATGACAAAGCATTCATAATTGATGCTTCGAAAATAATAAAAATCAGCATATAGACGTGAACAATGAAAAAAGGCTATTAATGAACCGACCATTCTTTATTTAAAGAAAAATCAAAATTAATGGTGAAATTTAAGTAATAGGACTTTTTCTTGGAGCTAGGGGTACAATTTCAGAATTTTTCATTGATTTTGCGAAGTTATTTGGAATATCAATGAAAACAGTAAAATTTATTGGTTTAGAAGCCCTAAAAGACTCGATAAAAATACTGAGAAATCACATGTATACAAAATGATTGTTTATTTCATGAGGTTTTTGATTATTCACTTTAGTTTTTATCTTTACACATTTTTTATATTTCCTATTGATTTGTTTTTCTAATTTAAGCATTCCTTGTTTTTATACAGACCACATGGGGACCACATGGGGATGTTTATTGATCAAAATATAAATACTCGATACTTACAGATATGGCATTGGAGTATCTTATTCCATCCCTGTCTCTTTGCACTTGCCCTACAGTGAGAGGTTGCCCACGATAGACACGTTGTTGGCGGTCACTTTCATTTTCTTCAGCAGGTGGTAGACTCTCTTCGGCTTCCTCGTAGAGTTGCTGTTGTTGTTGCTGCTGTTTTCGCTGCAAAAAAAGACTTTTATGACCAGAAGAAAATACCATGTTACCAACGATGGTCAAAACTAAGAACTAACCGAACATATTTCTGAAAATAGTTTAAGGACCACACTAAAGTATATCAACAATTGGTAGATAAAAATAATGGACCAACAGGTCAAGGTCTGTGATACCAATGTCGAAATTGAATAATCTTGGTATCAGAGGTCTAGCAAAAGATCTCATCAGAACCTACCTTAATGAAAGGACACAAATGGTTATAATAGACGGCGTATTGAGCGACCCATTAGAAATCAAATATGGAGTTCCCCAAGGTACTGTCTTAGGGCCAATACTGTTCATATTATATTTAAATGGTATGCTATCCACTGATATTTCTGGCAAAGTGGTCTAATATGCTGATGATACAGTGTTATTAATTGATGGAACAACCTGGGAAGATCTCATACAAGAAAAGATATTGACACTATAGTTGATTGGCTTCATGACAGTTTACTGACAATCAATATTGATAACACATCTTATACTTCATTTTGTAGTAATAGTCATGATTTGCCCATGCACAAAACATCAATATTCATTTAACCAGCAGAAATAAGAACATAATGCTGAAACAATCCAATTCAGTTAATTATATCGGAATACACATTGACCAAAATCTCAAACTGAAAATACATGTCCACTATCTTTGTAAGAGACTCAGAGCCCTTTTGTATGTTTATAAAATACTTAAAAACACACTGAGTATAAATGATTTGCTCAGTATACCTATATTTTTCGTTAATCCATTCTCTCTTAAGGTATGGAAATCTAGGATGGAGTGGGGTCTATTTATAGTACAACTGCACAACCGCTTATGGTACTCCAGAGATAATTTGTAAAAATTGTCCTAGATTTTCATTTCCCTTCGGCACAAATATTCCAGTATTATGAGTTGATAAGTCTGAATTATCTTACAAGTACTAATATTTATATTCCAAAACCGAAATGAAAATCATCATCATGGACATGAAACCCGCCTGAAAGCGAATAACCTAGATATAGGTACCAAAAATTACCAAAGCTATTGAACAAAGATCAATTACATATATTGGACAAGTTGTTCAATCTTGCTCCTGATCAGTCGAAAACGGAACGAGTGTTTGAAATATTCAAAAGTTTAGTAATCAAATGGCTCAAAAACAAAAATATAACAATACCATGAATAAATTCTACTAAATCAATTTACCAATATTCTCATATATTTTAAAATTCTATCATTTCAATTCTTTTAAACAAGTATCTGTATTTTATATTGTAACATTTTTTATTTTTACCCGTTCATATTTCTATATGTTTACATTCAACAATTTTACATATTCACACTTTTAGTGTTTTCATACTTTTAAATTTTATACTTCTTCCTTAGGCATGTATTATTTATTTACTTTCATCAGTTTCATTACATCACATTAGGACTTGTATATTAAAAATATTATCACAACTTTTAATCAACAGATAGCAAGGTAGCCGAGTGATAAAAGTGCCGATCTTTTCTATCACTCTGGCTGCCAGTTGAAGGTTCAAACCCTAGCGACTGCAGACATTTTTCTGATGGCCCGAGAAAGTGCTAGGAATCGCACGTGAAAAGGTAAGACAACTGGTTAACGGAAAAACAATTTTAAACAATTTAATTTAACTTAGTAACTACTAGAATAATAATCTGGATATTCCTGTTATAACTGATATTGTTGATACCATTAGAAAGTAAATACTATAATGTATGCCAGAGTAATTTAAAATTCATCATGTCATGGCCATCTTCAGAAGAAAGATTTTTGATATTGATAGCCAAGTTTTCTAAAATTCAAGTGAGTAATCAATACCAATATGTTACCGCTGATGAAAATTAATTAATATGTAAGATATGGTTTGACAAACTCTTTCTTCTGCCTGTATTAATAGCCCATTTTCTGCTTTTATAAATTTATGTAATATGGTGATTATTAAATACTACTACTACTAGACCTAAACATCCAAGTATTCCACCATATCCTATACAAGGCATTCATAAATCTGGAAACTGGAAGGAGGTAATTGAGAATGGAGACGCTGATGAATTTGTTACCTAAGAAGGTATTCCTAATGCCCCCCCATATGCAGTTCCTCTTTCGCCAGAGATCCTATAATCGCCAAATAAGCTTCTAAATAGATCACGGATATTTTTACTCACTGGGGCATTTTTCTTTGTTCCAATCGGAAGAAATAGAACTTTGTCTAAAACCCGTTGACTTCTGCTGGCCCCCAGGGGTCGACGCCTATGTTGTCACGACGTATTCTGGTGAACATACTCGGTTGGTGAAGCATAAAAACAAGGTATTTTAAGACATATGACTCGACTTGATGATGAGTACGCAACAGACAGATTACATGACATGAGGACCGTCTTACGGAAATCATATATTATATAAATGTTAAATGAGGTAACACTTTCTTTCCAATTTCCTGTCATGCTTCAGCTTAGAGCCTAAATGAGGAATCTATAATTTATTGGATGTTAATATACCTAGTTACTTGCGTAAGAACGCTTTTGAAGTCATGTTTTCAGTTTTTATCTGTCATACCATCATATATAACCTTTGGTATTATCCATGTTTAATAATTTCGAATTATGAAACAACCCACAAACAGCAATGCATTTGTAATAAGGTAGCTATTCTCTCAAAAATTCCATCAGAATTGTACCCTGAAGTCACTCGTTCAAATAGTAATAAGAGCTTATTAAGAAAATTGAAAGTACTGACGAGAATGTCCAGATGGAAGGAAATAGAGAGAATGAATGTAGTATCTCATTATTTCTGATTTCATTTTAACAATAGTGTAGCATGAAGCCTGAAGCAGTGGCAGCTCACAGATGGCAAGGTTGTGTTTCTTTCAGGAACAATCACTAATTTTTAGAGCACAGTGCCGGCTCGTACCTTTTTTCAGGATAAAGCAAAGAACAAATTTCTCAAATATTATACTGAACAACTCACTGTGATACGGTTAAACACCCCATATTCATAATGAAATCACTAGAGTATTGTGTCATTATGGAACCCATCAAAAGGCTCAAAACACATATTGAAATTACACACGGCGATATAGTTAAACACCCCATCCGCACAACGCTCGTTTAATGCACCCCCTTACATAAATTCCTTCTCATGAACCAATCGAGATAATTCTACAGAAACCAGCTATCAACGTTCTTTAAAAGCCATTGTATCATTGAAAACTCCAGACAAAGCGTCCATTCATAACTTATAAATATTCAGTTTGTTTTGTCTATACCGGCGGGTAACCACGAGATGAGGTATACCCCCTATTTTTCTATGGTTTTTGAAGATGTCACTATAGTAGGACTTAAATACGCTCATTTTGACGCTACATCTGGAAATTCACCGGAAGTGACCCAATACTATTTTTTTTTAAATTACACTTTTTATTTTTTATTGATTATTTCAAAGAGCTTCGAATTTGTGAGAAAATTATTTTTCAAAATTGAAAATGTTTTGAAAAATAATGGAGATACAGTTGATTGTTCAATCGAACAAGGTTGGCCATGAAAATTATACTTAAATCATCACAACTGACAAACGGCGACGGCAATTGCCAAAGGAAGCTTCTCATAGAATTGCACCTCCTCTATTTTTCAACAATTACCAATATTTTCCTTATAACGAAATAGTACCCTTGAAGAAATTCTCTCAACTATCATTTTTCAAACCGAACCTAACTTGACCTAAAAACACCACAATTGGAAAAACAAAATTTTCCCACAGAATATGAAAAAGATTTGTAGGAGCTTTGTATAGATCTCTTCAAGGACAATAGAACTGTTCATATACATTTTTTTGATATCTTGTTTAGTTCTCGTGTTATTGGTGTTTTTAGAAAAAAATTGAAAAATTTCCATATTTTTCGATTTTTTAAAATATTTTCCGGACAATTGATATTATGGAAAAAATGTTTCGAAATTTTTGTAGATTTTTAACGGGCAAACAGAAAATATTTCATGTGAAATTTGAAAATCTGTGGTCGTCTTTGAGTTTTTGGTAGTTTTATAAAAGAAAACGGAATAGTTCGTTTATTTTTAAAGATATGAAAAAATTTCATGTGAATTTTTTGTAGACGAATATAAAATTGTCAACACTCATTTTTTGGGTTTTTGTCAATTTAAAAAATTCCAGCAACGATTTGCAAATTTTTTAAAGTTTAGTCGATTTTTCTGATTTTATATGGGAAACGTTGATGGGAACTTTTTCTGTATCTGTTCAACGAAGTAAAAATATACATTTTTGTGATATCTCATTTCATTTTCAAGTTTTTGGCTATTTTATAGAAAAAGTACACATTTTACTCATTATTTTTCCACTTTTTCCCCGTTTAGAATGTCAGGTAATTCAAAAGGGCTAATTATTGTACCGTTCCAGATGCCGGTCCATAAATAAATAAAAATATGAAATAACTTGCCAGGTTCGCTTAGTGATTTTGTTTATAGTATGAAGAGTCTAAGTAAGCTAATAACATAAATTAACTCGTGAATCGGGCAAATATGTTTTTTTTTCTCCAAAGGTATTGCACTGATATTTTTATTTTGGTCAATAGAAGAAGAAGTCAATAGAAGGGTTATTAAAGGATGCATAACAGAAATTATAATCTTAAACTGTGAAGGTCTGTACCTGTGGCACTCGAAATACTGATCAAATTGTAACGAAATTCATAAAACTGCCAATATCTCCCAAACTATCAATATTTTATTGAGGTCATATTGTGATATTCTGGTTAGTCGTGAGCTGGACTATCAGCCCTCCAAAGGATGACGTTGAGTTCTGTGACACCCTGTATATGGAAATTTTTATTCATCCTGCAGAGTTCGTGTTTTTGAAAGGGATATCAAACAAATTTTCATTTCTCAATGATCGTTATGGCACAGACAAGTTTATTTTATTCAAAATATAGGGGCTATCGATTTTTTCATTTAGAATTCTATGCAGATTCAATACATCGTCCACAATTCTACGATTTTCTAACGATAATATTTCATACTTGTTACAAATAGTGGCGAGGGACGTAGAAGGAGTGTGTGTTTTGAAAGACAGTATTTCAGGAACTTATTCTGAACATTATCGAGTCGTTCAACGTACACATCATACTGAGGATTCCAAATAGAAGAAGCAAAATTGAGCTTACTGAATAAAAATTGGGAACATTTCGTCCAGGGTAACTATGGGTCAAAAACGTAAGATAAAAAAGTTGGGAGTTTTGTCATAAATCCGAAGCTCTTTGGGATAATCAGAAAACATATACAGAGTATCGTTTGAAAAAAAAAGTATGAGATCACTTCCGGTGGTAAATTCTCAGAAGTAGGTAGCGTCAAAATAGGCGTATTAAAGTATTATGAACTGTCGTCATAGCTAATAATAATAATAATAATATCACAAACTGAATGGATGATAGAAGTCGAAATTAGAAACAAAAGTCAAAATTTGGACACAAAGTCGAAATTTCGAAACAAAAATCAAAATTTTGATATAAAAGTCGAAATGTCTAGAAAAATTATTCTTGATTAAAAAAACAAAGAATCCTTTCTTCTGGGCTTCCTTATTTTCATATAATAATAATATAATAATGATCTTTATTCACAAATTGTTACAGAATCGCAAAAATATTTCAATTTCAATTAACGTGAACAAAGTAGCAGAAGCCGATAAGTGTTAAAACACTTGTTTCAGCATTGGTGAAATCAAGTTTACAAAATATGAAAATAGTTAAAAAAAATATATATATAACAAGGGTTAGTAATATAAGATATAATATATAAAAAGGGTTAGTGGTGTAAAATCAACAATACAATTTTGAAAGTATTAAAATATAAAAAAAATATATACGATATACCTATGTGATAATATAAAATAGTATAAAATAGAACATTATAAATTTCGGGACGTACACAGAATGGATTCAGTTTAAAATTAATGTTGACATGGATAATAAAATTTATTGCAATTCTTAGTAACATTAAGATCGACGATATAGTGTAACTCGAACAATGATATCTAAGAATATGTAATATTAAAAAAAAAACAATTCATTTGTGTATTTTCAACTTCAAGGGAAGTTAATGGCCGTTCTATCTGATTCAAGTAGAAATTTTTTCAATTTTGTTTTGAAAGAGTGTATATTTAAGATTATTTTCACATTTTCAGGAATAGTGTTGTACAATTTTGGAGCGAGATAAGAATAAGATCTTTGGGTAGTTGTTTTAGACATGTATGGAATAGAGTAATGTTGTTTTTGCCGTGTGTTATATTGATGATTTGGTAACTGACTTGGTTGTCTATGTGAATGGTATCTGATGCACGAGTTGTAATAATATAATTGTCTGATATCAAATATTCTTGATTCGGCATATAAGAGGTTTGTTGGGTATCTAGGATTTTTGGAATGAATAAGCTTCAAAAATCTTCTTTGCATTACTTCCAAATTGTGAAGATGAGTTTTTGGGGTTGCGCCCCAGATGAGTATTCCATACCTCTTCTACGGTGATGGGTGCAAAAACAAAAGAATTAGCTGCAGATGACCTTTTGATTTTATAGTTTTTATCTCTTTTTATTCGATTTGCTAGTAATTTACCAACTTGGCTGAAACCATTATTGAATTCATTGGCGATTTCAAATTTATCTTCTAGTAATTTTCCGGTTTCCACTAAAGAATTGTAAAGCGTTGTGAGATATTCTTTAGGTATTAGGTTTTTTAATTTTCTGAACTTGTACAATATAGATCTTAGCTTGTTTGAGAGATATGCTATATGTAGGTCCCATTTCATATGTGGATCTATAATTACGCCTAAGTATTTTACTTTATTTTCAGGGCGGATTACGAAAGAATTCAAATGGGATTTAATGGTCAGTTGGTTGTAAGTTGGAGCGGAGGAGCAGTTACAAGAAAACTGCAAATACGTGGTTTTTTCAGTGTTCACAGTCAGCAATTTATAATCGAGCCATTGTTTTATATGCAAAAAGTTAGTTTCTGCAGTGTCTTTTAATTCATCCCAAGTATCTGCCCTATAAAATATTGCCGTATCATCGGCAAACCCTATGATATTATCATCTTTTCCCAGTGAGAAAAGGTCGTTTATATATATATTGAATAAGGTTGGTCCAAGCACAGTTCCTTGTGGTACCCCATATTCAATTACATTTTCATTACTTAGAGTACTATAGATTCTCACAGTTTGGTTTCTGTTGGTAAGGTAACTTTCAAAAAATTTCAAATAATTATTCCGTATACCAATATCCTCCAGGGACTGCAAGAGAAGACGGTGACTCACCGTGTCAAATGCTTTTGAAAGATCTATAAATATGCACAAGCACGGCTTACTCTCATTCAGACATTCAGTGATTTTTGTTGTCAGGGAGATAACTGCGTCTTGTGTAGATATTTTTTCCCTAAACCCATATTGTTGTTTCGACAAAATTTTATACTTGTTTAAGTAGGTTACTAGTCGTAGTTTGATTATTTTCTCAAAGATCTTTGCGATATGTGTGATCAAAGAAATCGGCCTATAATTGTTGATGTTTGTTATGTCGCCTTTTTTAAATATAGGTGCTACAATTGATTTTTTGAGGGTTTTTGGGTAAATGCCGTATTCTATACAATTATTAAAAATGAATGATAGGGGTTCTACTATGTGAGCACTGATTGATTTCAGCGTTTCGGCTTTTATATTATCGTTGCCTACCGCCTTTCCGTTTTTCAATTCCAAAATAATCCTCTTCACCTCTTCTACGGTGCAAAAACAAAAGAGTTAGCTGCAGATGACCTTTTGATTTTATAGTTTTTATCTCTTTTTATTCGATTTGCTAGTAATTTACCAACTTGGCTGAAACCATTATTGAATTCATTGGCGATTTCAAATTTATCTTCTAATAATTTTCCGGTTTCCACACTTTTTATATTCTTGATACAACGGTTTTGCTTTTTTGTCCTACTCATTTGTTGCACTATTTTCCATAAACCTTTAGAACTAGATTTGTTTTTATCAATTTGTTTTTTATAGTAATTAAATTTAGCTATTTTTATTAATGCTGTTAGTTTATTTCTGTATTTTTTGTATTCATTTTTGAGGATGGGATGTGGGTTATTTTTGAGATTTTTGCACAATTTATTTTTTTTATTAATAGAGTTAAGCAAAGCGGTAGTCAGCCAGGGTGCAATTTTCGTGAATTTTCTCCGTATTTGTTTTCTTTCTGTACATGAATCTAATATGTTTTTGATGGTATCAATGAAGTTTGCGGTCGCAGTCTCTGGACTGTCTTCATTATATACATTATCCCAGCATATTCCCTCAAATGCAGAATCTATTTTCTTATTATTAATGAAATTTACGAATCTATCAGTATTTTCCGCGATTTGTTTGGTGCTATCATTTAGAATAATTTGTAAGATGGTGGTGTAGTGGTCGGTAATAGTTGATTTCAGCACTAAAGGGATGATGTTGTCAATGTTATTGATTTCAGTTTTGAGAAAAATATGATCCAGACATGTACTGCTACTGCCTTGAACTCTTGTTGGTTCATTTATTGTAGTGATATACCCAAATTCATTCAGTATGTTCAAATACTCTGCTGTATGATTCTCGTTTGGCTTTAGTATATCGACGTTCATATCTCCCAGAAGTAAAACAAAGTCTTCTGAGTGATTTTCATTATTTTCTAAAAATGCATTCAAACTAATATTAAAATCCTGGATATCCGTATTTGGTGATCTGTATAAACCATTTACCTCTATAGATTTGCCGCATGGAGTAATTATTTTTATGATCAGTACTTTGATATTATTGTGAAGAGTTGAAATTTCATATTTATAATTGAGATTCGTTTTCACGTAAGCAACAACCCCGTCATTTTGATTGAGTGTACTGTCATTATAGATTATATCGTATCCTGTAATATCATAAAGGCTTTGATCAACTACTTCTCTCGTTTCGCTCAAAATTATACAATCTATATCAGTTTTCAAATTTTGCAGATATAGCCAGTTTCCTTTCCCGTCCGGTATCCCTTGAATCCAAAACCTTCAACGCCGAGCTTTCGTTATTTCAAAATAATGGCAGAGTACTTCCGCTTATTGAGATTGCTCAAGTTTCAATGCTCGTGAGTTACCTCCACGAGTTTTAAGGTGGGACTGCTCACGGAACTCTCCTGGAGCCAATTTACATTTACATTGTTGTTACGCCCGAAACATTCATTGTTTCATGGCCACCCAGTTACTTTTGGTTATATGGATCGTCCAATTACTGAACGATAAATAAGTAAATGGCCATTGGGGGTAGACTGCATTGACCTGAATCGGTCCATGTCGTCCGAAATAAAGTCTGTGTTTTGATTAAAAGTCGATTTATTTTAATGTTGAAATTTAACCGTACAAGATAATTGGAGATAGTGAAGGCATTATGTGGTCATTCTCACTCAATGTCATTTGTACACCTTCAGTTTTTGAATGTCATCCCAGCTATTGAGATGTTTTGTGGTTTTAAATAGCCACGGGGGTCTTGCAAAAGGATATAACCATATAAAAATATACATTTCGCCGCAACATTATCGCGTATTTTTCAACACTTGAGTATTTGAAAGGACGTGGCACCGAATTTGAACTAAAAATCTATTAGAGTGGCAAAAGTAAAGAAACGGTTCAATTATTGTCATGTGGAAATGTCTTGGCTTGATAGCAGTACTTCTTCTTCAGGATATAGGCCAAAGTTCTTCACCAATTACGTTTTTATGATAAAAGACCACTCACACATCGTATGGGAAAAAGTCTTTCGGTGAAAACAGCTGTATTTTTGATATGTTGTAGCTGGAGCCATCCTGAGTAAGAGTATGTATTGGACCAACTCGATTGTATAACCAGATTCGGCGCTAGAGGGAGCCAAATAATTAATTTTGTGATTTTTGGAGAAATTCAGCTGATTAAAAAATATCAATATCTCATATATATTCAATATTATGTGCGACTGGATATTCCTAAAATTCGTGAGAAATACTTTTCCATAATATTAAAAAAACGCCACTGTTTTTCTACAGGGTATAGTCAACAACACACTGAACTCTTCAGTGAATTCGCCTACGAGGTTATAAGTTGATTGAGTTTATCATTGAGGATCAATCAGAATGGTTCGTTGATCGACCAAAATATAACAAAGCTATGAATACTTCTTCATAATGTTCCCTGGTAATGATTGGCGTGTTGCTTCTTCAGCTTCCTCAAGGATTATATCAGGAACAGAATTATTTTCTTGCTTGAATGATGGTTTTTCGGGTTTTTAGGCAGACGTTTATTTAGAGAAAAACTCGACGTTTCGCCAACACGAGTGGTTGGCATTTTCAAGAGAAATGTTTACAGTTTCGATCACTGAACACTACTTGTTTGGTATGCGTTGTCTCAGCCAGTATTTATGGGTCGACGTACTCGTACCTGCGTCCGGTACCATCGTCCCTGCGTCGGGTACCCCCTCAGATTCATTAATTTCCCGGTATGGTGTTATTACCGTTTTCTTGAGAACAGGTAGCCATGCTTTATTCAATTGTAACCCTTCTTCAATTCTGTTGAAATTATTGGGATGTTTTTTGATTTCGATTGCTTCTCGGAAGAGTCTTGGATAATATGCATACGAAAGTATGATATCAAAACCATAATAAACCTTCAAAGAAACTGAAGGATCACTTGAGATCGGCGAAGGATAAACGTGATGAACTAAGCTCATCTGGGGTGTACCGCAATCCATGCACCTGTGGCAACGTTTATATCGGAACCACGAAGCGTTCCACAAATACCAGAATAAAGGAACACAAGGCCAATTGCCGGTTAGGACACTCAGAAAAATCCGCTGTAGCAGAACATGCGCTTAACAATAACAATTACAGAGTGAAGTTCGAAGAAACCCAAGTAATTGCCACAACACATGCATATTATCCAAGACTCTTCAGAGAAGCAATCGAAATCAAAAAAACATCCCAACAATTTCAACAGAATTGAAGAAGGGTTACAATTGAATAAAGCGTGGCTACCTGTTCTCAAGAAAACGGTTATAACACCATACCGGGAAATTAATGAATCTGAGGGGGAACCCGACGCAGGGACGATGGCACCGGACGCAGGTACGAGTACGTCGACCCATAAATACTGGCTGAGACAACGCATACCAAACAAGTAGTGATCGAAACTGTAAACATTTCTCTTGAAAATGCCAACCACTCGTGTTAGCGAAACGTCGAGTTTTTCTCTAAATAAACGTTGGCCTAAAAACCCGAAAAACCATCATTCATTCAACGATGGCCGCGAAAGCCTTTCACAATTTGTATTTTCTTGCTGTTTTCACCAGCTTCACAAATTTTTACAAACGCAGTCAATAAATAATAGAAAATAAAACCATTCAATACCTCCCGATATCTTTGTACGTAATTTCAATGATTTTTGAGGGGGTTAGAGCAAAATTTCAAATAATTTTTTGATGAAAAATTTCGACGATTCTGATTCTAAATGAATGTGATCGTGAAGAAAACGTTTTCTTGCATGCGTGTTTTAAATACCTACATCTTATTCGGTTAAGAAAATTAAACATTCTTGCGCGAATAAAATGCTATCTAAAACACTTATACAATAATAACTATTGATATTTTTCCCTTATTTCTAGTAGTATGAACAATAATGTTCATCTTAGATACTATTCAACCCGTGTTTTGCTACAGCACAAGGAAAGAAAAAGAAATGAAAATACAACTGGTAATGATTATCCTAAATATAGTGCCCACTATTATTTACAACACAGGCTTGTATATTTTCTCTTTTCTCAAGTACTATAAATTATGTGACATAAGTAGACTGTGTTTTACTTTATTTAATTATCTAATCCGCATTCTACTAGAGCATAGGAGGTTTATTTTGGTTCCTTTCAATAACGGTTCTGAACCAATTCTAAACAGTCGCACATTCAAGTCTAGCAAGTCTGGGTACCCAACTCTTATAAGACTTCAACTCTGGACGGTTCTAGCTTAGAACCAAAATAAGCCTAGGAAAATTAAAATATTTCTATGCAACACTAGTAGTAGTAGTAGTAGTAGTAGTAGTAGTAGTAGTAGTAGTAGTTCTTTGGGGAGGCCGCGACCGCAGCCAGGCAAGTAGGCCCTCATGGACCCTTTTTGCCATCTCCTGTTCTCCACTTATCTACGTTCATCCTCCTAATTTTCCTTTTCGAACCTTTGTGACCTCCTAATGAAGGTCAGTATGTCCGACCATTCCAAATTGATTAGTTCCTCTTGTTGGAGTTTGTCAACTCCGAAGGTTTCAAATCTTAGCCTCCCGTATGCCTCACACTCGCCGTGGAAGTGAGATGAAGTTTCT
The DNA here is from genome assembly GCA_944452925.2 of Chrysolina oricalcia. Taxonomy (NCBI): domain Eukaryota; kingdom Metazoa; phylum Arthropoda; class Insecta; order Coleoptera; family Chrysomelidae; genus Chrysolina; species Chrysolina oricalcia. Next base: position 5,069,050 of record OX101809.2, on the reverse strand, counting down.
TCTTCTTCTTCGCATTTTCGGCAAGTTCTATGCAACACTAACAACTGTCTACTATGATGTCCCCTACATGAGAACGACAATAATTTAATTCTATTTTCAAATAGTTTTGGCATAATTTATTTTTACCGAATCACCCGCGTACTTGAAATTATTATAATAGGTACTCGAAAAATTTCCATAATAATTCATGCTTGTTTTGTACCTTCACAACTGAGTCCTTTATTACATATTACAAACATTGGTTTTACTTGCAACAAAACTCTTCCATTGCCAAAAGTTCCATTGCCATATTCTATTTCCCTATTTTTTCAAAATTTTCTATGAATGACTGTCGGAGATCAATTAGCATTCTCACCCCCTTTGGGAATCGATTGTTCTAGAGCTCGTTCGATTGTGAAAAAAAGGTACCTCTATTCGATGTTATCCATTTTCAAATATCCAAATCTAGTATTTCTTCTCAGTAAATCTAATATTGACACTTGTTTTTGGTTTACCACACGGACAGCATAAGCACTTTTTTGATGCACAGATTCTGTATACGAGAACGCTCTTTATATCTTCGGGTCAATGGGAACATAAATTATTATTAAAGCAGTAAAATGAATTATTACGTTCTATTGTCCAGTATGAATAATAAAATAATGAACATTCACAAGAGTGTATTATACGCCATTTCTTCCTACAAATAACTGTTTTATTTGAACAAAACAAACATGTCCACTAAAAAGCCTGAGAAAATAATTGAGTGTTTGCCAAGATGCTATAAAAGTACTGATGAACATTTCTCAGTAAATTATAGATGACTTTTATAACAAAACCGTAACTTTAATGATTTTCACATATTATGAGATTACAAAACTGAAATTGTTTCTCCATACAAGTATATCTCGTGGTTTTATAAATCCATAATATGTGAAGTTATTATATAAGTTAATATAGATCTTTATCAAGTATCAGTTGCATCAATTCATCAATTATAGCTTTGATGACTGAGTAGAATCTGAAGTTGATGGGCATCGTGTTGATGATGGCACCAGAAGAAGTTTTCATAGCCGCAACATACCTCATCACCTACTGGCTAAGCTCGAAAAATATGTTCTTGTTTTGACATGTTTTTATGGAAAACTGTTAGTCGAAAAATTAATTACACCGAGTATATTGCTGAGACCATTGATAGAAGATCTCAAACCGATGTTATATTCACAGATTTCTTCAAATCCTTCGACAGACTTGATCAAGAAATTATTCAGGTATGGCTTTTCTCAGACCCTCATTCACCTTTTTGTATCATACTTCACTAATAGGCGTCAGTATTTAAACCTGTTGAATATGCAGGTACCCAAGGTGACCCTCAAGGTAGCAATCTCGGCCTGCTTCTATTCGACGCATTCATTAATAACATAGTTGATGAGATTGACGTCAACCGTTTGATATAGGCGGACAACTTGTAATGTATCAACGTATCAGCGATATTGTAGAGAAACTTCTTTACTATACAGGAAATATTCTCTATGTAATTTGTAAAAAAACTGTATTCAAGTTTTTTATATTTTCTGGTAGTTTATTGAATAAAATAGTACCATAATAATTTTTCGAATTCTAATTTGTTGTGATTATCTGGTATTATAGAAATTAAAATCGTTTTGATTTAGACATAAGTGGGGATTTATTTTACATAATTTATACACGAATAGACGCAGAGAGAGGTTAATGTAAACAGTTCATTATTTATAAATGTTGTTTTAACGAAATAACTCTCAAAACTTTTCTTTGCAATCAAAACACTTTTTTTGAAAGAGACGTGTGCCCCCACAGTACTAGACTATGCGAGATATTGGACATAAAGAATGAATGAGACATAGTTTTTGATCCATTTGGAACCCAAGAAATTTGCATTTTGATCTATAGGCAGTAGTTTATGTGTAAAAGAGAAATGTTGCGTTTTGTTTGTATTCAGTTTTAATTTATCATTTATCAACTATTTATCAGTATTTGATTCTGCTTCCTTCATTTCCTCAACTAACGCCTCGTAGTTTGAATTTTGGAGTGATAAGGATGTATCATCAGCAAATTGTTTAATCTTAAAGTCTTGATCAGTCTTGAAATCGATCACGTAAATCAAGTATTGAATTGGTCCAAAACCGATCCTTCTCTTTAATTTGAACCAGTCAAACTTTTTTAACAGAATTTCATGTTAAACACCATTAAATTCGAGCAAGGTTATTCTGGACTTTCATTGTCTAAAAAAGAACAAAGAAAAATTCAATTCTCTGCAATTTTTAATCACGACGTTTCAACTGTTGAAATCTACAGTCGTTATCAAGTGTATAATACACTTGATAACAGTTGATAACAGTTGAAACGTCGTGATTAAAAATTGCAGAGAATTGAATTTTTCTTTGTTCTTTTTTAGACAATGAAAGTCCAGAATAACCTTACTCAAAGTGAAACATTGTCAACCACTTTCAAACAAGCCATCAAATTCAGTCTGAAGATCGCAGAAAACTGTGCCTGTGGACACATTCCTGGAATCCTCCGACGATCTTATCTACCATCTGCATTACAGCGTCAGTCAATATCTATCATTGTTCTGCCTCTGCCATCAGACTTCCGTTGATTCTGTATGTAGGTATCCCTGTTCTGAAGTTGGGTATAACACAATGTATGAATGAATAAATAGATTATATCGGTAGCTTTGACTGCAAACTTCACGGCCCTCGCTGAAATAATGGATAAGAACAAACAGCATGTGGAGATACAAGCAAATGAGATCTAGGGTAGGTCGACAGATGAGCAGAGTCATATACAAAGAAATGATTCAGACAATAAATCCGCAACTGCATATCTACCGTGGTAAATAACGTTAAATGTGAATATGATGAGATTCCACCACAAGTATACCAGAGGTGGAGTAAGTGATTTGTTGAACTCGAAATTCATAGTTAAAAATGCAGTGTATGCCGAATGCTACGTATTTGCTGCCAAGAAAAAATTGCGGTTTTTAACTTTATAAGAAGAAAGTACGTGATCATATTCACTTCAGAGGGTGCATTTGGCGACCCATGAGGGGTGTAATCTCAATTATTGACCTGGCATTTCCTTAATTTGCACCAAATCTCCATACACTTCAGATCAAAGTTGACTTTGATAAACGTTTCGTAGTTTCATTTTCTCCTTCAGTTTGGTCAATATCCTAATTAGCACCGTTTTATCAAAGTTCACCAAAAACACTCATAATGTACGATTATGAATTCAGTTACATGCTACGGACCACATGTTGCAAAAATCATTTTACCTTTATGATATCCTGTTGCGAGTGATGTAAATTTCTTGGCTGTCCCCTTGAAGTCACTACCGCAGCTGGTTGTGGTGGTGGAGGAGGAGGAGCGAGCGAGGAATAGCTCTGTCTCTGGTCGACTCTCGCTCGTTCCTTGTCACTGTCTCTTTCTCGTTCTCTTTCCTTAGTTCTGGAAGAAGCGCTGGACGAAGAATATGCTGCGGGCGATCCAGATGCTTCAAGACCGTCGCATCCCACGTTCCTTGGCCAGTCACACGTTTGGAGTTCATGACTGAAACAAAAAGATTGCTATTAGAATACTGATGAGGAGGTTTACCAGAAATGTTTGAATTCGGTAAGGGACAAGAATACCGGAACCGATTTGCAAGTATCCACTCGAGTACTCCAGTACTGGGTACCGGGTACTTCTAATAATTGAAAGATGGGTACAAAGTAATGAGTAATTTACTCATTCTGATGCTGTTGAGAGTACAGTTCTCTGACTATGAGTACTCGAATTTAGGATTTTTTATATCTAATTGTAATATAGCAAGTACAAAAATATTCGAAGATGAATCTACCTATTGAATATTGGGACATAGATATTGTCAGAACGAAATGAATCAAATAATATATTAACTGTTAGACTTTACTACATCAAATAGCTTCTTAAGCAGAAAATGAAATGAACATATGTACTTCTCCCCACTGCAAAATGTGAAACCTCACCATATCAAATCGTCTTTCATCTGATTAGACATCAGCAGAATAAAAAATATCCACTGTTCTTTCCTAGATTTTCATTTCGACATAAATATAATTGATCCGAATGAGATTTTCAAAGAAATTAATTGAGGCAGAAATGGATTATAAAGTAATGTGAATCTTGATATTCCAATATTCTTCGATTGATGTTCCATAAAACCAGCATGGTATTTTATTGGTATGTAAGTGTATTTTTCAATTGGATCCAATTGCTACATTTACAGTTGACAGTTGAATCGTCGCTAAACTACAGTACTTACATCGATTGATTTCATAACTTTATGTTTCTGGGTTTGTATAATATTACCAATAAGCTGTAAAATGTTTTGCATTTCTGCTAATATATATGGACCTGTTATTTGGAATTTTCTGTGAGAGTTGCGTTACACCTTAACCATTTTTTACAGCGTATTAAAAAAACCATGCACTCTCATATTATTAATTTTTTTGGGCAGTTTTCAGTTTGTTAAGAGCAAAATCAATACAATTACTTAGTAATGGTAGTAATCACTGGTTAACTCTATTTAATCTCAATAACCAATTTGTAGAAGTTATCATCGGTACGATCATATCGCCTTGGACTGCAGACAATTGTGGCGAATGAGAACAACCTCTCCACTGGCGCAGAGGAAGGTAATTTCCACAATTATATTCATAATTCAGTCACTGTATCATTATAAAATTTATACAATTTTTTTTAAAATAAAGGGTTTCCTATTGAAATAACAAAAATTACTTCCTGTGTATAGAATGCGTTAACTCATGAAGATATTCACTCTATAGTCATGGTAATCTGATTTGAAATCAATGCTTTCTCCGTGATCCGAATTGGTAAGATTATTGGACAGAATCATATTTCGACATTGTCTAAATGATTTGCATCGAATTAATGAATTATCCAACAAATTACCTATCACTTGTATTACTGAACATCTTCTGATGTAATTAGCTAATTTGGTATGGTTTGCCAACCTGTAAAGATACGGATTACTACTTGAAACATCGAATCTGTCACAGATGTCATGTCTATGAAAAGATCACTCAAGCTCAACAAACTAAAAGCAAGAGGATTCATTTCAATGCAACAATAAGACACATTTCTGTTAAGTCATGTTAGCACAATTTGAAAGTAATTGAGATGATGTAAGTTCATGAGATGTTGATTTGATTTTTTGTTAAAGAAAACAAGCATATATGAACTATCCCATACAGTAAATTGAACATTCTCATCATCATTCAATGCTCAGGAACTGGAAGCTGAGAGTTTTGAATTAATGTTTTTTACTTTTTAACAGAATATAAGTTTCATTTCAGAGCTGTGCCAAGCACTGTACTTCGTGCTTGTCTGAGCAATATGAACAGTTTTGTGCTAGTGAGCATGCTCTAAACACTTAATAAAATGGCTTAGTATTCTCGCGAGCACTTTGAAGTCTACACTCAATCTCTGATCCCAAAAATTCCTACATACTAGTTTCGAATAGAACCGGGTCATAAATAACAAAGCTTGCAGGCCATATTGGAGCCATTATCTTGTTTTAAGGATAAGGAACTGCCGATATTTCTGAAAAATTATAGTAGGAGGCTAAATAAATCGAAAATGGTTCCGGACTTATAATCAGAATACAATCAATGAAAAATAAAATTTTCAAAAATATTGATAGGTAAGTGGTTATTCTGAAATTTTTGTCTTTCCATTCAAAGTCACAGAATCTGGTGATTCGACTATTCTGAATCGATTGGCATTCGCAGAATTGCTCTATCTCTAAACGTTCAAATCGAGTTGAAAGAGGTTTTTTCCCGCAAATTTTGTTCAGACTTTCGTAACTAGTTTCGTAAATTGAAATCTTTTTTGAATACGCACTTCAAACTTCAAGTTGATTCCGATTCAATTAAAGATTTCGTAAGCTTTTTACGGAATCTCTGCTTTTTCGAATTCTCGACTATTTAATCCCTTTTCCGGCTGAATCTTCTTCCTGATCATATACGAATCAAATATTTTCAGAATCAGCATTAAATTTCAAATATATAGCGCAAATTTTGAATAGATTTGCCGATTTTGTATTTTTCGTGATTTTTAGAGCAACTCTTTTCGAGCAATTTTTTTTCTTTAGTTCATCTTGACATTGTCAGAAAATACTATTTCGACCATTTTGAATCGATTGCCGTCCGCAGGATTGCTCTATCTGTAACCGTTCGAGAATTGAAAAGTTCAAATCGAGTTGAAAAGTAAAATTCAACCTTTTATATGCAACCAAATTTCAGGTCGATTCCGATTTTGAGTTGATAATTAGGAATTTCAAATATTTAAGTGACAGATCACTAAAAATATAACAGTGTTTTTTCAGGTTAATACTTCAGAAATTGTAACGCTTCTTACTGTAATTCAGAGAAAACCCACACTCTATCCCAAGATAACTCTGAGAAAATATGAGCACCCCAGTAAAATTCTTGACCTCGCTAAGACCGTCAGATGGTGACAGATTTAGGTGCCCATTTTTTGCATACAAGCCTCGAATAGGGTTGAAAAGTACATCGGTGTTGGGTAAAATGGAGGGATATTTACGAGTGGCTCCTGGGTAGAACATATGGAGAATTCGATTTTCCAGAACAGAAATAGAAGGAGTATGTTGCCCATATTTTCACGCCCATATTAATAGAACCTGGCTTCGAAATACCAAAGGCTTGAGTGTTTCAGGTGGCTAAAGGGTTAAAATGAGGGCCTAATCTTGTAAGGAAAAGTCGAGATTTTAACAGATTTTCTCACACAAGCCCATCGAAACTATGAAAACCTACATCGTCACCAGACCGAAAAACATGATGGCTTGAGTAGCGCACATGGATCAGTAGATTTTGTCGAACGAAAATTTAATGGAAATTCTTTTTGAATTTTCCAAATTTTCTTCCCAGGAGCCACTCGTAAATTTCCTTCCATTTTACTCAACATGTACTTTTCAACCCCATTCGAGGCTTGTATGCGAAAATGGGCCACCTAAATCTGTCACTATCTGACAGGCTAGAACCAGTTGCAAACAGAATAAATTTTGAACAAAACTTAATCTTTGAGGCGCTTTCCAGTTGAAAGTTTGCTACCCCTGAACTGAACTTGAACTGAACCTCAACTGAACCGAATACATATGGTATTTAATTGGTAAATGATTTTTACTGGTCTGTGAGATCACTTCAGGAGCTACTCAGAGTTACTTGGAGCTATTCATTAAGACAATAATTGGAAAGCAGCTCTGGGTCGACAATTCTACTGTACTACAATTCAATATCCAGCTTGAAATCGAATCCAATGCAATGTTGCGCCTTCTCTAATAAACCTTGATGAAACACGTAACGATGATCCATCACAATTTACATACCGATGCAGATTTTATCGAGATACTATTCATTGAGCCTTCCCATAGTGAGTGAAATAGGTCGTGTCATCTGTTAAGAATCATATTGATTATAATGTAAACTGCATTCTTGACATAGGTGTGTTCGTGCTCATCAAGTGATTTGTTGGTACAGTGTTCATCTCTAATGTATATTTATCGTACAACAAAAGCCTTCAATGCCACAATCCACAGTTATCTAGATGAATGTGCTGCTTCATGGTATATTTTGTTGAATGTTAGTTTGAGTAAACTTGTACTTTGACGTACGCTTATGAAGATGAGCGTGTCTATCCTTTTATGTTACGTTGGTCAATTTTTAGACAAAAAGTGACATATCTGACATGAAAAATATATGAGCGCTTTTGACCAAAATTCGATGATTTATCATATCAAATGTGCCATTTTCCACACAACCCAAGTCAATCAATTGTCATTATTGTTGGCAACTTGTACATTGAAAAGTGATAACTCGATCGGAGAGTCAAAAAGATTAAAATTTGTTCACATTTCATTCTGCTTGAAACTGGTTGTATAAGTCTTCAGCTGAAGTGCGATCTAAGCAAGGTCGAAAATTTTCCTGGGATACTCATATTTTCTCAGAGTTATCTTGTGTTTCTCCTCTTACAACACTATGCTGTCATCAATATCAAATGCATGTCAGCGCATACTTTCACATGTATACAGCACATAGCATTCAGTCAAAGAAGTTGAACTAGAAGATAGTCAGGCAGCATTAAAAGCGCTAAAATCCAATCGCTGTAATTCAAGAGCAGTACCGAACTGTTGAAATTCCTAAAACAGACAGCGATACCCTTGTCCAGATAACAGTACCAGGTCCCACTGGCCTAGAAGGAAACGAAATTTTCGGAGGCCCTAGGTTATGGTGGGGTTTACTGGGCCAGAACCAGGAGTCGGTCTAGCACATAGCACTGTCAAGAATAAGAGGGCAGACAGTAAAAGACTCGAGTTCATTTGCTCATCGAATTTTACTGCTAAGTTCTTAAAAGAGGTGACATATTGAGGAAGTTCATTATTATTCGAAGACACTTTAGGGTTAGTACTACGGTTCTTCAGAGGGACCGTAACTTTTTTATCTTTGGATTTAGACCACTAGTTGCTTTGGAGGAAATGTTCAGGAGCGAATTTTAAGACTTTTTGAGAAATTCGGGAGTCTGTCCATCTGTACGGACTAAAAATGAAAATTGTTATATCTCCGGAACCGCTGAAGACAGGGACTTCAAACTCTAACCTATTCATTGTCTCCACGAGGGCAAAGGGGAAAACTTCCACTTCAATTTTAGCTCGATCGGAAAACTCAGAAAAATGTTACGGCACTTTTTCCGATTTTTTTTTGACGTTCATACTTTACTTGGTTCACTCAAAATTCGTCAAGATATACCTCTATATGCCCGAATATGGTGATTAGATTCTGGGAATGATTGGGAAGTGGTAAGTATTTTCTCCTGACGATTTTCGGAAAAAATGTTATTCGCTGAAACCCAAAATGGGGCTAAACCGACAGACCAAACTAAAATTTCGTAATTGCAACTGATAGAGCCTTCAATGACCAAACGAATCCCAAATAACTGTTTTTCGAAAAACCGATCGGAAAATGGTGAAAATCCCTTAAAACTGAAATTGTAAATGTGCATTTTTGAAAAATAGCGAATATTTTGAAAACGGCTGATATTTTTATAATTTACCAAGCTATCTTTTTAAACAAATATTTTTGGTTACATCAATAATCCGGGAATAATTTCAAAAAACGAAAAATTGAGATATTGATTTATTTTCGAACTGCATACGTATATACGAACCTCGTCGATATTCTGAATTCATTTTTTTTTCAAAGTCATATACATAGCGAAGAAACTTGGAAAATAATTTGTTTTACTATAGACACTAAAAATTCGGAAACGATACTAAAGGCACCAGGCCTTTAGTTTACTTCGGTTTCGGCATTCGGTACTTTTTTTTCCAAAGCAAGATATTTTCCTTTTGTTAGAGATGTAAATTATTGGATATTTGGATAGCTTATACATTTGGGATTACTATTGAGTGTTAATTTTTTTTTGAAAAGAAGAGAAGAACAGTGCCATGCTTAAGGTACCTCGACAATGCCTTGATTTCGGAGGATATATTCAAAAATAGTATATTGTGCAACAAGTGCAGAAAAGTGCTAATTTCTCACGAGTTTGAAAAAGTTGCGGCACGAGCGCAAGCGAGTGCTGCAATTCAAACGAGTGAGAAATTGCATTTCTGCTCGTGTTACACACTATACTTTTTCTACAACACCCTTTTTGCTAAAAATAATACTATATTATAAGACGGAATGAAATATCAGTGACTCATTCTTAGCTTTATGATGCCCAAGAGAAGCAAGGCAAGAGGGAGAGGATTTTAAGCCGCTCTCATTTTCTTGTTTTTTCTGATATTTCTAATATTAATAGTCGATTTTAGCATTGAATATATTGACCAGAGAGTAGAGGCTTTTCTTGATTTGGATAGTTCTTCAAAATATGCCAAAATTATATTTTCAGAAACACTTTTAGTTTTGTATTTTTCCTTCCAATCCATAAACTGTTTGTATGCATTTTCATATTTTCCTCTTGAAGTTGAAGGTAGTAAATTCAATGACAATGAATTAACTTGTTCTCTTAGTTCTGGCGGAGTATTTTCAATTTCAGAACTGTCACTATCCATTTTAGTTCAATCTTATTAAAAAATGACGGGACAAGAATATTTTACGAATATTTTATGCTTGACGTTTGTTGACATTCAAATGATTCGATAGATGTTGCTCCGTTGCCTAGCAATAGATAGTGTGAATGTGGGTATTTGAGACAGCAGTAGTGATGTCTATGATTTTTGTTCAGAATATTATGAATTTGTACGACAATTTCCCTCATATTATATAAACCAATAGACTTTGTCTATTCATTCTTGAAGTTGCCTGATCGAATATCCCTTCGAAATGCAGAATTTTCAAAATATACTTTCACCTTGCTGTCACGAAAACTGAATTGCTTAGAAATTAGGTACTGAAAAATTTTGGCACAGAAATGGCACTTTGTGGCACAGAAATGTCACTTTGCGGCACACTAATGTCAAATTTCAATTATTGTGAGAAATAATCATGTTTGCGAACAGTGGCGCACTCAGAAAATAATTATGGGGGGGGGGGGGCTTACCGGGGGTCCCTGGGCCAACCAACGGAAAACTTTTTGAAAATTCCTTAGAATAACCGGTATTTTAAGGCATAACTTTGAGTTTATTTTAGCTCTTTGAATGCAAGTTTTGAGTAGGGACTATAGGAATGAATGATAAAACCCAGCAGATAAAATAAGATTTTAGGTTTTATTTTGACAAAATCTTTTTATATGAGCTGTCTTACAAAACAAACAAAATTGAGTCTTCTTCGGGTCTTCGTAAGTATGGTTAATACACTGTCTGTGTCAACTGGAATTTCCCTGTGGATATTAAGATTGGCTAAGCCATTTAGCCTATTCTCAGACATCGTGTTTCTTAGGTATGTCTTGATTCTCCGAAGAGTGGAAAAGGAGCGCTCTGCTGTGCTGGTTGATACAGGTATAGTGATGAAAATCTTAAGTAGGATATGGATGTTTGGAAAGATTGTTTTATCACAAATATTTAGAAAATCAATTGCATTGACGTGGTGTGCCTTGTTGCGTTGGAGAAAAACTGGCCAAACTTCCATTTCTGCCATCAACACGTTTAAGTTGTTGTTTTCCAAATCTTCTTCGTAAACTTCAATCAACTTCAAAAACGCCTCTTTCATCTCTTTACTTTCTTCACTATTCTCTGGATAAGTATGAAGCAAGCAGTGAAACCCTTTCAAAATGTTATTGTGCTTCAAGAGGCGTTCTTCGATGCGGGAAATAAAACTTTCAATCCAGGGGATGAATACGTTAATTCTATAAAATTGTTCTGAGCTTTCGGCTGAGACATTGCTTCTGTGTGTCTGCCTCCCAACAATCCTTGGAACACTAATTGTAGTTTCATTCAATTCGGCCATCTTTTGTGCCTCTTGAAACAAGACTGAAAACTCTTCATCAACTTTTTCTCTTAGTGACTTCAGACTCTGAAGTACTGAAGTACTTTACGCTAACGTGAACAAAGAACATGAGCCATGAGCCAAAGACTGGAAGGGGAAAACCGGTTTTCTCCTTTTCTCCCACCCACCAGTCCCGCCACCACAAACAAACAAAGCAAGCGCGCGAGAGAAATGTTCCTTTGCGGAGTTTATAATATATGAAATACGTTTTATTTATTTTTTTAGTGCATTTCTTAGGAATAGGAATGCAGTAATGCAGCTATTTATTTCGTAGTTGTGGTGAAATGTAACTCCAGTCTCCAGCAAATTAGTATTCAGTATGCGATGTGTCCACTATTGGCGGATTTAAAAAATTAAAAAACAGAATATAATTTTTTTATTGTCTTGAGGGGGGGGCTACAGCCACTTTAGCCCCCCCCCGTGGGTGCGCGCCTGTTTGCGAACGTAAAACTATGCAGAAAAGCATGTTTTGGAGTGTGGTTGTAGAAAAAAAAATTCCGTTGCCTTCGACCAGTTAAATAGTTAAATATTTCAGCCGAACTCGATTTGATAATAGAATCCCATAAAGTTCAGTTTATTTATGAATATTTCATTAAATGATCGAAAAGACAGGCCTTGAATCAATAAGTCCGAAATCTGATTGAAACCGCACTATTTTTACTAGTTTTCACTGGTCACAACATAAATTCGTGAAATTGTTATTTATTTATTTTTATTTTATTTCTTATTGTATTTGTAGGTATTTATTTAATTCGAAATCTTCTTCATCCTACACGTATACTCTACTTGTGTCTTGCTGAACGACGAAATGTCAAAGCCTTAAAGAAAAAACTCTTTGGTCGTTTCGATTAATCCAATAAACCAAAACATTCCCAGAGATAACTTTGTTCTAAAAATACGAACTTTATATGCACTGCTTCTCGTGTTCTGTACCATATTTGTCGATACAGAAAATAGCAATTGCCCACAGACACCTAAAGCAGGTCGGTGATCTCCCACACTAACAGTCTCGTTAAATTGCCTTTAGCAAGCCATGTTATGTGTTCAAATGTTTTTCTGGTTTGGTTAATTTCGCAATGAGGCGGATAATAAAATCGAAATAATTTGAATGTGAAATGAGCTAGAATGGTTTCGTACTAATTGAATGTTTGTAAACCACTAGAACATACGTAATGCATGATAGTTCCCCAGGAAAGTACATCCTCGTGATATTCCAATACTGGGTGAGTTTCAATGTTATTCAAAGTTTTCTGAGTCCTTGTTACAATGTTCATCAGACATTTGTTCATGTTCGTCTTGTCTTTCTAGATTTTTTTCATCTGATCAATCAAGCGATTCTACTGGGTCTCATTCTCCTGAAAATTTGAGGTCGAAAGGTTCATCCAGTTCCGAGATAATTTAGCTTGAATTTGCATTCTGTGGAAATTATGGAACAAACCTCATGACGTCATATAAATCGTTTCTCTAGAAAGGCTGGTCCCATTGAGATTGACCCGTCGAGCTCAGTCCTCAGACCACTTGTAGAGGCATGCCTAGCATTTCTTTCCCAACGAATGGCAAAGCTTTGGAACTCACTGCTTTGGAAGGTGTCCCCTGAGGTGAACAGCATGCAGAAATTTAGGAAGAACACACCTTTTCCCTAGTCCCTCACGATGTTTTCTGAACATTACAGGATGTTCTTCTTCGTGGGATCCAAAATATAAAGCGTAATCAGCGAAAATGTCAACTTTTCTATTATTTATTCAGTAAGGTAGCTCGTTAATGAATAATAAGAAAGCAAGGCACCAAGAATTCTGCCTTGGGGAACTCCCGTGTCGATCAGACATTTCTCGGGCCTCTCAAGTATCCAGAAGAAGAATAACGTTAGTCCTTTGCTTTGGGACCTGTTTCCAATACGTTTTAAACTCATTGCCTCTTGATGTACCCCATAATAGCTTAGATTCTGTAAATGAGTCTTTGCCACTCGTTTCCGATAGGTTAATCAAAGCTTAATTAGTCTCAAAATCGGTCTTCTCTCTTCTGCGAAGCCCTCTGATAGCCCACAAACAGACTTTTATTTGAAATAACATTGGTGTATGAATCTACTTCATGATATTTCATTCAAAACGTTAGTACAAACGAAACACCTCCTAATTTGATGGATTGTAAGCTAGGACGCCAAATTCAGATTCTATAATGCCCATTACGGTATATAAGCAGAAGGGGGGCTAAAACATAATTCTATAGAAAATATAACTGAGATGATTAATACTCCTGGATGAGAATTGAAAACTGTTATAGGAACATTTTAGCAATATGATGAATATTGATGAATAGATTTGTAGGTGTATTTATGTATATGTCTATATTTGTAAAGAAAATGTATGTATGTATATACAGGTGGCCGAATGGTTAAAGTGACATTGTTTAAATCACTTTTGGCTGCCAGTCAGCAGACTGGCCCGAGAAAGTGCTAGGAACCCTTAGCTCGCACAAGTTTGGGCTTCTGAGGGCTGCCCTTCGTAAGGGGACGATAGCTGGTCAACGGAGAACAAGAATAAGTGTGTTTATATGGAAATGTATATAAAAATTATTATCTGTCTATATTAGAACATATGTATTTCATAATTATTTATCATTCTATAATTTTCACACATTCATTTTATTTCATTCTTTCTTTCCTATTTCATTAATTTTCTTTTGTCACTTTTCTTTAAAAAAGATAGGTCGAATATATCCACAACAAGTTTTCATCGTGAGATATTTTAGATCAATTTTTTATTCATGGATAAAGTCACTACAAGCTTCACTTTATGATGAATTTATATCATTGTATTCATATTATATTACTATTTATTTTATAATAATACAGTTATGTCATTCTATGACTTTTACCACGTAGGATTTCATGCACAAGCTTCTAAGCTTCAGTGATTCTACATGTTTATTTTCAAAGTTCGATATTCAATTTTTAATTTGTTGTTTATTATATAAATTCTGGAAATAAACATTATCATTATTATACTCCAAATGTGGTGTTTTGAAAAGATAAGAGGTTGGATTGTCAATTATTCTCTGATATTTCGAATGCAATGAAATTATGTTTCAATTTATGTTCCAAAAACTGTTTAGAACTCGTCACAGTTGCCTTAAATGTTCAATTTGAATTCACATATGTATTGAAAATTGGATAATAACTCATCGACAGAATCTATTGCGATGTAAATAATTATTCACTATAAGTATAGATTTCTCCACGAAAGTCTATGAACTGAAACAATATGCATTTTCCCAGTTTTTCGATATAAATATCGTAATTACACAACGAGATTTGTTGAATGCAGTGAATACTAATAATTATTTGAATTATTATAGAGAGTATTCATGCTCAGCGATGTTTATCACTTTCGAATGACAGATGGCAACTTTCAAATGACGAATATCAAATATCTATCACTACTCTTCTCAAACATCGTCCTGATTTCATTTATCAAGAATTAATATTTTATCATCGTGTCAGCCTTATTTTCAAACCAGTGCGAATTCCGATGAAGTAACTGTCACCCTGTATAGTCGACGCACGTTCAGTATCAGTTCTCGTAAATTAGATCACTTCATGTATCGAGCCTGAGAGAATCGAATTAAGTAACACGATTATGCTCACTAAATTTTGTAATAATTATTAATTAGATCAACAGGTGAAAGGCAAGGGAAAAAACCAAATTGCTCTGTCCACCAAAATTACGAACACTTTGTTAACTAACATATCATTAGGGTAATTCTAGTTTGGCATGCGGTATTGACGACATACTTAATGGATTTTGGCAAGTTGAAGAATTAATAATATGGTTTATTTCCGGAATTTGACGTTTGAAAATATTATTTTGGTAATATGTTATTTACCCTGGCATGTGCCCTCTGAAATCAGATGTCTTTTTGGGGGGTCTACGACTAAATATCCCGCCCAAAAATATCCTGTCGAAAATATCCTGCCAGTAATCCCCCGTCCAATAACATCCTCAGACAATAATAACATTATGCCAAATTATCCCGTCCAATTATTAGTCTAATCTAACCTGAACGAACTAACCTAGCTCGCAAGTTGAAAGGTTATCATTGGTCAAGATATTATTGTATTGGATATTATTGGACGGGGGATTTTTGGCAGGATATTTTTGACAGGATATTTTTGGGATGGATATTTAGTGTGCTACCCTTTTGGGCTTTCTAGTGTTACGTCAAAATGCTTCAAGATGTAAACAAATGGCAATAAGAGGAGAGAAGAACTGACTTAAGATCAATAAAACGAACTGTTGAAGTCCCAGAAACTTACTGAATCAGATCAGAATGAGGCAACCAGTGCAATGGAAAACTTCAAACTGAAACTGGACTCCCAGGGAAAGGAACAGTTGAACTACTGCTCAATACACTTTTTCCAGGATCTACCATTGTCACAAACTCTAGCAATGAAAACCCTGTCAACCTTCAACTAAGGGCGAACAGCGCTGACTGGAAGGTGGCAAAGCGGATCGTAACATACCCGAAAGAAATATGGGAAATAAATCGCCTGGACCAGATGGCATATTTCTGTTCCTACTACAGCGGGGAATTGAAGATTTAGCACCAGGACTATGCAGACTTTACGGGATGAGCCTAGCACTTGCCAGGATACCATAAACATGGAAATCTATGAACGTGGTCTTCATTCAACCTGGTCAAAACTCATACCACCAGGCCCAGGAATACAGACCACGTAAGCTTTCTCCGGAAAGGACTAGAAAAACTGGTAGACAGGAACATACGGGAGGTAGCTCTTTTGGACCGGCCTTTACATATAAACCAACATGCCTGTCTAACAGAAAAATCGCGCAAGATGGCCTTGCACCAATTGGTGTCTAGGCTGGAGGACACTCAGGCGAGAAAAGAAATAGCACTATGCACTCACTCATTCTCTTCACAAGTAAAAAAAAATCTGGGGTACATGAAGACACCCAAGTATATCAACAAAAAGCATCGTTCATGATATGCAGAAAAGCTTTTGCAAAATCATGGGGACTGAAACAGCAAGTTATGAATTGGCTATACACCGCGATCACAAAGACCCAGAATCAATAATGGCTCACTTTTGTGGAACAGTGACAGTCGAAAACCAACCTTGGTCAAATACAGAGACCCGTCTGAGTATCACGAGTGCTATGAATACCACTCCAACCGCTGTTATGGAAATCATCCTAAACTTTCCAACTTTGGACACAGTCATGGGGAAGGCGAGGATGAGTGCATACATACTTAAATAAACAGGTAATTGGAGATCCCATGCATATATTGGACACACCAAAATCACCCATGAAGTCAACATTACCGAGCTGGAAATGATATCAGACTACATGCTACCCTAATACTCATACGAAGAACTATTCAGAACACAGCCCAAGTGGAATGAATAGGATTCGAGTCTAGAATCAGTATCACCTGGAAACATAATCTGTTATATAGATGGATCAAAAACAGAGCAGGAATGTATCGAGTGAGGCCAAAAGTACATGCCTTAAGGACATGCATACATATCAATCTAGACAGTGGGTATGAAAGAAAACACATCTAGATTCTTTCTGACAGCCAGAGGGCAATAAAAGCTCTGAATTCAATATAGATGGCTCTGTTGCCTACTTTCCTAATGGGTCCCGGAATTAATAATAATAATAATAATGTTTATTCAGTTCAAAATACAATAAATATACAAGACAGCGTAGGTAAAAACTTGACTAAACAAACAGAAAGGGTAGGATTACATTGAACATATAAGTGTAGATACATTCAATCAATAAGTACACCCCATTAAAAACGTCAAGGTTGATCATGAGGTACACTGACTAGTAAAACGTTGTAATGACATTGGATTTTTTTAAATATTTATCATGTATATGATATTTTTTCAAGTGTTTACATTGTGTTATTTTTTAGAAATAGAGAATTTTATCAACATTTTCGAAATCGACATTTTGAATGTATCTTTTGAATATGGTTTTCAGACTTCTTATATAGGTTTAATACATTTTGGGAAGACAGTTAAATAAACGTGGTGCCATAAATTGAAAATACCTGATTCCTATAGTTTTTTTAGCTGCATTTGTTTGTATAAAGTCTTTAGACTTATTTCTGGTTGAGTAATGATGGTCAATTGTTTGTGAGTCAGAACGATTTTTAAATAGATACATTACCAAACTAAAGACATACAGTGGCCTCAAACTCATTACATTTGCTTTTTGAAACAGAAGCTCTGTACTGTATTTCATATTTCTAAAATTAATAGTTTTCAATATTTTTTTGGAAGTATTTCAAACTGTTCCAAAAGACTTGTCATAGTTCCTCCCCAGCTGGTAATTCCGTATCTTAAACGAGATTCAAAAAGTGCGTAGTATACTGTTTGGAGATTTAGTGAAAACAGTATTTTTCTCAATTGTTTAAATTTATGTAATGAAAATCTTAGTCTTAGCAACGTCTGACAAGTGAGAAGTCCATCTTAAGTGACAATCTAGTTTTAGTCCAAGATATTTTTCAGAGTGAAATAGTTGTTCTTGACAGTTATTTTCTTAAAAGTAGGTAAATTATTTTTATAACTGGTAAAGGGAACAATGAATGTTTTTTCATGATTGACTGTTAATATCTCATGACTAAAAATGTCAAATATATGTTCCAAATTATCCTCATCTTTATGTTTCAAATCTTCCCATGTTATGCAATTATATATTAGGGCCGTGTCCTTTGCAAATCCTATTAGTTTAACTATAGAGTTTTAAGAGAATATCATTTATATAAAAATCGAATAATATTGGCCCCAAAACTGTTCCTTGTGGCACCCCAATCGACACCGATTTTTCAGTACTAAGTTTCCCTTCTATTCTTACCACTTGTTTTCTATGTGACAATTAGCTTTCGAAGATGCAAATGGGCATCAACTGAACCTCTTATCGACTGACTATTTTGAAACGTTTTCTTTCACCAAATTTCGTGTCCAGATTTTTGCAATGTGGTAAATTTGCAGAGTAGGACGTGAACAACAATTTTTTTTTATTCGATTGTCACCAGCATTCTATCGTTTTTGAGAGTTGTCCAGTCAATTCCTTCGTGAAAGATGGCAGAATCGTCCGCGAAACTCTCTCCCCCATACGTTTCTTGCTCGATAAGACCATTGAAATGTAAATTGAAAAGGATTGGCCCCAAAACCATACCATGAGGCACTCCATATTTTATTAATCGATAACTGCTCACAGCTCCATTGGTATTGACGCATTGTTACCTGTTACTTGAGTAACTTTTACTGAATATCCACGAAATGTTAACATCGACGAGTATCTAAAAGCCTGTTTCGTAATAGTTCACTAATCGCGAGATGATTTGTTAAAATAGCTGAAGGGATCATTGGCGTTTGAACTTTCAAACTGTTAACCTTTCCAAGTATTTAATCATTTCGCCACACTCCACACCGGGTGCCTATTTCAAACGTACATTTTTCGTTGGTTAATCATGATTGCGGAAACTTTCACTAAACAAAAGCGAACGTAATTCATGCACCTACCTTTTGAACGAACCACACTGAAATCGAAATATGAACCATATTACGTCAGCCGTGTTATTAAGAGGTAACCTGTAAACGATTCGAAAAAATGCGCTCTAAGCGGAGCACGATCTGTTTGAATTTCACTACTTTCACTTTCTGTTTCAATTTAATACTAATGCTTAGCGTCTGTCGCCGCTTAGGGAAGTCGATTATGTTGTGTCATATCGGGGGCAAGGGAAGTTATGCGAAAATGTCGATGGAAAGTGAAACTGAGGCGAGAATTCAGTGTAAAATTATCGAAAGTGCTCAAATCCACTAGTAGTTGAAACAAAGGTCATTAGTATGGATCTTTTCTTGTAATTTCATGGAATGAAAGAATAAAATCGAACACACTTCCACAAGAATCCACTTCTGTGGTAAAAAGAACTGAAATGATAAAGATACAAGTTGAATATACTGAAATATACAGAGTGGGCCACTGGAAACGAAACAGCAGCTCTGTAGGTCGGCAGAACCGAATTATATAAAAACGCTCGGACACGTCAACTACATTTTCGAGGGGGACATCGTTCGCGATGAAATTCTCCCGAAATAATTTCCATCCCTCGGAGCTGTGACCGCCACCCCTAAATTTTCAAATAGCAGCATATGGCAAGTGATACCTCATTTGAAAAATACATTAATTCTATCGATTCGTTTTCGAGATAAGACCTTTTGTATGTAGCGAAGTGGTCGTGGTGTAAGGGCGTTTAGCTTCGATCCCCGGTCGCGTGTCACTGAGCTGAAGTGGTTCGGATTCCACTTTTATTTAAACTGTAGGTCCCGGATCTCCCTTGCTCGCACAAGCTCTGCTTTTGAGGGGTTTTCTCCGAAAACCTGGGAGTTTAGTAAAAACAAACAAAAAAAAAAATATGAACATTTGACTGTGATAACTTTGTTATTTTAAAGAGAAACATTCTCAATTGAAAATTGAATCAATATATGACTCCTCTGGAAATGGAAAAAAACCCTACGATAAAATTGAAGTTACTTTTTGTAATATCTAACTGAAAACAACTACTTCCCCGGCAAAAGCCACGCTGGACATTGAACTACATCTGACCGTTTGATGTATACGTACCATTTTATCATTATTATTGTTATATGATTTACAATGCTGTTTTAAATATTTCTGTTATTGACATTTTATATTGTACACCTAACTTTATTTCTAATTTTATTTATATAATATCATTTTCCTCACATTGACTGTGACAACAATGTTGTCATTTTATTCTATTGTTTGTTGTGATATTTATAATGTTGACATGTTCTACACCTGAAAAGGTATTTTTTCAAAAGAACTAATAAAGGATATCCATCTATCTGTCTACTTCAGAGGCACATTTTTTGAGAATGATCGGAGAAATTCCATCAGATCCACTAGCTTTGTTGGTGTCCTAGCAAAATGCGCATCATATTTCATTGGCGGAAGGTAATCTCAGGCATATGACTGTCGATATGAGTGATGTTCTGGGATTGTTTTCCCACTGAATCCAGGTAGAATTTACAGCAAACATGTTGGCAAAAATATTGGCTTTTTCCTGGGCCTCGTGGCTGGTATTCCATTTCCTTTGGTTAGGAAATGAAATAAGCTGTATGTGAAGTTTCTTTCCACAGCTTTGGCAAAAAACCAAAACGTGCGGTACCTGTTGGGACACTCGACTAGTTTTGACCGGATCTTGGCGTGTCTCGAAGATTCTATCGTTTTCTTACACATGTTTCTACCTCCAACATATTCTGATCTGGTCACAGGACTCTCACCTGACTGACCTTTTGATCAGTAATAAACAATTCCCACTCGCCCAGATTTTCAAATTACCTCCCAGAATTTGATTCTAGAGCCACTAAGCGATCCTAAACACCCACTCCTTACGATGATGAGTATGAAACGTATGAAACAATTACGAGTTTTATTCAATAAAAAAAAATCTGTTGTTTCACTTCATTTGATACACAAATTAGTCCGACCAGTTGGATGCAGAATCAAGCCCATTCCATGAAATGAGCGCGGTAATCCATTTCTAACAAAATCATCACCGCGAAAACGATCCCACCGCCAGCAAATTCAAGTTTTGCGTTAAACTTGATTACAATATAGCTATTAGCGATTACCGATTGACATGCTGCTTACAGCTTTCAAAAAAGTTCGTAACCGACACCCACAATTTCACTCCAATTATCTTCAGCCGTGACGTTGTCTATTTCAGCGTTCACTGACGAATTTTTATCCGACGAAATTCCTCATCAATCAGCATAAAATAAAGTTCGATAAACTTGAAATGACAATTTCATGCTAATTTCCGCAGATCAACCTGCGTAATCAAAGACATATTTTAATATTGATTAGGCAGCAAAAACAGCAGGTGAGTTTTCTGGTTTCTCAAGGTGAAAGAAAAAGTTGCATTTTTATTATTCTACGTTTTTTCGAGTTGTATATCCGTGGCAACAGGATATATTATATTTTGTTTTTGTGCTTGTATCAGGTGGACAGGACAGGTGTAGGAGGTGGACAGGAGGACATTAAGTATTTTTCGCTGCAATGCCTCCGGAGTTACAATTATAGGTGGACTGTGCGACAGAAAAAGTAATGGTTTCCAGAGAACAACAGAAACTTTTACGCCTCTTCATAAAATACACTCAAAGATCGACATAAATCACACTGTAAGTCACTGTATGGTATTAAAATACACAAAAATCTCACAAGAAAACTATATGGTATTTAAAAATAAAATATATTTTATTGCACGAAAAATTTGATAAAACAAGAACGTTTTAGTTTTAGGCATGTGATCGGATATGAAAATAATTTGAAGAATAGCATGGAACGGTTTATTTATCCTTTGAAATCACATTACATGACATACGATATGTCATACTGTACAAATACAAAATAAAATTAAAATTAAGAACCAGTTCCATTTAAATACTCCTCTCTGCTATAAAAGCATGATTCAGTAAGGTAATTCCTCACTTTAAGATTGAAAAAAATTGTTGTTTGTTTTTGACACAAACGAAGCAGAAAATTTTCCTCGGAAACCAAGGTTTCAGCTTGTTTGTGGCCATATTTATGATGATGGTACCGTACGCTTTCGAAAGATCAAAAAAGAGCATGCCCACACATCTTCCCTGCTCCATGGACTCATGGATATATGAATAGAACACTTTACAGAGCACTGCAAGTACACTAATCTATCGGTAGTTCTCCATAAAAATGTGATTAACTTTTTTTAATATAGGCGAAACAACTCCAGTTTTCGAATCAATCGAGAAGGTACCCTGCTGAACAGATTCGTTAATAGGATTACTTATTGAAAAAGGCCCACGAACTGAGCCCTGTAGTATTCCACTTTTGCAAAATGAGATACAATATGTAATACTATTTCTAATAAGATTTCCTATTGTTGGATTGGATTTAAATGAGTTCCGGATTCCCCATTAAACTTTTGATTTCTAAAACTTAGAGTTGCAATGATGTTAGTTCTCATCAACTGCCTACTGAAATTGTGTCACAAGCTTCGCATAAACCTGTCACTGCCGTAAACGTAAACAGAATATGGTATCCATAATTGTGGGGTAAGCTTATTTCAGTAGATATATTGTAACTACAACGCCTGACCGAACATGTAGGAAAAATGGCATCGAAAATATGATTGAGTGTAGAAGCAGCATCAATGCTGAAATCTCCCAATATCTATAAATTGATGGCAATTTTTTTACTTTTATTATTATAAAATGTGAGGTAGTGCTTCAGTATACTCTAACTAACTACTGAATTTTTCTAGAAATAACTTTTTTGTTTGTTTCTTTGTGTACTTTACTATATGAATTCAATATTATACCCCTTTGTTGGAATGGCCTGTACGTCGATTTATTTATATATATCGAAATATTTTTCAATTTTAACATTGAGGGAATATGTTGTGTTTTATATAACTATGTATCAGATCACAGAACGATATTATTGAAACTGGATGAATGTAAATCCAAAAAAAAAATCATAAAAATAAAACTTTACGTTGTAAAAATATAATACTTATTACAAATTTTGGGAAGTGTTTGGTAGCTGAGGACTGGTCATTTGATAACTCTCAGTATGCTTTCATGCATTTTTATAACAGTTTTTTATTTAATTTTGATGTCAATTTTTCAAAAAATTCTCAGAATAATAAGAATATTTTTTTTTGTTATTATTATTTCCGTCAACCGATTGCACCCCTACGCGCAACCCTTGGAAGTCCTCGAGAGACTTGTGCGAGCTAGGGAAGACGCAGCCCCCACCTTTTAACGTGTGATGCCATGCACGAGACCGGTGAATCGGTGGATCGAACCCACGACCCCACGCTTGCGAGGCGTACGCTTTTACCAGCCGACCACCACGGCCCATAAAATAAATAATAAGAAAAATAAATCGGTAGACAATGAGCTTATTTCTTCTAACCTTAAGTTGAAAAATCTCTTTTTATTGCAGAGGTCTCATCCAACATTGATTACCGTTTATAAAGAAGCAAAGAAAAATCACATATCTCTATTAGAAGAGAAACGTAAAACACATTTTAAAAACCGCTTCAAAATGCAGAAAACAGCACGCGTGCTTTGTGGCAGATTACTAATGAACTGACAAAAAAACTGTATCAAATAGAAACATATCCCTCAACATTGATGGTCATATAGTAGAAGATCCGGATATAATAGCAAAACAGTTCAATGATTTTTTCATTCTAACTCATTTGATGAAAGAATAGCTGACAATGGAATTTTTATACCTAAAAATCAGTTTAACAATAACACTACAGATACAGAGAACGAACTTCACCAATTATTGAAAAATAAATAAAAAAATAAGAGATCAGCCGGTCTAGACGAAGTTCCATCATTGTATTGAAGAGTGTTATCGATGTTATTATCAAACTTTGACATATTTAATTATTATGTCCTCCGAGTGTGGTGCCTTTCCAGAGGAAATAAAAAAAAGAAAAAATATTCAATTATGCTGGAAAACTATCGACCAGTAACAGTAACCCTATGGCTTTTCCAAAACTTTTGAATATACCTTTCCTCATGGGTTGTTACCACTCCTAGAAAGGTATCAAGTTATAAGCATAAAACATGGTTTTCGTTCGGGAATGACAACTACCACAGCAATCTCTTCATTCTATCATAAAATAATACATATGATTGATATAGGAGAGTGCCCTGCTGCAATATCTTGCGATTTGAGTATTAGGAGAAAGGAAACAAAAAAATTCAAATTCTGATGCTGTCACTTAGCTTCTTGGATGGTAATATTAATGTGCAAAAACAATATTCAAAAACGGGGACACATGCCTGTTTCCTATTAAGTCAAACAAACTAGGTGCACGCCCTCACAGTATCCTGTGGGTATCCCCTCTAATAATTTCTATTATTGTGAAAAAAGTGCAGTTTACTTATAAACTTTTAGGAAATAAATTATCATTATTATCATTAAATGCTCGAGTTGAACACAGTGCATAACATCCTTTGTATGGAACGTCTCGATTTGTAAAATAGTGGAGGTGTAAAGTCAAGCAACCGCTTAGAAAATATATCGGATTCCATATTGAGAGAAACACAAAAAATAAAAAATTATCTTCATACTCGCGTCTCATATATACTTAGCACACCCACGCAATATTTCCATCGATGTCCATGCAATTGATACCATTCCTGATTATTTCTGTGCTCACCACCCACTAATAACTCCCAAGATTTTAATCTCTTCATAAGATCAGTGGTGGGTATAAAATGTCCATAACATCAAAACCAGCTAGAATTTTGTTGAAAGATTAAATCTCAACTGAATCAATAAAAATGCAAATATTCTCGTTTTGCTACTTCTGTTGAGACCTCAGTGATTACTTAGTTATATTTTCGTATGGTCAATACCTACGGTACTAACATGAGTACTCCAGCTAATTTGTACTTGTTGCACCAACTTACGGCGATGGCACAAAAATAGAACTATACATATGCATATCAACTGTTGGAAGTGCAGAAAGAAGCACAAGAAAATCAAAATTTGAAAAACTGGGGAGACTGCCTCCGTGGAACTTGGTAATGAATAACACATTCTTCTATATATAATCAGATGTGAAAAAATTCATGTTAGAAATATCCTTGGATAACCGGAGCCTTATTACGACTCTTTCTCTACATAAATTTACCAATAAATTCCTTTTATTTTCACAAGAATGCTTTGAAATTATACAAAGTAGAACGGTAAATTGCCTCATATGAATTTCAAATTGGCACTTTTCTTCATAACACCAAACATGTTTTTACCGCTTGTTTCCCATGGCAACAATACAAATGTCCAGAGCCCACCACAATAAAACCTCTTAGTTGTCCAATTACAAATTAATTTGAATCTTCAATGAATACATTCATCTCATTTATTTTTTACTGAATATAATATTAATTGTCTTGATTACGAAAATCAATGTTCAACTCACCTATACATCAATCCCCCTGTACATGATTCCAGCAGAGCTCCACCGAAGACGCAAACATAGTATTGTGTGCAATCGTTTGGATGAGGATAGTATCCAAATTCTTCTGGGCAGTCGAAATTAACCCTAGTTTTCACTTCTGTTGCTACTCTCACATTCCTGTTGAATTTTCGTTCGGAAGACGTTAGGCCTGCAAAAAATAATTCAAATAAGTATGGTTTTCAAGAAGACAATTTCATTTTGAAATTTCGACAAAAATTCTATTACTGCACTGCAGTTGGTTCCCTATTTGAATCAGGCGAAGAAAGCTATTGCAAAGTTGTTCCTTTAAAGTAAGGATATTTTAATATATGACTGAATTACTTGTCGGAATTATAAAATTCCGAGTTAGTAATAATAATGATAATAATAATATGTTTATTTCTCTTGTTGAAAAGTACAAAATAGAAGATGACGTCAATGGTACAACAACAAGGAAAACGTCACAATGCCAAATATAAATGTATATATACATACACAACACATACATACATATTTCTAAAACGAAGATATGTTAGACATAAAAAAAGATGTATGCAGAAGCAAGAATAACTAAAACAACTTCACAGTCTACTAAAACTACTAGTAAAATGGGACTATATAAACCTAGAATTCATCAAGGGTGTAGCAACTTTTTTGGATAAGAGATGTTTTCAATCTCGATTTGAAAATTGTTAGATTTGGTGAGTTCTCAACCGATTCACCTAGCTTATTGAAAAACTTTGGTCCAAGAAAGAGAAAACTTTTTTGGTAAAGGGTGGTTCGGTGCATGTTGGGTATTAACAAGTTTTTAGAGCGAGTCGACTATTGATGCTGATTAGATGTGAAGTTCGGCCTGCTCCCCAGATCAGTATTCCATACCGAAGATGCCAGTGAATTGTTCCGTAATATAGATTCAGCAAAATCTCTTTTCTACAATGTCTAGACATAAACCTCAATACGTAACAATTCTTCCTTAATTTATTGCAGAGTTTCAATATGAGGGGTCCATGTGAGTTTATAGTCCAGCGTGAGACCTAGTATCATTGTTGTTGACCAACTTTCAACATGGAACTCCTCATTCTCAAAAGTACTGAAGTCTTCAGGGATATTGTTCAATGAAAATTTAATTAGTTTGGTTTTGGAGATGTTCAATGCCAAGTGATTTTTATTAGCCCAAGTTACCACCCGCTCATAAATACTTTGTGTTTTTTCTGTGAGATCTAACACATTATGATCCTTCATGAGGAAATTGGTGTCATCTGCATAAGCAACTACATGAATTTCTGTGAGACTACTGAAGTACTGCATCAGGTCATTGGCGTATTTGAGGAAAAGTAAGGGGCCAAGTATTGAACCTTGAGGTACACCTTTCTCAATAGTTGCTGACTGACAGTATTATGAATAACTACCTTTTGGGCCCTGCCCTCTAAATATGACTACATCAGCTCCAAAGCAATTCCTCTCACACCATATCTCTCCAGCTTCTGAAGTAGAAGTATATGATTGACACTATCAAAAGCTCTATATAGAGAAATCAATGAATAACCCACAGATATGCAGTTTTCCATCGAGAGCATTTATAACGTGTTCATTGAATTCGTAAAGTTCCGTTTCAGTACTTTTGTTTTGAGTGAATCCATGTTGATTTGGTGAAAAAAGTTTGTTAGCAGAGAAAAAAGATACCAACTGTTTTTTAATATTGAGCTAAAAAATCTTGTAAATACTCGGAAGCAAACTGATTCCCCTGTAATTTTCATAATGATCAGGATCACCTTTTTTAAAAATCGGAGTAACAAGTGCAGTTTTCAATTTTTCACGAAAAAATACCTCGTTCCAAGGACAAATTTATGATATATGTCAAAGGTTCACATAATTGATAGATACATTTTTTTTAAAGATTATTCGAAATTTCGTCATGTCCACTTGCTTTGGAATTCTTCATACTTTTAACAAAGTCAACAACTTCGTGCTAGGTTATGGGGTGGAGAAAAATGGAGTTATGACATAAAGTTATGTTACTGTCCCAAAAATTCAAATCTATGACTTCTTGTTCAAATGAATTAGAAAAATGTTTGCTAAAAGTTATTTGCCATGTCACTTTCAGAAACTTTATCGCCTTCATTAATTGTGAGTTTATCATGATTATTTACCTTTTTCTGAATCTGATTAACAATTTGCCACATAGTCTTCGATTTGTTATTCGCGTTGGCTATCCTATCATCTATACTCTGTAGTTATTTTTCAGTTTTTCTCTGTACTCTTGTGTTACTTGTCTACTTATGTCTATATAACCTTCATCAGCTCTTGCGCATTCTGAATATAAAGACACTAGGTTTTTCAGTTCACCTAGCTCTGGAGTTAATTTACTAGGGTTGAATTTATTTGATTTTTTTCGAAACGGTTTCAGAGGAAATGCCACCTCAATGTAATGGTGAACTATGTTGTGAAATATTTCATAGGTTTTATTTGGGCAAGTTTCATTTTAAACATCTTCCCAAGACTCATTTTCCAAGGAAAGTTTTGAAGTTATCTGTGTTATTCCCTGAAAAAGCCCGACCGTAAGTCAGAGGATGGAGGTCACGCTTGTCACATTTTACGGTAGGAACTTGAATGATCTGGGCAAAGTGATCAGACAAACTGAAGTTTTTGACTGCCACCTTGTACTCAGAAGTTGGAATTCCGAAATAGGAAGGAGGAACTATAAAATTCCGAGTTAGTGATTTGGAATTTCGAAATACGGAGTCGGAATTATAAAATTCTAAGTTAGTAATTTGGAATTCTGAGATAAAAAGTCGGAATTATGAAATCCCGAGTTAGTAATTTGGAATTCCAAAATACGAAGTTTGAGTTATGAAATTCCGAGTTACCAAGTCCGAATTCCGAGAAACGATGTAGGAATTATAAAAATCTGAGTTAGTAATTTGGAATTGTAAAAAATGAAGTCGGAGCTATGAAATCCCGAGTTTGTAATTTGGAATTCCAAAATACGAAGTTTGAGTTATGAAATTCCGAGTTACCAAGTCCGAATTCCGAGATACGATGTAGGAATTATAAAAATCCGAGTTAGTAATTTGGAATTGTAAAAAATGAAATCGGAGCTATGAAATCCCGAGTTAGTAATTTGGAATTCCAAAATACGAAGTTTGAGTTATGAAATTCCGAGTTACCAAGTCCGAATTCCGAGATACGATGTAGGAATTATAAAAATCCGAGTTAGTAATTTGGAATTATAAAAAATGAAGTCGGAGCTATGAAATCCCGAGTTAGTAATTTGGAATTTCGAAATACGAAGTTTGAGTTATGAAATTCCGAGTTACCAAGTCCGAATTCCGAGATACGAAGTAGGAATTATAAAATTCCGAGTTAGTAATTTGGAATTCTAAGAAACGAAGTCGGAGCTATGAAATTCCGAGTTAGTAATTCGGAATTTCGAATTACGAAGTTTGAGTTATGAAATTCCGAGTTACCAAGTCCGAATTCCGAGATATGATGTAGGAATTATAAAAATCCGAGTTAGTAATTTGGAATTGTAAAAAATGAAGTCGGAGCTATGAAATCCCGAGTTAGTAATTTGGAATTCCAAAATACGAAGTTTGAGTTATGAAATTCCGAGTTACCAAGTCCGAATTCCGAGATACGATGTAGGAATTATAAAAATCCGAGTTAGTAATTTGGAATTTCGAAATACGAAGTTTGAATTTGAAAAACGAAATTGGTGTGGCCATTCTACGCCTGCGTAGGTTTTTGCAAAATTAAATACAGAATTCAATTAAATATATGACCATTTCATTCTCAAAATAAAATGAGTTAGGTAATACTCGACATTGAGTTCAAGCTACACTTCCACGATAAAATAAAATTATGAAATAGACCCGGCTGTATCTGTCATTGTGTATCATAACTCGAGGAATATTTTCTCTAAAAATTCACCATTCACTAACAATGGAAGGTCCAACAATGTGTTTCCATTCGAAACAGAAGTATTCCTGGCATATCTGCTACGCCACTGCACTATGCAGTTGATATATTTCAGCTTTCAGCGGCACATTCTAATAAAACCAAGCCGTATGGGGTGTGTCGCGAATTTGCTCATGAAAAAAATGCACGCCTTAAAACAATCTTGTTGTCTAAGAACAAGTTAGCCTCCAAACAATTCTCATACCAAATATTTGTTGGTAACAAGAAATTTTACATGGTTATACATGCTAATTCGAAGGACATTCAGATAAACTCAGTGGCCGTTGGTTTGGATACTTCCTAAATTCCTTAATGTGGCGGGTTTTTAATTAAAAGCCAATTAGACTCCTGGTAACAATTAGTTTTGTTTTATATATCGTTGTTGACATAGGTAATTTATGCAACCTCGGGTTTTTCATTGTAAAAAAACTGATTAATCTTGAATTTGGTGAAGGCGACTTGTGGGAAACTGCAAAAAAATCTCTTCGAGCAGTGGATACTGCATATGACCTCATTTTAAATGATTTTAATTAATTTTTCACTAATAGCATAGGTCACATTGTTGTATGATTTGTTAAAGCAAAGGTCACATTCTTGTATGATTTGTTAAATCGAAAGTACCACTTTACACAAATGGTACCAAAACTAGCTATTTTCTGGACGATTTTTTTCACTTTCGAAACGATTTCTTCACTTTCGGGGCGATTCTTGTTACTTTCGGGGCAATTATGGATATCCATGTTGGCGGCTTTGACAATAAAATGAACTTTATATTTTATTATGACAGCGTTTGTCATGTAACATTAGTGTGTGTTTTTTCGCTTTTCAAATCAAAAAAATGGAAATCAGTAGTGAAAGTGAGGCTGAAATGATTCCACATGAGATTAGTGAATCTACTAAAGCGGCTACTTATGAATTATTGTCGGTAAAGTAAAGAGAAAGGTATGAATTGGTCTACAATTTATTTCAAAAATGGAGCAATGATAAAAATGTGCATACTATGAATGAAAAAGTGATTTTTGCGTATTTAATGGAAACATCTAAATTCTTAAATCCATCAAGCCTCTGGAGCAATTACTCGATGATTAAGTCCACAATTAAAATTAAAAACAATACAGATATAAGCCGCTATCCCAAAGAAAATCCATTGGCTATAAACCAAATAAAAATCAAAAGAATTGAACAAAGAAAAAATAGATCACTTCTCATCAGAAGCTGGAGATAAAATCTACCTAATGACAAAGGTAATATAATATAATAATTCCTCTTCTTCCTTGTGATAATTTTTTTTGTTATTGGGTTGCATTAATAATCTATTTGGCAGGCGCTTGTCGTCGTGAAGAGCTTTGTAAAATGAATTTGGATGATATAGAAGATAAAATAATGTTAGTGATTGAAATTCCTAATTTTAAAACGAATATGCAAAGAACCTTTGTCATCATTGGAAAATATAACATCCCCTTATAAAGAAAATATTTGTTATTACGTCAAGCAAATCGTAGATTATTTGTTCATTATAAAAACGGAAAATGTACTATACAACCTATTGGTATTCACACTTTAGGAAAAATCGCCTGCATAACTGCTGAAGTTACTTATTAATATAAGTAATTGTCATAATTTTGTAACTAATATTCATAAGTGATGTATTCATAAGAGTGATTGTTATATGTAATTGTTTATATAAAGTTCATCCGTTATTGTCACCATTATTTTTTTGGGAATTCCACTATTTCATTATACCGGGTGGCTACGGAAGTATTGCCTACGGAATATCTCAGTTATTGTATGAAGTAGGTTTGTGAAATTTGGAGCGTCGATATAATGACATAAGAGCTAGAATTTGAGCATATTGACATGTCAAAGTTAACTTCCGGTCTGACCGGAAGTAACATCAACTTTCTTATTTTAAATGGAAACCCTATTTTTTTCTTTTCGCTTTATTCAGCATTCAATTCCCTTTCTAATGACATATCACAAGTTGGTATCTAACCAGAAACTAGATCAGAAAAAAATTATTATTGAAATTCACCGAGTAGGCCGTGGAAGCAAAATGAAAGCCAAAAATTGAAAAGTTGGCTATGGAAACCATACGTCACTTGATAACAGTTGCTACTACTGTGATATTTTATTTTCATTCGTCGGCGTTATAAAAAGCCGCCAAAAAAAATATTGGAAAAATTGGGAAAAAAACAATACTCTGTAGGTCCATAACTTAAATAGGAACATACAACTTTTTCTTGCCTGTACTATTCAGCATAACCATTCCTTTCTAATGATATAATAGAAAGTAATTTTTTGAAATGAAATACCAAAAAATCCAATATATATATTTTCAAGTGTAAATTATTGGAAGTATTTATTATCTACCTATTTATTCAAATTGTTGAAAGAATTCTTATTGACAGTTGTGTTTTACGTTATTCAAAACATTTACTGAATTATTACCGTCGGAAATGAAAACTTATCCCATTCAAGAGCGGATAGATATGATTTTAGCGATTGGTGAGTGTGAAGGGAATTGCCTTTTGGCGACGAGAGTGTATACCCAAAAATATCCAGACCGGAATCATCCAAACAAGTTGTTTTTCAAACGATTGCTACATGAATTTCGTTTGACTGGAAGTGTAGCTTATGAAAAGGCAAATAGACCAAAACCTATCATTGGAAATGAAGAGAATGAATTTCTTATTATGGGATCTATCATAGAAAACCCTCATACGAGTCAACGTAAGATCGAGAAAGATAAAGGGATAAGCAGACGGAGCATTTCTAGGGTGATAAAAAAATACAAATTTCACCCGTACCGTATTCAGATGCACCAGGAATTATATGAAATAGACTTCCATCGACGAATCGAGTTTTGTCCCTGGGTTCTGGACAAGTTGAGTGAGGATGAACATTTTTTGGATTTCATTTTATTTTCTTTCATAACAACGGCTTAGTGAACAGACACAACTTCCATTATTATAGTGATGTGAATCCTCGATTTTTCCGCACTCTGGATCACCACAATAGATGGTCTGTTAACGTGTGGGGAGGAATTATATGTACACAAGTTATAGGACCACACTTTTTTGATGGAAACTTGACTGGTCAAACATTTTTACAATTTCTACGAGATGATTTGCCTGAGTTTCTGGAGAATGTGCCGCTTAATATCAGACAACGGATATTTCAAATTCAGTGTCAGACAGTTTTTGAATATGTGTTAAATGAATGGATTGGTAGGGGAGGACCACAAAATTGGCCATCGAGATCACCAGATTTTAATTGCCTCGATGTTTTCCTTTACTGTTTAAGACAACTCTCCAACCACATTGGAAAATATGAAGGAGAGAATAAGGTCTGCTTTTCGAAGAGTGATGCCTCAAATGTTATTAAATGTTAAGCAGTCTTTCAAAGAGAGAGTGGCTCTTTGTATTTAACAGAATGGTCGTCATTTCGAGCACATACTTTGAATCAAATACATTTGTGTTTCATATTTTGTTGTTGTTTCGGTTGAATAATAAAAAAAATTGTGTAGTCTGTTTAATGAACTACTATCTGAATGAAAATGAATGTAAATGACTTACTGACTTAATTTTATTGAACAGTAACTATTTTCGATAAAGTGAAGTATAACAACTGTCAATAAGAAATCTGTTGCAAATCAAATAAATGTCGTTTCAAAGCTTCATTACTTTCCAATTGGAACTAGAATTTTCATAAAAAAAATCAATAACTCGAAAACGGTTATAGTTAGGTACATAGTACCTTATATAAAATCATATTATTTTTTCCTGACCTATTCAAAAGTGTAACTAAATACAGGGTGTTCCATTTAAAACACACACAACTTTGATATGTCACTTTTTTGAGCCACCCTGTAGACTCCAAAATGATTTCCTTTTGTAGCCTTAATCAATATACTTATAATGAAATGGAGGAATTCCCGAACAAAATAATGGTTTGGTTCACAGAGACCGTGTCGTATGGGGTGCCCCACCCTGTATTGTATATTACGTATATTACGACGAGTATGAAAAATTACACAAGTAATGTATACTATTTTTCTTACGACCACGCGCTTTACCTGTTATTGTCGATATTATTGACAGGTATGCAAGAAAATCGAACAAAAAGGCTGACTGAGTACCATTTCTATTAACTTCATCTGGTTTGAATAATTATTTACATATACAAAATATTTTCTTTATGGCATCTCTACGAGATCAAAATCATAATTAGACACATTTAAATTTCAATAATACAAAATATCAAATAGAATTATATACGACCATTTTTTATAGAGAAATGTTACTTATTTTCTGCAAAAAATGTAACTTTTAAGATATTTGCTAATTTTGAAAAATGCCTTTTTTTAAGAAACTGAAAATCAATCAGTATATCTAATTGGGGATGAATAGTTTTCAAGAGTGGATAAATTTATTTATTTTGAAAAATCACAAATAAAGATTTTGTCCATGAATGCGCTTCTCGAAGTTTATTTCGTTTTTTAACATAAATGTGAAGTAGAAAAAGTCTTGCAATCATGCAAACGATGGCGGTGGAATGGAAGGCAGAAAACGCCATTAAAGCCAGATTGGAAATGGTTGTTTTTTGGGTAATTCGTGACGAAGCTTTTTGTTAATGTTCAAATCTCATTCGATACAGACGCAAATCGTTGCCCTAAAAACATTGAAGTTGCTTTCTTTCTTTTTGCCTTGTGTGCGTGCTCAATGTCAATGTGAACTAGTGTCGACGTTAAATCATTAAGTTGGTTACTTTTTATTCAGAACATGCATCTTCAGAAACCGATTCGATTGAGAATGAAGGCCATCTATAAAAACGCAAGGCAAAAAATTTCTTCCGAGATCATCATCACCTTACCACAACGGTGAATATTAAGCGAAAGTGAGTGATGAGATTTACCGAAACATCTATTCATAATAATCTAGTTAGCTTCGATTTGAAAATAAATAGTCCAGGAAAATTGGACTGCTGAGAGAAATAATTCGTTGGAAGACTGGTAGAAAACTGCCGCAAGAACACTCACAAGGGCTAGAATTGAACAGAACGCAACCAAATCTGTTTTGTTGCCAGGCTCAAGAACTATAACTGCTTCAAGTCCATTATTTTTGTTAAAGTATAAAAGTTTTGTGGGATAACGTGTCGGATTTTTATATGTTATTTTTATTATTCTTTTCCGAATGACTTCGATTTTTTTCAGGTGTACTCTCATTCCTGCTCCCCAACCGATGATTCCATATTTTAAATAGGGTTCGAAGAAACATTTTTAACTGTTTTTTTTTCGAGTATTCTTGAAACTTGGTTTATCTTATACACCCGCATTTTAGTCTCTTAAGGAGAAAGTTAATTTGTTGGTCTTATTTCAGGTGACTGTCTATTTTTATCCCTAAATATTTCATACAATTTCGAACAATTTATTTGAAATTCGTAACACTTTATACAAATTATGAAACGACAACAAAAATTAATTGGCGGTCTGGGGCGACTTGATTGATTCCAGTGGCGCATTTGCTTTTTCAGCTGCAGGAAAACCCGGAAAAACCTGCAGCACCACATCATCTGAAGATCTTGATCTGTCAATGTCCTCTCTCATAAAATGAAATGTAGGGTGTCTCCAGAGACTCCAGTAAATTCAAGACATAATCAGAATATTTAGTGACACAACTATCGTTAAACTCAAACCAGTCCGTTTTGTCTTTGGCCAATGCGTAATAATGACCAGATTCAATGTCAGAACCACAATGAACAATGACTGCATAAAGATTATAATAGTGTTCACCTATTTCTAATCTTCATAAGAGTTTGGTGCTTCTGCCAGAGGTTGAGTCGTATTAAAAGAGCATCAGTGTTATTATTAGATTGGCTGGTGCCTCAGCTATACTTGTTGTCTTATAACTGTCAGTTAGTTTGACGCATATATGGCAATACAGTTGATCATCACCAGTTAAAAGTTATATTTTCAGATGGTAAGCAGTAAGCTTTGCAAGGACTGGTTATACGTTTTTGCTAGCTCTTGAACATGTACTACAACGTAAACTAGTGGAGATTTTTCCATCGAAAGATCTACAAACACAAGACGAGATAGACTGCACGGAATTATTTAATCCAGAGCGGTCAGGAGTATTGGTTTTGTTATTTTCCTGCTCACGAAGAGTATTCAACAGGAACCCTAAAAATTCGAAACAACCCTCTTGTTGTCCTATAGAATATCTAGTGGATTTCAAAACTCCAGGAAATAGGTTGGTGGAAAAGATGATAAATTCTTACGAAACTGCAGCTGTATGAACAGGTGTTGGGTGAATAAGTGGAAAACATTCTCGTTCATCGTTAAAATCTAGTTCTTGGAATTCTTCGTCATGAATGACACTTGTAGAATGCTCTTCATGTAGCAAGTGTTTCCCAAATTATCTAATCCAATCTTCTTCGCAAGATTTTCAGTACAACTGTCTCTGATTTTACTGTAATTGGGAATTTGAGAACTATATCTGCAGAAAGGCACATTTAACGTTTTCTGTACATTAATTGATGATAGTTCATTATCAAACCATCTCTTGATGAGAGGGAGATCAGATTATTTTTTAATTGCGACCAAAACATTCGTATAAGATGACCGTGTCATCAACGAAACTTCTGATGTTTCCTTCAGATTTCACCGAGAAAAAAATTGTTCAGGTACATTGCGAAGAGAACTGGCCCCAACACCGTTCCTTGTGGTACTCCACATTCAACAAATTTTCTGCTGCTATACGAGTTTTGTATTTTTACTTGTTGTACTCTGTAAGGCATGATTCGAAGAGTGATTGTGCCGTACCTCGTACACCTGTGCTTTCGAAAGTTGCTAATAGTATATATTTGGTGTTTCACGGTTTAAAAGCCTTTGTCAATACATGGTTTTTTATTGTCAACTGCCTCATATATCTTTTTGGTTAGGTGTAGAATGACATCTTGTGTTCATTTTACTTCTTGAAATCCAACCTGTTAGTTTGATATGACTTCGTAATTCTTTAAAAAGTTGCTTAATCTATTTTCGATTTATGTGGTGTGATAATAATTGATAAATTCGTCCAGAACCATTGCTGGTAATAAGTCAAAACAGATGGAACACGTATAGTCTTTCCTTTGAATAATATTCTTCGTTTTTTAGATGTGACTGGTACAAAAACGTAGTTATGGACATGACGTTTCTTCATTTGTTTCAATAATTCACATGCGAAATTTATATGTGGAGCTGAATCTTCAGGAATGTCATCCAATCCATGACAGATGAAAGGATAATGAAATAGATCCGGATCAGCAATAATCGTTCATAAAAAAAATAATAATATTAAATGAAAATGGATTTATGATAATGCAGCTTTTTGCAAATTTTCTATACTACAGGAGTTTCCTCGACAAGGATAGTAGTTTGCTCGACAAGGTAATAGTTCCATGAATAAAAACACGCGATGTTACAAACGATATTTTAATTCTCAATTTTTCATAGGAATACATATTACAATATTAGTATTTTTTTTGACCAGTTCAAAATTATTTCTGATGGATGAAATGGATATAGATATGGAAAACATCATCGATTAATATTACTATCATCAATGAGGACCTAGGATTCAGGGAATATTAGGCAGATGAATGATAAAAAATTGATTGTAGGTTGGTGCCTATACATACTATTGGCCAAAAATGGGTTTCAAAACAAGTTCTTCTAGTTGGACCTTTTCAAACTAGAGCATATAGGTACAGTAAATTTGCTTTCATTGCAGCATAGAACTGCTGTGCAATATGACTTCCGCAAGATTGCCAACTTCCCCTGTACTACTAAGTACTCAAGTTTGATTGAATTCAAATAGATATATCAGTTATTTTTCCGACGATATTCATCTATGCACTAGAAAGCAAGGTCGCCTGCAGAAACGATATGAACCATTATTGCTATATGTCAAGGATTTAGCGTGAATTGAATACATCAAGAATTACGCTGCCCCACTTCAGTTTATCCGTAAACACAGGGTAATATCTAGAACATGCAAACGTTCATAAATCATGACACGAAGAAAAAGAGGGAAAGTCAGATTCTTGTAAATGCCACTAACGTTCAACCAACAATGTTGCCAACGATAAGTGATTGACTTTTCCTGAGCTGGACTGAATGAGAATCCCATTCAAAGTCGAGCATCACAATGAATGACACAAATGGACAGCAAAAATAGAAGATATATCTTCAAATGGAAGTCGATGTAGCGTGGGAAATTGTTGCACGTGAACTGCGAGGTCACTTAGACACTAATCACCTCGACCTTGATATAATAAGTAATCCATTAACTGGTGAGCTTAGATTGTCAGTGATTGAGTGACAGTGCTAAGCCTATACAAAAAACACATATGAGTTAATGTGCAATTTTGCTGTAGCTTCAAATAAATATGTATATATTTATATACCTGCAGCATTCTCAAAGGTTTAACTTGGAGCTGTTGTTTCGCATTGTTATTTAGTATAGGTATTTTCTGTTATTCTTTGTATGAAGTTGTTCAGTTGCTTCTTTGATCAAATTACCGATCTGTTTGCAATTAATAATCCTGTTCACTTCCATCAAGAGCCTAAAATCACCATTACCCAAGAGATACTAGTATACATCTCAACACCACAATTCAGCCGACTGTGATGGTTTTTGCATGTGTTTGGATATCTCTTTTGGAAATCCAATTTCGAGATCATAATACTGGAGATGCTGAACCGTTTTGAGGCAAAAACAAAAGCTGAACTAAAAACAAACACCAAAACATAGATTCAACGAGTTTGTTAAAAGTGCTGCCAAGATTTACAGAATATCTACCAAATATATGGGTACATTTGGCCTGGCAGAATAAATGCCCTACAGGTTCTATCAGAAAGGAGAGGAAACATCAGTAAACATACTCTGCCACTGTGAGGGCTTATCAAGGCTAATGTTTCTCACGCTAGGAGAGAAAGATCCAAGAGCCTCTCAGATACATAGAAAACTAGTCTGGCAAGTCTCGCAAGGAAGACAGGGCTAAATAAAGGACTCTTAACTGAAGGAGACTATTCTTTAATTTCATTAAAAATTGTTTCTTAACCGACTATCATTGATGTATCATCTGCAATCATAAAACTTCTCCATTGATTATATATTCAGGAAGGTCGATAAAAAGATGAGAGGACCAAGAACACTTCCTTGCGGAACACCAGAATCTATTGGATTTTCATCAGAAGGTTTGCCATTTACCTTCACTATCAATGATCGCCCTTGTAGAAATTCCATTGTGCCAATGGGCCGAGGTGGCCGTGGTGGTAGAGCGTTCGCCTTTGGAGCGAAAGGTCGAGGGTTCAAAGCCTCGCATGGTCATAGGTCTCGTGCATGGTATTACACGTTAAAAGGTAAGATCTGCGTCTTCCCTAGCTCACACAAGTCTCTCGAAGACTTCCGAGGATTGCGCGTAGGGGTGCAATCGGTTGACGGAAATAACAATTTTAACAATGGACCTTTACATTTACGGAAAATAAATTACAAAACTCGTTTAAATCGATAGTTGTTAGTCTGAAAAGTTCATTTAACAAAAAGTTCCATTATTTTTCTTTCATTTGTAAAAAATATCACATTTGAAAGTGTGCCG
Organism: Chrysolina oricalcia; assembly: GCA_944452925.2. NCBI lineage: Eukaryota > Metazoa > Arthropoda > Insecta > Coleoptera > Chrysomelidae > Chrysolina > Chrysolina oricalcia. Next base: position 5,029,881 of record OX101809.2, on the reverse strand, counting down.
CTGACGTCACGTTCATCGGAAATATCTCTCACCATAATCCACGTTCTGAAACAGGCAATACCGTTCTCCTTAAGAATAGAGATCCTAGCTTGGTATAAGCCATTGAGAAATAATCAATACATTGTCACTTGATCAACTCATAGATAAAACTCCACATATTAGCTATTTTTTATTGTATTTGTAACTTTCAAATTTTCTGAACAGACCATCCTTTTGATGAAGAACGAGCATTGACAACACAGCAGATCGTAATGACAGTTCTCAACTGTCAAAAGTTACATGGAAATGTGAGGTTATTGTTTATTTTATTTACATTCAACAATCAACATTCTGATAAATTCGATAATAGCGTAGTGACGTGTTATCATAAACGATTTGGTGTGAATTTATTTGTGTAATTGTGTATTAAAAATATGGAATAAGGCTTCGTGAAGGGAAGTTCGGATAATTTACCGAGGTACAAAGCACCTTTTCGACATGTTCAGTTATTGCAGGGATACAGGTACTGGAGATACAGGAATTAACAACAAATTTTAGAACACAAAGAACAAAAGCTCTCAAAACTGAGAAAACCGCAATAACATCAAAAAATAAATCAAGGTAGTGTTCGTTGAAGTTTAGATCTGATGGAACTGCTTCACTTGTATCAAATGGGTAGGCAAATGAGTTAGACAGAGACAAACTATTCCTATTGATCTCACCGTGAAACAGACGAAAGAACCCATCTGGTATCAAATGACAACTGTCATACGACACATTATAATTGAATGAGAATTTGGTGCACAACTTTAACAACGTTGCCAAGTTTAATTTTGATGAACGTGACGTCACGAAACCACTTTTCTTCTGATTATAGATAAACTAGCGGTCAGAAAAAAAAAATTCCGAGTCATATTAGCGTATTTACTTTCTAATTTCAGTGTTACCTCATATCTCTTGGAAAGGTCCATTGTGATATATTGCCTCGAATTCCGAGCATGAGTGTGAAACGCACGTGACGAAGAAAATAGTCCAATTGTAAATTCTCTCTTTTCTAGTATTTCTTGTATCATTTGGATGAAGTCGATTGTTGCCGTTTCTGTAGAGTGGCCATCTCTGAATCCATGTTGGTTTTTATTCAATATGTTATATTTCTGTAGGTTTGGATGTGTATATGAAGAAAAAAATGTTGGTTGAAGGTCTTCAGACAGTTCGTCAAATAATCCACATAAAATGATATTTATCAGACAAACGTCACAGATCCAGTAGATCCTTTCCTTTGTCACCAAGCTCGAGATTTGCCGAACGATGATCTACAAGGAGTTATGTTTTCATAAACGGTAAACTTTTGGTATCCATTACCACAAAAGGTGTTTCCTAACAATTCAACAGCAACCTCCAAATACTGAAGATAGTTAACAGTAACCTTCTTTAGCCACTCTCTCCGATTAAGTTCTTAGAAAATATACCATTATAAATAATTATAAAGCTATCAAGCATTATCTAATTGCAGAATAGATCTCCAATGGTACCCATGGATGATTTTAACAAGAGCCCGAGGAAACACGAGAAAATCAAATACTTAGATAACAAAGTTTTGAAACAAAATACACTTTTATCTCCATTAACGAACTATTCAATTATCATCATCAGAGATTCTCATTATATTATAAATATGTATTCGTTAGGGTCATGTAATCGTCAAGATTATTACACAGATAATAACTCCCAATTACGTAATTGCCGATTTTTTACGGTTTGATGTACCCCTAGTTCTCATGTTTCGTCTGTGAATGATATCTCGACTCCTTGACCCAATCTTTATCGATTATTCATTGGAGTACTGTCAAGTATCCAAGAGATGCTTTTGCAATGAGTCGAATTACAAAAGATTCAATTACATAATAGGTGGGTGTATCCGATTCTGATTTACGATAATTTTTTAAGCTTTCACTCGGGCCAGGCGTTAACCGGAGTACACAATAAGTCGTATTTGGAATATTCAGCCCTGGACAAAACAAAAATAATGATATTTTTTGCTGAATGAATGCCTAATCGTGTTTGATCATTGCACAGTTGTTTTTGTATTGAAGTAAATGACACACAAATCCAATAAAACTCTAGTGACAGCATCTGTTAATTTGTTTTCTCAAACTTCTTAGGTTTAAGTAAGATATTGGCAGTTGTTAACTCATATCAATTTGAAGGTTGTATAGAGCCATTATGTATTTGGGATTGGTATTTGCTTTTGAAAAATGACTGCACAGTTTTTATCACAAGCAGAATGTTTCGTAGAGTGATCTGTTTTGAAATTCAAGTCTGTAAAAGTACAATATGCACATTTTAGTCCAGTAATTTCACAATTCGTCTCTTCATGATTGTTTCCGCATCGAGAGCATATCACAATATTTCTAAAATTCTTTGAAGAGTGATGAAAACGACAACATTTGAAACATTTTGTGGTTTGGTTTTCACATACGTGCAAATTTTACCAGCTGATGAATAATTTTCCATAATCTTTTTCTGGGCTAACTTTCATTTACTTCAACATAAATAGTATAATAATTTTTATGACTGATGTATTTAACAAAATTCACTTATGTTTATCATTCTCATTGATAAACTGGTTTTGTTTTCTAATCATCTCGATTACATTTTCTTCATCTGGTCATGTTTCTTGCTTCAGTCCAACAATTTTAATCCTTGGGTTAAGCAACTTTTTTTCTCTAATCACACAATTTTCAAGTTTGTGTTGAATTTCGTCTTTCTGTTTGTTAAAATAATTTTTTTATTTACACTTTATTTCTATTCCTCTATTTCTTGTTTTTCTTTTGGCAGCAACACCCATTTCGAGATATGCCAGTTCGATATTTTTGAAAATGTCTTTTATTCGTAGATATTTAATCTTGGTTTGATTTCACATTGATGAAAATGGTTTCAGGAAGTGCGTAATTTTTTATTTCTTTCTTGTTCTAATAATAAATGCTCTTTATTTTCTATTAGGTTCCATAAATTCCGGATTTCTTCTTTCAGGATTGTTATTGATTCTTTTATTTCTTTTTCTTCATTGTTACATTTGTTATTTTCATTCGTATATGAACAGGACCTTTCTTCATAATCAATTTGCATACACTGGAAGCCTTCAGATTTCTCTTGATTTGCTGCATTTTTTATGTCTTGTTATTTTTCTGTTCCATAAGATTGTCTACTGGTATCCTACCAATTTCACTTCACTTATCAAAATAAGATTTTTATGAAATGTCAGACTTTTGTTTGAAAAATATTTTGTAGTGTATTTCAAGAACAAATCAAATGTATTTACAGTTCAAAATGATGATCCATTTTTTCCGAATACTAAACTCAAGACATCTCTAGAAAAGGAAAACTGGAAAAACACATCTATCGATTTTGATCAAAAGTTCAGTAACTTTCATGACACCCTCATTTTTCACTTGGATCAAAATTTTCCAAAGAAGCCTGTGACTATATCTGAGACAAGCAATAGGGAATATGTGAAAGTTTCTGTCAAGAAATCTAGTGAAAAACTGAAAATTTTCTTTCATCTTCAAAAACTCGACTCTTCTCTGAAACGACAATACGTACAGGAAAAGAATATTCTAATTATATTTAACCACCAAACACAACTTTCATTTTGAAAAACTAGCTGAATCTGAAAATATGAACGAAACTACTTCGAATTTTATTCAAGCAAAATTAAATTAATAACAAAAAATCATCATAAAACATGAAAACAATATCTTCTCTGTCCACTAGGAAATATCTGAAATATTCAATGATTCCTTTGTTAATGTTCCATATGAAACTATTGAAAAATAGAAATGCATGATTTGATAAATTATATACCAATTTCAAATAGAACAGTTGTAAATAGTATGTTAACCACATATCTGAAAAAGTACTCTACATTTTAAAGCATTACCTGAAAAAAACACACACCTATGCTTCAGATTATTTTCCTTTCTAAAAAATGCCCATTGTACCGTCAAACCACTTCCATCATCAAATTTTTGTTTCAGATAGGACTATTTCCAACTAGACTGAAAACCGTCTAGTAGTATCCTGTTTTAAATGTTTCAAAAAAGGAAACTGAAAACTCAGAGAACCACCATCCCATAAAAATTCTATCAGTTAGCTCTAAAAATTTTGAGTGTGCAATCTGAAGGTCAAAATAAATTACAATGAGAATAATATGAAAACAGAACATATTTTTCTCCCACCTTCGACTAGAATAGGGATCCCCAAGGGTCTGTGATGGGCCTCATATTATTTATCATTTATATAAATGAAATATCCCTAGTGCTTCACGATGCCTCAAATGCTATAAATTAAGATCCCCAAAATCCATTTTGGATCTTCATGGAATGTTACTGTCTTGGTGACATCTTATGTAAACTGAAAAATAAATCTGGTGATCACCTTCGATTGTCGTTTATATTTGAAAAATAGTACTACTTTTATTTTGTAATCAAAAGCGCTACTATTATAAAAGCTATTATTACTATGCAAAATTGTAAGGCGCAGTTTTTTTAGCCAACTCTGACCAAAACGCCTACACTTACGTAAACAGAATAGGACTTTCAAATTTGAAAGGTGTAGTTTTATTTAAAAGTGTTATATACCGAGCTCACTGCGATTATAGAGCATCTATTATGTTTATCGGATGTTTATTATTTTAGTAGGCACTTGAGAGTTATACCGAGCGTTCAACATCATCGTATTACAGCGTCTAGTATTTTTCTAACTTGATTGATGCCTTATTTATTTTGTGGAAACTTATGTTCACCAAGAATAGAATAAAACACTTGTAGGGGGTTGAAGGTTTTACTATGGTTTTTTGTCAAAAGTGTCAAAAAAACTTGACGTGTTTTTGTATTTTGACGAAAAAGTATTTACCAGCCTGTGATGCCTTGCGGTGCTTTTTCAATGGACCACCTTGTACAAGCCTTCGGGATTTTAACCGCAAACAAACAAAATATTACTTTGTGGTTGTTACGGCTGTAGTGATTGTTTTCTGGTTTATCTGATTTCAACGGTACTTTTGGTATGTATTAGCCGGAATCACAGAATCTCCTAGACCATGAAGAAACCTCTACATAAATAAACAATACATTATTGTCAAATGAAAATGAAAGGAATGAAAGTTGTTCACTGCCGGCTAAGAAAAAGGATTGGATATTTTTTACTGTTCTTTATTGGATGAAATCGTCTAGAACTATCTTGATTGAGATCTTCAACAGACATTAAATGACCCTTGAAATGAAATTTCTGCTCTAGTAACAAACATTCAGGAAATACTGTCATCATTATGAGGGAATTTGCCACGAAGGGCAACTCCCAATTGATTGTGAATGACTGATTATTTCAGATCTATTAGCATCACTTTTATAATTATTTCAAATTTGAACTATAATTGAATTAAATCTAACAGATACTTGTGCAACGTACCTCAAAATATCAGAGGACGCAATTGCAAGTGCCCTCTGTGACCAAACAGCAGAATTATGTTTTCCTCTCATATTTTGAGGAACGTTGCACAAGTATCTGTTAGATTTAAGTCAATACCCGTCGTTGTCTTAGCCAGGGGAGTAGTTGTTTTCTGTCAGGTACTTGCCTTAATAAGCCTACTTAGTAGGTGTATATGGGAGTAAAGGGTTCATCATCGGTCGGCAACGACTGCTCGTTATCAAACGATCTCCCAAAGAATTCTGTTTTCTTCACATAAGTCTCTCAACCCGGAGATTCCTCTGCTCGCCAGGTGGAGCTGCCTAGAAACCGCTTTATCGCATGAACCAGAGTTGACCAAGCAACGAAGTGTGTAATGGTTTGGACGGGGAACATATGGCTTCAGTGCTGTCTGTGTTGACCTACCCTTTGCACTGATGAGAGGCAACAACCTCGAAACTAGTCTGCAGGTGGTCAACCTGTCCAAATCAAAACATAATTCTGCTGTTTGGTCACAGAGGGCACTTGCAATTGCGTCCTCTGATATTTTGAGGAACGTTGCACAAGTATCTGTTAGATTTAATTCAATACCCGTCGTAGTCTTAGCCAGGGGAGTAGTTGTTTTCTGTCAGGTACTTGCTTTAATAAGCCTACTTAGTAGGTGTATATGGGAGTAAAGGGTTCATCATCGGTCGGAAACGACTGTTCGTTATTAAACGATCTCCCAAAGAATTCTGTTTTCATTACTAAACTAGTTCATTGTACTATCGAAAATACTCTGTTGTTTAGGCTTATAGCGTTTATAACAACAAACTAAGTTAAAATTTTATTTTTGTTTTTACGAAACTCTCAGGTTTTCGGAGAAAACCCCTCAAAAGCAGAGCTTGTGCGAGCAAGGGAGATCCGGGACCTACAGTTTAAATAAAAGTGGAATCCGAACCACTTCAGCTCAGTGACACACGACCGGGGATCGAACCCGGACCGTCTGGGTGGAAGCCAAACGCTCTAACACCTCGACCACTTCGTTGTTATTGTTTTTATAAAATTGACGTGTCACACCTACTTTTGTGTCAAAAAAGTAGAATAAAAACCTTGAACTTTGAATTGACGATGAATAAGTGACAAAACCACCAATTGTGTAAGACCACGGAGCTTCAATGGCAATCATATTGTAGAGAGAAACTCGTTGAGAATCGTTGATTGGGAGCAAACAAAAACAAATACATGTGAACGTAAATTCACGGAATGTTTCAAATGGTGATACAATGCCTTTTTAGGATGTAAGAAACCTTCAAGTGTATCTTGGTGCCGGTCCTGCTTTCTCCTCTGAAACAATTGATGTGAAAACGCCAGAACTATCGCAATACGCGAGAAGAATAATTAATCTTCTACAGTTTTGCATCATCGTAAATTTGAATGGTGCAATTAAAATAGTAGATGGCCCGAAACTATTTGAGATTCATTATGATTCATTAGGCAGGGTAGCCTGTGTAGCATCCTCGGCTGCATTGTTAGATGGGCAATAAAGATAAGCTGAAATTTAGAGTCGTAAACTTTTTATTACTAAATACGTAATTGGATGATAATTGCAGGTGTTTTGTGTGAAATTTAGTTTCCATATTTCTAAAATTAGGACAAATGTTTGGATTTTGCAAACGCCATCGCTGTATTTTTCTAATTTAGATTACACGTTTCCTTGGATGTTGTTCACATGTTGATATATTTCCATTAGAAGATAGTATTCATAGCATGGCCTATTGAATGTCGTTTTAATATTTTTTATCAGATCTTTTGATTTTCTCTTTTGATAGATGAGATGGATGTACTGTGGGTATTTCTGTTATTAGTTTTCTGCATGAGGTTGCTGAACAGTGTGTGTATTGGTTTGCCAAGAATATTTTTTCTTAGGAGTAGAATTTTTTTCTTAGGAGTAGAAATGTGATATTATTTCAACTCACTCAAAAATTAAATCCTCTGATCGAGTTATCATTTAAACAACTCCTTGATTCAGCTCCAGACTTTCCAATTGAAATGGCTCGTCTCAAGGCAGTGAATACAAAAGAATCCGGAGCTTTTGGCTCCACGCACTTCCCGTTGCATTCCTGGGAACTTCATTAGATGGAAAGCGACCCGACGGAATGTCTCTCATTCCATGGAGTCGAGGCAAATCTTAAGCTGGATTTATAAACTTGCCGTTCGCCGTTGGAGTTGGACTTAAAATGCATTTAACTTGAACGTCAGCCCAACGGCGAACGGCAACTCCAACGGCGAACGGTAACTTTATAAATCCAGCTTTAGTCTGGGATTTCACCTGTGTAGATACTGTTGCAGCTTCTCACATCGAATCAACATCAAGAGAAATTGGTGGAGCTGCTGAATCAGCAGAAAAATCGGTGGAGCTGCTGAATCAGCAGAAAAATCGAAATTGAGAAAATACCAAAATTTGAAGGATCAATTCGTTTTTTATCCAGCGGCCATCGAAACTTTTGGTGTTTTTGGAAGCTATTTTTAAAAACCATTGGACATAAACTGATAAAGAAAACAAATGATCCTAGGTCTGGATCCTTTTTTAAACAGCGTATAAGTGTAGCAAGCCAGAGAGGAAATGCTGCTTCCGTATTGGGTGCCATTCCTACCTCTCAGTGCCTAGATGAAATTTTCATTCGCCCACAAAGGATACCAGTCAATGAAAATGTTCAGCAGGTAGATTTATCGTCTTCTGTAGAACTCACAACATCAGCAATATTTACTAATACTAATAGAGACAGTAATGAACGCAGTATAAACTTCAACACCATCAACTCTATTATAGAAAATAGTGCCGTCAACATACTCGGTCTCAATGGTCTTAAAAATATTGGCAATACTTGCTTTATGAACTGAGTTATCCAGTGTTTATCTCATACAAGGTGGTTGTTGGAGTATGTGAAACAGGATGCCTACTTGAGAGAAATAAATCATTTGCCGAGGTGATCAAGAAACTATGGTCAGAAGATTCGTCAGAGTTATTAATTCAGCCTCATTGAAATGTCAAATTCAACGATTTGCACCTCGCTTTAGCGGATTTGCCCAGCAAGATGCTCAGGAATTTTTAAGGTACTTGCTGGAGGGACTACATGAAGATGTATACAGGATTCAAGAGAGCCTGTTGAAATTTTGACAGATTTTGATGAGAAATCAAGTGACAATGAGAAGCTGAACAACTCCAAGATTAAAGATAACTTTGTTGGCCCACTAAAATCTACATTAAAATGTACATATTGTGGTCTTTGTTCAGTCACGTTCGATCCATTCTGGGATCTCTCCCTATACCGATTCCGAAAAAATAGAACAACTTAGTCTGTCACATTGTTTGGATTATTTTACTGAAGAAGAAATTTTGGATGGTGATGAGAAACCTACTTGTTCAAAGTGCCAAGAGAGTCGAAAGTACACGAAATCCATATCTATTCATAAATTTCCAAAAATTCTTGTGGTCCATTTCAAACGAATTTCTTCAACAGAAAGAACAAGAGATAAAATTAATATTTCCATCAAATTTCTTGTAAACGGATTGGATATAAGCAACTATGCAACAGAAAATGCAACCCCTCGTGTTTATAACATAATATATGCTGTATCAAATCACAGTGGGACTACCTTTACCTATAGCAAACACTACACGGCTTACTGTAGACACCCTTTCCAAGATACGTGGCATATGTATAATGATTCTTGGGTGCCACCAATTTCACCAACTTCACTTGTTGGCAGAGAGGCATATGTTCTTTTCTACGAGTCCTGCTCATGGTGTACCCTTTTATTGTTGTTGTTTTATGTTATTCATTTATATTGTTATAAATATAAATTGCATTTATGTTTATTTATTAAATTATTTTACTCGAAAATTAACAACTCAAAATATAGCACTACGATAAATTTGGAGACAAATTTTACGGCATTACTACCCTTTGGCGTATCAGATTTTCAGCTCAGTGTCAATATGGAGTCAAAAAAATATTCCAAAGATATTATTGTTAATTGTTGTAAAAAAACGAGTAAATAATGATTCAACCAAAAATGATGGAATGCGCATGACTTCCTTTGAGCAATGCAATCCCATGGTAGTTTCAAATTATGTAAATTCACACTTCACAGTAGAACGCATTCACTTCATGGCGGTTCTCATGATTTTCGATGGAGTAAACTTAAAAAATGGCCAGACAGTGGGAATCTCTCACAGACGAAGTTTCAACAATGCAACCGACACATTTTGCAAAATTTGACACGTTCCAATAACAATCGATCATTTCGTTGTAGAAAGTAGGGCATTCTTTCGGTTTGCGATAAAGTGTTGCAATGTCAGAACCCGATTATAATTAACACTCGATTTGTTATTAACTAATTGGTTAATGGATTATTATTAGCATTACTTGCCTAGTGGACTCCATCAGAAATGGAACAAAATAATAATTTTACACATTGTGGCTTTTAACCCTGTAACCATTTGTCTGTAAGTATGAAACTCTTCCTTACAGAAGCGTCGTAAATTATTTTGAAAACGTCGTCTAATACAGGGTGTTTACGAAATAGGGTAATAAACTTCGGGTGCTGGTTCTAAATAGAAGAATATGAAAACAAATATATAAATACCTATTATAGTTCCGCCAGTGCTTCCCAAGTGTATTACGAATAATTTGTAATCCTACTATTGAAAAACTTGGACATAAAAAATACGGAAAGGAAATATTGCCACCTTCAGATTTCGCTTTCCTATGGTTAGAAATGGTTTTGGATGATTTCAGGAAATGACAACTCTCAAAGATTTCGAATAGTGTACCCACTTCCATTGGTGAATATGGAAGAGTTCCTGAGATATTGTGCGAAAACCAGTATATGGGGCCTACTTTCAAAGAGCAGTAGCTTCTCTAGGAAGCATGTACAGACCAATGTTTATGAAAACTGTTTTTTATATTTTTTCACACAAAATTAGTTCCCGAAGTTTGTTACCCTATTTTGGAAATGCACTGTATCAAGAAAACTTCTAAGAATTCCCTAGAAACATCTAGAATCACTCGATCTTGTTCCTGTTTTTAATCTTGAATATTCTTTTTGTAAATTGTGAAAGGCTTTCGCGGCCATCGTCACTTACATGGTGGTTCTTCGGGTTGTAAGGCAGACGTATGTTCAGAAAAGATCTCGACGTTTCGCCAACACGAGTGGTTAGCATTTTCAAGAGATATTTTACTTTCCTAAGCGACTTAAGAAAGCAGAAATTTGTAAAATATCTCTTGAAAATGCTAACCACTCGTGTTGGCGAAACGTCTAGATCTTCTCTGAACATACACGTCGGCCTTACAACCCGAAGAACCACCATATTCTTTTTGTAGTCTAGGATTACTTGTATAGACAATAGACATCAGGCAATAAACAATCTTCAGTAGCAAAATTGATTATGTTTGCCATTTCCTGATTTATATTTTCAGAAGCAAGTAAAAAGAAAACTGAAGGTGAATATGAAAATTTGGAAATTCAGCAAAGAACGTAAAAACATTAAAAATGAAATTGGTGCAAATATAAAAATTCGTTACAGGAAATTTAAAATAAATTAATTCAGTATAAATATACAAGTTTGGTAAATGGTTGAATATTTTTTTTCCTTCATACATATTAGAGTGTCTTGTTAGAGTTGATCATAGTATTGGTAGACGAATATCTTAGTTCTGTCTGGTATTGTGGTGTACTGGTAACACACCTTTTATAGATGAGGCATACCACTGCAAAAATGAACATGCTGATCATAGTTCAGATTCTATACTGAATTAAAAAGTGGCCAAAAGCAATCTCTAATTAGCTCCACATATCTTTTCGGCAGTACGAAGACTTCATTCAAGAGTTGTTGACTACAAAGTCCACAAAATGATATGCTATATCATGAGACTCTACTAATGAAAAGTAAATTAACGTAGCTGTTGCTATATACCACGATTAAAGTTTTATTTTAATAATCATATTTTACAGAGTAGTCCCGACCAGATAAAATTTTTGGGCATTCATTTTGGCGATTTTTGGGACTGGAAAGCTCACTATAAACAGCTAGTTTCGAAATTAAATTCTTTGACGTACCTATTTGTGAATTTACGTTTTGTGATGGAAATAAATCAATTGCTAAATTTGTATCATGCTCAGGTGGACTCCAGACTGAGGTACGGTGTATGTCTCTGGGGCGACTCTACAATGACCAAAAACGTATTCATTGCACAGAAACGTATTGTTCGATGTATTGCAAAAATATCCAAGAAGTTCTCATGCAGAGAATATATTGTCAAATATTAGCTTTTACCATTGCCGTGCGTCTTTATATTTGACATGTGTGTATTTGTATTCCAGAACAAACATTATTTCTCATTCTCTCTCTGAATAGTAATATCCATAGCGTCAATACAAGAAACAGAGATTTGTTCAATATCCCTTACGCCACATTCAAAACATCGTCCTCCTCTCCAAACTATCTTGGACTGAAAATGTTCAATCATTTAGCTGATATAATCAAGAAAAGTAAAAGTATTTCTCTGTTCAAATGTAGGTTAAGAAATTTTTTATTTGAGAAATGTTTTTATAGTTCGTCTCCTAAATTTATCACTATTACTATTATATATACGACTATTCCTATAATTTTTTGTAAACTATCTGATGGAAAATAAATGATTATTATTGTATTTGGGTACAACTCTGACAGCGAATGAACCTGCAACCAGCTTCTTACTTGGAAATGTGATTTTTTCCGTGAATTATAATTTGTTGTCAATGTGCTGACCAAGACAGCTAGTGCATTGTTCTATCTTACTGTCATCTACTACCAAAATGTCATAACTGAGTTTGAAATGAACAATTTTGGCTTTGTTCGCTTTGAAACAGTAATAAAATACACGTAAAATGAACAAGTTTGACTTGACCTATATAGTCAATTCACACAAATATAAAAAATATAGGTCGTACAAAAATACCTTGAAAATGAAATTTAAAATCACATTATCAGGTACAGTTTTTTTTGTCACTAAGAAAATTCTTGTATATTATAGTAAGGTCTATCACTTAAAAAACATTTCACAGCCTGAAGCGTTGTAAAGATTTTATTTCTTTCATATCATTCGGCAGATGGTTGAACATTTTATGACCATTGTAAACAATGGAATCTTTTATGGCTGATGTATTGACAACTTAATTTTGCTCGATTGCCTTGTTTCATAATGGGATGGTGAAGATAGTCAAACGTTTTTAAAAAAAATAGAAATCACTGTTAGACCATGAGTGGTAAAAAGTAGTTACAAGAGTCTATAAGTTTTGATTGGCGCAAATATGTTATGGCTCGTTTTTTCAAAATTAAAATATTTTGTAGTAGATATCCATTACACACGGTAGATGGGATCCCTTTCTTTATAGAGATGTAAAACAACAGCCATCTTCAATCTTGTAGGAAATACCCCATTTACGAAATTGAAAAAACTCTAATTCCAAAGACTTCATCAGATTAAGATTATCAATTCAACAGAGCAATGGACCCAAGAGAGAACCCTGAGGGACTCCCGAGGTGAATAATCACGAAGAATAATAGCTGTGTCGGAGAGACCAAACTTACTGCAGGATATTGAATGACAATGGTTAGTTCATAGTGAGATCTGATGAAGTCTCACAGATCTAGACTTACGTACCGTTCCATACAGATGAAATCAAAATGTGAATGTCCGTCTTCAGAAGTAACACGGCTGAATGGTGGCAATGGTGCAGAAGAAAAGTTGTAGCCATGCATGAGCCCAATTAAAATTCGTGTAGTTCCACGGAACCAAGAATCCGACTCAATGCGGTCACGGTTGGTAAAAAGTATTACACAAATAAGCAGGTAAAAAGTAATGGACAATTTGAAATACACTCACGAATCGTATGGAATATGGATGTGAAAAACTAAATCGAGTTCAGCATTATCCGAATTACCCAATTGTTTATTACGAAATTGGTCTGGCTCCTACGTTTTGAGTTGGAAACAGGTTGGTCAACTATGGCGATGGTCGGAAACAAATGAAATCGAAAACTAGTCCATAGATAATCGAAAAACTGTTTGAATTGAAAGTGGTTTGGTCGTATCGATCACGCAATGTAATTTGAATAAGTTTGTATATTATTCAGACACTATTATGCACTTATATACCACTCAAACGAAATATCATTGATTGCCCAGAGTAGAATATTTTGCAATCATCAATTTTTAAAGTTATACCGGAAGTAGACCCCACCCCAACTTTGTTTTTTTAAATGGAACCCTGTTTTTTATTGCATTTTCAGAATCTACGATGAATTTCAATACAACTTTATTCGAAACATCATATGTCTAAAGGTCTTCAGTTTTCAGTTATTTAAATTTTCTTGAAAATGTTGACAGATGCAGCCCTGCACAAAAAAATAATTTTTTTGAAAACAAAGAGGGTCAAGTCGAAAATTGCCAGAATTTGCCTGAATAAGACCTGAAGATTCCTAAATCTTTCAAAAAATATATACAGGGTGCTCAGAAATTGACGCCGAATTCGGTTATCTCGAAAATTATGTAACTCATTTTTTTTCAAACGGCAACTCATTACTTTTTCAACACCAGTGGATTCAAAAATAGGGGGAGTTTATGCTTTCAACCCTATACCTAAAAAATTTATCGTTTTTTTGCGAACTTGGAAAAACTAAAATTTATTTATTAATAACCTTGTCACATTCCCCGTAAATGATTTAACAAATTCAAGTGATTATAAATGGTTTCAATATAATTATGCTTTAACTTCAAATCATCAGCAAATATTGTTTGTTGACACTTCATTCAGCATTTTTTTTTCGATTCTTCCAAAAAATCCTACTGATAATTCAGATATCCCTAATAACCACAAGGAAATTTTAGTTTTTCCAAGTTTATACAAAAACCGTTTAATTTAGATACAGGGTTGTAAGCATGAACTCCCTCTATTTTTTAAAGTATAATTTTTTTGGAAAGTTTCCAAATATTTAGGAAGCTTCAGGTCTGAGGTCTGACTTATCTAAATTCTGGCAATTTTCAACCTGACTCTTTGTTTCCAAAATTTTTTTTTTGTGAATGTTCAACATTTTAAAAACAATTGAAATAACTGAAAAGTGGAGCCCTTTAGACATATGATGTTTTCTCATACTTTGAGAAAAATCCTAAATGTTTCTCTTCAAGTGCCTATTTTCTGATATAAATTCGAAAGAGATTACGTTACATCTGTTGGAGTGATAACGTAATCCATGTTTTTTAAATCGAAATTGGTACCATGTGACATATTATCTGAAAGTCCTTTTAATTATCTAAACAGCTGCACTTTTATATACCTACACCATTCCTTCTGTATTAACAAATTTTGTTGGACAATGGTTAGGCCATAATTACCCCTGCAAATGAATTGCAAGAGAGATTATGTTACTGAGTGGCTACCAAGATGACCAGACTTGGCGCCACCAGATATTTCCTTGAGTCATTCAATCATACGCTGATTTGTGAACGTTCGTACGTAAGGAATTTGACAATTGATTCTTGTCTTCTTGTCTAACGAATGTTAAATGTGAAACTGGACATTCATTACTGTTTTTGCCCCTTGTTCAATCAATAGAAACAAAAAAGTTATTGTCGGAAAGAGTATTTCCATAGCTTCCCAATATAATCTAACACAAGTAAAGTTTTCAAATTATTACCCTGTATATTCAAGACCTACTGAACTGTTTTCCACTTCCTTTAGCATCAATTCGTTGTCGCACTCTTACTCATACATTATAAACAGATTAAGATCTCTGGGCACGTCTTCACTTAGCTGCTGTTGGTTTTCATTAAAGTGACAAGGAGAATATTGTTTCCGCAGCCTATAAACTAAAGTTCATTTCCATGATTACTCAGAAGAGAGAGAGAGAAAATAAAAATAGTATCAACTATTCCTGTAGAACCCTTGAAATAGACGTTCATTGTAGAAAACTTTCATTCAATAATAGATTCAATCATACTGCTAGTAAAGGATTGTGCCCAAACTGTACGAAGATTATCTTTGTTGCCATCAATACAGGTCTTGAATATTTCTATAAAAAATTCTTGAAAGAGGCAACTACAAGCAAAGACCATCTGAGTGCTAGAAAAAACGCAGTCGAAGAGAACGAAATCAGGGAAGACCTGACCTACTGAGTATTTTATAAATATTCATACACAGTAACAATAGAATGCGTATAAGTAGTATATAAAACTTGACCTTGTAATGGATATTGACACAGAGTTGCGTGAAACAAAACCTAATCTGTGTATAACCTAATTTTCAATTATTTATCCAATTACCATGAGTAATGCAATATCAGTGATTACTATCCGCATCAGCTGGAGTAAGTGTTGTAGAGGGTGAAATAACTGTTATTAGGTTTCACAGGCTTTTCAGGGCATGCTCTATTACACAACTTTATTAATGTATCATTGTATTCAAAAACAAAGAAAACTTCCCAAAAACTAAAACATCGTAAACTTCAGTATCCGCGCGTTTCGCCAAAGTATTCATCATCAGGAGCTATGCGCTTTCTTACTCTGAGTATCTGTCTTGAGTTGAAAAATGCTATATTACTGAACCTATTAAATGATTATCCAAACTATAATTTGAGCTCTAAAAACGTTATTAAAAGTTGAGAGGTGTAATGAATTATCTCTAATAAAACGTGATTTTCCAGATATCTGATCCACATCTGACTTTCTTCTGAAGAAATCAAATGATTTCTCTTCCATACGTAAAGGCATTTTGCTAGGTCTTAACACCAACAAAGCTAGTGGAACTAATGGAAATTCGCCTATCGTTCTCAAGAAATGTGCCAGCTTTTTATAGGTTATTCAACCTCTTTTGTGATTTGGGGGTATTTCCGTCCAACAAGATTGCAAGGATACAACCAGTTCCAAAAAAAAAGAAAAGATGGTTTCTATCATCAGAAATTAATTGGTGAACTGCTTGCTTGTGTCTGACATAATGGCAGCTATCTATTAAAAAATATTGTGAAACTCAGCCTGTGAAATCAGAAATGAACGTGGGAGAAAAGTTAACGATTCAAATATGGACTTGGCAAATATTCTAGAATGAGGATCCAACAACTTGGTAGAATTCAAAAACCCAAGCATGCCTTGTCCCTAGAAAGGCCGATGTCACAGTGGCCAGCGTGATTATGTCAGGAGTATCCATACCAATTTCAATGCTTGGTAATACCAGCAGTACCCTTTCATGGGAAAACCATGTGAGGTCAATTGCCAAAAGTGCCTCTCAAAAACTTGGTTTTTCCTTTTCTTGAGTATCGAAAAAAGAAACCACTATAATTTTTTTGACATTGTATTTTTGTTTGATTAATTCAATTCGACATTGGCGGTGATTAAGAAATAGAAGTCATGATGATTCCAACATATCTTCGTTGCCACATATTTGTCGGTTTTAACACACTTTACCCAATGAATCATACATGCTAATTTACCAGAGACTCTTTTTTTGAATACTAAAGTTCCTAGAATTTGTCACAATCTGGTCCTCAAACACACATCATTTTATTATACTAACTGAATCCGTGATACGAGGTCATAGTTAGCAAGGTTTTTACTAATGAATCACAAAAATGAATAGAGTTAGACAAGGGATCAAAAAGAATTAAAAGAAGAGTATATTTTAGGGAAAGCATGAGCTTCCCTCAACAGCCCAGTATTGTACACTTTATTTCTACATCCAGAACTGGTAGTCAGGCTCAGGAAGAACATAACAGGATAATGGCAAGTGCAACTAGTCGAAAAAAAATCGCGGGAAATAGGAACTCATTCATTTTTCCCATCCCAAGTCAAGAACCGATCAATCGCAGAAGAGAAAACATAGTTGAGGAGGAAATACAGATTTGTTTCAAATCGAATAGTACATTTGGTCATAGTAAGTAAAATTTATGGGGTATCCGAAGTGATGATTCATGGAAAAAATCCACAACTAAAATCGGAATTTAATTTAATTTTGTTATCTCTCACCAACTCCAAAGTTATAGATAAAATAATCTCTGGTTGACCTATATATCATTCATTTTTCTCCTACACCCCGTACTAGTAAAGTACTAAACAGTTATGTAAAACAAATTCGTATTTTCGTCGTGACGTCTAATGAAACCTTGTATTTCAACCCCTGGTAAACTGCCTGGAATTCCAGTACAAAGTCGTTACTCATTATGTATAAGTATACTTAATTGTCTCATCGAAATATTCAAAGAAATGTGATCTAATTTTTGGCTCACTCTGTAGCAATAGAATTCCATCGAACAACGGCTTGAAATCCAACATTTTGAATTTTCAACATAGGTGGTTGCGAATTGGTGATGTCTCATCGATTTCTTACTTTTTTAGAATTATGTCAGATTTTTCATGGCCAAAATCATTAGAACTTAGATTTTTGAAATTCTAAACAAATATTATTTTATCATGAATGATAATACATCATTTCCCTGCAAAATGACCTTATATAATTTTTTCTGTAAATCATCACTATTTCTTTGAATTTTGAAAAGATTTGAAAAAAAAGTTTTTTCTTTTACGATTTTCCACCGATATTACCGATAATTACGAAATTTGTGGAATATTGAAAAAAAAATACTTCCACAAAACTATTTTATACCAATGACTTACAATAATTACAAATTAGTTTTTCTTCAGAAAATGAGAACTACTGCTGAAAAATTCTGTAACGTTTGATACATAGTTGACGTGCTCTCTCAAGCATTTAGGATAATAATTTATTACAATCGATTCTTGTCAGTACTAAATTAACGATGTTAAACTCATTAATGAAAAAATTATTGAGGTTTTTACTTATCTCAACAAATATTAGGACTTTTAACAAAACATATTTTGAGCGAATATTTTGAAAAATGTAATCTCTTTGATAACAGTTATAAAATTTGGTTAGATACGTAAAGTACTTCGATGATTTTTTGATTGATGAGTTAGGCATCATCTTAGTAGTTACTTGGAAAATTTGATTAAAATAAATCTCTATCCTAAATGCATGACGATACGTCAACTTTGCATAAAAAATAAAAGAAATTTTCACTAGTAATTTTCATTTTCTAAAGAAAATCATATTTTTGTAGATGATTAGTAATTGAATAATAGTGGCATAATATAGCTACTGGTATAAAACAGTTTTATCAAAGTAAGGATATTTTTATTTTCCAGAAATTTTGTAATTATCAAAAAAATGTCGAAAGCTAAAAGTTTCAAGAGAACGTTCTAATTTGAAACATATGTGTAAAATCGACACAGAAACAAATTTTTCCTTTGACATTTTTTTAAATTCAAACAATTAAGCGATTTTATGCGATTAATTTGAAAAAACTATAACTTCTGACAGGTAGTGAAAGTCACGTGACACCATCCGAGTAGGCCATTTTTCATCTTCTTGAAGTGCAAGATTTGACCCCTTGAAAGTTTTTTGCTGCGGTTCTTATCCCCTATTGCCCAAATGTATAAAACTTGTAAAAATGAAAATTTTAATAATCTGCGTCTGTGACCTCTAAGATCCCCCAAAAACCACTAACTTCGCCCTTTATTCGTCTTTTCCGTTTTGCGAGATAAAACATGTCAAAACTACAAGCTTATGAAATAGACCGCCACTATTCGGTTACGTAGTTCATGTTCCTATTAATTTAACTTTAGTACCTAAAGTCGATAACTTTAGAGCTATAAAATAATTTATTATTATAATATAATTACTTTTTGAACAGCAGCACATTTCAGATAGTTATTGTTACGACAGTTACAAAGACAGTAAAAAACAGGATTGAGAAAATATCAATGAGTTTTACCAATATCCTGTTTGTGGAGAATAATATTTATTGTTTTACGAGCAGTTTCCTGTAGAGTATATTGTCAATTCATTAGGTTTTTTGTAATATTTATTATATTTACATTTATTTTAATTGAAAATATTCAGTAATTAGAAATTTCAAATGATTTAGAGAAATGAGATATCACTAAAAATTTCGAGTAGTACATATCTTTGTTTTCTGTTGAACTAATTTTCAGAGTTTCTTGTGAACAATTCAAAGAAGCAGTTCTACAACAATGTTTCAATATGGTCGTAATGGATCATTTTTGTTGGTCATCAATCTGTATTTCTAATTAAACAGAGATAAAAGTTATGTTCCACCATTCAATTTTCAAAATTATTCAAAGTGCTTGGACTGCTTGGTACTCCAAATTTCAAAGCAGTTTCTGAAAGTGCTTAGTGCTCGCGAGCACTTTTTCTCACCTATATTTACATGATTCTCAATAGGAATGTGACATTTATGTTGAACTTGTCAGATAAATGAATCTGTGACAATAACTATCTCACTTCGGATGAACCCTGATACAATCAATATTTTATCAGTTTCTTATCGCGTAGGAATAATAATATTACTATTAATAATTAAAGTCTTCGTCATCCCCAAAGTGAAATAAAAATCAATATTTAGTATCACACATTGTGTGGTAATAAATGGCGAAGTTCATCTTAATATATAGAGTTAGTCAAATGTATGGAACCACCCATTTTTTTCAGTTAATATGAGGGTTTATCGAAAAAAAATCCGGGTGAAAGTTGAAGGGTATTTCACTCTGCACCTTTCCATAAATTCAAATATTTTTAAGATGTGCCATTAGTGGAGTAGTGACGTCATCGGCATTTTTTTTAAATGGAACCATATGTCATGTTTAGTATCGTTGGAAAGCTTGTTTTTTTCTCATTTTAGCAGTTCTGATATTATTTCAACTCTCTCGATAGGTACACTGTGTTAAAAAAATTTTTAATCATGGAATGTAGCCAGGTAGATATTTTGAGCGATATGCCAATTTGATGCAGACGTAAGTTTTTATAAGATAATATTTTTATATGCTACATTGACAGTTGTTTCATCAAAAAATTCCACTTACGATGTTTACAATTAACATTCGCTTCATAAAATGAGTAATGGTTATAGGATATTTTCAAAATTTACCTCAATGGCTCAGCCATTCGAGACATTACATGTTTTATCTCAGATCACGAGTTCGAATAAAAAATTAGTTTCCAGGACTAATAAATAAGTAAATGAAATATCCGCTCTACATATGCTGTCCTGCTTTTCATTAAAAAATTAGTAATATTTTGAACTATTGAAACAAATGACTATTTCTGTTTTTTCTCTTACCTTCTAATTTCTATATAGGAAAAATTCAGGATTAGGGCACTTCAATAATTCTGGAACAAATTTTTCTGTTGACATTTTCCTATAGAAAAATACCTAGAAATTTTCTTCAAAAAATAAGCATATGAGAAACTTATACATACGTACGCCACTGTCTGGATCAAATTGCCATGTCGTTTAGAATATCCAACTGGCTACATTCCCCATTTGAGAAAAATTTTGAACAAATTAAGCAATGGGTAGATGAATTAAGGAGGTGGACACAAAAATACGAAACACACTGTATCTATCGAGAGAATTAGAATAATATTGGTACCACTAAAATGAGAAAAAAAAACAAGCTATCTAGCGATACCAAATACGACATATTATGGTTCCATTTAAAAAAAAATGTCAATGACGTCACTTCTTCACCAATGACATATCTAAAAAATATTTGAATTTTTATAAAGGTGCAGAGTGAAATACCCTCTAACTTTCATCCGATTTTTTTTTCGATAACCCTCATATTAACTGACAAACTCTGTATAGATACAGCCATCTCATCAAAATGATTTCCACTTAACCATGAACAAGCAATTGAATAATACTTGAGCTGGAAAGAAACTATCAACTCTTGAATGGAATTTAATTAAATAATACTTGAGCTGGAAACTATCCACTCGTCCTGCGGACTCGTGGAGTTTTCTCGAAGCAATTCAGTTTCGCTCAGAAATAAAAGACAGACTTATGAAATTAATTCAAACACGAGTGCAATTTTATTGACTATTTCAAACACAATCCAGGTAGCACATAATATCGGCTGAATCTTGGTTCCATATATGGAACAATATAGATATATTGTAAACGAAAAATCAATATTGGTCCAATATGGGTGAATATTCAAAAAACAATATTATGTTATTAATATTGGTGGAATATTGGTTGAACTAGTTTTCAATGTAGATTAACACATGAAATATTGGGTCAATATTGGTTGAATAATTTCTACCAATATCGATAATACAATATTGGTTATATTTTGTTTTCCACGTCTAGAATAAATATTGCAATCCAAATATTCCAGTCATATCGATTATAGGGGAAAAAAACTATATTGTATTTCCAAGTTTGTTAGAATTAACATCTAGAATAAATATCGCAATCCCAATATTCCCCTAATATCGATTCTAGGGATAAAAACTATATTGTATCTCCAAGTGTGATTACACATTGGTTGAATATCATTTCGCCAATATTCAACAAATCTTATTAATTAATATTGGATCAATATTGGTTCAATAACATTTATCGATATCGTTAAAACAATATTGTCTTCATATTGTTTCCTACATCTAGATTGAGATGAAATTTGAATATTGGCCGAATATCCAATGAAACATATTGAAATTATATCACGATAAAACATGGATAAAAATCCGCTAGGTGGCTCTACATATTGAACGTCTTCTAAAACCTACGAAAGTATATTAAATACTTCCCATAACTTGTTTTCACGACAGCTCACTCAGTGGTTATGGCGATCAAAAGGCAGACTCTGGTGTCACCTTCATCAACTAAAAGACATTTAATAATTTACCAAGGTATATTGACATCCACCAATATATCCAAATGATATTATATGATAAATATTGCACCAATATCGATAAATATTTTGAGGCCATTATTCAAGAATATTTCACCAAAACTATTTCTAAAATATTCAAACAGTATTCGACCAATATCGCAAAATGTTCACATTTTACTTCTCGACAATATAACTTTTGAATATTGTGCCAATATTGTTAGAATATTGTATCAGCGATATTGTACCAATATCGCCGAACATTTTGAGGCCAATATTAGTTCAAGAATATTTCGCCAATATTATTCAAGTAATATTGGACCAATATCGCCGAATGTTCACATTTTTTTTCTCGCCAATATTGCACTTCAAATATTTCGCCAATATGTTCACAATATATTGTACCAATATTTAACCAATATAGTTGTGCTACTTGGGAAAGTGGCAGGTAAAATATCTGAAATTTGGCAGAATTAGAAGAAATTAGCAAAAAAGTTAAGAAGTTGATCTGAGAAATTAATGAAGTTCAATAAACGGAAACATTGATTAACTTGATAGAATTTATCATAAATCTGCTCATTTTTAAAAGCGTGCATAGCGTGATTACTTATATTCAACGTTTAACTCTCACATTTGAAACAATTACTTAAATCACTATTTTGCAATTAATTTACTATTTTGTATTTGGTAACCAATGAATTATTATTATTATTATTATTATTATTATTATTATTATTATTATTATTATTATTATTATTATTATTATTATTATTATTATTATTATTATTATTATTATTATTATTATTATTATTATTATTATTATTATTATTATTATTATTATTATTATTATTATTATTATTATTATTATTATTATTATTATTATTATTATTATTATTGTTACATACACAAATCTGAAAACACCAGAGTCAAGTTTGGTATTATATATAATCCGAACTTGACTAGAGCTCCTGATTAGTAGTAGTACCACGAGTAACAGAATTTTCGCGATAAGTCTGTCGATTCATTTCTGAACAAAACTGAATTGCTTCGAGAAAACACCACGAGTCCGCAGGACAAGTTCAGTTTCGCTCAGAAATAAAAGACAGACTCATGAGATAAATTCAGTCACGAGTGGAATTTTATTAGACTATTTCAAACACAAAGCGACAGGTAAAAGATGTGAAATTTGGCAGAATTAGAAGAAATTAGCAAAAAAATTGAGAAGTTTATCTGAAAAAACGCTTGACTGTTACATACACAAATCTGAAAACACCGAACTTGACAGGCCAATCAGAGTCAAGAGTCAAGTTTGGTAATCGATAATCCGAACTTGATTAGAGCTCCTGATTGGTTCATTTGACAAGTGCGTGAAATAGTCAAAGTAATCCATGGATAATGTTTGAAAAACACTGAATGACAGAAAACGAAACGCAAATAATTTTTTTTTATTTTGACAACAAATAATTAATGGAACATTTTACTATGATCAGTGACAGATTCCAAAAAAGATCTACTCTAGTAATTTTTAGAAATGTCTCCAACCCAACTCCATCCCACTTGGTTTTCCATCAAAAACTATAATAGAGGTAAGTAGATGGGTACTATTTTCCCAATTTTAAGAACCAAAATATTGACCTGTATAAAAAATAATCAAATTTCACTCATTTGCCATAATCTATGCGTGCAAAACTGATGGATCATTTACACATACATTGAGGCAATAAGAGTTTCAGACACTTGTTACAGCATCTCTAACTTCTAACTCACCAAAACAAAGAATCATCAACACAGCTGCGCTGAAGATCGACACCGTTTTCACTTGTTCCATTATCGACAATTTAAATTCACTTCAACTAATCTAGTAGGCACTAATGTCACACGCAGGAGCTAAAAGCACTTCCGCATAATATTTTTCGGAAAACGAGAATTCTCCTCAAATGTGACAGCAAGATCGCGCAACCGAACAACTGAGTACTCTGAGCAGCGATACGGTTGCTGTACAAAAGTTTCACCCAAGTCGAAGCAATCAGTGGGAGAATAATAGAAAACCCAAACCCCACTCTAGGAGTTTAACAATTTCCCTTTACTGTCGTTGCAAGAACCATTCACTTCGCGAATGCTGAAGACCTTGTTCGCTGCCCTCGAATTGGCTAGACAAGAAATCACAATCGGCCCGCACGCTGACGAAATTGACAACCTTGCTGGAGCACAGAATCCGCATACGGATCTTGATATGATCAGTACCTGATAGCGGCTACGACAATTACAATCAGAACCACTCGCGATCAAACATCGAAGGATCCTGGTTGGAAATGGAATAAATGTAAAAAAAAAAGAATATCGGTAATACACTTCTCACTTGTAGTCTATTAAATATCCTTGAATCGTGTGGTGAGGAAAATCGAATAACTGGGTCTCTTCTTTTCTCAATAATCGTCGTCAATGTGTTTATCTCAAATTTTGAAGTCAATATTTCAACATTTTTCTCTGAAATAGGGCAGGTTCCGTTAGGGGTGCCTCAGGGGTCCGTATTAGGGCCTATTTCATTTTTAATCTACATAAACAATCTCGAATCTGAAATAATGCATTCTAAATTTATCGCGTATGCAGATGATATACCGCTACTAGTGTCGGCAAAGAACAACAATTCTTTGAAAAACGAATGTCAAGTTGCCTAAGTAATGCCTCAAATTTTTTCAGTGAACTCGACCTATTCTTGAATCCACAGAAAACAAAAATTATACGTTTCCCCAATTATCAGAATAAAACTAATTCATTTCCAATAAATATAAGTGATACAACCTGATCAAACTATACCATTGTGAAATATTTAGGCTTGCATGTAGACGAACATCTGAATTGGCATAAACATTGTGAATCAAGACTGAGATATAGCATCTGCTTGTGGGGCAACTCAACTATGGCCAAAAATGTTTTTATCAAACAAAAATATATTTTACGTTGCATTTCTAGTATTTCTAGAATGTCTTCATGTAGACCAATCGTTACCACTTATGGAATTTTAACTCTTGTTGGTTGATACATTTATGAATTGGCAGTTTATATTTTCAGTAACAGAAGTGATTTCTAAACAAAGACCTGCACAATATGAACACTCGAAGAAAGAATGAAATTCATACCCTTGTTGCCAGGTATGAAATTACACAAAATTCTCCCAACTATATCGGTTCCAGAATTTATAACCATTTACCACATGATATTAAATCATCTTGCAATGTTAAGAAATTCAAATATAATTTGAAATCATTTCTGTTAATACAGTGTTTTTACTCCATAGACGAATTTTATTCATTCAGGTCTGCACAGGTGACTGGATAGATTTTATTTTAAATATGACTTATTACTTTGCAATGTACATTTTTCTATACTGACTATTCCTATACAAAATGTACTTTTGTTGTTTAAAGGAAAATAAATTGAAAAAAAAAGAAAAAATGAAAAAGTACTTGAATTATTTCCCAGCATTTTTCTAATATCTATTTAAATTTTTTGAAAGCAGCAACGAGGGTAATTTTCAGATATAAAATCCAAAGAGCATTGATATCTTACGAAATTGATTTAATTGGTTATATCTACACACATGACTAGAAACAGACAAATTTGATAGGATGTTTCTTTAAACAAAAAATTTTCAGTCATATCAAAAGTTATTGAAATTTCGCGGTAAGTCTGTGTATTCATTTCTGAACGAAACTGAATTGCAATTCAGTTGAGTTCAGAAATAAAAGACAGACTTATGATATAAATACAATCACGAGTGAAATTTTATTAGAACATTCATGCACGAGAAAAATTTCATGCAATTAATTTAAGCACGCGGGGATTCGGTAATGAAATTGTATGCCAAAACGTTTTGAAAATAGAATTGAATAGAGGACTTCGGACAAGGATGCAGTCATGCCACCACACAACTTTTGGCTTTAAAACTACTGACACATTTTTCGGCATTTTTTCTTCATGTCAGGGTTCCTGGCAGCCTCAGGAACCCCGTAATGTTATTGAAATTGTTCATAACGACGGAAATATTGAGATTTTCCATAAAATACAAAACACTAAGGACTTTTATTTTTGTTTAGGGATTTTTCTTTCAAAATTGCGCTAATTTAAAAATATATAATTTTCCTGAATTAAAAAAAAAGTTGCGTATTTCACTTTTCCTAGTTGCCAAATGATTAATCGATCTAGAAAATATTCTGAGCTTGGTAACTTTCACGTATAAACAAACCTTATTACCTTTTTGATTAAAATGCTCTGGGCTTTTCATTCAATAACTTAACTTTGAGGTTACATCACAGAACTTGTATCAGTTTTGTGGGAACGTGTCAAGGAGACTAAACGTTATTTAACAGGAGAGTCTAATTCATAGAGACTAAACTAACAAGGAGGGTTTAATAAGCTCTAGCCAATCAGAATATGGTAGCATCAACGCGTCATAGTGACGTACTTGGATATGAGTACAGAGTCGAACTCGAACCAAGCAACAAAACTGTCAGCAGTAACTCTCATATACCAAGAGCTAGTCCGTCACTGTCTATAGAGAACGGCGGCCATGACACGTCCAACTACGTCACATTTCGTCACAAATGTTCTTTCATCTCTTTCTATCAATGTCCCCATTGTCTTATGGGGATTAGTCT
Source organism: Chrysolina oricalcia (assembly GCA_944452925.2). Taxonomy (NCBI): domain Eukaryota; kingdom Metazoa; phylum Arthropoda; class Insecta; order Coleoptera; family Chrysomelidae; genus Chrysolina; species Chrysolina oricalcia. The sequence goes on along the minus strand of OX101809.2, from coordinate 5,002,986 downwards.
CTCCTGTTAAATAATGTTTAGTCTCCTTGCTGATTCACCTCTATGCGAGCGTCAGCCAGAAAAAAATGTTATCCACGAATACATGGGTAAGTACATTCAAAAAAAATATTCTTGGATCAAAAAAATATGCCTTAATCCAAGAAAATGGTTGGTTTCTATATACTGAAACAAATATTGTCTAATCACAAGAATTCGATATTGTCAGAATTCATCTCTCAGAAATTGAACTGAGTAAAGTAAGGTGTTTTCATTCAAGTATACTAAAAACTTCATTGAAAAAAATTGAAATATTAGATTCAATGCCATGATGGTTTCATGTGAAGCGGACACTAGGCTTGAATCAAAACTTTGCTGTGGTAATTTTGAAAGCAGCATTGTTTCTACATTATGATAACGTGGGGTTGAAAAATTATCTTTCTTGATGTAAATTGAATATTTCTTGTCAACCAAGAAAATAGTTTTTTAAATCGAAACTTTGTTAATTCTATTGTGATATCAATATTTCCTCATCAATAAAAAAATATTTTGTTATATTGTGTTATTTAAGAATTTGGTTTCTACAGTTTGAAAATACTGGGTTCTTTCTTCTGATAATATCTCATGTCCATATAGTTATTAGGTGAAAAGATATACTCAAAGTGAAACTGCAATAATTCAAAAATAAAAATCAAAATATAATACGAATAAAATTATTTCAAGATGAAAATTTGAGTACAACCCGAGACTCCTCGTAATGGCGCATTCGCCATTTCCGTTGAAGGAAATCCCGAAAAAACCCACAACACCATCGTAGTTCATAGAAAAGGAAATACGCCAGTGGCGGCGATAAGGGGCCCGCAGAGCCCGCCGTGCGGGGAAGGGGGCAGCTACAGAAGGGGCTCCTTTGACATCTTTGCTATTTCCAGATTTCATTGCCACATGTATGTATATCCTAACAAAATTTGGCGGGGGGGGGGGGCTCCCGAATCCTTATCGCCGCCACTGAAGATAAGAGAATCCACATCGAATTGCCAGCAACTTGGAAAGCTAGGTTAGATTAGGTTGTGCCCCTTTTTTACGATCCATGGCCGAAAACGTGGTAATTTGAAATGTATGCCGAAGGTGTGGCTCATTCTCAAATCAATTTAATAAGACTTATATTCAAGTGTATTTTTCGGGTGTTTTTTTCATGTGTAAATTTTTTTCAGTTTGTTTTTTTTTGAATTAACAGTAAAATTTTTCGGGATCAAATTATATTGTGGAATTGTGTTTTGGTTTACTTTGTACCGGGTTCTTTTTTGTTCCGATGAATTTCTGTACCAGGGGTATTTTTTACTAGGGTGTTAATGTCCTGGGGGTTATTGTAGGGGGTTTTGTACGCGGGTTTTTTTATCAAAGGGGGTCATTTGCCTAGAAGCGGTCTGGAATACTGTTTCCATATATGGAGTGCAGCCCCTAAACACACAATGAAACTTCAAGATTCTGTCTAAAACAAAGCCATTCGACTCGTCAGTGATGCATCGCTTACAAGCTCGCTCACTTCTCTAGTAGTCACATCGAGACTGACCAGTCGAGCTCAGCCTTCACATCCCTTTTTCGCCACACTGGAGAATTGCCTACCATCTGTTTTCCAGGGCTCGTTCTTCCAACGAATGGCATAGATTTGGAACTCACCGCCCCGAGAGGTGTTCCCTGAGGCATACAGCCTGCAGAAATTCAAGAAGAGCACCAATCTACCTACTTTCCCACGGTTCTCATGATGTTCTCTGAACATTACAAGATTTTCCTTTTTGTGAGAACCTGAACATAAAAAAAATAGATTAGGTGTAATTTTTTCCGGCCATATAAGACAAGAAGATTCTCTCCTAGCACTTTGTATTTGCTACGACTGTTGGACCTCCCTTGCAATAATGATCAAATTTTATTGGTAGAAGTTGAGGTAGTAATGTTTACGACGCCCACTCAAAATCGAGAAACTGTCTTAAATCTACCTCCTCATAAATATACATTAATGTGTTGTAATGTAGTGGATGAAACTATATCTCTCATGCGTGAACAATTGCCTGTTTGAACCATTTATAGAACGACCACCCCGAGCCTGAAAGAGCGCAAAAGGAGTAAGTGGACCGGCAACGCACATTATTTCACAATATCTAAAAAAGTCACGACTTTCACACATTTCTATTGCTAATATAATCACTATAATAGAATTATTCATCTACAAATTCATAAATATCATTAATTTGTTCAATTTAAACCATAAAATTTTAGAAAAGACCCAACCCAAACTTTCTGATCCCAATCAAACTGATTACCGCACTCCAATCTGCAATACTCAATTTCTATAATTTATGCTTGCTACTTCGCATAATTATTATGTTTTTGTTTGTTGGTTAATTCGTGTTCAGTGAGGAATATCGAAACTATTTTTCTCACAATAAATTCCTGCAAATAAATCATAATGCACAATTTTTCATACCCATACAATTCCTTCTAGATCAAAACATTCATCGATTTGAAAGCCTAAATTCCACATGAAATCATACCAACATACCACGAATCTGTTGGCCGTGACGTCAAATTTAATGTCATCACAAGTGTTTTATGATGGATTGTTTATGAAATACCTTGTGAAAACTGGAGTGAAGGTCCAAAAACAAGAATTAGTGGTGGTTTGAAACTTTCTGTTCAATTCCCATGTTATATTTTAGATCATATTATAATATATCGAGATCATAATCGTAACCTCAATTCAACTTTGCAAAATTTCAGATAAAAGCGAGAATCTCAGTTAACTTTTGCGCTTGAACAAAATCTCAGAGACTGGTGAGAGTTTACAGTTTTTAAATTACAGTAACGTCTCTTCATAATTTGGGACACATGGGAGGATAATTTTAACGAGTCATCTAAATCGAGTCCAAGATTTTTAGCAAGGGTTATGGGCGAATTTTCGATTGGGATTTCATTTTCACATCTCATTTTCATGGCACTTTGACCATATAATATGGCGACTGTTTTAGAGGAGTTGATGGTAATTTATTGAAAAAGTCTACTAAGGAATTCCAGTCCAGATCTATTTGTTGACATGCAGTTGCTAGTAAAATTATGGACAAAAAAAATTCAAAAATTCCCAAGTGGTTCTGCTAGCTTTACGGGGGTGTTGGTGTTGGGGAGCAAGCAGGACGACGGTTGAGAAAGACTTAAAATAGCAACAATCGGAGGACGGGCAGTGTCAAGTCAGATGGTGGTGGTTTTGATAGTTTAATTTTTTTCCTTTGTGGGCCCCCTAGACCCACGGGCCCCGTTGCCGTAGCAACGGTAGCACCGTCCATGTGGGGGCCCTATATAATGAACTCTTCTAGTCAGATAACGTTTAATCTCTTTGGGCTTGGTCAGGGTCTTTTGCAGCACCATTGGCTTTGTTTCCCACACCCCCGCCCAGACATAACCACTCGAGAAACGGCCCTGTACCACCTCCGCCGTTTTGTTCTACAGCTAATTACAACAACCGGATCTGATTATTAGTATTATTATAGATACCGCTTCAACTAGACGACTTTCACAACATATGAATATAATTATGGCAAGTATATTAATGTTTTGTTCAGATCTGAAAATGATATATAACCTTCCTTTCGATTTTCGTGAAAGCAATATGGGTAGACAAAAATTGCCACCAGGCTCACGCAGAATTATGAAACGATGACACAATATAATCGGTAATCGAACAACATTACGGACCTCAAACATCATCAGTTGCATCATTTGAACTTGCCAAACCAGACCTACCGAACAAACAGAACCTTTTTGTCAAACAAGAAATGAACCTGCATGCATTTTGAATGAGAACCTGTAATACTGGCCGAACGGGCGGAGTATACCAACAAGTTTGGCTCCTGCCTGTATGACCTCAAAGCGGTTTTTGGTGTGGATCATATACAGAGTGTTCAATTTGAGAAAAACATCCTGAAATAAAAAATTTCGTAGAAAGATTCATTTTTCTCTTTCCATCTCATTTTTCTCATCCTCATCTTATCTTATTCCTGTCGTATTTTAATGATCTTCTCAATTAAAAAAAGGTGTGTTCACTGTTCACTTAAAAAAAACTTTTAGAGAAAAGCTTTTATTCAAATGCACTTAAAAGAAGAAAATAAATTTCAAAGTGAACCAAACCCATCATTTTGTTACATTATAAAATTTTAAATGATATAAAAGCTTGTCGAGAGAATGAATCTTGACGTAATTTTGAATTTAATTCAAGTAAGAAATACATAGATACTTCTCGCGACTAGCTTTTATATAATAATAATAATGTATTTATTCATCACAATCAATTCAACATAAAGCGGCATTGTACCAAAGAAAATATAAAATAGATTTATGATAAAATGGTGAGCTGTTTTCAAACTTTACCGAGGAAGAAAATAAATTAAATAAATTCGATCACTGAGAATACGATGAAATACATATTAAAAAAATATATATCCAAGAATATGTAACAAGGGCCATACAAAATGAGAAAAACAAAAATGCAATCAGAAAAATAAGAACAGCGCAAAATACCATAGTTATAAATGCTAAGCCTGAAACACTATAATTTTTATACAGGCAATTTGATATACTATGAAAAACCTGAAAATAACACGAATATAACCCTGTGAGAGCCCTCAGTCAATTATTTATACGAATAATCAGTACGCCGAGAAAGGAGGAACAAGTTTAGTTATAATTAAATTTCAGTGCAGTTTTTGAGGTAGAGCTCTTTCAATTTTTTTTTGAAGTTGACTAATTTGTAGTGACGATACTCAGATTCCAAATTATTGTACAACTTTCAAGCACGATAGGAGAAGCTACGAGTGAAACATGTCGTGGAATGTTTTGGTATAATAAGTAGGTAATTTTTTATAGTATTTACTTTATTACTGTCTGAACGAACTGATTTTTGGTTCAAATATGGTGGGGTTCCAGTTTTCAGAACTTTGTGTATGTAACAAAGAGAATGTAGGTCGCGCGACCTATCTAACTTCATTCAACGGATCTCGTTAGTGTGTTTACTAAGCCTGTCAAACTTGCGCAGTCCTGTGCAGAAACGTATTTTGTATTAGTTGAAGTTTTTTCGCATCAGAAGCAAGTAAAGCAGGGCCATACACAGAATCACAGTATGCGACACAGAGTTTCACAAAGTTTTATTTTAGTCGATTTAGGTAGGATGTCACGCTGAGAAAATAGTTTTTTAAGTGTACCATAGGAACTTTTACATAAACTACGAACGTGTTTGCTGAACCTCAAATTAGAGTCAAACCACAACCCAAGATTTTTGCACTCATTCAAGGACGGTAGCACCTCATTATTCATGCAGATGTTCATAGTCTGAGAAGCTGCTGTTCTCTTACTTTTAGAGCCGAAAAAAGTTACGGAGGATTTGTTGACATTTAAATTCAAGTTATGTGCAATAGAAATATTGAAAAGTGAAGTTAAGTCCTCATTTATTTCATGGCATGCTTTTTCATACTCATCGAACAGGAAATTGAAGATGAGTTGTGTGTCGTCGGCATGGTGATAAATCTTGCAATAGCTAGAAAATTTATGAAAATCGGAAATGTAGACTGAAAATAGCACAGGTCCAAGAATAGAACCTTGAGGTACACCATATCTAGCAGGAAGGTCTTCCGAGATTTGATCCTCCAAAATAATACGTTGTCGACGATTACTCAAGTAGCTTTTTAGCAAACTTACTGATTTATCTGAGAAACCGAAGTAGGACATTTTTCTACAAATCAAATGGTGATCAACACAGTCGAAGGCTTTACTATAGTCTAGTAATATAAGACAAGATACATTGCTTTTATCGATAGATCTGAATAAATCATCAGCAACATTTAGTAATGCACTAGTAGTGCTATAGTGTGGACGGAATCCCGACTGAATGTCAGGTATAATTTTCTTAGCAAAAACAAATTCGGATATCTGGCTCTTCATGATTGACTCCAAAGCTTTTGATAGAGTAGGAAGTATGCTAATGGGACGTAAGTGCTCTAATTCCGTAGGCGATGATATTTTGGCTCGTGGGAATGTGTGCGAGTTTCCAAGCATCAGGGAATGTATTTGTTGTCAAAGCTGTATTGAGAATGTAAGTAAAGTAGTCAAGTAGGTGTCAAAGACAATCTGTAGCATGTTAAGCGATAATTTATCAGATCCAACTGAATTACTCTTGAGTTTTTTGAACACATCTACCTCTCTGGAACTGACAATGTGAAAATCAAAAGTCTGATTCTGTGTGTATGGAACGTCATAAATGTCGAGTAAATTGATTTAAAAGTTTATAATGATGGGTTTAATTCACTTTTAAATTTATTTTCTTCTTTTAAGTGCATTTGAATAATAGCTTTCCTCTGAAAAGTTTTTTTTTAAGTTTATTTATTTATTTCTTTTTTAGTTTTCTGTGAATATGTTTCTTAGTCTGCTCATTTCAATTAATGCGTCATTATTGCACGGTCGCTTGCTTGTTAATTAACTATAATCAACTCATACTTTCAAGAAAATAGCCGTTTCTTCTCCCAAGTTGATGGACTGCCAATGGGATATTCTCTCTCTCCAGTAATCGCCAACATATACATGGAGTGGTTCGAAGAATTGGCTATCAGAGAGGCAAAATACAAACCAAAACTATGGCTAAGATACGTAGACGACACCTTTATCATTTGGAACCATGGAGATGAACACCTTGGGGAATTCTTCGCCAGAATGAATAACATGAGGGATTCAATCAAATTCACAATAGAAAAGGAAACTAATAGTACCCTATCGTTTCTCGATGTGAAAGCTGAAAGAACAGACACTGGAATCCTCACCTCTGTTTACAGGTAGAAGACACACACAGGACAGTACCTCAACTACGGCTCTAATCACCAAAACTCCACAAAGAGGGGAATCGTAAGAACGTTGGTGGAGAGAGCAATGTGTATTTGCAACAACCAGGAGTCATTGGAGGCGGAAATTAACCACATCAAAAAGGACCTACGCCGAAACGGATACTCCGAGAAACTCATAGGAGAAGTTCGGAAACAACTCGAAAAGGCCAAGACAACCGAAGTGAGACCACAAAACCCCGTTCTCATTCTTCCCTATATCAGGGGTATCTCCGAGAAGATCAGAAGGATCGGAAATAAATACAATTAACATCAAGAGTTGCTTTCAATCCGGCAGTACCTTACGAAGCTTCCTCGCCAAGACGAAACCAGAGGACACAACAGAATCCAGCAAAAACTGTATTTACAAAGTCCCATGTGAATGTGGAGATTCCTATATCGGAGAGACCAAGAGGCCATTATCAGTAAGAATAGCCGAACACAAAAAGTGGACTCAACGAGGGGAAACATCAAAATCAGGAATTGCTTACCACGCCTGGACAAAACACCACCGAATTCTTTGGGACGAAGCTAGTGTTCTTCATAGAGAGGAACATTGGTTCAAACGGAAATTTATGGAAACCACCTATATAGAAGCCTATAGTGCCTTCAGTCAACCAAGCGTGGAAATTAAAAACGTATGGAAACCGCTCATGGACCGTTTTGGAGGGAGAAAAAGCGCGAAACCACGCCCGCCACAAGACCGCGCGTAATTACACCGTAATTACACTTTAATTATAGACCTATAAAAGGTCGCGTAGCATCTGATTTTGTCATTATTCACCAGAAGACGATTGCGGATTCAAGCAATTGAAACGTTGTGAAAAATTTTAAAGAGATAGAAATATTTCAACCATTAAGATGATGGACGTCCGAAATATAAGTAATCAACTATAATCTAGTTTTAAAATCAGAAAATTGTAATTTTTTAGAAATATTTTTCGGTATTGAAAAACTTTTGAAAATAGAAATAAACTCATTTGGTGGAATTTCAGAAAACAATCAAGAGAACTGCAGCCAGATATTTCGAACTCTTAAATTCAAAAAGATAATAATGATATGGCTTTTCCATCAATAAAATCAATCAGATTCATTTTCCTATTTTCAATACAATATATGAATTAAGTAACAATAATCTTAGAACTGAGATTATTGGGGATTAATGGATGAAGTACATATAGGCTTCAGAATGACTTTTGTGTTGTTTCACTCATTCATAGTTGGAATGTCAATTATCGTACATGTTAACATAATTTAACAATGAATTTTTTTGTTTTCTTTATTAATTTAGACCTATTGACAGTTTGTAATAGTGACAGTGAATTCAAATAAGTATACACCGTAAGTAGGTTATACAGCAAAATTCTAGGCAACATATACTACAGAAGTGTAGGTAAATAACAATTCAATTTGAGAATTTAAAGAACTTTTCTTTAAAAACCAACCAAACAGTACTGATGATGTTAGTAATATAAACAATGACATAGTCTTCGAATCATTCTATGAAACTTTTTCATGGTATTTTGAAGTAACCTAAATCAAAAAACATAAATCAGGCAAACAACAAGCAAAACTTTCAGTTCCCCCTTCCTCTTGAATTAATTCAAGAATCCATTCACTTGCAGGATCTTACTAGCTTAAGAAAAATTTCTAGTAATCAAAATATGCACAACACATACAATTGAAGGAAAAACAGCTTTAAAAAATTGTGAAATATTGATATTTCATTTCAACATATTCTCAGAATGATAGAATTTTTGGTTTTTCTAGTTTTTAAAAGCATATTTGAATTCTTTTATTTCTGTTATAGTTTTCACATTTATTGGAAGATGTCTATGAAATTTTGTATGCTTGACTTTTTCGGTAATATAGAGTTCTAACAATCAAGTTATCAAATAATCTTGCTGTTTTTGAAGTAGCTGCAGTATACTTTATTGAATTTGAAAAGATCAGAATCAAACCATGATAGAATTTGGTTTCTGCACGATCAAAGGACACATTTCAGGAGCAGTCTTCCTAGACGTCTCCAAAACCTTCGATAAAGTTTGGCATGATGGGCTGATCACAAAACTGGTGGATGCCAGATACGCCACACCAATGGTCAAGCTGATAAACTCCTTCCTAAGAGGTCGACATTACCGATGCAAAGTCGGAAAGGCTCTCTCTTCAAGAAGGAGGCTAGAAGCAGGAGTACCACAGGGAGCAGTACTGATGTCGCCACACCTGTTTTCGATCGACACAGCAGAAATGCCTATGTCGGACAATCCCATGACCAAACTGGCACTCTATGCAGATGACACAGCAATCTTTGCTGAGTCATCCCATGAGAGAGGAGTAATATCGAAGCTGCAAAAACAGATCACCAAGCTGGAACCGTGGTTCAATCGTTGGAAGATCGGAATCAATGCAGACAAAAGCAAGGCCATACTGTTCACGAGGCGACGTAGGACACCAGAGGGCCATGTCATTATGAACGATGAGATAATTCCATGGGTAGACGAAGCCGTATTTGAGATCACCATTGACACCAGGTGGCGCTCCAAAACTCCAGGAAAACAAAGCAAATGTCATTTAATTATCTTGTCTTGACATTTGACGACTTTTTGATATTATTTTCAATTATTGAATTTTATTCCTACCTCAACTTTGGAGTGCTTTTTTATAAATGCCTGTTGTGAAAATTCATTTGGCTGCAATTTTTCAGTAGTGTTGGAACGAAAAATGGCCCGTGATCCTGAAACTTCAACAGCGTCTAACCTTGATTGACCTTGACAAGTTTTGAAGTTAAAAAACATAATTACAATTATAAAATCCTGTATTACTTCATTTATTCCTCTATTTCGTTGCCTCAGTGAACTCGTTTCTGCAATTTTTTGAGAAGGAATGACAATTTTTATCAATTATTTTAATGCTGTGTCTAGAAAATAAATGGATTAATTTACGCCAGTTATGAACCAAAATTCTCTCACTAGATGTGAAAACATTCAAAATAAAGAGGTCACACTGTTCACGGATGCAAATACACGTATGTTTATGAATTACTTTCCCGATTTTCAGTTTAATTCCCAATGTTTTAGCTAATTTCTGGTTTCTGGGAAAAGAGTGCATTGAGACATTTGCAAACGAATAATTCTTGCATTGTGGCACTGGGCAATTTTGTTTGGCTTACTTGTCACATCAAAGCTATGCTTCTTCCATTAAATCAAAAAAATTGAACCAAATATGGAATGAAAAAGAAATAATCAATAATTTATTAACACGTAATCTTATAGCAGAATGTTTATTTTCCCGGAGTTTTATATACAAATTTCGAAATGTAAATGTCGCCCACTCCGTGATGACCCCGAATACCTAGGAGTAACCCTGGACAAGAAACTCACGTTTCGGAGGCACGTCTCCCATAGATTAGCTCTAGCGAAAGCCGCAAGGCATAAGCAATGGCACTCATCGGACGTAGGAGCAACATGGCACTCGAGTTGAAACTACGCCTCATCAGGACAATCCTTCTGCCAGTCATGCTGTACGCGTCTACTGCTTGGGGGCAATGCGCGAACACGTGTAGGCAGAGGATGCAGGCTTCTTCAATGTCTGCCTGAGAATGGCAATAGACGCACCACGATATATGCCTAACAGGTTTATGTACCGAGACTTAGACATCCATCCGTACTATATCGACATACTAAACAGACACCATGTGGGGACTACTCTGGACAGAGTAGAGACCCACACGAACCCGCTGCTCACGGAGCTCCATGAGAACAGACAACAGAGACAGAGACAAATACAGACGACCAGTGAACCAGGCAGACAACGACACCCCTGAAGAAGTTCGACGGTAGCGAAACCTACGGCGACGCCAACGTCCACTTCAACAGGCTTTATTTACATCACGATTAATCATGCATTTATGTTTCAGATTCCAAGAAGAACCGACCAAGAAGTAAATTCAGTAAATTCACTACACAGCACTTGGCCCTCAGCCAAGTCAATGTTTAAATTCAACTCATGTCAGATATAAGGGAGCTTCAGGCCGAGAATGGGCCGGGCACTCCATATCAAACTGTTAGATTTTATTCTGCTGATCGCCATTCATCAGTATGAGAAACCGCTTTAACGAGCGGGGGTGGTGGATAAAGAGGTGAGCTTTCGAGTGCTGGGTAGTTCATCCTTCCAGGCCTCATCCTTAGGGAGTGCATGATGGTGGTTTCTTGATATCATTTTTGAGTTGAGAATCGGTCTTTTTAAGTATTATTCAGTAAGGAATTCTGCACGACTTGTAGACGATTTAGCACGTCCAGTGAGAAAAGCCACTAGTCAATGGATGATTTTTCACCTCATTTTCATCAGATAAGGCTTTTGTCCTGGTATTTTGTTCCAGGAAAAATATAGGTACTGCCATGATAAACTGTAGGAAAATGCTTTTACTGAAATATCGGTAAACTCGATCTTACTGCCAAGGATAGTTCTAGGTGAGGTTATGAACAATGAGATATTATTATGAAATTTCATCACGAAAGTTTTGACACGGTTATTTCACTCATTAAATGACCTTCATGAGAATCCAATTAATATAATTACATATTATTTATAATTAATAGGCTATTATCGCCCTGCAACGCAGAGTCCGAGATTTGGCATAATCTTTGCTGGAATTTGGTAAACCCAAGAAAAAAACTGTTTTACATGGTGAATAGAATCAGTCTCCTTGAACAGGATAAGTTGGTAGATAAATTTGGATAAGAAATTCATTGAATAAAAGGCGTGGCTATAAAACACGAATTTTAATTGTAATTAAATTTCATACATAGAAACCTGCAGAATTAACACTACCCGAGATTATTGAAATGTCTGCTGAAGATGTCCCTAATTTAATTGAATCATGTGTTGTTGTTTATAGCATGTTTCGTAATCTCTGTGAAAAATCATTCAATGCAACGAAAATACTGAAAATTCATAATGGTAAAGCCAATTGAGTTGAATTGAATTCGAAACCAATTGTCAATCAACTTTAGCACTGCCTTTCAATTCCTTTATGATGTCAGATTGTACTTAAAATGGATGGTCTGACATTTCATTCCATGATGAATTAACTGACCTTATTGAATCCTTCCACTTATATAATGATAAGGGTTCCTAAATTTGCATCTGCTTTGTGTGAAATCCTCAATGCATGTTCATATCCCTATAGTTGGGAAAAACTTCTCAATTTCTTTTACTTGTAATCTGTTGACCATTCTCATCCTCAAGGATCAATATTATATAAATGATATAAATGATCTACCCCATTCGATGAATTCAGTGGGTATCAAAACTACAATATATGCAGATGATGCAACCCTTAGCAAAAGAATTACGACAATCGATAAACCTCAACAAACTCTAAAACTAATAGTTAAGAAGGCACGTTCCTGTTTTAATCCCAATCAGTTGATTTTAAATGAACAGAAAACGGAATCATTAATCTTTCAATTGAAAAACACAAATGAAATGGAAAGTAATACTGTTAGATTTTTAGGGGTTCAGATAGATTCAAATGTAATGTGGATCGAACATATAGTTGCAACAGTTGCAAGTTGAGCAGGTCAGTATCTGCCATCAGAAGAGTAGGAAAAATTGTCAGCCAAGGTGCTGCACTAGCCACATATTTTCACTGTTTCATTCGTTTCAAGGAACTCAAAATAATGACCCTTTTCTGTGTGATTGTTTACGAAAACCTTGTGCATACTTAACAAAATTTTAGTAATCATCTCACTGACATACATACAGAAATAAAACAGATATACGTCAAAAAACAGATTAGGCAAGACGAAAGACATGGGTATTAAACTCTATAATATATTGCCACTTGGACTACGAAAATTTTGGTTATGAACCCCCTATATGATGTAGATGATTTTTTCATGTTATCCAAAATATAGAGATGCTCCCAAAGTAATGTCTTTTGATATTTTATACGTTATTGCAGATTGCATTTGCTCAAAATTTTTATCTTTTGACTGAAATTTTATGTAAGCTAACTTAAGAATTGTAAAACAGAATGTTTGTGCTTTTGTTATTACATTTTAATGTATGATTTAAATGAACTTTGATTGACGTGTCTACAAACTTTAGGATTCTTCAGACAAATAAAATTATTCCATGTACCAAAGAGACCCGAATGGAATTATTTCTCACATCGCTTATAAAGAAATATATCTCAGTTCCAAGACTACTGTCATTCCACTTCAGATCAGTAATAGGAAATATAACCGAGATTTTTATAACTTTGTTTTTAGCAAAATAGATGATGGGGGACATTATACTGTCAGAATCCTGAGCTCTAGTGACACGCTGGCTGAATATGATGACACCCTGAATCAGATTATCTGATTTCTCACTAATATTTCAAAGTTTGTAGTGTTCCGATTTTCAGAAAATGAAGGATTGCAAGCATTAATTCATTGAACTCTTGTTCAGCTGACGGTTTAGATTCATTGTGTCCGTCACACTCAAGATTTCATTAGTCGTGGCTCAGGAAATTCAGGACAGAAACTGGTTTATGAAACTTCATTATTACTGGTAGAGTTTGGCCAGTCATTTGTCCAATACATTTTGGTGTTTCACTTTGTGCTTTTCGGAAAAATTATATGGAGTTCGATCGACTAGTATTGGTACCTTTTTTGTAAAATTGGTAGCTGAAATTTGCTCTATGAAATTCAAAGACGAACTAGGATCATTGTTACGCCCAATATAGTTCAGTTTCGGTAAGCCAGGGGTATATCAATGTACATTTAAATCCAAAAAAAAAAGATTTCTCAGATAAGATTTCAAAAATGCTTTCAATATGATTGATAGAAACATTATGCTTCATGAAGTTAAAGTTTCGTTTCCTGGATTATATCTTTTTTTGAGTCAGTGTAACCACTCTGCTTCTTATGTGAGTTTTGGTGAGCATCTGACATTTTTTGGAAAATGTGTTCAATAAGGTGATCCCTCAGGAATTTTTTCCTGACCATCTATGAACTCTCGACAATTATACCATCTGAATTCAACTGTTGGTATTTAGACGATAGCCCTATTGCTGATCATGAACACAGCTTCAAAGACCTTCAAAATGATAATCAGTTATTTGAAACATCTTGTCCTCGAACTGTATTTCGATAAATGCTAGTTGATCACTCTTCAAATTTTTAAAACATTTCTGACTTGGAAAAAAATTAAGATGAACCCATTCAAGTAATTTAATATTATTTCGGCAATACCGCAGATGAAAGGTGATAATATGAAGCTTAATGAATAGTTGCTGACAATGCTATGGCCAGGTTATTTGAATTCTATCATTTTATTTATTCATTACTTTATTACTTTGCTGTTATATTCAGGTGATTAATAAATATTTGTTGACCTAGACAACATTCAATCACATTTGGATTGGAGCACAAAACAAAATGAATGTTATCGACATCAAATCAGAAAGAAGGGACCAAATCAGAACTTAACAGGATTTGCCATTTCCAGCAGACAACGCTATTTTTATTTGTTGAAAGATTATCTCTGTTCAAGGCACGAATTCTGATTTTTGAGTAAAAGGGAAAACGACAAATGTGTTCCCAAGAGAGCTTCAGAAAACTTCAACCACTCCAACTGCAACACACTGTACATACCAACAAACACTTTCAATGAGCTTTCACCGAATTTTTCAGCAAACTCATTTTTATTCTTAGCCAGCCGACAACAATATTTTCCACGCCCACTCTGAAGATGAGTAGATGAGGTAATGATTGATTCGATGTGGTTTCGTTTAAAACTATTATATCATTCAAACAAATACACACCCATTATCACATCGATTAGGTATTCAGATTCATTTTTGGCGATACGTTGAAACGGATATAACATAATCACTGCGTAACTGTGACATAACTTTCTTGAAAACCATGGACAGGTTGTAATCGTAGGAAACAGCAAGTCGAACACTCGTAGTGCGCAAGTGGGTGTGCCACAGGGCTCAATACTGGGACCCATTCTATTTATGGTTTTCAACAAATGTTCCCTCACAAAATACTGAAAAAACTCAACACTTATTGATGTCACCAAGAGGCGTTACGTGAAACCTAATAAAGTGTCTGGGTTTTATGTTGGACAATGATCTAAATTGGACAGCTCATATTTCTACTCTGAGCAAGAGGTTGTGTACAGCTCTATACACTATAAGAAGAATTGAATCTGTATCGGCTCACCAAGCAGCAAAAGTAGCATACCTACTCTGCTAAGTTTCATAGCATAACTAGCTACGGTATACTCCTGTGGGGGACTGCCTCCGAATCGAAAAAAATTTTTCAACTGTTAAAATCTACAGTGTATAAATGTGACAATCTCAAGCATACTTCTTATATATGATATGGCTAATTTTGTGTCATTAGCCTAGGGGTAATTTGCCGGTGTTCAGGTAAGCTTGTTAATTACAGTGCCGGGCCCCTCCGGTACAGCATTGTTAATTCTTATCGCAATTTCAATTGCAAAAGAGGGGTTGTTCGATCGCTGGTGGACCGTGCCTACAACCTGTGTAACATAGATTAAAGTCTTACCATCGAATTGGACAATATCAAGAAAGATCCGCGACGAAATGGGTACCCAAAAAACAAATAGGAGAGGTTCTATCCCGCAGGGGGATAACAACAAGAAACCAGACGAGCCGACACAAGCCACCCTGTGCGTTCCGTATGTTAGGGGTCTATCGGAAAGAATAAGGCGAATTGGGTCGAAATACAAAATACGGACATGTTTCAAGTCAGGTAACACCATTCGCAGTCATCTCACAAAGACGAGACCACGTAACGCTGACATCGACTCCAAAAACTGCATCTACCGCATCCCTTGTGAATGCGGTGAAGCTTATCTTGGAGAAACTAAGAGACCGCTTGGCGTTAGACTCGCTGGACACAAGAGAAACACTCAACGAGGAGAAACATCAAAGTCAGGGATTGCGGATCATGTCTGGACGACCCAACACAACATAAAATGGACTGAAGCCGAAGTCATCCATAAAGAAGAGGGCTGGTATAGAAGGAAGTTTAAAGAGAGTGCATATATTATGAACAACAATGTCTTCAGTCAAGCTAGCATAGAAATCCGTAATGTGTGGAAATCCTTGTGGCATGGATCAATTGAAATTACGATAAGAATTAACAATGCTGTACCGGAGGGGCCCGGCACTGTAATTAACAAGCTTACCTAAACACCGGCAAATTACCCCTAGGCTAATGACTCAAAATTAGCCATATCATATATAAGAAGTATGCTTGAGATTGTCACATTTATACACTTGATAACGACTGTAGATTTTAACAGTTGAATAAAAATTGCAGAGAAATGAATGTTTCTTTGTTCTTTTTTAGACAATGAAAGTCCAGAATAACCTTACTCAAAGTGAAACATTGTCAACCACTCTCAAACAAACAGGAGTATCTTTGTTGCGAAAAAATCCTCTTTTGATTGGCCTACAAGTGAATGGTACTGACACGATGATCAAGAGTTCCACGAATTTAAATACCAGCGCAATTTTTTTTTACTGTCTTATTTTGCTGTTAGTAACAAAATACTGTCATTGGTATTATAAGTACCAAAACTGTGTTAGGATGAGGTTTTATTCGCCAAAACAAAGAAAATTTTTGTGAAAGAAATGTATATTTCCAAGTCGCTCATTATTTTGCTGTTAGTAACAAAATACTGTCATTGGTATTATAAGTACCAAAACTATGTGTTAGGATGAGGTTTTATTCGCCAAAACAAAGAAAATTTTTGTGAAAGAAATGTATATTTCCAAGTCGCTCATTTTCAACTTTAGGACGAAAGGTCATATGAGCATCGTTGTTGAGAATGTAGTTACGAATCAAAATGCATGATAAAATATGAGGTGTCCCATATGAAAAACTATTTTATGAAATATTTTAAAAACGCGACTGTCAATTTTTTTTGTCTTCAGCATTTAACCGAATTCGTAGCATCATTAACAACGGAGCTGGAAATGGTGCCGACTTAATTTGGAACACCCTGTATAACTTCGATAGCAGAGATTTTTCCCCGGGCCACCAGAATGCAAAGCAACCTCGATTTTTTAACCGAGGTCCGAGGGCAATTATGGGCGGTACAATTACTTTTCTGCAAGAGAGAAATTAGGATTAGGATCTAGGCGGTCGATTGTAGAATCGAACAAAGTCATTGCATAATTCGGCCTTGAAGGCCTTGCGGGTAATTTGGTATTCACCGAGAGCGTGGCTATACGCTACACGATCGCCTTCTAAGCCATATATCTTTTACATATAATTAATAAAAAATAAACAAAGCGGATATTGTTGAAATAATGGTTTCACTCTGGAAAAAGATCAAGAATTTTATTCTGAAGGTTAGCTCGTGTCTTTGTGATGTTGATATGACTTCCAAATTAATCAAAGCAACGGTTTAATAAATAATAGAGCAATAATCGACAGGGTGTGTCAGCAAGGTCATGATCCAATGTTTCCAATTTATTTCAGAATTTACATGTGATAATTTTGAACGAGATAAATTGACCGTAAATCTGATAAGCTCGACCAAATTCAAAGACGTAATTGGAATTTGAAATACCTCAGGTGATGTGATATAATTCGAATTTCGGAATCTCAGAGCAATCAAAACATTCAACATTTATTGTTCTCGGTTATATCAGAAGTCAATGAGAAAATATTTCGGTGATTCAAAAATTAAGTTATATAACCGTAATAAGTATAGCAGTTGTTTCGGTCATTGTGATTATCTGCTTGCAAAATTAAGATTTATTGCTTAGTTGTTAATTGTTAAAAATGATTTTTGTCATTCCCGAATTCTGGTATGAGCAGTTTTCT
The DNA here is from genome assembly GCA_944452925.2 of Chrysolina oricalcia. Classification (NCBI taxonomy): domain Eukaryota; kingdom Metazoa; phylum Arthropoda; class Insecta; order Coleoptera; family Chrysomelidae; genus Chrysolina; species Chrysolina oricalcia. The sequence continues at coordinate 4,985,237 of OX101809.2, read as the reverse complement.
TTTTTTTTTCATGTTCTGGTTCCCATGAAAAAAATACCAATTATAAATATAAGCAGTTATTAAAAAAAAATTGTATGTTCACAAAAATATTTATTTTTATTTTGAAAATAACTATAACATTTTCATTGACAGAGTAAAAGCAATATCTCAAGAGATATCTCTTTGAAACTCAGAGAGACACTCAAAATCTTGTGGCAAATTGTTGAAATTTAAAAAAAATTATAAATAAAAGTCTAATATATCTCTTGGATTCATTCTGGTGGTAGCGATTGGTTCGAATATTATTTGGTATTGTGATCATGAACGTCAGATTGATTAACTTATTTGCCTTCTTATGAATTTCTAACGGGACACTGTATAGACACCAATAGGGTGGGTCGTCAAAGAGATTAAACGTTATTTGACTAGGAGAGTCTAATCCCCATAAGACAATGGGGACACTAATAGAAAGAGATGAAAGAAGATTTGTGACGAAATGTGACGTAGTTGAACATGTCATGGCCGCCGGTCTCTATAGACAGTGACGGACTAGCTCCTGGTATATGAGAGTTACTGCTGACAGTTTTGTTGCTTGGTTCGAGTTCGACTCTGTACTCATGTTCAAGTACGTCACTATGACGCGTTGATGCTACATGATTCTGATTGGCTAGAGCTTATTGAACCCTCCTGTTAGTTTAGCCTCTTTGGGTAGTGGCCCTATTTGAAGTTTCAGGAGAAGAGGTTGGTAATGATCTCTAAAGCCTGAATTTGTAATGATTCTGATTTCTCTTCTCTGAAGTTTAAAAATAAAATTTTTCCCAGAGAATGATCCCATAACTGATGTGAGAGTGGAAAAGGGAGAAATATATATATATATAGTTTTCAGTGGATAGCTGACGTAAGTAACAATACGTGAAAGAAAGAATGTGTTCCAGAACCTACTTTTTAATTGTTTGATGTGATCATTCCAATAGAGATTGCTGTCCACAATGACTCGAAGTAATTTTACACTGTTCACATCCGACGTAGTGGTTCTAGGTGCAAAATAAGGTTGTTGAGTTTTGTCACAATTCAATTTGAGTTTGTTTGCAGAAAACCAAATTTCCGCCTTACCATTTATCTCTTCAGATATTCTCGCAAATTCTAATAAGTCCGGATCGGACTATATGAAAGTAGTATAGTTGGCAAACAGAACATATTTATGTGGGTTAATAAAACAACTGATAACATTCACATAAATGATAAGCAAGATCGGCCCCAAAACTGATCCTTGAGGAACACTATGCCTAACAAGTTTGAAATTCGATGTAGTACTATTGGTAGTTACAGCTTGATGTCGACCCTCAAAATACGACCTCATTAAAGACAAAAATACTCATCTGACGCCTTAGTAAAATAGTTTCTCCAGTAAGTTGGCATTACCATCAGCAGTACTCTTCCATGGGAAAACCATGTGAGGTCCATTTCCAAAAGTTACTCTAAAAAACTGATTATGATTTCTAGGCACACATCTGGCCTGTCCTGGAATTCTGTTCTCATATTTGGAGTGCATTCCCTAATCCCACACTCAAACTTTTAGATTCTAGCCAAAAAAGAGTAATTCGTCTCGTCGGTCATGCTTTGCATACAAGCTGTTCGCTCACTTTTCTGGAACACCGTAGGAAGGTTGCCGATTTTTGTCTCTGTTTTATAGATATTTTCACAGATCGTAAAAAAGGGTAAAACATCAGACGTCGGTCTCAATTTCTCAGAAAAGGGGAAAAAGTCAGTCCAAAAAAGGGACCAAAACCAATCATATTAATGGTCATGTACACGGATTTTCAAAATAACGAAAATCACTTTATGCTTTATTTACAGCAATACATACAAAATAATACTCCAAAATCCAAACTCGAAAGGCACATTGACAAAAAATAATAAAATGTTCTCTTAAAACAATAAACAGAACCGTTTAAGATACCTAATAAAAAAAAACTTTTGAAGCCTATCATGACTTTTATAGACTTAAGGTGTAAGCATTGCGCTTCACCATAGTACAGTTGTCTCAAGCAAAATAACATAAGTTTATGAAACTTGTCTTGGGTTTTTTATGTGAGAGGTTACTGATCATCTTAGTCTCCCTCTTTTCCAAAGATATTTGCAGCCATTCAACTGCTATAGGTTTTTATCCCTTCACATATTAACTCGGCAATTGAAATTTCTGCCATATTTTTGGACATTGTCGTTTTTGAACATTGGGGATCCTGCTTTTCTTTTTCACCTTCAAGATCAGTAACTTGGCATAGTCTACTTCCCGTCTGTTTTTTGGCGTCTCTATTTCCCGAACAACAAACAAAGGGGATACAAATACAATTTTTCCAAAAAGAGAATAAAAAGGACCAAGCTATGAAAAAAGGACTAAACCCTTAAAAAGATACCGACGAGAGCCCGACGTTCTTCTAAAAAACTCGGAGCTTTGTGCTCAAAGTCTGAATCGTAACACCGTTCGAGACTGATCCGTCGCTCCAAGTCTTCACATTCCTTTGTCGTCACTTTGAAGACATGCTATCTCTTTCACAGGGTTCGTTCTTCCAACCAGAGGGGGATTAAACGTGGAGAGCGCCCTAGGCAAGCACCTCATAGGCGCTCTCTAGCACACAATTTTTACTAACTTCGAAAGAACGAGGACTGAAAAAATAAATTGTATGAATTATTTATTTAAAAATTAGTACTAACGCAACCAATGACAATTGTTAAAAAAATGAAAAAATTCTGCGTCTACATTTTTGTCTTGCGAAATTGTCAAAAATATCGTCATAATTTAAAGAGAGCAATAAGTTTGATTCAATGTTGATTATTTCTTACGAATTTAATCTCTTATCTGTTATGTTTAGACAAGAGAAACTCCGCTCACCACTGCAATTGCTGATTGCCGTCAATACACATATTCTTAAGGCTATGTCAATGTTTATTTCTTAAAACCTGTAAAATCGCATTGGTTGTTCGGGGAAGTTTATCGTCTTGGGATAGCGTTGTTAAATAAGAACGTAGATGGATACATTCATCAACAAATAACTTTTCCAAATCTCCAGAATACGTCGTTACTAATATATTTGCCCTATTTTGAAGTTCCTCAGTGATCAAATTGATAAAATCGCTTAAAAACGAAAATTCACAGAATTAATTGCTGCACGCTTCTCGTCTCTTTTGGAGTTCAACCACAAGTCTATCTATAACTACTATAGATATACTGTAACTCTGAATGTTTCCCGACCAGATAATGAAGGAGTAACATCTTCGGCAAATTCATCTTCCGTATCCTCCTTGTGTCCGTTTCTTATTCTTAGACAAATGAGATTTCTGAATCTTGCTGTTCATAAATTATTTGTATTAGACTGTCATACACTTGTATAGCTTTTCAAACGTCAATATCAACAGTTTTGTTCATGTGACCAAAATAAAACCCCAAAACACGCAGTTTCTAGTAGTTCTAATTTCAATCTAATGCCTTCAGCTTCACATACAAAACAACGTTTTAGCTCAGCATTGCTCTCGATAGCAATCAAGGCATAGTGAAGTTCTGGAAATGGCCCTTTCAGTAGTTTTGTTCTTTAATTATTACCTAGGAGCGTTTATGTTTGTAGAGTTTTCCATCTTTGAGTTGAAGCTGACGACAACCAAGCTAAACGTCATGTCACTCGTTCGTTCTGCGAACCAGTGCCGAGTCGGCATTCAATGGTTTTGCATAGAAACGAAGATTTCCGAAGCGCAAACTCTTACGAATCGCGCGCGCCCCTTCGTAACCTCGCGCCCCTAGGCACGTGCCTAGTTTGCCTTATTGATAATACGCCCTGCTTCCAACGAACGGCAAAGCTATGAAACCCAGTGCCTCGGGAGGTGTTTCCTGAGGTATACAGCCTGAGGAAATTCCACACCAATTCTTAGCTACTCTCACTCACAGAAAACACACACACTCTCACTCTGCTCTCACGCTGTTCCCTGAACATAACAAAATTTTCCTTCTCGTGTTAACAAGAACATTCAAAATAAAATGTTTCACTAAGACGCACCGTATATGAGGCGCAGTTGGGTATGTGTTGTTTTGTTTGTTCATCTCACTAGTTGAATGGGATTATCCAAGGATGACACAATGTAATAACTCGTTATATAAATATATTGAATGATATCACTTGGGTATACCTACTACTTGATTTTCAATTTAACGGACAAAACGAGTCAGAAAACAAGAAATGAACGACGGTTACATAAATTTAAATAAGTAGAAAAAAGAAAAAATAATTTAAATGTAAATCCAATAACCATACCTTTGTTATGAAAAAAGCCGATCTAATAATGCCCAAACCTCATTAAAACAAAGAATGCTACAGTATCCGAAAAAAAACAATACATATTCAGTCTCAGTGTCAATTCCAAGAATCAAAATGATCAACCGATATTTTCATTTGCATGAGTTTGAATAGTGAGTTGCTTGAAGCAGGCTTCTGTGATTTTCAAATGCTTTTGATTTTGTGGATAATAAGGTACTACACAGGGTATACCTATCTTCGTGAGACGATCTATACTGAGGTTGATAATATTTTTTTTATCCTGTAATTGGAACATTTGAAAAAAATCAAATACGCCGAACCGTTCATTTAAACTGAATTCCATAAAATACGACGGGTAGAGCTCAAATAGACGAACAAATCCTACTGAAACTATTTTTCACGAAAATGATCGGAAAACCGGAAAAACTTGAAACATCTGAAAATCGAAATTTTCATTTTGGATAATACGAAATATCTCAGAAACGGTTGATATTTGTACCTAAAATTTACCACGACCATTTTTACCAATAACCATTTTTGACCGTTTTCAGGAAATCTACAAAAAATGTTCATAAATTTATCCCGTCAAATTAATAGCCTGGGAAATATTTAGAAAAATTAGAAAATCGAGATATTGACCGTACTAATGGAATAAATGAAAATCTAAAAATTGCTTCGTATACGTCTTTACAAGCCACATCGATATTTCTAAATCATTTGTCCTCCAATTTGAATAAAAAGTGAAAACATGTTGAAAAATTGAAGAAGTGTAAAATTTGTGCTTTTTCTCTAAAATCACCAAAAATTCGAAAACGAAACGGGATATGAGAAAATTTTAAATAAACAGATTTCTTGAACAGATCTACAAAAAGTTCCAATGAAGTTTATCCATAACTTCTGAAATAAATGAAGTAGAAGTCTCTAAACCTGATGAAATTATCAATTTATGATAAAAAGGGACAAAAAACCCCCCTCCTCTCCCCACTTTGCTTTGATTTTTTTTTATTTCACTATCTCCCCTACCCCTCCCCAAAATTTTTCTGGCGCTTCATGCCTGAATTTTTTATTATCCCACCCCCCAAATTTTCCGGGCTCTTCGCGCACCGATTTTTGATTATTTTTTCCCTTCCTTTCCCTTCCCTTCCCTCCTCTAAATTTTGCGGGTTCTTCGCGTTAGGATTTTAAATTATATCTTCCCTTCTCCCCTCTTCTGAAAAATTTCCCAAAGATTTTTGATTATTTCACCTTCTCCTGCCACCCCAAAATTTTGATTAATCACCCCTTCATTCTCACACCCCCCCCCACCGGATTTTTTATTATTTCCTCCCCATTTTACCCCTCCCAACGAAGATTATCCGGGCACAAAGCGCCAGGATTTCTTGATTATTTACTCCACATTTTTGCTCTTTCCCCCCAAGATTTTTCCAGGCGCTTCGCGAGAATATTGAATTTTTTCTTATAAAACCGCCAAAAACTCAAAAAAATTACCATATTTTTCTAAAAAAACAAAAATTCGAAAACTAAAGGAGATATCGAAAAAGTTCATATGAAAAGTTTTTTATTGTCCTCAAAAAGGTATACAAAAAGTTTTTTATCTTGAAAAATAAATGGGAATATTGAATTTATTTTTTATAAAACCATCAAAAACTGAAAGATGGCGACAGATTTTCAGAAGATGCCTTCTTTGATCACCTCTTGAAAATGTACGAAATGTGTTATTGAATTTTCCATTATATTAATAGTCCGGGAAATATTAAAAAAAAAGAAAAATAGGGGACTGGGAAAATTTTCACCATTTTTTGTCTGAAAACCCCAAACACTCGAAAACTAAACGAGATATCGGAAAAATGAACATGAACAGTTTTATTGTCCTCAAGAACGTCTACAAAAAGTTACGATGAAATTTTTTCATATCTTGAAAAATAAACGGAAATTGAATTGAATTTTTTTTCAAATCATCAAAGACTCAAAGATAGCAACAGATTTTCAATTTTTACAAGATATATTTTTTTTATCACCTCTTGAAAATCTACAAATTTTAAATTTATTTTTTTCCCATTATATCAATAGTCCGGGAAATATTAATAAAACAAAAAATAAGGGCTGGGAAAAATGTTATAATTTTTTTCTAAAAACACCAATACTCGAACGAAACGGGATATCTAAAAATGTATACGGATAATTTTATTGTCCTCACAGATCTACAAAAGTTTTTATTAAATTTTTTCATTTCTAGAAAAAAAAACGTATTTTTGTAAAAACATTTTTTTTATTGAATTTTGTTGTTTAGGTCAAGTAAGGTTCGGTAAGATTAGATTTATTGATAACTTTATGATATCGAATATTTTTTTTTAATTCACATCTCCGAGTTTAAGCCATAAGACGATTCTGCATACCCTACACTGAAAAAAAAAATTGTCTCTTTCTGATTGAACCGGAAGATTCAAATTCTCATCAGCTCATATGGCGTTAAAATAATCGATTTCATGTCTTATACTGTATCTTTGAAACTATAGAAAATTTTGGGACGTTCATCAACTCGTGGTCATTGGAACTCCCGGTATTTAAGAGCTAGGTACTTTAGTACTTTTATTTTTAATCTCTAGTGAATGAAACAAAGTTTCAAAGACAACTTTTGCCACAAAAATCTTCAGATTCCGGATTCCGATCGAATCTTTGAGCATTCGACTAGGTCTCTAGTTTCAGATAAATATTCTAAACACCAGAGAATCAAAAATTATTACAATTTCCGTAGCAATTATGTTGTAAAATAGTGGTCCTTATCTTTGATTGCCCAGTTGTCCTGTCCGTACTTCAACTATTAACAATTTCATTGAGATCGATCCGAGTTCAGTATTCACACATTATTTTGTCGTTACCTTGGAAACCTTTCAAACTTACTTATGGTGGGTTTATACAGTACGTAAAGTAACACAAGTCCATCCAGAAATGAAATAAGAGAAGTACAAGAGATAAAATTTCAAATTTTGATTGGCAGCTTCTTATTTGTTACATTATTTCACCCAGCTCTATCACTTTATTTCTTATTTTATTTCACTTGCTGTATAAACTTTCCTTTACTTATGAGTGAGGTTTATCACCATAGCTTACAACCTCAAAAAAAAATTGTTAATTTTTTTTCATGGTAGTGCATTCCATATTCCAACATTTCTAGTCTCAATGTAGATTATCAAAATAATTTGAATATCCCCCATAAAATACCTCCAACACAAATCAGATACATGATGCTGCCGCATTTTCCGCAAAGCCTGCGACATCTATAATGTTTTTGTTGAACTGATATAAAGTAAATCAAGAATTTTATTTGACAAAAGCGTTTTCTAACTTTTTTGGCATAACTGATCTTTTTTTGAACAAAAAAGTGACTTTTGTGATATACTTCGTATTCACAGTTTCAGAATAAGTTGATTTGAATGGTGGGCAGGCGTAAAAAATATCATTAATTGGCGTGTTTGCTCAGTACCGCAATGTATCAATCGTTCCACAGGAAAAATAATTTTTCAATCAAGAAGAGACAGTTATGATTTGTGAATGGCAATGCCTGTGTAAGAAAATGTAAGATTTCGCGTCTGAATTCTAAATGCCATCTAGCGGAAACGAATTTCCCGTATTTTGTTTTGTATTTTTGTTACATTTCTAAGAATATTATGACAAACTCGTTCATTTGGTATAAATATTAGAGAAATTGATGATCAATTTGTCACTGAAGAGTGGCTCGTTCATACCCTTGCGAAAATTCGCATTTTTTTGCGATTCGATTCATCCAGCGAAAAAATTTTGATGAAAGATGTCATGTGATGTGATGAAGACGTAATTTTTCAGTATTTAGGATTAGATGGTACTACATTACCAAAAAAATTACATCTTCCGCAATATTTTCACCTCATGAGTCGAATCGCAGAAAAATTTGCAAATTTCTTCAAGGGTATGACGACCCTTACGTACTCATACAATCTGTAGAAAATGATAGAACGTGGCTGATAATCATTGTAGACGCGGCCAATCATATTGACGAAGAAGAATAACTTAGCCTAGCACAAGCTGTCAATGTCAATTGTCAAAATTGTCAATCGTCTTTGGACATATATCGTCTTTCGGTCTTTCGCCTTCCAGTCTATTTATTTATTACATGATTACATTTAACACCGTAGTTTCAAAAACTTAAACCCTGTTTCACTTAAATTGTATATTATATGTGTTGTTAAAGCCCACTAGCGCTACAAAAAAGAGTACAAACAAAAATGGAACCAGGTGCTTTACGAAATGTAGGTATAACGAAAAATTATCAAATGTTCTTTATCTTGTTTTTTTCAGTTCAAAGACTTTCTTCAACTCTACAATAGAATGACGGAAATGTGCTTTTTAAGATGTGTGGACAATATGAATACCAGACAATTGAGTGATAATGAAATAAACTGTGTGGAAGATTGCTCATCCAAGTTTGTAAAATTCAATAATAAACTAATGCAGAATTTCGTTAGTGCACAAACAGAAATAGTTAATAAACGAGTAGCTGATGCTGAGAAACAACAGCTAGAAGCTGAAACACAGCAGTTGACTGAAGCTAAACTTCAGCTAACATCTCAAGAAGATTCCCAATTGAAAGATGGTAACAAATCAGTTGCACAGCAGAATGAATTGAATAATATTGTGGTGAAGTCATGATAGTGGAAGCAGTTAGGATTATCAATTGGTAACATTTTCAACCTTGCTAGGAGTTAGTGAGGTTTAGGCTACAGGAAGTAACACATTAGTCAAGATATACTTTTATTAATTAACTACAGGGTCTATACCAAACGTACCAAATAAAGCATAATGATTTCATTGGTATCATTTGGTCATGAGAAAAAGCCATGGTCATGTATAAATACAATTTTCCAATTTAATATTTGAATACACTGCCTTTCAAATACCCAAGTTAGTGAGTACTAGTTGACTTTTTTTTTATGAGGACAGAAACTGTACATATTATTTGTGACTATTGAATTATACTGTTGTTGATACAATTCTTTTATTTATTTCATGATTTTCCTGGACCGTTATGTTACCCATTTCTTCAATTAATACATTTTAGAATCCACTAATATTTTTCATCATTTAGGAACTAGAGGAACTTCATTTAAAGCAACTTTACTTCAACTATAAAATGAAAAACTTCCTACAAAACAATACCATGTTTATAAAATACAGTAAACATGTTCACCAGGTCCATGAGAAAGGGATGCAGAGCCATTTCAAGACCTAACCCAACCACAGAGTAATTATAGCCAAAGATCAGTTGCTTTTCCGCATGATATTCCTTCATTTGCTTAAGAAATATTTAAATTGTTTCCTGATTTTATATGCAGGCGCCATCTTTTGACAGTGTTCAAAACAATCAGATGCCGAACCTCCTATGTTGAAGAATTCTGTAGAAGGCGTTCTTGCAATCTGATCTAGGACTTTTATAATGTCATTGTCTAAATGATAATGTCATTGTTTTTAGGTTCTTTATAATCAATGATAATGTGAAAAAAGCAGTTTCACAAAACATTTCAAATGAAAAAATTACAGTTTTGTTGTTTTTTTTTCACATTAAAACAATGGTATCAGTGTTTATAGAGAAAGAAACTCTATAAACAATGATCGTATCATTGTTTTTCTTTCTCTATAAACACTGATCGTATGGTATGTACGGAATCCCACCCAAGCGCCATCTGTTTGTTGATTTCAATACCATAATGCAGAATCCGCAACTTTGGAAGGAAAAGGATTCTGTAATATTGGTGGAGAATGAGGGTTCAAGGAATATAATCTACGACATACCTAAAAACGTTTTTTCTCATGTGAATATTGTGAATGCAAGTGAATAAAAAGACAGCTTGTCAGAAGTGTTGTCCATCAAAACAAAAGTATTTTAAGGAAAGGTGATGTGAAATGCGAAAAATTATTCATATCATAACCTCGGTGTTGGTGATAGTAGTGTGTTGTCAAAGTAATGAGATGATTGTCGTTGTACCGCACCATCTCCGGACTCCGATTATATCTTGTTTTTAAATGTTGTGGCATTATACAAGGTTTTGATTTGGAGGTCGCAGCTCGAATATTCTAAATGGCTAGTGACGTACAAAAATCGGTGCTTCTTACTTCCTTTCATAATGGAAAAAAGAAAATTAAAATGATTTTACATCAAGGAAACATCGTGTGGGACAACGAAAAGCCCCCTTCAGGTACTGAAAATAGTTGTTTAGTGATACATTGTGTGTAACACCTATTGTTTTACAGCTCAGAAAACCTTGCCAATTGAGAATATAATTTCTGTCGACTATAATTATAAAAGGAACAACCATCCAACCGAAACCAAAGAAGTAGATCCCTATTCCTTCACGATTCACTATGCTGAAAGAGAAAATGGGCCCAAATGGGCCTACAAAAAGATATCCCCGAAACACACAGATCCATTGCAAGTTTCTTTATGGGTGAAAACTTTACAAAACCATTTACAAAGTGAGTACTTATTGTTTTGAAAACCATTCACAAATTTTTCCCTTATTTGAATTAATATCCTAATTAATCGAGCAAAGGTCATCCCACCAAGTTCACTAGTTGACCTTAAAGTTTGCTTATTTCTGAAGCCCATATTTGCATATATGTACTTATATGACATTCAGAAGAAAAATGTGTGAGTTTTAATTATTCATCCTTTTTGCCCCAGTTTGGCCACATTTTTATGCCTAACCTTGGCAAAGGTCTTCCCTAACCAATTTCCATTCAATGACCTTATTAGTATTCCCATTGTTCACAAACTAGTTTTCTAATTTTAATCATACTCACTGGAGTGCAATTTCATTTTGCTTTTGTCTCTTCTGAATTTCCTACATTTATCTGACACACTGAAAAATCTATTTAGATCCGAAATACAGACAGAAGCAACATTATCAGCATATAGGACCCCCATATAGCCTAGTCATATTCGCCAATCAAAAGATTAAGTATCCTTATTGCCAGATGAAAATGGCAAAAAATTACAGAAAATCTTCACCATGTTTTATTTAAATTTGTTTTCACTTCTTTAGGGAGTCAAAACGGTTGATACAAATAATTATTTAAACAGAGTAAAAAAGGAAAATGACTGCTCATTGAGAATACAAGGTACTGTTTTTCATGTATTGGAACCCACATGAGAAAAATAAGGTACCTGTTGTCTAAAATTTCAAGTCGAACTTTTGATGAAAAAAATGGATGAAAATTGTTTAATTGTCCTCAACCATGTCTACAAAAAACTCCTCTGAAGTGTTTCCATATCTTGGAAAATAAACAGAATATTGAATTTTTATAAAATACGTGTTTAAGGAGTATGCAGAATCGATAGAGGAGGTCGAGAACGGTATTTTGGACACATTTAGAAAATGGATTTTTTTTTATTTCCGTCCTGCAAGTTGCGTTTTATTGAAAAAAAAATTGTTCCCTATGACTTTATGAATGGATCAGTACACCAATGCTGAAAGTCCCAGCATTCTAAGTGTCTTCGTTCTCGAGTTATCCCCAAATAAGTGAAAAAATCACTCATAACTTTTTTCCTTATTTTGACGTACATAAACTGGCCGAATGCGTATTCTCAATAGAATCCCAACGGTAAAAATCCCACCGCTCTAGCTCTTACTGTTCTCAAGATAGCAATTTTCTGGTCCTTCGAGCCGGATTTTGGTCCCCATCCGTAAAAGCCCCATTTCTCTAGCTCTTACCGTTCTCGAGAAATAATTTTTTCAGGAAGGGTGAAGAGGGGGGGAGGAGAGGGTACGGAGAAGTAGAGGTAGGATTGATGACCTAGAACTGTAATAATACAAACATGATTTGTTTTCGAGGGGAACTTAGACGAATTGACAAAGCCCTCTGGTAAAAGTTAAAAAAACGGTTTTATTTATGAATCAATTTGAGTATCAAAATGTCCTTCTAGGAGTTTGTTTAGGGTGGGATCATGGGAAAAGAGAGTCTGAAATTATTACAAATGACTTTATAAAGAGATTATACGATCGGAAAACCCGGAATAATTTTACGGGGCTTTTCCTGTTTTTCATACTTTCCTCGATATCGGTTCAGGAAGTGATTTTTTTTCTTCATATTCTGCTATATGCGCTTATATGTCCTACAATGGATAGTTTTTGAGGATAGGAAAATGCTAACGGTTTTTTCGGGCGATTTTCGGAAAAGTGAAAACCCCAGAAATACGTCGTACCTATGATCAAAACCGAATTTCGAAAAATGCAATGGATAGAGCCCGAATATACGAACAAATCACACCATTTTGAAATAAAAAAAAAATAGGAAAACGGGGATAACTTAAAAATCTGAAAATAGAAATGTGCTTGGAAAATTTACTCGGGAACTGTTGATATTTTTCCAATTTACCGGGATTCGTTTTGTGGCCTAGAAGGCGGTCTACAGAATCTACTAAAAATGCAAATACATTTTTTTAGAAAAAATCAACAGTCCAGGAAATATTTCAAAAAAAATGGAAAATTAAGATATTGACCGTACTAATGATAAAATTGATTTTTTTAAATCGCTTGTACTTATTCACAAGCCCAAACCGTTTTTTTTCCAACTCGATTACAAAGTGGAAAGAAGATCAATAGTTTGAGGAAAAATTACAAAATTTGTATTTTCTCTCTAAAATCACCTAAAACTCGAAAACGAAACGAGAAATCACAAAAATGTTTACCTACAGTTTTATTATCATTGAACAGGTCTACAAAAAAGTGTCATCAACTTTTTCCATTTCTTGATAGATAAACTCAAAAAAATCCAATTTTGGTGTTTTTAGGTTCGGTAAGGTTAGATTTGGTAATCATTTTATGATTGCGAATGATTTTTTAAAAATTCATATCCCCGGGGTTATTAAAAATAGATGTTTCAGAGACTATGTATAATCGATAGAGGACAGTCGAGAACAGTATTTTGGACAAATTTGGAAAATGGGAAAAAATTTCATATCGTTCTGCAAGTGACGTTTTATGACACTAAAAATCATATATTGTACTTTATAAATAAAAACTAAAAAAAAACCTGCTTTATGAATGGATCAGTTAACCCATTTATCTCCGTGGTGCGATTACTCATCACGAACTCAATGGTACAGGCCCCATCCTCCTGATTATCTCCGTTCTCGAGCTATCACTATTTTCTTATTCAGTGAAACATCGTTTTCGTACTCCAGTTGAATGCGTATTTTCAATAGAAACCCAACGGTGAAAACCCCATCCATCCGGCTCTCACTGTTCTGGAGATCGCAATTTGTTTGGTCCTTCGGAGCGGACTTTGGTCCTACGAGCCGGATTTTCTTTTTAACTTTTTTCCCGATTGGTGAAACGTGATGTTCGTACACTGGTTGAATGCGTTTTTTTTAAGTCGTGTATTCATATTATTGGTGTTCAATTTTAGTTTTGAACGTATTGAAGTCGTAGTGTTCAAAAAATCCCTACAACTTCTAGACCCTTCAACTTCTGAACCGTTCAACTTACGAGTCCTTCAACTTCCAAGCCCTTACTTGTGTAATATCTGCAGCCCAGCCAGGGTATTTAGGCTGTAGATAAAAATAAGAGGCTCTTCACACACAAAATAAAAGACGTAAACGGCCTATACTACTTTTTATAAGATAGTTCGTAAATGAAATACCCGGTTTTCGTTCCAGCAAAAAAAGTTTTGTAGAGAATTTTAAAACCTACAAAACGGTTTTTTATAGGACCAGATCGGTGCATTTTTCACTGAGAAAATCCGGAAAAACCTCGAGAAAGAGACCATTATTCAAAAACTCATAATTTTAATTAATCTGAAGCTGGACCAATATTGCGAAAACTGATAGATAATAACATGTCGTTCAACTGTGCGCAAGATGGTTTCTGTCCGAGGTGTAGTTTTTGCACAATTTCGTTATAAACAATTTAAGTGCAAATATTTCTAAATGCGCCGATGTAAGGGAAATCATCTTATTCAAATTCTGTAAACGGCATTTGGAAGTAGAGATATAAGTATTACTACAATTTGTATATTTTGGATTTTCACCTGAGAGGTGGGAAATGTGTTGAAAATGTTACTGGAAGTTACTCTAAATGCTTGTAATTGCACCCGAAGTCGCCCGAACTCAACTCGAGTTAACCTCAGTGTGACTTCGGATCACTTGAAGCGTTTTGATCAGTGACATTTTCAACATATTTCCCCCCTTTTTTCCAGTACTTTGGGAGATGTCACCCTGTATAAGTTATCTCGGTAAACTAAACAAACGAAAACTTCCTTAATACTACCAATTTGAGGAATACGTCATATGTTACAATATCAATAAACGTTTTTTTTCTACGAAACTATTCCACCTACGACCTAGAAAACGGCTCAATTTCATTTGAAGTGTACCTATTTTAATAATTTCTTGGAAGTCCATTGTTCGTGGAAATTAAAAAACTCCCTAGAATCTATCACCGGTCACACGGGAAAACAATTTTTCCTTCAGCATAAAGTATTATGTTTGTATAGGGATTAGGATCTCTATTTGACATTAATAAATATTATACGAGGTTCGCCATTTATGTAGGTATTGAGAATGAAGAACTAGAAACTTCGTTATTGTTTTTCAAAATACTCTACTTAAGATCTACACATTTTTGCATTCGTTTGAACCAATTGGCATAGCGATTTTTCAACTCCGAAGTAGGTATCTCCAAAACATGGTTTTTGATTGCATTAACAGCTTCTTGTTGCGTCGAAAAGCGATGTCCACGTGATTTCCTCTTCACCTGATGGGAACAATTGAAATCATTGGGTGCTAAATAGTCCGGGAAATATTTTTAAAAAATGGCAAATCGAGATATTGACCGTGCTAATGAAACAAATGAAAATCTTAAAATTTCTTCGGATATGTCTTCACAAGCCTCGCTGATATTTCCAAAACGTTTTCTTCCAACTTAATTAAGAAGTGGAAAAAAGATGAAATTTTTTTAAAAAATTCATAAACCTCAGAAACTCGAAAACGAAACAAGATATCGGAAAACTTCTCATAAGCAGTTTTATTGTGCTTGGACAGATCTACTAAAAGTGTATGAAAAGTTTTTTCATATATTGGAAAATTAAATAAAAACTCAAAGATAACGACAGATATTTAAAATCCTTTTTTAATCATCTTATGAAAATCTACAAAAATTGTAGACACATTTTTTTCCGTACTTAAGTAATAGTCCGGGAAATACTTAACAAAAACGAAAACGAGTTACCGAAAAAATGCATATGAACAATTTTATTGTACTCAAACTTGAAGTTTTTTCATATCTTCGAAAATAAACGGAATATCGATTTTTTTTAAAAAAACCTCCGAAAACTTCGATTTCGACTGATTTTTCACAAGATACCTCGTTTGATCCCTTCCAGAAACCCTGTAAAAAATGTGAATGAATTTTTACGCAATGTCAGCAGTTCGGGAAATATTTCAAAAAAATCGAGAAGGGCTTGAAATTTTTTTAACAATATTTACCAAAAACAACAAAAACTCGAAAACGAAACGAGAAATCAAAGAATTGTTCGTAAACAGAATTATTGTCCTCGACAGAAAAAAGCTCATATGAAATTTTTTCATATCTTGAAAAAAAAATTGAGATTATTTTTTAAAAACACCAGTAACTCGGAAAAGAAAAGAAATATCAAAAAAATGGATATAAATAGTTTTATTGTCCTCGAACAGTTCTAAAAATCCTATGAAGTTTTTTCATATCTTTTAATTTTTTATAGTATCGCAATAGTCGTAGTATTCATACTATAGTTTTAAACGGATTCAATGATAATATTAAACTGAATTTCGAAAAATGCGACGGGTACAGCTCGAATAGATGCACAAATTCTGCTCGAACTATTTTTCACAAAAATGTTCAGAAAACCGGAAAACTATATACAAATTAATATCTCAGAAACGGTTGATATTTTCACAATTTACCAGAATATATATATATTTTGACCTCCTTTGAAAAATCTATGAAAAATGTTCATTAATGTTTTCCGTAAAATCAGTAGTTTAGGAAATATTTCGAAAAAATGGAAAATCTAGATATTGACCGTACTAATGAAATAAATAAAATTCTTAAAATTGTTTCTTATATGTCTTTTTCTATTTGGAGTCAAAAATGAAGTCATTATGAAACCCAAATGCATATCAAAATGGCTTCTATTTCGATACGCATTTTAAATTTTTTCAAGATAGGTAACAATGGTAACATCAACTGCCAGGTGAACGTCAGACAAGAGGGATGGGATTTTCAGATATTGAACAAAGAAGAAGAATAACCTTTGAATGTTGTGGTGTTATTTGTTGCCTTGGATGGTGCAGTTATTATAAACTTTAATTGTTACATGACTGGATTCTCGGGCGTTTATAATTAAATTAGCTGGTGTGTTTTGGACTGGGTTTGGACTGCAGTGGGAGTGTGGTGAGGCATCGGATACTTCGAAATTGTGAAACTCCTTTTCGTAAACTGAACGAGATTTTTTGGGCAAAACAAATCATTCACATCCGTTTGAGCAATTACTATCAATTCAGGAGGGGTGCAACTTGAATTTTCTGCATCAGCCATTTAAAAAAAGGTAATTTACTGATATTTGCATTCAAAATTTATAATTTATGTGAACAAATTACCTGACAGCATCCTTCAAATTTGAAATATTTGATCAATGTTACCAACCCTATATTTCTGATATCATTTATTAATATTGAATCCAATTTTTTCCAATAAAAAACTACAAAAAATGCCGCTTCGCTCGTCGTACTCAAAACAACGCGTGCGACAAAATGGTATCAATTAATTTACAGAAAACATTCTACGTGCCTTTCTGTAGCTATAGTTCGCAACTTCCAAATTACAATGAAATTAGTTTCTAAGATAATATACAAATAAATTGTATTAACTCTATGAAATATTTAGGAATAAAAATAGACAGTCACCTGAAATGGGACCAACAAATTAACTTTCTCCTGAATAAACTAAGATGCGTGGTGTATAATGGTGGATTTATGCAGTAGTCATAAGTTTTAAGTCATAAGGAAGAATATTCGTCAATGATTGGCGAATATTCTTCCTTATGACTTAAAACTTATGACTTATGACTGCTGCATATATCCACCATAAGATAAAGCTAGTGTCAAGAATACTCGAAGAACATTAATTGAAAACGTTATACTATACACTTTTCGAACCCCATTTGAAATATGGAATCATCGGATGGGGAGCTGGAATGAATGTACTCCTCAAAAAATAGAAATCATACAGAAACGAATAATAAAAATAATATATAAAAAACCGCCACGTATTCTACAGAACTTCTATATCAAGAAACAAAATTGATGGACATAAAACAATTCGTGAATAAATAAGAATTGATTAGAAAAAATCATCAACAAAATATCAGAGGTCACAACCTTTATCAAATTCCGTTTGTTCACAAATCAATAAGCCAGAGGACTTACAGTTTTCTAGGACCAAAGGTTTTTAATGCGTTACCAGAAAATCTGAGAGATGAGAAGCAACTGAAAAAATTCAAAACTCAAATAAAAAAGTACATCCTCGAAAACCCTAGACAAAAAATTCATGAAATAATAGAAACATAAAATAACAGAAATATCATATTTTCAAACTTCTATACTTTTTAAATCTTTCAACTTTATATGTCTATATTTGACGTATACTCATATTTTTTTCATGTTTTATCTGTATTGTGTATATTTTAAAATTATAATTCTTATTTTATGAATCATATCTACATCTACATTTTTAAATATAAATACTTCAACAAACATCTGAAACTATCAGTAGACCCTAAATTTGTACATAAGTATAGTATATAGATTTTTTTTATTTGTTCTACTTGATTGTGATATTATCACATCCTGTATTTATTATACAGGGTGATTCATAAGTACTTTGACAAACTTCAAGAGGTGATTCCTCACAAAATTCTAATATGAATTGTCCAAATAAATATATGTCCAGAAGCGCTTTGTTTCCAAGATATAGGGTGTTGAAGTATTATTTTTATTTTCGTTTGTTTCAAATAACTTTTGAAATACTGAACTTAATTAAACGTTTAACTGTCACAAAATATGTAATTACCAAAACTATTCACTTAAACGTCAAATTCTTTTCCAAAGCATTCTTGTGAAAAATGCAAAATATTGGTAATAACTTCAACATGCATCGATTATCAAATAATTGACTTGAAATTTTCAAGTCCAAATATTTAGAAAACGGTTGCTTACAGCGACTTTTAACAAGGGTAGCTTTTTTACGTAGATATGATAGAGGAATCGATTTTTTTACTGAAAAATGTGCTAGAAGTACGCTCAAAAAAGTTATGAATCTTCAAAAAAGAAAAAGACGTGTAGGTGGCGCCCCCTACAAGTAAGAGAAATAATAACATCAGGTTCGAATTCGACACCTCAAAAACTTCTTATTACCAAGTTTCGTTTAATTAAGTTCAGTATTTCAAGAGTTATTTGAAAAAAACCAAAATAAAAATAAAACTTCAACACCCTGTATCTTGGAAACGAAGCGTTTCCGGACATACATTTATTTGGGCAATTCATATTAGAATATTGTGAGGAATCACCTCCTGAAGTTTGTCAAAGTACTTTTGAATCACCCTGTATATTTATATTTTTAAATAAGGATGGATTTAGCGAGGGGCAATATATGAAAATATAAGTATAAAAGTTATTGGGTATAACCCTCAAAATGTTCTGCAACCGTAGACACGTGTTTCGAGCTTAAGTCTCTCATCAGTACGGTAAAATCAAGTGTTGTACATCTTTGCACTTTATATTTTTATATCCTTATATTGGTTCATCACATATTTTACACATAGTTTACATATGAACTTCTGTTGAATACGTCCACAAACAAGCGGTATTAACTGCTTCGTGGTATATTCTTTATTCATAACCATAATGTATACGTTGATGTCAACTCTGTATCTTTGCTTGTGAATAAATTATTATTATTATTATTATTATTAAACTTGTATCATAATATACTATTACAAGCCACATCGATATTTCCAAACCGTTTTTCTCCAACTCGATTTGAAAGTGAAAAAATGTTGAAAAAAATTGAAAAAGAAAGGTACATTCTTCTATAATCGCCAAAAACTCGAAAAACAAACGAGATATCAAAGTTGTATACTTACAATTTTATTGTCTTTGAACAGTTCTACAAAATAAAAATCATGATAGTTTTTCATATCTTGAAAAAAAATTTGACAAATGGACTTGATGAACGAGATATCGAAAAAATGTATTCGAACAGTGTAATTGTTCTCATACAGGTCTACAAAAAATTCCCATGACATTTTTTCATATCTTGAAAAATGAACTTGGATTTTTTTTTCAAGTATCGTTTTAGTCGTAATATTCATATTGTTGGTGTACAATTGTTTTAATTATATTACTTATTTCTTATATTTATGCAGATAGGTATCTAGAATGGTTATTATAGAAATTAATGAAATAATTAATAACCACGAATTCTCTTATAACTGGTTTGAAGACCTTGTGAAATACCAAGTGCTATGTGGACATTTCGAGTGCGACATAACATTGTAAAAGTTGAAATTTATTTATAATTCTACGTGAAACTTGAATGGTTTTGTGCCCAGCCACCATGCTAATCGCGTTATTATGGTTATTTGATGGCTTTCGTTGGTATACAGGGTGAACTATTTTCTACCGTAGAAACTTCAACGACGAATCGGTTTTTTCAAGAACTCGCAATTCTGATATTTCACTTTGTGGCTGATTGAGACATCAGATAAAAAATACGAAAAGAAAGTCCTTTAGAAATTACATTGAGAATGCAACAAATGGTTTCCGATAGGGTTTCACCGAGACTAGAAATCTCGTCTCGAAGGCACTTTCTCGTCTCTAATAAAAAAATGTCTGTTTGTTACCTGCTACCAGAGTTTCATCATTCAATTTTCTGCCAAAAGCGGATAAAAACTCATTAAACTTAAGGAAATTTGAATTGGGTATGTGACGGACAGTTGTTTGAAAAGGTAAATCTCGTTCTACATTGGCCTCATAACCGCCGAGAAAAATAGTTTGCTGGTAGTGATGTATTTTCGCCTCCTGAACACCTCGAAGTAAAGAAGTAAAACGCGGCGATCTTAAATTCTTTCAGGCATGAATCTAGAAATTTATAAAATGTGTCATATTCTCAGGAATAAAACCCAAATATAATATAAATCCAGATTATGAGGTTATGTTGGAATTGGCCAAATTAGCACCACATAAGATATGCTTCTCATATCTTCGATAATTGTTGCTGCCGAACCATGCACGCTAGAAAGAGATAAAAAAACGAAATCGTGTCTTTGAATAGGAATCTTCGGCGCAATTCGAAGTCGATGCTCATTTTTTTTGGCTCACATAGGCTGTCCTTATTATCCATATTCATAGTTAATAGATATATGGTTATAACGTATAACACAAGACCAAGGCTGCACCAAAATACAGGGTATTACATTTTTTCCATAAAAAAAATTACGTTAAAATACAAAGGCTATATGCTACGAACTAAAAGCCACGTATAACAAAAAACCGCCGAATATCAGCACAAAAATAATCAATATTGTTCCAAAAAATTTAAATTAAACGAATCCTTGATGTTTTAATTCAATTTAAATTCATTTAAAATTCACCTAGGTACGAAAGGTGAAAGTTTAAAATTGTTTCTTCTTTCGTGAAGTGAAGAATGTAGTATTGAGGAGAATGAAGCTCTTCAAGCAGCAAGGAATAAAATCGTCAATCACTATTCAAAAACCAATTGGATATATTGTGTTGCATTAATATTGTTTCCACAACGTAAGACATTCATTCAACTTGACGAATTAGGGAAGAGATTTAAAGCAACAAGCAATATCTAAATTCGAAAACTTACAAAAAGAAGTTTATTGTGTAAATTATGTTGTTACTTCCAATAACTATATTCCTTCAACATCGCATCCTTTTACTGACTATGATATTGATGACAATACCGACGATTTTAATTTGCAAAGTTTATTTGAAAAAAAGCAACGGCAACAGAGAGCCTAACTGGAGAAAAGAAATAGATTAATATTGTTTGTCTAAGAGAGCTGAAGGGAATCAAGAAATTTTAGAGTGGTGGAGAAAAAACGTATACAAGCTACTTCAGTGCCGGCAGAAATACTGTTTTCAAGAGCAACACTAACCATTAGAAAAGAACGAAGCCGATTTGGCCGAATCGGCTCAACTTTTACTGTGTTTGAATTCTTGGCTATGTAACAAAGATATGTTTACAAGAGTGTAAACAACAATTTTGTTATCTGTTAGGAAACTTTGTGTATTTTTCATTTGTTTTGTTAATTTTTGAGTGTTTAAATTCAATTTTCGTGTTAATCGTGTTTAATAGTTTTTAATACTTTAAGACGTTTAAGTTCTTTAAGAATATGAAAATATTTATTTTTACCTTTGTCCTATTTATTTGCTTTGTTATCTTTGTAATTTTTTTTGGTGTGTTATGTTCTTATGTTTAAAGTGAGTTAAAATTATTTCTCAGCATAGTTATTTTCTCTTTTCTTTCGTATTTAGAGCTGACAGTTATTGCAGCACATATATTTATTCGAGATCGGGAAATCTCGAAATAATTTCTCGATCTGGAAAAATCTCGAAGTGTTTTCCTCGATCTCGTCTCGAAAAAAAACATTAGTCTCATCTCGATCTCGTCTCGAAATCGAGACGAGACGAGAAATCTCGAATTTCGAGAGTCTCGTGAAAGACTGCTTCCGGAGGCATAAGTTCACCCATTTATTTCATAGGGATGATCTCAAACTTTATGTCTTGGGACAAAATGATTAAATAAGTCCTTAAGAATGTGGTGGAAGAGTACTCGCATGCCATCGGCGTGGAGTTCGAGATCTACAAATGTGCCACGGTCCAGCTCTTAGGAGGACGATTTAAGGAATACGGAGAGGGTGACAGCCCGTATACAAAACAAAAATTTAGCTACTTATTCAAGCATAATCCCATAGTTTGTCACCGCGCTGGAACCCGTTCAGCATAAAGCTCACATCAAAGCTGCGGAGACTGAAGTGCTTCTGCAGCTACATAAGGATAAGCCAATGCATGTGAAGTCCTTGGCTTATCCAAAAATTTGATATATATTTTCCTCGGGTCAAGTGGGCTGAAATGTGAAACCGAAGGATTCATAATAACCTGGTGTCTTCACCATCCTCATCCTGGTGTTGAAGACACACTGGTCAACCGTAATGAGTATAGAGGTCCCGGAAACCAGATGTAGGACGTGTCGTGGGGCACTTAATACCATAATGCATATGCTGTCAGCATACTAAGCCTATACGGTCTCAGTTACAGATCATCTCACCACACTGCGAACATAGGAGAGAATATACAGTACTTCTCACAGGGCACTGAACATAGGTAGAGTTAGAGCAACTGATAATTGTCCGGTCTATTTTCAAACTTTTCAACAAATAATACTTTAATCTGACGCAATGTACGTTCTTGACTACCTGTAAGTGTCTTTGCAAGATAATTATTAGGATGTCACGATGACAGCTATTGTCATCGTGAACAGCGAAACCAAAAACCGCGAAAACTGAAGGGATTGGACGATAGTTAATTGGTCATATCCTCTCCTATGTTCGCAGTGCTGTGAGATGATCTGTATATCCATAGGCATCACAGAGCAGACTGGGAGGGGCCAAAGTGAATTTGAACATACCCAAAGGTAGTTTCAGCCCGCATAAATCGCCTGGACAAGATGGACTAGAAGATCTAGCACCAGAAGCATGCAGACTCTACAGGATGAGTATAGCATTTGGCTATTATCTAACACGAACTTGGAAATATGTCTGGGTTAAGGATTACAGAACTTTCGGCCTATCATCTTTGCTTCTGAAAGGACTGGAAAAACTGATAGAGACATGCGGAAAGCAGCTCTTATAGAGTGGCCTTTACACGCATACCAGCATGTTCATCTTAAAAGATAATCGGAGGGCCAGGTAGCCGAGTGATTAAAGCTACATTGTTTCAATCACTTTGGCTGCCAGTCGGCGATGATTCAAACCATTATGGCGACTGCAGAAATTTTTCTGATGGCCGAGAAAAAGCTAGGAATCGCACGTAAAAAGGTAAGACCTCGTTAATCCTTGGCTCGCACAAGTTTCGACTTCTGAGGGCTGCCGTTAACGGAAAAAACAATTTGAAACAATTTAATCGTGCGAGACGATTTTTCTCAAATTAGTTTGAAGGCTGGAGGACATACTGACGACTAAGAAATTACGGAAAACTCAATGAAAATGTAACGTAAAAATGATAAAAAGGCGGAGTGTGTAAAACTGTACCTAGCTAGGTACTCCAGTTCGACATTATTTCACAAAATATTAGATCGACATGGTTTGGAATGAAATTTGTGAATATGAAATGCTTTTTGCAGAGAACCTATTGATTTCAGCTAAAACCTTTAGCCCTTTACCTTTCTTATTCTTTAGTGAATCTGCTTCTGAAAATTGTTCTGTCACTTCTGGCATAGGGGTTGCCATTCAGTTGGTACAGGGGTTGCCATTCAGTTGGTACAGATGTTTCTTCAGTGAATAGACGCCCTTTATAGATCTTAAGTTAATAAGTGTCTCCTGGACGCCACGTCAGATGATAATGAGAGCTTATTCGCGTTGGCTATACGTTTAGGTACAAACATGTGAACGTTTTGAGGAATGGTTTCCTATTATTATTTCGAACAAAGTTTATGTTGGAACTGAGGCTTATTATCAAGAAATATACTTCAAGGTTGAAGAGAGATGTGCAAAACCTTTCTAATGAGGTGTTACTTGATACCCTGTGCCATTTATGAAACCGGGGGATTACTCTAAATGGAATGGTAGTGACGAATTCATGATCGATATGTCTTCAATGTTATGCCCTATTAGTATATTCAGGGCGAATGAACATAGTTGATTTCTTTCTTCGTTGAAAGTATTGTTTCAGATTTTCATGAACAAATGGGATGATAGATATAAGCATGTGGTGTGTGTAACACAATGAAAGCAAATCATTATATTCATCTGCGAGTGATGTATAGCAGATATCTGACAAAAAACATTACTTTCCTGGCTAATATACCATGACGGACGTTGAATTACCTTCATGTGGCAAATATCTGCTGTAATAGGGAGAGAAGATGGGTCGTTCTTACTTCAATTTTTTCTCTCTCACATGAAACATGTTTTTTTTAGTGTAGTAATAAGTATTTCTGATGAAGATAACGCGGTTATCTAAATGCGTATCTAGACATGTGTACAAAGAAAGTGGAAACACAATTATTCATGTTTGATCATGTTTGATTCCCTTTTACTGGTCTATTATTCAAAGTGGAGAAATGCGTTCATTATCTACGACATATGATAAAAAGCTTCCTGTCGTCATGCTAATTAAATAAACAATGATTCAATGGAAAATACCTTCGCTCGATCATTCATTTACCTAAAATCGGATTTATTTGCGACGTTTTCTTCGGACATAGAAACCATTCGAATATTATTAATTTTTCCTAAAAATATTTCACATAACGCGATACCTCGTACTTTCTCTAGTGAATGCCAGTTAATTGCCTCATAATGTTTATATTTTAACAAAGCTGATTGAAATTTCATATCTTATCTTGAAACCTGCCAATATTCACGTATTTCCTAACAATACCGCAATTTTAATGGACTATTCCTTAAATATATAATAGTAATAACAGCCCATGAACTTGGAAATATATAAACAAAACGGTGTAACTTTTCAAGTAAATTATCTATATCGATGAAACAATCTCCATAATGATTGGAAGTAAGTGGGCGTCATCATAAAATTAAAATTGCGTGAAAAAACTACCCCTAATTGAAAAAAAACATGTTCATTTAGCCAAAATCTGTTTGTGTTTCATCAATTTTTACAGTAAACGTGAAATTTTTCAATAAAACGCACACATTACCAACATTTTCTATTTAAGTTATTTTTCATCGTATTAGCTACCGAATGGCAAACATCTGATGTCAATAACTCTATTACAACATTTTCTATCTACTGTTGAAGAAATTAAATAAATAAAGCATAGGTACCTTAAGAGTGCCCTCATTTGACAGTTGATATAAAATGTTACGATTGAGTTATAAACATGTAATTTTCATCATTAGGTAGCTAATACGATGAAGAATAATTGAAAGTAATATAAAAGGGGGCTATTTATTGAATTTTTTTTCGATTATTTTAAAAATTTATGAAAAACAAACATACTTTTGCTGAAGAAACATGTTTATTTATTTTCAATAGGGGGCAGTGTTTTTCCACAATTTTCATTTTATAAGGGCGCTCTATTACTTCCAATCATCATAGAGTTTGTTTAATCGTTCGAAAGTTACACTGTTTTGTTCACACAGGGGTCACGGCAGCGTACAAATTTTTTTAAAATTCCATAAAAAAATTATTTTTTTTAAGATTTTTTCAAGACGTTTGCCTTCTACAGAATTTAGCATAGTTTTTCTCATTTCAATATGTGCACTTTATAAAGACTCACACTGTATACCAACAGAGGTATATACTTAAACACAAGCATTTTAATTACCAATAACTAGAGAGTGAATAACCGTGAATTCCGAGAAGTAATATTTATAAACAATAATAATGTAACAATGGTCATGTAATTTCAATGGGACTGTCAGATGATGAAGTGTGAAATATGTGGAAAGTTTTTCAAAATGAGTCTTAAAATACATGCAGGAAAGGTACATCAACAAGAGACTCCAACACTTAATTCGGATAATACCTCTACTCCGCCAGGATCGAATGATTCAAATATAAATTCTTTTCATATCCAACTTGCTTCACTCAAAAAAAGAATTTGTAAAATCAAGAGGATACCAAAAGCAGCTAGGATATCTATGGCATTGGCGCTTAGCAAAACTATTGATGAATGTGTCAAAGCTAATTCCTTTGAGTCTTGGAAAAATCTTTTATTTACTTACAGAACACTGAACATTCCTGGCAATGATAAAGATAAAATAAAAGAGTCCATATCTTCGATTATTAAGAAAAATATTGATCGACCTATATCCTGCATATTAAGCGTTTGTCATGGAAATGATAAACCAAGAAATCACGCAACTTTATCAATCACGCAACTTTATCAAAACGTGTTTTGAGTAAGGTGTCTGACGGGATTTATCTTCGGCTGTGAAATCATTAAGTTCAACTGACTATCGCACCATTTGAGAGTTCAACACTTTTGGAGCTGCAAAAAAACATCCTCCTGCTTCGATAAACGATCAGCAGATAGAGATTCCACAACTAACTAGTTCTCTTCAAATTTCGAATAAAGAAGTCATCGAAGCAGTTAGGTCATATCGTTTGAGTTCCGCAGGTGGTTTGGACTCCCTCAGGCCTTCTCATCTTCAGGATCTACTCAGTCACAGCCCTGGATTCTCAGGACAAAAGCTTCTTTCATCCCTAAAGGATTTATGTAATTTAATGTTGTCAGGAAATGTTGTGGATCAAATTTATGGAGCATCACTTCTTTCACTGAAAAAGAAAGATGGTGGAATCAGACCTATAGCGGTCGGTACATTCTACCGCCGTTTAGTGGTCAAAATATCTTGTTCAAATGTAAGGGATCAACTGGGTCAACTGTTTCGGCCAATACAGTTTGGTTTTGGGACCCTTGGCGGATGTGAAGCTGTCGCTCATTCAGCGCGTCAATTTGTGAGTTATCATCCGGATCCCATATAAAAAAATTTTCATAAAATTGGATTTTAAAAACGCATTTAATATGGTTCATAGAAACATACTTCTGAACAAAATCAAAGACAAAATACCCAATATTTACTCATTTCTCTACAAGTGCTATAAAATTAGTAGTTTTTTGAATTTTGGTGTCAGTTATAATATCTGAAAGAGGTATTCAGCAAGGCGACCCTTTCTGTATCTGTATCGATCCAGAAATTCCCTAAAATTCTCGTCATCCATTTGAAACGTTTTTTTTCGGCAGATGGTTCCATAGAAAAATTAAGCGATGCCGTTGATTTTCCATTAGTGGGTTTAGATATGAACTTTGTAGCCCCTTGTTGCTACAACCTGTATGCTTTGTCTATTCACACTGGGTCTACCTACAACGGACATTACACGAGTATTTGTAGACATCCCTACACAGACTCGTGGCACTTATACAATGTCTCTCGTGTTTCTCCCATCACCACCATATCAAATTCTCTGCTGTGCAAAGAGGCATATCTCGTTTTCTATGAGTCATGCTCATAGGTTTTCTTTTTACTCTGATATTTATTTAACATTTATTGTACTTTTTATAATATGTTGATTTTATTGAAAATATGAACGGGATGTTCATAAAGTCAGTTGTGGAATCATCTGCGACTGAAAGACAAACTTTAGTCGCTATTTTCCATCGTACAAGATAACCTCTCTTGGAAGGGATTCATGTTGTAAAGAGAAACATTCTCAATTGAAAATTGAACCAAAACATGACTCCTCTGGAAATGGAAAAACCTACGATAAATTGAAATTACTTTTTTGTGATATCCCTATATAACTTGAGAGAAAAAAATCTGAAAGTGAAAATTTGCATTTCCATTCAGATAGTTGAAATGAAAAGAAGCTATTTTTTGTAATATCTAAGAGAAAACAACCACTTCCCCGGCAAAAGCCACGCTGGACATCAAACTACATCTGACAGATATTGTGAAAAGAACCAAACTTGAAATAAAAACTCTGAAAGTGAAAATTTGCATTTTCATTCAGATAGTTGATTATTTCTTAAATGTCCAGTTTCCAATGGAGATTCATATCTATAAATGAGATAGTGGAGAATGTTATTCAGAAGTATCACTCACAGAAAATCGTTCATTTCATTGTTGCATGAATTGCATCTCTTTCGCTAGACCTTCAATACATTTTGGTCGTCAAAAATCTATTTCACTCTTCAAAGATCATCAGGGAGGACGGAAGAATTGAAAATAATACCTTCAGAAGCAATTTCACACTGTAATGATGGAATTGTTGGACCTGTCATGTTAGATATTGCAAAAAAGTAACTTCAATTTATCGAAGGTTTTTCCATTTCCAAATGAGTCACGTTTTGGTTCAATTTTCAATTGAGGATGTTTCCTTTCACAATATGATCCAACTAATCGAAACATAGGGGTTTGGGGGAGGAGCGTATTTGCAAGTTGTGAATTAAAATAACTCCAGTATTCTAGTATCTCTGACCACGCAGAAGGGTTCAGGCCTCATTCGTGTTTTTTCGGCTTTTCACCAAAAGGAAAAACGACAAAATTGAATGGAACAGATTTGTTGGCATTATGTCGAAGTCTGTGACAGCTCGAGCAAAATTCAATATTAGGATATGAGGCTGATATGTGTCCATTTTGACAGAAAAATCGATGAATTGGGGATATTCCGATAAACGATAGAGCTCTAGCAATGCAACAATACAACATTCGTTTGGGGAGCGAGTTCTGAAATAATTCAGACCAATCAAATTTTCCTCAAATTATAATGTAGCGTGTCATAATCAAAATAAACAATTTATTGGGATCGAGAACAATCCCAGTTGGAGCAATTCAGAAAGTTGTCGCCCATTTAGGCAGGTGCCAAAACGAATTTTAAACGCTAAAAATAAGTAAAAAGTAACAGGCAAGAACCAAGTGGAAAATATTGTTGATGTTTCAACTTTGAGGAAAAAA
Source organism: Chrysolina oricalcia (assembly GCA_944452925.2). Taxonomy (NCBI): domain Eukaryota; kingdom Metazoa; phylum Arthropoda; class Insecta; order Coleoptera; family Chrysomelidae; genus Chrysolina; species Chrysolina oricalcia. The sequence continues at coordinate 4,956,153 of OX101809.2, read as the reverse complement.
ATATTTGAACACGAAAATACTCAAAATGGTGAAATGGGAATGCAGTTTAGAGGTTGAAAACGGTTCTTTGCGAATTGCGGCGAAACGTGACCCCCAGCGAAAAATGTTCGAGAGAAAAGTTGTAGACAATAAAACAATCGTAAAGTTTTGTAGTCAACACTTTTTGACATAACCTCAAATTAACCGTCAAAATGGTGAAAAAACGATTTTTCAGTATCTATTTTTTTTCTCCTGTATAAATAATTTAATTTACATGAAAATTTCGTAGAAGCACGTCTTTTTTGGTTTCGAGTATGCATGCTTTTTTCGCAATTCAGAAAACGATAGTTTTCGAGTTATGTACATCAAAAAAAAATACCCTTATTTTCCACGAACGGTTCTCTTGATGTTTTTTTTGTATTTCGAAGGTCTATAATTATTGATCATTTTAATTGTAATAATGTCTACTACAAAATGGTCTATGTAACGTGATGTAACATGATTTTCTCAATATTTTCAATAATTTTCGAATTTGTCATTATTTTTATAACAAAAAGTAGTATATATTGAATTATTTATAATAAAATATTTAAATATATAATTATACTACAAAATTAATTTATTAGAGTGAAGTGGGGTGAATGTAATCATGGTGCAAGTGTAATCAGACACTGTCTTACTTTTGTGTTATCGGTTTTGATTTTTTTCTGTATAAATTTTAAAAGTGTCCCCTTTTTTTGCCTTCATATGATGTTTTTATCCTTTCTAAAGCCCTAAAGTTCAAAATAATATTTATTTTATAGATCACCTGTATTTTCACTTGTTATGCTAATATCTATTGAAATTTTCGATTTTATATTGCTAATACAAATAATTCAATGAGATTTTAGTATTTTGCTTCCTTTTATTATTTTCAACAAGGAATCCGATTCTGCTGTCAGATATCGATTCAGATGGCGATAAATAGCAACATAGTACCTACGTAAACCCCACTAAAAGTTGTAAATGGGTAACTGTTATCACAGAGACTGGGGTATATATAATCAATGACGACATTTGCCACAATCTATGTTTGCCCTAGTTTATATTTCTTGAAAAATCCCACTAAAACTTGCAAGATTAGATTTTTCATTGGCCTGAACAAATCTAGTTAGTTTAACCGTAACCAAATTTAGGACGAAGAGAAGAATTAATTTTTCCATTATCCTCCGCTACATATAATGTAAAGTAAATGGAAAAACTACATTGTACTGTTTTCTATGTTCATATATTTCATTAAACGTTTCTAGGACAAAGATGAGAATTGTACTCATTCCACTAAAAAGCTTATAACATCCTTATAAATTGAGTTATTGGGCAATTTTTTTATTTTTGTTGAAACTGCTTTTTTCATACTTTATTACATTTGCCCCAAATGCTGTGGTAAGTGTAATCAGCGAGCATAACTTATTATTATTTTTTAATAAATAATGCACTGAAGCTAGTAGAAAAAAATAAATTACTTCAGTTATTTAACGATTAAATAGGTGTACCTCTGTAAAAAATCAAAAATGTATCTCTTTAGGTCACTTGATATTATTATTTAAAGTGTAACTATCGTTTTTCTGATTCCACTTACCCCACTTGACCCTAATATGGTTTTTATTCTTTTTTACAACTATTGAAAATCATTAAGAATACTGAGAAAATCATGATTCAGAGAGACTTGTCGGATTTTCTCAATTTTAAGCTGTTTAACGATTAATAAACTACGGTTTTCGCTATTTTTACGGTTAACTTGAGGTAATGTCAAAAAGTGTTGAAAACAAAAGTTTTTGATTTTTTTCCTCCAGAAGGTCACGTTTCCCCACAAATCGCAAAAAACCGTATTCAACCCCTAAACTACACCTCATTTCACCATTTTGATTGTTTTCGTGTTTAAATATTTTTTTTTCCTTAAACTCTAACATTTTCCACCTGGTCCTTGCCTGTTACGTTTTTTCTTATTCACAAAAATTATAAGCACCAGTTTAATTAGAAAACACGAAAATGGAAAACGTGTCTTGAAATACTTCAAATCAATAAACAATTTTCAATTTATTGGAATTATATTCAGAACGATGACAACTAGGGTATTTTTGATAGATGGCCTTCATGCGTAAATACACATTTCATCCGAGTTCTGAGATATTTAAGACAATCATATTTTTCAAACGACAGATAGTTTTTTAAGCAGTGTGATTGATACCACATTCTCGGGACGTACCTATTTGTTTTTGTAATCCGACTCGTTTATGGCCTGAATAAGGTTATACATCTTCGATTTCCATTCAAATAGACGGTGACATCTCGGCCAGCGTATAAAAATAAGCAGCACACATACTACAAACTAAAAGCATGTATACATAGTCATTTATTGTTTACATTAGCGACAACTTTTGAACGAATTCCTTTTATTTTCTATGAAGAACTGTCAAAATATTTATTAACCAGCTGTGAATATTGAATATTTTTAATGTCAGAATCTGGGCGAAGCCAAGCAGTTTGAGCTAGGTGATTGGGACATTCGTATCAAATTCACTTTTCATTTTATAGCTCAAAATGTAAAGACGTCGTCTGATGAATACATGAATGTTCTCTAGTATCCGGCAAATTCCAGAATTTTGCTTCATAATAATAATAAATATTCATTCCCTGCAATGACCAGTTCTCAATGACATAGGAATCGTCAGTTTGACTATGAAACATGTCAGCATGTCCAACATATGCGGTCTCAGCCTATATCCACAGACATAACGCGGCTCTACGAGTGTTATATTACCATCTACGACACTCGTACGGTATAGACGAGACATCAGTGTCGCCTTACGTTCCGGGGAATATTGAGTCCGTGGTGGAGAATGAGAAATGCCGGATCTACTGGAACTACTCATTCCCCACCCTCAGGCAAATAGAAGCCAAAATTGCTAGTGAAAAGTTAGTGAAAAGGCAGGAAAAACTATAAATCCCTATCCAAAAAATTATTCATCGACAATAAAAATATAGAAGATCCTCTAGAAATTGCAGAAAATTTTGCAAAATATTTCAGTCACCATCTAGTAAATTCATTTTATTTTTGCCCGGTTGGTCCGGAAGAAGTGTTGGAATCCATTTGTCAACTCAAAAATAAGACATCTATAGGCATTGATTGTTTGTCCACAAAGATAGTTAAATCTATAGCAAAGTTCATATGTGAACCACTCTCATTTATAATAAATCTTTCAATAGAGACACATATATATCCAGATAATCTCAAAATAGGAAAGGTATTGAAGAAGACAGAAATCTTTGGGAGATCGTTTGCTAACGAACAGTCGTTACCGACCGATGATGAACCCTTTACTCCCATAAACACCTAACTATGTAGGCTTATTATGGCAAGAACCTGTCAGAAAACAACTACTCCCCTGGCTAAGACCACGACGGGTATTGAATTAAATCTAACAGCTACTTGTGCAACGTTCCTCAAAACATCAGAGGACGCAATTGCAAGTGCCCTCTATGACCAACGAGCAGAATTATGTTTTGATTTGGACGGGGTGACCACCTGCAGACTAGTTTCGAGGTTGTTGCCTCTCATCAGTGCAAGGGCAGGTCAACACAGACAGCACTGAAGCCATCTGTTCCCCGTCCAAACCAATACACACTCCGCTGATTAGTCAATTCTGGTTCACGAGATGAAAGCAGTTTCTAGGCCGCTCCACCTAGCGAGCAGAGGAATACACTCCGAATCTCCGGGTTGAGAGATTTAATCGAAGAAGACAGAAATCTTTGGGAGATCGTTTGCTAACGAACAGTCGTTACCGACCGATGATGAACCCTTTACTCCCATAAACACCTAACTATGTAGGCTTATTATGGCAAGAACCTGTCAGAAAACAACTACTCCCCTGGCTAAGACCACGAAGAAAACATCAGAGGACGCAATTGCAAGTGCCCTCTATGACCAACCAGCAGAATTATGTTTTGATTTGTACGGGATGGCTTCAGTGCTGTCTGTGTTGACCTGCCCTTGCACTGATGAGAGGCAACAACCTCGAAACTAGTCTGCAGGTGGTCACCCCGTCCAAATCAAAACATAATTCTGCTGGTTGGTCATAGAGGGCACTTGCAATTGCGTCCTCTGATGTTTTGAGGAACGTTGCACAAGTAGCTGTTAGATTTAATTCAATACCCGTCATGGTCTTAACCAGGGGAGTAGTTGTTTTCTGACAGGTTCTTGCCATAATAAGCCTACATAGTTAGGTGTTTATGGGAGTAAAGGGTTCATCATCGGTCGGTAACGACTGTTTGTTAGGAAAGGTATTGCCAATTCCAAAAAATAAAGACCACGTCTCTATATTGAGCTATAGGCCAATAACTATTCCGTGTGTTATGAGCAAAGTTATAGAAAAATCCATATATAATATAAGTTTATTTACACTCAATCAATAATAACAACATTAATACAAGAACAGTTAATATACTGGATAGGTTGTAAATAAACAATAATCACAGAAGCGATATGGTAATTATAATAAATTATTTCCATTTCTCACGAAATATAAAGTGATAACCACCTGCCAAAACGGCTTTCATCCAGGCAGATCGACAAAAACCGCGGCGACGAACTTTTTGGAGTACATTTACAAACACATGGACTCTGGAAAGTATGTTGCAGCACTTTTCTTCGATTTGTCGAAAGCGTTTGACTCAATAGATCTCACTATTGTTTACGACAAACTGTATGCAATAGGCCTAAGAGGAAATATTCTTTCGTGGATTATATCATATCTCACATCCCGGAGAATAATTGTTAGTATGCCAGAAGCCAACTCAGATATATATGATTTCGACCTTGGAGTTCCACAAGGCTCGGTTTTGGGTCCACTAATATTCCTACTATTTATAAATGACCTGCCCTTTCATTTAAAATCTGAATGTATGGTACTTTTCGCGGACGATACTTCTATTGCGGAAGAAGCCGATAGCATAGAGGAATTGCAGGAGAAATTGAACAAAATTTCGAATGGGTTCACTACATGGTGTAAACAAAATAAATTAATTGTCAATGCAGACAAAACAGTATTGATTCCGTTCTTTGGAAAAAAACAGAATATATACCATTAAAAATTATTGTAAATAGTGAAACAATTGGGTATATTTATTGACCCTGCATTGAAATGGGACAAGCAAATTAGTTACGTTTGCAATAGGTTGAATAGTAGTTTTTATGATATGCTTCAACTTAAAGATATTCTAGATGAAAAATTGCTCTTGGAGGTATATTATGCAGTGGTCCATTCAATATTAATGTATAATATAATTTTATGGGGTAGCCGTAGTGACATCAAAAGAGTGTTCATTGCCCAGAAGAGAATAATTCGCCTTCTGTTCTATCTGAAAAGAACACACTCATGCAAACCTTTTTTCAAAAAATATAATATTTTAACCGTACCGAGTATATTCATTTACACCCTTATAATTTATATTAAAAAAAATGAAATGAATTTGGAAACTAATGCTCAGACGCATAGGTATCCAACAAGAAAAGGAAATTTTGCTGAAAACTGAAATGCATAGAACCAAACTTTTTGAAAGGTCTCCAATATATGTTGGATCTAAATTTTACAATTGCCTGCCCGCTGAGATGAAATCAATTTCAAACTTGGATGCTTTCAAAAATAATGTTAAAAAATTTATATCCACTGAAGGCTTTTATTCAGGAGATGAATTTTTCGACTATGTTAAATAAAAAATCAAGGCTCCATAGATGAATTTTTATTTATACTCATATATGTTCGTACATTATGTCTGTAACTGTTATGTACTATTGGATATTTTATATACATTTTATATTTATATATAAGTTTGATTTTATTTGTGTAAACGAGTGTGTTTATAATTTCAACGTTGTTTTCACAGGACCTCTATCATTGTAATGATCTACTGGTTGAAATAAATATTCTATTCTATTCTAATAAGACTAATATAGTACTCCTAGACCATGGAACTAAGACGATTTTCGTCATTGAGTTTTCGGCTCCTGGCGAAACGAATATCGTCCGAAAAGAGGAGGAGATACGGACGAAATATCGAGATTTACTCTTCGAACTCCGCAGGGTAATAGGTCTCTTGGTGGTGAGATGAATTCGTTACTCTCGAACCTGAAAATCATACCGGCACGTCGCAAGATGTCAGAAATCATAGCCGGAAGAATGCAGAAGGCTGTCATCCTCGGTTCATTAAGTCTGCTCAGGGCACACGATTCCCGGACCCAATAGCTGTTTACCCCATAGTTTGGGGAGTGGTTATTGGGGTAATTTTGTTGCCAGCGCACCCTCCGAATGTATCGGAGCATCGGAGACAGGGCCCGACTGGATAATTTTAATTCAAAACAATAAAAATAATATCGCTTTTATTGGATACAGGTTAATGGTAAAATGGTTTTCTCTTTGAAAACGGGTCAGCATAAATCTGTATGATAAAGACCATGTAGGTAACATTCGTATAACATTGGTTGGTATCCGAATAGTAGGTCGCCTCACTTCTCTTTCTGGTATAGATCTCGTTCACTAGTATCTAAAGAGCCTATTAATAGAAGTATTGATTCTACCTGCATTTAGCTTGTTGAGGGTTTTTCCAAGTTCGGGATTTTACGATTTTTCGGAGTTGTTTGACGGGTAGTTTAAGGGTGAAATCGTGCCCGGCAAAATACTCTTAGGTGTAGATCTTGTTCAGCAGTCTCCACAGAGTCCATTAATACAATAAGATTATGAGTTTCATCTCCATTTAGCGTGTTGCGGAGTTTTCAAAGTTCAGGATTGTTCGATTTTTTTGACGTGTTTGAGGGGTAGTTTAAGGGTGAAATCGTGCCCGGCAAAATACTTTCTGGTATAGATCTTGTTCACCAGTATCCACAGAGACGATTAATAGAAAAAATGATGGATTTTTTCTTCATTTAGCTTGTTGAGGATTGTTCGATTTTTTGGACGTTTTCGAGGGGTAGTTTAAAGGTGAAATCGTGCCCGGCAAAATAATCTCTGATATAGGTCTCGTTCACTAGTATCTACAGGGCCCATTAATAGAAAAAAATTATTGAGTCTACCTGCATTTAGCTTGTTGAGGATTTTTCCAAGTTCGGGATTTTACGGATTTTCGGACTTGTTTGAGGAGTAATTTAAGGGTGAAATCGTGCCCGGCAAAATAATCTCTAGTATAGATCTCGTTCAGCTGGATCCACAGAGTCCATTAATAGAAAAAAATATTGATTATAATTGCATTTTGGTTGTTGGGGATTTTTCCAAGTTCGGAACTTTACGATTTTTCGGACTTGTTTGACGGGTAGTTTAAGGGTGAAATCGTGCCCGGCAAAATACTCTTAGGTATAGATCTTGTTCACCAGTCTCCACAGAGTCCATTAATACAAAATTATTAGTTTTATCTCCATTTAGCGCGATGAGAATTTTTCAAAGTTCGGAATTTTACGATTTTTTGGATGTGTTTGAGGGTAGTTTAAGGGTGAAATCGTGCCCGGCAAAATACTCTCTGGTATTGATCTTGTTCAGCAGTATCCACAGAGTCGATTAATGAAAAAAACCATGGATTTTTTCTTCATTTAGCTTGTTAAGGATTTTTCAAAGTTTGTGTAGAAGAAACAGTGGATACTGGGACATGTGGTTGTTCCCAATAAATATTAATGTGAAGTAGAAATATTGTTGGAGCTAAAATTGGTCCCTTTGGCAGGGTGTCAGATGAAACACCGTGCACCACTACCACAATCAAGCTTTTTAATTTTTAACCTAAATAAATTCTTGATAACAAAGTGAAAAATATATTTTTTAAACATTTTCCAACGTAAATGTCCTTAAAAAAATAGCTCCAAAAAAAGAAAAAAATTTCGAAAGGATACCGCACATTTTAATAGGGAAAGTGACCCCCTGTCAAATTACCTGAATTTTTGATATGTTATAGTCCAAATCATTCCAAACAAAAAGTCCAATGGGCATAACTTTTTCTATAGGCTAGTTTTGACGCTAGAGGCCGCTGAAAACTCTAATTTTTTCTCCATTGTTAAACAACTCAAAACGTTATGCTGAATAATTTTCACTATTCTGAGTAATCATTAATATGAGATACTATTAAAAGTATTGTTCATTGGTGTCATTACAGGTGGTCAATTATACAGTATGTTCTGGCTAGTTTGGTCGAATTAACACTTCAAGTTGATGATGCGATTCAAGGAACATATAACAAAAAGTGGTCTATTTCATTTCGATCGGGTTGTGTCGAATGAGTATGTAACTATATCTGATTATTTCATTGGCGCTCAGGAAGTGTGGCGGGGAAACTCCTCTTGGCGGGTCAACTAAGTCTCCATTCGCACAATTAGTATAAGTATTATATGGAGAAAATAATTGGTCATAGCTCAATATATTAAATGTTACATTTAACGTACGAGGATATATTGAAAATTTCTTAGCCTACTATAGAACCAAATTCAATGTCAAAATATTTTATTACTCAACATATTCTCCTCTTAATTGGATACATTTATTACAGCGAATCTGCAACGTCTCTATACCTTTCAAAAAAAAGTTTCTTCTTTCTCTGCAAACCAGACCTCCACAGCTTTTATTTCCTCCTCGTTGGAAGAAAATTTACGACCTTTCAAACTTTTTTTCAGTAGAGGAAAGAGATGATAGTCGGACGGAGCCAAATCTGGTGAATAATGAGGGTGTTCTAGTAATTCAAACCCTAAATCACGAATTTTTTGCATGGCAACATGAGATTTGTGTGCAGGGGCGTTGTCCTGCAAAAACAAAACACCTTTGGATAGCTTTCCGCGTCTTTTCTCTTTAATTTTTTCCCGTAGAGTGGTCAGTAATGTCGAATAGTAATCTCCAGTTATTGTTCTACCCTTATCCAAAACATCAATCATGATCACTCCATGGCAATCCCAAAAAAACTGAAACAAGAACTTTTACAGCAGATTTTTTGACACGAAACTTCTTAGGTCTTGGAGAACCGGGGTGTCGCCATTCCATCGATTGTTGCTTTGTTTCTGGATCGTAGAAATGTACCCAAGTCTCATCCATAGTAACAATTCGGTTTAAGATTTCTACATCGTTTTCAAATCGAGCACAGATCGAACGCGATGCCACTACCCTTGCACGCTTTTGGTCAACATTCAAACATTTGGGGAATCATTTTACAGCAATTTTTCTCATGTCCAAATTGACGTGAACTATATGATGAACGCGTTCGTATGAAATACTCAGTGCTTCAGATATCCGTTTTAGCCCAATTCGACGATCTGTTAAAATCATGTCATGAACTGCATCGATATTTTCGGGTACTGACACAAAAACTGGCCTTCATCATCATCATCTTCAATGGAAAATTTACCTCTTTTGAAGCTTGCAGTCCAATTTTTCACGGTCGCATACGAAGGAAATTGATCACCAAGGGTATTAAGCATATCTTCGTAAATCTGCTTACCTCTTAACCCTTTTAAATACAGGTACTTGATGATGGCTCGATACTCCAATTTTTCGATTTTCACAATTTCGGTGGACATATTTTTTCTTTTATTTTATTGCGTAACTCTGGTTTACTTTTTTGACGTCAAACTTTACACTGACACTTCTAATAAGTTATTGTTCGTTGCTATGGTAACGCAATATTTTGTTTATGTAGGGAACTGGTCTAGGCTAACTAGATATCAATACATCCTCGTACCTATTGAACCTGGTACCGTTGACCCTGGTACCGTTGACCCTGATGAAAAACCTTCGAAACTTTGACATCATTTTCAAAGCCATCTAGAGAAATATGTTTTTTTTTCTACATTAAAGTGGTGCAATGTTTTCAAATCATCCAGTACGTACCCCACAATTTCGAAAATACTCAAATAAGTTTTAAAACAAATCTGGACTGTAACATTTTTATATAGGGTGGGGCAATAGTGCGTCAAAGTTCGATTTCTCAAGTCCTATTGTGATATCGATTTAAAAACGAAAGGTAACTTTAAAAAAATTGTTTAAAATTGCTTTTTCCGTTAACCAGCTGTCGTCTCCTTACGAACGGTAGCTCTCAGAAGTCGAAACTAGTGCGAGCCAAGGATTAACGAGGTCTTACCTTTTTACGTGCGATTCCTAGCACTTTCTCGGGCCATCAGAAAAATGTCTGCAGTCGCTAGGGTTTGAACCTTTGACTGGCAGCCAAAAGTGATTGAAACAATGTCGCTTTAACCACTCGTCTACTAGATCCTGTTGAACAAGAATTTATTGCCTCACATACAGGGCGATTCGAAAAAAAATGGGTTGGAAGGTGGAGTGCATTATTTTAAAATGAAATAATAATAATAATATATGCTAGTAAATTCAAATATCTGCGTAATATTCACTCACCCCTAAACTATTATTGATTGTCTCTGAATCGGTTAGATGTTACGAATTTTTTGTAGAATTTTTTGTCGAAATGAGAAAAATATTTGTAATTCCATTTCATAGACAGATATGTAATATTTCTTATACTTTCTCATGCCTTGAAGTTATACAGGATGGTCGAAAAATATTTTTCATACGTTACTTTTCGAATATAATAGTTTTCTTTCAAAAGGAACACTCCATATCTTTTTCGACTATGTGACGTAGAATATGGTGTAGAATAGGACTCATAAACATTTTTTGATTGTAGATCCCTAAGGCGATTTGTAACAATTTTAGAATTATTGAACTCTAAAAATTGTTAGTAGCTGGAACACACTGTATAAATGACCAAATATAACAAAACACTTTTAATACTTTTGATAGCTTCTCATATTAATGACTGTCTACATTTTGATCAATCAGAATAGTGATGATTATCCAGGATTACGTTTTGTGTTGTTTTTTCAACTCTCTTGGAAAATTATAAATATTGGTCCTACAGTTCTGGGAGGCATGGTTTTTTGGGAAATTCCCTCCTCTTGATGAATATGTTTTCAAATTTGGAAAATGTCAAATAGTTTTTGAGATATTTGCAGAAAACCAAACCCCATTTTGTTTTTTCAGTTAATTGTCAATAACTTTTGCAATTTTTGCAAGCATCAAAAATCGTCTACATGCTATTCCGAATCAATTAACACCTCGTTCATATTTTTCGGAGGCGGAGAAAAAAGTTAAAGCGCTTATATTGGGCCCACTATGTATTTTTGTTCAAAAATGTATCGACTACATCATCACTCCAACACCTTATTATGGAGGGTGTTTCTCGGAATTCAATCGTTTTCGAAATAATGAAGTTGGTCTATAATTTAGTCGCGAACTGTACGTGCCATTTTACCTTGAATCGAAACTGTATCAATAACATCACCTTGCACGTATGTGAAACTAGATTAAAGGTAGTTACGGTTCACAGTTCGATAACTTGGAACGTAAAAATATGTTTGTGGATTGGGATTAATTGTAGAACCTGACATAGGCTCAGACTGCCAGTGAATACATCAAAATTATATTCAAAGCACATCAATTTTGCTTATCAATTTTGTTGATATACATTGAATGTTTACAACGAGCTATAACAATTTACAAAATTTCCTAAATCATTGAATTTTTGTTCATATTCCTTATCACATACTTTGAATAAACTCAAATAAATGAATATTTTGGAACCTATGGTGTGAATACAATTCAAGAAAAAAGAAACTACCCAAACACCAAAACTACGTTACAATCACACTCGAAGAGCGTTTTGCCGGGCACGATTTCACCCTTAAACTACCCGTCAAACAAGTCCGAAAAGTCGTAAAGTCCCGAACTTGGAAAAATCTCCAACAACCTAAATGCAGTTGTAATCAATATTTTTTTCTATTAATGGGCTCTGAGTATCCAGCTGAACGAGATCTATACCAGAGATTATTTTGACGTGGACGATTTCACCTTTAAACTACCCCTCAAACACGTCAAAAAAATCGTAAAATCCCGAACTTTGAAAAATCCTCAACAAGCTAAATGAAGAAAAAATCCATAATTTTTTTCATTAATCGACTCTGTGGATACTGGTGAATAAGATCTATACCAGAGAGTATTTTGCCGGGCACGATTTCACCCTTAAACTACCCCTCAAACACGTCCAAAAAATCGTTAAATTCCGAACTTTGAAAAATCCTCAACACGCTAAATGGAGATAAAACTAATAATTTTTTTGTATTAATGGACTCTGTGGAGACTGGTGAACAAGATCTATACCTAAAAGTATTTTGCCGGACACGATTTCACCCTTAAACTACCCGTCAAACAAGTCCGAAAAATCGTAAAGTCCCGAACTTGAAAAAATCCCCAACAACCAAAATGCAGTTGTAATCAATATTTTTTTCTATTAATGGACTCTGTGGATCCAGCTGAACGAGATCTATACCAGAGATTATTTTGCCGGGCACGATTTCACCCTTAAATTACCCCTCAAACAAGTCCGAAAATTCGTAAAATCCCGAAAAATCCTCAAGAAGCTAAATGCAGGTAGACTCAAAATTTTTTTTCTATTAATGGGCCCTGTAGATACTGGTGAACGAGACCTATACCAGAGATTATTTTGCCGGGCACGATTTCACCTTTAAACTACCCCTCGAAATCGTCCAAAAAATCGTAAAATCCCAAACTTTGAAAAATCCTTAACAAGCTAAATGAAGAAAAAATCCATAGTTTTTTTCATTAATCGACTCTGTGGATACTGGTGAACAAGATCAATACCAGAGAGTATTTTGCCGGGCACGATTTCACCCTTAAACTACCCCTCAAACACGTCCAAAAAATCGTAAAATTCCGAACTTTGAAAAATTCTCATCGCGCTAAATGGAGATAAAACTAATAATTTTGTATTAATGGACTCTGTGGAGACTGGTGAACAAGATCTATACCTAAGAGTATTTTGCCGGGCACGATTTCACCCTTAAACTACCCGTCAAACAAGTCCGAAAAATCGTAAAGTTCCGAACTTGGAAAAATCCCCAACAACCAAAATGCAGTTATAATCAATATTTTTTTCTATTAATGGACTCTGTGGATCCAGCTGAACGAGATCTATACTAGAGATTATTTTGCCGGGCACGATTTCACCCTTAAATTACTCCTCAAACAAGTCCGAAAATCCGTAAAATCCCGAACTTGGAAAAATCCTCAACAAGCTAAATGCAGGTAGACTCAATAATTTTTTTCTATTAATGGGCCCTGTAGATACTAGTGAACGAGACCTATATCAGAGATTATTTTGCCGGGCACGATTTCACCTTTAAACTACCCCTCGAAAACGTCCAAAAAATCGAACAATCCTCAACAAGCTAAATGAAGAAAAAATCCATCATTTTTTCTATTAATCGTCTCTGTGGATACTGGTGAACAAGATCTATACCAGAAAGTATTTTGCCGGGCACGATTTCACCCTTAAACTACCCCTCAAACACGTCAAAAAAATCGAACAATCCTGAACTTTGAAAACTCCGCAACACGCTAAATGGAGATGAAACTCATAATCTTATTGTATTAATGGACTCTGTGGAGACTGGTGAACAAGATCTACACCTAAGAGTATTTTGCCGGGCACGATTTCACCCTTAAACTACCCGTCAAACAACTCCGAAAAATCGTAAAATCCCGAACTTGGAAAAACCCTCAACAAGCTAAATGCAGGTAGAATCAATACTTCTATTAATAGGCTCTTTAGATACTAGTGAACGAGATCTATACCAGAAATTATTTTGCCGGGCACGATTTCACCTTTAAACTACCCCTCAAACAAATTAAAAAAATCGTAAAATCTCGAACTTTGAAAAATCCTCAACAAGCTAAATGAAGAAAAAATCCATAATTTTTTTTAATAATCGACTCAGTAGATACTGTTGAACAAGATCTATACCAGAGAGTATTTTGCCGGGCACGATATCACCCTTAAACTACCCCTCAAACACGTCCAAAAAATCGTAAAATTCCGAACTTTGAAAAATCCTCAACACGCTAAATGGAGATAAAACTCATCATATTTTGTGCTTTCTTGCGACCAAGTAGAGAGAAATTATTGTGATCGTCAAAAAATTCAAATTTGACATTTTGATGGGAATTGATTCCACTCAGTCTGTGAATCAGAAAAAAACTCAATTTGTGTGTCCATCGGCTTCACGGCTAAACCGTTGAGCCTATTATAGTCGAAATCCATATCAGAGTGAGGAAACACTTTCTTTATGTTGTCGTATTTTTTATTTTTGAAATTCTGCATATTGAAGTTGGTTTTCTACTTCTACAAATCAATTGATTAATTAATTAGTCATCAATGCAAAAAGTATGTAATAATAATAATAATAATAACAAAGGCTTTTATTGACAAGACATTACAATTTTTTTTACAGGAGTTCAAACTAGTTGTTGACTCTTGTTGTCACTTTTCCACCATTTTTGTTGAAAAACAAAAATGTCATTGATTGGAGATATACAATCAGAAAACATCTGTCAAATATAGTTTCTCGGGTAAGACTACATTTTTGCATTTGGTCAGAGGCTCTCATTTATCATTGTAAATGTTGTTGAATCGTATTAAATTCAAATGGAATTTTTTGTAATGAGAAGTAGATCGAATGTTGAGAGAAATAAATATAAAAAGCCAAACATTCAAATTGTTACAGTATATTTGTTTCATTTTGTTTTAAATAAGGAGAAATGGCTGGATTGGAGGAAAAAGGGCTATAATCATCCTCAACACATTTTATTTTGTAATGATACAAACCTAATTCTATCAAACGAAAATTTTGTTTCAAAATCTATTGATGGAAAAATATCATAAATTTTCTTCACTTCAATTCACCTCTAATTTTCTCAGTTTGCGACATTGCAATATTGAAAAATCTAATTCTGGTGTAAATTCTTGTTTTTGCTTTTATCATTTTCAATTTGTGACTCACCTCATAGGGAGATATATCGAAAATGTGGTTTATTATGGAGCTGAATAATTTTTCATCCTGAAATAATATTGATGAAGTATGAAAGTTTCCAAAAACGTTTCATTTGGCATAAAATTATCAGTAATTGCAAGAACCTGCCGGATTTTTCTCCCATGGAAAATATAAATATCTATAACAGTTTTTGATGGTCTTACGAGACCCCTTTTTTTCTATTCAATAATTTAAAGTTTTCTGCATATGCAAAAGATTCTGTAATGTCTTCAAAAATAGACAAACATACTCTACATTTGATATATTTTTTTGTAGATTTCACAACAAATCCTGATATATGTGTGTAACCACATTTTCAGTCAGAGTACTCAAAGAAAAGGGAGAAATGAAATTAAATGATAAAATTCTCCAACTTCGATCAACATGTCGTTGACATCAATGTCATATTTTTTTATAATGGACATATCATCCAAACTCAAGTCCGCATAATTTTTTTTTGCCTCTGTGTTGTTGCTAATATATTGGTGTTATCCAGATTCACAGAGTTTCCCTGAACAACTGCTAAAACTTAACAATGCCGTCGAAGCCGACACTGTTATATTTCTTCGCTTGATTCGCCATGATGGGATTTTAAGGCGGTGTTGCCAAGTTTAGTGGACTTCCCGCAATTACCTGCCCTAACCACAGATGATATTCCGAACTTCATTTGGAACACGAAAAAAAAAAAGAAAACTTGGCAACGACGTGACCAGAAACAGCAATAATGCGCAAGTGCAAAGGTTGGTCATAATTCCCTGTGAGGGGTCATTTAACTGAATCTCGCACAGCGGGTTTGGCGTTCTGTGGTTATTATATTTCTATGGTCAGAAATAAAGAAAAACCCAGCCTACGTCATTCCAAATTATCCGGCTAACGAAAGCGTCGTCATAAAACTAATTGTTGGCTGGCAACGTTTCACATCGTAGGTAATCCGATTACCAGAAATCTAACTATGGAATTCCAAGTTCTGAAACTATTTTAACGGACTAAATATTTCCCCATATAAACATTTATGATCGGAAAAAGGCCCTTTGAATTTAAGAAGGAAAAAGAAATAAATATAAAATATTTAGAAATGTTGTAAAAGATTATTTTCTCAGGAAATAAAAATTATTGCGAGTTTTTTTGTTGGTAAAACCCCTACACAACTAAAACAATATCCATAAAAGGCCAACAATTTTGTTTAATCTTTGTTTATAGGGGAGGGCCCTTCATGACTTCTAGCAACGGGGCCCGCAGAATGATGTGGGGGCCCTTATCGTACTTCGGCAATATTTCACACATTCCTTTTCAATATTTGTAGGATTCAAAAAAAGGCCAAAACACTTGCTTCTCTTCGTGAATCCGTTCGGTGGGAAACGGAACGCCATGCAAATCTACGAAAAATTCGCCAAGCGATTGTTCCAAACTGCCGGAATTGAGGTGACGGTCAACGTTTCGCAAAGGAAGGACCAGATCAGGGATTACGTTATCAATCACAGCCTGGA
Source organism: Chrysolina oricalcia (assembly GCA_944452925.2). Lineage (NCBI taxonomy): Eukaryota > Metazoa > Arthropoda > Insecta > Coleoptera > Chrysomelidae > Chrysolina > Chrysolina oricalcia. The sequence continues at coordinate 4,939,728 of OX101809.2, read as the reverse complement.
CATTTTCGATTCTGTTGCCTGCGTGGGAGGAGATGGCACAGTGTCGGAGCTCTTCAATGGATTGGTTTTGAGGGAATGCCGGATTAGCGGGATCGACTCCAACGACATTAATCAATGCTTGCCTAAACCAAGAGTGCCCGTGGGGATCATACCAGGTAATATTCAATAAATGTTCATTGTATCCCTTTTAGCGCACAAAGTACCCCGCACTAATCTTATGGAAAACCGGTCTCGGTGAAAATCGATGAAATTTCAATATGATATAGCCCATGCCATCCTGAACAAAAGTTACCATTGCGCCAACTCTCTGAATGCCGGCGTTTGGATTCTACAGGGGGTCAAAGTTATTTTGACGAGTTTTAAAAACATCCGAAATTTAATTTTTATCATATCGATCTGAATATGCGCATCAAAAAGTTCAAATGACAAAAGTTTCTAGAATCAAAACTGGCGGGTATACAGAGAGTTAAACTTTGTTTTTGGTTATTTCTTTATCGATGTTTTTTCGAGAAAATATTCGTTTTCCTGCAAATCCTTATGCAATTGATGTACTTACAGTACATGAGAGGGCGATCATATTTTGCATTTGAACCAACCATCCAACTTTAAGTATTTGGAGATACGGGGTGATCAAAAATATATTTTCAATTTCGGAAAAATGTATGTATAGTATTGTGGCGAAGCTGCGGGCGATGCCGGACCTGAACGCTCACGCGGAGAGCGAGTGAGCGCATATGACTTTCGAGGCGCTATGCACAGAGAAGAATCTGGTCGAATCGAAGGCTTACAGCTTGACAAACATACCTGAGATTGTGATATATCCACTTCTAGCGCGAACAATCACGTGAATCTCATTGGATAGTCCGTCGTACGACTAATGCGCATCATGGGCGTGAATATTTTCACAATTGCAGCTATGTTTGCCAAGCTGTACTAGAAATATCAAGAGCGTTCGGGGAAATGAACTGTGTATATAAAAAGAACCACGCAGCAGAGTTAGTCATTCAGTGAAGGAGAAGTCGAACATAAATAGTCCAGTGATTGTGATATAAATTAGACTATTGTGTTGAAATTGTTCAATCATTGTATTTCGTCAAATAAATTATTTAGAGTGAATTATACTTCAAAAATACTATGTATATAGCTTTCACCAATATATTTAGTTGATTTTTTTTAACTATGTAGCTAATATATAAACAAATATGTCAACGTCTGTGCTCATTAATCTGAATACAAATAAAGTTGCAGGGACGGTCCAAAAAATATGGAGAAGGGATGTTTCGGAATAATTTTGAAATGATTTCTGAAATCATCCGTGGATTTTTTTTATTTTCTGACCTAATGTAGATGAGTTATTCTTGATCAAAAAGTTCCACAGTGCCTACCTCGCGAATGCCACGGTTTGAATTATACAGGGGTTTGAAGTATAGTATTTCATCGATTTCTCGAATTATCAATAATTCCTTTTTAACGAAAATAGTATTGTTTCCTAGGCAAACTTCGAAACATTTCAATGGCAAAATATCTGAAATGGGAATATATGAATAAACAAAGGTTGCAACACGTCAAAAAAAAAATCCAAAATATTAGTACTCGTTTACTATTCATATTTTATATATTCAGAAATTCTATTAGGACCAGGATCACCTCGTCTCCACCCGATGTTTTAGAAAAATACAGGATGAAAACAATAACTTATTCTCGAAAAAGATCGTATGCTGTTAAACAAGTGTCTTCTGGAGACGATCACGGCATCATTATGCGTATTAATATAAAAGATATTTCTGTTTTGCACCATCGAATGTTCTTCACATTTCGTTCTAATAATGACAGATATATAAAACCAGACTACCTGAACTTGAAACTAGTATATCAAAAGACAACTTTTGAAAAATGTAAATAGTTCTGGGATTGCAGCGAGATGTACGCCCCTTCCACTTGGAAAACTCTGCAGTACCTTGGATATGTTTGGCATGACACTTTACTGGCAGACACATTCGAAGCAAGATCGGAACTTTTCCGAAAATTGTTTTCACCCTGTATTTTCCTGGAACCTAAAATGAAAACGATGGTCCTTATAGAATTTGTATTATATTTTCATACACTGTATGAAACATGGATCGTATTCGTATGCTCAAGCATATGCCCGAAAATATATTTACAGAATGAGACTGAGTTGCAACCCTTGTATATTCATGCATTCTCATTTCAGATATTTTGTTATTGAAATGTTTCGAAGTTTGTCTAGGAAACAATATTATTTTCCATTACAAAGGTGTTATTGATTATTCGAGAAATCGATGGAATACTATACTTCAAACCCCTGTATAGTTCAAACCGTGGCATAAATTTTTCCGAAATTGAAACTATATTTTTGATCGCCCCGTATCTCCCAAACACTTGAAGCTAAAAGTGAAATAGAAACAGTACTCAACATTGATCTCAAAAGTTTCACAATTACTTTGTCTCGTATGGAATCGTATCATGCTAGTCTTATTTTCATTGAAATATAGATTATATAAGCAGCACCACTATACACTCATTACACTCTTTTCCTAGTATTGAATAATTCTTGTTAGACATGATAAGTGATGTGTCATCAGTACATATAGTGAAAAAGACTGTCTGAAATATCATCTATTTCATTGAGTCAAAAACATCGTAGGAACCAGAATTATCTGACCTCATTATCTGACCCCATTATTTCCATCCACTGCTTTATTTCTAAGTACACATACTGTCCTTTATTCTCAAAAAATGTCTGTACCCATGTCAACAGAGCTAAATCGAGGTTAAGTAAACATTATTCTTTCATAGATTTAATGTGACATTGATGGGATATTGTTATCAACACAGACAAAAATGAAAAATTACTATGTACCAAAGCACCTAATCCTTTCTTACTACTACTAAGTAAAGTATTGAATCATTCTTGTTAGACGTAATAAGTAATGTGTCATCAGCATACAAAGTGAAATAGACTGTCTGAAATATCATTTTCTTTATTGGGTTACAACAAAATCAGCATGGGATCCAGAATGAAGTCCTGTGGTACACCTCATTATCTGACCTTATTATTTTCATCCACTGCATTATTTCCTAAGTGCACATACTGTCGTCTGTTCTCAATAAATGTCAACGGAGCTAAAACGAGGTTAGATAAACATTATTCTTTTGTGGATAAAATGTAACGTTGGTGGGATTAAAAAATCTATTGTTATCATCACAGACAAAAATACAAAATTACTGTGTACCAAAGCACCTACTCCTTTCACGACTACTATTCTTTTTCGTTTGGAACACTGTGAAATATTAGGCATTTCCGACCTCAATATTATTATTATATTATTATCTTCCTTAGGATTTGTTGGTTTTCCTTGCAAGTAGCCACAGCATATATTCTTCCAAGCATCGTCTGAGAAACAAAGAAAATGTAGAAATAACAGTGCAAACAAAATCAGTTCTGCATTTTCAGTAAACCAAATTTACATCGAAAGTTTGTTGCAATTATTCTGTTTGAACGAAGATGAGTTAATGCCGTCATTGAAAAAAGTATGTGCTCATAACAGTTATAACATAAAATAGAGCATGAAACATAAGTCATAACCTTAATTCAAATAGCAAATATATTCATTCTGAAAATAGTGAAGAGTTAACGAAAATATAAGCTAAGAAGGTGGTGGGTGGATCAGGCTTGGAAATTTGTCATTAATAAATAAATTCAAAGACTGGACGAACCAACTTTGAAAAACATTTTTTTGTTGAATATTGAACAGTTTTTTTACCAAGATAGCAACCATAAGAAATAACGGAAGAATTTTATAGCCATAGCTTTCCTATTTCATCATCTCGATATCTCACTTTCAATTATTTTTATTGGAGAATTGATTTCATCAAGACGTTTATGAATTGTTTTATTATGTCGTCGTTATGTGTATTAATATATTGAAATAAAAAGAAATTTGTGCTGAAGTTATTACAATTTCTTGCAATCATTGAATCATAGATTTCAACAATTTTTAGGTGGCAGTACTGACACGATAGCGTACTGCATCAATGGAACTACTGACGTCACAACTGCTGTTTTACATATAATATTCGGCGATACTCTCGGTTTAGATTTGGTATCTGTCTATGACGAACATACCCTTCTACGTTTATATGCCAGTGTCTTGAGTTATGGCTATTTAGGCGATGTGGCTTATCAAAGCGATCGGTACCGATGGATGGGACCTCGTCGGTACGACTTTTCCGGTAAGTTGATGTCAAATCTGTGGAATATCCCCTAGGTGACCTATGCTTAAGTATCATGTAGCATCAGAATCCATAAATGAATACATATTGTACACGTTTTGTGGCTGGTATAAACGTAATGTGGCTGGTATAAACGTTATGTGGCTGGTAAAAAAACGTTAATGTGGCTTTTGAAAAACGTAATGTGGCTTGTGAAAAACGTAATGTGGCTGGTATAAACGTAATACTGACCACGGGGTATTTCCGTCCAATTGGAAAATTGCAAGGACCACGCGTTCCAAACAAACTACTTGTGTGTACACGAATTTAAATGTCACTTGCCATATTTAGAATCGACGTAGTTTGAGACAATGTAATTATAATGAAGTTAAATATCACAAGAATTTGAGCCTTCTGTACAATATATAGTTGTTTCATAAACTATGACTCAAGAATATGTGTATCGAGCTAACACAATCTGTCAATTGTTTGCATTATTGTAGAGCGAAACAAAGCTTTCACGTTTGAGTGGGTAGGCTTGATCTGGTAGATATGAAATCGTTGACAGAGTCAGATACGTAATACGAGATCATATCCTTCCGAATTCCGCAATTTTTTTGCGAGCAAAATGGCAGCCAGACATGCCGCAATAACGTGAAATTAACACTAGAACAATGCATGGAAAACTACCCTCTTTGTATCCGCAACTATTTTGAAATCTGATACCATTTTTGCTACATAAAAATGCGAATGAACTGATTCACTGCTTGTAGTGACCAATATAAATTTACTGTTTCAATTTGCGTGTTTCAGGGTTCAAAAAACTGGTCGGCAACAAAGGCTATCAAGGAGAGATAGCTATCTATTCAGAAACAGAAGGTGTGGATGAAATAGTCTGCCAAGAAAACTGCGAGAAATGTGAATCGACTCAAAGTGATAAACTCGAACAACCGCTGTGCAAATGGAGGACAATTTCCGGTAAATTTTTCATGATCAGCGGCGCAAACATTACTTGTGCTTGCAGTCGCAGTCCAAAAGGAATGGCCCCCTATAGCCACATAGGGGACGGCATGGTCCATTTGGTGTTAGTTAAACATACAAGCATTTTGAATAATTTCAGGCTACTGTTGAGGCTGTCAAGCGCCACTTCAAATGTCGAAGACTTGCCATTCGTGGAGACGCTCACGGCTCGCGAATTTTGCTTCCGAGCTGATCAGGACGAGAGTAAATGGAATTGTGATGGAGAAGTTCAGCAGCAAACGAATATTCGTGCGAAGTAAGTGTAAATGACAATATTCCACAGGCTATCGGTGATCGTTTTTTCGCTGTCAGGTTGGTGATATATTTTGTTTTTGAATGTTGGAAACACTGATTCAAGTAAGTTATAATTGTCAACTTCAACGAATTGTCAGTTTTGATATTTGGCTTGGCAATTTTGGCATAATTAGAAAGTTAAACTATAATGAAAAATTGATATAGTCAGATAACCTCGGTTTTTAGAGAAACATACAAAGATACATTTATGATCTATGAAGCAGAAAAATATTAAAACTGGAAAAAAATCGTGTTCTTATCAACTACAGGAGTTGAAAAAATCAGTATTTGGGACTAAAGTAAAAAAAATGCTTTTAAAACCAAAAATTTTAATATGAATCAGTCGTTGGCAACGTTGCTCTTTCAGTAGGTTTTTCACGATATAGCAGAAAACTGGTAAACGAGAAAGAAGAATTTTATTTCAATCAATTTTGACAATAATTAGAACTTATACTGAAATAACAAAGAAATAATAAAAACAATTATCGGATCTCTGGGGAGGCTTAAATTGATTCGGTGGCGCATTCGCATTTACAGCTGTGGAAAACCCGGATAATAGGATATATGGTGTCTCCAGATGCTCCAAAAGATCCAAGGGAGAGAAAATCTTCATTCAGTGGCGCCTTATGTTGAATTATGGATCCAAATTTGAAAGATGTAATCCTTGTCATTCGTTTTCTTCAAATTTGTGAAGCTCAATGGATCACTTTCGGATTATGGGGTCTAGAAAGGAAACATGGTGAAATTTCGAACTTAAATATCGAGAATGGAACTCAAAATCACAGAGTTTTGACATAAACGGTGTCTTCAGCTCCTTCAATCTTTCACTCTCCTTAAAATGATCTCCATAAATTCTTTTACGATAAAAGAATTCTAGTTCTTCGATGGGAACATTCAAATGGAGCAACCATTTTTGCGCAAGTTCTTTAGTTTTCGGAAATCTATGAAATGTTTTTTTTGTATATTCGTACACATTCCAGCAAAATGGAACACAACATTTTTTTGCAAATACTTTTTTAATAAATTCAAATTTAAATAAATTAAATTTTACACTTGACAGTGTTGACGTCAGAGTATCAATTAAATGTTCCAAACATTTAAAAACAAAATTTATTACCAACCTGACAACAAAATAGCGATCACCGATAGCCCGTGGATTATTGTCAATTTTTCACGAAAGTTTGAAGGACTTGTAATCTCGTGAGCAATCATATGGGTTTAATAAAAAAAAAAATGTTTTTCAGAGTACGGTGCCAATTGCTCAGGATATTCAGCCGAGGGAATCCCGTTAGCACATCTTCCGAAACCACCTGCTGTGGATTTTAGGTATTTTAAAATTATTTTTTTTTAGGGAAAAGTCGAGTATTATACCAGTATTTATGTGCTGTACTTAAATTATGTGAAAATTGTATTATGATTCATTCCAAGTTGACCTTGAATGGGTGGAAATTTGGTGATTTTTATATATTATTATATATCTCTGCATTCGCGATGGTGACTGACATGCAAGTTTTACTAAAGTTTATTTTTTTTAAACATGTGTTTCATTCTTGTTTTTTTTTCATCATCTCCCTTATTGGAAATATATATATATTATTACAAAGTTTCTGAATTTTGAGAAACCCTTGAATGCAATGTGAAGACAGTCCACATTGGCCAGTCAACTGTTCAAAGTAAACAGCTTTAACAGGCATGTTTTGGTTTCAAGCTAGAAAAGCCCTATAAACTTTCCAAACTTGAAAGTGCGACTGATTTTCCACTCGGTTCAGTTTAACAGCTTAGCGTTCTATTGTCAGATAACAAGACGAATTGCAGAAAGTGCGTATTTGTTCTAAATGAAGAAAGGCGCTTTTACCATTTCATGATCTGAGCTGTTTTCCAATTGTACCAGTGAGTAACTCCGAGTGGCTCCTGAAATAATCTCACAGGCCACGAAAAATCATATCATGTATTCAGTTCAGGGGTAAAAAAAGCCTTCAATTGGAAAGCTCCTCTGATCGACAAGAAGGCTGTCAATTTTTGTCCTTGTCTAGGGCATTGACATTCACACCCTTGCGAATATTCGCAATTTTTGCGATGGCTAATATTCGCAATCCCCAAATACTGAAAAATTACATGTCATTCACCGCAATATTTTCGCCACAAGTCGAATCGCAAAAAATTGCGAATTTTCGCAAGGATATGAACGAGCCTTAAGGCAAAGACGATGATACACATGTATATGGGAGTAACTTTTTCACGAATTCCAGTACATTTAGAGTTTTGACACAATTTGAAGGACGCATTTGACTAGGAGAGTCTAATCCCCATAAGACAAAGGGGGCACACTAATAGAAAGAGATGAAAGAACATTTGTGACATGTGACGTAGTTGGACATGTCATGACCGCCATTCTCCATAGACAGTGACGGACTATCTCTTGGTATATGAGTTACATGTGGCAGTTTTGTTTCTTGGTTCGAGTTCGACTCTGTACTCATGTCCAAGTACGTCACTATGACGCGTCGATGCTACAAGATTCTGTTTGGCTAGAGCTTATTAAACACTCCTGTTAGTTTACTCTCTTTGCGCATGTGGAACTTGAGCAAGGAGACTAAACGTTATTTGACTAGCTAGAAGAGTCTATGAAAGAGATGAAAGAACATTTGTGACGTAGTTGGACATGTCATGGCCGCCGTTCTCCATAGACAGTGACGGACTAGCGCACTCTTGTACTCGAGAAAAGTTTTTTTTATGAAAAGAGGTTTTCATTCAGTTCGCTGGAACACAGAAGTCTCAATATTGTCTGACCTACCTGATGGGGGAAAAGAACCTCGAAACATGTCTGCAGGTTGTCATCTCCAACCAACTGAAGGATAATCTATGCTGTTTAATCACAAGAAGAATTTGCCAGAGTAGTTTTCTGTCAGATGTTTATTTGCAGGATTGGTAATGGAGGTATTTCATATCAGTGATGTTCTGAACAGTGGAAATAATTAAACAAATGATGGTATTTAAAATTAAGTAGATGAATATATTTCTTGAAAAAGACATTTCATGAAAATTCAGCAAATTTGACAGGATAAAAACAATACCTAATCTACTACTGGTAAATATAAAAGTAAGTAAACCCTAAATAAATCATTCAAATCACTGAATCATGTTACTGAAGAAAAGAAATCTTCAATATTTGCACTTCAATAAATAAATAAATAAAACAATAAATGAAAAAAACACGAAGTATGAAAACGAGGTTTCGGGCTCTGATAATATTGCATCACTTTACAGATTGTCTTCAGATATTCATTCACGTTTTATAAAAACTCACAGTTAACAATATTTACAATAAAAAAATGCCGAGTGAGAGCTAGCAAGTGGTCTCAAGAAGTATACAGTGACAGGCTGTGAGACACACTGGCGGGACACTTCGACAGGTAGTTGTTATCAATGGTAGCTTGGTAGTGATTGTAGCGCAGGAGATCAGCTCCGTAGACGGTTTCTCATCGACGGGCGCCACTCCTGCCGAGGCCTGCTAGAGAAGTTTCTCTCCAACAGAACTCGATGTCCCTGAGCTGAAAGTGACATCGTCCCCGGCCAGTATTTGTCAGTTGTCCAACTCCACCATTACGAATTGCCTAAGCCTCTCCAGGTACACTGAGTACAGTTCCACGTCATTGTGTCCAGCACCCTGTAGAGAAAGAAATACATATTTGAAATTGGCCTAGTTGTGGTTATTCATATAAAATCTAGATAAAAATGCATTTATGGTAATTCAGTAAGTTCAAAAAAAAAAAAATCTACCATGTAGGTTGATACCCTGAACAAGAACTAATAGGCATAGGCAGGCGAGGACACTGCAATGTCTCGAGAACGAAGCAATTTGAATTTTGTCGACTTTACATATTTTTAAGATTAAAAAAATTAACAAAAAAAATTGGAAATTTCCTACAGAATTTTCACAAGCTACAGAATCCATTGACAATATTTTTAAAATTTCGCGTTCTCGCCTATCACCAGATATCAAAACCACAACCATATTCATACAGACGCCTCCAAACCCGTGACGGGGTGAATGCAGCAGTGACAATGAAGGGTGCCAAGGTCGGACACTAGACTTTCACCAGATGCTAGTGTGTTTGAACAGGTGAAATATACGAGGTATATCAATAATGCGTGGATGGACGATAGCTGCTTTCCACTGCACCCACTCCACAGGGCCCAGCATATCTATATCCACAATGGACTATGGCAGTTACGCCGGCATTACTCACGGTTACATATTAACGTGATCTCTACTCTACCTACTGACTCTTATCTGATGTCTATTATATCCGTCCGTAGATAGAGGCTGCTCGCTTTCCATCGACGGAATTGGTCTTTTGTCAAGGGCAATGCTGATGCTGCTGGTTGCTGACGTACAGGGTCATCATCACAATCGGGTGAGAAGTTTTTTAAAGAAACGTTCAGTGGCCAGCAAGGTCTCCAGACCTCACGCCCCTAGATTTCTATCTCTGGAGATATGTTGAAGGAAAGGTAGATATATCAAGAGAAACCAACGACACCAGAAGAAATGAAAACAATCGAAGTTTTTTAATATATTACAAGATAAACTTTAACTGAAGTTCAAAGAGCAATTGTAGATAGACCCACCAACAAAATACAACAAAGCCTTAGTTCGGCAAAAGACAAAAGAGACCCACTATCTGCAGCGGGGGTATATCGCATACTTGCGGAAAGGTATACATCGGAACCACAAAAAGATCGATGGGAACAAGGCTGAAGGAACATCAGAGGAACTGCAGGAAATATGCTTAACCCAGTTACAAGCAATTCTGAAATAACAAAGGATATCAACGACATTAAGCCGGCAGGTAGAAAGGGGTCAATTAGGGTTAGTGGGAATGTACCAAATCCAGATACGGTAATTAAAGCACAAGACAACCTAAGTCAGAATAAATACAATCTTCGCAGACGGAATCCAGTCATCTGAGATTATTCATGACGTATAAGCCTCTGAAGAAGCTAGCCACTCGCGCCAGCGAAACATTAGGAGGAAATTCCAAAAAACGACAGCCTTCAAACCCGAGTGAAAATTGTGACACTGAAAACTTCGGCCGCGAAAGCCTTAAACCATTTTGTCAGTTTGAACATCTGCTGCCAAGCTACGCTTATTTGATTGAGCTTATTTTTTGTACATCATTGAATAAAAAAAGATCGTTATTGCTCTTATGACTTTTTCGTCTTTCCTTAAGAATTAGATACATTTCCGGAGAGAAATCAAGAAAGCAAACCCTGTATTGTAAGCTCATAGTGTGGTCTATTCTGATATGGACTTATTTACAGAGAAAATTGAGAAAAAAGTGATCCCGAGTTTTGATTGCCCCTGTATGGAAATATATTCGGTAAAATTATGAATAGGAAATACAAGGTCGGCAACATTGCTAAACTTTGCTTCCTCCGCCGATGACGGCATCATATTTTTTTGTTTATTTTACAAAAAAAAAAAATTTTCTACAAACGTCAAAAAATTACAAGGTTCGCGCATTGACAACAGTATGCGAAGTGGCACTTTTTTTTATTTTCATTCGTTACCATGACACCGTGCGCGAAGTAATGTGCGAAATATATTTCGCATGTAAACTATATGGGATTTTCATATTCTAACCTATATGGTCCTCAACTCCTCAATCAAGCAAAAAACAAGAAATCGTTTATTTATTAATGTAGAACAATAATTAAGGCTTTCAAATTGTGAGAGATATTTTTCTGGCTTTATTTGCTTCACACCACTCTTTAAATTGCTGATATGCATTTTCATACTGCCGCCTCGATTTCTCCGGTAAAAGGTTGGAAATTACGGAATTGGCCGCATCTATCAAGTTAGGTGGGGTACTGCTTAGTTCATCGTCGCTCGAAATTTCCATTCTTTTACAATAATAAATATCACGCACGAAATTGACGCGAATAAAAAGTCACTCCAAAATAATTATCAAGAACTGTCACTTTGAAATAATTGTCAACAAATTTTATTTCCATAGTTACAGTAATTACTTGATTTGGAAAAATTATTTAAGCCAGTTCAATACTATTTTTCATAGTTATTACTTATTTTAGAACAATATTTTTGACGTTTGTAGAAAAAATTTTGTTTGCATCTCATGCGCGAAATACTTTGGTAATCTCGACAATTTTTTTTTAACTCGGCTGCGCCTCGTTAAAAAAAATCAGTTCTCGATCACCAAAGTAGCATTTCGCGCACTAGATACAAAAATAACTATTGTTTGCAACCTGAATTGATTATGGAAATAATACAAACGTTTTTTGTATTGGGCGGGAACGTAGGGAGTAATTTCCCAGAAAACATTAAATTTACCACCATCACAGAACTTTGTCAAATTTGAAAAGAATTTAAAAAAAATACATTTTTTTTTTATTTGACAATGTTTCCGAAATCTGTGGTGGTAGCAAATTTTATGTTTTCTAGGAAAATACTAGCTACTTTTTTGACCAACTCATAATCAATTCAGGTTGCAAAAAAAATTGTTAGTGTAAAATAAACAAACAAAAATATGTTGCTGAAATAATGCAAAAGTTTGAATAAATAATTTATTTACTCGGATGCCAAACTTGGAAATGGTCGTAAAATTGGGGAACGATAAAGAATGGCATTTTCTTTGTTTTCGTCATTTTGTGACTCTTTTTTAAGTAATTTTTCTTGCAAATATCACACCGTACTTTGATAGTGAACATTAATTTTGGGATTCTTTTCTACTGAGCTGTTCCTTGATTTTGGCGCATAACAACCAACACATCTATCTATGATGACAAGCCTATGACCTTGACGTTCTTCATGATTATTTATTAGGTACGTGTTTTTTTTAAACTACGTGCATGTGAAATAAATGCATATTTACCAAAATGTATACAGTTTATAGATACAAGCACAACTAAACATCTCTTGGAATAAACATTTTGAAGGAAAATCAATATCCAATCATCTATCTTTTATCAATTGTCGAATTTTGCGCTATGACAATATCCGATCATTGTTTCTAAGTAAGCACCTATCTTTGTCAACTGGATTTGGTATACATTTTCATTTCCACCATATCCATGGGTTTATCTCATTTTGTGAAAGCCTACCTACTATCACTGTTCTTTCAATAGGTAATCACAACTTCATAATAAATATTAAAACTGATAAAGTGCTATCTGGTTAATTCATTTTTGTACGTACACTTGCTGAATTATGTGGATTTGTTTCATTGGGTTAAAACCCAAAATCACAAGGAGTAAAAAAAAATAATCACACGAGATGCCAATTGCCGTTTCGACTTTTAGAATCACGTACATTAAAAATCATGAAATCAAACACTCTTCTAAATGTCAATTCGAGTGAAAAGAAAGGTGGATTCATTGGAAGAAATATCGGATGACGTCATAGCAAAGATGAAAAAATGCTCTCACGGAACACTGAATAGATCAATCAACTGATATTAAGGTTGACCTGTTTTCTGTAGGTAGGGACAAGTACAGGTAAGTTTTGAATAATAAACAATTGAATACCAGGTAGCAGGTGCTGAATCGAGACAACTTGGGTTTGCAGAATGAGACATATTCTTTGAATTGTATATATGTTTTAAGAAATTCACAGAAAATTACCCATTTAATCTTAGGGTCTTGGTGACTATCTTTCGAGACAGGTACCTGTTACCTCTTTCTCTTTTGACTCCGTGATTTTGAATGTTGTCCTCAATAACGGCAGGTAGGTAAAATATTGAACGATTGACTACAAGGGTAAGAAATACATTGGTGTCAAGAAAGCAGAATTTTTTTCAGAGTATGCACATTTTATTTCAGAATTATGTTTACTAAGACCTACCTACAGAAAAACTGTGAGTGAGGATTTAAGCTTTTTGAGATGTCGGTGTGTATGTGTGTTATGTTGAATTTAAGAATCATAAAACCAGTGACGTAGCCAAAAGAGGGGAGCAGCCCCCCTCCCAAATAAACTTGAAAGTTTGGATTATTTAGCAAGTACAATTTCAAAATGTTAAAATGTTTTAGACTTCTTATTCTATGCCCCCCCGTCAAAAAGAAAAATTCTGGCTACGCCACTGTAAAAATCCACGTAAAAAAATAGGATAAAAATTAGTAAGAGTACTTACCTCGACCCAAAGCGGTTCCACTGCTTTTGGGCACTTTTCAAAAATGGTGAGTCCATGAGAAAAGTCTATTACCTCATCTTCAGTCCCATGAATTATTAATGTAGGCGACATAACTTTTGATACTTTATCAATACTGAAACAAGAAGAAAAAGGATATTCATTTCACCGGTTGAGTTCTATAAATTTTTTATGACAGGAAAATTTACACAAGTTTTACAGTTACTTATCAAGTCAAAATTCATTCTTAGCTTGGCGAATCGCAATATTAATAATTTTGATCAAAATGTCGGTGAATACACATACATTTGCAATAATTAAAATTGAGATATTAATGAAAAAAATATTTATTTTGTTGATAACGATCTGAACAGAACGTTATCCTTGGACCGAGAAAATCAATGTAAACAATGTTGATACCATTCTAATTCTAAAACAACTATAGTTAAGTTTTTTAACAAATTATTGTATAAATCGATCAATATGTCAAAAAACAACAAGATTATTTGTTCTAGAACTAAAATGGATTTAATACACGCTATATACTATACAGGGTGTTTTAAGTACTTATTCAAACTTCAAAGTGTAAATATTTGACTAATTTCAAGATGAAAAGTTCATATAAACATGTGTCCGCAAATGTTTTGTTTCGGAGATACAGGGTGTTGAAGTTGAAATTTTATTTTCAATTATTTGCATAATTTTTCGCACAAAATTTGTTAAACGGGTTTTATTGGGGAAAAAAAATCAAAATTTGATATTAATTTTTATTTAGCACTTAGAGGGCACTGCGTACGCTATCATTATTTATTTTAATTTGCCCTAACTTTTTTATAGTAAACTTTTGGAATGTTTTACATTTAAATCTTGTTCCCACACCTTTTCTAAACAAAAAAGGTATACAAGTTCAACAACTCTAGGGACAAGCGTATTTGAGAAATTTGCAAATTATTTTATTATAATGTGCATTTATCATCATTAATGGTTTTGCAGAAATGGTCAAGAAAATTAGTTATGCAATAAATAGGTCATTACCAACAATATAACTCTTCAATTTATCGCAGGTTCTCTCCACCAAAGACCCCCGTAAAGCTAGCAGAACCACTTTGGAATTTTCAAACTTTTTTCAGGTCATAATTTTAGGCTAATTTATTACCCTATTCTCAAATTTTTTGCTCTTCAATTGTGAGAGATATGGCGGGTTCTGCTAGCTTAACGTGAAGCTGGCAGAACCAAACCGCCAAACGAATGATTATGAAAGCACACCATAATTTTAGGCTCAAGTTTGAACCCATTGCCGATTTTTGTAGAATGCTTTTTTTTAAATCCTGGGTTCTGCTAGCTTTACCGTTAAGCTAGCAGAATCCAACCATGAAAAAGCAACTCAGAACAAATCCAGCTGGACAATAATTTTAGGCTCTATTCAGGCTAATTTATTACCCAATTACATATTTTTTGCTCTTCAGTTGGAGGAGAAGTCAAAGGCTGTGTTAGCACAACACTGAGCTGAAAGTACCTAAAGGCTAACCGAATGGTTATGGAAAATCTGATCGCTTTAGACTCACGTTTGAACCCATCGCCGATTTTTTTTGAATGCGTTTTTTTTTAATCAATGAAAAAGCAACTCAGAACAAATCTAGTACGACAATAATTTTAGTCTCTATTCAGGCTAATTTAATAACCAATTATTTATTTTCTTGCTCTTCAGTTGGAGGAGAAATCAAAGGCTGTGTTAGCTCAACACTGAGCTGGCAGTACCAAAAAGCTAACAGAATCGTTATGGAAAATCTGATCGCACCATAATTTTAGAATCATTTTAGGTTCACATTTGAACCCATCGCCTTTTTGGAATGCGCTTTTTTAAAAAAATCCTGGGTTCTAGCTTTACCGTTGAGCTAGCAGAACCCAAACATATAAAAGCAACTAAGAACAAATCGAGTTGGACAATAATTTTAGGCTCTATTCGGGCTAATTTATTACCCAAATACATATTTTTTTGCTCTTCAGTTGGAGGAAAAATCAAAGGCTGTGTTAGCTTAACACTGATCTGGCGGTACCAAAAGGCTCACCGAATCGTTAAGAAAAATCTGATCACGCCCTAATGTTATGCTAATTTTAGGAATATTTCATGCTCACGTTTTTACCCATCGTGGATTTTTTTGGAATGCGTTTTTTTAAATCCTGGGTTCTGCTAGCTTAACGGTAAAGCTAGCAGAACCCAGGATGTTTTCGAAAAAACGCATTTCCAAAAAATCGGCAATGGGTTCAAACGTGAGCCTGAAATGAGCCTAAAATTATGGTGTGCTCAGACTTTTCATAATCATTCGTTTGGCGATTTGGTTCTACCAGCTTAACGTTAAGCTAGCAGAACCCGCGATATCTCTCACAATTGAAGAGCAAAAAATTTGGGAATAGGGTAATAAATTAGCCTAAAATTATGGACTGAAAACAATTGAATATTCCAAAGTGGTTCTGCTAGCTTTATGAGGGTCCATCAAAGAATTGTAATTCATTGTCTAATAGTGAGAAAAAACATAGAAAAAATAAAAACCTTTCAAAAATAACAGTAGTAGATAAACTCAATAACAATAAAGTACCCTAGCCAAGAACTACTAGACAAGGTTTTAGATTGCGTAAATACTAAGATCAAGGGTAACTACTTGTCTCTGACTGGCAGGGCCGGCGCAAGGTAAAATTTTCACAGGGTCGAGGGTAATTTGGCGACCCCATTTAAAACAAAAAATCACAACGATGGAGAAAATATTAGAAATAAATATCACTGAGAGCATAACATTTTATTATAATGTACATTATTACAAAAATAAAAGTAATTCTTCGCACCACCACAAGTCTGTAAGCAATTCTTGAAATTTATTAATTCTCTTCACCATTAATTTCACGGTAGAATCAGGAAAGGATAATGATCAATTTTCATGTTCTTCATGTCCTTCATGTTCAAAACAAGGACATGAAGTTGAATCTTTTAGAAAGTATGGAGATTAATACATGGAAAACTTCTGATAACCTTCTTAATGACCAACTAGAATTAAATAATTCACCCTCACTTAATATGTTTTCCTGGACAGGCTAGATTAAATTTAATCAGTAATTTAGTACTTATCGAGGGTTTATTTGGAGACAGGTATACACCTGTACCCTAATCATAGTCTAGTCTACAAGAACTATTTTGGCGAATTTCTCTTCAAGGGCACCGAAAATTATGATCCAGGGCTCATTCGATTCGGAATGACCTCTAGAAACTTTTTGAAAAATTTGCAGGTGCACCGGCAAAAATTGCAAAAGTTTTAAAGAATTTAGTGAAAAAAAAGGAGGGGGTTTGGTTTTTTGCAAATATCTCGGAAACTATTGAAGATATCCAAAATTTGAAAAAAGATCCTGAAAGAGGAGGAAATTTCCTAAAAAAGTCCTCCCGGAACTCTACCATCAATATTTAGAATTTTAATTTAGATGCGAAAATAGCGCTAAAAGCTGGTGATGCTAATCCCGCGTGCGCTTACTGATACGGACACTTGAACAATAAAAATAATTTTAACCCATTAAATATCAATATTAAGAAATAAAAAAAATTCACTTACCTTCGACACTTGAATAAACGAAAATTCATGGAAAATAAAATAATGTTGATTTTCCACTTTGTTATTAACAATCTATGAGAATAAAAAATGAAAAATGCAAATAAAGCTATGCATTTTTTTTTAATATTCCAATTTGTTCGTATTTTAATTATTTAAAGTTACATAAAAATGATTTTTTTAAATTTCTTACTCTGATTGTTTAAATAATTGTTATAAAAACGCATTTCTTGATTTACTATTTTTTTGCTACCAAATATTTTTTTTTTTACACAACAAATGACACATGGTTGATTTTCTTATTTTTTGCAGTATTTAAAAAAAATAGTTTCGTGAAAATTCATTTGTTTATAACAAATTGTTTATTAAATAAACAAAGAAAATATAAATAATTTTTTTTAGAATATCGAAGAGCAATGGAAATTATGATTTAAAAAAATAGTTCCTTAGTATTAATATTTGGTAACAAAAAAACAAATGCGTTTTTAAGCAATAACATTTTTTGTTAAGAAATTATTTTGTTCTTAAAGATCATAATATTTATTGCTGATTAAAATTCCAAAAACAAAAATTCAAATATCTTACAAACAATGCATTTGTTTATAACAATTATTTAAACAATCAGAGTAAGAAATTTAAAAAATTCATTTTTATGTAACTTCAAATAATTAAAATACGACGAAATTGGAATATTGAAAAAAAAATTCATAGCTTTTTCATTTTTTAGTCTCTTAGATTGTTAATAAAGTGGAAAATCAGATTTTTTTAATTTTTCCAATGAGTATCTTTTTTAAAGCCTTTCAAGAATTGCTCCATGGATTTTGCATGGATTTTCGTGTCTAAAAGGCAGTGAATTCTTTATTTCTTAATATTGATATTTAATGGTTTAAAAGTATTTAAATTGTTCAAGGGTCCGTATCAGTCAGCGCACGCGGGACTCGCATCACCAGCTTTTAGCGCTATTTTCGCCTCTAAATTAAAATTCTAAATTTTGGTGGTATAGTTCCGGGAGGTGAGACTGTTTTTTAGGAAATTTCTTCCTCTTTCAGGATCTTTTTTCAAATTTTGGATTTCTTCAATAGTTTCCGAGATATTTGCAAAAAACCAAATCCCCTCCTTTTTTTTCACTAAATTGTTTATAACTTTTGCTTTGTATTGAAAATCATTCATTTAGTTTCATTATAGATATTAACATGGATTTTCATCAAGTATCGGCTACATCAATTAAATAGTACGTAATAATTGTTGTAATGGGAAAATAATTTTTAATGTTAAAATACTTAATTTTTAATGTTAAAATTTTGGCAGCCCCCTAGTCACGGCGCCCTGGGCAGCACCCGGGCTTTTGTCCGCCCCTGTTGACTAGACATTTCAGCCTAGTAAAAGAGGGGCTGTTTTTGATAGGAACAAAATCCCGGGAAATTTGAACCTATTCAAGAAGTTATGAATTACGTCTTGTAATCGCCAAAATCTCAGGCGGGTATTAATTTAGTTTCACTGAAAATAAATCGATTGGAAGGATCGTTTTAAAGTTGTTATTGAACGATTAAATGGGTCGAATAGGGTAAACCCGCTTGCTTGTGCTGCTGATTGTTGTTTTCGTAGTTTCGTACTTTTAATTATGTAAACAATCACCTAGTTGAATTTCATTCGTACTATTATTTAAATTTTACGTGTTTTTTTTGATAGTTCATGAGAGCAGCTGGCGCATAACCCCCCCCTCCTTCCCCCGATGCAGCTGACTTTTTTTTCAATTCACTATGATGTCAACTGCTGATGCTAACGTTCACATTGGTAATAGATCTATCGAAAAAAGAAAATCATTACCCAAACTACAGCAGTACTCCCGGACTATTATGTTAATTCGGAACATCAAAGAAATCGAAAAATACGTTTTTGGACTTCTCCAATATTACGTAAATTGGTCGTTGCCCTCACAATACAAACTACTTAGCTCTGAGGTATCGACTACGAGTTTATTATTAGTAGGTATGCACTGAATAAATCTAAAATAAGAAAAAAATTCTTTATATACCGAGAGAGCAGTCAACAGTGCCAAACTTTTAACATTTTTTTAACGAAAATAACTTCGAGGAAGAGAATTTTATTTTGTAGAAACAACCAGAACATCGTATCGGTACAAAGCAGAAAATGTGCGATCGAAAATATCCTATTTCTTGTATACTTTCCCGTCTATTTTTGGATTGTTTTGACCAAAGGAAGATCTGGATTCGGCTTTATGTGCCGATTTCTTATGTGAACTATGGATGTAACAGGGAACCCTCCAAAAAAAATACACGCGATAATATAGAATTAATCAAATCAATAAATGTGAATGGATCGACATTCTTCATCTTAATTTGAATTCATCATAGCATAGTCCATTTTAACAAAAACATAAACGAGTCTTTTTATTTCGTCTTCTGGGTTCATGACTGATTAATTATGCAATCAACTCACTAAGCCGGAACATTGTTTTGAATATTTCTGAATAAATTTGCATTATAAATATATTGATTGAAACGTTTCAAATGCCAATTTAGAACATTTCTTCCTTGAATGAAGCTATCCACCTTCTTAAATTACACTGAAATTGTTTCTCCCGAATCATTGTTTTCAATTCATATTTCTTTGTGTAAGAATTCTCGAAATAATCAATAATATGATATAAGAATTAGAACAGGTTGGGAAATTATAGTGTGTCAGTTCTTCCGCAGGGATAGAAAAAGGGCGAAATTTCGAATTTGGTCCATATTGTTTATTAATTGAAACTCGGACATATCCACAATATATTTGACCCCTAGAGTAGGAAGGGATGCTGTTGTCAAAGCAGCTTTGGCAATAACTTGTCAAAAAAGTTGCATCAACATGCTCATCTTCAGTTGAAATTACAGGTCAAACTGAAATAAGTAAATGAGTAAGGGCACTAATTAAAATTCTGAAAAAGTGAAATTATCAAAAAAAGGTAAACTTGGAAACTAAAATGGACACTTACATTACCTTACACCTCCATCATAAAACCACCAATTAGCAACAAAAAATATCCTACTTCAAATATACTGAGCGATCTTACATTTTTCTATAAATGCATTAAATACGCCCATTTTTGAAACACCCGCTAACAAAGCTAAAAATAAGCCATGAATACTACGACTCAAATGTTGACACCACGACTTTCATGATGGACATTAATAATTGCATACTACGACCGGTTACGGCACTCGAGGGTTTCGTGTTTCAGGAAATTTCTCAATTTTTTTTTCAAGATAACTATGAAATAACTTTACTTTTTGTAAACCTGTTCGAGGACACTAGGACTGTTCAAATACATTTTTTCGATATATCGGTTAGTTTTCGAATTTTTGTTGTTCATAAAAAAAACATGAAACATTTTCAAGTCCACATCATCAATTATTCGTTTTTTTTAAATATTTCCCGGGCTATTGTCATTACGGGGAAAATTCAATTAAATTTATTGTAGATCTAGGTGAGGACAATAAAATTGTTCATATACAGTTTTTGATATGTTTCAATTTTGAATTTTTGTCAATTTTAAATTTTCAAGTCCAGTCAAGAAATGCTAATTTTTTAGGTTCAGTCGATTGTTACGAGTTTATTTATCAAGATACGGAAAATGTTGATAAAACTTTTTTGTAAAGCTGTTCAAAACAATAAAACTGTAACAAGTATACATTTTTGTGACATCTCGTTTCTTTTTCGAGTTATTGGAGATTTTAGAGGGAAAATACAAATTTTCTAATTTTTCTTCAAATTTTTTATCTTTTTTCCAATTTCTAATCAAGTTGGAGAAAAACGGTTTGGAACATAGGTGGGGCTTGAGAAGATGAATTCGAAGCGAATTTAAAAAATTCAATTTTATCATTACTTAGTACGGCCAATATTTCAATTTTTCCGTTTTTTTGAAATATTTCCTGGACTATTGATTTTTCCAAAAAAATATTTTTACACTTTTTGTAGATTTTCTGATGACGGTCAAAAAAGATGTCTTGGTAAATTGTGAAAATATCACCCGTTCGTGAGATATTTCGAATTATCGAAAATTCAAATTGTCATGTTCAGATTCAAGGGATTTTCACCATTTTCCGATCGGTTTTTCGACAAACGGTTGCTTTGGGATTCGTTAGTTCGTTGAACCTCTATCGATTGCGATTTTGAAATTTCAGTGTCGTTCATCAGTATAGCCGCATTTGGACTTTGAAAAAATCACTTTTATTTAGAAAATCGCCCAGAAAACAGGGTTGGCACGATTAAATCATTTTGATTTAAATCAAATGATTTTATCAATAGAAATCAGTGAGTTAATCAAACAAACAAAGATTTCCCTTTGACACGGATATTCCCCTTTGGCGCGGAGATTCCCCTTTGGCGCAGAGATTCCCCTTTGGCGCGGAGATTCCCTTTTTCTCTTGCACTCAAAGGCGCGTTCTGTTTTATTAGTGATGCAAATCTACCAGGTTTTTTGTGATGTAACCATTTTTACCGGTTAATTAGCAGACTGATTAACCCGCTGCTACGTATAAAACAAAATAAAATAGCAACCATGTTGGAAATGTGGCGAACGATTTGAATGTCTCATTTGATAAAAATAGGTTATTTTGTCATGATTTTACTTCATTTATCTTTGTTGGCTACATATATTAAATAGCCGCGGTTAATTAACCTTTTACGTTACTACGTTTCATGCAAAAATATACTTAAACTTTATGATGAAATGAAAAAATCAAAAAAGTCGCGACTAATTAGGATTTTTTTAAAAAATCGTGCTTTATTCGATTTTTCACAACCCTGCCAGAAAATCCTGTTATCATTTTCTGATCTTCCCCAAAAATTACAACGCTCTTTAGGGCATATTGGGGTATATTTTCAAGAAATATGAAGTGGATCAAATCACTTGCCGAACCGCTATCTTTTCTTAAAATTTATCCAGATTTTCCGATCGTAAAAAAAACTGACAAAATATTGTCCTCAGGTTGTTGATGTGGTTCAAATTTCAAAGCGATATCTCCAAGGGTGCGGAAATGAGTTTCGAAGAGTTCACGTGGAAAAAGGCTTCAGACAGACGGACAGACAGTTCGAAAATTTTCCAAAAAAAGATCGAAAAGGAGAATTCCTACGCGTTCTCTATCTAACCCTCTAGGGGGTAGGAGGGTGAAGTTTTATTTAAAAGGGGGTGATTTTGGCAGTTGGATTATTGTCTGTTCGTTGCTTGCCGATGAAACTTCTGTAGTATAGGAAATTTGCGAAAGGCTGGAATATTAATAATCCATTTTCAATTGATGATAATAGTAATAGACGCATTGGTTATGAAATAAAAGGGAAGAAGTTTAGTTTGTCAGGCCGTGCAATTAGGGAAAATTAATGATTGCGGCAATATCTCCATTATTATGCAAGGTCGATGTTTTTAAAAGCTGAGGGGATAGCAAGAACGTGACAGTTAACCAAAATTTGTACACTATATAAGTAAATGTATAAATAATTCCTGAGGAGTGTAGACATTTTGAATCCCCTTTATGAAAATATCTTAAATCCTTGACTACCTCAAATTTATTTGAATACAAAGCAAGGTACTTCAATACTGAACAAGGTACTTGAGTACTGAAGAAAGTACTCAAATACCTACTGAAATTCTTTTGTCTGCGTCACTCATGTGAAGTTGTCGCCAACTTTTTGCAAAAACACAATTTTTTTTTGGAGTTCTGGGTAGATTTGATAGTTTTGGAGTTACTGATAGAAATTTTGAATAGTTCCAGATAACTTTGAATTTTGATAAGAAAAACAAATTAGTGGCGCTAACTTCACGCGGCGCCATCTTTTTCGAAAAAATTTGTTCTGGTGGTATATTTCGATAAAGATGGAGGAAGAGTTCTGGAGTTCTTGATCCTTTTTGAAAATTGTTCTGCCGAAATAAAAAAGTTATCAATCAATCAATTTTTGACTTTGGAAAACCATCATTTTGAAAGAGAAATTACAGATGATATTAGTAGGACTCAGCAAGTTCTACAAAACATGTTGATCGAGTTTCACCAAAAAAGCAGGACTTTTCAATTTATTAGCCTTCATAAGGTGCGGAAATCAAAACACCAACATTTCGATTGAAGACAGAAGGAATCTCATAGCAGTTCTGAGTAGCACTCGGCGAGTTCCAAAAAAATATCTCAACCGAGTTTTATCGAAAAAGCAAAACTTTTCAATGTATTAGCTATCAGAGAGTGCGAAATCCAAGAAACCAACTTACAGAATGAAGACAGAAAATAATCTCAGAACAGTTCTGATGGGAGTTCTGAGTAGCACTCGGCGAGTTCCAAAAAATATCTCAATCGAGTTTTATCAAAAAGCAGAACTTCAATTTATTAGCTATTATAGGGTGCGCAATCCAAAAAAACAACTTACAGAATGAAGACAGAAAATAATCCCAGAACAGTTCTGATGGGAGTTCTGAGTAGCACTCGGCGAATTCTACAAAATATGTTAATCGAGTTTTATCGAAAAACCAAAACTTTTCAATTCATTAGCTACAATAGGGTGCGAAATCCAAAAATAAACAACACTCAGAATGAGTAGCTTAAATTGAAAAGTTTTGCTTTTTTGATAAAACTCGATTGAGATATTTTGTGGGACTCGTGGAGTGCTACTCAGAACTCCCATTAGAACTGTTCTGGGATTCTTTTCTGTCTTCATTCTAAATGTTGGTTTTTTGAATTTCGCACCCTTTGATAGCTAAAAAATTGAAAATTTCTGCTTTTTCGATAAAACTCGATTGAGATATTTTGTGGAACTCGCCGAGTGCTACTCAGAACTCACATCAGAACTATTCTGAGATTCTTTCCTGTCTTCATTCTAATTATTGTTTTTTTTTGGATTTCGCAACCTATGATAGATAATAAATTTAAAAAATTTGCTTTTTCGATCAAACTTGATTAACATATTTTGTGGAACTCGCCGAGTACTACTCAGAACTCCCATCAGAACTGCTATGAGAGTCCTTCTGTCTTCAATCGAAATGTTGGTGTTTTGATTTCCGCACCTTATGAAGGCTAATAAATTGAAAAGTTCTGCTTTTTTGATAAAACGCTTATCAACTTTTTTATCAAAATCCACAGTTCGTTGGAACTATTCAAAATTTGTATCAGGAACTCCAGGGGGTCAATTCTCGAGTTTCAACGTATGCGAATTCAATGTTGTATCTCTTTCCAACGCGCGGTGTTTGTATCGCTCTGTTACTTCAAACGTTTGAAAATGATTTTGCATGAACTCGAGAATAGACCCCCAGAACTCTATGAAATCTACCCAGAACTCCAAAAAAATGTGTTTTTGCAAAAAGTCGGCGACAACTTCACATGAGTACCTACGCCTGCGAAACAGCATAATCTTGAGCTCAGAAAAACTTGCAAATGAAATTATATTTTCATTTAGAACTTGAATCAGGAAACAAAATAGAGCTAGAATAAAATTCAACGAACATTTTGGGAACTTCTGACGCCGTAAGTATACAGTATCAGGGTTGGCATGTTTTAAAACAGTGTTTTAAAACATGTTTTAAACAAGAGCCTGTGATTAAAACATATTTGTTTCAAAACAATTGTTTTTAATCAGGTTTTTATTGATACAAAAAAATACAGTTAATTGATAAGTTAAGGGCCAATTTATGCAACATATCATTATCATAGTCATAATCACAATCCTAGTCTAAGTCGTCTGAAGAAATTTTTATATTTACACATCATAGTCATTAGATGGAAAATTAAAAATTGACAGATGGCACCATTGTCATTAGTATCTTTTTATCAATTTATCCCAAAGGTAGGGACATTTTTCAATCATTTCAATAAGAGTACCCTCTTCCTGGCTAATTTTTTTTTCCGAAACACAATAAACAATAACAAATAACAAGGATCACAAGTCGAAACAAATAATTATTTCTGTCATTTGTTAAATAAGTATCAACGTACTTGCGCGTTGTGCATCTCGTCTTAATCATGAGCATGAAAATTGAAAATAACCAACTTCGAAAGTTAAATTATTAAGACAATCATGCATAAATTGGCCCTAACAAAACGTTAATAGCAGAAAAATAAATGAATAAAAAAATATTCTCCGCTCTGTAACAAAATATGACCTCTTTCTAAATATAAATAGGATTCAAAATTTGGAAATAGAAATAAACATATAAAATTGAATCATTCTGATTTTCATTCTGAATCAATATCGATACTTTCAATATCTTCTTTTTTTCTATATTCTTAGCCAAAACTTTTGTTTTAAACACGTTTTCAATGTTTTAAATCATGTTTTTTGAAAGTACAAAAAAAGCACAATTTAAATCAGATAAAACAGTTTCAAATAAAAAAAACAATGTTTTGCTTTTTTTTAAAAAAAACTTGTTTTTTACCAACCCTGTACAGTATTAGCGGCATTGGGATCAATGGCGAGTTTCAATATGTTCTTCCGGAAATGTCTCCCAATTTGCATAATTTCTCTGGACTATAAAATGCCAGGTACATACCATATTTTATGCAGAACTGGTAGTTATTTCCAATTTTCCTTTTTCAAATTTGAAATCAAGTAATTATTGATTCTGTCAAAAAGACACAGTGGGTGATGCGAGATCTATCTTGAATCAAAAGTAACAAATAAAATATCCATCAATGACATGTGTCATGGCCAATAACAATAAGACAGATGCACATATTCGCATGCCGTGACTGTTACCTAATGGTAAAATGAGTTATAAAGTGAAATGAATTAACATTGAACATGAATTATCAAATTTTTGTTTCTGTCAATAAGCGGACTATAAAGATAAAACTCCGAACATATTTTTAACATTTGATTTGAAACACCAACTGTGTGAATTCAGACAATATGTGATAAAAATGGTGATTCCAATAAAATACCCTTTTCTCAAGTATTTAGGGCTCTCCGAATGGTTCTTTATTTTCAAGGTAATATTGTAATATTAATAGATAAGCACATACCTAACTGCTGTTACATATTAATCTCAGGTATGATAAGAATAAGCAAGTAAATGAGGACTATCTCTGAAGTTTGCCAAATTCTCAACAACCTGCAAACTCATTTAATGTGAAGCTTTTCAGAAAATTAAGAAGTATAATGTTTTTTTCAAAATGTGCCATAACAATATGATTTCTAGCTAAAAAGATTGACATAAAATTTTTTATTTGCTTCAAACCGTTAAACATCAAACAAATAAACGTGTTTTGCTAGGTTAATTCGTGTAAACAATGAATACTAATGGTTTGGAACTGATTAGATGTGCTTTCATTGTTCATTAATATTCCTACACACATAAAAATGATGTAGATAAGTAAAGTGTACATGAAACATCGGCGATATTGGGATCAATCTGTAGACCCAATTTATTGAAATTCAATATTTTTGCTATAACAACCTTTGAAAACTATGCATCAAATATGTGAAAGTATTTTACTATAATTTGACAGTACCTTATTTTGTTTTCATAACAAAGATATCACAACTACTTGATTTTCAGATTCTAAACAATAAAATCAATATACCATAAATAGGACTCAAGGATATTGGCAGACTTTGATATATTTTTGCAAGGAGAAATGGTAGTGGTATCAAGGATATTTCCTAATCTGAATTTGCTTTTCTGTGTAGGTGTAGCTGGATGAGGTTGAATTTCTGTTACCCATAATTTGCCTCTGGTTCAATTTTTTTGCTTATAATTATGCTACCCACATACTTATTCCTTCAATCTGGTCAGTCTTTCAAATATACTTATATGGGCACGACAAGAAAAAACAGATTTGCTACCTATTACTGATAATATTAATA
Organism: Chrysolina oricalcia; assembly: GCA_944452925.2. NCBI lineage: Eukaryota > Metazoa > Arthropoda > Insecta > Coleoptera > Chrysomelidae > Chrysolina > Chrysolina oricalcia. Next base: position 4,912,604 of record OX101809.2, on the reverse strand, counting down.
TACCTACAGTATATAGAAGTACAATTTTTAATCCTGGAATAAGTAAGTAGGGATGAAACTATAATTATAAATGTTTTGATTCATGCTGCATTTTAGGTACTGACCTTGGGAAGAATCATGTTCTCTTAATTTTTGCCATGTTGCCTCCTAACAATTTGGCGAATTTATGGCAAAATTATGGTATCTATCATGTTAAGGGTTCGATTTGATGCAATTATTAAAAGGGTCACCACTATAATTAAGCAATACTAATAACTGAACAGGACTTCATAAATTATTGAATTTGGAACATAATTTTTGAAATGCTCTACTACCAGGGATACATAACTTTTTTGTGATTGATGAACAACATTTTTGGATCATATGGCGATTTAAAAAGGTTAGTATGAGCCCAAATGATGGATAATGATTTTATAAATCATGCAGCAAAACAAATTTAAAGTGATAGTGCAAAAATGTGTTACTTCATTACTTATCTAAATTCTTTTCCAATCCTAGATATTTCCAACAATACATCATACTACAACCATGATTCAATCAATGAGTAACATTCAGAACTGAAATTCAAAATGATTCACATACCATTCAAAAACAATGATTCTGAAATAGGTATTTTAGATTTTGCATTCTTGTGGAAAATAACAATATCCTAAATGCGATAAATCATGCAATGTTCAGAGTCATGTAGTGGCAGAGTAAATGGAAGCTTTCCTATTATTTAGAGCTGCACCTTGCTGTTGTGTTTATTCTAATTAAAATGTGTTGAAAGAAAACTTGCAACAATGATAATTTTACTGTTTTTGATGAATGAATGGAAGGTTATATTTATCTCCATCCGTTTGTTTTAAGGAACCCAGCAGATAATACTGAGAAAAACTCTTATCTTATTTTGTATATGCCTCACAACAAATAATTCATTTTTAAACTGCCGATTAAAATGTTTTTACAGGATCCAACTGAGAAAGGCCTTGCCCTTGAGCTGGGTTCGAAGGATATATATCCAGTGATATATATCATGATATTTATTACTTGATGTATATCTGATATATTCGATAATTTTATTTATTAAATTAAAAATGTTTTCCATCATTCTAAACATCCGAAAATATCTTGAAAGGACCTTTTCTTCTTTCGGTTTTGTTCAATCGGATTTACGGAATCGCTTGGGAAACTAAAAAGTCAGTAGACTTGTTTTTATGTTCAAGTGTATGAATCAAAATATAGATAAAAAGAAAACCAACCTTGACTGGGCATGGAAACCAGCCATATCTGAAGATTCTGACGTACTTGTCAATAATAGGAATTATTTTGATATTAATATTTCATCTGATGAGGATATACCAATATCAATGTTGACATAATAATGTTAATAATGTTATTTAAAATTTAAAATCTATTTGTTTTTAGTTTTTTCTTTTTAATTAGAGTTATCAATGTTAGAAAAAGGTTTTGTTGTTTGGAAAAGGTTTTTAATTGTGTGTTTGTGTTGAAATAATAAAATAATGTTAAAATATGTTTATTTTATTGTTTTTGTTTTTTTCTTTTTAATTAGAGTTAGAATAAACCGTTTTGTTGTTTAGAATATATGTTTTTGTTAATGTATTTGTGTTAAACAATAGTTTGTGCTAGAAAGAATGATGTTTTTTGATTAAATAATTAAATTTTAAATATGATATATATCGGATATATATATCCGATATATATCGGTTATATATCATATGACATGATATTAATATAAATATCATGATATTTTCGAACCCTGCCCTTGAGTAATATAATGTGCACAATAAAATTATTTATTATTTTTACCTGTGTAGCAACAAAGGAAAATATTACTGCTGCATGATTTGGTTTTTCTTTGTTCATAGCACAGTTTTGATGGATACTGTAACTCGATAATTTTTTGGTTTACTCATAATTACATTTCTCGGGACATTCCATACAGGAAAACTATGATTACATAAACGTTTTGATTTTTGGTGCACATGTTCAAAAAAAATTCAAGGTCGATTAGTGGATACTAGCTACTGACCTGGGGAAGGCATCGAAGAACCATGTCCTCTTGGTGTTGAAGGCTACTCTCATTCCTGACATGAGCGGAGAATGTAATATCACAGCCCCTACTTCATATCTGGCCGCTAGGTCAACGGTTGGTACAGTGCCAATACTTTGTCCGTACAGTATAATGTTTTCGGGACTGATTCCATATCTAGTCCTCAGTGCCTGCCAGGCAGCGTCGATGTCAGAATACAAGTTTTTTTCCGATGGTTTCCCAGCACTAACACCATAACCCGAATAATCGTAACTAAATATATTGCAATTTATACGAGAACCTAGTCCCAAATAAAAACTACTTATTTGTCCCAAATCCACTGCATTTCCATGTGAAAACAAAATAGTAAATCTGGCAGTACTACAACACCTAACAAATAAACAGGCTATTCGATTTCCTCTATTTGTTCGCGTGAAAAAAACTTCTACGTTTTCTTTTTCCCTTTCGGGAAATTGCCATTCCGCTCGTTCAGTTAGCGCAAAGGTGCATTTTCCATTTTCATCAGACACTATTTCGTATGTTGGTTCCGGTGGTACGAATGCTAATTTTGCTGCAATTCTGCTCGGGAAAGGCGGACAACAAAACAAACAACACAGTTCACTAAAACTTAAACCGTTCATCTTTCACTAATTTTTTACAATTTAGGCTAAATCAATGAATTATCTAAATATATTAAAAGTTTATTATCCTAACACTAAAAAAAATAAAAACTTCCGTACTCTACTGTCAACAATGACAGCCATATTAAAAGTACGTACACAATCACAATCCGCGGGAGGTAAGGTCTGTTCAGTTCCGCCCACACAATTCCAAACGTCAAACCACAGAACTCATACTTATGTCATAAGATTTAAGTACGAGTTCTGTGCGTCAAACCCATTTTGACACAGAACAGCAGAAGGTCTTTTATGAACCGAACATTTTTACCTCGTTTCTTTGTTAGTTTACATACAACCTCACCACTACAAGAATCTTTATGAACAAAGATGCATTTTATACTTTTATTATGTCTATTTTTTAAATGTAGTGACGTATAGATTCTCATTCCAACTTCACACATAAAGGCAGTGGTGGAGAACTATCGATAATATTCACTGAAATATACCTTATAACTGGAATGCCAATGCAACTTCTCAAAAGTGTACCCTTTTGAACCTCGCGCAGCAGTCAAAAAAGTCAAGGGGGGAGCATGCGTACTAATATTCGACACAGGACCGGTCTATAGTATAGATGACGAATTTCTATACGACTAAAAAGATGAAAAACCACCGCGGTCTGACGCTTACAATTTGGATCAGCTTGAAACTTAGATTTCACAAATATCAAATCGTGGAAAAATGATCATACCACATTCATTTTCCCAGGATAAAAATGAACTTCACGATAAAAAATAATTTATAATGAAAAACAAATTGAAAAACACAATGCCCTACCGAGGAGTTTCAAATGTGATAACCTATAGCTACTCTTTTTTTGAACATTTTCTGGGAAAAAACTCACACAAGCAAAACCAAACATAAAATGGAGGACTGAACTCAATGAATAGTGCCTAAGCCGCTCCTGGCCGAATTCGTTGATCCAAGACGTATGTTTTCATCACAGAACAATTCACTGGTCTCTGTTATGATCAAAGACATGATTTTCACATCTTTTCATCTACTGCGTCGGCGCAGATTCTGATATTTCCATCCCCATGGATGGCACAAAAATTCTTCGCGCATATGCCTGCATTGGCATTCCAGTTATAAGGTATATTTCAGTGATAATATTCGATAGTTGATCAAACGATGTGTTTTTCCCCTTCTCTCTGTTAAAGGCTCGTTCATACCCTTGCGAATATTCGTTATTTTTTGCTGTTTGACTCATACGGAGAAAAAATTGCGGTGAATGATGAATCATAACATGGCTTTGGTATTTGGGGTTGGAAATTACTACATTACTGAAAAATTACGTGATGATTCATCATTCACCGTATTCTTTTCGCCGTATAGGTCGAATCGCAAAAAAATGGGATTATTCGCAAGGGTATGATCGAGCCTTAAGTATTCTGAAAATAAAATATCCCTAAGCTGTCACTAAATTTCGAGATTTTCAGAAAAAAAGTTAATCTGAGTATCCCGCCAATAAAATTATATTTCAAATACTATTGATAGGTTGTACGTTAACTATCGATAGTCACAACTATCGGTAGTTCTCCACCAAGGAGACTAAAATTTAACAAAGAGGGTTTAATAAGCTCTAGCCAATCAGAAACTTATACCATCAACGCGTCATAGTGACGTACTTGGATATGGGTACAGAGTCGAACTCGAACCAAGCAACAAAACTGTCAGCAGTTACTCTCATATACCAAGAGCTAGTCCGCCACTGTCTATAGAAAACGGCGGCCATGACACGTCCTACTACGTCACATTTCGTCACAAATGTTTTTTCATCTCTTTCTACTAGTGTCCCCATTGTCTTATGGGAATCAAACACTCCTTGTTAAATTTTAGTCTCCTTGGTTCTCCACCACTACATAAAAGAAGAAGACAGAGTAATTTTTTAACGCGCGATATTCACATCACATTGCTCTAGGTTATGTTAATAGTTTTGTTTTGAATTATTTTCTGAGACGAAGGAGAGGGTTGGTGCACTTTTCACTTTCACTAAATGTCAGTGACCGAGAAACTGGATCACTTATGAATCCTTCCTCTTATATAAGTTCCGATGGGCGATGACGCCAATTTGATGAAACAGATGATCACATGGGATGAAATGTCTTCTTAGAACTCCCTTAAGACTTTGTTTTTTTTCACATTATTATGACCTTATGTAGGAATGGGATTCTAATTTTTGGCATTTTGCCCTGATGCCTCCCAATAATTTACCGGATTTATGGCACCAGTATCATATTTAGGGAAGTATTTAATTCTTCAGCTACTAGCAACACTAATAACTGAACAGGACTTAATTATTGCATTTTGAAATGCTCCTACCTTCCAGGGATTCATAATTTTTTTTGTGATTGAGGAACAACATTTTTGATGTGGTAGTTTTAAAAATTTAGGGGCCAGAATTATGGGTATTGATTTTATAATGAAAGAAAACTTGTAACAATGAAAATCTTAGTGTTCCTGATAAATGAATCCATTTGTTTTGAGGATCCAGATAAAACTGAGTAAAACTTTTATCTTATTTTTATAAATGTATCACAACAAATAATTTATTTTTGAACTGTTGATTAAAATGTTTTCTAAAGAACCCAATTGAAAACTACTTTGTATACTTGTGCACAATTAAATTATTCGTTACTTTTACCAGTGTGGCACCAAAGGAAAATCATTTGTCTCAAGCTTTGGTTTTTGTATGTTCATATAATTTTGATGAATAATGTAACTTGATTATGTTTAGGATAAGTCATCATTGAATTTCTCAGGGCATTTTATAAAGAAAAACCAAGAAAAAGTTTTGATATTTGGTGCACCTGCCCAAGAAAAAATTCAGGGTCACTAACACATACTTTTAAAAAAACGTATATATAGTGGATACTAGCTACTGACCTGGGGAAGGCATCGAAGAACCATGTTCTCTTGGTTTTGAAGGCTACTCTCATACCTGACATGAGAGGAGAATGCAATATCACAGCTCCTACTTCATATCTAGCAGCTAAGTCAACGGTTGGTACAGTGCCAATACTTTGTCCGTACAGTATAATGTTTTCGGGACTGATTCCATATCTAGTCCTCAGTGCTTGCCAGGCAGCATCAATGTCAGCATACAAGTTTTTTTCTGATGGTTTCCCTGCACTTACACCATAACCCGAATAATCGTAACTAAATATATTGCAATTTATACGAGAACCTAGTCCCAAATAAAAACTACTTATTTGTCCCAAATCCACAGCATTTCCATGTGAAAACAAAATTGTAAATCTGGCAGTACTACTACACCTAACAAATAAACAGGCGATTCGATTTCCTCTGTTTGTTCGCGTAAAAAAAACTTCCACGTTTTCTTTTTCTCTTTCCGGAAATTGCCATTCCGCTCGTTCAGTCAAAACAAAACTGCATTTTCCATTTTCATCAGACACCAGTTCATACGTTGGGTCTGGTGGCAAGAAAGCTAATTTTGCGGCTATTCTGCTGGGGAAAGGTGGACAACAAAACAGGCAACACAGTTCACTGAAACTTAAACCGTTCATTTTTCACTAAATAAGTACAAATTGGGAAAATTTAAAAATTCCAAAATTTGATAAAGTTTATTATCCTAACATTCCTAACACAATAAAAATACTTCTGTTGTTCTGTTCATTGTTGATTGTCGTTGTCGATAACAATGACATCTAGTGCACACTGCCTAAACAAAGGATCAGGGATAGAAGATAGACCAGTAGATCCAGAATGGGTCCTTTCCTCTACTCTAAATGATGTACTGTACTGTGGTGTGAAGTAATTCTCACCACATTTTGAGTCTGATGTAGTTTAGTGCAGTAACAAAAAGGAATGTGTCAATCCAATCGGCAAACGAATACTAAAATCGAGTGCAAATCACACGAGTTTAGAATAGAAAACTGCGTCACTCTACAATCCCAAGCAAACGAAAGGACCAATTGGATTATCATCAGAGCCGCTGAATGAATAGCTACGAGTGAACGGGTTAGCTATTGAAGTGATCGCACAACCCACGACAAATCATGTTCCAATTAAATACCATGTATTTATAGCCAGTCGCTTTCAAACAGTCCCGAAGAGTAGTTCAGAGTAACTTCTGAAGTGATCGCACAGACCACGATAAATCATGTTCCAAATAAATACCGCGAGAGCTTGTTACCCCTGAACTAAACCTCAACTGAACTGAGGCGCTTTCCAATTAAGATAAGCTTCTTTCGTGGTCTGTTAGATCACTTCAGGAGCCCCTCGGAGTTATTCGGAGCTATCCACTGTGTCCATTTCGTGGTCTGGCAGATCACTTCAGGAGCTACCACAAGTTACTTGCAAAGCGGTTCAAGTATTCAGTTTAGGTTTCGTTCCTGGTAACAAGCTTTCAATTGGAATAAATTGCCTCTGATCACGCTAGTTCTAGAATAATACAATTCTGATTTATGTTGAATTGATTGAAATAATTTGAATCCAATTTTATAGCTGTTTGCTACCATGGTTAACTTGACCCTACGCTTCATTAGTTTGATGTCACAGTAGAATGTCTGTTTCTATTTAGAGCTTCTTTCGTAGAAACAAAATGTTTGAGATTATCTTAAATCTATTTTAATTTTCTTAATAGTAGAAAATTGACCTAATTTATGTATAAATTAAAATCGAACTCGAAATTTGTGGTTATCGTCAAAGTTTAAATGAAGTTTGAATGAAGAAAGCAAACTATGAAATATGAACCTTGCAATCTTTATTTTTCGTTTATTTTCAATAAAGAGCAGTCGAATTTGAAATCTGCTTGTATTCTCAAATGAGTGTTTTGTTTAGAATCAGTTCTCTGACCTAACACAACACATGACGTCAGTACCAACGTCAGATGTTTGGATTATCATTATGGACAATGGCCATACTCGTTGCATGTACAAACCTTGAGGATTCTACAGAAAACTGTTCACCCGCGATCAATCCTTAGTTTTACTGGCAAATTGCAGATGGCGCCACCTTTTTATTTCGTATTTCCATAATAGCAAATTCACAAGATATCATGGGTTTCCTGAGATTTCATTGAATTTTCTGACAAACTTTTGTTATATAGAAACAAGGAGTTGTGATTTTGGTAAATCCGTGATGGTAATGTCGGTTATAACTCTAAACAACTGTAAAATGATATACTCAAGAAAAATGTATAAGCGTTGTATGAGGATTACATAGTAGGATAACGCCTGTGTATCATCTATTGGAGCCGATTTTCAGCGCCATCTGCCAGGAACATGTGGAAACTTCGAATTTTTCAATCCGTGCAGTAGTGACCCCTACACGGTCCTAATTCCAACTTGATGGAACATAATTTAAACAGGGACGGATTGAGGGATTGAACATTATTCACGTTCAGACGTATGAAATAGCTAACAGAATTTCATATTCGGATACTTGGGTTCAAAATTTCGATAAATCGCATTAGGTGATAATATTTTGATATTATACGTGATTGGAAACTCCCTGAGTTGTCTTGTGGAATATCAATTTGCTCCAACTTACTAAATTGTCGCTGCTGTCCTATTGACGTATCCGTTCATTTAAACAAATATGAACTGACTGACATCCAAGAGATTTACTAGTCGAGCATGGTCGAGCTGTATAAACTACAGTCGATAAAATTTTCTGTCACTAACACATTCAGGAATGATGATTTTTAAAGAAATTATGAACATGATGAAATGGAAACAAACCTACGATAAAAATTAAGCTATTTTTTTGTAATATCTAACAGGAAACAACTACTTCCCCGGCTAATGCGCATTCATTCATTTTTATTGTAGGTGTGTTTCCATTTGCTTAGGAGTTGTTTCTCTATTTTCAATTAAGAAAATTACCCTTGTCAACATTCAGGAATTTTATTCAAGCTGAAAAATGTAACTGATTGGAATTTGTGAGTCAAGTTTCTTTAAGTACCTGTCTGACAGAATCTAATCAATGGACTTAAAATATGACAGTTGATCGTCATTCAGGTGAGGATGCTTTATGACATTTTTATAAGGGAAAAACATAGCGGGCGATCAATTTGAAATTGGTATGTGGGGGTTTTTGGGGTCGAAAATGTGTTTTTTGATAAAATTTGGGATGGTGGTTCCAAAATCGATATGGTAGATGATGAGAATATGCATATTTTACGCGCATTTATTCAAATAAGACTGTTTGTATGCCTGTCTGCGTCAAATCTTGGAAGTGGATTTTGACTCACTAGCAGTTTTCGAATTAACTCAAAATTTGGCAGGTGTTCATATTTCTGGCGAAAATGTAAATTCATAACATCAAAATAGCGGACGAGTTTCCCTTGCCCCAATCTTGGTTTAAATATAGCCATAAAGTTCCTCTAGCTCTACAAATGATAAACTATAATTTCACAGTGACCACTTCAATGAAATCGATAATACAAGTATTTTATATATTTATTCAACGGGTAATCCCAATTACAATTTGTTGCAATAAAAATGAATGTATAACATCTTAAAACTAAGAATAGATAAATACCCAATAAAGTACATGAAACAATAATAATAATACAATACAATATCAATCATACGGCAGCAGTAGTTTTTTAAGGAAGTATACAGGGTGGGACACCGAAAACGAAACAGAGCGAATATCTTCAAAACGCATGCGTTGTGAATGAAATGCAAAAACACGTCGATTTTGAATCCAAGGGGAACATCTTCCTATCAGAACCTCAACTGTCATACCTCTTCCCCCACCTCTTGGTCGCTACCACCCAAACAATTTGAAAAGGGAAAGTAGTGAGTGTGACACACCATTAAAAAGGTAATTTCATAAGGAATTCAGCCTTGTCAATTTTTGCTACCTAACTTTTTATTTTGGCGCCATCTTGCGGGAAAAACAACTGTTCCGTATTCCAAATTATGCAAGCTAATTCGACATAAATTCGGTGACAATGCATTATGTTTATTTTTCTAAAAGAAAAAACAAAATGGCTGCTCCAAAATAGCGGACAAGATTTGCAATTATGGTCCGAATCGATTCAAAATTGATATGTGGTGGTTTCCATGGTCAGAAATTACGATTTCTCTGTCATTGCAAAGAAACAAGATGGTCGCTCCAAGATGGCGGACGGAATTTGTAATTATAGTCTGATTCGAATCAAAATTAGTATCTGTGGATTTTCAGGGTCGGAAATTATGTTTTTTTTGTTGATGCAAAAAACAAGATGGTGGGCGAAATTTGTAATTGTGGTTCGATTCGACCAGGCATCGAAAACGAATTCTTCAAAACACATGTATTGTGAAAAAAATACAAAAACACGAAGATTTTTAATCCAAGGGGGAAATCTTCTTATCATAACCTCAACTTTCACACCACTCCCCCCACCCCTTCGTCACTCATACAATTTGAATAGGGAAAGTACTAAGTGTGACACTGCATTGAAAAGTTTATTCCATAAGGATTTCAGACATGTGAGTGTTCGCTATCTAACTTTTCATTTTGGCACCCTCTTTCGGGAAAAACAACTGTTTCGTATTCCAACTTATGATTTTCAATTTGAAAGCTAATGTAAGCAAATCACGAAAACAACAAAAATTTAAAAAATTACCATTGTATGAACTTAGAAATTGGAATTTTTTTCATACATTACTCAAAAACGTCAGATAGCGTTTCGATACTAACTTTAACTCATGTATGGTAGTCCATGGCAAAGTCTTTGAGCATCTACTGTGAATTGATGCAGTTTGGAATGATTGGATTCGAATTTATTCAAGGTTTTCCAATCCTCAAGTTTATTCAATGTTCAATTTTTTTATTCTTCAAAAGCTTTCATTCAACTTGCCCTGTTAGTTAGTTAGTATGTATGTATGTGTGGGACAAAACAAATCTGTAAAATCCCTATATGCCAATTTTGAATCGAATCAAACCACAATTACAAATTCCGTCCACCGTCTTGGTTTTTTGCATTGACAAAATAATCATAATTTCCGACCCTAAAAATCCTCACACTGATTTTGATTCGAATCGGACCATAATTACAAATTTCGTCCGCCATCTTGGAGCCACTATCTTGTTTTTTTGCATTGACGAACAAATCATAATTTATGACCCTGAAAACCAACATATATCAATTGTGAATCGAATCGGACCATAATTGCAAATCTTGTCCGCCATTTTGGAGTCGCCATTTTGTTTTTTTCCTTTAGATTGCATATAATCACACTAGTCTTGAAATTCTGTTAGATAGAACTGTTAGATATAAACCAATGAAAAAAATGTGAAAGTTTTATCATTATCATCGTTATACAAATGTTCCACTATAGTCAAGCCATTCATATAAAAACTTTGATTTTTGCTAAGAGATCGAAAAATATTCCAAAAAAATGCAATCTTAAATTTTTTCAATTTATTGCTTGAAACGTGAGTATAACATTAAATTCCAAGCAACTTTTCCAAATTACTTTTCTCGATATCTTGCCCACTTTTGGCCTCTTCATGGTATTTTTTTTCCATTTTGCTGCCATACTAGTGGTCACGTAACATGTGTCAAAATCGGTTTTAGGTTATTGGACATGCACAAACTTTTCCCCAGAAATGTTTTTCCCACACTCTAATAACAAACTTTTTTCCCATGTAGTACATACTTTCTGGCGGTCACTGTATAACAATAATACATAATAATATCACTGTTTTGCGATTTTAATAGTTTGACATTTTTTGTTTGCTTACAAGATTTCATATAGTTTGACATTTTTCTACAGTATTTGAATATCAATGTTTTTATCAATAATTTCAAAATGTAATATATCTGTATTCTTTGCATGAGTTACCAACATTTTCCCAGCCTTTTACATAAACTTTTATTCAATCGTTTGAAAATCTTCATGGTCCGAAATTTTTAAATATTGTTACCTACGAAGAGTACTTGTGTGCATAAAAAAGTCGCGCTTAGACCGTCCCTATAAATAATTCAGCAAAGATTTGCAATCAGTTTGAAATCTATACAATCGTCACTATTGAACTGTATAAACACAAACGCCTGATCACACCAATTCATCATGAATACCGCGAATTCGTCCAACAAGTAAATAAATACGACTGGAACTGAAACAATCTGTGACTGCGGACCTGCAAAACAATAATTTTACCCAAGCGCGGTGAGTCGAGGCAAGCGAATCTCGACTTAAATGGCTGTTCGAGCTGACCAATGAAACTCCATAGTCTCCCTCGACGATGCTGCCATCTACACGCAGTCTCCTTTTGGCTCCAATGAAACGTCCATAAGGTGATATTACTATGTAATCCTCATACAACGGTATAAGCCACAATCTCAGTATTGCGGTTCTTCTACTCACTAATAGATGGCGGAACCAATACATTCTAATCATTTTCCTGATTTTGAAAGTCTCTAAGTTGTAAATTGTATTTAGGTGAAGAAACTGTGGAGATTGGAGAATAAATTTGTTCGAGATAGAACATTTTATATCATAAATATGAGGTCTCAGAAGGATGACTTCCATGTTATTCTCCACGTATTTTGGAATTCCATAATTTAGTTTTGAATAGTCTAAATTTCGTAACTTTTAAAGGACAAAATGATATAAAATTAAATAAGTTTATTTTGTCAGAGTTTGAAAAAATACATGTTTTTCTTGATTCAATGAACTCACAGTTATTGTTCGAGATGAGCTAGAAACAAAAAAATGTTGTTTCAAGTATGAAAGGGTTGAAAAATAGCATAGGTATTCGGGATTTGAACCCGAGATCTGAGAGTTTATTTTATATTTTCCTTTCTGTCTTTGCCTAATTACATGTGCTAGGCAATTACCTTTGCTTGCTGTTCATTTCAGAATGGAACGTTGAATATTTCGTTCTCACAAACTTCTCTTATACTTACACTAATTTCAATAGCATATACAGAGTGATCCAACGAAAAGTATGCTCCTAACTTTTCTCATTTTTTTGGAATTAAAGCAAAAATGCTCGAACACGTAGTTTGCTTTTGAGGAGCTAATGAGTGGGTGTCACGACAAATTTTAATTGGAAAGTGGGGTCGAGTGTGACATGTCATTTGAAACGGCACAAAATCACCCTTCTCGCATTAAACCCTATTTGTTGAAATTTGCAAAAACTGTTAAGAACATTAACTCCATAATTTTGGTATTAATGAAAAATACAAATAGGTAAGTTTTAGTTATTAGGAATAAAAACAACTACAATTAGTAGTATGTTTCAATATAACTGTTACTTTCAACAGTGGTTTGTAAAAAAAGAGTAAAAACAAGCTGTTGCAATTGATTTATTGAAACGTTACTTCAACAAAAGTGTTGAAAATGTGACCCATTTTGCTCCCATAAAATAAAACAGATTCTATTCGAATCTATTTAAAACATTTTGTAGCATATAAGGCATTGTGCTTCTGCACTCTGCTGTAATCCGTTGACGAAGATCTTCCATGGGCTTCGTAGCAAAACATTTATTTTCCAAGTGTCTCCAAAGAAAAAAGTCCAAAGGCGATAAATCAGGTGACCTGGCAGGCCATTCAATTGGACCTCTCCTTCCAATCCACCGTCCAGGGAACCGGTTATCTAAAAAGTTTTTTACATGAGCAACATGGTGCAGAGGTGCTCCATCTTGCTGGAAATGAAGCCAGTCATCATTGTGATTTTGGTCATCTATTATTTGTGTTATAAAAGGATCAATTGCATCTTCAAGCATGTTTAGGTAGATTTCACCAATTAAATTTCGAGGAATAAAAAGTTGTCCTATGATATGACTTCATAAGATGCCACACCAGACGATTATTTTTTGAGGGTACTGGGTATGAACTTCACGGAATAGATGTGGGTTAATGTCATTCCAGTAACGGCAATTACGCCTATTTGAAGCTACATTCTAATAAAATGAATACTCATCGGAAAATCAAATGATGAATAATAACTGCGGATCTTCAATTAAACGCTGGCTCATTTAGTTCACAAAATTGCAGCCTTCTATAGAGATCATCCTCATTTAATTTCTATTTTGTACGGATGAAATGTATTCGCTTTTAAAATTATTATGGACAAATAGGAGACCTCTGAGGCTTCAGCTATGTTGACCAAAATACACATGTCCGAGCATTTTTGCTTCGAATTAAAAAAAGAGAAAAGCTATATAGGTACTCTTCGTTTGACCACTCTGTATAATTTGATTGCGGTGATTGAATCATGGATCTGCAACTGTCACCTATTGGTTCAGATGGTTGTAATTACTAGGAATCAAATAAAAAACACTCGTTTTTTAATATCCACAATATATTACTACTTGTAATATTAGACGCGTTTCACTTTCTCAAACATAAAATGGAATTCAGTAAATTGAAAATTGGTTTTTTCCGTTAACCAGCTGTCATCCCCTTACGAACGGCAACCCTCAGAAGTCGAAACTTGTGCCAGCCAAGGATTAACGAGATCTTACCTTTTTACGTGCGATTCCTAGCACTTTTTTGGGCCATCAAAAAAATTTCTGCAGTCGCCATGGTTTGAACCATAGCCGACTGGCAGCCAGTGACTAAAACAATGTCGCTTTAACTACTCGGCTACCTGGCACTTTTCTAAAAGCGTGAAGACTAATAATGTCAGGATGACCTGATACTCTCAGGAATGCAGAGAGCAACCCCATGCACGATGAGTGGCAGGGCTTTCTCGAAGCTGATGACCAACTTCGAGGAGGTCCAGGAAACCATCAAACGGATCCCCAGGAATAGGGCACCTGGCATTGACAAGATCGATGCAATGCTGCTCAAGAACCTTCCAAGGAAGTATCTCGTGCAATTAATATATACCATCAATAGCATAATTGAATGGCAGCACTACCCGCAATGCCTTAAGCAAGCAGAGATCCTGAAGAAGAGCTCGAACTCATCCCGGCGGAGCAATTCGGCTTCCGAAGGGGGCACTCAACGGTCTCCCAAGTGGCAAGTATTGTCCACGAGGTGAGGGAGGGCTTCATTCAGGATCTCAGCACAGTCATGATCCTGCTAGATATCCAGAAAGCTTTCGACACAGTCTGGATAGAAGGTCTCGTCATGAAAATGTTACGAGCAGGCATGTCTGGTCACTTGGTAAAGACAATGGACTCGTACCTAGTCGGCAGAACCTTCAAGGTTTTAGAGTGAACGAAAGAAGCTACGAAATGAAGAAGGCCGAAGCAGGGGTGCCGCAGAGGTCCAGCCTGTCACCACTTTTATACTCGCTGTATACGCACGACCTTCCGATGTTCAGTAATACGAGCACGGCTGTATATGATGCAGATGACACTGCAATATATGCTCATGCACATTCCTGCACTGCAGCCGCGGCTCGGTTGAAAGTGCATCTGCAAAGGTAGTGCCTTACATGGCGAGTAATAAAATAGTGATACATCCGGCTAAGACAGAGCTCATGATATTCACCAAGAGAAGGAAGCACGTATTCGCCGAACTCTCTGGAGGATTCATGGGTCTGGGTAACCGGATTGACAGGTCAGAATCTGTGCGGTACCTGGGGGTGCAGCTGGACAAAGGATTAACACTTGGAAAACATGTCAGTTTGGCAATACAGCGAGCTGCGGGAGTAATAAGAAGGACATATCCGTTGATAGCCAGGGGTTCCAAGCTGTCTATGGAAAACAAGGTGTTAATCTACAAGCATCAGGTCATCAGGCCAACGATGACATATGCTTGTCCAATATTCTGCAGCATCGAATCACTTGCTGAGATTGGAGAGGATTCAGAATAAAGTGCTCCGTATCGTCACGGATAGTGATAGTTACATTCGGCTAGACGCATTGAGGGAGCTAGCCGGTATTCTATCCATCACATAATTTATCAAAGAACAATCTGATAAATTCTACAGAAACGTTATCCTTGGAAACACGCTGACTAGAGATATAACAGCAGTCAGAGCCCACCATAACAGGCCAAAAAAGCATGGGGGACTCATTTACCAATAATTGGATATTTTCCAGGAAAATCCAGAAGAGGAGTGAACCAACAATTATAAACCAATGAAGGCTCAAACCCGGTTTTTCGTTGTTTTTCCGTGCGTTGATGGAAAACTCAATGATGAAAGTTACTGTCCTGATAGCCTGATATAAGCACATATAAGCACGTAAGAACCCCTACATAGCTTGGAGGAGGTAGGGAGAGTCAAACACCCGTAGACTTGAACTTGCAGCATCTAAGGCCTACACAACATCGTAGGGTCCGCTCTAGGGCGGATGTGTGCTGTTTTTGCCCGCCTTCTGGCTTCCCAGAAGGGCAGGAAAAACCTATCACCGCATGAAATGCAATATCATTCCCTCCTAACCCCTTCTGTGGCTTACTGATAGTTTTATTGTTATTTTATATATTTAGATGTATCTTTCATATTATTTTATTGTAAATTTAATGGATGAATATTTCTGGATTTGGATTTTTGGATCTCAGGATTTCAAGCTTGTTTACGAGTAGGGGTGACAGGTCCGTACTTACCCGTAGAATCGTTACAGTACCTTCCCTCTATTTACCTAATTTCAAATAACTATAAATATGTCTGTACATTTACTGAATTCCATTTTATGTTTGAGAATGCTTCAGTAATAGCGAAACGCGTTACATGTTACAAGTAAGTAGTAATATATTGTGGATATTAAAAAACAAGTATTTTTATTTAATTTGGAGTAATTATGGATATCCGTATCAAGTATCGGTCAAATCAATAATGATGGTTGTAATTGGGATGAAAAAAAAAGGCCATTGAAAATTATTAAATCTTTATGCATATTTCAGGCGCGGAAATAAGGAACTCTCTATAAGTGGTGAGGTATATTGCCTTTCAGATAATTATTTACATTTACATACAATAAATAAGAGAATAAATAAAAAGAAAAAATGAGAGTCAGTCAGAATCTATGAGGGGAGGGACCGTATGCATAGCATCAGAAACGGCCATTTGCACGTCAAGGAGGGCGGTGGAATCCTCCCAGTCCGCGTGCGTGGACATGTCCACGCCGTAGTCCTCGTCGGGAGTCGAGTACTCCAATGTGGTGGACGTGGGGGCCGTTGTCGTGGTGGTCGTCTCTGATTCGAACTGGTTCAGTCTTTTTTTGACGCCCTTTTTGTTTTTTCTCTTCTTCTTCGGATCACTCACTAATAATTTGTCACTATTGTTAAATTTTTGTTTCTTTCTATTATTTAGGTCTCTTTGGCACATTTCACTGGTTTTATCGTCATCGCACTTATGATTATTTCGGTTTTGCGCCTTGTGCTTCGGAACATTTAGTCTTTTTTGACATGATTCGGAATCGTTGTCGTCACCAGAACATTTTCGTCTCTTCTTCTTGCGCTTTCTCTTCTTCGGACAGAGCTGCTGGTGTGGGTGGATTTTGGGGGCCTGGTGCGCCGCCGGGAGTGGGCATGCGTGGGCGTGATGTCGCATGGGGTGGAGCTGCAGCTCGGGCGCCACGGGCCGAGTCAGCACGAGGATGTACGAGGCGAGCTTTCCTAGCTGCTTGCCGGCGCGCAGGACTACTCTCCTCGATTGTCCGCGCTGGTTCAGGGCCAGGTAGAAAGTTCGGTTTGCGTTTGAGTATTTACTAGACGAATACCTATTGTAGTGTGATTGCCCGATGGTTTCATTGAAGACGCACTCGTCGCCGAATTCTCTCTGGAACAAGAAAAAAATGGTGTACAAACTGCTATTACACAATATTTCAGATGAAACAGATAGGAACAAGACTCAAATAGTCCCAATATTGGGTTTATTGCGTCCAGGAAACGCTGAATGAATATCTATTAAACGTTGAATAATAGTATATTATTCAACGAGCGATAATGTAGGTCATGACTCACGCAGATGAAGTTTGCAGCATGAGTCGCAGGCGAGTGCTGTAATTCATCAAGTGAGTTATGACTATTACCGCAAGTTGAATACCATACTTTATCTACGACTATAACAATAAATAGTAACATACAAGTACAGACAAAAAAATTTATTAACAAATCTTAATAGTTACCTATAACATTGCTATAAAAACTTTAGTTGTGATAATTCATTTTGTTTATTGATAAAATCAACAGTAAAGTTTGAACAACCAATTCTGCTGTACGACAAGCACATTTAATGCCCATTATTGAAGCAACCTAAAATAAATTATTTAATGATAAAAACGATTGAATTATTGTGAGATCGATCTACCTTTGTCGCCAGGTATTTCTCATCAGGAGCTTCATTTATGAAATTATTAAGTTGTTCTGGCGTAAATGTTTTTGCCTTTTTAGCTACATGTTTCTCTGATTGACGTTTCAGAAACGCACGTCATTTTAAATAATTCTCTATTTTGATTCCATTATTTATGTTGAGTGTGCTTCTTAGCATGGAGTAAAAAGTCCATAGAGACTATACTTTATATTAAGTGCTAAGTTCAGTAAAATGTGCAGAAAGTTCATTTTCTGTAAACAATGACCTAATGTTCTTACTGCAACACCAATCTTGAAAATTTTTGTATGCACCTTTATATTTGTTTTGGGATTTGTCTTATTTCTGGAGGTGTAATAATTCATCTTCACTATCTGAATTCATCTTTTTCAGCACAAAATTCACAATAATAAGAATTTGGTATTAACTTAATTTGAAAACGTCAAAATTAATCAAGTGACATTACTCCTCATCCGGCTTGTGCTTGTACAGAAGTACAGAGTACAGAGCCACGTTGATATTTGGATCGTGAATACCTCCAAGAATTTCCGATTTATTATAGTGAGTTATAGCAGTGAGTTATTATAACTCACGCTGTTTGTTTACAGATACTATAACCTGCTTAAAAGCAGTTGAATAATTAATATATAATATAATAGGAGTAGATGAATACATTTGTTAGCACTAACTTTACAATAACCAAATCAAAGGCAAGCATATATTTTTAATTAGACTGTGTACTGGCTCCAACTATAGGCATATAACTGATTTATCAGTACACATTTTTGTTCAAATTGAATTTTTTATCCCTTCACTTTTTATCAATTAAATTTTTATAGGAGATCGCACAAAATAGATAGATAATTAAACCAGTGGCGCACACAGGGGGCGGGAGCACGGGGGTCACAGTTTCCCCCCGAACTCTAACATACCAACCATTGCACTACTCTCTCACAGTTTGAGTAACCCAATTGAAAATAAATATTCTGCAGTGAAATCTTCTCTTCTAAGTATACATTTTTGGGATGTACTATACGTTCTCCTGTCTAAAACTTTTCTATCGATCATATTTCAACATAAACCCAAAGTTAACGCGAAAAACACTGAAAAAATGTTTTTTTTCATTTTTATTTTTATTTTCCACAAAAAATCGATTTTTTTTATGAAACTTGGCGTAGAACGGACATGAGATATTTTTTTTTCTTAATTTCGAGTTGTAATTCGAAATTAGCATGATTTCGAGTTAGCTTAATTTCGAGTTACAACTTGATTGCTAGTTTGTTAAAGTTAATTGAAAAGTCAACACTTTTCCATCTATCGTTTTTCTACATAACCTGACCGAGAAAAACTCTAAAAACGTTTTTTTTTGTTTGTAATTTTTATCCCCTCCCCCAAAGTCGAGGTTTCAACAAAGAGAATGAGCACTCTGATAAGTTGAAAAATTGAAAATTTGTGATGCAACTTTTCCGATTGAAAATTATACTTTTTCTTTAATTTAAATTCGTATACAATCATCAACAATAAGTATTTTCCTTTGCAAAAATTGTAGTTTGTTTAAAACACGAAGAAGAACGTTTCCACCAAGTTTATTAAAAACAAATTGAAAACAAAAGAACGGTTTTTGCGTTTTTCTCGTTAATTTTGAGGTAATGTTGAAAAATTTATGAAAAAGTTTAATATTTTTTAATTATCTACAACCTTTTTATTTAACTTTTTCCGATAAGATCCATATTTTAGCCACAAATCGTAAAAAGAACAATATCCAACCATGAAAACGTATATTTAGCTACCTTCTGTAACTTTTACTGAGTCGTCTTGATTTTTCTTAATTCACTTACAACCTACCCTTAATTCTCAGACCATCCACATACTGCTAAGAATTTTTTTATTTAAAAAATTATTGTTCCTGTTCTACATTGACACTGTTCCATAAACTAAGAGACTGCTAATGTTACCATGATTGGATTTGAAACAGGGTTACTAAATGTTACAAGAATGATATTTTTATTGGGCATAATCATTGATTGGCGACTTTCTTCAAGTTGACACACAACAATTTCAGGAAAATAATTGATCATCATCAGTGTTTATATCATGCAATTATTTTACAAAATAGGCGTTTGCAATTCAACAATCACCCAGGAAGTTAAATATTTGCAATTTGCCTTGCAGGTTTTCGAAGAAGCTTAATTTTATTCAGGAACCCTTGCGTTGAAAAAGCCGTAAAAGTAATATAATCGTGGCTCTAATGGATTGTATTGTGTGATTCTTTTGTTTTGAACCCATGTACCCATCTTTTTTATTACCCCATTGGAACTCGAAGGGTATTGTAACCAGGCCTAGACATTTTTATTATTGGCCGTAGATCGTAGGGAAACATTTTTATACCAGAATCCACGACGACCGATTTTTCTTCGTATTTTATAGTCTTGGGCATTTCGTTATTGTTTTACATGGTGAGATTTTCTACAGCTGTATTATACACGCACTCAAGATGTCAAACAGCCTATGAGCATTAGGTTTAAATCCAAATGTTTTGATATCGACACTGGAAAATAAACAGGGACATAAATAAATCAGTTGACTAATTGAATATATGCACAGATATGGGCAAATCATTTGATGCTTTGATGCTGAAAATATATAGACTGTTGATATGATATGCATGATTTTGAATGAAAACTACATCTTCGAGATGCGTATATGTGTATTTCTTCTATTGGTAGGCCGAATCCTAACGTTTTGTTTTATCTTATCATCAATTATGAATGGTTTAATAAATTTTTTTTCTCAAGTAGAAATCGAATGAAATTATTTGATTTTCAGAACAACCTTATACTGAATATTCACCTCATATGTAAAATTTCTCTTAAGAGGAATGAAATTACCTAAAAATTACACTTAATGAATTACAGTCGTTGTGACGCCCTGTATATGCACTAGGTATTTTCGCGAGTAATTTCAAGAAAAAAAACGATATTTTTATCATCAAGAATTTTAGTGAGACCCAAAAGAATAATTTACCGAAACGTATCATGGAAACAGACCTTGTTTTCTATTCATGCAATTGTCCGAGAAAATAAAATGATCATATTTCGTAAATCCTTTTGTTAACCCTGTGGCCTTTTGGTAGGAGAAATGATGATCGATATTCGATTATTCATTTCATTCTTTACATAATGTATGGGAGGTGGACAAAAGTTGATTTTCGCTACCCGGTATTTCTAGATCTGAACTCATTATCACACTCAATCGAGAGCGTGAGAACAAGATGGGACTACTCCCTAGGTCTATGCTTAACTCGAGTAGACAATTGTGGATTTCGGTACGGTGCTATCAACAGCGATATTCGAAATGGTTTTTCTTTATAGGTTTTTGATCGGCTCGCCTGTTTCTTTTGGAATATTTTATTTGTGCTGGGCCTTTCTCAGAGAGTTCGCAAGGCGATTTGGTAGTTGTAGCATCGTTTGTTGTAGTTGAGTTATACTGGAGGATTTTTCGATTTCAATTCGAAATTCAGTTATTTTGTGCTTTGTGCATTTCTCTCCAGATATTTTGGTGCAGCTACCGAAACTGCACTTCGGTGGATATCTTGTTTTACTCTTGGTAAGCTAATAAAAAAAGGTTCTTATGCTGGAATAGCTTGTGATTTTCCATTTGTATTGATTTCAGAACAGCTATCGTTTTCACTTGATTTTGGAATCGAGGATATATTAGGACGACCCTCCATTTAACAAAAGGAGGTAAGACTTTTAGTAGATTATATAAATCTCCTCAATGAGGAACCGAATCGATATATCGAATTATTTCAGGGTGTCTGTAACCTGTTAGAAGCCCGTTCTCGTTATCGTATGCTGACTTTTTGCTGTATTGCCGAGCCGGCCCGGTCGGGAAACATATTTTCGCCTATCAGAGATTCTATGGGTTTTTTATAATACGAGTCCACGATTAGGATTTGGTTTCCTGGAATTCGTGCCATCCAAAGACATAGAGCAAGGTCCTGTATACACTTTTACATTTATTTTTATCTGTCCAAAGTGCTACCAAGTGACATTTTCCCCCCCTTTACTCTCAGAAGCCCAGTGAAGTGAAAGATATTTACTAGATAATGTACAGAAATAGTTTTTTTTTATATAGATTACCTAATATGCCACCAAAGGGTGGTATTGTGAACCTCATATAGCTATATCTGGTATTCGGTAACTGATTTACAAATATATGATGAAAATACTATTATTACTATGGATTCATAACCGAGTTGTTTCCTTCTTAGAAACTCATTAAATATTTTCATATTTACTAATATTTGATTGCTGTTTGTCTTCCCGTTTTGATAGTGGTTTCCTAGCTCACTGGCGGCACAGAGGTTTATTTGAAACGGGTGGCGCTCACATTTTTTTTTATTCTGAACCCGCTCCCATTCCACTGAGCAAACCGGCAGTCTCTGGCCAGGAAGCTTGGCAATCATTTTTTTTTGTTAATATATTATTTTCTTAGGGTTTTGAATCTAATATTGTTGCACCCGTTACACCCGTTACATCGTGCATAAAAATTACTATATAATTTTACATTCAGGCGTGTCAAATTAGTTTATTTAATCATTCAAGTACATCATTTCTTATTGATGAGACAAAATATATAACTGATCTTATTTTACCAAACGAAGCACAACAAAAAAAAGTTGGAAATTTCTCCTAAATATTTGTTCTTAGGCATCGAACCAATAATTGACGACGCATTTCAATGAACAATTTCGATACTCAGTCTTTGCATCAAGAAAGCTAGCGATCGATTTTCTCCAGTATTGTTGATAATTTTCCTTCCAATTTCTTTAACAATTTCGAGACAATTCGGTCCAAATCCTCCCAGAGTATCAAATGCCAAAGGTGAAACAATTTAAGTATTTTCAAATGACTGGTATTCAATTCTTTTTCGCTCTTCTGCACGTTCTGCTAATTTTCTGGGTGCTATTATGGCGGTCCGTACATTCGAATTCGCAAAGACATCAACACATGTAACATCCCATATCATTACCTATTCTGTTGACCATGGTATCAAAGTGGTGCCATCTGGTCGTTTTCTGTCGTCATCAAAGGAGGTTCCGTTCGGTTCTAACTTTGATGGAATTTCAGCTAATATCAAAGCTTGCTTAATGGTGTCGTTAAGTGCATGTTGACGGGAAAGGTCCCCGAACTAAAAGAACAACTGAGGCCATGAGTCCCCAAGTGGTCAACATGTGCACCACAACGGCAACATTTATGAGGTTCGCAAATTCTTGCTCCCAAACGCAGAGCTACTGATATACGAAGTGATTCGGTATCTAGAAAGGTTCCCAGCTGAGGGGAAGGAAGAACTTGTAGCCATTTTCCTGATTCACTTGCAGATATTGCCTATATAACCTAGCTCGATGAACGTCATTTTCTGATGGTTCAAAGAGATTCATTACAGGTTGATCCCAGCTTCTCTGTTTCGAAATAAAATGATCGGGGCAGTTTTCTTAGATTTGAGGAGAGCTTTAGAAACAGTAGACAGGCAGAGATTACTTTTGAAACTTGGAAAATATGGCATGTCAGGTACAGTTTTTAAATGGTTTGAAAACAACGTCACTTCCTCTGAACTAATGAACAATAAGGGTGTACCGCAAGGTAGTACACTTGGACCTTTACTCTTCCTCCTTTACATAAATGACATTGTCAGGGAGCCAACTAAATGTAAAATACACCTGTTTGCAGATGACACCCTTATAAATTACTGTTCTAGTGACATGGATGATCTGATGAATACTCTAAACAGTGAACTCAGAAAAATAAGTAAGTGGTGCAGTACTAATACTCTGAAACTTAATAGCGAAAAAACAAAATTTCTGATGTTGGGTAATAAGGCACTCCACAGTAAAACAGATAATAGGAACCTGCAGATAATGATCGAAAATGACAGAATTGAAAATGTTAGTGTGGTGAAATATCTTGGAGTTTTAATTGATCAGGAACTAACTTTCAAAGCTCATGCGCTACAAGTTATAAAAAGAGTAACATTAAATATTAACTTCATGATAAGAGTATCACAGAACATGTCTAGATGGTCCAAATTAACAATATATAATACATTAGTATTACCACATTTTAAATTCTGTGCATCAATACTATTCACAGTTAATAAGAATGAGTTAGACCGACTACAGAAACAACAAAACAGAACAATGAGAAACATATTGAAGTTACCAAGGGATACACCGATTCGTACTATGCTTAAAGAATTAAAATGGATGTCTGTAAAAGATTATATATATATTATCATACCATGATACTAATCTACAAAATGTATCACAATTTATCACCGGATTACCCACCATCATCCCTCACAACTCAACTCAGTCGTAAATACTCTGATATCTCGCTCCATCCGACTAACCGACGACCACAACAGACAATCCGAACTTCACAACGTAAAACAAGCTCTCCTACAAAACGGATACAGACCAGACCACATAGACAGAAACATCCAAAAACAGCTTCAGAAACCATTAGTAACCAAAAACGAACCACAAGTTGAAGACCGTCCATCCAAAGTCTTCTTCCCTTACATCAAAGGGGTGACGGACAAAATCAGTCGACTTTTCAGAAAAGCAAATATCAAAACCATCTTTACCACAGAACAAAAACTATCACACCTCATCAGACCAACAAAAGACAAAATTCCCAACGAAGACCATGGTATTTACGAAATTCCCTGTTCTATCTGCCCCCACTCTTATATAGGAGAAACTTCGAAACAGATCCATTTTCGATCCTATCAACACTCCCTTTCAGTTAGAAATCGAGACACCAGCTCCGCATTAGCTCTTCATTTCATCCAAACGGGTCACCCCATAGATTTCGAGAAAACGAAAACCATCGCCCCAGTACGTTCAAGAACTTCTCGTTTTATCAGAGAAGCCATCGAAATCGAAAAACGGCCTGATTGCCTGAACATTAAAGATGATAGCCGTAAATTGAACCCCATTTGGAAGCCCCTTCTTCCAACCGTAATTACCAGGCCACGTGAAACTTATCCGCAATCAATTATTATCCCATTAACTCCAACTACACAGCAGGCACCAGCAGACAAGACAAACGAGAAAACCCGTAAGACCCGCCCACCTCCAGGTAGCCAACCACCTATAAATACTACAGTGCAACCAACATCGGATCGTCTTTTGAGATCAAGGAGTAGGCAGGTTGAGACCTTGATATCTCTCAAGACCACGACTCGAGGAGTAGGCAGATAGAGGCCTCGCAGTCACACTCTTGAAAATGGCTCCAAAGCAGGAGCCGAAACGTCGAGTTATAAACTCTCAACGCGGTTCAACCCATGAACTTAGTAATGTACATATATATATATATATATATATATATATATATATATATATATATATATATATATTGATCTTCTTGGCTTGGTATCACAGCACCAGGTAAAGTCATGTATCTTCCCATTCCCATTTATGAATTGTGAAATAGTATTGCTATTGAGTCTGCATTAATCATCTCCGACACAATTAATTTTGTAGCAATAAGGGAGCTAGCTCAAAAAAGCTGGTAGCCAAGTCGTGAGTGTGGTCTGCATCCATTTATCTTCATATACATTCCATTGTTCTTTTTAAATGTTCATCGATATCATTTAGAATATTTGGTCACTTCCATGTTGGGCATGTTCGCTAGGTATATAATAATTTGGGCAGACCTAAGTAATTTGTTAAAAGGAAGAATGCTGTGTGTGAACTGAGATTTAGTAACTCATTGCATACACGTTCCAACACTCTTTGACGTTCAGTTAAAAAAGATCCCAATAATTTCAAATCTGTAGGTTGCACTAGTCGCATACCTGGTAACAATTTTGAAATTGCCAAGTATATGTTTTTACGTTTGTCATTATCAGGTTCTTTTACAAAAATTTCACATTTTGTGTTATTGATGCGAAGACCACTGAGTTTCTCAAATTCCTGTATTTTCTGTATATCATGTAACAATTCCGTTACTGACCCAGATAAAGTACAGACATCTAAATACCATTCGTTGAAAGGGGATTTCAATTCTTTGGATAATTTTTCGGTAGCAAAAGTGTTATGAAAATTGCATCAATTATTTTCATATCTTGTAAAAGATCCCTCCTCCTTTCTTTCTTGCAAAATTATGGGTAATTTTTATGCATTTGTGCAATTATAACCAAAAACAGATTTCATGGGCTGTTTTCACTCTATTACGTTGCCATGGATACATTTGCTTTTGAGGGGGGTGGGGAGGGGGTGGGTAGGTGAAGGGGAGTCTGGAGGTATACATAGTATACATAAATATGTTGAAATATGAGAGGTATAAAGCAAAAACCTGAATTTTTCAGCTACTTTTTATATTTTGAGAAATTTGTCGTATCTTTGAACCTCATTTTTTGAGTAGTACAATTTGAAAAAAAATGTAATGCATCAAAACTTTGTGTTTTTTGTCTCTCTTCGAAAACGCATGGTCGCATAGTTTAGAAGATATAGGCCAAAAACTGAAAAAAGTTAAAAATAATCGAGGTTCTTCGCCACCGTTAGCATAGAGTCCTCGAGGTCAAAAACTCAGATTATACACCCCAGATAATCCAAAAACAACTGGCCAAAATTTCAATAACTTTTTTCTTTTCAAAGACTTTTATTCAATAGAAATGATTTACAATTATACAGTAATAAGTGGTCCCAAATCGGCCTGGTTTGGTCGGTCTCGGGATCATAAAATTGATGACAAGTGTGTTTGGTCATATTTTAAATGACACAATACATAATTAAAAAAATAGTTAAAAATAGGCAATTAATTTTGTACTTCGGACAAGCACCAGTTTTTGAGAAAAAACTTAAATTTATCGAAACTTGCAATATTCTTTATAGCCTCTGGTACTTCATTATACGCTTTTATTGCTCTATCAATTGGGTTATTGAGAATTTTATTTGCTCGAGGCTTCTGTATATTTAGTTCATGTTTCTATCTTGTATCATGTGTGTGTACCTGATTCCTATGACTCATTTCAGTATTCGTTTTCAATTGACTATTTACCGGTTTATACATAAATTTACATTGTTCCATTTTCAGAATTATCTCTAATTTATCTAGTTTTACTTGTGCATATTGTCTGTGGACATTCTATAGTCCAAGTTGAATAAAACTTTTACCACCCTATTTTGGAGTACTTGAGTTTTATTTAATGTTGTTATTCCACATGTACCCCATTTTGTTATCATGTATCTATAAATGCTTAGAAAATAAGCATTATATATACAGTATTTGGCTTTATTATCTATATAGGATCTACATCTATATAGGAGTTATTTTTTGTTTCATCTTTTGTAAATGTTCGCTCCAATCTAGCGACTCGTCAATTGTAAGGCCCAAGTATTTTGTATATTTGACTCTATCATTTTACTTCGATTTCAGTCATTATCATATTCTTTTGTTTGAAAATCATATACACACTTCATCTCATTGACTTTCAGCTCATTATGAAGTAGCCATTTTTTATACAAAGTCAGATCTTCGTTAACTATTGTTATTAATTTTTTTAATGATGAGTCATTATAAGCCAATATAGTGACAACTGCAAAAGTGAAGTACCTAGCTTTTAATGAAGCTTTTTATAGGCTCATCACATATAATATGTATAAAAGGGGTCCAATTACAGATCCTTGGGGAACGCCTTTTTTATATCTAGTAGATTACTTTTAGTTTTATCAATAGTTACAAATTGCTTTCTGTTAGTCAAGTATGATTTTATTAGCTCATTCATTTTTCCCCTTATGCCCATTTGTTCCAATTTATACAGTAAAGTTTCGTGGTCCACTACATCAAAGGCTTTCTTTAGTTCGATAAAAACTGTGATGACGTATTTTCTTTCATCGAGATTTTTATTTACATAATTCACAAAGTCAGTTGTTGCACATAGTGTATTGCTATCACTTATGAAACCATATTGATATTGATCAAAACCAACATATTTCTCCAACTTCGCAATACTTTCCTGGTGAAAGTACATGCATGTTGGACTATTAGACCTAATTGTGGCTTTGTACCCATCAGATGAGTAGGTTTGTCACAAGAAAAGTCACTTAAAAGTCAGGTTGGTTGTCAAACCACCACGTGTCCGATATCCTGCTAGATATGATCGGCATCCCTCTATTTCTTTATTCTTCTAACAAAACTTCAAATTAGTTATTTCTTAAATTCATATATTTGTGAATTCTCTTTAATGATGGTGGTTTATTTTTGAGCTATTAACTTTTATTCTTTTCGTCTCTCGTGTTCAGAAGGAGAAAACCAAAGTTGATGCCGTCTGAATTTGAAAATATTCAGACTTTCCTGAATGAATATGCGTCCTATTTGCCTAAAAAAGTCTGCGCGTTACTGTGTATAATAAATAAATTCTGTACTTCCCCGATAGCAGTACCAGGAAAAAGCCTTCAGCGCTATATGCAAAGTTTTTAGTACGATATAATTGAAAAGAAATATTTCATTCCCAAAGAGGAAATCTGTATACGCCCTTGCTTCCGTAAAGTATACTCATCCTCAGCAGAAAACGAAAAAAACACCTCAAAGTATATTCCTAACGATGTGATGATTGAAAGAGTGATTTATGGAACCATCGTTTCGAAAACCGAATCGCTTGAGAGAAATGGCCACCATACTTTCCATAAAATAAAACAAAACTATTTCATTTTGTCTCCGAAGCATATAATAACTCGTATATTTAGTTCAGGAATTGTGCCAACACACTCGAAGCTAGCTATAATTGCTCTAGTGTATGTCAAGTCAGGTGACCCGAATGATTGAAATACTAAAGACCAATATCTCTCATTAGGGGTCGATGGCTGCCTTGTTTCTTTGAAAAGCCATTCGTTTCCTGGAATGGGGAAGTCGACAGTAATGAACTGTTTCGAAAAGACCGATATAATACCAATTGGACAAACACAATTTAATGTTTCACACTCTGCCAACATATAGTGTAACGGCGGCGACATTCCAGATTACGTCATCATCCAATCATCTCGAGGTATGGGTCCACTGCAAACGATCGGTCACATCGGTGACTGTGGATTATCGGTGCTACGGGAGTTCTCGATGATTAGAAGGACGTATAAAAGGAAGGTAATCCGAGAAGATGGACAGTTGGTCTGTTCATTTATCCGGTAAGTCCTCTTCATTTGAATATTGTAGTGGAGGCGAGGATAGAAGTCTCCAAACTATAGTGGCTGTGCCAATGGAGAGGCAACAACCAAAGCCACTCCGTCATAATTGTAAATGAACTCTTTCAGTACGCCACTGCTTGGGGATATCGTTCAATAAGATCACATTGAAGATCTCGCTCATCTGTTCGACACATTTTTATTTGCTGTAGTATTCCCAAAAATAAAATTCAATTTTATAAGAGTGACGAATTGTTTATTGCGAGTCGAAACCCATCACAATAGAAAACAATGTTAGGAACGATATTCTCGAGTATTGCCGTCATAAACTCATTCTTTCTCTGAAGAGAGATTTCTACTTTTTATGACCCTTTTTAAAACCTCGGACAAAGGAGTTGAAATAGCACAGATTGATACAGTTTCTTCGAACTTAAAATGCGGGAATACGTAATCGATCAAACAACGGAATCGAATCGATAGTCATATGTAAATATATATTTGTTACTAGAATATGGAAGTTTTTTGGACATTTTTCATCCAAGCTGAATATTCTAGTCAAAGCAACCAATATTATCATAGTCATTGAGAATATTAAAGATCCAGCACATATGGGTTACTTCGCGAATGTGTAAACATCGAGCCAATTCTGGTATCCACCAATAAGACGACGAGGAGACGAAATATTTAGGTAAGTAAAATCATTGTTATAATTGAGATCTCATATGGGGGTTTTATAGCTGAATTAATTTCCACAAAAGTGTCATTCTGTGAAGTTGTTTGTTAAAGAATAGTATTTTGGACAGAATAGAACAAAACATATTATTTTACTAGCTTAAAGAATTCACACGCTAACGGCCACCTGATTAAGACTTGCTGACAGAAAAGCTAGTACATAATGGAGGTCATAAGAATCAACATCTGAGACGCCGTCAGACAAAATGACTTCAACCTACTTCTTGATGGAACATACACCAACATCATACAAGACGGGAAAGTCACATCAAGGGCACTACCAATGCTGGTTAGAGGGCGAATCTGGTATACGGATGGACCTAAGACAACCAGCGGGGTAGGGGCTGGGGCTATTCTAAGTAGGGGTTCTAGAAATCAACCCATGGTCATTTTATCCCACAGTCAGGAGGCAATAAAGGCCCCGAGATCATGCAGGTTTCCCTCCAAATTAGTTTGGGAGACATACAAAAACCCCAATGACCTAGGAGTACAGACTTGTCTGGGTACTGGGTCACAGGGGCATCCAGGGGAATGAGAGTGCAGATGCCCTAGCAAGAGCGGGGCAGCAACAATTCTCATTGGAGCACAACCAGCCTGTGGAGTCCTATTTGGGGACATTAAGCAGGAAACGAAAAAATCTGATATCATTCCACTGGAAAACCTCGTGAGACATCTCCAGGAGTTCATCAGAAAATCCGGAGTACTCACGAGATAGACCTGACAGCAAGGTACGGACAGGTTCTGGGCAGAACTATCTGCATTTCATGCATTTTGGCCGATAGCCAGCCCCGCCGATCAATAATAATGATAATAAATCCAATTAGTAAGCCGGTAATTATGCGTGTCTTCCTTCTACTTTGATTGGGGATGTCAGCCATCAGTGTTTGACTCAAGTGCCTCATCATGGCTGAGCTATGTCAGTGCCCTTCGATTTGGTATCAATATGTCTGGTGTTTTGTTTTTTTACTTGCTCATTGAAATCAACCCATGGTCATTTTATCCCACAGTCAGGAGGCAATAAAGGCCCCGAGATCATGCAGGTTTCCTTCCGAATTAGTTTGGGAGACATACAAAAACCCCAATGACCTAGGAGTACAGACTTGTCTGGGTACTGGGGCACAGGGGCATCCAGGGGAATGAGAGTGCAGATGCCCTAGCAAGAGCGGGGCAGCAACAATTCTCATTGGAGCCCAGCCTGTGGAGTCCTATTTGGGGACATTAAGCAGGAAACGAAAAAATCTGATATCATTCCACTGGAAAACCTCGTGAGACATCTCCAGGAGTTCATCAGAAAATCCGGAGTACTCACGAGATAGACCTGACAGCAAGGTACGGACAGGTTCTGGGCAGAACTAACTGCATTTCGGCCGATAGCCAGCCCCGCCGATCAATAATAATGATAATAAATCCAATTAGTAGGCCGGTAATTATGCGTGTCTTTCTTCTACTTTGATTGGGGATGTCAGCCATCAGTGTTTGACTCAAGTGCCTCATCATGGCTGAGCTACGTCAGTGCCCTTCGATTTGGTATCAATATGTCTGGTGTTTTGTTCATTCACTTGCTCATTAGGTTTCCGCATCGGGTTTTGCTAATTCCCAACACTGCTTCTGGGCCTATGAGTGGTGATTCAGATGCTTGTCTCGCAAGTTGGTCTGCTTTTGCATTGCCTGCTATACATCTGTGCCTGGGCATCCAAATAAGTATGACGTTGTTGTCTTTTGCCAGTTAATTGAGACTCTGTTTCCAAACTTGTTTTAACTTTATCTGTACGTAGTTTAGAGCTTTTATTGAGCACTGGCTGTTGAGTAGAATGTAGATCTTTTATACCCTCAAACCCTGCAGACCTTCCCTATTATATCATTTCTCTACGATCCTCAGTGCATTTTGCATAAGCTCAGAGGTTATTTGAGAAAACTTTTCCTTTACAGGGATTACAAATTCGTCCGCGTATTCTGGGAAGTAGTATCTCTGCTTATCTGAAGATACCATCAGTTCATTACTATTGAGGTTCCATAAAGGAATGCTTCAGGATTTGTGCAATAGATGTAATAGCGACCAATGCGATCATTCCGTGATATGATAGACTTTGGAAATTGATTTATATTTTAAACTCATTCTTGGAACTTTGGACAGTAATGAATACCAGCGAGTTTTCCCGTCCGCTTTCTTGTCATTTTTGGAACACTAGGTATACAGACTTCACACAGGATTGTGATCTCGGGAATTGTTCATTACTCTAAGAAGATTATCTCTTGCCTCATAAAAACCTACTGAAATATATATTAACAAAATCTGTAGAGTTCAATCAAGAAATAATAACATCTACATTTTCCCCATGTAAGCTATATATAACTTAAGAGATAATTCTGATTAGTGGAAGCTGAAGATCGTTATGGGATCGGTACAATGTAAGAGGATTAATTTCGGAGTAATATGGTCGAATAGACGTTGAAAGACTTTGAGCCACTTGTATCGGTAAGCTTGGGCGGTATCTTTTATTTGAGTTCATTCGGGGTATCAAGTGACTTATTGTTTATTGATCTATCGTCACTAGCACCCTTTAGGGTTTTTCATGAGCACAATTTTGAAAAAGAAGCATTGTCTCCCATTTGAAGGCGTTCGATAAAATCATTACTGAATCGCAATAAGTGGATTGTAAATATTTCTGATTTCCACAAAAACCTGTTCAATAGGTATTTTCGTTGGAAAATCGTCGAAAGAAAAAACAACTACTGTTCTCTACAAGTGCTGAAGTATATCTGTTAGATTCTTGGCTGAGTTTTTACGAGAACTGCTCTGCAATGGTCCATAAAATTCATAGCCAAAGTAATATTTCGATTCAATAAGCTAAACGTTACGCTATCGGGAGGTGTGTCACGTGATACGTTGTCTGGAACGTATTTCGATTCTGTATCTATTTTCTATTTCAACCAACCGTTGAGAGAGGTGTAGCTTTTTTATACTTTTAATGTTTTTTGTATTCTTATTTCCCATATACAAAGTGAATGGACCATTTATTCAATAGATAGGAATAAGTGCAGAAATTCATAAATTTTTTTCTCTTTATATAAAAATAATTTTTATCTACATATATCTATATAAATTAAGATGGATTTAGCGAGGGGCAATCTATATATATATATATATATATATATATATATATCTATATCTATATAGAAGAAAGTTACTTATGACATCTACAGTCACTAGTTATATCTGTCTTGCCTTCACGGTACTAATTCTTGAGTGGATTCGTTTTGATTTCGAGAGCTCCATAAATCCTTTCTGATGAGTGGGTGACCACGAAATAGCTATCGAAGGTTGGAACTCTCGGAATTGAAACGAAAAATACTCTATTTTCACTTATATCTATATATACAGTAAAACACGTAAATACATTAACAATTTGAACATTCAATAGATTTTTGTATTTACACTCCCACCAAAACTGACCAATAACAATCTATATTGTCAGTGAAAAACTTAAACTTGAAGAACTAAAAATGTAAAAGTATTTAATCTAAAGCTTCATAAATATTATCCGTTAGTTCTACTTTAGCATCTTCGGATGATTTCCCTTCCTTGGAGACAAACTGTATATCAGATAATAGTACATCCTAATTCATATAACTAGTGAGTACTTTTTTTAGAATTGTTTCAAATATTTTTCTGAAATTTGTGATCAGTGAGATGGGTCTATAGTTTTTTGCATCTGCAGCATACCCATTTTTATAAATTGGTCTCACCACTGAAATTTTGAATTCATCAGGAAATTTTCCTATAGTCTATACTTTTGTTGATAATGTAAGTAAGTGGACCATGTGACATGCAATATCTTTGAAAGTCTCTGCCTTGATATTATCGATGCCAGGAGAGTTTTTACTTAATGTATCTTTAACAATTTAACAGCCGCCCCTTTCTCCGTTTGGAAAAACAAAAAAAATCTTTTTCCTTAATATATTAATTTTATATTCTCCTGAATATGTTGACCTAGTATAGGTAATATGTGGCAACGCACAACATAATTCTTTTATATATTTTATTGCATCAATTTTTTCCTCTCCATAATTATTGATAAGCTGATGATGAGCCTGTATGGGTTCGAAACATGTCCTTAATATACTACGGTTAGCTGTTTAATAGCCCTTGCCGTACACCATTACACTATCCAGTTGGTGAATTAAATTGTGGAGACGACTTTGTGTTTTCTTGCTGTTTAACAATTTTGTTTGCCAAACTATTTGCCATATTGATGAAGGTGTTATCGAAAATGTAAGATTTTTTATTATCAATACTAGTAATTTTTTATCGTCCCTTATTCGATATATATCATTAGTTTTGCAAGCACCAAACATTTCATTGGTATTATTCCATAAATTTCTTGAGTTCTTCTCATTATCATTTATGCGTAATTTATAACATTTTTTTTAAATTTATTTTTTATAATCTTGCCCAGAGTATTCTTACATATTTTGTAGTCACGTTGTAGTTCTTCATTTTGGGGATTTTTTATTAATTTATTGTAAATGTGATTTTTTTATCTAACCACATTAAAAACCAAGTATTGCATGGCTTCTTTGATATTTCTTTCAAAATAATCAACGTACTGAAACTTTCGAATCATATTAAAAGGTGGATTGGTAGGCAAGGGGCAATCCAACGGCCTGCACACTCTCCAGATCTAAAGCAATAGGAAATTTTACTTTGGGGTTATCTAAAGTCAAAAAAATATAATGATGATTTTTTCGGAACGTCAGGCTTGTGCGTATGACGTCACAAAGAAGAAATATATTGTAAAAGTAGTATTTATGGTCTCATACAACTGTGCCAATTTGGTTGAAACAAATTGAACCGTTCAAAAAATGATAGGGAAGGGGCTATTTACGTCCGCACAGGAGTTCAACATTGCCTGACCGAGGGTAATAATGAAAATATATGAATGGATTGCTCAGCTATGTTGAATTGTAATATTAACAAGCTAAGTGCTCGGAAGTTGAGGAGCTCGGAAGTTGAGGAGCTCGGAAGTTGAGGAGCTCGGAAGTTGAGGAGCTCGGAAGTTAAGGAGCTCGGAAGTTGAAGAGCTCGGAAGTTGAGGAGCTCGGAAGTTGAGGAGCTCGGAAGTTAAGGAGCTCGGAAGTTGAAGAGCTCGGAAGTTGAGGAGCTCGGAAGTTGCGGAGCTCGGAAGTTGAGATGCTCGGAAGTTGAAGGGCCTAGAAGTTGTGCAACTGATTGACTCTCGGATGACATGACTGTCTT
Organism: Chrysolina oricalcia; assembly: GCA_944452925.2. Lineage (NCBI taxonomy): Eukaryota > Metazoa > Arthropoda > Insecta > Coleoptera > Chrysomelidae > Chrysolina > Chrysolina oricalcia. Next base: position 4,877,545 of record OX101809.2, on the reverse strand, counting down.
GATGAATTTCCTACAAAAATACGCGTTTTCAATACATGACTGTCTTGAATAATTTCCCACAAAAATACGTGTTTTCAATACATGACTGTCTTGAATAATTTCCCCACAAAAATAAGCGTTTTCAATACATGACTGTCTTGAATAAATTCCCACAAAAATTTGCGTTTTCAATACATGACTGTCTTGAATAATTTCTCAAAAAAATACGCGTTTTCAATACATGACTGTCTTGAATAATTTCCCACAAAAATACGTGTTTTCAATACATGACTGTCTTGACTAATTTTCCAAAAAAAAAAATACGCGTTTTCAAAACATGACTGTCTTGAATAAGTTCCCACAAAAATTTGGAAGATGAGGGTAACGGGGCGGTAGATACAAAAAAATCTGGGCGCTTCGTGCCCGGGAAAATTCGAAGGAGGAGGAGGGGGATGTGGATTTTTAAAAATCCGGGAGCTTTGCGCCCGAGAAAATTCGAAGGAGGGGGGTAAGTGGATATCCAAGAATCCCAGATTATTCATATTACAGAAAAATTTTATCTACATTTTTTGTAGACTTTTATGAGATGATCAAAAAATATATTATGTGAAATTGGAAAATACGTAGCTATATTTGAGATTTAATAAAAAAATTAAAATTTTTTAAAAAAGGAAAAACTTTTTAAACACTTTTTGTAGATCTGTTTTGGTACATTAAAACTCTCCATATACACTTTCTCTATATCTCGTTTTTGAGGTTTCAAATTTTTTGAAAAAAATTCAATTTTTTTTCCACTTTCTAAAAGAGTTGGAGAAAAACGGTTTGGAGTATTAGTGAAACTTGTGAATACGTATGAGAAGCAATTTCAAGATTTTCATTTGTTTCATTGTTACGGTCAATATCTCAATTTTCCATTTTTTTGGAATATTTACCATACTATTGATTTAACGAAAAAAATGTGTTGACATTTTTTGTAGATTTTCTGAAGGCGGTAAAAAAAATCTCTTGATAAATTAGGAAAATATCGACCGTTTTCGAGATATTTTGTATTTTCTAAAATTCAAAATTTCCGATAATTTTGGTGAAAAATGGTGCAGCATATATTTTGTTTCTCTATTTGAGATCAACCTATCGCAGTTTTCAAAATTCAGTTTTGATCATCGGTTTGGCGTATTTTTGAGTTTATCAGTTTTCGGAAAATCTCAAAAACTATACACTTGTGTAGGACATATAGGCGTATACCTCTAAAAAGTATGGAAGGAAAAAACAATTCATGGAAAAACAGGAAAACCCCCGTAAAAATTTTCCTGATTTTCCTATCGCAAGAAAAAAAAAATTGAAAAATATTGTCCTCGAGTTATTGATGTTGTTCAAATTTCAAAGCGATATCTCCAAGGGTTTGGAAATGCGAGCGTTTTGAAATGACACGACAGAGCTACAGACAGACAAACCGACAGACAGAATTTTCGAAAAAAAATTTTTTTCGACGGGGATCATTTTCCTAGAAGTAACTATGGGTCTAAAACGTCAAATAAAAAAGTTGGGGTCCGTAGGAGGTAACCGTAGATAATACAACTTCCTAAGAGGTCGTTGTATAATAAGTTTGGCTATGAGATTTATGGCGTACCGCAATCAAGTTCTTGTAGAAGATTTACAAAAAATCGAACAGACATAATTCAACAGTCGTAGGGGACAGTACTTGTTTTCTGTTGAAGACTTGCCGACGAAAATACCCCTATTGAATTGGTGATTACAATCCGTTTCTCATAATCGTACCCCATTATTACTCGGAGAACTGGGGTAACGATCATAGATGCGGTAACAAATTATAGAGGGTTGAGAAAATCCCAACAGGGAACAGATAATGGATAGGAACGACGCATCCAATCCGGACTAAGCTTTTTTTCAGGAGTACTTTGATCTGACTGTTAGAGATCGGATGTTGCGGCACACATAACTGTTACTGAAGGAAATGTACTCACCAATTTCAATTTTTTTATTAGTAAATTAAGTATTAAACAAAGTATGCTATTCGAAGTTTTTGTTGGAGTGTCCTTTCCATAGGTCCTCAATAACATCGAATTGCTCGTGTGGGGGAAAATCATTTTCTCAACAGCAGATATTTGGCCTGGAAAAAAAACAAAGTATAAGTTATTCAAGTACGAATCGAAGGCATACCTTGAAAAAATGTTGGATGAGACCCCAGAATATGATAACAAGTTTTAGCAAGGTCCTTGCGCACTTCAGAAAAAGCAAGCGCTCTATCAGCGTTTCTCTGTACATTAAGGCATAACCTGCAACGGAAACAGTCATTATTATGTCGCCAGTGAACAATCAAAAACTGAATAACCCACCTATGATGTCGATTTTGAAGTGTCGAAATCCTAGCACTCTTGATCTATAGAACCAAGTTGGAATCTCTGGAGTATTTTTGTATTCTCATTATAGTCCATATTCCTTCAACATCGGTATATACAGATGCCAATAAGTCCTTTGACATTCAATGCTCAGTAAAGTGAGAGATCAAATGAGAAATTAGAATCGAACAAGTGATTCTGTATTCACCGGAATTGACATGGTAACCTGCTATTTTTTGTCAGGTAGCAAAAGTTAGGATAGGTTTATTTGGTGTGTTTGGTGTTTTGATTTCTTCCACTCATTGATTAGGTTTCTGCATCAAGATTTGGTAATTCCAAACGATGGTTCTGGACCTGTGAAGGGTGATTCAGATGCTTGTTTTGCAATTTGGTCTGCTTTTTCATTGCCTTCAATTCCTCTATGTCCGGGCACCCTCACAAGTGTAATCATGTTGTGTTTTGACAGTTCATTGAGGCTTTGAAGGCATTCCCAAACTTGCTTTGACTTTATCTGTATTGAATTCATAGCTTTTATTGCGCTCTGCCTGTCAGATAGAATGTAGATGTGTTTTCTCTCACACCCATTGTTTAGATTCATCTGTATGCATGTTATGGCATGTATCTCAGCTTGGAATTATGTGGTGTTGTTGCCAAGTGGGACCATTACGTTCCTTTTTGGCCTCACCTCATATATTCCTGCTCCTGTTCCTACATCAGTTTTTTAACCATCTGCATACCAGATTATGTTTTCGGTGATTCTATTCCCAAGTCCCATTCATTCCACTTGAGCTGTGTTTTGAATGGTTTTTCGTATGTGTATTTTGGTAGCATGTAGTCAGATATCATTTCCAGTTCGGTAATGTCGACTTCATGGATGATTTTAGTATGTATGACCAGTTTGTGCTTGGGTTATCCAATTACCTGTTTGTTTGAGTCTATATGCACTCATTTCCGCCATCTCCTTGACTGTGACGTCTAAAGGTGGAATGTTTAGTATAACTTCCATAGCAGCGGTTGGACTGCTATCCATAGCACTCATGATACACAGACAGACAAGTCACCACAAAAGTGATCCATAAGTGATTTTGGGTCTTATGATCGCCAGTGCATGACTTTCGGTTTCAGTCCCTATGTTTTTCCAAAAGATTTTCTGTAAATCATGAACGATGATTTGCTTGTTGACTTCATGTTGTAGAGGCAGGTTCCAGGTTAGTTTCTTATCTAAGAAGAGCCCTAAATATTTGACATCATCAACAACTTGTAGTGTTACGCCAAAGAACTTGGGTGACTTCATGTCCCCTAGAATCATTTTGCGTGTGAAGGGAATGAGTGTGGCTTTGCTCTTAGCCCTTCTTTTCTGCACCATCCTCTACGGTCCTCAGTGCATTTTGCATTAGCTCAGAGGTTATTTGGGCATGCTTTCCCTGTACGAGGACTACTATGTCGTCCGCATAACCTTGGGAGTAATATCCTTGATTATTTGAAGATTCCAGAAGATCGTCTACCACCATGTCTCACAGTAGCGGTATTTCTCCCTGTGGGGTTCCCCTGCCAATTTCCAGCTTCGCGGAGTCTTCAAACATGTTGGTATGGGCCTGTCGATTTTGGAGCATTGACAGTATTCACCTGCAGGTGGTTTCGTCAACGCTTCTCCTCCAGGCCGTCGAGACCATACTTTCGAAGGATATATTGTCAAAGTCTCCTTCGATTTTTAGAAAAGTGCATAGTGATTTATTTTTTCGCCAGTGTAGATGGGTATTCTATTGGAAAAAAATTGTGGAGTGAACGTTTTGACTAAAAAACTGCTCATCTAGTGAATTGCGTAGTTGTTTCTAGTGTATTCTGTAAACTATGCAGGTCAATACCCTTGAACATTTACCACTAAAACAAACCTAATCTTACCTGAATTCGCGGTACTTGGTGAAATGAACAATGAAACAAATGACCTGGATCAAAGCATGATATAATTAGTTTTAATGAGCATAGATGAAAGGCGAGTTTGTAGTTGGGCTATGCGAATTCTCGATATTGGCTGGCTATTCGATAAGTTTTATTTTTGTCGCAGGATATGATTCAAAGTACAGAGAGTGCGGCGTTGGAGCTATCGAAGTTGTGATGTATGCAAGGAACCTGGAAAAGTAGGTCTAAAAAAATGTGGAACAGTTTCAAGGTATGACGATGATTCGTGCTTGAGTTTGTTAAACTTATACTTTTGGTACAACTGTCGACAAAATGGTTTTCCCTAAATGATATATACCATGTTGCTAGTGAAAAGAAATTGATTGCGTATATGCTCTTCAACCCTATGGGAATCACATTCATAAAATTTATTTCCCAATACCAGTTGATTTTATATCAAACTATAAACCAGACATGGACGTTCTGACATTCTTAGTTTCTAGATCCCTTGCTAAATATAGACAATTCCATTTTGAAGCGATGCTTGCATTCATTTACATTTTCTGTTTATTGATATACTAATAACAAGTTGTCGACACCTCCATTTATTAGATCTCTTCATTTATTTTACTTTCACTTCTTGTCTGCAGTTAAAAAGAATGTGTATTGATTTCAATTACTCTGCGCTTGCTTTGTGTTTTTTTTTGTAGATAAACCCCGTATTCTGCCATATTCGTACGGCTGTTAGTTTTTTATAAATAAACAGAACATGTGTGGTGAAAAGTGGGATTAATAATTTTATTCGCACCAGTGAATCAAGGTGGCTATTACGAGACAAGATCAATGACGCTTTTACTCTACCAGGAGTCTTTGATATCGAAGTGTGCTTCTTGCATTGATTGAGAGGTGGAGCCAAATGAGTCAAATAGTCAGAATATTTGTGGATTTGAATTGAGAACTAACTGCTTCAGTATCGTCTGTGATCACCTTCCATAGCACCTATGAAGGGCAAGGAACCAGTCCGAATCAAACAGAACCCTGCTTCCAAACTACCAGAAGCACTTCTTATATCATTATCCTCAAGGAACATTGCATAAGTATATCAAATCTTTAGGCAAGTTGTTTTTCAGGGAGGCTCCTTCAGCCAAACCCGTAGATACCCAAATAGCATATGTTACTCAAATGACGTCTTACTCGAGTCACTATTGGCCCATAACGCACACGACCAAAATGAGACCTACAAATTACGTTATAATGCCGATTATTACTGGAAGTCAAAACGATGCCTATACGAAGTCAAATTTGTGATTGAGAAATTTATATCTTTAGGAAATTTTGTTTCAGAATGAGTGTTTCTAAATAATACCTGGACTCCCTTCTCTTATCAGTCTCGCAAATCGAAAAGTCAAAGACCACAGATCAAATTGTGATATCACCAACATAATCTCAAAAGTGAAACTGATATATTTTGTTTTACTCTTTATTTTACATTTTACATAAATACAGAATTTAGAAGAAAAGGATTTGATTGGTCACACGACTAACCTTTCTTAATGAACCTGAAAGGCTTTAAAATTGGTATAACTTTGGTAATTCTTTAGAAGTCAAAGAGAAGTCTCATAAATGACGTCTTTTGGCTGTGACATTTTGTCGTCTTTACGTCAGTGTGGTCACTGTTTGACCAAGTTAGGACATCATTAGGACGCCACAACTGCGGCACCCCCAGCAACAGGAGGCATAATATCACCCATTTATTATAAATGGATGACTTCAAATTGCATACCTAGGAAGAAAAAGATCTATAGCAGTCCTTAAGGATAGCGGAAGAGTACACGTAAGCTGTTGGAATGGAATTCGGTATCGACAAATGTGACACGGTTCATCTCAAAAGGGCACAATTTGAGGAATACGGAGAGTTTGTTCAGCTAGTGGACTGAAGCATCCTATATCATCTATATAAGGATAGGCCAATGCATGGGGTTTTCTTCAAGAACATCGAAGACCTGGACTTTTCCAAAAAGTTTAACTCTACCTTCCTGAAGTCAAGTGGGCGGAAATCGGAGACCAAGGGATTTATAACGTCCGACAAGATGGTGTCTTCAACATCCCTGACACCAGATGCAGAGCAAGTCATGTCTATGAGTGCTTATCGGTGACAAGTGCCACTTTGCAGAACACATACAGATGTTTCAAAAAGCAGAAGAAACTACTTCTGCATTGCCAAGCTGTGTTGTGGAGTAGTGCAGTCGGTATTGCTGTACGCAGCTCCGTATGGTACGAGGCTTTCAGGTAAAATTTGCATTCAAGAATGATGAAATAGTACAAGTACCTCTACTGAACATGTGAACAAACCAGCTACATTATTACGAAATACCATACGCCATTGCATGGCAATTATAACGGCCAGGGAAACCGTTGTGAAGCAGCGATACATTTCTTAGAATTCAGTTGATGTAACCAATCGGCTACGTCATATCGATGTGCAGGCGAATCGAGACCCGCCAGTGAATCAAGAAATGGACGTTTCTAGGCGTTCTAGATGCCATAGGAGCTCTTGATTTGTCCGTGTTCGCAACTCGGAATGAGGGTGCACGTTACGCGTGCAAGTTGACGGTTCAATTGAGGCACAAATGGTAAACAAATGAAATTTTCGAGATGTGGGTTGAACTATCCGAATTATCTGTAGATTGTTAAGTTGTAAATGGACAATTCAAGAATTTTCAGTATATTCTATATCAATATTCAAAAATGTCGATAAATCAAAACCCTGAAAATCATTACATATCGATAAACATCCATGGAAAAAAAATAAATACTTATTCGTGGCTGGTGATTTCGTTGACGAGAAATATTTCACACCGACCGGAGCATTCATTACATTCTCCTTAAATACCTTTAATAGTTTCAGTTTCAGTAAGAAAGAAAGGCGGGTGGCCCTTTTAATGCCTCATATTTCATCCATACCTTTCATATAACTTTGAATTTCGGTTAGTTACAACAGCTCACAACGTCCCATGACTAAGTAGTATTATTTACGTTGGAGCCAAGAAAAAATATATTTATACATCAATGTTAATGCAAACAGGTTGAATTACACTTTTTGTTTATTGGTATGTCGTACACTGTTGAGAATATAGTCATAAAGGCTTTGCCTCAAATTTATTTGAATTTATTACGGATATACTTCTGGATCAGAAATCGTATTTTCGCTTTTGAAAGATGTAGGGATGTCGTATCAAGAAAACAGTAAAATTTACTCTATACGAACTGGACACTTTCGAAAGTACTTAACAAAGTAATCTATTCTATAAGCTAAATAGCTAAAAACGCAAAAGTGTAGTTGAGGTTTCTAGATATGTAAAAAGATTTTTTTTCTGGTTGAAGAATGGCAAAGATATGTTCGGCAAGTCCGAACATATCGACACCTTTTTCCTAACCTCTACCCCCTACCCCTGCTGCCTTTGGCCTACCCATTTTTCAGTTGATTTTATACAGCAAATAGACTTTTAAATCTTGAGAAGCTGGAATTCAGTTGATACTGCCGAGATTTTAGCTCCTGATTATCCTACTAAACAGCTAATAACGATGATTCACTGACTCCTTGTCAAACAAGTTATGACTGGAATTTCAAAGAAAATATTGCCTAGTTTCATTATTTGCTCTAAAATGCTTTGGAAATATTAAACCTGCACACAAACTCAAATGACTCGTTGCAGTGAAAACTATAGCGGTTACATCAAACCTCATTTTATTATTATTATTGAGAATAATTTGGGATTATTTTTCAATTGTTACTGGGTAATTTTCCTTTGCTGTAACAACAAACAAGGTCATCATTCGATATACTGCTATAAATCATGATTGTGGCTCGTGAGTTGATTTTGCCATTCGCTAATGAAGCGTATTATTGGTTAGTTACGATTGTTTATTGAAAATATGTCCACCTACCGATCCATAGAGCAATCCACACCGAGCCATGCACAAATACTGACAGGTAGCAACTCCTTGAATTTTCATTTGGCCAATTCCAACTGTCGTCCTCTGCAGTATAGCTGAAAAGAAAAACTTTATTAAAAATTTGCGATTGCGATTTCAGCTATTTATTTCTGAACACGCAGAAGATTATAAAATGAGAGATATTATAATTACACATCTACAGTTGGTTCTCCAAAATGACTACTCTCTATATAAAGCAACTCTGAGCACTAGTGCCACATGAGTCGAACTTCACCTTTTATTTTTTAGCAAAATGCCTTAATCCGTTTTTTCCTTTTTATATGTTTGTTCACAGCTGAAAATAATAGACAAGTTGTTTTTATTATTATTATTATAAAAACTCGACAACTTATTCTAACTCGTTTACAATAATTGGGATTGCTACAGCACAAAAATGCGTATTGTTAAGTATTGATTAACACATTGATTAACACATTAACAATGAGGTTGATTTCAACTGCGGAGTGAATTTTATATGGGGAAATACAGGGTGAACTATGACCAATTACGTAAATTCAAATGGTGTGTTATTCTAACATGTAAAAACACACCTGTAAAATTTCAGCGAAATCAGTGATGGTTTATATAATTTTCTGTTCGCCAAACCACGAATATGCGCTACTGAATCAAATACCCAGTTTTGACTCTGCCTGTACGACCTGTCGATGTACAATGTGCCACGACTGATCGTGGTGCCATGCACTTTAGTCACCGTACAACTGTGCATCCGGTCTGTTATTTTTAGTTTATTTCGGTGTTTCCTGAGTCATTATTTCGACGTATTTTTGTTAATCTATCGTTCAAAAAGCATTGGAATGTAATTAGTGCCCACTTGTTTCATGTAGCTCCCACGAGGTAACCACAGGTAAAAACTCTCTATGCGGCAAGTTTCAGCATGATCTCAGTCAGATCTGGTCACCAGAACTGTCAGAGAATCGCAACCCACATCATACTTGTTTTCGAACAAGGCATGTGGTCCACTATCGATACCAATACATTTGAGAAAATATGTACCAACATCTAAAGCTAGCTGAAATCAAAGCGGCCGACACGAGGACCTCTGGCAGAGCAAACTACACACAATCATGTAAACCCCTTTTTGTTAAAAATGAAATATTGACCCTTCCAGGTCTTTTTAATTTTCAAACAGTCTGCGTCATTTATAAATATAAAAGTTCATTCCTTCTAGAGTTAATGTTTATAACGCACGGCTTCCTTTGTTTCCATTTTTACATCCATGTGTTGTACATCTTCGCACTTGATTTTACCGTACTGATGAGAGCTTAAGCTCGAAACACGTGTCTATGGTTGCACAACAATTTGAGGGATATACCCAATAACTTTTCTTTTTTATTTTTATATATTGCCCCTCGATAAATCCATCCTGATTTGTATTTTCCTGGGTAGTATTGTCACGCTGGTAGTTATAGCTGCCTCCGTGGCGACGTTAGTTGTTGCCTTGAAAGCTCAAGGTCTTCTAACCGAAGCCACAAATGTGTGGTTGGCTTCCTGTTCTTGACTTCCTTTGTTTCTATTTTTACATTCAAATGTAGTACATCTTCGCACTTGATTTTACCGTCCTGATGAGAGCTTAAGCTCGAAACACGTGTCTACGATTGCACAACAATTTGAGGGCTATACCCAATAACTTTTCTATTTATATTTATATATATATATATGTGTTTAAGTGAATACGAAATGGTATTGTGTCTTAATTAGGTTTTTATTTATATGTTCTATTAACTGCTCTGCTATAAAAAATATATTTTTGAACAAATAATATGAGGTATAATGCTTTAATTATGTTTTTTATTTATATTCTTTTGAGATGCTTTGTTACAAAAATTTATATTTTTGAACAATAAAGCTATTTTTGACTTTGACTTTGAGACATAATCTAGATTTTTATTAGGTGCAATTTGCTTCTATAGTTGCTTCGATTGTTCTTGTTTAAAGCAGTAGCAGTTTTATTTATTTTCACATTTTTTTTCTTTTAGGTTATTCTTTGTAGTTCAAAATCTTGATGACATTGTTATTCACGGATTTATATTATAGAAATTAGAATGAGTTCTACATGGTTAAGCGGAAAAACAAAATCTGTTAACAAACATAATTTTGAACTCTACCTTTTGACACTCCATGGATGTATTATTTAAACGAATAATAATAAGTATTATGGTTGTTGTAAATAAAATCCAAAAAGTCCATAAAAGTAGGATGATCAACATTTGAAATAAAAAATCATCATTGTGCTCTAGACTAACATATTGAGAGTATCTCCCTCTATAATGTACTGTATCTGTAGGTGGTATTTGTGGATGAGAAGACAAATAATTCATTATGTTTGTTGAAACTGTAATCGTCTGCTGAGCCTCTGATTTCCGCGGTAAGGCACCTGAAAACAGAATAAATTAAACTAGGCAAGACCAGAACTTGGAAAAAGCGTTGTTGGCACCGTTTCAAAAACCAAATAAATGAACTTAGAGTCTGTTTATTACCTCACGAATTCTTAGACTGTGGTAGTTGGTTACTGAACCAGTCTATTTGTTATGTAGTGCAACCGGCATTTTGGCTAGTAAGCTCAAATTCAAGAACAGTTTGCGAATATTCTATTTTTGAAAAGCATCGTTTTATAATTGCCAGACTGGAGTAATGTATGGATTGAGAAACCCTTTAGTAAAAAGAGACTGCAGAGCGTTTCTTGTCATTGAAGGAACGTTTGATAACACTTCATATACGCCTATCACATCCGCCCTTAGGAAGAGAAACGTTGATCCAGCCCTGAAGTAATGGATATCTGCTAGATTTAGTGCTAGGGTCATTCATGGTCTCCTTATTCGGGGACACAATGGAGGTAAAAGACACGAGAGGCTGCCCTTAGGGAGGACTACTATCCCCACCACTGTGTGACCTCGTGATGAACAGACCCCATGTAGACCTAAACCGGGAAGGGATCTTTGTCCAGTGCTACGCCGACGATATTGTCATATTAGTTGATGGGAATATGTTTTGAACTGACACAATAAGCCCCCACAGATGTACAGAAATGTTGAATGAGGAAGAACCCCCCAAGAAAACATGATAGTTCCGTGCACCGACAAAAGACGACTAGAGTCCAACAGAGCTCTTCGAATGTTTCGTCGACAATGTAAGAGTGTCAGGTCCAGGTCCAGGCATGTGCTCTGCTATCATTTTATGGTCCAATGGTGAGGCCGCATGATTTCATATACTACTGGCTCTGCATTGCCCGAGCAGGCTTAGCGCTGGAGGAACTAATATTTTCTTGACCCATAGGGTTGAGACCTTGGACCCCCTACTGAGGTATCTACGGTATTATTTTTGCTAACTGATGGAAAACCAGCCCCCCTGTAGTCCAATACCATGTCGAGGGACATCAAGTTTCCTTGATGGAGCTACCCCCTTTTCCCAGGTCAGTCAGATTCCTCCGAATCCATTTGATGAGCAACTGTCTACAATCCACTCTGTGCTGCATTCCCAAAGTCAGATTCATCCAACTCCTTTTGTACCCATGCCAGACTAGATCCCTCTAGTCTTCGTTTGATGGGTTACCGTTTGTGGCTTTTTACAGCCGCTAGCATGTTCACTGGACGATGACCCGCGGTTTCCAACCAACGCCAACGCCGAGGACACATGGTGGTCCTTTGGCAAAACATGGAGACTCGCACTTACAAAATCCCTTTGGCTATACACAGTGATAGTGAGGCCCTCGATAACGTATGGAGCTCTGCTGTGGCCGCCAAATGTTGAACAAGTGACTACTAGAGTTAGGCTAGCTAACTTACAAAGTCTGGCTCCGCTCGGAGTCACTGGTACTATGTCCAACACATCGATGGTCAGCCTGGAAGTGATTGTGAACCTCCATCTCCTTCATATGCATATAAAAGGGAAGGCAAGAATCAAAGACTCCAGACTAAAGTGCTTGGGCAAATAGAGGGACAATCTAGGCCACTTCGACATAATGGAGGTCATACAAATCGACACATCTCATCGAAAAAAAGACTTCAACTCGAACCTATTCCTTTGATGGAAATTACACCAACATTTTACAATGGTACTACCAATGCTGTCAAGACGGCAAATCTGGAACAAGAATGGCTCCAGGACAAGCATTGTGGTAGGTGCTGGAATATACGGGGAGATACCCAGGCGAGGATATTAGTCCAAATCTTCATAAACAAGCTTCTATATTCTATATAAGCAGAGATAATGGCCATTTCCATCTGCACGGGAGATATTCGGAGGGGTTGTAGAAACCAACCCATAGCTATTGTCTCTGACAATCAAGCGGCAATAAAGGCCCTGCAATCACGCAGTTTTTTCTTCCAAAATAGTCTGGGAGATTCATAATAAACTCAAGGATCACAGAACAGGTAAAAACTTGTCTGGGCACGGGGGGGGGGGGCCACGGGGGCATCCAGGGAAATGAGAGGGCAGACGTTTCAGCAAAAGCGGCCAACCTGTGGATTTCCGGTTTAGGACATTAAGCAGGACCCGTAGAAATGAATGCTTAAGCATTACTCATAGGGAAATGATAATGAAGGGGCCAATCGAGACACCCACTCGGTCTGAGCCGGAACTTTCTCAGGAAGGTGGTACCTACGAACGCTGATATTCCGCAGAGATGGAGTTTGGCTCTAGTACTGTTTTCATTCCATATTAATGATTTGTAAGAAACAGGTTCATGTCCAATCCACGTATGGCTCTATAGTCTGGTGGAGCAAGGGTCATAAAAAAATGGACATTGCTAAACTCAACGAACTACAGAGACAAGCGTGCCTGGCGATTACTGGCAGAATTCGCTCCACGCCAACGGCAGCAATGGAAGCCCTCCTTGGATTACTTCCTTTCCACATAGTTCTAGAGAGAAAGACCGCAGGCATGGATCATGAGAGGCAGCAGCATGCTGGAGGGCATAATAGCTCACAACATTCTAGGAATGCTCTCAGACATCATGCCTAAAACTATCGAGTTCACACGTCCTACACTGTGGTCTTTCCCGAAAGAGTAGACTGGGTCCGGAATGATACCAACCTATGCAGGGCAAATGAACGTTGGTTCACCGATGGTTCCAAAACTCAAGAAGGCATCGGAGCAGGAATATATGGGATGAACCCAAGTAGTGAAACGCTCGTTCAGTATGGGTAAATTAGCTACGATATTTCAGGTAGAGGTCCATGCCATTGAAATGTGTGGCAGGGAGCTGGAAAATCGACACCACACACGAAAAACAATAAAAATAGTTTCAGATAGTCAAGCAGCACTGAAAGCGCTTGAATCCAACTTCTTTGAATCTGGGGCAGTATGGAGCTGCAGAGACACCTTAAACCGACCCGCGCAATGCAACAACGTTACCCTAGTTTGGATACCAGGTCACACAAGCCAAGAAGGAAACGAAATAGCGGAGGCCCTAGCAAAAGGGGGGCCGAAACAACGTTCACTGGACCAGGACCGGTAATCGGTTTACCATATAGCACTGCCAAGAATGTCATAACAGCTTGGGCAGACAATAAAAGACTCGAGTAGTGGCGTAGTCTACCGGGCCTGGCCCTTTCCAAAGCATTTATTGCTTGTACAAGGAAAAAACAAGACTCTGACAAACTTTTAGAATTATAGTAGGTTTGCTTACTGGCCACTGCAAACTTAAACATCACATGCACAAAATCGGACTTGCACAAGATGCATGGAGGATGATGAAACGGCTAAACACATTCTGTGTACAAACCCTGCAGCAGCCAGGGGCCCGATTCTCAAATGTCAAATTCCCTATGTCGCATGCGACAAAATATCTCCATCTCTTTTCAATGCATATTCGAGAAATGCGATTGACACATTTTGTCGCATGCGACATAGAGTACTCGACATTTAGGGCTCCAGAACCAGATTCTCAATATTTGGCGATACGATAGTAAGGCCAGAAAACCTGGTAAACTATTCTCCCAATGCATTCCTCAATTTCGTCAAGAAATTGGATATACTGGGAGAAAAACCATAGAGTGAGTCACAATAGGCCATTGGCCGCAGTGGAGGGCCTGATACGGGCCCACTCACGTTCAAACCTAACCTTACCAATCCACTGCTTCCCAGATCATAGTACTCTGATGATGCATCTTTCCTCTTCAGCGTATAATTTGTCTGTATGCACGGAACATATTCAAGGTTTCGGCTGTTGAATGGTGGGAATACTAAATAAACTATATAAATTTATTAATATTTCCATGTCTGATACTATTCTAGAGGGGCGTCAATCGTTTTATTGAGATTGACCTGCAACTTCAATCTTGTCAACCCTTTCTGTTCAGAATGCCAACATCTTGCCAACATCTCTTTCAAGATTTCCTTTTTTGTGTGAACCAGAAGATCAAGGATGAAAGAGGCTACTGGATATCTGTCCAGTCAGGAACTATTTGACCTCACCTGGTATGTTACGTCCCTCTGAATTCGTCTCCAGTCACCCAAACGAAGAAACTATTCCTGTTGGTCTGAGCTTTGCTTTTTTCAACCAATTACTAGAATAGCCGAAAAGTATTTCGATGCAGGTGCCTCTAAATCAGAATGTAGGTCTGAATTTTTCAGCTAGACGTACCTCGAAATAATTGTATTTATCGGGAGCACAATAAGACAATTTCCGGCTTGGCCGTGTATCAAATGGCCGATGTTTTGAACGAATGAAATGTCATTGTGTGATGAACCGATTGTCATCACCCAAAATAAGTCTCTAACCCTAGATCATGTAAATTATATAATGAAGTATTTCGTTTATAAACACAATCATCTTAAAAAAGCTCGTATATTATTGAGATGACATGATATACTGCATTCTTTTAAACACGACTCTGTGCCGCATTAGTCCTTATAACACTATCTGATGAAGACATCATAGGAAAATTATACGATAGAAACGAGTCTCCTGATAACTTATTCGTGGTATACAGGGAGATCTACGTTCGGATCTCTGGGAATTTCAAACAACAAATTGCTTATATTGATATTTAGAATTAAAGGAAATCTCTCACTCAAAAATATTATGACACAAATCTCTGTGTGAATATCTCACTCAACACGAACCTTATTGCTGCATAAATCTTTCTGGAGAATATTCTTCGTGTGAATTTAATTCGATAATTTGATTGAGAAAGATGTATCTTCACGCTTTTTTATCGTTGAGATAATGATTAAGGTAAAGATAGATATGATTAAATTCGTTGTTTATAACCACGAATCAAGAATTAAAGTATAATGGAGGATCCTTTCTTGAAGGACTAAGTCAGATTTATAACAATGTTTTTATGCAACATGTCTGGTTTTGGTAGTAATACACTTAGTTTTGAGTGTAAGATGTATATATAGAGCTGAAGATTTAGGCTAAACGGACAAAACTACTATTTTGAATTTTTATGTGATGTTCACTAACTTAAAGACATGTTTAAAGATACCGGAATCTTGAGGCTTTAGAACTGGTTGGCGATATTTTTCTATACTGTCAACTACCTAGTCACCAATAATAATATATATTTTTTTCTTGCCAATGATCATTTCACAATGACATAGGAATAGTCAGTTTGAACATCAAACATATAAATGTATGGATACACAATACATGAGTAACTATAGTAGACACATACATGTATAAATACGCAATACATAAATCACTAACAGACAGAATAGGTATAAGACAGTAAGTAGATCTACCAAGGAATAAATGAATACTCAAAATATTCGTTAATAGAATAAAAGAACCCCTCCAAAAGATATTCTTCTACCATTCGTTAGGAGGAAAGTAAACCAATACTCTTCATATCTGGAATATATACGAATACAAAACTAAGACTACTGACCATACTTGATTCATTGAACCTTGAAAAGTTCGGTTCGCATTACGTAGTCCAAAAGGCATACCAGTAAAATCAACCAAACCAAAAGGAGTTGTTATAGCTGTTTTGATGCAGCTTGCTACAACGTCAATCGGGTAAACTTCGATTTTGCTTCTTTAGTTTTATTGAGTCCTTCTTGGAAGTAAGATTATCCAAGTCCGCTGCCTAGATCATTGAGTTTGTCTAGGCATTCCCAGACCATCTTCGAGTTGATGTTATATGAGCTCAACGCTTTGATGGCTGCTCGACTATCGGAGAGGATTGCGATTTCCTTGTTCCGGTATTTCCTGTAGAGGTTGAACTGAATGCACCTTTCAATGGCGTGAATTTCCGCTTGAAAAATACTGGGGAACTGGCTCATGGGTTCGGAGTATTTGGTGCGAGGCCCAAAGACTCCTGCTCCAGTTCCGTCGGGAGTTTTGGATCCGTCCGTGTACCATGTTATGGAATTCTTTCCCAGTGCTCGAATGTAGTCTGTGCTCCATTCTTTCTTGGCATTTGTTTCCGTTCGAAAACATTTCTCGAAACTAAATTTCCTGGTAATTTCGTCAGTTGGGAGACCGGTAAGATGTGCACTTTCGGTGGGGGTTGAGCCCTTACACTGTGTGCTGTCCCTTTGAGTCCGACTTTAGCCAACCTGAGTTTTGCTTCCCAAGCTGTTCTCCCCATGGAGAGGAGTGAGGTCCAGAATGACCTCTATAGCTGCTGTTATTGTCGACCTCATTGCTCTTGTTTTACAAAGACATGCTAGTCTTTGCACTTTCTCCAGGATTTTCTTTGTTGTGGCGAGTTCGGTTCTGCCGTGCCACACTACTGCTCCGTAGGTGATCACAGGTCTCACTATCACGGTGTACATCCATCGCAGTATTGATGGGTTACAGCCCCACGTTTTTCCAGCAATGTTCCTGCACACCATCAGTGATGATTTTGCCTTGTTAATGGTCTTTTATACGTGTCTGTTCCAGAGTAGTTTTGAGTCTAGGGTAAGCCATTTTTCTGGTTAACATGGTTTTATAATTCTTTTTGGAATATTAGAACGTTTGTTAGTAGTGGCGTTTAGTTAATTTCTTATTTGTATACGTCATTGTTCATCATGATTTTCATATATGCAGTTCACGTAAGAAGTTTACTGCAGAAATCTCATTATTATGTTTTATTCTCGTTTTGTTGCAACAAGATAACAGAGTTGACGACAGATTTGAATAACTGAAAGATAAAGGCAGATCCTTTCACAGTCAACGTATTTTTAGGAGCAATAATATCCATTATAGTTAAATCCATGCTATATTCTGAATAGCAACGCTGTGCAAAATGACCAGATAAATCTGTTGGAATGATATAGGAGTCAGTTTACTGACGTGAACAAAACCAAAATTATTTCGTTGAGTATTTCAGAAGAATTCTTTCCCAAAAACTATTCCTCAAAAGGAATTTTCGTACCTTTTGAATAGACTTCTCACAACGTTACTAGTGAATGTTTGTCACATTACAAGTCGCTCGGTATGGAGTTCCATGCGTGTTAATGAGCAAAAGAAAGATGTATTACCGATAAATCAGTTAGCACAAAATACTCCTTGTTTTCTGTCACATGTAACTGAAGGTGGCGAGAGAATTAAGTACTAGCTTGTTGTTAGACACTGTGGTAGCGCTAAGGATGTAATTATCGCTTTTTAACTCGAAAAAAGCATCCTTACACAGAGATAATTTATATTTCAGAGATGATTTATTCGTACCATGCGAGGTGTTTGAATAATTTTACATGCCGAGTGTGCACTGAACTTCCCACTTCGTTTGACTTTGTCAAAGAAATATCTTATTATCTCAGAATATACCGACAAAACTACATAATTTTTTCAAATGCAGTAACTGATTGTCGTTCAACTATTTTCTTGATAGAGAGAATAAGTATTACTATCCAGCGTGGTAATGTGGCTTTGGTTTTTGGAACTATTCCCCCCTCTCATTGTTTGGATGAAATAATGTATTACCCTCATTCTAGTAAGAAACCCAAATCTCTCTGGATGAAGAAGTGCATTTGAAGTCTCCAATTTATGACGAAACACAGATTGTTGGTCCTATTTCCTTTTCAGAAAAGTCCAATCATTCACAAGCCGATGATTTGATCCCTCTAGAAAATTCTACTTCAGTAGAAAGAATTGATTGCTGCGTGCCCAGTGGTTTGGTTGAAGATATTGCTGTTCTGCCAGTTAAGTCTTCAGATAGATCTACAAGTTACCTTAAAAATCATATGAGTAAAGTTGGATTGAACCAATAATAATGATATTTCCCAGTTATTCTTCGAACTGAACATATATTCAACCAAATTCAATTTGCTGAAACGGTTTCTTCCATTTCTCCGGTTGATACACAGTTTCGAATATTTGAGATACCTGTTGAGTACACTTCTTGAGCAGGAGAATAGTTTTATCTATTCCCGAGAAAGCCTTGATGTTGTTGAATCATTTACTATCTTCAGTACAAACATCTTTTGGAGGGAAAATTCTTACAGTTTTGAGTTGCATTGAATGTGGAATAAAGAGCAGAAACTACAGTAACTTTTTTGAATAAGAGCTCGCGTTCCCCAATCTTTTGGAAATCCAGTCCGTGCAAAACCTATACCGATAAAAGGGATTTTTTGCATCAACGCATAATTGAGTTGATTCAAAGAGATTGTATTCTTGAATAGGTCCAACCAAATATTAGTTTGATTTTTTGACGGATTCCTCTTGGTCACTTACAAGGAAGATATTTTGAAACGAGTGAAAACTTGTTTCATAAGTTGGTTGAGGCAAGAATATTTTAGCTTCAATAATGGGCACTTTTTTTGTTGAATCATGGGAGTAGGTTGAGACAAGAATATTGCAATTTCCATAATGAATACTATTCTTCTATCAACTTGAAGGTTGAGTTGCAATCTGCACTTTGCACTTGATTATAAAATAAAGAATGGAGCCATTTTCATTTTGGCAACATTGAATAGATTAAACAAAGCATAGATTCACAACTACGAACAATTTAGGTATAAATAATAGTGTTATATGAGAAAAGTTTTAAGTTTAATAACTGTATTCTCAATAAAACCATATTGCAGTTTGATTGAATAGGTACATAAACAACGCCACTCGCTATTAGACACAAAACAGTAGAAGACCAAAATATATTTCACTCATTTTCACAACTGGCCCATAACGAGCCAAATTCAATTTTCGATATTGCATAGAAACAGTTTCCACTAGGCACAAAACTAACATTCATATAGGTACGCATAGCCTCATAACCTCCAACCCAAATGGTTAAACTGGATGAAATGGTCGAAATGGAAGTCGTATTCACAGGTCGCGGTGCCACCACCTGCTTTGGTTGCTCATTGGTTGGAAGTGTCACGTGGCACGGGTAGTGATATCTACCAAGGAATTATATTCTTGTGTCAAGAGGATTATTTTTCCCAATGAGTTAATTTGAGTAATTTCTAGGATGAAGAGTAGAATGTTTTCACTGCAAGCAAATTCATTTCCAGAGAATTTATGTAAAGAAGCAAATATCTCAGTTTGAAATGGGAGTATATTCATCAATTAGAAATAATAATTCTTTTCAGAAGATTATACTACTCAAGAATATGTATCTTTTTGATTGAAGAAATCTTTTTTATCTGTGAGAACCGAACACTTAACAGATGAAATCTTTATTGCCAAATCTGCGCTAAAACAACCGATAGAGATAAAATAACAAGTATTGATGAAACACCTGCAAATTTAAACCTGACTTTGAAGCTCTTTAGTTATGACCTAGCATGGCGCAGATGAATTGAATCATTTCAACGTGTCAAGCTGGAGGAACACCCCTATCTAGCCGACTGCCGTTATGAGCTTTACGAAGTCATCGTTCACTGTGGTTCTGGAGTTGATTCTGGCCACCACTATACCTTTGCCAAGGACAGAACGGACTGGTATAAATTTGATGATAGTTGCGGGAAGAAAATGTTTTCTTTCGAATTGGACCTTTTGGACCCTCTGGAGACCCCATTCATCCTGTTTTACAGGAAGGCTTATATTCAAAATTCGACGGACCTCCAGGAGTTATCCAATTCCAACTCTTCAGATGATGTGGTGTTGCAGGTTTATCCGGGTTTCCCTGCAGCTGTAAAAGCAAATGCGCCACCGAATTAATTTAAGCCACCCCGGAACGCCAATAAATTTTTTTATATACAGGTCTTGTTATTTTGTTATTGTTACTTTACAGAAAGACTATATGAAAGAATGGAATATTATGTAGAACATTAATAGGTTTGGACTTTTTGAAGACTTTTTGAGGATTGGTTTATATCGTACTGTTATTTGGGAATCGATTGTTTATCAATATACTTGTGACTAAGTATATACCAAGGCCATCTTACGAGAGGACAACTCAGTGAAACATTTTTGACAATGGAAATAAACTCTTATCTAATTGATCATTAAGTTAATTGCCCGATTTCTCTAGTAACTTTGGACTTTCTGATCTAATTAGTCCTCTCTGCCTGGTATAATTCCCCTGTCTTGTTAGTTTGGAATCAATAGCTGTGATTAAATATATACCAAGGTCTTCTCACGGCAGAACAAGTCAATGAAACATTTTTAACAATGGAAATCCACTCTTATCTAAGATCATTTAGTTAATTGCTCGAATCGTCAAAGTCATCGGTTTCTAATGAGTTCGACAGTGGTTCTTGTCGAGATTGAAATGTCAAAATTATGGTTTCCAAGAATCAGTCTACGATTGATTCCATTGAAAACGGACTTATCGTACATTCTTGAAACTTCGACACTCTACAACCTGTTACATTCAGTTTCTTGTATGCGTTTTGGAGATACAATTTCGTGTTGTACCTATTATTGTCAAAGCTATAAAATGCTTTGATAATAGAGGTGTTAAGTTGACCGCTACACTTTCAAGTGCAGAACCACTCATGACTACACAAAGGTGGGACAAAAATAAAATAAATTCATCGATAAAAAAAGCCATTCGGTGTCGACATTCAGGCCTTATTTATGGTAGGGGTTTGCCTCTCAGACGTCCAGATAATATCGAATTTATTCGATATTAAAAAAATATATTGAACGGCCGTACTTATCACCTCATTGATAGAATGATCGCAGGCACTTGAAAAGTTAATAAATCAGATTGTTATTAGGAAATGGAATTAATATTATTATTATTCATATAGCTCATAAGTAAATTTTTGATTGATTTTTATAATTATAGTCAACGCCATTGTTATGTTTCATGAGAAGTACAGTTGTGTCTATATTTCCTGAATTTGGGCATTTTCGTGATTGTGTGAAATCTGGTCGTCCCTAATATACTAACAACTAACAGCCACTTTGACTAACCTATGCGATACAAGGATGAAACTTTGTGTGTAGGTACTCAATTAGAATTCAGTTAGGTGAGAAAATAACAGTCTGGCAGGATTTACGTGTCTGCAACATGACCTTACAAATTTTTAAAAATGATAAATACTTATAATAAATAACATACTTCCACAAAGCTGGCATCAAAATATGTTTTGATTTACTCATAAATTATTATGTAAGTATTTCAAAAAAATTGCCAGATGATTTGGACGGGTATAAGTCCCTGCCAGACTGGCCCAAAGTTATTGAAATGGTAGTTTTTCAGAACATACTTTTACAAGGATGAAATTATGTGAAAATATTCTTTAAAATGCACTGAGAAGATATATTGACAGCCGTACGATTTGGATGGTTTCAAATACGCCAGGGTGGGTCACTCCCATACGACACTGACTCTGAATGATAAACGAATATTTTTCTCAGAAATCCGCGTCCATATATGTATATCGAATAGAGCTACAATAAAGCACTATTTTGAATTATACCAGGTGAGTAAAAAATTAGTGACATCAAAGTTGTGATTTTTTGAATGGAACACCCTGTATTTCAATAAATTTTTGATAGGGTAGTCCAAAAATGATACTTCACTTCAGACATTACGCACCAAACTGTAACCGTTTTCGATGTTTTGATTTTTTTTTTGTGAAAATGTCAGGTACAATTTGAAACCAAGCCTGTATTTTGTAGAAAAATTAGAATGATTTCATTATAGGTATTAGGGTATCAGAGTAATTCATTATAGGTAATACAACCAGTTCCAGTACAGTATTAGTAGAATTCTTCTGGACTTCTATTGTCTAGAAAAGAAGAAAATAAATTATTTACATGTGTTTTAAGTCATACGATCATAATTACCTTTATAGCAGGTACATTAGTTGCATGCTAATGACAAGACTATACAATAAGTATCCGATATATCTTGTCGCATTCACACACTTGAAAACTGTTGAAACGTCGTGACTCAAAACAAATGCAAAACATTTATTTTCTTTGTTTCTAGACAATGGAAGTCCAGAAGAATTCTACTATCATTACTACATTGTCAACCACTTTCAAACAATATACAGGATGTTCAAAACTCAATTCGACTTTTTCATAATTTCAAAGAAAGATAACTTTCAACGTATATATTTCAGATAACTGTTATTTCAATTTTCTTAAATTTTTTTCAGTCTGAGCAATAGAAAATTCAACATGTTTTTTTATTGAGGGTTTTTAGAAATTTTTTAGCATTCATTGATAATTTTATCAGGTTTATCGAATGTTACTTCATTTGTTTTTGCTGAAGTAATGAAGAAACTCCATTTGAACTGTTCATCCAACATTTTTTGATGTCTCATTTACGAGTTTTTGGTAATTTCAGAGTTTTATAGTTTTTTTACAATTTTTCCAACATTTTTCCACTTTTTAACCCTTTCACTGCTCAGCATAAAGTAAGCACTTCGCCCATACCCTAAACGAATATTAATTTTCAATCAACTATAGATATGTGTAGATTGCTGTTGGAGTATAATTTTTTTGTTTCTCATTATTATTTTATTGAAAATGTAGAAACGTGCATACACGTCTTGAGCACTAATTTTTTGGCTTGGTGCTCAGAATCGTGTTCACACGTCTCGTGGTCTTTGTGGAATATAATGCAGAAACCGTGTATACACGTCCGGCGCACTCGGCGTGACATGCGCAAAAACGTGCAAGCAAGTCCTGAGCAGTGAACGGGTTAATCGAGTTGGGAAAAAACGGGTTAGAAATATCGATGTGGCTCGTAAAGGCGTACACGAAGCAATTTCAAGATTTCCATTTATTTCATTAGTACGGTCAATATCTCGATTTTCCATTTTTTTTAAATATTGCTATTGATTTTACGGGAAAAATGTATGGACAATTTTTGAAGGCGGTCAAAAAAGATTTCTTGGTAAATGATAAAAATATCAACCGTTCCGAGATATTTAAAAGAACGGTTCTAAGAATTTTTAATTTTCTTAGAATCGACATTTTTCGGAAAATCGCCGGAAAAACCCTGTTAGCATTTTTCGATCATTCTCAAAAACTATATCTACACATCTATAGGACATATTGAAGTATATCTATAAAAAATACGGAAAGGATTAAATCAATTCCTGAACCTGTATCGAGGAAATTATGTAACGAAAAAAAATGGAAAATCCCCGTAAATTTTTTTCCGATTTTCTGATCACAATAAAAAAAACTGATTAAAATTGTCCTCGAGTTATTAAAATGAATCAAATTTCAAAGCAATATCTCTTAGGGTTCGGAAAATACAGTGGCGTACAATAATTTTTACCATAATTATCAATCAGGTTACCCTTTGCTACTTATTATACACGAATATAAGGAGTGTATACTACGGCCGCTCAGCCGTACCACACAGGGGGCTTAAAATCTTTATTAAGTAGGATCACGAAACAAAAACCAAAATAATCCTTATCAAAAATCAGGAGGGAAGCCGAAAAAAAAAAGATAATAATAATAATATTTCCCTGTCAAAATGACAAATCAAAATTACAAATGGCCATAACTTCTTTAGTTGAAGAGGTATAGGAAAATCGTTTGCGGGAAAAGGAGCGTCGTCAAAAAATAGGTATGGGTAAAGAAAAATGAAAAATCTAAAAAAATTAAAATTTCAAAATCTGATTTTCCGTGTGTCGTAAGCACTGCGAAATGCTCTCATTTCCGTATTTTTGGCAGTATTGCATTGAAATATTTATCACGTCAATAACTCGAGGACAATAAGATTAATTTAATTTGTTTTTACGATCGGAAAATCCGAAAAATTTTTAAGGCGTTTTATAATTTTTTCGAATGTTACTCACTAGCGGTTCAGGCAGTCATTTTATTTTCTTCATATTTTCTGAAGATAATATGTGCCTATATGTAAAATAGAAGTGATTAGATTCTGTGAAGTATCGGAAAATAAGTTTAGGTTTTCCGGGCGATTTTCCGAAAAGTGAAAAAGTCGACTAAAAACCGCATAGATTTTTTTAACTGAATTTTGTATGTTGCAAAGGATAGAACATGAATATACGAACAAATTTTTCCTCTCCAAAATTTTTCGATAAAATGATCGGAAAACTGTCAAAACTTGAGAAAACACGAAATATCTCTCGAACGGTTGATACCATCACAATTTAGCAAGAAACCTTTTTTGACCGAAAAACGGAAAAATTGAGATATTGACCGTACTAATGATAAAATTGGAATTCTGGAAATCGCCCCGAATACGTCTCTACGAATTCCACAGACGCTCCAAACCGTTTTTCTCCGACACTATTAGAAAGTGGAAAAAAGATGGAAAAACTGAAAAACATTTAAAAAGTCTGTATTTGTGTCTAAAATCGCCAAAAACTTGAAAACGGAACTAGATATCACAAAAATGCGTACGTATAGTTTTATTGTCCTTGAACAGGTCTACAAAAAAGTCCCATAAACTTTTTCCATATCATGATACATAATTTCGGAAAAATTGACTAAACTTTAAAAAGTGAGCATTTGTTGTCCGGACTTTTGAAAAAAAATCAAAAATTGAAAGATATCAAAAAATTTATTTGAACAATTTTATTGTCCTTCGAAGTTCAAATGAAATTTTTTCATATTTCGAAAAAAAAAATTGAAATGTGGACGTGGATGAAATTTCGCCTTTTTTGGGTTTTCAAACACCAAAAAATCGAGAACGAAACAAGATATCGAAAAAATGTATATGAACAGTTTTATTGTACTCAATCAGACTAACAAAAAGTGACTGAAGATTTTTTTCATATCTTGAAAAAAAAATTTGAGATACGGACTTGGAAGAATTTTCTGTTTTTTTTGTGATTTAAATACCGACAATTCGAAGACTAAACGAGATATCAAAAATGTTTATTGATACTTTCATTGTACTCGAACATATCCAAAAAAAAATTCTCATGAAATTTTTTCATATCTAGAAAAAAAATATTTGAGACTTAGTCTTTAAAGAATTTTCCGTTTTTTGGTTTTTTAATCACCAAGAACTCGGAATCGAAACCAGATATCAAAAAAATGTATATCAACACTTACTGTACTTGAACTGATCTACGAAAAATTCTCATGAAATTTTTTCATATCATGAGAAAAAAAAATTGACCTTGGACTTAAAGAAATATCCATTTTGTTTTTTTATTTTTTTATACAACAACATTTCGAAAATCAAACGAGATATCGAAATTTATTCCAACACTTTCATTGTACTCAAATAGATCTACCAAAAATCTTGATGAAAAAAAAATTAGATGTGGAATTTAGAACAAAAATGAAAAATTGAAAGATATCAAAAAATGGATTGGGACAATTTTATTGCCCTTGAACTGAACAACAAAAAGTTAGAATACATTTTTTTCATATCTTGAAAAAAAAAATTTGAGATACGGACGAAGAATTTTCTGTTTTTTTGTGATAAATACCGATAATTCGAAAATGAAACAAGATATCGAAAAGACATAATATGAAACTTTTTCTGAAATTCGATTACGTCGAGTGCCGTAACCAGTCGTGTATCCAATTATTGATGACCATCAATTATAGTTTTAAACGAATTCCGCTTGAAGTCGTGTATTCATATTATTGATTCCGCTTGAAGTCGTGTATTCATATTATTGATCCCGCTTGAAGTCGTGTATTCATATTCTTTAACTTCCGAGCTCTAGGCGATGCGAGCACTCACTTGTAATTTAAAATCTAACCTCATGAAAACAAGCTCCTTGTAACTGCTAACAAACACAGCAGGTTTCATGAAAATCGGCGGAAAGACTTTTGAGTCATTAATAAATAACCGAATTTTTATTGAAACTTTGACACTCCGTCACATGAAAACAAAGCAAGTTAGGACATACGTTTATATGAACTTTTTTTCATAGAATGTGACAAGGAATCACCACCTGAAATTAATGGATCATTTAGTTTACACCCTGTATAAAGATTTGAAGTGCTTACGACAGACTGGCGGTTGGAGCGACAGAAAGACAGAATTTCTCCCCTTTAGAAACGTTGTATACTAATCTTTATAAAGTCGTGTATAATAATTTGTCAACAGTTGATTTCAAGTGACAAAAGTGTTTCACAATCAGAAGGGAGATGAAATCAAAGTCACGGAAAATCTCTGCGGTGGTTGGGAGAAAACTGTCTGCATCGCCATCTATGAATATTTTTGAATAAATTTTCAACCAATTAACTGGGATAAGGCGTGTAAGTACCGAGGAATGAAGACAATGTTTACATCCGCGTATGAACACAATGCTGCCCATTTTACTATTAGAATGCTGGAACGGTGAACCAGAATAAAATAGACGACGCTTAGTAGATCTAATCCCGAGTACAATGCAGGCACGTGGGCCGTATACGTTGAAGTTAATTCGCTCTTCAGTGAAAAAGGTGTGTAACTGTCATGTTAAGTGGACTGGAAGATGTAATGGACCAGGAATGCGCCTAACAAGTCTTCCGGTGCCCTTTGCGCCAAAGTTCATCGGCGAGAACTAAGAGCGAGAGGCAGACCGATAAGAAGTTGCCATTACCGAGATTTACATCTACTATAACTTTCTCTTATCAGCGAAAGTTGTTTGTGCGTGGAACCGTTTCTACCAATGAACTGCCCCCTTAATTTACGACTATTAGGCCCAAACAAAAAATAATCTATTCTAATATATTGACGTTATAAGACTCACTTCGGCGGCTCGGGTAGAAAAGGGCAATAAATTGTTTCTTTCAGAACTGGCGGCGTCTATTTTTAACCCTCACAGGGCATCCTAATCAAAATACTAGCAGCTCGGTTTACACCGTTTGACCGGGTGGTCTAGAGCCAATACAGCATAATTATCATTCTAGTTAACCAAACAAAACGAATGACCCTTACAAATTATAAATTCAATACGAATATACATATACTGATTCAACTAGTATTTATTCATGATTTTCACCACACTGCAGCAAATCTGAAGGTGGGTTATACTTTTTATAGTACGTTGTAGATATGTTTATTAATTCTTATAGATCATGTGCATGACATAGGATCAGTCAATATAAATAAATAATACTTTGGGAACACACACAAGATAACACGATTTCTAAGACATAGAAACATAACAAGTGATAGCTCGGAAGTTGAGGAGCTCGGAAGTTGAGGAGCTCGGAAATTGAAGAGCTCGGAAGTTGAGGAGCTCGGAAGTTGAGGATTTCGGCAGTTGAGGTGTTCGGATGTTGAGGTGTTCGGATGTTGAGGAGCTCGGAAGTTGAGGAGCTCGGAAGTTGAGGAGCTCGGATGTTGAGGAGCTCAGGGGGGCAGGTGAAGAATTGAAACTGACAAATATTGTTCTCGAATTATTAAAATGACTCGAATTTCAAAGCGATATCTGCAAGGGTTCGGAAAATATATTTTCTTTTGTGTCTCGTTATTTTTTCTGCAAAAAAGTGTTAACATTTTTCGGAGTCAATTATTTTTAATCAGAAATATTATTAAAAATCTAGGTGCGAAGCACCCGAAAAAATTGAGAGGGGGATGGAGGGAGAAATCATCAAAAATCCTGGCGCAAAGCACCCGGAAAAATTTGGGGGATGGAGGAGGAAATTATCAAAAACCCAGTCGCGAAGCTCTTGGAAAAATTGAGGGGATGATGGAGTGGGAAATTATCAAAAATCCTGGCGCGAAGCGATTTGTAAAATTTGGGAGGGGGGTGCAGGGGGAGTGTTGCTGATGAAGAAATAAAACTGACAAACATTGCCCTCGAGTTATTAAAATGATTCAAATTTCAAAGCGTATAACGTATAACATTGGAACAAAAACCATGTTGAATAATATCACAGATACAACTTTTTGAAATAAAAGACTTTGTGATTGCTTGATGTAGGGGTGGAGGGGTTTATCAATAAATAAATTTCAAATGGCAGGGGGGGTCAAGTGACACATCGTTATTTTTTCAACCATCTCAATTTTTTCGGATTTCGTTGATATTTGTTTCACCATACGCACTCGAAATATCAATATAAGTGCGGATCTGAATGGTACCCTCATCTCAATGAATTTGAACGGTTCGATGTGGAGCAATGGGACAGAAAATATTATGAATGGTATTACCGATACTACTTTTTGAGAGAAAATACATTGTAATTTCTCGACAAATGGCGCTGGGGGCACATCAACTTGAAAATTTCGAAAGGCAAAGAGATCAAAATTGTGAAAAAATTTAAAAAAGAAAATAAAAAAAAATGTATATGGTTGAAAAGAGAATTAAATTCTCTTTTCAACGATGTGTGATTTGATCCTCTTTGCCATTTGAAAGTTTTGAATTGATGTGTTCCTCTCACCTCCTTTATCGGGCAACCACAATATATTATTTCAAAAAGTAGTATCGGTGATAATATGCAAAGTAGTTTTCATTCCATGTTTGAACGTTGAACCTTTCAACAGTTAACAGGGAAGGGGGACTAAAAAAACATAAGAAAGAATTTGCAAACAAAAAAACTATGCCTCACTAGAGATTGGCAAAATTTGAGAAAAGCCCTAAATATGCAGGAATCAAATTTTTTAACAAACTCCCCCAATGCATACAAAATATGACCCTTAAAAGGTATAAAATTGAAATAAAAAAATGTTAGTAGGAAAAGAATATTATTCTGTAGAAGAATACCACAATGATTCATCAGGTTGATATTTTTAGGTCTGATTTATTATACATACTTGTGTGTGTATTGTATATGTATGTTTTTGACGATATTGTTAACCTATATTGGTATTTTGAAAAATGTGACAGGTGTGTACATCCATTTCTTAGATGGCTGCTGTTGCAAAAGTACAAATAAATTTATTTAATTTTATTTATTTAATAGTAATGATGATTAATGATAATACTTTCCTTAAACGAATTCCTGATTGTGAAAGCTGAAGGGTTTCACCTTCAATATAAGAAAATCTGTGATCTGCTGGAAAATTGTAGGAAAAATAGCATTGTTGACAGAGGTAAAGATATTGAAGAGGTTGTACAAAAAAAAGTATTTCTAGAAATGTAAGCATGAGCATACCAACGAATAACCTGAGCTACCAATACTGTTGATATTGATGAATGGAGGATCAAGAAATGTGTCATTTTCCCGTCTCTCAACGACAAACTCAATTATTCATTCACGTCGTTACATCCATTACACCGAAATTTATAGTAATATCTTGCAGTAGTTCTACATTCTCTGAATATTTTCTTTTCCCGTAGAAATGTATTCCAAATTTGAATAAATTCAATAGGGTCGTATATAAGGTTTAATTTGTGGACAAGTTCCAGCAATAAATTGAGAATCATTCGAAGTTTGATTCATAAATAAAAGCCCGTATAAAGCACAGCTGGTGACAAACACTGAATGTCTACAAATTTCACTGAATAATTGAGACATTGAAAAACTCAACTTTATGCATTGATTCGAGAGGCCTGCTGTGTCGAAATGTTTTTTAAGAAGTATGTGGTGTTGGTGAATTGCTTTTTCGTCAAGTTTCTTATCAAAAACATACCCATGAGGAAAATATGGTGAAATTAGAATGTTGATTGTATGGGATGGTACGTTCGTTTAGAAACACGTATGAATAAAAAAAGAATTATTGAATGCCGAAAATGGAGAAATGGCTTTCAAGGCCTCGGTAGCTTTATATTTATCACTAGACTGACTTTTTGGCATATGCGTCATTATTCGATAGGAGGAATCCAACTACTTTATGGATAAAAGTTGTAATGTGGAATGAATTAAATGAAAGAGAAAAATGCTGTATCGTACGCTAGGTTTTTCACCAGTATATTAAGAAAACACATTTACATTCACTTGAACTGTCCTAAATTGAAATAGATTCAACTTGATATATTATACTTTGAACCCGAGTACTAATATGTTTAGTGCAAGTAGTTTTTAATCCTCAATTTGAAAATAAATAAACTCGAACTGCCTCATCAGTTGTTTTATTTTTCATGGCACAAGAATTTGTTTATTATTTTCCATTGGATATCTTTAATGATGGAATCAAAGCACATGGCAGGCAAATATTTCATATATGTGGATCAAACTGAAGTGTCCGATTAAATTTACATAAAGTTAGGTTTGCTATACGTGCTATATCTTTATTGGATTCTATCACAACACGGGTAATCAAGTAGGTGAAAAAACCGTATAATATTCTGCATTGTCGTCACTGCTTATTTGTTTTTGTGCGTGCGCTATCAAATCATTTGCTTTATTGACTCTTTTATTATCGAGATGTTTATAAATTCGGATCAGCTTATTAGAGCAACCAATACCATGTTTTTCCAAGAAGGTGATAAATAGATTTGGAGAGTCTCGAATTGAAAAAAAAAAACGAATGAATCCAGTGTTATCAGAAATCAACGAGTAAAAAAAATAGATATTGTAATAACAATGCTACGAAACCAAAGTAAATGATATAGAAAGCCTTGAGTGTCATCCGATTGCTCCATCAAAAAACCATTATATTTGGCGGCAGATTTGAATATATACTTTCCGGACTTATTCCAAGTGACCACAGTACATCATTGATTCATTGAATTAGCAGTTTTTGGAAGATTTGAAACGTTATTTGTGTATTATAAGATTCGAAGTTATTTGGTGACAGTTTGAACAAATTTGACAATCATTGAGCTGTCTGATGATGATGACTACTTGCCATCCAAATATCCTCAGGATGATGTACATAAGTTCAAATTGGACCATTTCATCATACCAACTCAAGATTTGAATGATGCTGGTCCATCAAATTTTAATAGAATATCGCCGAATATCGACATCCATGAAATAAATTCAACGGAACTCTATCCCTCTGAAAGTATACAAAATCAAGAAAAATTTCATTGTAAAGAATGTAATCGATTTTTCAAGTCAAAGAAAGGTATCAATATACACGTCTCCAAAATTCACAGAAATGAAAAATCAAACCAAAAGAAAACTGAACTAATAGAAGATATAATTAGTTATTCACAAAATGAGCATGAATGTGAATCACAGTGTGAATTATGTTCTCAATATTTCAAAAACGTTGCTATTCATATTAGTAAATCGCATCCTCGTGAATACAGGGAGAATGTTATGTCGAAATATATACATAAGGATAATATTGGTGAAAAATATGATGAAGTGAAAGACCGCAATGCTGAAGAAGATCCAGAAGTAGAAGATGAATTCAAACCTTGGATTGAAATGTTTTCTTCTGGAGTTGAAGACAGTCATGAGTTTAACGACAAAATAACAAGGTTCATTGATTTTCTCAAAAATAGAATCCATACTCTACCTGGCCCAAAACATCCTGCATCGAAATTTTATGAACTGAGGAGAAGGAAAAAAGATTTTCCACAAAATAAATCATATAAAGACTCTCGAAATCCACAGAAAACATCGAAAAAGGAAAGATCCAGAAGAAAGGAAAAATATCAGTATGATTTGGCACAGTACTTATACTATAACCAAAGAAGAAAAGCCATTCGAATGGTTATAGATAAAAATAATGATAAATCCTGCATTATACCATTGGATGAAATCTTCACGCATTTTCATGATCGTTTTTCCCATGAAAATGAAAGTGTTAGGAATGAATATCCACCAAAAGTTACAAACGAAGAAAAAAATTTACTTGATCTCAGCTATGATCATAAAGTAAATGTAAATGATATTAAAGAGTCTTTAAATAAAATCAAAATCGACACTGCTCCTGGAATAGATAAAATTATAGTCAGAGTACTGAAAAATAAACATATAATGAAAATTCTCGCTGATATTGCAACAAACATTTCAAAATATGGATACGTTCCAGATATCTTCAAGAAAGCTAGAACTGTCTTAGTTTATAAAGATGGAAACGAAAATGAAGCAAGTAACTGGAGACCTATTTCCATCTGTTCCGTTGTGAGAAGAGTTATCGAGAAGGTGTTTGACAGAAAAATGAGAAATTACATCGAATTTAATGAGAATCAACGTGGTTTTAGTCCCTTTCCTGGAGCTCATATCAATGCATCGATACTCAATGGTATACTGAAAGATGCTAAGAAAAACAAAAAAGATCTCACAGTTGTATTCTTAGATATAAGTAAAGATTATGATAATATTGGTCATGACCATCTGAACAACACTATCAAATCATCGTCATTACCTCAGAAATTACAAAATGTTCTGATAGATTTTCAGTCAAATAATTCGACTCAAATAGAAACAACGGAAGGAAGAACCAAACCTATCGAAATGAGAAGAGGAGTAATGCAAGGTGCCCCTCTCTCACCAGCTCTATATAATCTGGCAACTGATTTCATTATTGAAGATCTATCTGCCCCTGAAATCTCATCAACCTATGGATATTCAATTGATGCTGATATTCCTCCTGCTTCTATCCTTGGTTTTGCTGATGACACTGTTTTGATAGGAAATGATCTTGAAATGGCAAGATCAAAATTTTTGGAAATAGGACTGAAACTGAATGAAGGAAAAACAAAAGTAATCAATATCAGAAATGGAAAACTGGTACCATTAATTTTCTTTCCAAGTCCACTTCATTCTCTGGATCATAAAGAGACAATAAAGTATCTTGGAATCACGTTCAATGATGAAATAACCTTAAATCAAGAAAGAATTATGAATGACCTGAAAAAGAACCTCCATAATTTGGTTTCATCTCCCCTGTTGAAATGTCATCAGAAATTTCAAATTTTGAATTATTCGCTTTGGCCATCATTGGTTTATTCATTTCAATGCACTCCTTTAGATAAAATCCCTATGAAATTTTTAAATGATATCGATAAAATTGTCAAGTCGTCTCTGAAAGAAATCTTAGATCTTCCTGCTGATATTCCAGACAGTATGTTATATTCCAAACAAAATCTAAAAGGACTTGGTCTATTCAAAGCCTCTTGGGAAGCCTTTCTACAAAGTTACAACAACTGTAAATTATTGAAGAGACAACTAAATCCATATTTGGAAGGAACGAAAAATTTTGAACATGATGTGGACAAATGCCTGGAAAAATTGAATATTCCTATGGATAATAATAAATGGTCATTTTCTGGAAAAAAGTTGAGAGATATTTTGAGATGTAGAGAATTTGAAAAATGGCAGTCACTCATCCAAAAAGGATCAGGTGCTGTATTATACCAAGAATATACTCCAGCAAATTCATGGGTAAAAACTAGTGAAGGCCTCACTCCTTCGGAATGGAAAGAAGCAATTAAAATGACTGGTCATGTCGTGAATCTGAGAGGAATTCCAGGTAGATCCCATGATGGTACCCAGTGTAGACACTGCACTGAGAAAGAAACCCTTCCTCATGTCTTGGGATCATGCCAATTTGGACAACTTCTCAGAAATACGAGACATAATAAAATTCGTCATGTAATTGCCATGGAGCTGGCTTCAAAATTTGAAGTACATGAAGAAATTAAATGTACTGCTGATAACGAGAGTAATCGAAGGATAGATATAATAGCAATAGACCGTAAACATGACACAGCTTACATAATCGATCCTACAATACGCTTTGAAACCAATAAAAATCAGCCAACAGAAGTGAACAATGAAAAAAAGGAGATTTATGAACCCACTATTCCATATTTCAAAGAAAAATTTAAAATTAATGGTGAAATTCAAGTGACGGGGATATTTATCGGGGCTAGGGGTACCATTTCAAAATTTTTCGTCGATTTTGCGACGACTTTCGGAATTCCAATGAAAACAGTTAAATTCATTGGATTAGAGGCACTCAAAGACTCTGTGAAGATATTGAGAAATCATATATATAACAAATAATTATTTATTTTATAATTTATTGATTAATTTACTTAGTTTTTATTTTAAATCATATATATATACAAAATATTTATTTATTTTAAGTTTATTGACTAGTTAACTTAGTTTTTACCTTTTTCTTTTTTATTCTATCAACTTATTTTATTGTATTTAGTATTCCTTGTTTTTATACAGACCACAAGGGTGGTAGGATGTTTATTCGATTAAAATATATATTACTGTGACAAACGTCATCGTATTCATTGTTTGGATGCTTGGTGTTGACAACAGCGAACCCAAGTGCTCCTTGGCTTCTCATTTCTTGCTTAAAGCGACTCAACATCCCGTCAAATTGTCAGGATCCATCATATCCTAGAATGGTATTCCCATATTTTGAATTCCAGCAACAACATACACTGCAGGTTTTGAATTCTAGAACAAACTATTCGTCTCGTCTATAATACTTCGCTCACAAACTTGCTCACTTTGCTGGAACAACACAGAAAAATTGTCGATCTATATTTCTTTTGAAAATGATTCCTTATGTGATGATCCTCCAAAATTTGTTTCATATCCTTCGTAACTATTCGATCTTTCAAAAAGAGGAAAACCCTCCTAATATGTCGTTATCTATTACGAACCTAGAGTTATTCGGGGTTTCGAAAGAATTTTCGGAACCCCTCAATATGAAAGTGGTATACAAAACTTCGTATAAACTATCACAAATCTTTTGAATACTCCCAAGATAGACAGAAAAAATGGAAAAGTCGAGGATTTATGAAATTAGCGGATTAGAAGAACTATGTGGGTCAACCTGGAACTGCCATGAAAGTACGGTTCAAAGACCATATAGGTTAATACCAGAAAAATCGAGTGTGGCCTACGATCACTGATTTGATGATACACGTTAGAGGTTAATCATCACAGACTTCTCGATGCATTCAAGAGTCTGGAAATTGCCAATTGCCAAGTGTAATAATAGTATGAATGCTGATGAGGGCCCTATTCCATACAGCCCATTGTTCAAGTTTATAGTATAATTTATCCAAAAACAAGTAGGTATAAAATTATTTCAAATCTGGTAAGTTTCAATAATCATGTAAACAATAAGAGAAAGCTATTTGATTTGGCAATGATATTGAGTGCGCTTAATCACTCAAATGAGTAGTAGAGTAAGTAAATTCTAAAATTTAGGCAAACATTTATTTTTGATAATTTGATGAAGGGGGCGAGAATAATGAGTGCGCTTCACCATTCTGATAAGTAGTATCAATAGAGGGTTGAAAAGGAGTTTAGTATGCTTTCAGCTCCTGAAGATGCCAACTTTGTTGGCGAAAAGCGCCTCGAGTGTAAATTCACGTGGGTTTGGTGTTAGGGTAGTTTGTATTTTTCGAATTGATCAAAAAATTTAATTTTTCAACGGAATCCGGCCTTTGCTTCATTTTTTTCGGAAAACATATCGGAAGATCTTCAACCCTGATTTTACCTTTTTGAAATTGAAAGATTCCTTATTGCAGTAGCCAATATTTTCATTCAATTATCATTCGAACACTGGTTGATTTAGTACCCACTGTTAGATTGGAATGCAAAGCCAAATAAGCTGTGAAATCAACAGTTAAGATAACTTTCTACTGCTGCCATCTATGCCCAATTATCCACAGACTCGCACAGATATCTGATTCCGACAACTCATTGTGAATGGAAGACACACACTTATCTTCAGATAGTGATTTCTTCACTGCATAACTGTTGCAGTCTCTGGACTAATCAGAGCACTGCATAGACTAGCATTCTTGATTTTCATCGATCAAATTCGAATTAAACGAAAATATTCCAGCCTGAGGGCATTCTGAATGTGGGTAATTATTATCCAACAGATCCTCTACTATTTACTATGAAATTGCATGCAAAATAGGGTTTAATAATACCAAAAATGACCAATCAACTATAATTACTTCTATGGGTGGTCCACATACAACTAGAATCTTCCTTGTAGATTGTTTTGGTCATAATATTGGGGTAATGAAAGTTGATTAGCGGACATCTCAGAAAATATGCTTGATCTTTCTACAAGAATTCAAAGTCACTACAATCAAAACATCAAACAAATACCCACTCGGTCTAGAACAAATCTTTGAGAGAAAAGTCTCAAGTGATATACGCAAGGCATGTTTTTGCAGTAATATTGTAGCTCAAATTTCAATCATACCAATTTATACAACATTTACAGAATACAATAATAGTATATTGTACAACGAGCATGAAATGACATACATTTCCCAGAAGTACTCGCTACGCTCGTACTACAAAATTTCATATACCTACGAGTGGGAAATAGGTCATTTCATGCTCATTGTACACTATACTTTTTCTACTACCATCTGAATCATTAACAAATCTCTAATATTTTTAATAATCCTTTTTATCATCATTTTTCTTTCTTCACCCGTTGAAAGAAACATCTATTTTTTCTTTTTGTACACATACCTACCTACGTCGTGAAACAAATAACATTTAAAATTTTCAAATTTTGACAACTTGGAAATAAAAAAAACTTTATGCAGAAAAAATCAAACACTAATCGATTTCATGAAATGAAAAAAAAATGTGGCTGCGTGGATTCGAACCCTCGCTCCTACCATCCAAAGTCCATGTGTTATCTGAATCAACACTCGTCGTTACTAGAGCACATAATAATTTGTTCAAATCAACTGCTATATAGAAAGTATCTGTCAACTATTCAAAAATATAGAATCCGATTGTAATCAATCTTTTTATTGAAATTATTCTGGTTTTATGAAAAGAAAATCATACCTTTGTCAGAAGATAGGCATTATCAGGAGCTTCTGATATAAATTTATTAATTTGATTGTTAAATCATCCTCACTATCGCTAATCATTTTTAAAAACTTAATTTTTTCAATCGAATTTTGTAATTATCTGCTGATGTGAAATGTCAAATTATTAGACAGATATAAACAAACTTGATTCGATATTATTTATGTTCATAAAATTCGTTAATACCCAAGAAGACTAAAAACAAGGAGTGTTTGATTCCCATAAGACAATGGGGACACTAGTAGAATGAGATGAAAGAACATTTGTGACGAAATGTGACGTAGTTATACATGTCATGGCCGCCGTTCTCTATAGACAGTGACGGACTAGCTCTTGGTATATGAGAGTTACTGCTGACAGTTTTGTTTCTTGATTCGAGTTCGACTCTGTACTCATACCCAAGTACGTCACTATGACGCGTTGATGATACAAGTTTCTGATTGGCTAGAGCTTATTAAACCCTCCTCGTTTTTAGTCTTCTTGGTTAATACCTACCTATAATGACAGTCTAGTAGTTCATGAAAGTCGTAGGAAATGAAATATTTCGATACAGCTAGCCCGTGGAAAATGAAATAATACTAATAATAAGTATACTTTATTGTCATTAAGAAAAAATCTTGTGGACAAAGCTTGTGAAAAAATTAATATAAATGTAGATTAGAAATATAAAAATATAAAATGTGAATATAAAGACACCTACAAACAAGAAAAATTAGAACATACACTATACAGTTCATCGTCGATTTTGTAACAACACAGTTAAAATAGTCAGATTTGTTTAAAATCGGTGTTACAACGTGGTAGGTTTCTTAATCGAAGACGCAATTAAAATGTCCATTTTTCTTAATGGTCGTAGAAAAAATGTATTTCCTATAAGCTCTTTTTATCAATATTTTATCAGGTTATGTAGCAATAAGTCAATGGCTGTTTTTATCCATATTTCTGTACATGAGATTTTACATCTTCGACAATAAAGCACTTTTGACTTGACTTGACAATAATTAGATTTGTTTAAACGGTGTTCAGAATATTGTTATTGAAAATAATCGTACCAGACTAAATATTGTCCAATTATCAGGATGAAGTTTTGAATCTACTGCATAATGGTGCAGGTGCGCGTTCTCTTCCATGAAGATTCGGAAAATCACAATAAAATATCCAGTTAATCTAAATATACAACTTCAATACGTAACAAAAGTCTAGTATACATTATGGTTTCGTAGAAAATTGCACTGGTAGGTCCCTAAAGTGAAAACAAGCCCAGCACATGAAAGATATATTAATTTCACCGCTCTCAACTGAGAATTGAAGACAATGTTTCATTTCTCTTACTACGGTGTTATCATAAAACCTCCACCAAAAATTCAAATAAACACTTTCTTGCTTGTTTTGACTGTCGCTTTCTCTTTCCCCAATATTGTTGGATCTGACAATGTTCTCAAGAAGCACGGAAAACAACACACGAATCACCCTAATATGACTAATCCTAAAGTATATTGAATGCTGATTGAAACTGTCTATAGTTTCCTGCAGACTTTACTCTGTATTTAGAAAGTTATCACTATATTTACTGTTGACGCCAAATGGCTACTATTCTCCTTCACCTGCTTATTATTACAACTGAAGAAGAAGAAGAATGATACATTCCAAATGGGATGTGGAAAAACAAAAATGTCTACTAGTGACAAAAGACCAACATCTTTCATGAAAAATTACTATTCTAGCAACGTTGTGATCATCCAAGAACTGACGATGATGTCTTGAGTTTTAGTAATAATAATGAATCACGATTTAGACAAGAGGTGAGCTCTCTCTGAGAAAAACGTTTTAAATTGATCACTGGAATTTTAAGAAATTCACAAATAGATAGGGACTACGTGCAACCGATAAAACGAGATGCAAACCTTTGAATTTCACTTTTTAATGAGACAGTATAGACTACATAGTCTGATGAATCACCTGACCGTAGTTTCTTGATCACTATTGCAAAGGCTTTGATTAAAGCTCCTTTCGTTCTGAAAATGGTCGTGTTTATATCCCTTGTATAGACATCATTTCTCAAATGCCATCTTGTGTTGGATAAGCACTGGATAACACCGTTCATAAAGCAAGTATCACCAATATTTTCAAGTCCATCGAAAACGAGAGTTTTGATGTTGCTATGTATTACTGCAACCCTAAAGGTATTTGTTCTGCATTCATTAATCATATTTTCAATTCAGTGGTCTCTAAAATAGTGGTTGTCTCTTTCATTGGGGCGGCGTGATAATGAACTCCAGTTGAGACTCCTGACTTGAAAGAAGATATGGTAGATCTTCTGCTGTAATTTTTTCCAAGATATTATCCACATCATCATTTTTGGAATAGATTCAAATCGAATATGACTTAGAATTAGTAGGATAAACGAATATCTCTTTCAAAAAGTGGAATGGCGGTATAGTGCCAAAAACAGAAGAAGCATTTCCACGTTGTATAGCAAGACTAATTATTTGTATCAAAAAAGAAGTGGACCGTTTCTCATTGGTTGCCTGGTATAATCTCCTTCCAATAATTATAATGAATGCTTTTATTGGTAGTAATAAATAATGTTGAGACCATTTACCATCTAAGCTTACTCTTTTTCGACAGGCAGGAAGTACCGGGGCTTTACCTAGTCTGCCTTTGTAGCAGATGGTATCTGCTACAAAGCCTACATGAAATCCTACAATCCTTTGAATTGCTTGTGTCATTGATATGCAAGCACAAAACTCGCCACAAAACGATAATTTCATAATACCAGAATTTGCTATTCAATAAAGATACATCAAAGAGCAGTAAGGAAGTAGAATGCAATAAAAGAAAAGAAACCCTGCTGGGTCATTGCTGGCAATAAGCAACAACAGAATGATCACCAGAAAAGCAGATTATAACTGAACTGAACATTATCCAAGAACAAATTTATTGGCGGTGGTGAGAGATGAATTAACTCAGTGCACTTACTCAATGCAAACCGCATACAAACGGGTTTATTGTTGATAAAATACTGACAAGACGAAGTGATTACATGATGACACTACAAAAACCGCGAACAAGTTGAACACCAGTGGCAGAAGAAGACTTTGAAACAGCTATGTGCACGAGGGAGGTGTAAGTTGTATGAAATGAAATATCTGAAAACTGATAATTCCCATATTGGCTAATGGGCATTGAATTATTTCATTTATTTCCACAACCTGTGATCAATTTGAGTTTTTCATTTCAGTTTTCCATTTTCTGTTACCCCGTTGTATACTGGCGGTAGGAATTTATTTTATTCGTATGTATTTCAGTTCCCTTCTTCTCAATTATCTGGCCT
The DNA here is from genome assembly GCA_944452925.2 of Chrysolina oricalcia. Taxonomy (NCBI): domain Eukaryota; kingdom Metazoa; phylum Arthropoda; class Insecta; order Coleoptera; family Chrysomelidae; genus Chrysolina; species Chrysolina oricalcia. Next base: position 4,837,074 of record OX101809.2, on the reverse strand, counting down.
TCTCTTCCTGTGGATTTGGCCACGTCATTCGGGATTTCTTCGCTGATACATTGATTTTCAAAGATGAAAACATGCTTGGTTTTTTTGTTCCACGTTTCAGATTTAAAATCAGAATGAATTTTAATCTAAAGATTTCAACAAAAAAATATTTGTTTTTCTGTTTGGTGCTTTATCACAGAATTGAATGAAAATAATTTTTTTTTATAGGTAACTTGATATTTTTGAGATGATACTCAGATGGTTTCGTAGGATGAGTACTTCTACTTGCCGAGTTCAATGAGTTAATGTTTTTTTGTGAAAAATGTGAATTTTTTGAAAAAAGCATTATTCGCAATCATAAAATTAGCGCCAAATCTAACCTTACCGAACCTAACTATAATTTACTATGTGAAGTAACAATAACAAAGTAACAGCAAAAAAAAAAATTATTGGCTCTTCGGGGCGCCTTTACTGCTGCAGGGAAACCGGGAAAAACCTGCAAAACCACATCGTCTGACTTGATCTTGAAACACCAAAATTGGAAAAACTAAATTTTGCCACAAAAATACGTTTTCTTTCAAAATAAAAAAAAATTATGAGAACTTTTTGTAGACCTGTTTGAGGACAATAAAACTGTTCTTCTACATTTTTTCGATATCTCGTTTAGCTTTCGAGTTATTGCTGTTAAAAAAAAAATGTTAAAATTGTTGTTGTTACTTTTTCAATATTACGAAAATAATTCAATTAGATTTTTTGTAGATTTTCGAATGGTGATCAAAAAAGGAGTCTTCTGAAATTTTGAAATCTGCTGCCGTCTTAAGTTTTTGATGATTAAAAAAATTTAAAAAATTTCCAGTTAATTTTCAAGAAAAGGAAAAACTTTGCTTACACATTCTGCTCAAGGAAATTAAAAGAGTGTACGAACATCTTTTTGATATTTCTTTAATTTTTCGAGTTTTTGTCATTTAAAGATAAGAAATATATGGACTTGAAAAATTCCTCACGAAATGTTCATTTCTTAAAGTTTAATAATTTTTGATCAGTTTATTATTCGAGATATGGAAATACTCAATGGAATTTTTTGTGAACCCGGTCAAGGACTGTCAAACTGTTTCTATCCATTTTTGTGATGTCTCGTTTGCTTTTCGAATTTTTGGAGTAATAAAAAGGCTTTTTCAAGATATGAAAAAAAAAATTCTGGGTATTTTCGCAGCCAATAAAACTGTTTATACACATTTTTGGTATAGTATGCAGTGCGAAAAAAAATTTCTCAATTTCTCAATTTCTCAATTTTTCGTTTTTTTGGAATAATTACTGGACTATTGATAACGAAAAAAATGTGAAAACATTTTTTGTAGGTTTTCCAAAGGCGGTCACAAAAACGTCGTGGTGAATTGGGAAAATAACAACCGTTTCCGAAATATTCGCTAGGTATTGTACAAAAATGCCAATTTCCAATTTCAGTTTTGAGTGATTTTCACCATTTTCCTGTCGGTGATTCGTTCGGTCGTCAGAGCTCTATTGCAATTCTGAAATTCAAGTTTCGTTAGTCGGTATAGCCACATTTTGGATTGTAGCGAATAAAAATTTTTCCGAAAATCGTCCAGGAAAAATAATTAACAGTTTCCGATCATTCCCAGAATCTAATCAAGTCATCGGGTCATATGGAGGTATATCTTGTTGGATTTTGAATGCGATACATTCAACGGCCTTGAGTGAAACGAAGAAAGAAAAAACGTAAAAAAATATAGAAAGTGCCGTTAAATTTAATCGGGTTTTTCAATGAAGTTGAAATCTGAAAGTAAATTTTCCCCCGTGGGAGCAAAAGAATTGTTGAAATTTCAAATACCTGTCTAGGACGGTTCCGGAGATTTAACGATTTTTTTCTGGCGACAGGCAGATGGACAGACTACAGAATTTTACAAAAAAGTCTAAAAATTCGGGCCGGAACATTTTCTCCAAAGCAACTAGTTCTCTAAATCCAAAGATATAAAAGTAAGGAGCCCTGTGAGTTCAGCTCGGCCGTATTTACATCTTGCATTGCCCCCAGAATTATCCTTGCACCGTCTTTCGTATGATGAATAATCGCGATATACGATTTCGCAAAACTTTCCAATTATATTCAAGTTAATATTATCGAATCAAAATCCCATAACAAAGATTGAACCAACTTACAATTTCATCAGAATGCAGGACCCCTAAACAAGCATAGTAAATCACCGAATAAATATCGGGTCAAACATTCAGTTGCAAGGTTCGCAGATCCATATATCAATTTATCCGACATCTCAGATTCACTTGCGATGAATACACTAATAAAATGACCATCTGTGCTTAATCAAACGAGCGGCCGATCTTTCTGTTGGATGCTGCATGACAGAATGCGGACCACAAACTGAAAAACTAGCTTGTCGTGCCTCGAGCAATTTTGATTGTGAATCAGTGAATTTGTGGTCAAAACAGGCTGTAAATTTCGGTACTGCCAAAACTCGGATTTGCAGACAAGCGATACCCCCCTAACGGACAGTAATAGAACTCACCTGAGGATCCGTCAAGGTCGTTATCTAAATCTGAATGTCGGACTGACGTTTCGAAAATAGTTGGTGACTTGTCCATCTTCGGGTTCACACACGATCAACAAACATCGTTAGACCCAAGGGAACGAAGTTAGGAATGGGACTCATCTTTTCATGACTGATTTTGTTTTATTTTTTTGGGGATTTGAGGTCTTGAATTAAAGAAAACTATATTTCTTTACAGACAAAGTTTTGTCAATTTATTTTGACATCTTCAGGGCACTGTAAGATACAAAAAGGGGATGATTTGGAGAATAATAATAAAACAGTAGAAAAAACAAATGATAATAAACAACTGCTTTTCCAGAAACAATCACTGAACTATGTATTAGTAACAGATAAAACTTTAGAATAAATTAGTATTTTCACTTACAAAAAGGTGAGTTTTCCGTGTAATTCACGTGTAACAGACGAAATGTGTCGATGATAAACAGAAATTGGTTTTGAGTTAAAAACAAACAATATATAACACAAGACAATTTGAATAAAATAATGACTTTTATAAATAGAACTGATAAATTAGCCGATTGTGAAATTGAAGAAGCAGCAGAGCATTAGAAAAAAAATAAAAAACAAAACATACTATTTATATATAAACAAATAAGGATCAGTATTTGGTTTTGGAATTTAATAATGTAAGGTACAAATAGTTAAGTGAATTTTGTTGGAATAAAAAACAAATTATATGGGAAAACTGAAAATGATTGATAGAACGCTTTTATTTCTAATAGGAGAATTTGAATATGGGCAGCGACGATTTTTTTCCAATGCGAGTTCCACTCGGTGGAGGTTTTATATTTGCTGGCTATCAATAGAAACATAGACATAGACATCTATTATATTTCATCAATATAGGTAATTCAATATGTAAAGGTAATAATAATTATCACTGATGAAACTAATTGACTTTTCTTTTCCATTCACTTTCCGTCCGATAGGGTTTTCTTGTTGTATAAGGACCGTGGCGCTGCTACGAGGGAGGTGGATTCGGTTAAGGCTGTTCCTTGTCGCCTTCAGTGATAAGTGATTTCCCGTATCGGGGCCTCATACACGATTGGGCGAGTCAAACTATCCAAGCATTAGGCATTTTAACTGGCTCATGCCTGAGTTGTAAGTCGAAAGTATGTGTCGTATATTCAGTCAGTTCCTAAATGGTGGATGGAATTGGATGGACCGTCATTGGTCATCACCCTGCATATATTATATTTATTTTGATCTTCACATTCCCACGTTTCATTATTTGTGAAAAATCTTGGCCACTAGTAGAATGTACGTGTGAACAAGTTCCTTCAACTCGTCATGCAAATGGTAATAAGTTTCTAAATTAATAACTTTGAAACTAGTAATAGTAGGAAACTGAATTTTTGGGACAGTGTTGAGGAGAGAATGATGAATATATTGAATGATAATATAGGAATTTCACCGAGTTAATCGTGAATTACAGGGTGATTTCTGAAACGTTGATATTTTGTCATTGTTATCATCGAAAATTTTCATGATCACCCTATATATTCCAACGAAATCATGTTTATCCGGTATTAGCTATCTTCGGAGGATGAGAATTCACTTGAATATACAGGATATGTACCAAATAACCGGTCATTTATTTCAACAAATCCTTAAATCACCCTGTACGAAATGTATAAATTGTGATTAATATTGAAATAAGTAAAGTATATTGCATGCCAAAATAATTTTATCAATATTTCATTATCACAACGAATTTTCAGACATTACTAAAATGTTTTTATTTTTCACTCTGTACATAATGATATAATCTGCACCATCTAAATGATATTTAGTAATATGAAGGTACGTTGATGATAAGAACGAAAAAAAAAATGCAGTTGTCGCTTTCAAATACCGAGAAAATGATTAAATAAAAATTACTGATTTTTAACTTTGTATTTCAAAATCTATCCACCAACGAACTTTGCGATTCTGCACGTTCAATCAGTACAGTGAATACTACAATATACTAAAAATTCAGACAATTTCACCGAGAACCATTTCACCTATAAAAAGTGCGGGGTCCTTTCTTTGGTGTTGTTCAGTAAAGTGATGGTCAGTTTTGATACAATTACAAACCAATGAAGTTGGGTCTTTTCAATGTTAATTTATTTTTCATGTCTTTGAGTCGTGTTCTCAAAATTTCAGTTTGACTCTGCTGTACCTGAAGGACGATGCAATCAGATAAATCAATGTAAACTGTTAAAAAAAATAGCAATTAATTATTTTCTTCCCGTCCAAATAATCTTTCATACTTTTCGGACCCAAAATATAAATGCATGGATATCATTTATCTCAACCTCAATAATGAACTACTGACCTTTGTTGAATGATCAAAAAACCTTGGTCCCATTTCTGATTCCACTACATGGATACTGTTCACCATTCTAGTATAACCAAATAAAATCAACAACAAATTCCTAAAAAAATATAAAAATCGAAAATTTGTGATGGCTGGATTTGTTTATACAGTCCAGAGCAAACACAAGGCTCACTGTTCAAATAACGTGGCAGAAGTGTCTGTCAGTTGTAATGCACCGTCCGTAGTGGAAAGTTGTTCTTTTGTCAGGCATTTGCCTTAGTTTTCAGGTGTATCAGAAAACGGCTATTTCCGACTAGGTTGAAATATATATCGTTTTTCACAAATGAATGAACTTGTTTCTATGATTTAGTACCTCTTCATTGAAGTGTAAACGTGCTTCTTGAAAAATGGTTATAGGACGGCAATGGGACTTCCAGCTGTCTCACTTTCGAAATGTTGATTACTATATTATAGTACACATTAATTTCATTGCCTCTTTTTAATTAATGAGCTGCATCATTTGATTTGTTTCGACTAGAATAATAAGCCTCAACATGTTTATGTGCTCAGATATGTTTTGGTATGAAGGTAAATTTCGTTTTGACAATGCGTGATTTACGTTTGGAGTTGTTGATTTTGTTTTTGGTATTACACAATAACGTTTCTGTATTGTGTATCACTTGGGAGCATAAATCATGATATTACGAAATCGACTGTCAAAATTTTGATATATTTTTCTGAAGCTGAAAAGAAAATGAATAATATTTGACTGAAGGAACATTTTTGTTCATGTTAATTCCTATTTCTGTAGAGGCTGTTTTCTTCAGATATAAGTTGGCGGTAAAAATACCGACAAAGCAACAAACCAAGATCATAATGCTTTGAAAATACTGAAGTTGGTGAAATAAAATCACTGTTAAAAGACTTACAAAGACGATTTTTGCTATTTCAACGATTAGAAAATCGCGCATTTCCGCTATTTTCACAGTATTCTTCAGTGCAGACTGGATTCACCACAATCTCAAATTTGGATTATATTCAAATATTCAAGCTTAAATTGAAATCTCTCCTTCAAAATGTTTTTTATAATATGAACTCGTAATGAAAGTAATTTCGATATAATAATATTTTATTCGTTTTGATGCCAACACACACACACACAAAAAAATATTTTATTCAAATTGTTTTTCAATATACTTTCGTTTTGAAGGAAATACAAATTGATTGATTACAGTAGTTTTGAATCTGATGAGAAGTTAGTTGGTCATTGGTCTGATATGTAAGAAACCCAAATCTCTCTGGATAAAGACTCCAATTTATGACAGAACACAGACTGTTGATCCTATTTCGTTTTCAGAAAAGTTCAATCATTCACAGGCCGATGAGTTGATCACTTTAGAAGATCCCATTTCAGTAGGAAGGATTAATTGCTGCGTGCCGAGTTTGGTTGAAGATATTGCTGTTCTGCCAGTCAAGTCTTCAGATAGTTACCTTAAAAATCATAGTAGTAAAGTTGGATTGAACAATTTGGAAAATACTTGCTATATAAATAGCGTTTTACAAGCACTTTTCATGACGGAGTCTCTTAGGGATCAAATATTAACCAATAATAACGATAATAATAATAATAAAAGACATTTATTATTATTATATATCCCAGTTATTCCTCGAACTGAAGCAAATGTTCAACCAACTTCAATTTGTCGAAAGGGTTTCTTCCATTTCTCCGGTTAATTAAGTCTTCGGGTCAACTAGTTTTTCATCAGGACAATAAGACAGTTTCGAATTTTTGGGATACCTGTTGAGTACACATCTTGAGCTAGTTTGATCAATTCCCGAGAAAGCCCTGGTGTTGTTGAATCATTTACTATCGCTTTTTCAGTAAAAACATCTTTTGGAGGGAAAATTCTTACAGTTTTGAGTTTCAGCGGATGCGAAATGAAGAGCAGAAACTCCAGTAACTTCTTTCAATTAGAGCTCGCGTTCCCCAATCTTTGGGAAATCCAGTCCGTGCAGAATCTAATCAATTATCACTTGAGAACCGAGTACTTAACAGATGATAGACAACTGTAATGCCAATTCTGCGCTAAAACAACCCATATAGATAAACTAACAAGTACTGTTGAAATACCTGCAAATTTGATCTTGACTTTGAAGCTCTTTAGATATGATTTAGCATGTCGCAGATGTATTAAATTATTTTAACGTGTCAAGCTAGAGGAACACCCCTATCTAGCCGACTGCCGTTATGAGCTTTAAGCAGTCATTGTCCACTGTGGTTCTGGAGTTGATTCTGTCCACTACTACTATATCTTGACCAAGGACAGAACGGACTAGTATTAATTTGATGATAGTTGCGTGAATAAAATGTTTTCTTTCGAATTGGACCTTTTGGACTCTCTGCAGACACCATACATCCTGTTTTACCGGAAGGCTGATATTCAAAATTCGACGGGCCTCTTTAGCCAATTCCAACTCTTCAGATGATGTGGCGTTGCAGGTTTTTCCGGGATTCCCTGCAACTGTGAAAGCGAATGCCCGAATTAATTTAAGCCGCCGCGGAGCGCCAATATTTTTTCAAATTATCTTTTTTGCTGTTACTTTGTTATTGTTACTTCACATAATAAAGTATATTATTCTTTGAATGTTACGGTTTATCAAAACAAGATACCTGGAAAGAAATAATAAATTTACGAAATAAGCATTGAATGACTAATATGAAAAAATGTTTGAAAGGTGAGAGTCATTTATAAAGAAGACATAATTTTGTTTTTACATATCGAAAAATGGAAGTATAATTTCTAGCTTTTTGTATCATATTCTCTTCTGCACTATTTTCAAATGGTCCAACCGCAGTAACCTCGTTATCTCAAAATCCTGAGGCAAATGAAAAATTACTTATTTCTCGAATATTTCTCGCCGGGCTGGGCAATCTGAAAAAACGATTTATCGAAGATTTTTACAACCTTCCATTACTCATGAGTTAATTTTAATCCTCTTTCCCATGTTCACCAAAACAGAATTTATCTAATCACAGACTCATAACTATCCTCCTAGATCTAATTAAGAACTGATATCTGAAGTGTCAACACGGTTCCATTTCTTTTAAGTTGCTGATAAAAGTAATATGTTTTCAGTAGCATATGAACCGTGACGTGGTTTCACTCCCAATATTTGATGAGGTGCTGACATGAACATGATAAGAAAGAAATTATGAATTTACGATTATTTGGCTGTAGTTTTTTGTTGAAATTATTCTTATAATAGGGGAGCCCAAGCGGGGATTTCGGGATTTACTAAAGCGCGGCAGATTAATATACAGGGGGCACCTTGTACCCGGTTAAGTACCTCCACCAAATATGAGCCCCACATATAAGGCCGCCCGTGAAGGATAAAGGATCAGATTAGTAAAAAAATATTGATCATCAGAAATTCTCGAGCGCGTCAGATCAAGGTAGAGTGAGTTAATTACATGCCAAAAAATGTATATTTCACTAATCTGACAATTTGAGAGTGACGTAAAGAAAGGGGAAGGCAGCAAAGTAGTTAAAAAAAACGCCATCTCGACATTCTCGAGCGTAGCTAAATTTTTTTATGTTGAAGGAAATAATTCAAGGATAACGAAATATATAATCTGACGATTTCCGCAAGCGGAAATAACAAAAATTCGTCGATAAAGTTAAATGCGTGCAGCTGCGTGATGCCTATATTTCCCTCTCCGCCTTTCTATTCGACTCTCACTGATATAGTGGTCATTATGTTAGCGAATATGGAACACCTGCAAGCAAGAGTAGAAGTTTGGATGGATCTTGGAGTTGGCAATACACGTCAATACATCGACGTATCTGCTCTCTACAAAAAGTTATGCCCAAAAATTTCAAAAGCGCTTCCAGCTTTGCATACATTCACTGATTGCGATTTCAACCCAGCATTGTACTGTGGCGAAGCTGCGGGCGATGCCGGACCTGAATTCTTACGTAGCCGGCGCCCGGCCGCGGGTTAACGTCTTTGCGCTTGCACCGAGAAGAATCTGGATGATTCGATGAATCTGGACGATTCGATGGAAAATTCTAGAGCATTCGGAGAAGTCAACGTCGGATATAAAAAGAACTACACAGCGGACAGTCACAGTCAGTGAAGTGAAAGTCGAATATAAATAGTAGAGTGATTGTTATGTAAATTAGAGTACTGTGAATCATTGTATTTCGTTAAATAAGTTATTTTAGAGTGAATTGGACTTCAAATATACAACAGTACCGACGACGAGAGAAAAAGAAACCTTTGCAATTACTAATGAATTCCGAAATTTTTCAAGAAGCATATCTGGATTTGGGATCAAAGGAGCATAATGTGCAGGATTCTTTTAACATCATACAGTCATTTACTTGCCACTTGTATGGGTTGAAAAAGTTAGACGATGTCAATCAAGCCAGGATTGTCATCTTCAATAGGACGTACAAGGTAAAAGACACATCACAACCCTTCTCCTTGAGTGTCCGGAATTACGATGAGTGAATCGGAGTTACTCCAGCAAGTGTTACGCACAAGACTCATTGCATGCTTGTGGAGTAATGCCCATAATGCAAACATTACTGATCTTTTACAAACGGACTATGGAGGCAATTTGTCGACGGAAAATTCAAAATGATCTGGTTTGCAGGTGATCAATTGCCGAAAGCGTACGAAGATGTAGTCATAACACCTGATATTCTTGAGGATACTCCAGAATCAGGTATTTTTTTTCCAATAATTACAAAAACACGTTGTTCATAAAAAAATTGTTAACTATTTTAATGATTTTTTGTTACAGATACGCAATCTGAGGATGCAATCGAGCTTTTCAATTAATTAAGTTCAATGATTAAAAAAATATTTTTTTTGTCACATTAAGCGAATTCCTCTAGATAATCGTCAGATTATGAGACAGCACGTTTCGAACATAAAGATGAACCATATATATCTTAATCTGACGCGCATGAGTATTTCAAAATGGCGAATTTTTTTTGCACATTATAATAATGGCCGCGAGTTTGCGTTTTTGTGGTGCACTTAACACTCCCTTATAAAATCTGACGCGCTCGATTAATTTTTTTTTTCATTTTCAACCCTTACGTACAACCACCCGCATCATACAAACGATCAGATTAGCATACGTACATTATTAAAAATACGTAGGGCACTGATGCTATCAATATCTGACGCGCTCGAGAATGTCCATGCAACAGTATTTTTTTACATATTTAACAATCTATAGCAGCTTCCCCCACCGATGAAAAGGTATACTGTGTGGTCCACTAAGTGTGCAACAAATGAGAAACTTGTTTATTATCGATTTCTCAGAAAATTTTATTCCTGACAAAAGTTGGTGCATGTTCCAAAACTATACCAAGTGAACCTGAAATGGCTTTATGACAAACACCATAAGGATAGGCCAAAAAATATAAAGTTCGTTCAAGAGTAAAGTACCCTTATTTCATAAAATATAGAAATATGTTGAAGAAAAAAGTTGCTTGGAATTGAAAGTTATTTTCAGATACGAAGTCATGGCCTGCTATTCGAATTTTTTATTTTCTTTTGGAAAATATTGAATTACCCCCGTATGATACATATTTTTTCTATTTTGATTTAATATGTATTTGAAGTAGCCACAATCAAATCAGGTTGGAGTATTTTTTATCAAATCAAAGTGTATTTGTAAAATTTACTTGGATTTGTATTTTTTTAGGTGACCGTCAACTTCATTTTTGTTGCAACGATATTTAACAGAACTCTAAAATAAAACAAATACTCTTTTTAACGAGGCAAATACTTTACTAAGTAAATGTTCACATGAATAAACTGTCAATAAAAGTATAAAATTTCTGTTCTTCTGACAACAACGCCTCAACTCGCGGATAACCATTAACAAAAAATACATACGCCCGAAAATAATACTGTAGTTTGATAGTTACATAACTTTTAATTCTAAGCAACTTTTCTCTTCAACATATTTCTATATTTTTTTAAATAAGGGTTGGTTTGGTTTTGAACGTGAGTGGGCCCATATCAGGCCCTCCACTGCGGCCAATGGCCTATTGTGGCTCACCCTATGGTTATATTTCTCCCAGTATATCCAATCTCTTGACGAAATTGAGGAATGCATTGGGAGAACAATTTACCAGGTTTTCTGGCCTTACTGTCGTATCGCCAAATATTGAGAATCTGGTTCTGGCCGCTGCAGGGCATGTACACAGAATGTGTTCAGCCGTTTCATCATCCTCCATGCATAGCCGGCACTCTGCATCTTGTGCAAGTCCGATTTTATGCATGTGGTATTTGAGTTTGCATTGGCCAGTAAGCAAACCTACTATAACTCTGAGATGCGCTCTGCTGAGTTCTAGCAGTTTGTCAGAGTCCTGTTTTTTCCTTGTACAAGCAATAAATGCTTTGGAATGGGCTAGGCCCGGTAGACTACGCCAGTACTCGAGTCTTTTATTGTCTGCCCAAGCTGTTATGACATTCTTGGCAGTGCTATATGCTAAACCGATTACCGGTTCTGGTCCAGTGAACGTTGTTTCGGCCCCCCCTTTTGCTAGGGCGTCCGCTATTTCGTTTCCTTCTAGGCCTGTGTGACCTGGTATCCAGACTAGGGTAACGTTGTTGCGTTGCGCCAGTCGGTTTAAGGTGTCTCTGCAGTTCCATACTGCCCTAGATTTAAAGCAGTTGGATTCAAGCGCTTTAAGTGCTGCTTGACTATCTGAAAATATTTTTATTGTTTTTCGTGTGTGGAGCCGATTTTCCAGCTCCCTGGCACACATTTCAATGGCATATACCTCTGCCTGAAATATCGTAGCTAGTTTGCCCATACTGAACGAGCGTTTCACTACTGGGTTCATCCCATATATTCCGGCTCCGACGCCTTCCTGAGTTTTGGAACCATCGGTGAACCAACGTTCATTTGCCCTACATAGGTTGGTTTCATTCCGGACCCAGTCTTCTCTTTCGGGAAAGACCACAGTGTAGGACGTGTGAAGGTTGATGGTTTTAGGCATGATGTCTGAGGGCATTCCTAGAATGTTGTGAGCTATTATGCCCTCCAGCATGCCGCTGCCTCTCATGACACATGCCTGCGGTAGACTAATGGCCGCTTGATAAAGTCTGTATGTTGCCCATACATAAGGGTACTTTACTCTTGAACGAACTTTATATTTTTTGGCCTATCCTGTATGGTGTTTGTCATAAAGCCATTTCAGGTACACTTGGTATAGTTTTGGAACATGCACCAACTTTTGTCAGGAATAAAATTTTCTGAGGAATCGATAATAAACAAGTTTCCCATTTGTTGCACACTTAGTGGACCACACTGTATATTATATAACATTTTTTTCTTCTTATCATCTAAGCTTTGCAACCCAATAGGTCTCTATGACGCTCGAGTGAATCCCCATTTAGCATCGTGGGCTCCCCTACTATTATATGTCTGAAAGTCTAATTAGGACAAATAATCAATGCAGGATAACTTTTAAAGAATAATTCCAAAGAAGTCAGAAAAATCATTATTTCTTTTTCCAGCTTACAATTATATTTTTCAATGGACTACAAATGCTTCAAAACTTGTTTGATAATTATAATAATTTTTTATGCCACTACACAGAGAAGTTTTTCATAACTGGTAGGTAATATTTGTCAAATCAAACTGTAATTTCTGGAATAACGATGTTTTTTTATGTTGATGAAAAAATACTGGCGTTGAATAAACAAGAGAGAGAGGGAGAGAATATACTTTATTGTCATAAGAATTATCTTGTTGATAAAGTTTCACTCAACGAGTAGAGCCAGTTTATATATACTTATAACAAAATATAAGTCGTACAAAAATACATTTTAAAATAAATAATCACATCAATCACATCAGTATTGACAATAGTTTATTTTTTTAAATATGGTTTATATAATTCTTATTTCAATGAAGTCTATCGCCTGAAAAACATTTGAGCTCTTGCTGAAGTGTTGTAAATATTTTATTTCTTTTAAATACCCCTGGCAGATGGTTGAATATTTCACAATAATTATAAATAATAGAATCACCAAACCAATATTTTTAACACATGTTTCAGTCACCAAGTGACCATCTTCTATAATATTTATTTTCCATTGGACATTTACAGGCAGTGTTTTTTATGTCGTACCACTATTGGCATCTCAATAACGGTAATTGATACGATGTTGGTTAAATTAGAGAAAATATTCTAGTGAACGATAAAGCGATGTTTCCAAATCGGAAGTATCACGAACCTTTTTCAAAATATACGGGGAAAACCGAAATGGCCCGTTTTCTTTTCTTTTCGCTGGCGCCTCTATTTTTCCTTCATTTTCAGTAGAATAGGGGTTGGTTAGATCAACTTGTAACCAAGATGTTGGAGAGTGAAGAATATTTTATAACTAGTCAAAAAATCAGCAATTCTATCCTAATGCGAACGTTCAAACATTTTGGAAATGGTATTCAAAACTGTCACCAGTCTATAATTATCCATTGAGGTACTTGTTAAAACCTCAGAGTACCTTTCCCAATAACTAATTGCGTGCCCTTTTCTAACGATCTAACGATCAAGTTTCGAAAATCATAAACCGCTATTTAGAGATGTGTTGATAGATTTTTCTCTATCAAGTTATCAAATATCGTAGGTAAAAAGAAAATTAGTAGTAAGTTACTAATTTTTGAGCTGTATACATTTAGCGAAAGAAGTTTATTTGGAATACCCGAATAGGTGTATTCATTTCAATTATACTTTGATTTATTAACTCACTGACTGACTCGCACCATTTGTAAATATTTATTTTGCTCTGTTCTGGAGGAGACAGAAAAATAAATCAATTAGAATGGTTACGTTTCCAATCAGAAGGCTGGCTGTGAAAAAGTAAAGTTGCATTTGTAGAGCTTGAGTGAAAAATGAAACAAATGAAATCAATTCAAAAAAACAAACAAACTTTTATGTTCATTTGATTTTACAGGTTGTTTATTAAGTACTTGTACAAACTTCAGAGGGTAAATCTTCGACTAATTTTAGGATGAAAAGTTCATATAAACTTGTGTCCGCAAATGTTTCATTTCGGAGATACAGGGTGTTGAAGTTAAAATTTTATTTTCAATTTTCAAAGTTTTTTTTGCACAGAATTTGGTGAATTGGTGAATTTTGTTGTTTGAGGGGAGTAATCAAAATTTGGTATAAGTTTTTACGTAGCACTCAGGGGGCGTTTCGTACAACTATCACTATTTATTTTAATTTGCCCTAACTTTTTGACAGTAAGCTGTTGGGGTTTTTTAAATTTGAATTTTATTTCTACACCTTTTCCAAGTAAAAAAGGTATACTCGCTCAACAAATTAATATCAAATTTTGATTACTCACCTCACAAAAACCCCGTTCATCAAATTATGTACAAAAAAAATATAATTCAAAATAATTGAAAATAAAATTTCAACTTCAACTTCAACACCCTGTACCTCCGAAACGAGTGTACGGTATAACGTTCGCAGCATATGATTTCATTATTGATTTCTCAAAAAAATCATTCATGATAAAAACCTCTGCTTCAAACCTCAACTGCAAACCTAAAAATTGAATTTTATACGACCCTAAACGAGGGAGATTGAAAATCATGCTTCGTTTTAAAAAAATATGATCCCATAACTTAATTTATCATGGTTGAATCAATAGTCAATGGGAAATATTGTTCAGAATCCAATGTTGGTCCAGAAATTCGAATCATAGCCACCTTTGAACAATCTCATTTTTAACTTTTTTCCCATTTTCTCACCGCCATACAATATAAGCAATACAGTGCAGGATTTCGTTAGCTATTCTCCTCAATCTTTCCATCCTGCTGGTACAACAAAAACAAGTTTGATTCTCGCTGGCTCCAACTCTATTTCGATTTTCATCTTCCCACATCATCTTTTCCTCCCATTCATCCTTCTATTCTTTTATTCTAGCCAACGGTTCATAATTAGAAAATCCCACATATCCCTTTTGGCTACAATCGAGTGTTAGATAACCGAAGGAAAAAAAAAGACAGAAGCTCCGCTCGAATATTCTATAAATAGTGTTATGTCATTATTTATGCAGAACGTTTTAATTTTAGCAACTGGAAGTCGCGTGGAACAGTGTCTGTGTTGTGTCTGATGCGAACAACGGAATAACTGTTAGTTACCGGCCATTTGAAACTTCGTTTCTACCAATTTCGAATTGTATGTATCACCGGCTCCATTTGGGATGCGTGAGTGGTCTTGCGTTTTGTGAGAGGAAAAGTGGGAAGAAGTTTTTCTGTGCAGTATGTATATTTGTTGACTTAGAGAAAAAACATTTGTTTGTAGGATCCTCAACAGATCCAGCAGAAGCCTAGCTGGGAAACTTTTCACAATCCAAAGAATCAAATGGGCTATGAAAAGCTTTAAACCATTTAAGCCGCCAGGAAAACATTGATTATTTCCGTCCCTACTGCAACATGACCTTGAAATAATAGAGCCTTCCTTGAAAAGGCTATTTAGCCGGCTTCATTTACGGTTTCATGCCACAAGCTTGGAAAGAGGCTGTGGTGGCGGTCATTTCGAAGACTGAGATACGCCTGTTGGATGAACCAAAGTCTTACCGCCCCATCAGTCTTTCCTCCTTTCTCCTAAAAGCAACGGAGAAAATAATATATTGTTATGCAAGAAGCGAGTTAACACCACTCCACAAGAAACAGTTCGTTTATCAAGCAGGTAAATCCACGATGAATGCTCTACAATGCCTGGTTGAAAGCATTGAAAAGACACACGTGGCAAAAGAAATTGCTCCTGCCCTAAACACTGCTGGTGTGAAGAAGACAGAAATCTTTGGGAGATCGTTTGCTAACGATCAGTCGTTACCGACCGATGATGAACCCTTTACTCCCATAAACACCTACTACGTAGGCTTATTATGGCAAGTATCTGTCAGAAAACAACTACTCCCCTTGCTAAGACCACGACGGGTATTGAATTAAATCTAACAGCTACTTGTGTGTGCAATTTTGGTACTAGATGTTTCCATCTGGTATTTTAACACGTCATGGTTTGAAAGGTAGCATTGATTGCGAATAAAACGCAGTGCAATGTGTTCATGTGATCGAAAATATCATTGATGTATGAAACAAACCAAAGTGGCCCTAATACCGATCCCTACGGTACACCGTAGTTCACTGTGAGGTTTATTACCAAAATACTGATTGTAATCAGTCAGAGATTCGAAATTCAAATTTGAAAAAATCTTTTGCTACTCCCCTGATGCCATAATATTCGAGTTCATGAAAGCCACTGTGTGAAGCAGAGTCGAAGGTTTTGCTCAGGTCACACATTGTTACTGCCGTGTTCTTACCCTCGACCATGTCATAAATTGACCGTGGAACGATTCTTCTTGAAAAATTGATTATTATAAAGTATAAGTAAATTTTTCTTTATCAAGTATTTGGTTAGTAATTTTTGACTATTACTTCCAAAATTTCAACCACTGTGGAAATAATGGATATGGCGATGGTTTTCAGAAAGATTTACTTTGCCTTTCTTGAGAATTGGGATCAGCTTACTAATTTTCAAATTACTGGGGAATATACTCTGACTAATGCACAGGTTTACCAGACATGCATGTTCGAGAAGGAGACAACGGCAACAAAAAGTTAATTTTTGAGCTACTATTCTTGAAATTGTCATTATTGGTCCTATTTTTTTTAGGAAAACACGACAGGCGATCTGTACCTCAATATGCTAGAAACTATCGATCCTCTAATCACTAACCCAAGAAAGTTCTGGAATTTGTTTAAATTTGTTCAAAATTTGTTTTTTCTGCCAACCGGCTGCACCCATACGAGCAACCTTGAGAAGTCTCCGAGAGACTTGTGCGAACAAAGATAGACGACGACCTTACCCATATGGGTGGTCTCATTTGCTTGACTTCATCTATCGACAGTACCTGACTACAGCTGTCTTCTCGAAAAGAGAGAAAACTTTAGCATGTTCTAGAAGCTTCTGGAAAAGCTCCGGAAGGTTCTAGTACGTACTCAAAAGACACTCAGGTGAACTTTCCGAAAGTTCGACCACCAGGCATGGGTTGTAGGGTGGAACTTTTTGGATGTTTCTAGAATATAAAAGAGAGAAAACTCTAGAATGTTCTCGAAGCCTCTGCTGGGGTGAGATTATAAACAGTCGACCCGTTGCAATTTCGACGTGAGTCGTACTGAGATGATTGTCGAGCCATAAAGAAACCACAGCATTTTTCACTACGTATCGTGACAGCTCTCGTATCGAGTGTTCATAATCCACCCCTGGATAATACGAGAGGGGTGAGGTTCTCGAAATTTCGGTAATAGTATAAAAGGAACTCTGGGACGTCAGTTGCTTCAGTTGTCCTAGAGTAGCTGGGGGTAAGGAGCCACTGAATGGACGTTTCAGGGCATTTTTGAACGTTCTAGAAAATTCTTAAACTCTCTAGAAAGAACTGAAATATTCTTAGTGAAGATAACGTGACCTCACATATTTTCACCATCCACTATGAATCTAAGATTTATACGCTGTAATTTGGTTCTCAAATGTCACGGATTCTATGCGGATGAGGCATTTAATCATAATAGTATATTACGTATTAAGTGTTGTAAAAAGCATATTACACACGATTGGAAAAATTGCGTACGAGCCGCGTAGCGGCTAGTGCGGTAATTCATGAGTATTCATGAGTGCGTATTGCTTTCCAACACGCAATACGTCCTATACTTTTTCTACGACTTCGATATACCGGGTGATGCGTTTGATTAAGCCTTAAGTAATAAACAACGAAAGTAACTATGTAGTTTATGGTTCAATTTTCAACAACAACAAACTAAATCTAAGAAAACATAAATGTATACTATACATATACTATATATGATGAATTTGATGAATAAAATTTGTATGTAACTAGATAATTAGGAATTATTATATAATAATTATTAGTGGTATTAAAGATAATTGAAAAATTTGCACATTTTTTATTACAACTGGAGCATTTGATTTTTACGATAAATTATTCGTTGCTAGAGTATTTGACAAAATTTCAATATTTGAGCATGATTTTAATAATAGGTAGGTATCATAACACACAGTTGTGCGTTGTGCGTTTTTAATTTTTACGCACAGTTGTGGGTAAGACTGGAAACATTTTTTTGACCTCCTTCAATTTTTTCGCATATGTATATTGACTGATATTGAAATGAACTTTTTTTAAATGAAGCTATTCATACAGTTTTTATGCAATATGAACTGAAATGCAAAATAATATGGTTTCACCGCATACTTTCAAAACACATAAGCACAGCCACTCTCCTTAATAGTTATGACTATTATCGATCCTAATTAACAAAACCTCATTGAATTTGTCGGTATAGGTATTTTAATGGGTTCACCAGCTGCTTTCTCTACATACCGAATTCCTTGCAATAGTTTCGCGGTACAAATGCAAGCCGCAATTGATAATTGAATTTTTTCTTCTTGTCAATTAATATCAAACGAAGACCACCAGTCAGCGAGTGTGAGAAGCATTAAACACCAATTAGTCATGTAATAACCTAGTGTTACTGTATCATATTGCCATTAGCGCGGGAGATAATTATTCTTAAAATGTGACAGTAAAAAGGAAACAATTAAACACATTAAAGAGGGCATTACCCCTCTATATTACGCAAAATCATTGCTCGCTGTAATGAATCGGTGAAAAAATAAACCAACTCGCATGTTTTGAGTCAGAGTTGTACGCCTGCCAAATATTTTTTTAAGTCACAGGTATGGTTACATGAAAACTACGGCTGACTGATGGAGTTGAAAGAGCACTTTATCCGCGCACTTATACCTATTTGCATCATTCGTACTTTGTTCATCAACACATTCTGCTATTTTTGTTTACATATCTGTAATTCATTAGATGCATTTCGTTCATCACAATTATTGAGAATCCAGGGTCTCACCTTCTCCCTTCGTTGATTGAGTAGGTAACCACTGTTTATTAATTTGGGAAACTTGCAGAATTTTCCTTGCGATCGTTTCTGGTTATCATCTCATCACTGGCAATATTTCAATCCGCATTCAGGTTAGTTTATGTAGTTGTCGCATGTATGGTTTCTCTCAATTTGTCAGCGCCGTCCTCAACTCCAACGGTCCCGTCTTACATTGCATCAGGCATTACATCACCTGAGGTCTCTCCAGAAACATAACTCCGAGAAGAAGCGATTGGAAGACATGCAGAAGCTCGCTATCGGCTAACTTTGATTCTGAAATTAATTCTTCAAAAGAGGGACCGAGGGAATTGAGGAGGCAGCAATCTGTCTTCAGGACGCCATTGTCTCCCCTTTCCAAAGAAGCTGCCTTTCAATCAAAGGAAAGGGACCGGATTTCTTTTCAACAAGGCCTACAGAAAAAAACAGTGGAGCGAATATTATCAAGTGTTCTCTCTATTTAGTCCATTTAAATTAGCAGGGCAGGACAATATCCAACCTGTACTACTTCAGCGCCAAGCAGATCTACTGATCTCATACCTTGTAAGGATGTTCATGGCGAGACTGGTCTAAGGTTGAGTACTTAGCATCTGGTGAAAGTCTAACGTCCAGGGTGGTCTCCATCCAAAGCCGAAGAAACACCCTACACTCAGGCTTCGACATTGACCAATTTGAGTTTAATTGTTCACTGTGAAAACTATGGGAAAATTTGTTGATAGGAATATCCAAAATGATGATATACGCAGGCATCAACCTGGAAATCCTGTCAGACAGAGCCTAGTCTGCAGGTTTGAGAGATCTCTCTCGAATAAAGAGATTGCACCGACATCGTTTCTTGACGTAGAATGGGCGTTTGATAACACATTATGCGAATATCATATCATACCTCAGGGAAACAAACGTTGCTCCAGACCTGAACCAATGAATATTTTCCACGCTACAGACACAATGGAGGTGAAAACCACGAGAGGCTGCTCTCAAGAACGAGTACTATTTCCACTACTGTGGAACCTCGTAGTGGATAGTCTTCTAACAGACCTGAACCAGAGCTATGCTGACGACATCGTTATAATGGTTGATATGAAGTTTGGAAGTACATGGAAGTCTATTTGGATTAGCAATCAGCTATCATGGACGTACAAACGTGGTGCATGGAAAAATAACTAGAGACCAACAGACCTCTTAGAAGATTTGGAAAATGGAAATACCTTAGGTTGAACTCGGACTCTCACAATCATTTTTGCTATACACAGCGAAAGTGAGGTCCTTGATAACGTATGGAGTCCTGCTGTGGTGGACAAATGTTGATCAAGTGACAACCAGCAAGCTGACTCACAAAGTCTGGCCCCGCTCGGAGTCAGTGGTGCTATGTCCAGCACATCGAGGGTCATATTGTAGCGGAGGCAACAATCTCGGCCACTTCAATAAAATAGAGGTCATAAGAATCGACATATCTTTGATGCAGTCGGACAAAATTACCCCAACCTATTCCTTTGATGGATCATACACTACCATTATACAGGATGGAAAAGATATATTAATAACCCTACCAATGAAGTCAGGAGGGTAAATCTGGTACACGAATGGCTCTTAGACAAACAATGAGGTAGATGCTAAGGAATTCGAGGATACACCCAGGCGGGAATTAGTCTGAGCTTCGGCACCCCATCCCCATATTCCAAGAAGTGATATCCAGGAGTTTATCAGAAGATCCGGAGTACTCACGAGATAGAACTGCTAGCGGGAAGTAGAACGTTTCT
This sequence comes from Chrysolina oricalcia, assembly GCA_944452925.2. Lineage (NCBI taxonomy): Eukaryota > Metazoa > Arthropoda > Insecta > Coleoptera > Chrysomelidae > Chrysolina > Chrysolina oricalcia. The sequence goes on along the minus strand of OX101809.2, from coordinate 4,816,434 downwards.
ATGCAATTCGGCCGATTGGCATCCGAGCCGAATAATAAGAACCTGAGGTGGTTTCGGATCTGTTTCTCAAAATCGAAAGAATCTGTATCTCGATAATCCCCGACACATTATTACAAGGTTCTTCAAATAAGTTCCACTTGTAGCTTAGTTTTCATCTTCATTATGCCTTAACTGACATTGGAATATAATAGAGCCCTACCACGGAAGCCGATATGTACGAAGGGCTGTTTTTCACTTCTGTTGCTATCAGCAATACAGCAGCGCTTCTGTAAATAATTAGTTTCTTTAGCTTTGTAGGTTCACTAGCATTTTCTTTCCGTACCATTCGCTGACACTTAACCTTGAAACTGTGGGTGAGTACCATTTCACGATCGAGTTGAATAGTTTTCCTATGGTTCCTATCTCTACCAATTCAACCAGAACTCCTCATCGCAAAGGAGAGGAGATCAACGAGGCATTCTTTGAATTATGGAATTAAGTTATAAAACGATCAAAGATCGTGACCAGGAGATCATTGGAGTCGTAAAAGGCCTTTAACAATAACATTTGAATAAATAAAGAGACAAGGTCATCAAAAGTGCGTACGTGCAAACCGAGTGTAACAGTAAAAACGATCTTGAACTCTAAAGCTGGTGAACTGCAAGCCATAATTAAAAAATAAATGGCTATTTATTTATAACCGTGAAAGGAGTACGCAAATTAGTGACGGAGACACCTTTTAGTCATGATCTATCTCGCGAAATTTTGCAACAGCTATATAATTGCTTGGGAGTGTATATTTAACCATCTAGCGGGTATCTGATGATGTGAATTAATGCACTGTATTGTCTAAAATAAAAGTAATTTGTCGACAAAGTCAAAACTTTCACGAACAAAAGTAAAAAAAGAATATAAAAATACATTGTTTCTGAGAACAGCACTCGTGTACGCAACTAAATGAGATACAGCTAGAAAAAATTGTTCAAGGAATTTCGTAGCAGGCTTTATTTATGTCAGCAGGTGTCCGATGCTTAGCTTGAATATAACCAAGTTTGTTTTAGAGAGATCCCGTATACTGACATCGCGCTAGATTTTGAGTTCTCAAATATTCTCTGGAACTGACTGGTCCAGAGCCGCATGATCTTTATCATGCCAAAGTTAAGTCATTACTCTACGAATAATAATAATTATCCCGAAATATCAAGGCTAGTCATATCATTAATATTCAGCGAGAACAGAGTTGGTCCCAGCACTGATACGTTAGGTTTTCCACGTAAAATTTTCCTCTTCTCAGAAATTAGGTCATCTAAGGATTTTTTTTATCTGCTGGTGAAATATTATCTACATCACTCTAAAGCTGTGCCACGAAATCAATAATGAGGAAACAAATGCAACAGAATGCCATGACTTACACAGTCAAAAGCTTTTGAAAGGTCAAGAAACACTGCTCCTCTTTTTCTTTCATGTAGGCTCATGTAGTAATTTTCGAGAAAATTGAAAATTGCGTCACTACTGTTTTTTTATTTTGTAAAGCAAATAGTTCAATGGCTAGTAAGTATATGACATCTCTCTGAAAATACAATTGATTTTCACTTATTTTCAAAGAATTTCGATAATGCTGACAGCAATGAAATCGGTCTGAAATTACTAGGTTCATCAGTGGCACCTCCTTCATTCAAGGGTATTACTGATCCATATTTCAAGCATTAATAATAGTGTTGTCCATAGTGGTGTAGCTCGATCTCTTCTGTATCTGGTATGGAAGATTTTGAATCTTCAGGGCAATTCATTGTGGAGTTTCTTGGTCCAATATTATTTTTGTTGCACCTTAATGTCTTAGCTAACATAACTCATGGACTATTCACAATTTTCGCAGAAGATGCAACCATCCTATGGCATGACAACAACATTGATATCCTTCACTTGAAGAGAACTCGAGATACAACCAAAATTAAATGGAGTGATGCTAACCTACTCTTCTTCAACATCAACAAAACTAACTGTATAGAATACGAGTGTGTCCTACTAGATATTCTTTAGAAGAATGATTCCAAAGTTAATGTAATTATGTATAACATTCTTCTAGTCTACATTGACAAGGAAATGAAGTTCCGGCATAACGTCATGCATCTGTGAAAAAAGCTTGCATCAGGGTACAGCAACAGCTAAGATATGAGGATCATATAACCAAGAAATTCAGTTCAATTCAGTCTTTGTCTTACAAGAACGCCATCAGATATGTATGTAACGTAAAACTACGAGTATCACAGGGCACTGTTCAAAGAGAATGATTTATGAACTACTGCTTCGTTTTCAACAAGAAATGTATAAGGTCAATGAAGGCATCATTCGTAGGAAAGGTTACCTTATGCTCCCCATTTCTTTTATTAATATGATCAATAATTCATTTTAACGTGCTTTCCCGTTTATGCACATAAACATATTTGTATGTGTGCTGCAAAAACATGTGTGCGTATGAATGTGTGTAAACGCAGACGAGCGTATGTATTCCTGTGACTTTTTTCTTGACTCATTTCACAATTTGTTAATGAGAATTAATTTATGTAGAAAATAAAATATGATTTGATTCAATTTCAATTTATTGTTTCAATTTGAGAGGCGTCGCGTCCAAACTAGAAGATGAGATTCTGAGATTGTTGTTTGCATGGTATGGTACAGTCGTGCCAGTAGACACTCCCGAATCAACTTATGTAACCTGTTCCGATTTTGATCGAGTAAGCGCTATCTGACGTTGGACTATGCAAAACGAGACAGTCCTCACGTAGCAATGCCAATTTTCTAATTCAGACCTCCTGAATCATTACCAGCAGTATCATGTGTTTGTGTTTGCCTTCGCCTTCCGCGTGTCGAACTTTGCTCGCGGAATTCCTTCACTTCGCGATAATTCATATCGCTTATCTGTCGAGTTTGTTCCACTCTATCGTTCGGTGATGACGTCGAATGCGTGATTGGATTTTTAGGCGGGAATTCGCCGGCAAGAGACCGCTAGAAATCGAGGAGACAGGCCAATTACGACTGGAGTGGATTATTTTTTTTTTATTGAGAATAGCTAGTGTGCATGACGTGTTCGAAGTTTTGCTGCCTGGATTATAATGAAGAAAAATTATTGTCGTCGACAGTATTTCATGGGCAATTTATTTTTAATTTGAGTAAAATTTTTTATTCGGAAAGTGTTCATATTTCTCATAGGAGTTTTCGATGGAAAAATAAAATCTTCGATTTATCAAAAAATGTCAAGAAAAACTGATTTGATACTTTAGACAGATTCAACAATTGAAATCTAATTGAAAAATAATTGAGAATGATTTAGAGCAAAATTTTGGAACGAGAAAATGTTTGCCAATCATGGAACCTATCAGATATCAGGAACTATTTATCCGAACAGAAATCACATGTATAATGTTTTTTCTGTCACTCTGAGCAGTTTTCTTGGCCCACGGTTAACGGGTCTGGGGTCTCTGAGGAAAATAAAATGTTTCGAAAAGAATGTTAAGTGGTCTTCCAAATTTTTTTCCGTTGATATTCTTCATTCAAACTCGAGTTTGTTTCTTCGACCAACTCGAAATTAACAGAATATACTAATTCGACCATTCTGAATTGATTGGCGTTTCCAGAATTACTCTATCTCTAACCGTTTTCGAATTGAAAAGTTCAAATCGGGTTGAAAGTAGTTTTATGGAACCTTTGCAATTTCGAATTTTTGACCTTCCATTCCCTTTTGCTGCTTAATCTTATTCCTGAGCATAAACAATTCATGCATTTTCGGGAACAGAGTGAAATTTCACGTATATAGTGCAAATTTCAAATTGATCTGCCGATTTTGTATTTTTTGTGATTTTCAGGGGTCTACCCCTTACTTCAACTAAAAATTTCTCGTCTATAATGCGAATTTCAGATAGATCTACCGATTTTTTATTTTTCGTGATTTTTACAACATTTACAATTAATTTTTTTTCTTCTATCAACTTGAAAGTTTCAGAATATACTAATTAGACCATTTAGAATCGATTGGTATTTGCAAAATTACTCTGTCTCTAACCGTTCTCGAATTGAAAAGTTCAAATCGAGTTGAAAGTGGTTTTTATGGAACCTTTGCAATGTTGTATTTTTGACTCACTCACAGAAAATCGTTCATTCCATTGATGCGCTAATTTCACCTCTTTCGCTAGGCCTCCAATACATTTTGGTCGACAAAAATCTATTTCACTCTTCTATAAGGTCGGAAGAATTGGAAAACATACTCTTCAGAAGCAATTTCACACTGGAATGAGGAATTGTTGGACTATTTCTTGTGCGACCTCCCTGATGATCTTAGAAGAGTGAAATAGATTTTTGTCGACCAAAATGTATTGGAGGCTTAGCGAAAGAGATGCAATTCGCGCATCAATGGAATGAGCGATTTTCTGTGAGTGGTACTTCTGCATAACATTCTCCCTTATCTCATTTATAGATAAGAATCTCCAATGGAAACTGGACATTTAATAAATAATCAACTATCTGAATGAAAATGCAAATTTTCATTTTCAGATTTTTTCTTCAAGTTATATAGGGACTTTCTCAATATCTATCAGATGTAGTTCAATGTCCAGCGTGGCTTTAGCCGGGGAAGTATTTGTTTTCTGTTAGATATTACAAAAAAGTAACTTCAATTTTATCGTAGCGTTTTTCCATTTCCGGAGGAGTCTGTATTGATTCAATTTTCAATTGAGAATGTTTCTCTTTAAAACTTCTGTGAATGTTGTAAATGTTTATTCTTTTTGTATTTCTTTTGTCTGCGTTTCACTGTATTGTTATATTTATGAATAAACGTTATTATTATTATTATATTGCATTTTTCGTGATTTTTATTTTTCGAGTTGTTTTTTTCGTTCAACTTGAAATTTGCAGAATATACTAATTCGTCCATTCTGAAACGATTGGCTTTGACAGAATTGCACTATCTCTAACCGTTCTCCAATTTAAAAGTTCAAATCGAGTTGAGAGGGGGGTTTTCCCTCCAATTTTTTTACAGTTTTTTGCCGAAAATTTTGTAGTATACAACTTGGAAGTATCTATCTTCATTATTTGGTAAATTCGCTCAGTTTAGTTCGATACTGGTTTGAATTTTGACTGAAAAACACGTGTAAATGCTTTTTTGAATTTTGGAGCAACAAGTATCGTTAATAATGCTAGTTGTACCTAAATAGTGGGACATCGATTTGGCAACTGCGCAAATGTCATCTATCAAAACACATTGCATAATCTCGGGCTTTTGAATAATTTTCATGTGCCGTTAAATATTTGGACCGTATTCAGAAATAGAAATTCTCATACGTGACTTTATTTTTAGTTCCAAATAAAAAACAGTCACATGAAAAGTCGCTTATTTTCGATGCTGCTTAGGTAAATTTAGAATAGTTGCTACTTTCACATTGTTTGAACTTCATAAACACTATAGTATAACGATGATGCTGTATAAATAATTCGTTTTATTAAAGAAGAACTGTCGGCACGCCTCTGTCTCAGAAGAAGACCTGATGCAGTTGGCACAAGGTAAACGCCGATAATTTTTTGAACACCAAACGGATCACCTTCAAATGTGAAAGCTCGATTCATCAGAAATTACATAGCGCATTTTCTTTGAAAAGTGGCACCTCTAAGTGGTTCATACCTCTGATTGCCTGCTATTAAATTTGAACAGGTTGTTATAAAAATAAACAAAATTTCCACGCAACCTTCGTCCCAACTATTTTGAACAAGGTCAACCAATAAATCTGCTGATTTCTATTTATATTTCTATTTTCTTTTCCTGCCTTTCCAGTGTAACGACCTTTCGTGAATTTAGTCTCATTCACTGTTGTAACGAGACAGAAATATGCTATTTTGTTCGGTTCAACAAGAGGATATATTTCTATGTAAACTCGTTACCTATATTTAAATCAACAAAACTAATCTTTTGCAGAATTGTGACGTCCATGACTATTCAACATTGTCAACACACTAGAGCTAAACAAAAACCCAAACTACGTTGGAATATAATACTTCATAACAAACATGAGGAATTTAAGAGTAAACTGATGTAGATTTTAATCTCTAATATTTATTTTGACCATTTTGAATTAATCGTACGATTGAACCCCTGTTCTGGCTCCACCCCGACACTGACTGAAATATTGGAATTGTTTTACTATGACTGTGAGTAAAAACAAACTCGTCTGTGATATATTGGAAACAATATCATGAATGGAACTGTTCTTTTCATGGCGCCTTATCAAACTGGGACAGCAATTTTATATTACAGGTCAGAAATCCATACAAGTGATTCTCTTGTTGAAGGAAAACAAATGATATGTCCAACTGCGTTGGTTGCAGTACAAGAAATGCTTCAGATTCTCTTTTGTATGGTTACATAAAGGTTTAACGTAGATTTTGAACCTATATAAGGTTAGCGAGACAACTTCGAAAAAATTTAAAACGGATTATTCCATAATTTGCCGCCTTTTTGTCGCTAATTAGTTGAGAAGAAAAAAAATTTGTCGCTCTTTTTTTTTTTAAATATGCGGTTTCGCTAACTTCATATAAAGTTAGCAAAACAACTTCCGTAATTTCAATTTTTCCATAGTTCTGAAGTATCCATAATTTGCCGCATTGCGTAGCACGAATAGAGAGCTTGGGAGTTTTCGGCATACTTGTTCGAAATGACAGGACCAATTTAGTTTATCTATGACCTTGAGCAATGTTATTGTTCGTTGAGATGATGAGATTCTGTGTTTTATCGTCATTAAGTTTCAGATTATTGGAAGTAAACCATTTTCTAGCTCGAGTAGTAGTTTTAAGACTGTTTATCTTCAAATCTTCTATATTCGTGCTAACATCAACCAAAGTTGTGTCATCCGCAAAAGCAACGCAAGTCTTCGGATGCATATTGTGAAACAAGTCATTCACATAAATAATGCATAAGAGAGGTCCTAACACAGAGCCTTGCGGTACTCCATGTATGACAGCTCTATAATCAGATCATGAATTATTGATGCTCACGCATTGTTTTTGATAACTCAAATATGATCTGAAGAAGTCAAGAAATAAACCAGGAGAAGCCACCCCGAAGTTAACCAACATTATGAAGAATCATTCATCATAATCCTTTGATGAGAAATAAAGCAACCTTTTGAATAACAGTTCGAAAAAAGGCATTCCTGGCTTGCGAAGAAGTCCTCAAGGACTTCATTGCCAGCGTTGAAAGTTCGATTCAATGTATGCCTGATTCTTCGAAGGGACTGGTTCGAGAGAAGGGCATAAACCAAATTTCCACAAATTATTATCACTGATGAACCAAAAAAAAGTAAATGGTAATAAAGTGGTAGGTATAACTCTGGATGAATCTGATAATTACGAAATTGTTAATACCCATATCGCCAATAGTCTTTACGTAAAATTACCAACTACCAAACATAACTTCTCAAAGAGTGTAATAATATACTCACCCCCCAACAGAAACAAATATTACAAGTTTCCAATCCACCGGTTTCAAAACTATATTGTCTACCAAAATGCCAAGAACCTGGAAAATCTGTTGGCCCTATTATAACAGCTACTTACAGAGATTTTGCCATTTCACAATTCATGCTTGTAAAATCTGAAATTAAATTATGCAAATTCATAATTCTTGATTGAAATAATCTCAATTCAGGATGTTTCTGATTCAGAAGAACGAGTGATAGATTTGAAAGAGTGAAACCCAGTTGAATAACAAAACACAAATTCAAAAACAATTAAATCAACAAAAATAAAATCACCAGTTTGATGAAAAATGAGATGAATCAAGAGATATTTGTTCTCAACGAAAGATAAACCTGCAATATTTAATAAATACATGTGCAATCAGGATTTATCTTGAAATTATATATTTGTACCATCTTTGTACCAGACTTGTACATAGGTTTCGGCTACATAACTAAATAAATTACTGAAAAAACCAGTTTCAGTGCTTCCTCAAACGTTTCCGAGTGATGTTCGAATAAAATGTTTTCCATTATGTATTAGTAAGGTACATCATCTCTTTCTGAAATTGGAAATAATCAGTTCAGATTTTCAATTTTCGATTTTTATTACTATACGGCTCTTTTCTATTCATATTTAAAAAAAAAATAGAAAACAGTCAGTATACTTCCATGGTGACACGTCAGAAACAATAGCAATGAAATATGGTGTACCTCAGGGCTCTGTGCTGGGACCCCTTCATTTCACCATATACGAGAACGACTTATTTTTCTATCTAGTTAATTCAACGTGTGTCATGTTCGCAGATGACACAACTATCTTTCATCAAAATATAAACAGAAACCTAAGAAATTAAACTACTAAGGCAATAAGAACTAATGAACTCACAAAATAGTACCTATACCTATTAACAATAATAATAAAATTCAAAAAGTTAAATAAAATCATGTATGTATGTATCAAAGAATGTGTGAAAATAAGAGATGAATAATCGCTTTAGTTAAAATGAAATAGACACATACTAGATGGGTAAAAAACACTAGTTAAGAGACTGGTAAAAAATGCGTATAACATAAATAATATGAGTGGCCTAGATAACAGATAAGTAAAAACGTTCAGTAAGTTATACAATTAATTGGAACAAAACATATTAAAAAATCAGTATAAATATAGTAGGTACAAAATTAGTAACCAGTGCGCTTTGGGATAGATACAATATATTACATAAATACAAAAATACACCCATTCTGTTCCATTGAAATAAATGACTTGGAATAAACGCAAGAAAGTTATTTTTTAAAGAGGATAAAGCCAGTTATGAATCATTAAACATTTTTCCTATCAATAAGATCAGCAATTTTCTGCCTTGTCTGACTGGAAACGAAGGCCTTTTGAGCGCTGGCATATTTATTTATGGACTTGAGGAATACTGTGTTGATTTTTTTGTCGTGTATTATAAATATCGGTGGGTAATAAAAAATGTTTATTTCGATGATATGTGATTATGATATTATAATAAAGTACTGTTATGACACATTGATGGATATCTATTGTGCTCTTTTCCACTCACACAATTCATACGGGGTAATTCTATGAGGTAATGCATCTGACTTTGTCAAATTATTTAAGTTTAAAAAACATCTATCCGAATTATTGCTGATGTCGGCTTCAGGAACCATTGTAAACCTTTATTCCAGAAATTTAAAGTCATGATACTACCTGCTCTTGAACTGAGTAAAAATTCAAGTTTACATGAATACAACAGCCGTAGTGATGAGCATTTCAGACCACATTTAGATTAGATAAGTCAGCAAATAGTTCCTTAGATTTTGCTCTCTATAATAAATTACCCTCCAATTGGAAGATTCTGGATAGGTCCTGCTTCAAAACAAAGTTGAAAAGATATCTTTCAGAATACGGGTTCTATTCAATTCAGGAATACATGGACACACCTGTCAGTGATATGCGGGGTTGTCATACCTGAAAACGCTTTTCTTTTATCGTAATACATGTGTGCAACGGTCTTAGACTCATGCTGTATATTCAATTTATATTTTTGTTTTGTTCATGGAACTGCTACAAATATAAATTGTATGTTTACGCAGTTGAATGAAATTACTATCTCCGACGTTCAAGGACCTAGAAATGGGGGTGGTATTCAAATCGAACCAGACACTCTCTGGGTTACCTTTTGGGCTACCCAAAGAACCAAGCTGAGAATTAGAAGAGCCGAAAGTTTATAAAATTGAATTTAAGGACCACAATGCAAAATATTATGGACAGACGAGAAGGTCTATAAAAATAAGATACAAAGAACATCAAAGCGAACAAAATTCGAGACGTGTATCGGAGAGTATCAATTTTCAATATAATGAAAAAGTAATACAAAAAATAACAAAAAAAGACTGTAAGATGTCTGTGATAACCTAGAAATAAGTAAGTGTTTAACAACTTAATTTACAGTTTGTTAAAATGATACACTAGTTATCTGATACTACAGATTGATATTAAAACTGTTTTGTGAAGAAACATTAGATACCTGACTAAATAAGGCAAAAGTTGTTTGAAGTTTATGATAGATTATAGTTAGGATTATAGTTAGGGGTTTGGTGTTGGGATAGAACTCTAGTGTATTTACTTTCTTTACTATCAAGACATTTTCGTTTCTCATTCGAATCATCCGCATAAAATTGGATCAGAGAGGGCTGTGATCACCCAAAATCATGTACCTCAAGTTCATAGTATCATTTGCCAGAAAGTGACTATTTTCTGACTATTATATCCCCTTCAATCAACATTTCAGAAAATAATGGTATCAACATTGAAACTTTTCTGTTTGTAAACACTTCGAACAGGAGGAAGCGTTCTTGTCAGTGAATGATAAACAATTAGAGGTTTTCGGAACATGTGTACTGTAGAAATGAATTGAAATTAAATGGGATTGAAGAGGTTGCAATAAATATATAGGTCAATCTTCTTCACGGACTCTATGGTCGTGTGGCTCCCTCTATCAGGTGATAAGTGGCAACCGTTTTGTGTGAAATGATTTGTTAGGATATAATTATAGTTACAAGCTGATAAAGCCGTACGAATGTGATAATGGATGATCAATAATAATTCCATAAATCAAATCTGCTCTGAACTGAAATCGAAGTTCAAATGTCAAATATATATTTCTATTACATAAACAGACTTCCTGTTATTAGAATCGCTAAATATGCCATAGATCGACCGCAAATATATATGAAACGTGCCCAGGGTATAGTCCAAAGATATAGCCAAATTGAATTCAGTCGATTTTCTGACAGTATTTTGTGGGTCATTCCTTTATATTGAATTTTTTATCGAACAAATGTGAAGTTATTCAGAGAAAATCTTTCCAGTACTAGTTGTCGAAGTATCTGAATTGTGTAAAGAATACTATCTTGCGGTATACCGGGCAGAAAAGCTTTCGCCCGTCGTTCATTCTACAGAGTGTTTCATAATATCCTACGATTATATAATAATAATTGATTTTATTGCTTCAAACTACATGTGTTACATTTTACACAATTGTGAGATTCAGAGGTTATGGAGTTTGACGACAAAAGGCAGAGTTCGGTCTTGACTGTAAGATAAGTTACCGAGAGGACTCAACCCACGACACAAACAGAAATATCAGATATTATCAAATCGTCCAAAAATTCTAGCTCTACTGACATATACGATCATTCAATACTACTACAAGGATAATCTTGAATCGCTGACAAAACCAATTGCTCATATTATCATAACGACGGGTGTATTTCCAGAAAAACTGAAAATTGCTAAAATTGTACCTGTATATAAATCTGGCGATAATAACATCTTAGCGAATCATAGACCAATCGCTCTCCTTCCAATATTAGGTAAGTTGGCCGAAAAGGTGATTGCTTTGAGAATAACTTTGTTTCTTGATAAAAATGACTCATTCTCAAACAGGCAGTTTGGATTCAGAAAGGGAAAGAACACAGCAAAAGCAGTTATCGATCTGGCTAGTTTCATAGGTCAGGGATTTGAAGAAAAACAGTCGACTCTAGCAGTTTTTGTTGATTTGAGTAAAACTTTCGACTGTGTCTCAAAAAATATTCTGTTAGAAAAACTTGAACACTATGGATTGAGGGGTATTGCGATCAACATTATATCATCTTATTTGTCAGGTCGTAAGCAAACAGTTTTTCACAACGATGAATATAGTACTCAAATGGTATTAAATAATGGAGTCCCGCAAGGCAGTGTTTTAGGTCCCTTGCTGTTCTTAATCTATATAAATGATTTACCATCTCCATGAATATCAATACCATTCCCTTTGCGGATGATACCACTTTCTCGATGAGAATAGATAGAAACGAAGCGGATGAAACTGTTGAGAAAATTATTGAAACGGCTTCAGATTGGTTTCGTGCTGATAAATTGAGTCTTGACAAAAATAAAACAGCGGCGTGTATATTTATATCTGCATATTTGTGTTGTAGTATGTCATGGTTTTCATAACTTTGTACTTTTTATATATTTTATTTATACTTTCGACTTATCCAGACACCACGGTGTACTTGTGATCAATAAAAAATATTATTATTATTATTAATATAATAGTATGCTGACCCTAAAGGCGCGGCAATAATCATTGGACGATTTCAGGATACATTCTTTGAAAGATCATAGGTCCGCAACCGCTTCACTTCTGAGATACAGAATGTTGAAAAAAAAATTTGTTGAGTAGAGTTTTCAGGACTACCATTTTTCAAATAACAAAGAAAATTTATTCTCTGCATTTGTTCAGTCACGACGTTTTGGCAGTTAACATCTACTGCCGTTATCAAGTGTGTGAAGGTGACAAGATTTCTAGGATACTTCGTATACAGCAATCTGTGTCATTAGCATGCAAATAATTCACCTGCTGGCTGATTCGGTTTTGTGAAAGTTGGCATGTTTTTTAGTGAACAAGTTTTGATATCTCAGATAATGTCACAAGCCGCGTATTTAGATGAAGAACTGTTAAAATTGTTCACGTTTATGAAACAGTGAAAATTGTTCTCAGCATACTAGATGTTTATAGCTCTAGCCTTCAAGATAATCCTACTTTAACAGCTGAATCCAATCAAGCATTTTTTTAAACGCCAAAACACCATTTGTATGGGACAATGTAGGAAAATCATAAAAATAATATTTATTCAAAAAAGCAGTGGCGTATCATTATTTTGATTTAAAATATTGCAGGGCATAAAAATTTGTTAGCTTTGGAGATATGGGTGAAAAGAGAATTTATTTTTTGTTAACTTTCAGCATCCTGTATCTCAGAAATGAAGCAGTTGCGGGCCTACGTTCATTTAAACAATTTTCCTTGAAATCATTCAAGGATTATCGCCTTTTAGAATAAGCATTCATTTAGGCAGCACTCTGTATACATTTTTCTCTTTTCATAAAGTTCGTGTTCAGAAGATATTTTCGTTCACATCTCTAGATATTTATTTTTAAGGTTATATTTATGTTATCGTTGTGTTCAACGGTTCTTTTCAAAACAACACGAGAGTAGAGCACTATAAGAACGGCATGCTATGAATTAAAGTAGTATAAATCAGTGGCAACTGCTTGAATTATTCGAGCACTTAACATCTAATATCTAACAAGTTCCAACCTTTAAATATGGTTATAAATCAAAAACAACGATTATGAACGATTGAGATAATGATCATTTATCGCCGCTAGCCGAGAAGTTGGTCAACTTTGATGTCTTTGTTTCTTTCCTGGATGGCCGGCAGAAGGCAAGCAATCGGGGCGTATTTTTTCCAAATTTGACAGCTGAAGGTTTATCAAAAGTAAAAATAGATTTGCTTCAGGTTCCTTCAACGGCTCTTTTCTGTAGAATGAAAATTATCGTAGAAAGTGATTTGCTACAGACCCCCAGAAAGCAGTGCCAAAGCTTAGATGAGATTCTATAAAGGCATAATATGCTGACTTGGTAGGAGTATTTCCCAAATTGTTGGAAATAATTGACATTGCATAACATACGGAATCCAGCTTTTTGCTAAGATTTAAAATGTGACTATCGAATTTGAATATGGCATCAATCTGAAATTTTGTAATTCTCTTACTTTCAATATTTTCGTTGCCTAGAAACAGTAAAGGTAGATGCATCGTAGGCATAGTAAATTATAGTAAATTTGAATCAAATCATTCTTCAGTACCTCTAGAAGTGGTTTGAAATAGGTTAGCCTTATCATGCTATTGAACAGTAGTATCGTCGGCAAATAATGTGAAACTACCTGATAAACGGGTGACAAATCAATGAAACACTCTGTATATGACCAAAAATTCGATGCTCATGATTTCTCATGCTCGCCTTCGGCTCGCGTTCGGAATCTTCCACTCACTCGGATAGAATTTTCACTCCAACTGTTTATATTTACCTAAAATGTGCGACTATAAGTATCCGCTCGGAATGACCAGCACAATGTTTATCAAATCTTTTTAAAATTGTGTGAAATCAAAGACAATATTTTTCTGTCGTTATTTACGTCTTGCGTTCTGCTTTTTTTTTATTTTCAAAAACTTCAAACTGATCAAAAATTGTATACAGGGTAAAACATATATGGAACAATACAAAATCTTAAATAAAACACATTATAGGAAAATTCTTGGCTTTGTTGACAAGGCTCTTCACAATCAAATCTGCTCGACCGAATCTACTGATCAAAATGTCGATAACTGATTTGACTGATGAAGTAGACAACAATAATCCTTCAACTGATCGTCTAGCATCCCCCTTCAGAGCTTTTCTCAATCTGCACATGTTTTCTTCATCTGAAAGACCTAAAAGTTCCGTTGTAGAAAGAAACTGTTGATAAAAGCTTGTCCACTCGATGATATCTCCGGAAAACGTAGGAAGATCTTTTTCAATTGATTGTCTTGTGAGTAACTGCCTAATATCTGCATCTGCCACTTTATGGTGAGTTTGTCTTGACCCTAGACTATTTTTGTGAATTGACCCTGTACTATTATTGTCAAATTGACTTTTATGGAACGACCTCTTACCTGTTATATTTTTGACACTTTCTCCGATGTCTTGTACCCACTCACGTACTTTCGTTTTAGAATCCACTGAGAAAGGATCGTCATCTTCAAATTGATGCGAATTACCTACCCCCAAGTCATATTCCTCACTGATTCTAGCTTTTTCAAGTGCCAACCTATTTTCAACCATTTGCCTCTCCATTTCTATTTGTTTGGATAACAATTTAGCCATTTGTTCATCAGCTCTTACCTGGGCTTCTATCATTTTTCTTCTATAATTACTATTAGCATTAGACCTGATAGATGTAGTAGCTGATTTTCTCTCTTGTATACCGTCATGTCTTTCACTTCTACCGGATGAGGTTGCAAATATCTTGTTTTCTGCGGCGCCCCGTTCAGTATTGATGCTCCTATTGATATCCATGATAGCGATACGTCTCAGATTCTCACTTTTGGCTTTAGCAGTCTTGCTTCTTGTTTCCATTTGCCGTTCTGTAGGCTGAAGGACCAGCACAATGTTTATATTTACCTAAAATGTGCGACTATAAGTATCCGGCTCGAAGGACCAACACAATGTTTATCAAATCTTTTTAAAATTGTGTGAAATCAAAGACAATATTTGTCTGTCGTTATTTACGTCTTGCGTTCTGCTTTTTTTTTTTCAAAAACTTCAAACTAATCAAAAATTGTATACAGGGTAAAACATATATGGAACAATACAAAATCTTAAATAAAACACAACACCAACCTTGTTATAGAATGTACTATACCGCACTTGCTTGTTCTTCTTTTTGGGTCATTTGATGCATATAAAAATGTGTAAAAATTCTGTTGGCATTATTTTGATAAGTTTGAGAATTCAATTCGCATACTCTCAATTGTACTGTACTTTCTTAATGAATTGCCAAACTATAGTTTATTTTGTCATTTTCAATTGAATCTTTCGAATTTTGTACTTTTGCCAGTCTTAACGAACTTTTGAAGTTGTAGCGGCAAATTTCAAAGAGCAGAAAATTATGATGAGAAAAACTTCTAGGCAAATTATCTGTTTGGGAAAATTTTGAGCACAGACATCACTAATAGTGACATGCTAGAAATAAACCAGTACGCAAACTAGTTTTGTTGATAAAAATTTAGTTGAAAAAATTACCGAGCTGACGATGAAATAAGTATAGAAACTAGAACTGGCTACACCCATTACTACGAAACAAAATAATTGGATTGGAATGGTTTATTTGCTGAAGGAAATAGCACCAGTTCAATTTGAGATATGTTATCTCTTTAGAGTAACGAAAAGTGTTTCTCGTTTTCGAAATCTGCAAGGTCATTCGACACAGTGAACGTTATCGGTAGAAACGTTTTTTTACGACTCCAATCTTTTTCGAAGCTCACGCAAGTCTCAATGAAAGCGCAGCAGTCAGCACAGATTACTGTATTCCTAACCCTGTCGAGATTTACCATCATTATCTCTTAATTAGGTAGTAGTGCGATAGGAAACGATATTGCAGTTGATTATTTACAAAAAAAGTTCGTTATCTTTTCCATTATCGGACATTCACCCTGACTTAACAAGGCTGGGTATGTCATTCGATATGATTTTTACAAGTATATCAAATTTTGGATGGAAATCAGTGCAAGCGCAGCTGAATTCAGTTATTACTGATAAAGTTCGATCGCCAGCTACGCTAGCCACAAGGAAATAACCAATGTTTTGTTCTTCTTTTTTTCTTTCTTTTCCATTCTTTTAATTTTGGTTCGCATATGCAACCTAATGTATAAAATGAATACAAAAACTTGGTTCGCTATGTCGGCTATAAGTAAATCCCGAAAAAAACATACAGCACTATCCCAGTAGTCGTTGAAATTCAGACATTCACTACTCAGTAACTCGGACATCTTTAAACTCACATTATTCTTGCCTCCAAGATGATACGAGAAGTGGTTATCGAGCCCAATACTCAAAACCAAAACTTAATAATTTTCTGGCACTTGTCGACCTCCACCTCTAGACATTACAGTCATTGAAGAACCGAGGATGAGTGCATACAGACTTCTATAAACAGGTAATTGAGATAATCTTGTCACAAACTGGGCACACCAAAATCATTCATTGCTGAACTGGAAATGATATCAGACTACATGTTACCCCAATTCTCATACCAAAAACTATTCAAAACACAGCTCAAGTGGAATGAATGGGATATTTCCAGACTATAATTGGTAATACAATCTGGTGCACAGATGACTCAAAAACAGATGAAAGGACAGGAGCAGCACTATATGGAATGGAGACAAAAAGGAACAATACTGTTCGCAAAAACCACAGGCTGAAACACACGCCATGAGGAAATTTTCATTCTGCGATCTGATAGCCAAAGCGCATTAAAAGCTTCAAGCTCCGCACAGATGAACTCAAAACAAGTTTTAGAATGCCTTCAGAGCCTCAATGAGATGACAAAATACGACAAAGTGACACTTGCTTGTGGGAATAACCAGAGAAACAGTAGAGTGCAGACTATGTGTTGAGGAAGAAAACATATCCTCTTTGATTGTTGAATGCTATGTACTGAATGTAGAAACTGGCATGAATTCTAAAGACCTAGTAAATAGAGTAATAAAGCTGTTGAAGATTCTTGCTCAGAAAGCTATCATCTGTTTGGAAACAGAACCAAAGACAGGAAGGAAAACCATCAATAGAAACATTTCTACCAGTCGATTCATATGTGTTCGACAAGAGTTAGCAGCCACTTGAATAATGGCTGAGCGAGAAGCACAGGAATCTTGAACAGTTCTGATTGGACAATTGGCAGAGTGTCTCAACATACTTGTTGGTCAAGGCTAACTTAGCACTGGTATCTGAACTGAGGATCTGAATGCCAATCAGTGTGACTAGAAAGACTGGAACTATAAATTTTGTTTCCAGTCTGATAAGTCTGACTTTTTCTGTAGATGCTGCATGTCGACCAACAGCATTCCTACTAATACGAATATAGATCAGAGACACCGATAGAGGTGGCACTTCATCACTTACATTCAATTGACTAAAATAGGGAGATCAGGAGAGTCGCACCTGAATGGCAAGTATACCTATTTCATAGATTAATAGTTAGTTGTTCAAACTCTAGCCATTTCTTGATGAAACAGAAGTTGGGCATTTTGTCTCAAAGTTTCCCAAGTATCGGCTTCATGAAAGATGGCCAAATGAGCAGCAAATCCAATGAGTTTCTCACAGCGATTCAGTGAAAACAGTTCATTGATGTATGAGTAAAAAAGTATTGGTCCAAGTAGAGTGCTTCGTAGTACAAATAATCTATTGCTTCCACTCCGCTAAGTTCTGCATTACCTCTAACAATATTGTTTCTTCCATTCAGACAGCACTTGAATATTTGCAAGCACTTGTCAATCCAAATTTCCTGAAATTAGGAGGTGTTTAGAAAGATTGGATGGTAGTCCCTGCATTTTTTCAACCCCTTTTTGTTCAACGGGACGATCAAAGCCTTCTTCAATCAGGAGAAAAAACAGATGAAAAACGGGACAACTCAAGCTAGAAACTTCATGTGACTTAAATGGATTCAGGGTACGGCTGCATTAGTCAACCTTAACTATAGATATGCATGGATGAGATGGCCAATCCAGTCCAGTGATGATCTGCAATGGACGTATCCATTTACTGTTGGTAGCGAAAGAATGGGAGAATAACGTGGATTGATGAATAATATTATTCAATGTACGACATTAAATTCTAGTAATTATTCATTTAAAATTGACTAATAGTTCTCACGTTAAGATTATGAAATATTTAATATTCAATAAGTTACACGAGTAGCAATAATATTATCTAATCACTTGCTATATTTGAAAAACCTGACCTAGCCTAATATCACTCTCTTTGTTTCACACTGATATGATGTCTGTTGTTGGTTTTCGAATACTGTTTGTACAATCATCTTATTCCAGTTAGATAATAAAATTATATGAAAATAATAGTAAGTGATTCAATATTTCGAAAGGTGGTGTGTAACTGGACTAACAGACCAATAATAATTATAATAATAACAATAAAAATTATAATAAATGATAATAAGGCAGTTGAGGCTACTGACCTCAGTAGTCGAAGCCAAATAATAATAATAAAAAGAAATAAGGCAGTGGACCGTGCAGTTGATAAACTCTGTCACCGAGTTGTAACCCGTTCAGCTTAAAGCTCACATCGAAGCTGCGGAGACTGAGGTCTACAGCAACATAAGACAAAACCAATGCATGGGGTCTTCTTGAAGAACACTGAACTCATCCAAAAATCTGACCATTTCCTGATGTCAAGTGGTCTGAAGTCGGAGACCGAGGGATTCATAACATGGCCTGTCATGATGGTGTCTTCAACACCCTGTCAAATCAAAAGTATCACTTGTCACACAATGAGAACAAAATAACACAAAAAATTCCAGCTGCAATTTTTTAGGTAGAAAATTCCCACTAGGATAATGTTGTGATTGGCCTGAACGTACATGCATGCATTAAATTTATGGTTCTCATTGGTTGCAAGAAATTTCAAAAAATAATATTTTCGTGAACTAATGGTTTCTGAAATATGGAGGGGAACTTCAGGGATCGTTATTTTCCTCATTCAGCAGGGATATATACAGGGCAAATGAAGAAGTGTATAGATTTTTAAAGTGAAACACCGAACTTCATTCATTCATTCATTCTTCAGTAAGTTACCGATATAATTCATGAAATTCAATAAAATCCGACGACATGAAATAATTTTTATCGAATGTGTTCGGTAAGCAGAGGGTCGTGTGTGGTATTTATATCATTTATATGTTGCATTCGACATATTTAATTCTCGGTGATTTATAGCGTTTCGTTTTTGTATTTATTACATCTATGAAACGTCTCAAATACGAAATCGCCTCATCTTTATTCACCACCTATTGAATCGCGCTCCACCGACCTACATGGTCATGCAATAAATATATCATCGACTTAGACGAAAAACAATCGCATTCTTCGGAATCTTATTTTGACAAAAAGTATTTTGCAGATAAGATCCTACTTTCATAGGCGGGTCAGCTCATTGTCGTCGATTGTCAGAAGTGACTGCGTATTTTCCTTCCCAATTATACGTTTTTGCACCTCTAAATTCCAGATTTTTACGATGATGAAAGCCATACCCAAGTAACATCAACGCTCTCATTCCGATCTTCAAGATCGCTTTAAAACTACACAATAAAATTTCAAATAAAATCAAGTGATCTTCAAGACAGCCCTGATACCATCATAAAGCAGCTTCTAACAGAAAAGGGTCCATACTAAAAAGGCCTTCAAGACTAAATTTTGAAACTGTATCAAAACCATTAAGTTTTAATTCTTTTTTCTTAAAGACTTCTTCAAGGCCACTTTAAATACATAAATTACAACTTATTATCTGACGTTTTGCTCTTAAAATGTATTGACAGCGGACTAAATTAACTTAAAAATAATTAATTAATCCTAAAAGAGTTTCATTTTGTTTACTAACACTCGACAACTTTTCAGTCTGTTTAATGGCCGGCAGAGTGGTAATATTTTAAACACGTATACTAAGCATATCATAAAATAATATTCGAAAGCAAACTATTCTGGAGAAAAATTCACCAATGAATTGCACTTATCTGATAAAATGTAATAAAATACTTTAACATAACTCCAGCGCCACTAATTTAATGTATTTTTCTCTTATTTAAAAAATATTACAAAAATATCATCAAATTTTATTTTACATATAAGCATCAAAATGCATTTTTTTAATTAAATGGCATATTTCAACAAACCGTTCTTCAGTTTTTCAAGAAGATCCAAGACGCAATTATTTGAATAATGATATTCTTTTCATTTACTATTGAAAATGTCCAAAATGACGGAGTCTTTATTGCAGTAAAACATGGCGTGATCTAGATTAACACTAATTGCTCATTTATTAAATGTTTTAAATCTCACAAGATATTTACCACTTCAAATCCAATGACTCACGCAGGAGTCTGTTTGCGTTTCCTTTAAAAAAAATATGTTTTAATATGTTCAAACTCGTGACCTTATTGATTTAAAGTGGTGTTGCGCTCGAATGGAATCCTAACCTCACAAATTTTGGATGGTTCTGATAGTGAAGCGTGTAGTGCATTACTTGTCGCTAATACTTTCCACTTCACCTGTTGATTCAAAATGTTATTCCACGTGTAAACATGCGGACTGCACTGGTTCACTAAAATAGCTTCTTGACAAGATGGCGTTTTATCTGAATGTGGCGGGGATATAATTAGTCTTAATGAAGTCGTTCAAAGACCAAAAGGTATTTCTTTTAACCAAATTGAATAAATTAAAACTTTCAAAACTTAAAATACTCTCAATGTACTCATTAAAAGGTGAAAATTATGTTTTTGGATTGAATGTGGTATTATATTGAATGTATAGTCTTAGGATAAAATAGTTTTCGTAATGGGTTTCAAAGAATACATCGAGGGCACTCCATAAAACTGCATTGAAACTATTTTTCCTAGAACGGATTGGTTTAAAACCAATTTGATATTTAATCATAAATAATAGCAAATTAGTTTTAAAATAGACTAAATTAAAACTTTCAAACCTTAAAATACTCTCAATTTACTCATTAAAAGGTGAAAATTATGTTTTTGGACTGAATGTGGTATTATATTGAATGTATAGTCTTAGGATAAAATTGTTTTCGTAATGGGTATCAAAGAATACATCGAGGGTACTCCATAAAACTGGATTGAAACTATTTTTCCTAGAACGGATTGGTTTAAAACCAACTTGCTATTTAATCATAAATAATAGCAAATTAGTTTTAAAATAGCGAATGTTAATAGCAACATAAAACCAGTATAGGATCAATAGGACATTAAGAGCAAATAGCATTTTAATTTTAATTTAAAGAGTGCATTAAATTATTTGTTTAAGAATAAGTGGTCTTCAAGAACTTTTAGTTCATCTTAAGGTTATTTTAAATCCGATGTCGATTTATTGAACATATTAAAGCATTTTTAAAACCTAAATAAATAGAAACAATTATTATTAAGACGTAGCCTTGCAAAACTCCACAAATCGAGCCACAACAGCTAAAGCTATGAAGATAAATTCAAACAAAATTCGAAGATTTTGCGGGAGAGCATCAATGAGCATTTCCAGTCATTTTCAGAAAAACTGTATTTCTCATGTAACTCGTTTCCAGTTTTCATTTTTTCATTTCATCAATTTAACGAGTTAAAAATAATTGAAAACGCCAAACTAAACAACCGAATTAAAACAATCAGACGCAGAAGAAAATGCGGGAAGTATTTTGACGTTAGTGCTGATTGGTCACTTTCTGCATTGTCGGTGCCATCCCAAACTTCAGCCAATCATATGACGAGAAGACACAGAGAATGTTTAGGAATATTTTCTAAACTGCCAACCATTACGTCATGTTAAAAAGTGTATATTTCAAAATACTGGAAATGACCATTAAATGATAGAACAAAATCGAATAAGTCGAAGTACCATTTCTCTAAATCCCCCTCCCAAGTGGAAAATATGAGCAAACATCTGACAGAAAGCAACCACTTCTCGGGCAATACCACGACGGACATTGAACTATATCTGAGAGATGTTTGTGCAACGTTTCTTCGGGAAGACCCATTTGCAAGTGCTTATTGTAATTGAACAATGGGTTATCCTCTATTTGGCTGGGGATGATCACCTGCGGACTTATTTCGAGGTTCTTGCCTCTCATCAGAGCAAGGATAGGTCGGACAACATTCGACTTGTCCCTTCCCAACGAATTATAATAATTGTTAAACTAATACTTCTTCACAAATAAGGCCGCGACCATAGTCGTTCTCAGAATTGCTCTATCTCTAAACATTCTCGAATTGAAAAATTCAAATAGAGTTGAAAGAGGTTGTATCATGTTAATTTTCGCTATTTCACCCTGTGGTGACTTATTTTCAATGAGCTTTAACGCAACATACATATTATGTTTATGGTTGGTTGTCTAACGTCATTCATAGAAACCTTATCATCATTCGTTTGTTCAATTCACATTTTACAAGTTGTCACTACAAGGAGAATAATTAAGTTCTGGATGCACCATCAGAATAAATCATAACTTTTCTATTTTGGACTTGTTCTCATTGAAACTGCATAATTTGTGGTCCTGTTTAGTTTTCAGAGTCGCGGCTTGTATTTCTGCTTACGCTTGCAAGTGTCAATCTAAAAATGATTATAGGTAAATAAAATATGATTCTGGTTATTGAGCATAAGGAGTGTCTTCGAATTATTCTGCCCGCTTTAATTTATTGGGTTTAATGTGATTATAACTCAAATGTTTTTTTTATTTTTATTTGAAAGCTGTCCGATGATATTTCAACTGGCAGCTGTCAACTGTTTCATTTTTCAAGCTATCATTATAGCCAAATTAGCTTTTGGGATGTCTGTAGATAAAAAAAAATCTTCACGGTGGATTTTGTTTCCGACTGAGAGACTCGAGTTCGTGAATTCTACAGGTGTCTAGCCATACAGGGTTTCCTGGTTTTGTTCTGCTGACGAATCCTGAATTTGTAAAGTGATCCTTTGTGGATATTCCGTTCTACCCATCTCACCATCAACTCCTAAGTCCTGGCTTTTAATGGATGGACAGTTACGACAATTTGGCGTTTGAAAACTTTGTACCACACACACCTTTTTTATGTAAGATGAAACCCTTCACGGAAGGTGAGTTTTCCAACTTTTCTTTTCACCGTTTTCATGCTAGCGACTGTTTAGAACAGCTATGTACTAAAAAACATTTATAGGGTTGTTGTACCCGGTGGAATCTAACCCAGAGAATTGTCACGATTCTTGTCTGGTTGGGTATCTCCCAAGCTTTGGTCAAGCCCCACGTCTTCCTGTTGAGGATATTTATGGTATTATTGCTCCAGCATTGCTGATTGCTGACAGATATGATGAAGCCTTTTTCGTTGAAAGTCTATGTAGACTCCTTCCTTCATCACTCCAGTTCTGGTTGGCCTAGGATCCAGTCCAAAATCGTCACGGTGGTGTCATCAGAAGAACAGGTTTCAATTAAAAATTTTTATGTGGGATGAAATCCTACCAATTCAATTTTAGTTATTGATTCTTATTCAATATTGATGTTCTCCGGTTGAAGTTTATATATTTCAACGACAATCTGTAAACCACCACATAGTACTATGCGCTGGGAAAATTGATTTCCTAATAAAATCTTACATGTAATGAATTTAACCTCAAATGCAACAGATATCGAATATTATTAGAATCACAGTTTCATTTTTAAAAACTGTTAGATAGATAGATAGATAGATTTATTTAAAGCTTTCAATTTAAACAGTTGAAAAGCTAGATAATACAAACACAAAGTACAAATGTCTCTTAATATAACTAAAATACCTAATTATAATAAGTATACTCTTTTATAGAGATTATTCCAAGCTTTCGTAAATTTTATTTACATCTTCAGGGAACTACAAAGAATTATTATGTCAATTTTACATTTTGATGTTATTAAAATTTTACTTACAACTATAGTGAGGTTAGTTGACATGTTGTTAATTCTTTGGATAGTGACATTTCAGCTTAAAATTGTAAATATTATGCAAAAAGACTTTACGAATATAAATAAACAGAAAATTTTAAAATTTCAGTCGAAAAACAAAAGACTTGTTGATTGTATCCAATGGATATACATCAGTTGTCAATAGAAAAGAAATCTGTAATTTTCAAGTCAATGTTACCAACTGTAATCTTGTACCAACTGTAATCCTGTACCAACTGTTGAAAATTGAAATATACGACTGTTGTTTTGTAAGTTAGGAAAAAATTACATTTGCAGTTGAGTAGTTATGGAGATATTATTGTTCATAGGGAGAGTGTGGTCTAACGACAGTAAGAAGGAATAAATCTCACTCAAATGATTTATATCAGTTCTTTTATTAATACATTTTTTATCTTGAGATATGAAGGCCATTTCCAAAAAAGTTCTCTTAGTCATATGTGTCTCTTTAGCTAATATTTTAGTTGAATTATAATTTATTCGATGGTCAAATTTGTTTACATGATCAGCAAGAGCACATCTTTCCGGATGAAGTCTACAATCACTTTTATGTGAGGAAATTCTACTTTTCAGGCACCTAGAAGTCTGGCCAATATAATTTTTATCACAGTCTTGACAAGGAATGCTATACACTACATTTGAAGTGGAAGTTAATGGAATTTTATCTTTTACTTTTGAATAAATTGATCTAATTGGTAAAATAGTTTTATTTGCTATTTTGACATTACACACTGAGTGAAAGAGCTTGGACAATCTTGGTGTAATATCTTTTATATATGGAAGTGAAGAAAATGTAGGAATTGTAGGATTTGTAGGATTAGTATTAGCAACATTGCCATTAGTGGATATGTTAAGATTGTTAGATATAATATCTGTTTCATTATTTAATGGTGTGCTGAACAGAATACATTACACACCATTAAATATTGAAACAGATATTATATCTAACAATCTTAACATTTGCTAAACTTATCCCGTTCCCATGATTATCAGGTAAAACAGCTTTGCTGTTTGCCGTCTTATTGTTGAGAATATTAATTACATTCCAAGTGGTTTTTGATTTATTTTCACTTTCTTGAATCATAATTTTATAATAGTCGCTTTTTGTTTTATTCAGAAGTAATCTGTAAGATTATCTGTATTCATTGTATATATTTTTAAATTGTTCATTACCAAGAGCCATTATCTGCAAGGTGCTTACTTTTTCTTTCATACTTTGGATTTCTTCATTTAACATCCACTTTTCATTTTTTATTGGTTTATTTTTGATTTTCTTTATGGGAAAGAACGAATTGAAGAGGTC
Source organism: Chrysolina oricalcia (assembly GCA_944452925.2). NCBI lineage: Eukaryota > Metazoa > Arthropoda > Insecta > Coleoptera > Chrysomelidae > Chrysolina > Chrysolina oricalcia. The sequence continues at coordinate 4,791,016 of OX101809.2, read as the reverse complement.
ACAAAATTTTCTCAAGAATATATTCCATTTCGAATTAGTATAACGTCACTGAAAACCTCATACCAGGTAAGTCGTCCAATTTCAGATATGAAATTTTCAATTGTTTTATCTGAAAATAATCTTTTGAAAATAAAATTGTCGTTTCTCGTAAATATGGGCTGTTCAATATTAATGAGTTGAGCTCGATGGTCTGAGAGGCATGAGTCTATCACATTTGGAGTATATTTTAGTTCCTTTCTGATAATAATATTATCAATACAAGTTCTTGATCTGCTTGTAACACGAGTGTATTCATTAATAGTTTGGACAGCGTCAAAGGAATTCAAGAGATCTAAGAATTCAGATTTCTCTTTTGTTACTCTGACCAGCGAAGATTAATTCATATTGAATGTTTGTGTGTGTATTTGATTAACATTCATCAACTTGACAACATCGTATGGTCTCTTATAGTTTTGGGGATAACATCTAAATTATCATTATTCGGTTGCTCAACTTTCCAAGTTGACATAGACATATTTAGAGTTGCTGTGGCGCCCCCTCTTATTTTTGTGACCATTATGTTACTGTTCAATGATATAATTCTTTTTTGAAGTATTAACGAATCCATAGTGCCTACCGACGAAGAGCTGTCGCCTGCATTGCTCCTTTTCATTTAACTTTTTAGAAAAGAGGGTTGCAAGGCTTTTTATGGAACCTCTACAATGTCGAATTTGATTTTCGACGTTTCATTCCCTATTCCGGCTAAATCTTATACATAAGCATATACAAATCACACATTTTCGGAATCAGCGTGAAATTTCACATCTATAATGTGAATTTCAGATAGATCTGCCAATTTTTTGTTTTTCGTGATTTTTAGGGGTCTACCCCTTACAACTTTTTTCGATGATTTTTTTTCTTCGATCTACTTGAACTTTTAGGAATATACTAATTCAACAATTCTGAATCGATTGCCGTTCGCAAAAATGCTTTATCTCTAACCGTTCTCAAATTGAAAAGTTCAAATCGAGTTGAAAGGGCTTTTATGGAACCTCTGCAATCTCGAATTTTCGACCTTTCATTCCCCTTTTCGGCTGAATGTTATACCTGAGCAAATAAAAATCGTGCATTTTCATGCCAATTTTTTATTTTTCGTGATTTTTAGACAGACAACTTTTGTCGATCAATTTATTATCTTCGATCAGCTTGAAATTTTCAAAATATACTAATTCGACCATATTGAATCGATTGCCTTTCGCAGAATCTCTAACCGTTCTCGAATAAACACGTTCAAATCAAGTTGAAAGGGGTTTTCCCGTCAATTTTTTTTCTTCAAATTTTTTTCGTGATTGGGAATCATCTCGTCGATATACATTTGAGGCAACTACATAACAAAAAATTAATTTTTCATTTCGTTTTTTCAATTATTACTTAATCGTCTTTGAATCTCTTGGAAAATGTCTTCGTGAATTTTGTTCAGGCAGATAAGAAATTTCCGTCTGAATCCGTTAAAGTATTCGTTTTTTGAATTCAAACCTATTTCAGTCCGAATAATGAGGCCTGAACGACAGAACTAGCCAAAGCTTATGCCCACCTTTTTTCAACGAAGAAAATGGTAACCATAATCTCAAATGGAAGTGAACAATATAATATATTTTTAAATATTTTCAAAAGATTACAAAGTTGCTGGAATTCACTTAGCAAAAAAAAGTATTTAGATAATTGCAAACGACGTAAATGATTTCGTCCACATTTACGTTACGATAAGGTTAGTGAATACGTGCGAAAATAAAGGTAGTCAGTTATTTTTTCATTGATACTCCAATGTGACGAAATCTGCATCGTATGAAGAAATTGCAACGGTATGTTGTTCATCGAGGTTAAAATGTCCGACAGATAAATTGTCTATTATATAAAACTCTCCGCACGAAATGGAAACCAGCCTACTATGTCATCTGGCCGTCTTACAGGTTTATTATGCATAAAATCGATTTCAAATCAATACAAGAAGATCACAACTATTGCCAGTATCGTTGAGTTGGTCTGGTTGAGGTCAGGTCCGTCATAAGCAGTTTAGCCTTTTCGGTTGAATGACTTCGAATACCAATTATGTAGATTAAGAACTATCACATACAAAATATACTATCCCAAGTCTCACGCAATGAAGACCTTATTGAACTGAATACTTGTTTGTGAGTATCACAGTAATCTCTCAGCTTTACATGCAAGGTGAATGGAAGGGTGCCCTGATATTCGGTCCGCCATGGGTCCAAAATTGCGTAATACCTTACTGCACGATTAGCCCTCTTGGATCATCAAATTTTTATGATTTAATTGCTCGATCTGAGTTGGTCCAATTTTGAACAAGTAGGTACTGAAGAATTGGTAGACGATATCAATAAAAGGGCTGACGATACTATTGAACTGAACCACTTTAGGGCAAAATGTGAGAATCGCTCACTAGGAGCTATATTACATTAATTAGTATTTCCAGGTGCTTAATTAAAATGGTGCATTCATGGAAACAAAAAACAAAACAAAAACAATTCAATGCTTTATCGGAAGAAATGGATAAAGGATACTCTACTGGCTGGATTGAATATAACCCTGTTTTTTTAAAAACCACTCAAGGAGAGTCTGAAAAACTTGCAGTTAGCAAGTTCCTTATAAAAAATGTTAATAATCCTGAAATGTGCCCCGTAAGATTATTTAAGATATTGATTGAAAAACGTAGTAAGTGTATAATAACAACAGACCGTCTCTTTTTAACACCAAATTTAAAATGGAAGGTGTCCAACAAATGGTACAAAAATTCCTAAGTAGGCAAAAACACAATCTCTACATGGTTCAAACAGTCAGCAGCAAATATTGGGATCGACACTAAAAGAACAAAGTGACAAATCATTTAGCCAGAGCCACAGCCGTCACTAGCGTAGCACAGTCTGGAGTTGAAGAACAACAACTCATTAAAATAACAGGCCATTCCAGTAGTCAATCTATAAGCCTTACCTACAAATGAATAGTTCTCACCACAAAAAGACTATTGAGTCTATGAGGCAAATTCAGGTAAGTGAAACTACAACGTCTGCCTTAGTAGAGCAATCGAATAATGCCAGTATTTCCGACACTTCTTTCAGAGTTGTCTACAACAACTGCGTGTTTAATATTAATACAAAAAGTGAGCCATAATTTTGAAGTTTTACGTTAAATCACTTTGATAAGTAGTGTCTAAATAGGCAATAAAAAGTTAATCTTTTATGAATGTTTTAGCTTTCCTTTCCTGCTTTCCTTCTGAAATATACATTGTTGGACATGATACATAATTTTTTCTTATTGTATTTTTTTTATAATGCTACAAACACATATTTCCGGCGACATTAGTTAATTGTAACCAATTAGAGTTCAAGAAATTAAGTTCATTTTAGCCGTTAGTAACTCGTTTTTATTAATAAAATGTGAGAAACATTGAATAACAAATTTGTTATTTGAAATTCAATGTCTTTTTAGTTTTGAATTCTGATAAAACTTTAAAAAATATATTTTCGATGAGTTTAGTTATTGTATTGTATTGAATTTTTACAGTAGGGGTTGATTTTACTGTTAGTAATTAAGGTTTATTACTAAAAATTTCAGGAACAATAAAAACATTAATTCGTTTAAACCATAACATGTGAAATTATGTCTACATTGTTTCAACTGAAGCTTAAAAAAAATTACTTCCGATAATTTCAAATATGGTATTTTCACAAGAGAATTTTACTTTGACGTTTAGTAACACTTTTTTGTTACTAAATTGTGACGGACATTAAAAAGTTTTATTAATTGTACAAATGAGGAAAAATTGATAATACGTTTTTATTTGGATATTATTCATTCAATATAAACGAGTAAATAGTTGGCTCTGAGTAACATTTGTTAACGTTTGACATTTGGCAGTTATTGTTGGTGATTTGGCATTCAATATTAGTAATTATTGTCAAATCAATGTAAAATTTCAATAAATAATAAACAACTTCAAAAACAAGTTTCTACAATGAACTGTGTAAAAGTTATAAATTATGTAATGTGTGCCACAAGATAATACGTCACTTATCTTGTCAAAACCATAGAGACTTGAAATTATTACCATTTTTTATTGGACCAGTTTATGGACGAAAATATTCTTGAAGATGAGAAATTATTTTACAAAGTTAATATGGAATTAAAATCAATTTTAGAAAGCCGAAAGATGTCCAAATCCTAACGGAATAAACGAGTGTCAAAATATTCCATATATTTGTTGAAACACAGACAATTTTTAATGATAGAATCACCAAGTATTTCGCCCACTGAAAAATATGCAGTGCAAGAATTTCATAATATTTTGAATCTTTTCGAAATTTTTTATGTGTCTCTTTTAGCCCCGGTATTCGATATGTAAAGCAAATTGGTGAGTATCAATAAAAATTATTAGTTAGCAACAAAATAGGAAGTAACAACATTATCGCGATAATCTCCCAATGATCTAAGCAACGTAAACAAAAGGAGCCTTTTAACTGGTTGAAAATAAATTTATGAAATTTTTGCCGCAGTTTCTTTTTTTGCTGCTTTTTTCATAAAATTGTACAGCGATATAACTGAAAGCAAGCCTATGTGAATTGCGATGAGTTGTGTTATTATTATGCAACTTAATAACTTGATAAAATACCCACAATTGCGGTGACAAAAATTATGAGAAAGTTGTAACAATTTTCAGATAATGGAAGGAAAATTACGATGGCGGTTTTTCCGGTAGTGTTTTGAAACAATCAACAATGATATTGTTTTAATGATATGACATAATGATAATCTCAAAAGAAACTGCCAACCCTGAATATATCTGAAAATTGTGGAGATTTGATAATTCTGTGGCCATGTGAAAAGTATATCACAGATAATAGCTAACAGGAAGTAATTTAAAAAATAGTATATTTTCACTTAATCATGTACCACTTGTCCGTAGGTATCACTCCATGTTTTGGATGGCTTACATATATTTCAGAGGGTGTATATTATTGAAGATTTGAAGATGAAAAATAACAAAAATTTCCATACACATCGGTATGTTAAATATTCAAATATAGGGTAAGTCAAAAAATATAAAAATTGTACAAGAGTAAAGTACCCTTAATTCAGAAAATTCAGCAAAATGTTATTGGGAAAAGTTGTTCAAAATCAGAACAACAACAAGAAATGTTTTTTTAAACATCAAAATTTCCCAATTTTTTTAATTCACACTAAAAGTTTTCATAAATCAATCAACATCAAATCTCTGTTCAAATTGAAGCATATTTGTGAAATTAACTTATTTTTACTTTTTGAGAAATGACAAATTTCATGTTTGTTGCAACGATATTAAACGCAACTTTAAAATTTCGCAAAGATTATTTCTAACAAGGTAAAACATTAGTAATTATAATGGGCATATAAAAAAATATCTTTTATGGGGATTTTTTAAAATTTTGAATGTTCATCAAAAAACTCAACAAGTTAATCGGCAAACATGAATTCCTACTGAAATAATCGAGGAAACCCATGGAACAGAACAAATGAGGGTTAAAAGTAAACATTATTATTATTATTGTTTTTCTGAATTAATATTAACAGAACAATATATACATTATGTATGCACTAAACGCACCAAAATCTTGATAATATAATAATTTTAAACGTATTTGAATGTGGTGCAATTTTTATCAGCTTATTTTTACTATGACTTAACAATTAACGAATCAAAATGAATCTGATCAGAAAATATTTAAAATGTAGGAAAAAATATAAGTTTATGTGAACAAAATTATCGGCGCGTATGTCATTCTCGTTCAATGTATCTAATTGTCCGAACATAAAATCACAATACACTTGCTGGAATATTTCTGCAGTGAAGGCGAGTCGAATTTTCATGCCCCTTAACATTATTGAATGGTCGATCCTTGTAAACTTTTTGCTTTAAATATCGCTATAGAAAAATCTTATGGGGTGAGATCTGGCGAACGAGGAGGCCATCTTGGATCGATATTTCGTTCTAACCATTTATCATCAAATTCCCCATTTATTACATGGGTTTCCACGATTATTTCAGTAGGATTTTATATTTGTCGATTAATTTGTATAGTATTTAATGAACGTTAAAAAAAAACGATTTGAATGAGAATTTTATGATATGCCTTCTAACATTACTAATGTTTTACCTTGTTAATTAAAAATATTATTTGCGAAATTGCAAAGTTGCAACGATATTTAGTTGCAACAAACATGAAGTTTGTGATTCCCTAAAAAATAAAAATCTGACTTAATTTTACAAATATGCTTCAATTTGAACAAAGTTATGAGCTATTGATTTGATGGTGATTGATTTATGCAATTGTTTAGGGTGAATATAAAGAAAATGGGAAATAATTGATATTTAAAAAAGAAAAAATCTTAGGAGGACATATTTTGTTATTTTGGCATCACGTTCAATTGTAAAAAAACTTTTCCTAATAACATTTTGCTGGGAATTTACTGAAATGAGGCTACTTTTTATCTCTTAGTTTCTATATTTTTTGACCTATGCTGTTTGACTTGCAACCATTGTAAGGGCACCTAATATGATTATTGAACACGCACCAACTTCTGGCATGTTTGTATTTCGGTTCTACAATTAATTAAAAAATAGTACATTTCTATGTATTTTCGACGATTCTAGGATGACATCCCTCAAACAGAAAATCTCTCGGAAAAATACCCTCTGGAAAAAATCTTCTATGGAAAAATTCCTCTCGGATGAATTCACTTTGGAAAAAAAAAATCATCCAGTGAAAAAACACTCGGCATGATACATTGTGTGAAGAGTAATTTTTTAGTCTGATCTAACGTACGTTTCAACAAACAACTTTTATTTTCTAGGCATGTTTGTTTTTATAAGGCTTTAGGCTTTTTTTTATCAAGCTTTTATTTCTTTTATTGTGAGTATTCTCAGAGATAAATTTTTCCCAATGAATTTTACCGGAATTATTTTTTCCAGATATTTTGCAGTGGACATTTTTCCAGCAACACTTTTTTCCACAGATAATTTCTTCCAAGAAAAATATTTCGGGAAGGATATTGCCAGAAGGATTTATGACGGATACCATTTTCGATAGAACTGATAGCAATCTGAGAATACATTTCCATCATTTAACATTATGAATTGATGACGAATAGGGGTTTGTCACTTTTCGAATGGACCCTCTGTATGTCAGTGGACGTCCTACCTTTGTCCCGTGTTCATACCACTGTTTTTTTCGCAAAATCTTTTATTTCTGAACTCAAGTTTATGCGGGCACAGCAATATAATTGGCACAATCAAATGTGACCTTGCCTTATAATGTCCTTCCCCACTTTTATTTTTCCGGCAATTTCAATCAACGCTCCGAGTCCCCCAAAGGCATAACAACACGAGAGTCGAGATTTATTCATCGAAAAGCAATTTATAGTGATTGAAGCTTGTTTTGCTACACTAGACTAGTCAACAAGTGCCTTTTGGGTCAAACTTTTTTCTCCGCCTCCAAAAGATATGAACGGGGTGTCATTCGATTCAGAATAGCGTGTAGATGATTTTAAAAAAAAATTCAAGAGCCGCTTGCAAAAATTGCAAAAGTTATTGACAATTAACTGAAAAAACAAAATGGGGTTTGGTTTTTTGCAAATATCTCAAAAACCATTCGACATTTTTCAAATTTGAAAAAATATTCAATAAGAGAAAGAAATTTACCACAAGAAATTATGCCTCTCGGATTTGTAGGACCCATATTTATAATTTTCCAGAGGGTTGAAAATGCGACCGCAAACGGACCTTTAATGAATAAAGATTATTGAAACTCATCAAATATGAAAATTAGGAAGTGAAAAAATTCTACTGGATAGATGAATGAACAATATTCCGCAGTCAAAAATTTTATAGCGATATTTCTATTAGTTATGCATTAGTTAATTAACAATTTGAATATTGCAAGTGCAATAATGAAACTTCCTCCAGTCCAGACGAAATTCCTTCATTTTTGATCAAAAAATGTTCACCATACATAATTGAACCACTTACATACTTAGTCAATTTGTCATTTACAACGGGAAAACTTCCACAATCTCCTAAATTGGGTAAAGTTACTAGGATACACAAAAAACAGGCCAGTCACGGTTCCCTCAGGGTTCTCGAAAATATTTGAATATAATTTTCTCGATAGGCTTACGAGTTTTTTGAAGAAATGGAACATCTTAACCGAAAATCAATGTGGTTTCGTAATGGAAAATCAACAGAATCCGCTATTTATGCATTGTATGAACAAGTGGTATCTTACGTGGAAGCAGGAGAGTGCCCTGCTGGAATATTTTGTGATCTCAGCAGGGCATTCGACTGTGTTGATATTGACCTACTTCTCATGAAACTGTCCATTTATAAGAGGCATTGCTTGAGACTGGGTTCATTCCTTTCTTGTAATGAGGAGTCAGTTTGTGTCGATAGTAAAAATGTAGAACACAGTCAGATAGAGCAACTTAGACATAGGTGTTCCTCAAGGATCAGTCCTGGGTCCGGTGCTCTTCATATTATTTTCAAATGATATCGAAACTGTAACTTTGTGATGTATGCAGATGATAAATCTTTAATTGTGTCTGAGGTACATGATGACTTGTTAGAATTGAAATGCAACAAGGTTCTTGATGATGTAAGTGAATGGTACTCTTCAAATAAACTGTTCCTTAACATTAAAAAAACGAACTTTGTCAGGTTCCACAATTGGCAAAAAAGCTGCTCTGACTTGAGTTTGAAGATAAATGATATTGAACTTAACATTGAAGAATTACTTCAATTTCTTGGAATAACCATAGATCACTGTCTAACATGGAAACAACATTGTAAATTATCGATATCAAAATTACATTCGTCATGTTACTTATTCAGAAACTCACTTTCTATTTTGTCTGAGGCGCAGCTGCTGAATCTGTATCATGCACAAGTTGGTTCGAGGATCAGATATGGCATTTGTCTTTGGGGTAATTCCACTTCATCAGCTGATGTATTTATAGAACGAAAAATTGACATTAGATCACTAGCAATGATATCTAAAAAGGTTTTGTGTAAATCATTTTTCAAAAAATGGAACATCTTGACAGTAGCTTCTTTGTACATTTATGAAATATGTGTTTTTATCTATTCGAACCAGTGTAAATTTAAGATGAATAAAAGCATTCATAATTTTAATACTCGCCAAAAAAATTACTACCATGTACCGGTTTGTGAGACTAATATAGTTCATGAGTCGCCCAACAATATTGGACTCAACATTTTTAATGAGCTGCCAACAAAAATAAAAAATTCTTCAACATTGTAATCTTTCAAGAAAAACTTAAAAATATTTTTAACTGCGTTAGCGAATTCTTCGATACCTAGTATTAGTTTCATGTATTGTGACGAGTCCTATACAATTTATGTAATTGTCTGAAATGATAATAAATATATCTATCTATCTAGTTAAATAACAAATCTGAGATTTTTTTCCTTTCTTTTAGCTATTTTTTTAAGATTTCAGAAGTGATTACAGCTGAAAAAATAAAAAAATATATTTTTATTTTTTTTATCCACAATTTACTTAGGTTAAAAATAAAAATGCTTGGTTAATCACTAAAAAAAATTTTCTTTCTTATATTACTATCAATCCGTTTTTTTATGATTCGAAACTACATGAAAATGATTCTTAAAAAGTTTTATTTCCTATTGTTTACAAAATTGTTATAAACAAATGTATTGTTTATAAGATAATTTTATTTTTTTAGACCTAATCTCTGATGCAAATTATGAATTAAAAAAAATCGTTCCTTAGAAAAAAATGTTATTGCGGATTTGTTAATTCACAGTTTTTTCCACCACCAGTAATTATTATTGAAGAATTTTATTTTCAAATAATAATTTATATTGCTCTCTAATAACTGAATAAGAAATTATTTTGATTTGAATTTACATTATTTATTTAATAAACGATTAAATTTTCTAATATGATTTTTCTTCTTTTACATAATGAAACAAAAACAGCCATGTGATATTTTTTGAAAAAAATTATTTATTTACATTTTTCTGTTTTTCTTCACTCCATCATTTTCTCCTTGTATTTAGGTTTAAACGATGGATAAACCTAAGACTTAGTTATCCTTTATCAATTAAAGAACAAATTGAGCCAAAAATTCAAGCTCCTACCCAAATATTTATTTAATATATAACATTTATTTATAAAAAAACTTTCAGAAAACGTTGAAACAAATCAAGAGCAGCAAGATAATACTGAAGATTGTGAGCTATCATCTGAAAATCGTCATCAGAAAAGACTGAAATGTAAAATAAAATCTGAAAAAAATCATTATATTAACTGTAAACAATTATTCGTGAATAAAATTTATTCATTTTTAGTTTGTAAGACGCTTAGGCTAATAAACTGTGGAAAAATCTTGTTGTTAACTTATTTTCAATCATAATTTAGAGAATAATAGTGTGAGACTAAAATATATAAGCTGAAATTGTTGATAAATGTACGTCAGATAACAAGTTACATGATTAATATAGTCATATTTATTATAGTTTATAAGATATTCAAACATAAAAGTGAAGAAAAAATTCCCAAAGTTTTTTTTTTCTATAAATAAATGCTTGAATTTTTGGCTCAATTTGTTCTTTATTGATAGAGAATAAATAATCATTAGGTTTTTTCATCGTATTTTAGTTAGTTTATAAGTTATAATAAGTTTAAACATAAAAAACTAGGAGAGAATGATGGAGTAAAGGGAAACAGAATTTAAAAAAATCGATAAAAAATATGAATAAATTATTTTTCTCAAAGAATCACAAATGGTTGTTTTTGTTTCATCGCGTAGAAAGAGAAAAATCATGTATAGAAAACATTCAATTGTTTATAACATAAATAATAGAAATTTAAATGAAAACAATTTTTTTTTAGAGAGCACAATGAATTATGATTGAAAAAAAAAGTTCCCTAATAATAATTGCAGGTGGTAGAAAAACATTGTTAATTAACAAATCCGTTCTTAAGCAATACAATTTTTTTTTGAGGATTGATTTTTTAAATCATAATGTGCATCAAAGATTGTTTCCAAAAAAAAAATTGAATTATCTCATAGACAACGCATTGGTTTATAACAATTTTGTAAACAATAGGAAATACAAATTTTTAAGAATCATTTTCATGTGGCTTCTGATCATAAAAAACGTATCAATAGTAATACAAAAAAAGTTTTTCAATGATTAATCAAGCATTTTAATTTTTAACCCTAGTAAATTGTTGATGATAAATGATTTTTTGTTTGAATTCTTCCTTCAGGAATCTCTTCTGAGACCTTCAAAAAATGTTTTGAAAAAATTAAGAGAATATTTGTTATTTAACAATTATCGCAATAGCAATGTTCATGTTCGAATCGGAAAAAACTGTAAATTGACTAATTAATAGAATAATTGTGATAAATTTGTTTTGACCACGGATGATTGTTCATTCATCTATTCAATAGATGCCTGAATTTTTTCAATTCCTAATATTCATATTTAATAAGTTTAAATAATAATTAATCATTAAAGATTCACAGTGGCAGGGGTCCCCTTTTTCGGCCGTATTTTCAACCCACTGAGAAAATTACAAATATTGGTTCTGCAGTTCCGGGATTTTTTTATGGGAAATTTTCTCCTCTTTTTGGATTTTTATTCAAATTTGAAATATGGCAAACAGTTTTTGAGATAATTGCAACAAACGAAAACTCATTTTGTTTTTTCGGTTAATGGTTAATAACTTTTGCAATTTTTGCAAGCGGCTATTGAATTATTTCAAAAATCATCTACACGCTATTTTGAATCGAATAACACCTCGTTCAAATTTTTTGGAGGCGGAGAAAAAAGTTTAAGTCAAAAAGCACTTATTGACTAGTCTAAACGTACTTCGCTAGACAGTGAAGAGACAATAGGGCAAGAATTCTGTAGTTCGCGCCTTGCAACAGATTTATCACACTTGTTTCCTATTATGGACACGGTACTAATACTAGCAGGCTTTTATCTCCTTGTAACTTTATTATCATCTCACTTGATTTAGATTTGACGTTCGTACACGTACCTTTAGTGGATGTTCTACAAGGAGGTGGAGAACTTGTCGCATTGTATTCCTAAGTGAAAGACTTGTAATGATGATAATATTTATTTCTATGAGACTTCGAGGAGAATAATTTATTGATGCGTCACTTCATTCATGCATGTTTGGGTTTATTCAAAAACTCTCGGTGAACTAAACGGCGGGGGACTAAATGACATTTTCGAGTCGATTGTATTTCGTGACGGCAAGAATGTCTTGCTACTAACAAAATTTTTGTTGGAAAATAGCACGTATACCCGATTCATAATTTATTTGATGTGTGTAAGGTTAACAAGGAATAAGGAAAAAAGCCATCTGAATACTTTGACAGGATGTGTGAAAATTTCAAATAATTTCAACCAAAACATGACTCTTCTGGAATTGGAAAAAAAACTACGATAAATTGAAGTAATTTTTTTGTAATATCTTTCATGTAAAAAAATATTTTCAAAGTGTCACCGCACAAAAAATAGTCCAACAATTCCATCATTACAGTGTGAAATTGTTTCTGAAGAGTATGATTTCCAATTCTTCCGACCTCCCTGATCATCTTAGAAGAATGAAATAAATTTTTGTCGACCAAAATGTATTGGAGGCCTAGCGAAAGAGATGCAATTCACGCATCAATGAAATAAGCGATTTTATGTGAGTGATACTTCTGAATAACATTCATTTATAGATATGAATCTCCAATGGAAACTTGACATTTGAGAAATAATCAACTATCTGAATGAAAATGCAAATATTCTGATTTTTTCTTTCAAGTTTTTTTTCTTTGAAATATCTATCAGATGTAGTTCAGTACAGCGTGGCTTTTGCCGGGGAAGTAGTTGTTTTCTGTTAGATATTACAAAAAGTATCTTCTTCTCATTTCATCTATGAGAATGAAAATGCAAATTTTCACTTTCAGATTTTTCCGCTCAAGTTATGTAGAGTCTTTTCACAATATTCATCAGATTTATTGGGGAAGTAGTTGTTTTCTGTTAGATATTAGAAAAAAGTAACTTCAATTATCGTAGTCTCTTTTCCATTTCCAGAGGATTCATGTTTCGGATCAATTTTCAATTGAGAATGGTTTCCATTTTCAACATAAATCCTTTCCAAGAGAGGTTATCTTGAACGATGGAAAATAGGGACCAGAGTTTGTCTTTCAGTCGCAGATGATTCCACATTCGACTTTATGAACATCGTGTTCATATTTTCAATAAAATCGTCATCTCGAAATTTCAATAGGATTTGTAAAAATGCATCTCTCAGAAAATGCAACGCTGACGTTTCAAAAGTGCGTTAGCAAGATGAAAATTGTGAAACCCGCGAAGGTTCGAGATTTGTTTCGTTAACTTCATCATAACTCGAGAATAAGGAATAAAACAATCTGAATATTTTGACAGGATATGTAAAAATGCCTGTTCTTTCAGAAAATGCAAAGCTTGGAGTGTCCGTACGGAAGCGGAAAACTCCATTATAACTCGAGAGTAAAGAATATATTTATCTGAAAATTTTAACAGGATATGTGAAAATGCACACTCTTTCAAGAAATGGAAATATGATGATTCAAAAGTTCGTACGGAGTCATAAAAGAATAAAAAACCGCAAATTTTCGAGATTCGTTCGTTTATTTCATTATTACTAGAGAATAAGAAATGAAAAGCCAGCTGAAAATTTCGACAGGATGTGTAAAAATGCCTGTTCTTCCAGAAAATGCTAATTGAAAAATCCGTACGGAAGCTGAAAATAATGACATGCTGTCAAAATTGTCGGATGGCTTTTTTCCTTATTCTCGACTTGTGAAGAATTTAATGAAGCTAATCTCGAATGTTCGCGGTTTTTCATTATTTTCCACTTCCGTACCGACTTTTGAATTACCATCTCCGCATTTTATAAAATTTTCCAGAAGAGTTTTTTTCTCATCAAATTAACGAAATCCTGGGAATTCCGCTCATGTAACGAGTTCGGAATTTTCAACTTTTCATTTTCCGATAGATAATACACTTTGACATTGTTTGTGAAACTGTCCAGAAATAATTTCGCGACAGCCATTTTTTTTTTGAAATAATATCCAATAGACGAAAATGAGTAAACTAATAGCAAAACAATTTACGCATCTACAAATTGCAATACTTATCACAAAAACTATTCATTTGTTTTGTCGGTATTGACATTTTCTTGATACCGTCACCCGATTTTTCCTTAAAAAAATCAAATACTGACACACCTCCTCATATCTGTCCGCCTGCTTTTCCTTTATGAGCAACTCTCGGACGTTTCCGCGAAACTTGTACAAGTTAAGATAAGACCGGGGCTCACACTTTACCGTGTGATCCAAAGCATGGTCAGAAATCGAATGAAACTAAAGAAATCTCACATGTGTGCACTCGAAGGCATGTTTGGCGATGTAAAGAGCAGCTATTATAATTATTATCTGTTATCCCTTATACTATTAGGATACAGTTTGGCAAACATAGCAGAGATTGTGGAATTCTCACGTCTTGCGCGAACACTCACGGGAATATCACTGGATAGTCCGTCGTGCGACTAATGCGCATCATGGGCGTGTAGATTTTCACAATTGCAGCTATGTTTGCCAAGCTGTACAAGAAGCTGGTTCAGAGACTTCTTTGCCAGCGGGCTTCGTAGCTAAAAATTCTATTGTCTTACCAAGCATTTTAGTCCATCTCAGAGAAACCAAGTTGTTAAAGTAGCGTACTTGGGCTTCGTAACTTTTTTTTACCATAACCAGCGTGTTGATTGGTCTGTTCAGTGCTTCTCTGCAATCCCAACAATTTCGTAGATGACTTTTCCCTTGTTTACCTCTTTCACTGCTATGAAGATGGCTATGAGGTCAGATTGAAACACGTACATTCCATCCCACAGCTTACTTCATGTTTGTGTTCATACAGGTTGTGTTGATATTTCACATTATGTGCCCTCTTGAGCTTCACATTCTTGACACTTGACACTCAAGCTTCCGTTTCATTCAATGGAGTGATGTTATTGACTTAGCGTTTCTTAACACATCATATGCGTCTATCTGATCGGCACTCAAGAAACGTGGCTCCAAATCCAGTGGATGTCTGCCAGGCTTAGTTGCAGACACAATGGCGGTCAAAGCCACGAGAAGCTGCCCTCAGGGGAGTGTACTATCCTCACTACATCGGAAACTGGTGGTACACAGTCTCCTTGTAGACCCAAGCCAGGGAGGGGTGTTTGCCCAGGGTTACGCTGACGATATTTCGTTAATGGAAGTCTGTTTGGATGTGATGCAATCAGCTCTCTAAGACGTACAGACGAGGTACACGAGGGAGAACCGCAAAGTCAATTCCCCAAAAAACACGTAAAAACCACCAGTAGGATATACATAGCGACCACCTAGAGACCAACTGAGCTCTTCGAATCATTGGTGAAATACCTGTGGTTGAAGTCCAGGTTTAAAAATGCTGACCTGCAACAAATATCTGAAAAAATGGAAAGGGCATCACATGATGGACTCCTGTTTCATTCGGCAAAACACAAGGACTTGGCCCACACAATCTCTTTGACAATACATAATGAGGCCCTTGATAACGTCTGGAGCCCTACTGTGGTGGCTAAAGTTAGAACAAATGATAACCAGTGGGTACCTGGATAGCTTAAAACGACTGGTCCTGCTCGAAGTCACTAACCAACACATAGACGATTAGTCTGGAGGTGATTCTGCACTCCTTTCCCTGCACCTGCTTATTTCAGTGAAGCCTTCAGCTAAATTGTTTGGGACAATGGAGAGGCAACAGTCTAGGCCATTCCAACATAATGGATGTCATAAGAATCGACACATCTGAGATAACCTATGACATAGAAGCACAGAACAGGGTCAAACTTGTCTGGGTACCAGATCATAGAGACATCCAGGAGAATGTGAGGGCAAATGCCCCAGCAAAAGCGGTGACAGCAACAACTCTAATTGGATCAGATCAAGCCTGTCGATTTGGGGATATTAAACAGGACACAAAGAAATAGGTTAGGTATCAATCTCTCTTGGAAAATGCCTCAGGCAATACTCATGGAAAAATAATGATAATGGGACCAACCCACCAGCTGTCGAAACTCCTACTGGTTCTGAGCCAGAACACTCTCAGGAAGATGGGAGGAGACCTGACAAAACATCTGAATTCGCTGGGGATACACCAAGACTCCGCACTATGTGAGTTTTCTGACGAGGAGGAAGAAACAGCCTTCCAAATCTTTGATATCTTCAGATGCCGTAGTGTAGAAGATAGCATCCCAGAGAAAATCCAAGCGAGAAATTTCTAGGAGTTCACCAAAATATCCGGAATACTCAGAGCGGGGAACAAAACGGTTCTTCCTACATTACAGTTGATCGCCAACCCCGTCTTATAATAATAATAATAATTATAATAAATAGCGATAACTGAAATACTTTCGGGAATAATGAATGTTCTGAAACGCATGTTAAACTTCTCCCAGAACTTGACGGGCAAAAGATGTCCATTACTTGACGTATACGTTAAACGAATTCTACTTGATGGCCATCAGCCACTCGCAGTTGCCAAAAACCAATGTTTATGTTCACTTCTGCCATTTGAAAAATGCAGAATGGCTAATTATTTATTATCGATGTCAAAGAGGAAACAAAATATCGTTTAATCCGATTCGAGTGACATTTTGATTGCGTAATAAATTGGTGAAAATTTTTCGAATGGTGAACATAACGATTTTCTTCGAATAACTCAATTTGTCACGTTCATTCGGAAATTTCAAGGCGGACGACCTTCTTCACTATGCAATATTAATTACAACGATGTTGTCTTGGAATCCAGCCAAAAGTCGATCATTCGCCGATATTGCTGAAAACCGGTAAATAACTGACAACCGAAAAGGGTTTGTGGTTCATCACATGAATGAGCATCGACGATATGACAAATGCATTGTGGTTTCGAAACACCATGACTTGATATGTTCTGCCACTGACAACAAAATTATGGATGTTCATAACAGAGTTCTTGGATGGATAATTACGAAGGCGTTGAAATAACATGGTATATTTTTTTTAATCTCATTATAATGACTGAGTTATCTCATTATTATGAGATAATATATCTCATAATAATGAATAGTTATCTCACTATAATGAGATGAATAAATCATTATGCTGAGATACTAACCCATATTAATGAGATACTAACTCATTATAATGACATAATATACCTCATAATAATGACCTAGTTATCTCACTATAATGATATGAAGTAAGTCATTATAATAACTTAGCCATCTCATTGTAATGAAATGATATATCTCATAATAATGACTAGTTATCTCACTATAATAAGATAACTAACTCATTATAATGAGATAATATATCTCATAATACTGACTTAGTTATCTCAATATAATGAGATACTGACTCATAATAATGAGATAATTTAACTCATTATAAAGAGATGACGTAAGTCAATATAATAACTCATCTCATTATAATGAGATTATAATGAGATAACTAACTCGGAATGATGAGTTGAAAAAAATCCACCATGTCTCTTCAGCGCCTTCGTAGACAATTCTCACGTGGAAATTGATCAACAACGCTGTTTCAGGTTTACAAATATACCTGCAAAGTGAGCTGTTTACAACTCTTTACGTTTATTCATTTTTTTTTTTCGTGGTATAACCTTATCTCAGTAGCTTTGAACTGTTAGAGGCTCTCCACTCCATGCAAGGGAATTCTACCAAGGTTGAGCAGAATTTTTCTGGAATTTCATTGTCTAAAAATAAGAAAGAAAATTAAATCTCGGCATATGTTAGAGTCGACACTTAACATCTACTGACGTGATCAGGTGTGTAAATGCGACAAGATATCTGGGATACTGTTCATATAGCAATCTGTGTAATTAGCATGCGAATAATTTACCCGCCATGAGATGAGAAATTTTGTTGGCGCATTGTGTTGGATCTGCAAAAGAGAAACACACTCTTCCCTATGAACATGCTGAGAAAAAATACGCAGATCATTCCAGTCGTCTGAATTGTAGTGCCGTACGGAACGGGGCAATATTCTGCATTTTGTTGGTGAGGAAGAATAATGCAATAATCCACATATCTAATGAATTTAACGGGGTTCAACCTCAATTATAATCATGCTGTACAGAGTTAAAAATATGAAGATTTTATAATTTTTTTAAAAGTTAAGCAGTTTTTGGAAAATACATCGATACCTTTTCTATATGCATACAGGTTGAATCAATTTGCAATTGTATGAGAGAAAATTTGTATCAATATTTGCTCTTTCCTTTGTTCAATTAAAAAATGTCTTTCCTCGAAAGCTTCTAGGTGGAACATCGAATTGTAATTGTGACAGTAATTCTTGCGAGTCAATTTGGTTTTTAATGATTATGATTGAAAATAATACGCCACTGAGAGATTTTCTATCAGCCATCTATTGTATTTTTTCCTGATGACGTCCTAGTTGCTATCTTGTACAGGGTAATTAGTTTTATATATATATATCAAAAATCTTAAAAATTGATTGTTGATATGTATGGCATATAGTGGGTTCCATATTATAAAATAAAATCTGTTAGGGTCAGAATATCAGGTTTTTCTGCCTGTTACTGATGGTGTAGATGCTGTTTTGAAATTTCTCGTACAGACTTTCGCAGTTTATAAGGGAATGCTCAATATCCCCAACCCTTCGTTGTCAACTTGGCAAAACTTTGCTTCCATGGAGCTCGTACTTTCAAAAGATGGAAAAGCTTTGGAATTAATTGCTTGGGAATCTTGTGATCTTGTTCTGTAGATACGTCTGTATGTTTTTATATTTGTTCCACTCTGTACTAGAATATTTTCGAGGATATTTTGCATAAAAAATAATTCATCATATGAATGATCTCATTACAGTGTGCCCATGAGCCCATGGCGACTACAAAAGCTGTTTTCTCTGTAATTCCTGAACACCTGATACGCATTCTCAGAATTTTTTCAGGCCTTCTCAAATCCGGACCAGCTATAAATCTAGCAATGAATAGTCGCTTTATTATTTATTCTATTACGGTGGATTTTATAGAGAGATTGCCACACACCAATCAGTGTCTGAAAATATGCAAATATTTGATAAGACTCTCTCCGAATAAATATTTGCCCATTATTCGATTTCTATGTATATTTGACCATATGTTGTATAACCGAACTCCAGCAGATTTATCAATGAATAGAATACTATGTAGGAGCTGTGATATATTTGATAAAGTAATTTGAATGAGAGATTGAAAATAATCAGTTGTTACAGGTGTATTTCTTTGTTAAAGAGCATAGAAAAAAGTGAAGAGGCAGTTGTAGATATGGCTTTAATCTTTCATCGTCCAACATATCAGATTTTCCTTTTATGGTTGGATTCGAGGTGGAATGTTGTGTGTATAGGGGCAGTTATATACACTGACAGACAGACTGACAGGCATCATACAGTTAATTTTCACATAAATGTTCCAGTAATATATAACTTTAGTATACCTTCTAAGGCTTTTCGACAATAATTTTTATAAATTGTAATTCCCACGAATCGTTTTTCACCTCTCCTGTGAAATTGGGGAAAAGTTACTAAGCAGTTTAACGTTTTTGGCCAATGATTTTCTGCTATGATAATGGAAATACCTACTACATTATTCATTTTCTCAAGATTTGAATGAACCAAATTTCATTTATATTAATTTTAATAGGATATTTTCAATTTCTATCAATTTTCCACC
Source organism: Chrysolina oricalcia (assembly GCA_944452925.2). Classification (NCBI taxonomy): domain Eukaryota; kingdom Metazoa; phylum Arthropoda; class Insecta; order Coleoptera; family Chrysomelidae; genus Chrysolina; species Chrysolina oricalcia. Next base: position 4,771,143 of record OX101809.2, on the reverse strand, counting down.
CCATTAGAGAGCTCGCGTAAAGCGACGTGCTAATTTGAATTGGAAAATATTCTATGGAAAATTTATGTAAAACCTCAAACCCGTCTCTTCGTATGTCACTGCACTGATTCAGGAAATTCACTTTACCGATTGATGTCACCATTGCCAAATTTTCTCCGCAAAATGAACACTTGAAACAATTTTTTGAATAAAGCATGAATCAGCTCTTTAGTATACACCTCATATCTCATACACCTAAATAATAACAAATAACCTATCTGGAATTAATCAGTTCCGCTTTGACTTTGAGCGAGTTATTACGTTTTGACTGCTGCAGCTAAAATATAAATTAATATAATTAATATTCGTGAATAATTGTAACAAGAAATAGTGAGATGCGTGAGCATCAAACAATTTTTTTTTCATTATTTTCTTATATCGGAAAAATAATTTTGATGAGGAGATTTATAACCGAATGTGGCGTAGTAAAGATCTGAAACTTGATTTGTGTCTCTTTTCTCACATGTCCTTCTTTGAAATCTATTTCGCTGGCGAAATTATAAACTTCTACTATTCATTCTTCATGTCTTCGAGCGTAGCAAAAAACATATTCATTTGAAAGCGGTCATGCGTGCCTAAGTAGGATATTTGTATATGCAATATAATGTTTATTGCGAATTAATATGAATGGATAAAAGTTGTTTATATCGTACGTGTATGAATTGGCTTTCCTGATGGTAGACGTATGAGGTGTAGAGATGACGAAAAATGCTCCTGACATGCAATGCAAATAGATAATAGTATAAAATCAAGTGACCATTTTGACTAAACATTTCGAATTTGAGGATCACTGAATCTATATTATACAATTGCGGTTGAAAATATAAGTGTAGTCACAACATACTTCCCTACATTTTCTTGATTGATTGAACTCTGCTGAGAATCATGTTTCTCATCAATGACAGTTTTTGAAGTGTCACTTGTCAATCCTTGTGGTGAAAATATGATAGAAAAAGTATAAAAATTCGCGGGGAAACCAGTAGGCAGAACTATCTTTTTGTTACAGATTGCATCAAGTGTAGCGACAATTTCATACCACATTGCCAAATTAAATTCAAAAACTAAATGACATGGAATGACAACGATTTACAGGTCACCGGATTGTATCGTATCATCTACTGACGAATAAAAAATGAGATAATTGAAAATTCAAATTACTTTTCAACGTAAAAATATTTTGCTGCAAAAACCATAAAACAGTTTGGAAGCCCATGTGATGAAAATGCTCAGGCTTTTTACTGCACAGTTCCATACAGTTGCAAATTATAGTCAGATGAAAATCCAGTCTAGGATTCACACATCCTCTGGTCTAAAACTGTAACCACAAATAGTTCAATAAATTGATGGAGTATCCGTTTGATAATAAAATTCATTTGATGATGTACATATAGGATGAAACTTCAGTAGCGTCAGTAAATATAAGTGGTATAAATACAAAGAAAGTTTTATTTTCCAATTTTCAGAAACAGTTTGGTTTTTATATAAATTCCACTGAAGATGTACATAATCAGGTCTACAGCTTGCTACACACAGTCTTGATCAAAATTATGGTACACTCATTTGGAGATAAAGATGGATATAGACAGGAATTACATACAGTCTGGTTCTTCGCTGGAGCTACGAACCTCGTAGTTCCTCACGAAGCTACAAAGTCTGGTGTAAAACTGAATAAATACTTATTTTAGTTTGAACCTTGAGTTAGACATAGGCTCACCTAGAACTGGAACTATTCACAAACTTTGAAGTGGCCTAACCTTGAACTGGAAATACTCATAGTATGTTTCGAAAATTGAAAGATAAAATTAAATACTCTAGCTATGAATAGTTGAGTACGAAACAGTCGCTATACATATATGATCCAGATCAACATTAGTGACCTGTATAGGAACTCTACTGCATTTGTAACCTTTCACGACTGAAAATAAATGAAATGAAATGAAACTCTGAAGTTCTACGTAAATGTTAAACTAAAGCTTACATTGCAGTCGAACACCAGAGCTACTGAGGTTTTGATCTTTGAGTACCAGGTACTCACAGCCTAGAGAAGTGCTGGTACTTCACAAAACCTAGCAAGACACAGGAGCTGCGTATAGTTCCATCTGAAACTGGATCTGAACAGAGTTCATTTTAACACTGGATACAGCCAGTTAATTCAATACTAGATGTATTTGCAGTTTGATTTTGAACTAAACCTACACAGTATGTAGTCTGAAAGAGGAGGCTTCGTACAGTTCCGTTCAAAACTGTAGCTAATCATATTCGAGTATGGAGGTGTAGAGCCAGATACATTGTCTACTTAGAAACTTGAACTATAGACAGTCTAATTTCAACACTGGGGTGAAGAGGTTTGTGTAAAACTAGAGCTTCACAAACAGAAGAGACACACACAGGCATAATTGGAACTGAAGCTTCACTCAGTAGCATTTGAAACTTGAGCTATGCACAGTTAAGCTGAATATGAGCTGAAAGAGAATTGTTTATTGATCTGGGGGTATTGAAGCTTGCTTGAACGTATATTGAATGCAAATCCCATTGAACCAGTACAAATGGAACAATTCTCTTGAAACGCTCCTGTGCTTTTGATCTGAATAACAACTTGAATTACGCCAAGCAGAATAATTGGAGGGCGTGCGATGCGGTCCACTTTTCACCTTGCTAACCAGGTTCTGCACTTTAAATATTTTATTGCTGACAGTATAATTTCATTTGCAGTTAATTTCATTAAAGCCAGCTGGAATCAAATTCGTTAGTATTTCAGTGATGAAAGATATTGGGTACATAAATGTATTGGGATGTACCTATTTATCTTCATAAATTGAACCAACTCTAATCTTCACATTTTGTGTGATTTATTATGGCATTTAAATTTTAAATCACCCGTACAGAGTTTATCAACTATTAAGGGACATTTATGTAGTAATGACTCCGTAAAGAACAAAATAATAGCTTTGTAGGAATGCTCACAAACAGCCTGTTTCATTACAAAATTCTGATCATACCTACGTTTCATAACATAATACTTACTTATCATTTGAGTTATGGGGGATCTTTAAGGATGATAAAGTGGCTATTTGATAATCAGATGTAATTTGATTCCTGTGAATTCATCTTTCGTCTTAGTTTCATTGATGAATAATTCTCTGCAGTTTCTGAAAGCAATTTTAACAATCTCTTTCTTTAACTAATTCTTTATACATTTTATTTTTTAAATAAATTTAAAAGTTCGTCTCTCTGGCCCAAATATTCTATGGCTAAGGCAATTATGATAGTTAACAAAAATCTGGATTGTCTATCTTTCCGAAACTGAAGGCTCTTCTTAAGAAACAGTCTGCTGGTTATTCATTTATTTATATCCAAACAAACCTATGAGGTTTAATTGTCTGGATAATACCTGGTTACTGGTGGGGACTGATTTTTGAGTCTGAATTAACTTGCTAAAATGGCAATTCAATAATTTGCCTCAATACAATCTTACGGAATGTACTTTGGGATCCTGACCAATCCAAATCAATTAGGGCCAGTTTTTCATGTTCCAGTTAAACTTCAGATAACTAACTAATAGTTTAGAATGTGATTCTTCAAACGTCATTTAAAGAACGTCGTTCACGATCTAAACTATCAGTTAGTTATCTGGAGTTCAACTGGAACATGAAAAACTGGCCGTTATGGTGAGTTGAAATGCTTTGCTGATCTACACATGGACAGAAGGGAGCTCTTGTGTGTATTGACGGGATGTTGAACATAACAAAAGTGCGGGTCCTCCTTGGTGGTACTTGTATCGTATTTGGGATAAAATCTCAGGTGAATTAATTTTGTAGCTGAAGATTTTGACAAAAAAAAACAATACTGCGAATTTTCGTCTGTCTTCTAAGGATGAAATCTTAAATTCATTTCCGAGTGTGTTATAATCTGGATATACGTGGTAGGTTCTGAATGAAATATATTATGTTAGTAATAATAAGCATTCAGAGTATCTCAAAACTGATGGTAAATCATTTATGAACAGTAAAAATTGGAGAGGGCCCAAATTTGAACCTTGTGGAACCCCAGAGTTGGATCCAAACTTTCCAGCTGTATTTCCGTTATGCTTTGCCATAATAGATCTTTTCTGTAGAATAGGTTTTGATCAGTTTAAGTAAATTATCTGACAGTCCATATTTACACACCTTTCTCAGCAGGACATCGTGGTCAACTGTTTGAATACCTAATTGGCATATTCGATGTATGGTTTCATATGCACGTTTGGTAAAGGTCAACAAATTAGAGGTTATTGATTTATTTGCCATGAAACCATGCTGATTTGATGCTAACACATTTTTGACATACTGGTAGAGATTTGAATAAATAATTTGTTCAAACAGCTTTGCCGGAGCACACATAACTGATATTGGTCTATAGTTCTCTATATCCATTTTGTTACCAGTCTTGTATATAGGAGTGACTATGGCCGTTTTCCATGTTGATGGAAAAACATTATAAAAAATTACCAAATCGAAGATGTGAGTCAGGGATCTCTCAAGCATTCAGCAAAAGCTTCAAGAATGTAGGGTGGAATGCCGTTCTGGCTGCTATTTTCGGTTTACATTTTTTTGTTGCACTGTTATAATCTCTTTCGGTAACAAAAACAATTCCAAATATGTCGTTACTGAAAGTGTTACCTATCGCCAAATTTGGATCATATGACGCTTCTACTGGTGAATAGACTGACAAAAAAATCTGCAAATGTACTCGCAGTTTCTTTTTTATTAATATTGGTTCCATTATAAATGAAATTAGTAAGATTCGCATTATTATTTCTCTTATTATTCATGTGATTCCAAAATGTGTTCTATCGTATCTATTGTAAATTTTTGTTCAATTTTCCTTATGTATGTTTTTTCTTCCGATTTAATCAGTGCTCTGACTTTTTACCCCAAAATCCTCATACCTCTCAATATAAATATCTAATACTATTTTTCAATCTTCTAAGTCTACTTTTTCCTTTCAGCAGTTCATCAATTTCTTTTGTAAATCACATATAAACAAATAAAGGCTCACAATTTTGAATAATTTCCTTCCATAAAGCATAAAATTTATCTAAAGCTAGGTTTACATCCGTTAATACGTTGCAAAAACCTATTTGGACCGGAAAAAACACTTTCCTAGTCCATTAAACTTTTTTACAGGACTAGTCCGGTAAAATTTTCCATTAGTGTACTCAATACCGTAAAAAGGAATTTTTCGGACTACAATCAAGTATGTAAAAGTGTATTTTACGATACAGTATGGAAAAATTTTACTCAACATCGATGTACTTTTCAACACTATTCGAGGCTTGCATGCGAAAATGGGGCACCTAAATCTGTCACTATCTGACGGTCTAATTGTAGAAAGATGAAAACCTATATTCCTCCGCAACTAATTAGCGACAAAAAGGCGGAAAGTAATGGATACTTGAGAACTGAAAACGAATAGAAATTAGGGAAGTTGTTTCGCTAACCTCATATGAAGTTAGCGAAACATCGCATGAAAAAAAAGGAGCGACAAATTTTCTTTTCCGCAACTAATTAGCGACAAAAAGGCGGGAAATTATGGATACTTCAGAACTGTGAAAAAATTGAAATTACAGAAGTTGTTTCGCTAATTTCATATGAATTTAGCAAAATATCGCATATTTTTAAAGAAAAACATTTTTTTTCTCGGCAACTAATTACCGACAAAAAGTCGACAAATCATAGATACTTCAGAACTGTGAAAGCATTGAAATTACGGAAGTTGTTTCGCTAATTGCATATGAAGTTAGTGAAAAATCGCATATTTAAAAAAAAAAGAGCGACACATTTTTTTCTCCGCAACTAATTAGCGACAAAGAGACGGAAAATCATGGAAAAATCCGTTATCAACTTTTTCGAAGTTGTCTCGCTAACTTTATATAGGTGTTACCTAGTTACGTAAAAACAAAAAGTACATGCAAGGAGGTTTCTAGGAGTTGTTTCAACCTTTTACTGACGACTTTTTGTATCATTCGGTAATCGTTGTGCGAGATGCGTTTCCTCCAGATAAAATTGCCTCGCGGTATAGACAACACATGTCACGAAGTGCATCAAAAATGTTCGGGTGTTATTGACCTTTTGAAGTTTCAATGAAATTCGGTTTATTATGAAATTCCTGAAAAAATATACTTTACTACACGTGTCACCTGTGGAACTCCAGCGAAACGAATTACTCAAGAATTTATATTGTGATACATTGTTCGGAGGAATGATATAGAGTAGGAGCTGTTTGTTTTTCTATTTATTTATTAACCAATTTGGCAGCACAGCAAATGTTCCAGTTATAGATGGAATAACACATAAACAAGAAAAATGTTAGTTTATAGTTGATCGGATGTCTAGTTTCAGCAAACGGAATACATGACAACATAACGAGTGTAACATTTTTCACAGATGTTGGGCAATGGGGAATTCGGTGAAAAATTTTTGGAATTTGCATTTTTGATTTCTACTTGGGAACTATAACCGCAAATTAATAGACAGTGCCTTTTGTATACATAAGGAGAATATACTACGGTTAGTCCATCAGAGGACACCAAGTTTTTTATTTGATGTTTCAGACCACTGCATAGTTACTTTGGAGAAAATAATTCCCATCAAAAAATTAATTTTTTGAAAATTCTGTCTCTCGGTCTGTTTGCCTGTAAGAAGCTCTGTCCATTTAAAAAATCTCTCATTTCCAAAGCCTTGGACATATCGCTTTGAAATTTAAATAATCCTAATAACTCGAGGACAATATTTGTCATTTTCAATTTTTTTGCTATCGGAAAATCTGGAAAAATTTAACGGGGTTTTTCCGTAAAAATTTAAATACGTCGAACCGATTAGTTATATTGAATTTCGAAATATGCGACAGGTAGAGCTCGAACAAACGAACAAATCCTACAGGAACTATTTTCCACGAAAATGATTGGACAACAGGGAAAACTTGAGATAAGTCAATAACGAAAACTGCAATTTGGAAAATACGAAATATCTCAAAAACGGTTGATATTTTTCCAATTTACTAAGATATATTTTTTGACCGCCTTTAGGAAATCTACAGAAAGTGTCAACACGTTTTTCAATAATCCGAAAAATATTTTTTTTAAATTAAAAATCGAAATATTGACAGAACAAATGAAAATTTCAAAATTGCTCCAAATACGTCTCTTCAAGTCACACCGATATTTCTGTACCGTTTTTCTCCATCTCTTTTGAAAAGTGGAAAAAAGTTTGAAAATTTTAAAACAAAAATTGAAACGTCAAAAATGGGAAATCGAAACAAGTTTTTCGAAAAACTTTATATAAGCAGGTTTGATGTCGAAGAGATACACAAAAAGTGTATTCACATTTTGGAAAATTGTATTTTTTTTTTAATAGAACCACCAAAAACTCAAAGATTTGTTTTTTTGTTTTTTTACGAAACTTCCAGGTTTTCGGAGAAAACTCCTCAAAAGCAGAGCTTGTGCGAGCAAGGGAGATCCGGGACCTACAGTTTGAATAAAAGTGGAATCCGAACCACTTCAGCTCAGTGACACGCAACCAGGGATCGACCCCGGACCGCCTGGATGGAAGCCAAACGCTCTAAAACCACGACCACTTCGCTGATGAAGATGGCGACAGATTTTCAAATTTCACAAGATACCTTTTTTGATCACCTCTTGAAAACCTACAAAAACTTCCATTGAATTTGCTTCATTGTTTCAATAGTCCATAAAATATTTCAAAATAACCAAAAATTAAGAACTAAAAAGGAAAAATTTTTACATTTCGTTCTAAAATGACAAAAATTTCGAAAATAAAATGAGATATAAAAAAATCACATAGACAATTCTATTTTTCTCACAAAAAGGTCCTATGAATTTTCTTCATATTTTGGAGACTGACAGAATATTGATTTTTTTTGTAATAAAAACACCGAAAGACGGCGAAAGATTTTTTAATTTCATGGAATACTTTTTTTTTTGCCTTCTGAAACTCTGCAGAAAATGTGAAAATATTTTTACCGTTATATCAATAGTCTGGAAAATATTTTTATTAAACTAAAATTTATGGACTGGAAATTTTTTACCATTTCAACAGCTCTATATTTCCCCTCCACCTGCCCTCACCAAACTTTTTCAGGCGCTTCCTGCCCGGATTTTTGATTATTAACTCCACATTTCCTTCCTCCATCACCTCCACAAATTTTTCCGGGCACATCGCACCCGGATTTTTCACCCCTCTCTCCCCCTCCTCTTCCCCACCACCATCACTTCCCAAAATTTCCCATGGATTTTTGAAAAATTTTTCCCCTCCCACCCCTACCAAAAATTATTCTCCACCTTCTCCCCTTTCCCGGATTTATGATTATTTTTCCCCTTCATGTAATTTTCCGGGCCGGATTTTTGATAATTTTCTCCTCATTTTTACCCTTTCCCTTCCCTTCCCTGCTCCACAAATTTTCTTGGGCGCTTTGCGCCTGGATTTTCGATTTTTGTCTCTCCAACGCCTATGAATTTTTTACATTTCTTGAAAAACAAACGGAATATTGAATTTTTAATAAAACCATCAAAGCTCAATACGGCGACAGATTTTCAAATTTCAATCGGATTTTGAAAACCTACAAAATATGTTAATTAAATTTTGCCATAACTAATACTAATAGCAGGGAAATATTTGATATTTTTTCTTAAAACAACGAAACCCCGAATACGAAATGAGATATCGAAAAAATGTATTTAAACAGTCTTTGTGACCTCGAACAGGTCTAAAAAAGTTCCAATGAAGTTTTTTCATGTCTTGAAAAATTTTTTTTTCAAGTCTAGCATTATTCGTAGTATTCAAATTATTGGTGCCAATTATAGTTTCGAACGGATTCAATGATACTAAATAAGAGATAACCATCCGACGAATTCCTCTTGAAGTCTTGTATTCATATTGTGATAAATTTAAAGTCTAAATTGTTTTAATTAATTTATTTCACATACAATAAGTACTAGGTAATTTATTTTTCTGATATATATCTCACTATTCTGTTTATGCGCACTCTATCTATCGCTTCACTAACTCCAAACGTCCGCTGGCGCGATGCTTTTATACACGAAGGATCTCTAACCGGAGATTTCTAGAAAGCGATGAGGTGAGCCACGTCGATGAGGCGACAGGTCCGGCCTCAGATTACAATATTATTAGTGTGTATGAAAGCATAGTACTCAAAACATTCCTACATTCTGGGCCCTTCAATTCCCGAGCCGTCACTTGTTATTTTTTCGACTGGATCTGAAAGAAATCAAAGTGTGCGTGTGCATAATGTTTGTGCTGAAGGCTGATACCATTCAAATACGTTGTTTCCTATTTCTATTTTGAAAGTGTTCTTCCAATAAGCTGGCTCATTGATAAACGAGTATTGATTAGTGGCACATTTGTCCTGAGGCAATTGGCTAGACACATTTTTCACAAGTGTTATTATTTTTTTCCTGAATTAACGAGAAGTTGTGGAAATAAATCATTGGCGATAGTAATCTAGTGACATAGGCAAATACATGTTTTGAAGAAATTTATGACCTAGGTTCTCAACTGCTAAAACTATGAAGTGTCTAAGCTATAATTCTTAGTTGCATGGGACAATATACATCTTGGAATTTTCGTTCTTCGAAAAGGAATGTCGCTGACCTCATTTTACGAGTCTAATTTTATTTGCCTTCTGAATAGAACGCGAGTCAATTTGATTGGAATACACTCATTTGGGTACAAAAACTGGATAATTTCATGATTCTCCCTATATCTTAAAGCTATACTTCATCAGTGACCATATAACTTACTCCTGAATAATAATTTTTAAAAAATCTGTGCAACTCGAAAAAGTACGAGTTTGAAGGCTTGCGAAACTTTGCTGCTCCAGACCCTGACAGGTTGAATAACAAGTGGTAAGAAAAATTTTCATTGACCCGCTATTATCTGATCAACAGATTCCAGATTTTTTTTGCCAGCTATCATTCTGTTGTATAAAATATGTCAGATAAAATAAACATGAAATGAAAATAAAAATTAAATTGAAAATTGGTAAAGGAAGGCGAGACGATATTGGAAATCGCAAAGTGGCGGATCAGGAAATTCCTATTGATACCCTAAGAGTGGAAAATTGGTTTAATCAGATTTCAGATATCAGATTTTATTGAGTTACCTCACACATTTTTTGTCGAATTTACATAATTTTATAACTTAATTATTGCATATATTTAGTGGGGCTTGGCAGCAATAGGCAGGAACACGAAATTTCACAAACATTTTTAGTGGATTCTGCAGTTTGTGACAACTCTGTTTCTTTTTTTTTATATTTTTAATCTTAAAAAAATATTTATACTAGACAAAATTCAAATGGCTTCTCTCTCGTGCCATAGCAAATTGTTGTGACGTACTCTCCCGAGAATTGCGAGCAACCAATAGCATTGCCATTTTCAAATTCAAATTCTTTATTTTCCTTAAAATGACAAAAACAGGTTTTGTATAGGAATAGTCATAAAAATAAAATCAAAGGACGAAACAATGTAAAGACTAAAAACACAAAAAAAGTACAATAAAATTCACAAACACTTTAAAATTACTACTCATTTTATGCTAAAATATTCATTTAGTGTATAAAAACATTTATTCAAAAAAAACAATTTCAAAGTCTTCTTGAAGTCTGTCAGTTTATTGACATATTTTATATAACTTGGCAAACTATTGAATACTCTAGGGTCCATGAAATCTGGAGAATTTTGAGTTGTTTTGAACTTGACAGCAGAAGTATGTATAAATTCCTTTTTCCTGGTATCAATATTGTGAATATCTTTATTGAGTTTGAAATCGCTTTTATTGAGAAAGATATAGATAGCTAACTCATATATGTATAGGCTAACAAGGGTTAAAATATTATAAGTCGTAAAAAGAGTTCTGCATGAATATCGCTTTGGAGCATTGAATATACACCGTAAAATGGATTTTTGTACAACAAAAACTTTTTTGCTCATGGTTGAGTTGCCCCACAAGCAAACACCATAACGTAATCTAGATTCAACCTGACCATAGTAAATGATTTTCAGTTGATTCTTATCTAAAATTAATCGTAGATTTTTGAACATATATTTTACTGAGCTCAATTTGGAAATAATTGTTTCACAGTGTGAATTCCAGTTGAGATGCTGGTCTATACTCATTCCTAAAAATTTGACTCCACAGTTAGTACTGCGTAGACTTGTGTTATTAATATTTAATTCGAGGCCTTCAATTTTGCTTTGATAATTATGAAAACGTATCAGTTGAGTTTTTGTCATATTGAAAAATAAGTCATGCTCATTGAAATACGTGGAAGTTGCATTCAAGAGATCTTCACATTGGTATTTGAGAGCTTCTGTATTTTCATGGGAAATCAGTAGTGATATGTCATCTGCATATGCAGTAAATAAAGAGTGGGATATTTCTTTATCTATATTGTTAATATACAGAAGAAACAAGACTGGCCCCAGAATAGAACCCTGGGGTACCCCAGACCGAACCTGAGTCGTTTCTGAAGTAGAGGTCGATGTTACACCATTGTGTTCGAATTTCAGAGACACACACTGATTTCTGTTCTTGAGGAATGTCGAGATCCAGGTAAGAGGTGTTCCCCCGACACCTTAAGATTCCAGAATTTGCCATCACAATCAATCAGATTAGAATACGCCCTTTCGCTGATTGGGCTCGGGAAAGTACGTCACAAAGAGCGACAATATTACTAGCTTTGAAATTTTCTGACTTTCAGAAAGGAATGGGAACGGCTGTAATTGAAATTTGGCTCCAAAAATATTTTATGGGTTCATTTATACGTATATGCAATGTGTATTTCAAAGCATCTTTGGAAAAATAATATTTCTTTGTGTCCTCGCCTATTGAAAGAGTATCTCTGAAGTTTGTCCAAGCTTTCGAAAATTTGATTACTCATTTCCGTCATCAGGGAAAATCTCTAAGGATGATTAATGAGATGTTGGTATACACATTACATATTATGCAGGATGAACATTGATAAGGATGTCATAAAATTTAATAAGTTTTCGTTTATGTTAAAAATTTAAAAAAAGTTTGGTTAGGAATCAGTCGATTGACAATATTGACATTAGACGTATGAACATTTTGAAGTATGACACGCAAATCACTGCTTAGGGGTGAAATTTGCCAATTGTATCAACTCAAAGAAGTGAAAGTCAATCAATCAATCAATCAATCAAACTATCCTTTATTGTCTGAAGATTCACATCTTATTGACAAAGTCTTGTAAAAATATAAATAAAATAGGATTAAGTATATGCATAAACACATTTCAAATAACAGTTAATGTATAGTTAAAGAACAACATTTATTTAAAAGGCTTTAAAAATTGACCTTAAGGGATCACTCATGTTTTTATTGTGGTAATCTTGAATATCATAAATATATATATATATATATATATATATATATATATATATATATATAGATAGAGATTTATTAAACATCTTACTATACAAAATAGCTTGCAAAACAAAGAATACCAAGTCAATCGATAATAAATAATAAAAATATAGATAAGCTCATAAAAATGGTATGTAAAAGAATAAAAATGTATAAAATATTATATAAACTAGGAACATTTCATATTATTCATCCCGTATAAATGGTTTCTAAAAATCATAACCGAATATTTAACACATATTGTCCATATATCTTTCAGAACTTCTTTTTTAATTTTATGTAATTTACAAAAAGAATATGTCTGATCAAGTTGGAATATGGAATGGATAGTCTTAAGTTGTTATTTTGGCGGGTGGGTCCAAAAATTGTGTCATACGAAAGTTCCTTTGGGAACATAACTCAAATATTTCTCCCGAAATAGTTGGTCGTCGTCGACACCACCATGGAAGTGTACCTCTAGCAGAAGTTCTATTCTGTCTTAATATGCAATAATATCTTCCAAGCTCAATTTTTCTCCAGGTCATTTCTGGAGAAAACTTCGTGGTTTCTTCAGCTTTTGCCATGTCCTCACGATCATCTGTATCATTCACATTTTGGCCTGCGCTCCTACCATAAATATTCTCAATATTATGTTCTACTTCCATTGGATGGAATTGTAGATACTGCCCGAAAAAAGCACTTTTTTTAACTTTCTAGTATTTCCGTATTCGAGCTTTATCAACGACGTTGACTTATGGTTAGTTTTTAATGGATGTAAATGAGCGATAATATATCTATATCTAATGGAAGATAGTTAATTATGATAAACATTAAAGGGCCGCTTTGAAAATCCAGATTAGTCGGTGTTGGTCGAACTGGACTCGTTATATTAGTATTCAAAACAAATTCAACAAACATTTAACGACGATACATATCTAAGTGGGAACAAACGATTTATTAGTGCGATCGAAAGCTGTTTACTAGGTTTAATTGTCGATATTCCGTGAGTAAGAACGTGAAGCATGTTGTATGACAAGAGTTTTTCATGGTTTTCGCCAAAGGACCACGCACGTTTCTTATGGAAAATGGCTTTACGTGAGTTTGTCCGAATTTTTGGTATGGTGTAGATCTTGATGCACTGATCAAAAGTGTCCATTGCCAAAAACTCCAAAAATGGACAGTTTTCGAGATATGGCTCTATCAATGTAATTTTTTTTGCATTTTTTGGATTTTGACACATAATCAGTTCACTCTCCTACCGAGTTTTAATGATTTCACTGCAGGAATCGATTGAAAAATAATCCTTCCTTCGTTTCAAACATTCGGACAAATTCACGGAAAGCCATTTTCCATAAGAAACGTGCGTGGTCCTTTACAACGATCCAGCGAATAAGTGGTTTTGAAATTATTAACTCCGAAAATTACTTCGTGTTCAACATTCAACCGCTATCCTTATTTGGCGATATCGGCTTTTGTTTATATTTTTGTGACTTATCAAAGACATTCGACTGTCTAAGTCGCAAAATACAGCCGGACAAACTTGAATATCTTGGTTTTGGAAGAGTCAACCAACAGTGATTAAAATCTTAACAAGAAAATCGTACTCAACTGATAAAAACTAGCCACCTCTCTCGTATTGAGGCAGCCTAATGTGGTGTACTACACGGCTCTGTAGTCGGACCCACAATGTTCCTATTTTATATAAACGATAGAACAAAATTGAATATATCTGGGAAGTAAAGTATAGTAGGCCAGGTAATCAAGTGGTTAAAGCAACATTGTTTCAATCACTTTGGCTGCCAGTCAAAGGTTCAAACCCTAGCGACTGCCGAAATTTTTCTGATAGCCCGAAAAAGTGCTAGGAATCTCTCGTTAACCCTTAGCTCGCACAAGTTTCGACTTCTGAGGGCTGCCGTTTGTAAGGGGACGACAGCTGGTTAACGGAAAAAACAACTTTAAACAACAATTTTTTTCACATTTGCAGATGATGCCACCATATTTTGGCATGATAAACATGAGCATTCATTTTCATTCATTTATTTTAGACTAGACATAGAACCTATTGAATCCTGATGTTACGATAAGTTGCTTGTTTTCAATGCCTCCAAAACGAATTCACTAATATTGCGCTGCGAGCTTTCTGACCTGAGCTTTGGCACAAAGAACATCGAAAATGTGTATCACACCAAATTTCTCGGCCTTCATATCGACAAAACATTTAAATTTAACGAGCATTTCACAAAATTGTGCAAGGAATTGTCTTCCGGATGCCATGCTATTAGGATAATATCACGACGGTTGGGTTTTACTACTGCTAAAATAGCCTATTTGCTATTATTCAATCCCTTCTGCTCTATGGTTTGGCAGTCTGGGGTGTATACAGCAATCAATTATTGAAGATGGTACAAAACACAAAAAAAGCCATCAGGGCTTTCTGTAAAGTAAAAGCACGTGAGCACTTCAGCAAGCTTTCCAAAAATCACAGAATCATCACAGTTTCTTCTATATTTGGGCATGTTTTTATATTCACTAGTGGATCCACCAATCCACCCGCTTCGTCCTTATGTTCTTATAATATAAGAGCGAAGTTGGTGGAATGGTGGATCCACCAGTGGATATAAAAATATGCCCATAATTTTAGAAATCTCCTAATCAATCCACAAAAATCGTGCAAAATATACCACAGTGCCATCAGATCATAAAACTCGTTCTTCGCAAAAATAACCATTAAATTTACCTAAAAGGAATCTATAATCTATAATGGGCTAAAAATTTATAATTGCTTACCATTACATCTAAGGGAAATTGAAACAATTGGACTATTCAAAAATATGTAAAAGAATTGCTATACATTCACCCTTTCTACAATATGGAAGAATTTTTCAGTTGTGAAACCTTTTGTCGATA
The DNA here is from genome assembly GCA_944452925.2 of Chrysolina oricalcia. Lineage (NCBI taxonomy): Eukaryota > Metazoa > Arthropoda > Insecta > Coleoptera > Chrysomelidae > Chrysolina > Chrysolina oricalcia. The sequence continues at coordinate 4,755,754 of OX101809.2, read as the reverse complement.
CTAAAATATGACTGCCCTTTCATTTATGAATCATTTCGAAATGCTTTATAACGCTTTATTTATTTTATTTATACAAATTTTATTCAGCTCGTACATATTATTGTTTTGACATCTTAATGATAATAAATGTTCTTTATTGGTGATAAAACCAAATGGCCATCGACCGAGGTCCTTCAGCCACTGACATCTTATTTATTTTATTTATACAAATTTTATTCATCTAGGACGTTTTATTGTTTTGGTATATTTGTGTTTTGTGTTAAAAAGAACAACAAAGCCTTAAAAATTACAGATCAGTGACAGTACCATCAACTTTTTCCAAAGTGTTCGAGTATTGTTTTTTCGACTGATGAATGTAATTTTGTCAAGACTATGATATAGTTTCGAAAACTCAACATGGATACTTGAACAAAAAATCTACAAATAACTGGGTTTTTTCTATTATCAAAAAGTAATTGAAGTAATGAAACAAGAGAATGCCCTGTTGGAATCTTTTGTGACTTCAGCAGGGAATTTGACTGTATCAATCATGACATACTACTGGAAAAGTTGTATAGGGGCATGAAATTAAAGGATACCCGCTAAATTGAATTAAATCATTTATTTTCAAACGAACACAGTACGTAGCTTTCAACAATCACAGTATGCTGAAATAGACATTGGTTTTTCTCAGGGGTCCATACTGGTACGAATTCTGTTCCTATTCTATATTATTGACTTGGATAAACTTTTGGTATCAGCATCTTCCACAATGCATGCTGACGATATGTCATTGATCGTATCTGATAAAATTGCGTGATGAATGAAATGAGGTGTGGATTTCCTTGAATGAATGGTGTTCAACAAATTTTTTGTTTCTCAATACTTCGAAAACTCAAGCACTGAGGTTTCACCACATCCAAAAATAATGTAATGAGCTGTCATTTCAATCCAACGAATCGTGTCCATCTTTCAATCTAACAATTTTTATAGGATTACGAATTCATAGAAATCTCAACTGGAAGGCTCACTCCAATTATCTAATCTCAAAGTTGAATTCGATTGATTTTCAATTCAGAAACTTGCGTCATGTCCTCAATATTGATCAACTGATATAGCTCTACTATGCACAAGTTGAGTAGGCTACGATACGGGCTAATTTTTTGGTGTTTATCTACCCTAGCGAGAGATGTCATTGTGGCACAAAAACGATTTTTACGATCAATGATGGGGCTTTCACACATTGATTCCTGCAAAGATGTATCCAAAAAACTGAAAAAAATTAGCACTGCCTTATTTAGTATTATCAGAGTTCAGTATACTTACTAGTATTCGCAAATAAAGATTGAAAATATGTGAGAAACAGACAAAATCGAAGTTTCAATACAAGTCAAAATAATGATTTTTCAATTCGATACAGAAAATTCGAAATAGCTCACCAAAAGTAAGGTTATTCTGGACTTTCCTTACTCAAAGTGAAACATTGTCAACCACTTTCAAACAAACGTAGCTCACCAAACTCCCAGTTATATGGCCCCCCTGAATATACAATGATCTTTCCTCAAATGTGAAAAACTGCTATAGGAAAGAATTATTCAAACATAAGCTGAAATCATTTTTGACATAACAGAGTTTATATAGACTGGATGAATAGGTACTTAACATAGGAATTTGCGGTAAAATCAAGAATTTTTAGTATTGTTTTTCGAAATGAAGAAATGGACTTGCGATAGTATTTACCTATTAAAATTATTATGACATGTACTGATCATCAAAAACTGATGAATTTAATTATTCCTTATAGGGCATGTATAAAAAAAGGTTTTAATTCAGATTTGCATGAACACAAGTTTTCAAAATATTGCAGCTTTCGTTAGTCCAAGAATATAATTCTGTTATATACAGTGTGTCCCACTTTGAGCAGCCACACCCTCATATTTTGTTGAGCATGAAATAATTCGAAATTTTCTTTGACTCAAGTTGTAGTACTCGGAAATACCTACCTTTATGTTTACGGAACCTTTGTATATCAATTTTCCACGGCTAACTACGACCAAATGAAATGTGAAAAATTGGGAAAAACATACTAGGCATTTTTTTATCTCAAAAATAACACCAGATTCTGTTTCAGAACACCTTAAAAACCCCAAATCTCAATGCTTGAATCATTTGAATATACAGGGTATCATCTGTAGCTGGTAGCATTATCAACTCTAATCCATAAATAATGCTTGGAAAATTTCCAAAATGTCTTGTCTTGTCACAGAATTCCCAAAAATATTTAATTAATACTTTAAAAAATAGCCAAATATCACTTTTCCAAGGCTAACTCTGATCAGCATGAATGATACCCTGTATATTCAAATGATTCAAGCATTGAGATTTGGGGGTTTTGAGCTGTTCTAAAACAGAATCTGGTGTTATTTTTGCGATGAAAAAATGCCTAGTATGTTTTTCCCAATTTTTCACTTTTCATTTGGTCGTAGTTAGCCGTGGAAAATGGATATACAAAGGTTACGTAAACATAAAGGTAGGTATTTCCGAGTACTACAACTTAAGTCAAATAAAATTTCGAATTATTTCATGCTCAACGAAATATGAGGGTGTGGCTGCTCAAAGTGGGACACACTGTATAATCGATAAAATATTCTTTGAAATGGAGAATTTAATGTTCTCAATAGTATCAATTCAGCTGACGAAATTTACTTCAAATGAGGTGATTTTATATTTCAGATCAAGAATTTAAAAAAATTTACATGAATATTCTGATTTTCTGTTACAAGGAATTAATATCATTGAATGAAAGTTTGTTTTTGTGGAGGATATTCGTTACTTGACATACCTTTTTGGGAATTTTAACCTTCCACAGTCCGAAAATGAAAAAATGTTAATTCAAAGAAATCTGTACAAGTGTAGAGGGGCAATAATCAATTTGCCCCGATCAGTTACTGCGTTTAGAAGACTGTTGTCTTGAAAACAGTTTATTTTTTCGTCAGTATTCGATACGTTACTGACGAAATAATAAACTGTTTTCAAGACAACAGTCTTCTGAACGCAGTAACTGATCGGGGCAAATTGATTATTGCCCCTCTACACTTGTACAGATTTCTTTGAATTAACATTTTTTCATTTTCAGACTGTGGAAGGTTAAAATTCCCAAAAAGGTATGTCAAGAATTAAGATCACTTGAAACGAAATGAATGTTTCGAGTGGTGAACATCTGATTATTAGATCAAATAAGTTGATCTTCTTTCAATACATTTTAAAGTTTATAATAGTAAAAGATGTATACATTTTAAATGTAAGGAATTGTCTTTTTTCATAGGGTTTGTAACTCAAAGACAAATAAATTTTTTTGGAAAGAGATATTTGTGTATTCACTGGAAATTCAATTCGATAAAAATTGCTCTTCCACCCTCTGGCAAACATTTCTTTGTTTCTTCTGTAGTTTTTCTTTTTTTTACGATGCGTGCTGAAGGAAGCGATAGCACAATAATTTCGAATAATGCCAGGCAATTTCGAAAGATTATCTCTATCATGTGTAAATGGTAGACAAATTGCTGTTACAACTTTGCGTGAAATTATCAAGTGGCAAGAAACTGATGAATGAATGTAATTATCAATCGAAATTATAGCCTTCCCATTCAAAACACGTGCAAGTGATTTAAATGAGGTGGATGTAAACAACAAATTATAGGGAGACTAGTTAACGCTACTATTTTTTTCGCGATTTGTTAATGATAATATTGTAATGAGCCGCAAAGACATAAAAAACACACACCAATGCATGCAGTGCTTCTGCAATGACCATGCGAGAATTAATAATTGAACTGGAATGCGAATCTATGCTATAATAAAAATTAAATTAACATCTGAAGAAGAATGTTATCTCAATCAAAAAAATATAATAAAGTAAAACCATGGGACAGTGGGTCAATGAAAGAGACAAGATCAAAAAAAAGCTGAGGAAAAATCACAGTACTCAACAAGAAAATGAGTAATAGGATTACAGAAATAAACTAAATCGACTAATCAAAAAAGAAAAAATCGACTATTATCAAAGTAAAATAGATGATGCTAGGGGAAATTATAAAAAAAATCTGGAAAATAATCAACGATATATTAGGAAAAAATATACTAAAAATATAGAATACGTGATTAAAAATAAAAAAATCTTAGTCAATAACAAACAATAAGGAAAAAGCAGATACTTTTAATGAGTTCTTTGTTCATCTGGGATTGAAAATGGTAGAACAGATAGAGGAAACAAACATACCTCCTGAACATTTTTTGAATGAAACGCCAAATGATTCATCAATCTTTTTAAATCCAACCACAACTAACGAGATTACAATCCTCATTTCGAATCTGAGAAACTACTGCTATCCTGGACCAGACACAATTACATCAGTGGAAATAAAAAAAATATTCACTCACATATTATAATTAAACCTTTAGTATATATTATCTACTTATGTTTTGTGTGTAGGGAAATCCCAAAGCAATGGAAACAATCTATTATCACTCCAATTTTCAAAACTGCCGATTCCAGTCAACTGACAAATAATCAGTAATAAATAACTTGGCTAAAATATTCGAACAGGATCTGAAAAACAGAATGATTGAATTTTTTGAAATCCACAATATCATAACTGATAGACAGTATGGTTTCATGAAAAAAATCAAAAACAGAAAATGCAGTAAATGATTTCCTAGAACATACAGTGAAAGCTATAGACGATTCAACGGTTTTCATTGATCTCGCCAAGGCTTTCGACACTGTTTCTCACTAGAAAAATATGGCATACGCGACACAGCCCTTGACCTCTTAAAAGATTTTTTATCCGAGAGATACTAAGTAGAGAAAATTGAAAAGAATATTAGCTCGAAGTCAAAGGTTCAAATGGGAGTACCACAAGAATCAGTATTGTGTCCGATATTGTTCCTTGTGTATATAAACAGTTTCGCTCAAATAAGTGAATTCATGAGAAATCCTATATGTTATGCAGATGACACAGCTCTAATTATCACAGGTAAGGATTGGGAAGATGGTAATTACAAAGCGGAGTCCGGAATAAAAAAAGTACTAGTATGGTTGAACCACAACTCAATAAGTCTAAATGTCAAAAAAAACATTTATATAACTTTTTGACCAACAATAGTTGATGAACCCTCCCAATTTATTCTTAAAATACACATGCCGACCTATGATAACGACACATGTAGCTGTCCGAGTTAGGAAAAAACATCCTCGATAAAATACTTAGGTGTTATAATAGACCAACACATCCGCTAGTCAGAACACATATCTCATCTGACAAGAAGGATAAAAGCATTAACACATAAATTTTACATTCTAAGAGACATTTTCTAGAGAAAAAACTTTATTTTTTTGTAAAATAGTCTCGCTGAATCAAATATCAGATACTGCACAGTCGCATGGGGTGGTGCTTTCATTATCACTCTACAATTATTAAAGACAGCACAAAATACGTTGATTAGGATCATACTAAAAAAAGACAGATTATGTTCTACCCATTTACTCTATTAAGACACCAATAAGCTTAATATAAAACATTCTTTATTTACCTATCAATACAGTACGCAATAAAATTACGGTGAAAAAATAGGATAGCCAGATCGACTCAAAACAAAAATATTCAAGTTAATTTTTTCAAAAAATCTTTAACCCAAAGATCTTTCATGTATTTCAGTCCAAAATTCTTCAACCTTATTCCAGCTGACCTTAGAGAAATAAAAAACCACAAATTTTTTAAAATATAAGTGAAAAAGTGCATAAAAAAGAATCATGAGATATTCCGGTAGATACAAAACCAACAAAGGGACATTTATTTGACTGATTCCATGATGCATATAAGACGTATAAATTGAAAGCCAAACCATTGTACCCCCGTTGGTGCTTCCTCATTATTACAATACAATTTTGATCAGAGCACTTTTAGGGATTGGCAATTTCAATTCATTATTTTGTCTTGTAATATGATAAGAAGGATTACCAATAGTAAATTTTGTTTCATGCTTGTATATCAAACACACAGTTTCAAGTATGAAAATTGCAACTACTGGTAATATTTTGTGTTTTAAAAACAGAGGTCGACATGAATCCCGATACTTTGCTTTGCATAAATATCGCAGAGCACGCTTCTGTAAAATTAGAACATTCTGAAATCGATAACCTCAGCAAATTCCCCAAATGCTATTCCATATCGCAGATGAGATTCAATAAGAGAATGCTACATAGGTTTGGAAGCTGAAAATCCCAATTCATTCGATACAACTCTCAATGCATAACAACCAGAAGAGAGCCTTTTACATCGACTTTCGGTGTGCTGCTCAAATTTTAATGAATTCTCAAGATATAGACCTAGATACTTCAAACTTAATTTATTTTCAACAATGTTATTGTCCAACGGTATATCTTCAAGATAACATCTGAAGAAAATCTTGTCAGTTTTCTTCATGCTAAATGACAGTAAATCAGAATCAGAACAATCTTTTACTGTTTTCAGATCAAATAGTTTAATTGCATCAAGATCTCTTTTGTCCTTGTGGTGCCAAAATATAGTGCTGTCATCAGCAAAAACAGTAAATGAACCTGAAATTTGGAATTGTCAGTAGGTCATTACTATACAATAAATATAAAATAGGTCCAAGTATGGAACCTTGAGGAACTCCAAAATTAATAGTTTTCAATTCTGAATATGATGAATTTATTACTATCTGATTTCGTTCAGTTGAATATGAAGCATTATTCCAAACTTCGATGTTTACATTATTTGATAAAAATATGCGATTCCGTTTTTGTACCAGAGTGAATCACCGTACACTCAGACTCGTATTCACTGCCATTCCGAACGGATTCCTTTTTTTTTCAGAACACATCAATAACATTACTATCGCCGACATCAATTGGTAGACTCAGGTATTATATCCGCCCAACTGATGTTTCTAAATCCTAATTAGGCACTGTTTATGACCATTACTGATAGAGTAATTTAATGGACCAGTTTTGATTTGAATATATTAATGCATAGGTATAGTCTTAGATATCTGGTCGAGATGTTCATTCACTGATGGATGGGATTTGGAGTTGTATTTTTGGGTCCTTGAACTACTGATCCATTTTCCGGAGATGTTCTATTTATTCATTATTAACAATTGACTAATGGGTTACATTGACGAGCTTTTTTTTCCAAAAAAAGTAATAGTGGGATTCGTATTTTGGATATAAAATTTTTAACGTAATTTTTTTTGGCCAAAGTTGGAGCTTTTTGCTAGTTTCCAAATTATCACCCTATGTAGATATCAGTAAAGTTTGGTAAATTTCAAACGATATAATATATAATACTTGATATTTTAGTAAAGATTTTGAGATCCTTCGTGAAATACAACATTTATTGCAGTTTCAATTGACAGAAACTAATGAGCTAATAGCATTTTATGCAGTTATAACAATTGTGCTATTGTTTGTATGCATTCATCACACAGTTTTAGAATCTGGAGCACGTCCAGATGTTATCAATTTGTATAATTATTTATATAATTCTCATCCCATCAGCCGAAGTCATTTGGCATTCCTATGAGTCTAGTTTTTTTTCAAAAGAGAACTTTTTTCCATGAGAACGGGAGTTATAACAAAAAAAAATCTATGAATGTCAGTATAGTTTGAAGTCTTGCTTTGATAATGTAAAAAATAAGAAACTAAAACAAATTACTTTATGTCAACTAATTTGTAGCTATATCCGTGTACATTTTTTTGATGTTTGATAAAGCTTGAAATTTCCCTTTCAATGACATCAGCATCAATTTAACTTTTGTCAAATATGGCTAGTTGAAACAAAAAATTAAATGATACAAGTTTTCTTCTTGGCATTTTTCTGTAGGTCATAATATTATTATACACTTTGGTGCTAGGATTTAATAATAATCAAATCATATTCATAATCTTGGTTGAAACATAAAAGGAAACGCATTTTATTTTTTATTATATCTGGTTGTTCGACAAAATTTTAATCTGTACCCAACTGCCTAATCTGCCATTTTGAAAAAATACATTTTGCCATTGGAAAGGGAATTACAAACCATATTCAACTGTTGAAAAGTATCCACCAGGTATGACTTATTGACTTTGACCTATTTCCGAAGAAACCGTAAGTGATATTTAATAATTTTACGATGTAAACCATTAGTTCCAAGAAGCTACCCCTTTCGACCCAAATTTGAAATTTCTGAATCAAAAGATAATTGAATGACGCCTTGTCAGTCAGTAATACAAACTGACACAATCATATCTGCCTAAAAATGAGTGTGTCTAATCTCACATATATTACTGAACAGACACATTAAATTTTTTATCAAAATACGGAATGAATCAAAGCTTTGTAAGTAGTGAGAAGTATCTCAATTTGCTGACAATCATTTGTTATTTAATCCCGGGTTAAAATGATAGTAGTCTTAGTAGAGCTATTTATATTATAAGATCATAAAAAACACTTTTCTACAAAGTATTCTTCTAATACTTTTATGAATGCTTGATATGATTTCAAACTCTTTATTTTTTCTGGGAGTTTACTGAAGACTTCGGGACCTGCAAAGTTTGGTGATTTTTTAAATTTACTCAGGTTGCATTTGGTGAGATGCAGTTTTCTTGCATTTCTGTTTTCATAATCATGAAAAATATTCTGTTTTTTCTCAGAACTGTTCTTCATGAATCTCTGTAGCCCATGTTGGAGATTATTCTCATTATTATTTTATGCATAGTGAAAACTGTAGAAACTTCCTTTGATTGACCCAATAATTAGATTTATTTCTCATCTATTTCCTTATTTAAGTTCAAAATGGCGAAGGTTCCTCTGGCAAGTTTGGAACTTATAGTGTCTATTTCCAGTGGAAAATTCAAGTCGTTTTCTATAATAGTTCCTAGAAATTTTGAGCGTTCGCATTTCAAGCATAGAGTCGTGGATTTAATTCTCAACATGGTCATCGGTCTTGTGCATGGCATCACATGTTAAAAGGTGAGGGCTGTGTCTTCCTTAGCTCGCACAAGTCTCTCAAAGGCTTCTGAGGGTTGCGCATAGGAGTGTAACAGGTTGACGTAAATAACAATTTTAACAAGAATTTGTAACAAAATTGTACTCTTTATTGTAGGGGTTTTTCCACTGTTTATATTGGAAAAGTATACACATACATATATAGATTCATTTACCATAAATGAATTCTGTTGACACCAAGATTAAAACTGTTTTGTGATTTTTTTTTGGGTTCTTAATCTCTTATGGTTGATTCCTCAATTATCACAGAAGTGTCATCAGCGTCCATACAAATCTGCCTTTATGTTATATAGTCTGGAAGGTCATTCCCAAATATTAAAAATGAAAGTGACCTCCATGCAAAACCCTGAGGAATACCAAAATCAACGCATTCTTCGCAAATTTGAGTAAATTCTATGGTGGCTAGGTCTTATGACTTTTGCTGTTTGATAAACAAATAGAAAAGGGGATATAATCTTGCATTACCTATTTGCAATGATTTTTTCGGTTAGTTTGGAAATATGCCTGAGTAATACTGTAGGTCTATAGTTTTCGAATGCAAGTGGCATTTTTTTACATTTTGTAATTACTTTGTTATTTTTTTTACATTTTTGTAGGTTCTTGGCGTATCTGTTATGTAGTTGTTATTCTAAAATTTCATATACAAATGAAAAATCAAATACATCTTATATATTTACGAAAAATTTCGTGCCATTCTCATTTTTACTTATAGAAGTCAATATTTACAATATTAATTCACGTGTGAAATGTATAGGTAGGTATATTTATATTCGTTTTGTTGAAGATTTATGTACATTTTCGAAAGTAAAGTATATTTCTACTACTTCATATTACGAAAATGTAACTTTATTGATTGAATGAATTTCGTTTCAGAATGATTTTTTTCGACATCTATAATGACTTGAAAATGAGCAAGCAACGAGCTTTTAACGCATTTTCTGATGTATGCCCCTTTATCGTTTTAACGTTCATTCGTTATCAACGTAAGTTGTCATTGATTTACTGACTTCCTTCAATGATGAAAGGTACTCGTAGTACGACACTTGTTCAAGTACGTGTGCATGCATTTGTCTTCCACCAAAAATTATGAAATGCAATCATTTCGTATAACGTTATCTTAGTACACACACATTTATTTTTAAGAGTTCATCTTGAAACAACACTAACGCCAACGTCCTACTTTTGTGGAGTATTATAGTTCTTCAGTGAATTATCACAAGCAGTTAACTTGATTTATGGTCAATAACGAGTTGAAGTTGTTTACTTATCATCTCGTGAAAATCAGATTGTGGTTACTGGTAAGAGAAAAGTTACATTAGATCAATGTGCGGCTATTTTCTCTATTACAAGATTTCATCAATATGTACGGTGGACAAAGCACGAGAAGTTTAAATTTATCGTATGAAACACTTCTGGAGGATATCCTCAATGACAGAGCGTTTCATTTCTTGAATAGAGTTTCAGAGCCCACATAAGTCCTTGAACTGACAACATAGTGAATAATTATTGATAATGTAGGCGTTCTCAATCAATTATGTTTAGGTCCTTTTGAAATAATGTACAATCCTGAAGGCAGTTGACTGTCGTGTATAGTTTACAATCGTCAGTATATAATACAACATCAGACTGCTAGGTCAAACAGTCATTTATTAGGATGGTAAATAAAAGAGGTCCAAGAATTGATCCCTGTGGAACACTAGATGAAGCTGATATTTCAGTAGACTGAACATACAGTTTCATGTCTGAAAAAATCGATAAGTTTTGTAGTATGTTCAAAACAGCAGTGTTTACTCTGTGGTAACCATGGTCAAGTCGATCGAACGCCTTTGAGAAATCTGCATATATAACACACACTCACACACTGTCCAAAGTACAAGTCAATAATTGAGCCATGCGTGTTAAATTACTGAGTATAATTGTTTTGGTTTTGACAACCTCATGAGAGATGCGTATAAAATAATAATAGTCTTTCATTAACACTCAAATACTCACATGAATGTAAAATACATTTTTAATAAATTGCCTAATTTCACCAGACTATGAGATGATATCTTTTATGCTGTAATGAGACGATCGTTCATAACACATCAACATTTTATTAGTGTAACAATATTTTCCTGTAATTAACGCTATCTTTGGTGAATGTTTTCAGGTCATTCCTTCGAATAATTATATGCTTATTATCGATATTTTAGACAAATAGAAAGTGTTGTTGCGTCCTTGAGTATGACATTTCTAGACCGGATTTTCCAAGGTGTGGCAACACCAAAATGTAGTTCCTTTTACTCTGCAGGTACTTGAAAAGGAAGGTCCTGTAATACTTCCAGAAATACCCTTCTCTTCAACTATTCTCACAAAACGAAATATGAGGTACCTTTCTGGACATAAAACTCTATTAACCTTGCTAATACCACGACGAACTCGCCTGCACTTTCGAAAAACGCATACTTGACGCTTGTTTTCAATAATATCAATACTTTAACAAAAATATCAAATAATCCGAAAGATGAGACAGGCAAGTTAGGAAAATGTGTAATTTTTTAGTTGCAGTGCGGATATTGTAACAGGTAACATGTTGGGCAGACATAACGGACTGTACGGACACGGTTCAATGACATATTTTGAATTTCAGTCACACGAAAAAATATAATATAGCTTGAAGATCAGAAAACCGTTTCTCCACGATCGTCACAGAATTTGCCAATTCTGAAATCAAATTTGATTACAGAATGCTGGAATTCTCTCTCTTGAGATTGAAGAAATATTCTGCAACTCCTCTGCCCCCATGCAATTTAAATGTATTTACAATCTCTCTCTTGTGATAGAATAATATTCTCACACTGGTTAGCAATAATAACATTAGCCTTGACGCAGTTGATTGTCATCGTAGTGGCAAAATTTGAGTAACTGTCAAAATTATTGCTGTCACGTTTCCTATCTTTGATCGTGAAGAATGTATAGTCTGCTACTCGGTTAGAATGAAAATTCGTGATGCTCGTGGTTCCTCACAATCGCCTTCGACTCGCGCTCGGAACTTTCCACTCGCATCGAATTTTCATTCTAACCTTGTTACAGAATATACTATTCTATATTCCGTCTACAGAGTTCTCTAAACTGCGCCCTTCCCAGGATAATTATCATTGAATAATCTGGAATAAAGACTGTTACGATTATCATTATTATTGAATATGTCCTTAAGATCTTACTGAAAATGTGAAGTTAATCAAAAATCTACCCAACATTAAATTTGAACGAATAGAACTGATAAACAAAAACAGTCAGTTAAAAAGTAAACAAAGTTAATTATCGAGGAATTAATTAATATTAGCAGATAGGGAGTATCAGGAAGTTTAACACAATCCCGCCAAAACGAACATATAATCTATTGCTGTGGAAAGTGTAATAACACGAGGAACTGTATGAAGTCATCACCTTGCTGGAACCAATGGCGTTGAGTCATGCAGTGACAGAATTACAAAAATCCGAAAAAATTCTGCAGCAAGACATTTTCAGAATTCGAAAGCATCAAATATAAAGAAGTAATAATAATAATAATATTTATTTATTCCCAAGAAACAACCTGTGTTTATAACAGGGAACAAGAAGTTTTTTTTCATTTATATAGTATATAAGACAAAGTATGTGATATCTTATACATATATAATGTATAGTCGAATCTGTATCTAATGTAGCATGTATTTTCTAAGTTTGTTCTTAAATTTCTGAATTGTCCTCATACTTTTTAGTTCCGTAGGCAAAGTGTTGTATATTTTAATTCCATCATAAGAAATAGGTCATTTTCCATCATTTGTTGTTATCTTTGTAGAAGATAAATAATAAAGTTGTCTTGTTTGGTAGTTATGAATAGAGGAATTCATGGTAAAAATTTCTTTTATTTTCACAGAGTCAATGAAACAACAAATCCGCGATTGGTACAATTTTTCAATGTTCAATAGATTTCTAGGTGAATATAAATTCATAGTGGGTTCTAAAAATGGAAGACTGGATATGCATTTGATAACTTTATTTTGGAATTTTTTCAAAGGTTTCAAAATATTTAACGTTGCATCCCCGAACTGTGATTAAATAATGAAGTTTTGCATAAATTAGAGAGAAATAAATGTTTCTGAGATATTTAACTGGAAAATACTGACGAATTTTGAAAATAATGATTGGTGAAATTTTTCTTCTTGTTTTCAATATGTGTTCTCCAAGATAACGTATCATCAATGGATAGGCCAAGAAACTTGAATGTGCTGCTATAATTTAGAGATTTTCCATTGAATGTAACAGGATGTTTGTTTATAATTTTTTTTTCGAGATGTACATGAAAGTAGATTTGTCATAGTTAATTGCCAATTCATAGTTTCAAGCCAAGAAGAAAGTAACATAAGATCTTTTTTAATGCAGTTTTCAATAATTTCCCCCTCAGTCTTTCCAAAATATTGATTTCAGAAAACAGACTGAATTGATATATATCAAAAACAATAGAGGCACCAAAATAGATCCTTGTGGAACCCCACTTGATATACACTAACTGCTTTCTATTTCTGAGATAACTTTCAAACCAAGCATAACTTTCACCTCATATTCCAATATTATACAGATCCTTCAATAGAATTTGATGGTTGACCGTATCAAATGCCTTTCGAAGATCCAATGTCACCATACAACATATTCAACTGAATATTCGTGATGAGATCCAAAGTGGCTACCTCCGTATCTCTGGCTCTACGTAAACCATATTGATAGTCAAATAAAAGATTTTTTCTACGACCATTAAGAAAAATGAACATTTCAAATGCGTCTTCGATTAAGAAACCTACCACGTTGTAACACCGATTTTCATTTCCCACGGGCTAGCTGTATCGAAATATTTCATTTCCTACCACTTTCATGAACTACTAGACTGTCATTATAGGTAGGTATTAACGAATTTTATGAACATAAATAATATCGAATCAAGTTTGTTTACGTCTGTCTAATAATTTGACATTTCACATCAGTAGATAATTACAAAATTCGATTGAAAAAATTAAGTTATTAAAAATGATTAGCGGTAGTGAGGATGATTTAACAATCAAATTAATAAATTTATATCAGAAGCTCCTGGTAATGCATATCTTCTGACAAAGGTATGATTTTCTTTTCATAAAACCAGAATAATTTCAATAAAAAGATTGATTACAATCGGATTCTATAATTTTGAATAGTTGACAGATACTTTCTATATAGCAGTTAATTTGAACATATTATTATGTGCTCTAGTAACGACGAGTGTTGATTCAGATGACACATGGACTTTGGATGGTGGGAGCGAGGGTTCAAATCCACGCAGCCCATTTTTTTTTCATTTTATGAAATCGATTAGTGTTTGATTTTTTCTGCACAAAGTTTTTTTATTTCCAAGTTGTCAAAATTTGAAAATTATTTGTTTCACGACGTAGGTAGGTACGTGTACAAAAAGAAAAAATAGATGTTTCATTCAACGGGTGAAGAAAGAAAAAATTATCTAAACCATGTAAAAATGACGGCAAGAGAGTTTATGATAAAAAGGATTATTAAAAATATTACAGATTTGTTAATGATTCAGATGGTCGAAGAATAAGTATAGTGTACAATGAGCATGAAATGACCCATTTCTCACTCGTAGGTATATGAAATTTTGTAGTACTCGCTACGCTCGTACAAAATTTCATATACCTACTCGTGGGAAATTTATTATTGAAAATTTTTTACACGAATTTTCATGATTTTTCAAATATTTTTTAAATAGCTGGAATTGTTATGGAGTTTCAGAAAATTTATGTCGCAGATAAGAAAAAAATGTAGAGGAACTGAAAACGGTCAAGAAAGAGAGGATATAAAATGTCGAATAAAAATCTGGAAAGAAATTGGAGTTTCTCAACGGACTTGTTTTCGTTTCACAGGTCTCGAAGTAGATCTAAGCCGCGTAGAAGTGAAAGAAAAAATTACGCAATTAGTCAATGACGTAGATGATGCTTTTATGGATTTCAAGAAAGGAGAATTAGATAATGGTGCAGTGACGAGGATTTGACAGTGGACAAATTCAAGACAAAGTTGGGGAAGAGGAACATCTGCAAGTGAGCTCAGATGCTATTAGCAAGCGGAGGGAGATGAAGAAATGGACAGATACAACAGCATGGGCAGAAACAACAGGAAACGCAAAAGCAACTTTGGAAATCATGGTGGCGAGGACGGTAAATACAAAAGATATTATTATCATGAGTTGTTCGTGCATAGTCCTGAAGTTTTTTTTACAGTGTAGATATTCGAAACGTTCAATGTTGGATATTTTGAGTTCAGATACTTTCAAAATAGAGGATATGGTTGGTTTATTAATAATGGATCATAATAATTTTCTTTTTTCTTTTTTCACATGGTCCGTCAGTAATTGCGACTCTGATGGCTCTGCAGCCGAAAACACTCATTGTGCTTCCCTTTATCGATGAAGATGCTATTAATTGTTTTGTATAGAATAAGCCCTCCCTTTCCTGCAACTGGAAGCCTGCATCATTTATTCTTTTATTCTTGTAATAATTACTGCATGTTGTTCGTATCACGAGGTAATGTAATTGTTACATGGAAGGGAGAAATGCCTACCACAGTGTCAGAGATAATAGGAAATGAATTACCTGTAGCTTCCTGACAGCTACTTAAATTTTATTAGATTGATAACTCCTTAACCCACGCATGGTAATGGACTCCCAGGCAGGCGGGGACACACAATTTACATTTATCCGTCCTATATTTATATTTAACGTCGGAGAATGATGGACTTGATATAATTTGAGCGATTGTCGAGATCTACACGGGAGTCCTGTTACTCAACTCTGGTCAGTCCAAAGAATATACTGACCCTAATGAAGCATTAGCGTCACCATGACTTTTTATACGAAGCAGTTTTCGTGCCTACATCAATATGTCTGTCAAAAGTTATATTGATGGTCTTCAAATTGAATACTACGAAAGCGTAACAGTGCCACTAAAGTTTTTTTCATCATTTCGACTTCAATATAAAAATTTCGTGAAAAAGTCGAATACCAAGAAAATAGTCGAAAAGACACCGCACTCCTTATAGGTAAAATGGTTCTCGGTGAAATTGTCTGAATTTTTAGTATATTGTAGTATTCAATGTACTGATTGAACGTGCAGAATCGCAAAATAAGTAATTTTTATTTAATTATTTTTTCGGGTTTTGAAAGTGCCAACTGCATTTTTTTTCGATCTTATTCTTCATATGGCCGTGGTGGTCGGCTGGTAAAAGCGTACGCCTCGCAAGCGTGGGGTCGTGGGTTTGATCCACCGATTCACCGGTCTCGTGCATGGCATCACACGTTAAGAGGTAAGGGCTGCGTCTTCCCTAGCTCACACAAGTCTCTCGAAGACATCCGAGGGTTGCGCGTAGGGGTGCAATCGGTTGACGGAAATAACAACAACAAAAAAAAGTATTAATTGAGTGGAACACGAATTAGAAACAAACCGTCGCTGCCCAGATTCAAATTCTCCTATTAGAAATAAAAGCATTCTATCAATAATTCTGATGTGATTGCTATGTCTAATCTTCAACCTCTTTTACATTTACTTGAAGGGCGAACATTTGTATTTCATGCAAAATATTTTTATTTCAAAAATCGTAGCAAAGCGCTTTCGACTGTTAAGTCATCAGTGCGTACCTGTAAGTAAGTAATAATTGAAATTAAATTTGATGAATTGAAAAATTGAACGTTAGAAAAATTTAGAAAAGTGACCTAACCTAACTTCGAAACTTCGGTCTATAAGAATATCGTTAATTGGTAGTCAGTTCATTTCATTAAATCACAACTAAGTGATTATATTATGATCACAAGGAGATTTATTGGTCTCATTGGCAACGAAATAATAATGATAATAGCCGTCATCTGGTAATGGGTGGGGGATGCAAGCGTCAGCGACTAGGCCCCAGTGGGCCCTTTTCGCAAGTTGAAATGTCCTTCTATTGCAATGAGTGCAATTCCTCCTCCTCAATAGTGGCAACTCCGAAGACGTTTTGTCTGAGCCTGCCATAAATACCACATTCACACAGGAAGTGGAAGGAGTCCTCCTCCTCACCACATTCCGCGCATTTTGGGTCTGCCTCAACTCTGATCAGAGCCAGGTGCCTCCTAAGGCCGCAGTGGCCGGTTAGAACTCCTACCAAGAGTCGGAGTTTTTTGCGGCTTAGCTTCAGTATCTTGGCCTTCCTTGCCCTGTCGGGCCCCGTTATCATCTGCTTTGACTGCCTGCAGCCGTCTATCCCTCACCACTCTTTTCCTAATGTCTCAACGGCCCACTCATTCAGTGCCGTTGTTACTTGCCTCCTTGTTATGCAGAGTGCGGGTTCGGGTCCGTAGTATGGTTGCCCGGCTCCTTGCTTGGCTAGCTGGTCCGCCTGCTCGTTGCCTTCAATCCCTGCATGGCCCAGGACCCACAACTGCGTTATTTCCTTTTCATTCGCAAGACACTCCAGAGTATCTCTGCACTCCTGAACCAGTTTTGATCTGGTTCTGGTTGCATTCAAAGCTCTAATGGTGGCCTGACTGTCCTAGCAGACGCATACATGTCTCTCTGGGCCGGACCTCACCTCTTCCATTCTGTTTGCCTCCAGGATGGCATACACCTCTGCTTGGAAAACTGTTGTCAGAGAACCTATCGCATAGGTTATTTTCTCTCCGTTTTCCAAGTAAACTCCTGCTCCGGCTTGTCCTTCCTTCAGTTTGGACCCGTCTGTAAAACAGACCAGGCTTTCTGGGGGAAAGATTACCCTTTCCTCTTTCCACTCTCTCCTGTCTGGGATCTCCAGTGGAGTCGCCGTTTTCCACCTAAGTTTATCCTCTGTCTGTATCACTTTGATGGTGGATAGTGGGAGAATTCATGGGTAACACAATAGAGTCATTATGGCCCTCCTGGGCTTTCGTCGAATACAGGGTGTTTGAAAATAAACTGTTTTCATAACAAACAGTTCAGCCTTTATTTCTTGAAGTGAAATTATATATCACTTTTGTTTTGTCAAGCATTGTAATATCTAGTGACACAGCTTGGGAATGAAGCGAAAGAAAACAAAACAATTCTATGAATGCTTAAAATACTTCACATTGTTATTATAGGAGGGGTCATCATCGGTAGACCTTAGCTGAATCAATCAATTTATTCATTAATTATTTGGTGATACAGTTGAAAAAATTGGAATTCATCCGTTTCGAAACAATGCAAATACAATCCATCATTTCGAGTAGAGGAACGTATTGAAAGATTAATGACATGAACAGCGGTATACAAGCGTTAGTTTGTAACTAATGATGCGGTATTCGCATTGAGTTTACTTAGTAGTGGTTAGGTATCAATAAAACGACAAGGTAGCATGTTTTCACCGGTGCTAATCGATTAATTTAAGCTGCGAATAATTGTAGTTAATTATTCTGTTACCAGAATTGCATAAATCATCTTTTCATCGAGTTTGGTACGTTCTCATTTACGGTTCACTATACCGGGTGAGTCTGAGATATGACACACCAATATTTTTGAGAGAAATAATTCGATTCAAAACATGAAAATTCAGGGAGCTATTCAATAACTAAAATCTGATTTTTGTAGACAAAAACGAATTCTTTCACCGGAAATGGTCATAGTATTAGTTTTTTTATTAATGTATATATTCACATTTCTGTTAATTAGAGCAAATTTTGAACGAATTGGATAGATTTTTCTATATTTTTTTGTATATATTTTATATTACTCTTTTAATTGATTACAATTTTTCACATGTGAAACGTCCTTTCCTTTCCAATGCCACGTTGTCTATGAAAATGGTATAAGTATCTTGATTACATAACTTTGCCTTCAGACAGAAAGTTGTGAAAGAGGCAAATCGAATAATACAAAAATTTTGAATATCCGTCAATTATTTTCAGAGTTATAAAAATGTACCAAAAAGTAGTGCGGCTCATCTGCTGAACTAACCGATACCCAAAATTTTTAAATTCCACTTCTATTCATTTGTCTCCTTGCGTCTTGCAATATTTAAGTAAGCGTTGTTAAGGAATATCAAAATTCGTCACAACTTTTGAAAAACAACGAATGTGCCTGTCAGCCATAATTAGTCCACCATAGAAATACTATTCAAAAAGACGAATTTCACTCATGAAGTATGATGAGAGAGACATACATCAAATTGGACAATCATTCTTATTGGTTATTATGAGTGAATTTTAAAACTTGTCATTATTAGGCAAAGTATTGTAATCAAAATGCTAATTTCATTTCGATGGAAAACATGGCATCAGAGAGATACGTCTCACATGCAAAAAATCATCACCAATAAAAAAATATTAACAAAATTAAATAAAAGAAGTAGCTCACTATAATCAGAATTTTCCCTAGATTTCAGTAATGTGAGAATATAATATAATATACATGTTCCATTTGAAGAAAAGACTAAAACTAGTACCAATTTACGTTAGAAGCAGAAGTGCTATAGAATTCGTTTTACATTTTTGTTCTTCAATAGCCTCTTACAATTTCGTGCTTTTAATCGAATTATTTTTTTCAAAAATAGGAGTGCACCATATCTCAGACTCACCTGGTATACAGGATTTCAGACAAAATAACATTTCTGATCCATGGTCGTGAAAATTTTGATAGCGTAGTTGTCTTCACTCATTCTCCAACGATCTTGGGACAACATTCCAGAATATTTATAAGAGTAGAATAAAGTAGTTTAGAAATACTACTCCAGGAAAAACTATAATTAAAATTGATTCGTACGCCATAATAAACACATTAAAATTGGTGAAAATCTACTGAAAAGCACACCCATTCACATAAAAAAATTTAAAATGCCTTGGGCCTGTAGTTATATGATAATAATATTTATTAACCCTTTTAGTATAATAGGGTACATAATATTATGGTAGTTCAAATAACAGAAATGAAAGAGTATATGACACAGTGGAAGAACAAGTTTTGTGGTGGTTCCATCAAATTTGAACTCTCGTATTTTCTATTTTTATTTACTGTAAAAATACTATTGAAATAATCTTTGAAAATAATAAGGACGTTATATTATTATTATTATTAATTCAATAAAATTAATTAATCAGAATATGTCGTCGAAATACTCTCAAAGACTATAGTAGCACATGAATTAATGAAAATTAAGCTTTTCTACAAAATTATTTGTTTTTTTTGTTCAGAATGAGAATTACTTATTTTTAAAATTTTCTCCCCTCGTAGATGTTTAGAAAAATTACATTTGCTTTATAAGATATATGATGCACATCCTAGATGAGGTATTTCAAGATCATCCGAGCATGAGTTATTCCTCACAAACTAGTTTAAATCGTACGACAGTTGCAAAAGAAAAAGTTACCATGACTAAGACAAATTGAGATTCACTATTTCATGGCTATATCTTATATCGGATATTCATGAATAAACTAGTCAATCTGCTGTGGAATTGCTAAAAATAGCTTTAAATTCATCCTGTATTAATTCTTAATGAAACACTGTATTAGGCGATTTGGAAATGGAAAACAATCGGCTTCGACTTCGTTTATTTTTATAAAACATTATTTGTTCCAAGCAACCCTCAGACGCATTCGAGAGACTTGTGTGAGCTAGATAAGATGAGTCCTTCACCCTTTTACGTGTGGTACCGTGTACGGAAGAAAATTCAAACTATTTAAGACTGTCCAAGTACGTCGGTCACCCATTGGAATAGGTGCGGCAGCAGTCAGCATTGATTGACTTCATTTATCGACAGTACCAAATTCAAGTCATTATTATTTCATTTGCCTGTTATTCAGATTGTATTTGCATAACCTAAAAATATAAATTGCATGAATGTATAAATTATCTCTTTGTATATGAAACAATTTGTAAAATCGAAACGAATGCGATTTCTTGTACATAAAACTCATAAAACTTTGCGAAACAATAGACAACAGATGGTTGATATCGATAATGAGGAATCCATTTACTTGACACTGAAATCAGGATTACCTCAAGGATCTATTCTTGGGCCCTTGTTATTTACTATGTATACTGCAGATTTGGTAAAATCTCTGCAATATTGTTCAATTCATTTAAACGAAGATGATACGTAAATTTATTATAGTTTTCCCAAGATTCCCAAGTCGACAATGCACTTTTATCAATAGAGATCTTGAGTCATTCGTCAAAGCCGCAGCCTATTATTCCCTAATTATAAATGCCTCTAAGTCAAATATAATGTTATTTACTAGTGACCCAGTTGCAAGTGAAATTGATGTAAAAGTAAACAATGAGTCTCTCACTTTAGCTAGAGAAGTAAAACGCCTTAGTGTCAATAAACTCATACAACGTGCCTACTCATAACTTTTTGTAACATTTTTTTTTCTTCAAATTTTGAATCTTATTTATAAATCAAGGGTGCTATGGATACGTTCAAATCATTAATTCCGCCCTAAAATTTTGAGAAAAATACAATTTCTCTATTTTTGGTCAAAATCTATGTGCTATGTACAATTTAATTTCATAATTGAAATTACTAATTTTTTTCAAATGGCAACACGATTGCTCGTCAGGTTAGGAAAGAAGGCCATTTTATTACGATTAATTTGATACCGCAAACTTATAGGTTTTAAACAAAATTCCGTTAAAAAACTTAAAAAGCTACGTTAGATGTTTCATAAACTAAAGAATCTTTTGTTATTAACATAATATTTAAATGTATTTAGTAACTTTTGACAAACACAACTGTCACTGTTACTCTTGGTGAAACTGAAAGTTTCATGGAGCTGAGTAACTTGTCAAAAGATGCAGTTTTGAGTCTTATACAGATCCTCCAAATTTCATTCCATTATCTTCAAAAACAAAAAAAGGTATATGGGCGAGCCACTTTCCGCGGACACCCGGTATAATCATATTCTCCTACATTTCAAGAAAAATAATGGTACTACATTTAAACGGTTATTAAAAAATTGTTTGTTTCAAACAAAACAATAGAAACAGACATAAGTCTGGACCTTTTTGTATGCTTTTTTGTGGATCTTTGTAATTTACTATTTAATTTATCAATGTAAAATGAAATTTTAATTTTTCTTCAGACAGGTTGAGGTCCATCATAGATATGTATGTACTTCTAATAGATATAGACCGTCAGATAGTGACAGATTTAGGTGCCCCATTTTCACATACAAGCCTCGAATAGGGTTGAGAAGTACATCGATGTTGAGTAAAATGGAGGGAAATTTACGAGTGGCTCCTGGGGATAACATATGGAAAATTCGATTTTCCATGGAAAATTCGATTTTCCATATTTTAACGCGAGCCCTGTTCACCTAATCATTAATTAATAGAACCTGGCTTCAGAAGATCAAAGGCTTGAGTGTTGAAGGTGGCTAAAGGGTTAAAATGAGGCTGTAATCTTGTAAAGAAAAATCGAGATTTTAACAGGTTTTCCCACGCAAGCCCATCGAAACTATGAAAACCTACATCGTCACTGAATGGAAAAGTAGATGTTGTCGTCGGAAAATTTAATGGAAATTCTTTTTGATTTTTCCATATGTTTTCCCCACGAGCCACTCGTAAATTTCCTTTAATTTTACTCAACATCGACTTACTTTTCAACCCTATTCGAGGCTTGTATGTGAAAATGGGGCACCTAAATCTGTCACTATCTGACGGTCTAATATGGAGATATGTTATGGATTAAGAACAATTCATTCAGTGAAGTCTTCTCTGTCTGAATTGGACTTTGCTCATTATTTTCATTAGTTTCAAAATATTTTGTTCATTATTGAAAATAAAAGAGGCGATTGTTATTATTATTATTATTATTAATAAATTGAGATTTTGAAAACTTTCATAATGCATCAAAGTCAACTTCATGCAAGCACTTGGTTGAACTTGTTTCTATTTCTGAATCAGTTTGAAAAAAGTGCTTGAAGACTTTCAGTTACTGCTAGCTATTTTTGGATCTCGGCGCTCATGGAACAGACCTGAATAAGTACTAATCAAATCTATTCGACTTATCGTCAAAGGTGACGTACAATTGATGACAGAGGCACAATTAAGTCAAAATCTCAGATAACGTTGATTTGTTTTATTTTGATCTATTGTGTGGTCACTATAATAAATATCATTGAAAAATGCGTAGTCATATGGTCGTAAAGAAAAGTTCTTTTGATAGAGGATACGTGTATAGGTACACTCACAATAGTAATTGGGTGGTCCGGCAGTAATCTCTCAAGTCTTGCAAACCCGTCTTCCTTAATATGAGGGAATGATGCATTTGGAATTCTGTAGGACGCTTGGCTTCATACCAGGTGTCTCGTTAGGCACAGCCCTACTGATGTGCGAATGGAAATTTGACAGTTTTTGCTTATTGCATTGAAGTGGAGTTTTGCACGTGACAACAATTTTCAGTAAAGTTCGTTTCGTCTATTGGCCATTCCCTCACGAGCAATCCTCAGAAGTCTTCCTAAAACTTGTACTTGTACTTGTATTATCCGGTTGTAAAATTTGAATTGAACAAAAAAAATGATGAAAAAAAATAATTGGCGCTCCGGGGCGGCTTAAATTGATTCGGTGGCACATTCGCCTCACAACACGAAGGTTGTTTTGAATGGGTTACTCCCCACTAAAAGTAGAACCATTAGAGTTCCAGCCTACGTAGATTTTGACTGTGATTCTTCAAACACTGACCTCTAAGATAACATTTCCAATAATGATGAATTCTCAAGCGTATCTAATCCTGAACACAGAATATAGAACATAAAAAACTGAATTGGAACTCACATCTGGAAAGAGCTATCCAAAAGGCTTCAGAAAAACTTTGGGACACCAATCAATTTTACCTTAAACATATAACCAGGAAATGTTTTTATTCTCAACGAATCCTACAAAACACGATTGAAAACACGATACACTATTTAAAAAACAAGAAATCTCCAGGAGAGGACACTACCAGAGCCGAGACACTTATAGAGATAGCACATATTAAAGCTGAACTTTTATCTAACCTATTCAATGAATGTTTTAGAACAGGGTATTTTCCTAAATCATTCAAAATACACGGTGAAAATAATTTTTCTGATTCATTCACTTTCTTTTTGTTAAGATTTTATTGTCAAATGAAGAAAATAACTTGCAGCTGCAGTTAAAATGAGCTTGAATAGACACAGTATTTATTGAACGAACAAAATATTTTACTCAAATGTACAAAATATTTTGTTACTATGAGAAAACATATACTTCGGTAGAATACTTTTTTTTGTATCGGACGTGTGCATCAGAATTAGTTCGACATTTTAATTGAATTGTTATGACTATCACAAATATTTCCTTTGAAATATAGTATGTTCAACGAACTAACTTGTTTATTATCTCAAAATGCAATGAATTGGTTGAACAACAAGAATTGTTTCAGTACTTTGTGAATTTAATCCGAATCAGTTAACAAAATATTTTGTTGGTTGGAATCAAACTGTAATCAAAATAATGATGTTGAAATATCAAATCAGATTTTGATCGACTGAAACATCTGATGTCTTCAAGAAGACAAAAGGTGATTTTCTATGAACAAAACAATAGGACAGAAAAAATTCCGACCCCAAAATGGTTGTAAAATCGATTCAGAGTAGTCGAATTAGTATATTCGAGTCGATAGGAGAAAAAAAAATCTCTGATCCCAAAATAGTTGTAAGGAGTAGAGAAATATGCAAGTTCGTTATTTGGATTAGAAACAATTCAAAATTCGGTGTGCATATACCAAAATGTTGGAATATCACGGATTCAAGTCAAAAAAATCTGAAAAACTGAATTGTCAGCGAAATAAAACCCTTTCCACTGGTTTTGAAATATTCAATTCATGAACGGTAGGAGATAGAGCAATTCTGCAGACTCCAATCGATTCAGAGTGGTCGAATTAGTATATTCGAGTCGATAGGAGACAAAAAAATGTTTGATCCCAAAATAGTTGTAAGGGGTAGACCCCTAAAAATCACAAAGAATGCAAGTTAGTTATTTGGATTAGAAACAATTCAAAATTCGATGTGCATATACCAAAATGTTGGAATTTCACGGAATCAAGTCAAAAAATCTGAAAAACTGAATTGTCAGCGAAATAAAACCCTTTCAAGTGGATTTGAAATATTCAATTCATGAACGGTAGGAGATAGAGCAATTCTGCGGACGCCAATCGATTCAGAGTGGCCGAATTAGTATATTCGAGTCGATAGAAGACAAATAAATTGCTGACCCCAAAATTGTTGTAAGGGGTAGACCCCTGAAAATCACAAAAAATGCAATTTCGTTATTTGGATCAGAAACAATTCAAAATTCGGTGTGCATATACAAAAATGTTGGAATTTCACGGGACCAGGTCAAAAAATCTGAAAAACTTAATTGTCGGCGAAATAAAACCCTTTCAACTGGATTTGAAATATTCAATTCGAGAGCGATAAGAGATAGAGCAATTCTGCGGACACCACTTGATTCAGAGTGGTCGAATTAGTGTATTCTAGTCAATAGGAGAAGAAAATAGTTCTGACCCCAAAATAGTTGTAAGGGGTAGACCCCTAAAAATCACAAAAAATGCAATTTCGTTGTTTGAATCAGAAACAATTAAAAATTCGGTGTGCATACACAAAAATGTAGGAATTTCACGGAACCGTGTCAAAGAATCTGAAAAAC
Organism: Chrysolina oricalcia; assembly: GCA_944452925.2. Classification (NCBI taxonomy): domain Eukaryota; kingdom Metazoa; phylum Arthropoda; class Insecta; order Coleoptera; family Chrysomelidae; genus Chrysolina; species Chrysolina oricalcia. The sequence continues at coordinate 4,729,991 of OX101809.2, read as the reverse complement.
TGAATTGTCGGCGAAATAAAACCCTTTCAACTGGATTTGAAATATTCAATTCGAGAGCGATAAGAGATAGAGCAATTTTGTGGACGCCACTCGATTCAGAGTGGTCGATTTAATATATTCTAGTCAATAGGAGAAAAAACAATTTCTGACCCCAAAATAGTTGTAAGGGGTAGACCCCTGAAAATCACAAAAAATGCAAGTTAGTTATTTGGATTAGAAGCAATTCAAAATTCGGTGTGCATATACCAAAATGTTGGAATTTCACGGAATCAAGTCAAAAAATCTGAAAAACTGAATTGTCAGCGAAATAAAACCCTTTCAACTGGATTTGAAATATTCAATTCATGAACGGTAGGAGATAGAGCAATTCTGCGGACGCCAATTGATTCAGAGTGGTCGAATTAGTATATTCGAGTCGATAGAAGACAAAAAAATTGCTGACCTCAAAATTGTTGTAAGGGGTAGACCCCTGAAAATCACAAAAAATGCAATTTCGTTATTTGGATCAGAAACAATTCAAAATTCGGTGTGCATATACAAAAATGTTGGAATTTCACGGGACCAGGTCAAAAAATCTGAAAAACTGAATTGTCGGCGAAATAAAACCCTTTCAACTGGATTTGAAATATTCAATTCGAGAGCGATAAGAGATAGAGCAATTCTGCGGACACCACTTGATTCAGAGTGGTCGAATTAGTGTATTCTAGTCAATAGGAGAAGAAAATAGTTCTGACCCCAAAATAGTTGTAAGGGGTAGACCCCTAAAAATCACAAAAAATGCAATTTCGTTGTTTGAATCAGAAACAATTAAAAATTCGGTGTGCATACACAAAAATGTTGGAATTTCACGGAACCGTGTCAAAGAATCTGAAAAACTGAATTGTCGGCGAAATAAAACCCTTTCAACTGGATTTGAAATATTCAATTCGAGAGCGATAAGAGATAGAGCAATTTTGTGGACGCCACTCGATTCAGAGTGGCCGAATTAATATATTCTAGTCAATAGGAGAAAAAACAATTTCTGACCCCAAAATAGTTGTAAGGGGTAGACCCCTAAAAATTACAAAAAATGCAATTTCGTTATTTGGATCAGAAACAATTTGAAGTTCGTTGTGCATATACAAAAATGTTGGAATTTCACGGAACCGAGTCCAAAAATCTGAAAAACTGTTCCCTAAATATTTATTCAATTTTATATGTATTTGTCTACTTGACTCAATTTATAATTTTATCTTTACGGAATTTTGAAACTGATATTCCAAACTATATCTCATTTCTCTATACAGTGTGTCCCACTTTGAGAAGCCACACCCTCACATTTCTTTGAGAATAAACTTATTTAAATGTTTTGTTTTTTCAGTTGATGGTACCCAGACATATCTACCTTCGCGATGATGAAACATTCGAACAGCCATTTTCCATAGCTAGCTATGACCAATTGAAAAGTGAAAAATCAATGAAAACATATTATGGATTTTTCTATCACAAAACCAACATCATATTCTGGTTTAGAACACCCTAAAAAACCCCGATCTCAGTGCTTCGATCATTTCAATATTCAGGGTATTGTCTGTAGCTCGCAACATTATTAACTCATAATCATCCGTTTGGTTTGGTTAATTTCCAAAATTCCCTTTCTTGTCTCAAAATTTCCAAAAATATTCAATTAATATTGCAAAACATAACCAACCATCACTATTCCAAGGCTAACTCTGACTAGGTGGATAGTGAAAAATTGGAGAAAATTCATAATAATATCAAAATCTGATTTGAAACACTCTAAAACCCCAGATCTCAATTCTTGAATCATTCAAATATACAGACAGTCATCTGTAGCTGGCAATATTCATCAACTGGACTGATTTCGAAAATTTCTTCTCTTGTCGCAAAGTGCCCAGAAATGTTCCAGTGACTCTGCAGAAAGTAAACAAGTGTCAGATTTCTATGGCTATAACGGATTCTCAAAATACAAAAACAAAACACAATCAGCCGAGGATTATGGATGAATAAGAATTGATGATATTGCCAGCTACACAAAAAAACAGTATATTTTAATGATTCAAGCATTGAGATCTTGGGTTTTGAGGTGGTCCAAACCAGAAATTGATTTGAATTTTTGATTATTCATCTGGTCAGATTTTGCCACAGAAAAACGATTTGTGGTTATTTTTTGCAGTTTTCATTCAATATTTTTGGGAATTTTGTGACAAGAGAAGAAAGTTTGGAAATCAACCAAACCAAACGGATGAATATGAGTTAATGATGTTGCGAGCTACAGACAACACCCTGTTTATTCAAATGATCCAAGCACCTAAGATCTGGGGGTGTTAGGGAGTTCTGAACCAGAATATGATGTTAGTTTTGTGATAAAAAACCCCTTATTCCCAGATTTTTCACTTTTCGATTGGTCATAGCTATCTGTAGAACATGGATATTCGAATGTTTCATCATCACGAAGGTAGGTGTTTCTGAGTGCTGTCACCAAAAAATTTAAATAATTTCATTTTCAAAGAATTATGACGGTGTGGCTGCTCAAAGTGGGACACACTGTATATGAACATATAACAAAAAGTAACTTGCAATATCTACAGTCACTAGTTGAAACTTAATTTGAAACGAAATATGGCATCCAAAGTTATTGACAGTCATTGACAGACAGCCAACAATTTTGTTGTTCTGACCAACCCAAGGTTCCATCAAGTTTCTAGTACGATGAGGAACGCAAACAAGATCTAAGTGAAAAGTATTTTTCGATTACGAGAGTTCCAACATCCTTCGACAACTGTTTCGTGGTTACCCACTCATCAGGAAAGCTTTAAACGTGTGAATCTTGGAAACCACTCCAGGACTAGCATATATGATTCCTTGTGTCTGGTGTTGATTTCATAGAACAACGAAGGGAAAAACGCATTTCCATAATGATATTCCGATGCAAGAGCCTTCTGGATCATCTCAATTCTTATAGTTGCAGAATTTACGTGAGAAATGGAACTGATGCCAGTGGATGGCCTTGAATGACTGGACTATTCCTTGACTGGGTCAGTATAAACTGAAGTAGCATATATGATGAGTGCATATAGTTTGGAGATGGTAGTGCGTTCAATTGTTATTCAATTGTTTGAAACAGTTGAATTGTGCTCGAGTATTATAAATTGCTTTGCTTCATGCCATTTATGTATAGGCGGTTTATATTAATATCAGTATCAAGACACCTCTCATTACCCGCGAAATAATCTGTAATTGTTATCTTCCGAACGCCAGTATTGGAGGTGGATAACTTGTTCGATAATAATAATTCACGCTGTGAATAAAGCGGTGGAAGTAATTGAATCGATGGAATTGTGAATCACTGTAAGTGTACATTGAGGAACTTTGACCCCTGTTTATACAAAAAGTAATAGTTATTGTTGTTTATGATTCTATGTTCAGGAACGTTTCTTCATTTATATTGAGCTGTTATCTGCCATACATGTCTGGTTTACATAAAAAAGTATTGTTAAAATACTTGTGAAAACGCATTAATATTAATACGGATTGTGAATATACATAATTTAAAACGAATAACAAACAAAATCCGAAAATTATTCGTGGGCGTTATATTGTTGACTTATTTATTGGCTGATGTAAATGAACAAGAATTGTTGTTGGTCTCGAAGGAATGCCTTAATGATAGGTTGATTGCAAGCGTTATGAATCTCGAAACAGTGTGGTTGTCATTGGCGATTTCGGTCCACTATTGCATCTTGAGAATCCTAAAATCGATTCAGCAATCATACAGGGTGAAACATTTGGTCAGGTTCAAGATACAGATAATTTTAATTTTTATCGTTAAAATCATATCAAGTATTTGTTTTGCTCACTTACAGGACTTTTAAGCCGGTAGCACGACTAACTATCCCGTCCAAAAGTATCCTGCTAAAAATCACCCGTCTTATAATATCCTAAGACAATAATATCTTGACCAATAATAACCTTCCAACTTGTGAGCTAGGTTATTTTGTTCAGGTTAGATCAGACTAATAAAATGCTACCCTAAAAATTAATTTTTTTTCTACATTCATGCAAAAAGCAAAACTTTATTGAACTATATTCAGTGGAAAAAGAAATTCTTTATTGCACTAGTGCAATAAAGTTTTTATTGCACTCATCTGTCATTCTACTTCAACGTGCTGTCATCATGACAAACATAAACGTTTAAACCTACTACATATTTAGCAGATATTCTGTGAGATTGGCAATAGGTACTTCACTACGAAATATTCATATTGAAAATTGCACCAATTGTTCATTCACTTTCAACATTGAGGGTAAAAATAAAGTTTGAGTTAAATTGTTCGTAACGTATTAGTTCCTGTTTCAATGCAAATCGATATTAATAATAAAGTATTCAAGTTGCGCTTTTCATTTTCCTACACCTAGTGCCGCACCTCAATAAATCATTTTTTGCTTTTTGCATGAACGTAGAAAAAATGTTGTATGCAACTCGTGCAAAAATTGTTTATTGCACTCGACGTGTTGTCCAACTCGGCCTAACGGCCTCGTCGGACAATTTCACATCGAGTGCAATAAACATTCACTTTTTGCACTTGTTGCATAAATAACTATTTCAACTTCGAAGCTCCTAACTTGCGAGCTAGGTTAGTTCGTTCAGGTTAGATCAGACTAATAATTGGACGAGATAATTTTGCATAAGGTTATTATTGTCTGAGGATATTATTGGACGGGGGATCTTTGGCAGGATATTTTTGACAGGATACTTTTGGGCGGGATATTTAGTCGTAGATCCCTAAAACTTAACCGGAGGTGAGCAAAAATTGTTTGAAAACGTTCAAAATTATCGCACATTTGAGCGATCACTATTGGGACAACAGGGTATATACCACTCAGCTGATGTGAATTAGAGACAACATAACAGCTACCTATGTAAATAGTACCACAGGAGCGGTTTTAGTACTATCAGCTCTCTGACTGAGATTTCTACGCCGCCACTTATCTGCCATTCAAACCCATACGAAAAAAAGACAATTTGATTGTAGAGATTTACTGATGACATTGATTTGAAAAAGTATGTCATTTGAAACAACCAATGAAATTATGAAGCTGAAATGTCTTAACTGTTCGGCAAGAGTAGTAGCCTCATGAGAGACTTGAACATCAGTTGTCTGAGTTTCAGTAGCCAAAGTAACTGAATCATTATGAGTGGCAATAATTTGATTTAAGACTGCTTTTTCTGTCAAAAGATCGCTTCGCCTACATGGAAGATCTACTTATTGAACGCAAGAGCAAGATTATGAAACGGAAGCAGTAGTGAGCTTGAGCGAAGTGTAGTAATACTAGAATTGAAAACAGTAAAGAAACAGGGCAGAAGAAAAGAATATCTAAATTATCGTGCACAGCAAGTAACAAATGCACTTTTCGAAATCATCGAATCAAACTCTACTTCAAGAAATTCAATAGCAACCTTTGGTAAAAAAGCGAAAATCAAGAAAACAGTAAAAATCAAACAAAATAGATGTTTCCTATGTGGTGAAGATTCAGCAAAGAATATCAGACTCTAAGTTAGCTGTGGAAAGCCCAACTTTTGTTGTCCAGAATAAGATGTTTAATGTTTTCCTAATGTTGTGAACAAACGAATTGGTACTTATTATTGATGGAAAAGGCTTACAAAAACGTGGGCTTCATTTGGTAGTCGACTTGGGCCTCAAAATGGACACTGTCCAATATTTAATTGAGAAAAATTCATAGCAAATTTCAAGGATGTTATCTTAAGTGGGCTTATTTGGTACATACCTTACATATTATTTCAAAAGGGATAGAATCCTATCATATCCTCAACTGTTCAAAGGAATGATCTTGGAATTTTTCGTGTATCCTTCAATCTTGTTTTGGAATTCAAGGTATTGGAGTTCATTTGGTGTAATTGATACACCAGGAGAAGTCTATCCGTTCATTTTTAGAATTTCAGCTATACATAAAACTCAATTGCTGATGGCATTTGGACTAACAGAAGTACTTCATTTACAAAAAGTACTACAAATTTTTCAACTTATCCCAGGTATCACATCATATCGGCTGAATCTCGGTTTTGTATTGGTCCAATATAGATATATTGTAACTGAAAAAATAATATTGGTCTAATATGGGTGAATATTCAAAAAACAATATTATATTAATAATATTGGTGGAATATTGGTTGAACTTGTTCTGAATGTAGATTGTCACAATTTTTTGAAACAATTTTATCCAATTGTTATTACATATTGATGATGAATTTTGAATAGTGGCCGAATATTCAATGAACCTCATTAAAATTAAATCCTGCTCATCAAACCTGGATAAAAATCCGCTAGGTGACTCTACGTATAGAATGTCTTCTAAAACCTACAGAAATATGTTGAATACTTCAAATTACTTGTTTACAAGACAGCTTACTCGGGAATTGTGGTGACGAAAAGGCAGACTCTGGTGTCACCTTCATCAACTGAAAAGCATTTAATAATTCACCAAGATCTATTCACTTTCACCAATATATACAAATGATATTGTACCATTTTCGATGCATGTTTTGAGGCCACTACTGCATCAAGAATATTTCACCAATACTATTTTTGAAACGTCTAAACAATATTTGACCAATATCGCAACATGTTCACATTATACTTCTCGACAATATAATGTTAGAATATTTTGCCAATATTATCCGAATATTTTACAAGTGATATTGTACCATCAATATCGCTGAATATTTTGAGGCCAACATTGCAATATTTCGCCAATATTATTCAAGTAATATTGGACCAATCGCCGACTTTTTTTTTTCGCCAATATTGCACTTCAAATATTTTGCCAATATTTTACCAATATAAGTGTGCTACTTCGGATAAATTAATTTATAGATGATATTGTTGGATATTGAGCTTTTGAACAAATGCTCTGAAATCTCTATAACTAGCAAATCAACTATGGTTTGTGATGATTTATAAATACTTTACTATCTGAACAAACTGTCAACCCTGTACGAACTTGAAATCTGTATTTTCAAATCACATCGCATCTCTCATTCACAAGTTAAACGCATCTTTCGTTAGCTGGTCTTTCATTGAATCACGCAGTGGGTAAGCAGGTCCGTTTAGTATGAATATAGACAGCGAAAAAAGAGTTTCAAAGCAATTTTTAGTCGAATTTCATGTTAGGGCATTGCAAGGTAAAAGTATGCGTGTCCGGTTTTTAACGGCCTCCGAACCTATAATACTGGGCATGCGGTCAATGTTTTGTTCATCAAAATTAGCAACGGCTTCACGGTTCGACAATCGCTCAGCCCGCATTTCTTTTTATCGGAACGTATACGAGGTAGCTCCGGAAAATAAGTCGAAAAAATGGCATCGTCAGAAACCTTGTTATTCAATCATATATTATAATAGGGAACATTGTACAAATGAAGATTTGGAAATTCGAGAGAACTCATGCAAAAGTATTAGTAGCCAGAATGACTCTAATTTCATCATCATCAATCGTCATCATCCACTGCATAGGAAGGTGTTCCCTGAGGCATACAGCCTGCAGAAGAAATTCAAGAAGAACGCCAATTCCTACCTACATTCCCTAGGCTCTCACGATGTTCTCTGAACATTACAGGATATTCCTTTTCGTGGGAACCAGAACATAAAAAAAATTGGAATCAGGAAGCTGATACATTTGATCGAGAGAAATATAGAACTAATTCTTTGGAACTGATATATGAAAGTTCACCTTGTAAAAATCTCACTGGAGAACTACAAGACCTCTATCATATTGCGATCTCACAAAGACAGTCTGCAACAGGTTCTGTGGTATCAGGAAGGTCTGACAAGGCAACTGAAACTTGGTTAATTGAATCGAAAATTAGCAGACTTCCTAAAAAGAATCACCATTAAGGCTACATTATACCCAACCTAGGCAAAACGCTCATATATGTTCTAAATATATTTCGAAGATTGCACATACACTTTTTGTCCCCCCCCGGTAGAAAGTTTGACAATAAAAACTTCTATGAAGGTCGATAGGTCTCAAGCTTGAGTTTGTTGAGTATACTGATTCTTTTAAGTATTGAATTATGAACTATATTCTGTTCTAACTTGTATGATATTGTTGTTGATATTTGGAATTGATAAATTCAATAATAAAATTCGCCAAATTCGCTCCGCGTTATAGACCGTCAAATAATGACAGATTTTGCAGACTGATTTCTCTTTTCTAGGATTTTAACCACGGAAAATTATGTCAAAATGAAAATGCAGCGTTCAGACGTTTGGATCGGCATTTGGAAGATTCATTTCCGTTTTGCAAAATAAAATTATTTTTTTTAATCTCTCGATTATGGCATTTTAACACAATAACATTTACAGAGTTAGTTAAATGTATGGATGGACCCGCCCATTTTTCTCAGTTAATTTGAGGGTTATCGAAAAAAAATTCGAATAGAAGTTGAAAGGTATTTCACTCTGCACTTTTCTATAAATTCAAATATTTTTTAGATGTGCCATGTGTTAAGTATCGTTAGAAAGCTTTTTATTTCTCATTTCAGAAGTACTGATATTATTTCAACTCTCTCGGAAGGTACAGTGTGTTTCGTATTTTTGTATCCGCCTCTGTTATTCACTTGCCTATTTTTCAATTTGTTCAAAATTTTTCTCAATCAGGGAATGTAGTCAGGTAGATATTTTGAGCGATATGGCAATTTGATTCAGACAGTGGCGTATGTAACTTTTTATTAAAAAAAATTATATGCTACATTGACAGTTGTTTCATTAAAAAAATCCTCTTACGATGTTTACAATCAACATAAAATGAGTAATGGTTATAGGATATCTTCAATATTTACCTCAATGGCTCAGCCGTTCGAGAGAGTACATTTTTCTATCTCAGAACACGGGTTCAAATAAAAAATTAGTTTTCAGGACTAATGAATTAGTAAATGAAATAGCCGCTCTACATATGTTGTCCTTGTCTTCATTAAAAAAATAGTAATATTGAAAAAAATTACCATTTCTGTTTTTTTCTCTTACCTTCTATTTAGAAAAAATTCAGGATTAGAGCACTTGAATTATTCTGGAACAAAATTTTCTATGGACATTTTCCTATAGAAAAATAACTGAAACTGTTCTTCGAAAAATAAGCATCTGAGAAACTTATATATACGTACGCCACTGTGTGAATCAACTGGCTACATTCCCCGATTGAGAAAATTTTTGAACAAATTAAGCAATATATTATATGCACAGAGGTGGATACAAAAATGCGAAACACACTGTACGTATAGAGAGGATTTCAATAATATTGGTACTACGAAAATGAGAAAAAAACAAGCTATCTAGCGATACCAAAAATGACATATGGTTCCATTTAACAAAAATGTCGATGACGTCACTTCTTCACCAATGGCACATCTAAAAAATATTTGAATTTATAAAAAGGTGCAGAGTGAAATACCCTGCAACTTTCAATCGAACTTTTTTTCGATAACCCTCATATTACCTGAGGAGAAAGGGCGGGTCCATACATTTGACTAACTCTGTAATACAATCTTATAGTGAAAAACCGAAGCCATAATGTTTGGACGTACTCGAAAAATTTTCAGTTTAAATTTCGAAGATGGGTAAACACTTATTTTTTGCCAAAAATTTTTGTCTAGTTTTTTTTTCGAGTAGAGTGAACACTTTTCTCCTTCGAAAAATTTTCAGTTTCTTTTCCAAGATGAGTGAACACTTTGTTTTTTTCCAAAAAAATTTAAATATTCTATTGCTTATGCATTTTTTTGCTTATGGCAATAGACAGAATGAAATTTGATATCGCTGAGACCCGAAAAAAAATCCCATAAGCCGGTCAGCTGTTGTAAATATTCGGGTCGGATAATTTTGTGAATTTTTTTTCGTTTTCCAGCAGACTTTCTCGTTAATGGCATTTAACAGCTGACCGGCTTATGGGAAATTTTTTCGGCTGTCTAACGATATCAAATTTCATTCTGTCGATTGCCATAAGCGAGAAAATGCATCAGCAACCTAGTATTGTTTTACAAGTTCTTGCCCTTATTTCAATCCATTGGCTTTGGTTTTTCACTATTGGATTGTTATATATGTTATTGTGTTAAAATGCCATAAACGAGAGATTGAAAAAAACTCATTTTCTGCAAAAGGAAAATCAATTGTGAAAGGCTTTCGCGGCCATCGTTGAATGAATGATGGTTTTTCGGGTTTTTAGGCCAACGTTTATTTAGAGATTTTCTCTAAATAAACGTCGGCCTAAAAACCCGAAAAACCATCATTCAGGAAAATCAATCTTCCATATGCCTAACACACGTGCGATCGCTCAATTTCCATTTTTTGAGCTCAACACTGACATAATTTTTAGTGTTTGAAAGTGGTTGACAATGTATTAGTGTTGGTAGAATTCTTCTGGACTTCCATTGTCTAGAAATAGAGAAAATAAGTTCTTTGCATGCAAAGAATCTATTTTCTTTGTTTCTAGACAATGGAAGTCCAGAAGAATTCTAATAATTTTTGGTTGTTGAAATCTCAGAAAAGAGACAATCAGACATCAAAATCTGTCATTATCTGACGGTCTATCGGTGAGTGGAAAATCTTGATTGGTATATTCATTTTCATATACTTAATATCGTCCTTTATTTCGATGTTATCTATAACCCGAGATATTAATCTACCATTTTCGAAAATAGCTTTGGTTTGTTATCTGTTATTTTTCCTCGTTAGTTTTTTATTGTCAACAAATAGTATTTTTAGAGGGTGCCTCGTAGTATGGTGCAAATTTTAATGTTAAATTAATATTCTGTTGGCTTCGGTTCATCGAGTTACAATGCGACTAGTGCTTTTCGATGAAAATTGCCGACTGATTTCTAGAAATTGCACCGTATTCAATAATGAACAAATGGCTTTTTTCTATTCGTGCGTCTTGATTCTGTAGGTTTTCATTTTATTGGATGAATAATGGCAACTCCAACTTCAATGTGTTTCAATTGTGGAAAACATACCGATGGTAGTCGAGATTTTGGTGGTAGGAAATTACAAAACCACCAATTTGTCGGTTCACAGTTCCCTTATATTAGCTCAGTGTCGTTTGTTCACCTTCTAAATGAATCAATTCTGATGCGATATTCTGAATGGAAGGACATTCCAAGATCTGAAACTGAACGAAATTTCGTTCGGAAAAAAATTCAATTTGTTGATCTGCCGAAAGAATTTCACAATAATTAATCAATTTAATGAGTGCCCACTTTTCTTCATGATGCGAAAGAAGAATTAATCTTCATTAGCACTCATGATTGATGAAATTCTTTTTGGAAATAATTATAGAGACACCATTGAATTCTTGACATTCATTTCGAATTTTTCCAACCTCCCATTTGATGATGAAACCTGTTGAAGGCCGTGAATTCCAATTATAACACCTAAAAAGTGCTATGTAGTAACAAAACATTCGCGCCAGAGCTTTGTTGAAGGTGCTCAAATGAAGCCATGAGAAAGCCACCAGTTTAACTCTAATAATTCAAGGAAATCTTTGAGTTTTGTCAATTGGCGATAGGTAGCTGACAACTGTATCCAACAATAGAAAATTCAAAAATCATCTGCTTTTTGACTCAAATTGTGAACTTCTAGTTTTTCTAAATCCCCAAATATTTTTGATCAACACCGTAGACTGTTCCTTATAAAACTGAATTCGGAATATTTTGTGAAATTGATCGTGAGTTTTCAATGCTTGGCGACGCGAGTTGGTCCGGAAAGTAGTTGTTTTCGGTAGCTATCAGTTAAAGTGTAAAGTGTAAAGTGATCTCATCCATGATGGAAAACACCGCATTTTTGTTTCACTCAGTCTATTTCAGAGTACTCAAGTTGTTTACCAAATACTAACAGATATACCCTTATTGTGACTGTCTGTTTTTAACGACTTTCACCCAAGATTGTTAGGGTCAAATGAAGTTTTTATAAGCAATAGGTGTTTATTGCCGACACAAAGCAAACAAATATAAAGAAACTGAAGATCCATTGTGGCGAAGAAGTCCTTGAAGTACTTGAAGAAATGTATATTTTACAGCTAGAGATTTTCTCAAGAAAGATTTAATGATTGAAGGTGTGATGATTTGAACAAAATATGCTGTCGTCTCTCAATCTAACGAGTTTGAAGAATATTAGTAAATACTTTTATATAGTTGATTGTTTTATCCGTCAACCTGGTGCACCCCTACGCGCAACCCTCAGAAGTGTAGGGAATCGATGATCAAGGTAATAACATTTCAGACAGTGTAGATAAGAAATTTGAAATATTTAGGTTGCATATTAATAATGGGAGTATCTGGTACCTGTGAATGCTGTGAATTGACGAATTTGGAAATCAGTGATGTACAAGACAGGGGAGCATATTTGTTTGTTTCGACACCAGATACGATGACAAGCATTTCACGAAAATTCACGATTATAGAAACGGGATTCTCTATCAATACTGTGGAGACGTGTAGAGAATACATATCCTTACGTCCGAAGAAGTTATCCAGCTACAGATTATTTTTAAGATACGCTAATCAGAAATTTACTTCACAACCTGTTGGAATCAACATTTTGTCGAAAGTTCCTTCAAGAGTTGCTTCATTTTTTAATCTGGCTAACGCAGAAGCTTATCCCGGCCATTAATTGTATGAGGGATACTCCAACAACCTTATTGGCTATTGAAGGTGCTGATCTTACAACTATTAAACGACAAGGTGGGTGGAGACGCTCAGCTGTAGCAAAAAGTTGTATCGAGGATTTTTTATCTAATAGGCTTGATATAGCAAGAAAAATACAAATTTCTCCTGGTACTAATCGTTCCTTATAAGAGGAGACATGCATTGATTCTAGAGATTTATTAAAAACTTCAACAGGCACTATGCGTTCTGGAACCGATGACAACTACAAGCTTATTTTTTATGGAAACGAAGTCAAATATGATGAAACAAAGAACTAAATGTCAATAAATTTAGTGGTAACACATGATTGCGGTCTGGGCGTTCTACAAGCATCCTCTCTTGCTCTTCCAGCTTTTCTTTCTTCCTTCAACAGCATTCAGCATTTCCTCTGTTCAATCCTGCCCGACTATTTTTCCAGTATATTTGATTCATATTTTAATGAATGTGAGATTATATGGTGTTCAGAAACAAAATTATCAGCACCTGAATTTAAACGTTCTCAAGAATCCTGGGATTTCCAACTGGTCGAGATTTCTTATCGCAAGCTGCTCAATTCGGCTGCAAACTTCTTGACTGAAAAGGCTCGTCTTAAAGCAGTAAACACGAAGGAATCTGGTGCTAGGCTCAATGTACTTCCCGTTGCATTTCTGGGGACTTTGTTGGACAACGAATCTTTCAGGATCTCAATTGGACTTCGTTTGGGCAGTGCAATTTACGTTGAACATATGTGTAGATGTGGGGTTGCTGTTGATGAAAAAGGTCATCATGGGTTGAGTTGCATATTTAGTTCAGGTCGTTTCTCCCGACACGCAGCCGTTGATGATCTGATCAAACGGGCATTAGCAACATCTGAGATTCCTTCTATTTTGGAACCTTTGGGAATCTCTCGATATGACGGGAAACGTCCTACCGGAATATCTCTCATTCCATGAAGCACAGGAAAACCACTTTTACGGGACTTTACTTGTGTGGAAACTGTCGCTTAATCTCATCTTTAGTCAACATCCTGCAAAGTGGAGGGAGCTGCCGATTTTGCTGAAATCATGAAATTGCGAAAGTCTGAAGGATCAGTACATTTTTTATCCGATAGCCATTGAAATATTCGGTGCCCTTGGTCGGTACGCTTCTGAGTTCATATTGAACATCTACCAGAAACCCATCAAGGTAACAGGCAATCCTAGAGCTAGTAGCTTTTTTTTAGCACGAATCAGATTTGCCATCCTGAGAGGAAACGCTGCTTCTGTACTCAGTAATATTGCCTCCTCCCAATATTTGGATGAAATTTTCTTTCGACCTCAAAAATCTGATGTATTTCACCTCAACAGCGAAACTCAAACAGACGAAAAGGCAGCTCAAACACCATCAGGCCCGTAAGAAATAGTACTTTCAAATCTCTCGGTATTAAAAGGTTGAAAAATATTGGTAACATTTGCTTCATGAACTGTGTTATTCAATGTCTATCGAACACAAGATGGTTATTGGAGTATTTGAATAGAGACGACTACACAAGGGATTTAAACACTAGAATATCTAGAAAGTAAGCTTCAATCAAAGTATTTGCCAAGGTGATCAAGGAACTTTGGTCAGAAGATTCGTCAGATCGAGTTGTGAATACTCTCTCCTTGAAAAATCAAATCCAAAGATTGGCTCCTCGTTTCATCGTTCATGCCCAGGAAGATGCTCAGGAGGGTTTACATCAAAAATTACCGAAAATTTTAGTATTCCATTTAAAACGTTTTTCTCTAACAGATAGATTTCGAGGAAAACTTAATGCCACCATTGATTTTCCTTTAGAGGGATTGGACATGAGTAAATATGCAGCAGAAAACGTAGCTCCTTGTCGTTATAGTCTGTATGCATTGTTTAATCATAGTGGGACTACCTCTATAGCGAGCACTACACAGCCTACTGTGAACATCCATTTGCGAGCACGTGCATGGCATGAGTATAATGATTCAAATGTGTCTCCAATTTCATCTGAATCCCTCGTGAGCAGTGATACCTATGTTCTCTTCTATGAGCAGGAAGGAACTTGATCACAACTTTGTGTTCATATTTACTTAGTTTCAGTTTCATTTTATGTTTCATATTTTTATCCACAATCACCTTATAATTGAAGTTTTATCCACACTTATGAACCGTATAAAGTACCACTTTATCCACTAGTGGAATAATGAAATTACTTTATTCCACTACTGGAATAATGAAAAATACAATCTTGAATATCAATCACATTTTACTTATTTTCACCAACTTCACTTATTTTTACAAATGGAGTAGATAAACAATCGAAAATACATAGCAACTATTCAACACCTCCCGATATTTTTGTATGTTATCAATGATTCTTGATGAGGTGACAGCCGCTGCAAAACGTCAAATCATTTTGTGATGAAAAATTTCCGCGATTCTGATTCTAAATGAATGTGATTGTGAATAAAACGTTGTATTGCATGCGTGTTTTAGATACATATTATTGCTTAAGAAATTTAAACATTCTTGCGCAAATAAAATTATATCTAAAACACTTATACAATAAATAACAATTAGTCATCTTTTGATTGAACTGTATTTGTTTCTTTTAATATTGAATATTATGTTTATTATGTCATTGGAAAATATGCTCTGGGAATCTGAATATAATGTCTATTGATATAATTGTTGATACAATATAATAATATTAATAATAAATAAGTAAACTGTGATTAATTCGATATTGTATTTTTCATTATTCCACTAGTGGATAAAGTGGTACTTTATACGGTTCATAAGTGTGTATAAACCTTCAATTATAAGATACATTTTATCTTGTCCTATCAGATAGCATAGAGAAAAGTTCTTTGAATTTTTGATAGTATTTGTCAAGTTTTCCCCAAGTCTAGGGGATCTCATGTGATATTAGCGAAAGCTTCATTGTGCGAATTCATTCGAATTCTCTTTTATTCTGAAAGCAGTCCCCATTCAAGAGGAACTGATAATTTAGCGGCGATAAAACGGAATTGCGTAACTATTCAACATACTCGAAGAACACAATAGGAAATTTTGGAACCGCATCGTAAAAGTTCCTGAATTCACTGAAATCAATCAGTGACGCCATCGCAAATTCTCTTTCTTTTCTGAGTTCCATATCGCGTTGAAAACTGATCATTCACGCTAAGCTTCCGTTCGATTTCGGCGGAACATCACGATGTTGTGTAATTTAACATACCGTTTTATTCCTTTGATATTCAAATCATCGAAACTAGTGCAATGTAAATGGGAGCAGAGACTCCTCCAATTGTCTCTGTTCCCCTTTCAACGTGTGTAGCCTCTGGAGTTTTTATGTAGCAAAGAATGATATGTGCGTCGGATTATATACAGAGTGATCTGAATAAGCCCTTTAGATACAGGATGAACTACGCCCAATTACGAAACATTTAATCTCTCCGCTAAGAGGAATGGAAAACGAAGTGAAAGGATTCCGCACGAAAACATATGGGAAATTGGCTCTCGGTCAAATTGGCTCATATTTTAATCACACTATTTTGAAAATGTTGACTATCAAATTTGAAAGTTTTTTCAACTTTCTATATTGCGTCTCTAAGATATTCATATTTAAAGTTTACGGTATTACGATATATGGGATGGTTGAAATCATTAGTTATAATTTGTTCTTAAGTTTACGTGTTTTGATGAGTTCAATCTTGTGAAGTTTGAGTGAAGTTTGTGTTGTTTATAATATCAAACAATTGATTTCGAGAAGTTATATACTATAATTTAATTTATCAAAAGGTTTCCTAAAGATTTGTTTAATCGATAGTAATATATCCATATATCGTAATACCATTGAAAATGCATATCTTAGAAACACAACATACAAAGTCGACAGAACTTTCTTATTTAATAGTCAACATTTTCAAAATAGTGTGGGTAGAATGAGGTCCAAATTAACGCAACAGTTTTTGAGATATTCAGTAAAAACATTGTCAATGACCTAAGAAAAAATGTAACGCTCCATATATCTAAATAAAAGGAAATATTGAACAACTGAATTCATCAGAAAGTTGCCTTATCTTTTATTCAATAAACAGCAGTGAGAAATAATTTTTTTTGTAGTAAAAAACGACCGGTCAATTGTTTTCAGTATAATCCAAATTTCTAAAAATTCATATTTCAAACAAAGAGAGAGTCATCAATAAACATGTTTTAATAGGTAGAATAGACTAAAACTATGAAGTCGTGCCAAAATATAACTTATTGGTTCTGAAATAGTGCTGGAATAAAAATCCAAAATGACTTATTTGATTATGCCCCGTATACACCCTATTATACTATCATTATATAGGATTATAACTGGACATGAGAACAAGTTCTGATTAATACATTTTCATCCTGAATTAGTCTTATTCCGACTTACAAATCAGTTTTTTTCTTTGTCAATACTGCCCAACTACGACGTTTTTACGAACTTTGGCCGCTTACATCTCAAAAACGACAAATCCAAAATCATTAAAACTCATACATTTTTCTGATGACTTGTCCCACTATAACATATTAGTATTTCAGCCAATTTTACCGAGAGCCAATTTCCCTTCTGTTTTCGTGAGGGGTCCCTTGGACCTTTTGTACTTGTAAGAAAGTGCTGCCCCTACGATTAGCCTGGAGGTGCATTTGCGTATTGCAACGGAGGCGAGGATAGAAGCCTCCAGACTAAAGTGTCTGGGCCAATGGAGGAGAAATAATCTAGGCCACTCCAACTTAATGAAAGTCATAAAAATCCACACATCTGAGATGCCGTCGTACAAAATGACTCCGACCTACTCCTTCGATGGAACATACACCATCATCATGCAAGATGGGAAAGTAACATCAAAGGCAATGCCAATCTTGTCGAGAGGGCAAATCTGGTGCACAGATGGCTCTAGGACAAGCAATGTAGTAGGGGCTGGAATATACCAAGGCAAGACATTAGGCTAAGCCTCGGTACTCAAACCTCAATATTTCAAGACGAGGTAATGGCTATTTCCATTCGCACAAAAAAGATTCTGAGGAAGCACTAGAAAACAACCCAAAGTTATTCTCTCGGTCATTCAGGCGGCAATAATGTCCCTGCAATCATACAGGTTTTCTTCCAAACTAGTTTGGGATACTCTCAAAAACATCAGCGACCTAGGATCACAGGGTACCAGGTCACAGGGGCATCTAGAGTGCAGATGCCCTAGCAAGAGCGGGGGCAGCATCAAAGCTCCAGCCTGCAGAATACCGTCTGGAGAACTTGAGCAGGACACGAAGAAATGGGCTGAGAACCATCACCAATCCCCCTGGGAGAACGCCTATGGCAATACTAACGGAAGGATGATGATGATGCGAGGGAGAAACATCTCCTCTTCAAATCTCGTACAACTTGAATCGGTTCGAATCTTTCAGTCATCGGCTTGAGTCTTTCAGTCACCAGTTTGAGTCTTTCAGTCATTTCAATATTTTAAATCTCGTACACATTTCAGCGAGATGTTTTCCCCTCGTGATGATGGGACCAACTGACCGGCTCTCGAAACATCTTCTCGAACAGAGCAGGAACTCTCTCAGAACGATGGTAGGACTCCTACCAGGGCACTGCTACCTGACGAAACACCTGCAAATGCTGGGAATACACCAAGACTCCACACTATGCTGGTTCTGTGATGAGGAAGAAGAAACAGCCTTCCACATAATGTTCGAATGCGAAGCCCTGGCTCGCATGAGGATGGATGTCTTCGGACAATGCAGTGCAGAAGATATCCAACATGGAAACCTCTTAAGGAACATCCAGAAGTTTATCAGAAGATTTGTCGTACTCATAAGATAGACCTCAATATTATTCTGGATGGATTGTGTTGGGTCTCAAGACCACCAAAATCAGTGGATTTGAAGGAATTCAGCCGACAATTCTTGAGGAATTTGCCCCTGATCTGACACCACTTACTGACAGGTTATTCAACTTTTCTCATGATTTTGAGGTATTTCTATGCATTGAGAGAGTGCAGCCACTTCCTAAGAAGTACAAACAGACTGTAGCAACCACAAACCCATAGCGTTGCTCTTTGGTATCTCAGCAGTAATGAAAATATTCATCAACATACAGCTCGCTTAAGAGATGTGAATGATCGACAATGTGGTTCGCGTTACCTGAAGGCAACTGCTTGAAATTTCGCATTTATGTCAGCTTTCCTTCAAAATATATGATGAAACTCTGACTTTGGCATTATATATCTCGTCAGATCGCTTGTGGTACTAGATACTCCTTATCAAACTTTCATCTTATGGCTTGCTCTCTCAGTGTGTATTGCTATCTAGCTTTCTTCTTGGCATTCGTGCTGGTCGATGAAGTTTCATCTGACGGTGGAACTTTTGATCATATTTTAGAAGCCATCACAAGCATCAGTAATGAAAATATCTATAGGAGAGTAATATATCGATAACTTTGATACGATTTTTTACAAAAGAAAGCGAGTTAGTGAACAAGGCATCACCCACGACTCGAGCTTTAGGCCCAGGCATTTGGGAGATGCCTAAATGTTATGAGGGATTTTATCATGTGCAACATAGACTGGCCAAGATCTCACAGAGTAATAATGTTACTCGGAAACGATGTAGGGTCTAGAATAGAACCCTGAAGAATACAATGATTGACGTCTGGTAATTTTACCTGTGTGATTTTTTTTGTCGAGCCATTTGCTACTATTGCATAAGATCAAACTCCATCTGAATTGCTTGTTACCCGATTTGAAACTCCCAACGTCATTTGAATTTGAATGACCATGTCTTCGGTAATTAACAATTAGTCATGTCCAATTTTCGTCAGAAAAAATAAATATAGGGCGGTGCTGCTGTATCATTATCAACGTAACCCTAAACGGGTAATTATCGTCAGGTAATCTCGGCATGGAATAATTGCTATATTTGGCTTACTGAGTGTGATAAAAAAGTTGCTCGAAATTTCTTCTGGTAATTACGTTAACTGGTTTTCACCGAAAAATTTCGAAGTCTGAACGACAGAGACGTTTTAGAGGTGTAACAAACTGGGCCATTCGAAGAACTATGAATCAGACTATTGGCCAAATAGGTTGATGAATATGTAATGAAGCGGTGGGCACAGTTTAAGTGTGATTAAAAACGCGTCAAGTGCCATATTTTAATAGGCTTTTTAATCGTGTAATCTCGAAACGGTGTTTTGAACAAAAGGAAGACTTTCAACTTGGTAATTTCAGTTAAGCAGTTTTCAATGTATATCTACAGGGTTTGTCAAAAATTGAACTACTTTATGAGAATGTTATCTTCATCAAATACCTAGGTATACAAAAACTACCTCTCTGGTCTAATAGTGAATGAGTGAATGAATAATCGTGAATGTCATATTAAATGAATTTGGAGGAGTTTATTGATATGTTAAAGTCGGTTCCAGCAACTTTTTAACGATAGTCAAGTTGGATTCATTTCGAAATGTTTCTGTTATAGAAAAGGATAGAGCAGTTGACATAAAGGACCCAAAATGATTCAGATAATGCGGGTGCCGGCTTTTTGTCAAAGGAGAGTCATTAAAATTTTGTATTGTGAAATTTGGCGTTTAATGCGAAAACATTCTGTAACACGTTCGATTGTTTGTTTCCAGAGCTGCTTTGATAAATATTCATGTTTCGATGGGAGTGTTTTTTATGTAGATTTTATTGCAGTTTTCGGAATATACCAAGTAGGTCTGAAAATAATTGATTCTATTGTTCAGCTATTTACAGTTTGAATTGGAGTCAATTGATCTATAATGCACATCGTATTTTTTTGTTCAGTGTTTCCCAATAAATACACAAATAAGCTAATTCTCTTGCGACTTATAGTGATGTTGAATTGTTTAAAATTGTTTTTTCCGTTAACCAGCTGTCGTCCCCTTACAGAAGTCGAAACTTGTGCGAGCCAAGGATTAACGAGGTCTTACCTTTTCACGTACTGCCAGCTCGGTGTTGAGCTAACACAGCCTTTGATTTCTCCTCCAACTGAAGAGCAAATAAATATATAATTGGGTAAAAAATTTGCCTGAATAGGGCCTAAAATAATTGTTCTACTAGATTTGTTCTGAGTTGCTTTTTATGGTTGGGTTCTGCTAGCTCAACGGTAAAGCTAGCAGAACCCAGGACTTTAAAAACAAAACGCAGTCCAAAAAAATCGGCGATTGGTTCAAACGTGAGCCTAAAATTAAGGTGTGATTAGAGTTTTCATTATCATTCGTTTGGCGGTTTGGTTCTGCCAGCTTAACGTTAAGCTAGCAGAACCCGCAATATCTCTCACAATTGAAGAGCAAAAAATTTTGGAAAAGGGTAATGAATTAGCCTGAAATTAGCCTAAAATTATGGCTTAAAAAAATTTGCATATTCCAAAGAGGTTCTGCTAGCTTTACGGGGGTATGGAACCGCTTTGGAATACCTGGTAAAATAAGAAAAAGTCAGTCTCATATAGGTCCTAGGATACTAAGATGTTCTCGAAATGGAGAGGTAGACTAGCCAGCGATCAGGGAAACCACGGCGAAGGGGTCGTGGTGTTAGAGCATTCACCTCTCACTCAGTCGATCCAGGTTCGATCCCATCAGCTGTCATGGAGCTGAAGTTGTTCGGAATCCACTATTACGTAACCTGTAGGCCCCAGATCTCCCATGCACAATCTCTGCTTCTGAGGGACCAAAAGAAGCATGACAGCATGAGCTCATCCATCAGCTGAAATGAAAATGTCAAGAGAAAGAGAAAAAAATAATCAACAAAGATCAAAACAGGAGATGATAAACAAAGTGAGGCCTCCACTCTCGAGTATATAGAATAGCCTGGTGAATGAAAATGATGGTGATGAACTTCGGTGACTGGACACTGCTAGCTATGGCAGCACCTTTTCAGATTGACATAGACTAACTTCTATGCTGGTGCTGCGGACGAGGAGTCAAAATACAGAGCAGTTCCATGCAACTGTCCTTCTTGTTCATCCAGCGGCAATGTAGTTAGATCAAGAGTAGACTTGAAATGGACCTGAGTCTCCAGGAGGAATCACGAAAACTAGATATACCAAGTATACCAAGAAGATATACAGATACATGAAGCACATCAATTAATGTTTCGCCCATATTAGCACTGTGATAGTGTTGGCCAATGATCAGTGACAACGGGGTGTCGTTCGCTAGTCTGTACGTGGCTTTAGTGGAAAATAGTGAATCAGACCATAACCTAGTAGATCTGCGAAGCTCAGGGGGAATTGCCTGCACTGTAACATATCTTCGACACGAGCCAATTGATGATGAGAGATCATCGACCTCTGCCATGTTTCTGTATCAATAACAAGTTTAATAAAGCGAATAAATGAATCAGTAATCGCATCTCCATTCAATTTCATCACCGTCTCACGGGGAAAAGCATTTGAACTGAACAAAAAAAACTATCAATGAAAGTGGTAGGATAATTATTTGCATAATAATGAGACGACTATTATCTCTCGACCTTGCATAAACACTTTGATTTATGTAATAAGTCAATGACATAATAACTGTGATTGAAGATTAACACGATGAATAATATGCTTCAATGAGTGTGAGGAGGTGATGAGTGGTTTTTATTTATTTGCTTCGCGCCTTTCGTTCAGTTGATCTCGTTATAATACCGAGTTGGCGTTGCGCTTTGATTTCTCCGAAAGTTTGTGATCTTCCATGGCCCTCCCAAGCGCAACGTTGTGCAAGCATTTATATTTAACTATCCGTTTGTTTTACGGTCAGCACGCGGTAGTGGATGGGATTTTTTGTGTGTTTATTGAATGGTAGGAATTGTCGGTGCCTTGTAACTATTGAACTGTGCGGTGTGCCGTTGTAATTGCACTTTATTAATGCGGGGTCCAGATAGAGGCGTGATTCGTAGAATATGAAACATTTGCAGAAAAGTTGAAAAACAAACAAAATCATTTTTTGAGGACCCCGATCGAACTATTTTTCACCGAGAAAATTCCTAAAATCGCTGAAACATTTCTTTGGTATATATTTCGGAAAATGATAGTTTATTATATATGTCTACTTCGAATAGATGGAGAATGAAATTTGTCGCATTAGTAGCTTTTGAAAACAGAGTGTTGGTGCAAATGGTGGTTTGCACTTTATCAGATCTTGTTCGATTTCTGCTTGGGCAGATTAGACCTTCGCACTGTGCAAGAAGATCATGTAATTCATGCCCACTGAAAGATATAAGAATTAGAGTCCTGTGTAGCTGTTCTGATGGACGGTTCATCTCTCAATTTGCACTTTATTAGGTTTGAATCAGAATTGCACTCATACGATGCCACCTGCTCTTTTATGCTTTTGCACTTCATCAGAAGACCCCAATTTTTTGTCAAACAAAATAATATCTTATAATCTTTATACTTACAGAAGTGTATGTTATTTGCACTTCATTAGAAGCTCTTCAACTCTTTGTCGAATAGCAGGATGGAATATTGTACTTAGAATATGAGCGACTTTATTCCATAGAATAAGCGTCGAGCAGATTGTCCGTTATTTGCACTTTATTGGACTTTCAGTTATATATCGAATAAAAGGATAGATTATTCCTTTTGTTTTCACAGTACTTGATTTGTTTACTTTATGGGAGTAGTGTTAAGTGCAAAACGTTAACCATGCGGTTCGTCATTTCATTTGCAATCCATTGGGACTGAGATTGATTCAGTGAAATAGTTTGAAACTGTGTTTCAGTATTTGTGAATTTAGTGAATAAATTATTATTATTATTATTATTATTATTTCGAAGTGGTTTTTGAGTGAAACAGGCATTAGTACCGTGATGCATCTGTATGGTTCGTCATTTTATTTGCGCCTATTAGGGCTGGGGCTGAATGGAGTTAATGGCTTTTTGTAGCAGAATATTTTATCTTGGTGTTGCACTGATACAATTCAGTAGTTAAAGAAGATTTAGAACTCTCGCAGTAGTTTTTATCAGGAGCACTATTTAGAACTAATTGCAATATTATTGGCAAGGTATCATTCAAATGCATGAGAGGTTTTTCCTTGTTACATTAAAATATCGTTACACATAGAACAGCTTTTTTATTACCTCAACTGATAGAATGCCTCTCTATAAGGACTTTATGGGTAATTAAAACATTAATCGTTGTCGTCCTTATATAACTTGCCAGGAGAATGTGGAGTTATAAATAATGTAAATATCTCTTTTTGACTGTGTCGAGTCTTTCAGTATGAATTCGTGGCCATGGTTCTTTCTGCGTGATAATAAATTTGTTTTTGATATGTCATGCAAATCATTCTTCTGGCTGCTCAAGGAGGTTAATTGCCTTTAGAGATTTTGTATAGTATACCAGTGGAAAACTTTCATAAAAACGAGGGTATTTGATTTCATTCAAAATGGAAAGACGTGTTGCAATAGGTCTGAACGATTTTTCCGTTGGAGTTCATAAAAAAACATGATGTGATTGAAAAAATTAAACGCTGTTTTTTCCCAACACTCAACCTGGACACGTGTTTTAGTCTACATTATTTTATCACAGGTTCTAAAAAGTGAAGTGCAAGTACCACAATTGTTGTAGAAGAAAAGGTTGTTGAGCAAGTGAAACATAAATCATAGTACATGGTGGCTCTTCGGGTTGTAAGGCCGACGTATGTTAAGAGAAGATCTCGACGTTTCGCCAACACGAGTGGTTATCATTTTCAAGAGAAAGTTTCTGGTTTCTTAAGTCGCTGTCAAATGCTTGACATTTGTTATACGTTGTCTCAATAAATACCTGTGATTTGACGTTCTTACATCTGATAGGTCCATAGCGTTAGCTGACATCATAGAATCGTTCTCTTGAAAATGCTAACCACTCGTGTTGGCGAAACGTCGAGATCTTCTCTTACAACCCGAAGAACCACCATGTAAGTGTGAAAATCCTTCTTGAATGGGAAAGTTTGTGGTTTTTCCCAGTTTTGTTTTCTGCAAATTCAGCACAACGAGTAAGACAATTCAGGGCTGTTATAAATAGAAATATAACTGAAATTCTAAAGATCAACAATTGGAGATTTCAAATGTATAAGAAGATGATAAAAAAGATAATAGTTGGGAAGTGCTTGTATGGAATCAATCAAAGTACACTTTATTGTCTGAAAAAACACATTCTTGTAGACAAAGCACAAAAAACTTTATATATGGAAAATTGTTTTTTTGTAAGAAAAGACATTTACATTATTAAAAAGAACTGCACCATGCATGAGAATGGCAGTTAGAAATGTGAAATTATAACATAAATAACAAATTTGAGCTTACTCTGTATTTCTTTTATTATAATAGGAAGGTGATTGTACAATTTTCTGCTATTATAAATTAGTGAGTTTTGGGTTAATGTTGATGTAGGGGTAGACATCTAGTGTTTGTGATCTCACCTCAGTTTTCAACTCATGTGAAGTTGGCGGCAACTTTTTGCAAAAACACAATTTTTTGGAGTTCTGGGTGGATTTGATAGAGTTCTGGAGTTCCTGATTCAAATTTTCAATAGTTTCAGCTAACTGTGGACTTTGATAAGAAAAACAAATTAGTGGCGCTAACTTCACGCGGCGCCATCTTTTTCGAAAAAATGAGTTATGGTAGTATTTTTCGATAAAGATGGAAGAGTTCTGGAGTTCTTGACCATTTTTGAAAATTGTTTTGCCGAAATAAAAAAGTTATTGAACAAATACTTTCGAAAATCCTCATTCCTTTTGAAAGAAAAATAACAGATATTTCAGTTCTGATGAGAGTTCTGAGTAGCACTCAGCGAGTTCTACGTACAGAACATGTATATCGAGTTTTACCAAAAAAGCAGAACTTTTCAATTTATTAGCCTTCATAAGGTGCGAAAATCGAAACACCAACATTTCGAATGGAGACAGAAGGAATCTCAGAAAAATTCTGATGGGAATTCCCATTTTTGGTCTTCGATTTTCAATGCAAATTTATTTCCCTGTGGATTTATCTCATAAGCCTTATCGAAGATTGAACAATGAAACAAGGTTTGTTCCTATTTCGTAAGAGCATCCATCTTCTTAATTGTCGGCAATTAACTATCAATCTTGTCTGGTAAACTTGCCAAATATTCGACATTGATTGAAGTGATAACCGTTTAAAAAAAAATCCATTCGGTAGGTATATAGTTCCAATTACCAATGAGCACTTAGGAAAAGGAATGGTGTAATTGTAACTATTCCAAATTTTATTTATCTTTGGATTGGTATTTACCTATTTAGCTTGAGATCAATTGTTTTGATTCCATTTCCATTACACAAGATATCCGAAGCATTCCTTTCTGCTTTCGTCAAATTGAGTATCTAGCATGTGCAAGCCCATAATTGCTTTAATTAAAATCTATGTTTTTTCTGGAGTGCAATTTTGTGTGAATTCAGCAAGCTTCACCCTGTTAGAATGGTAAGATCTTCTATAACGGTCCTTATATTATTAGAGTTAGTTGAGAATTTCAAGAATTTGTACATAAGTATTTCCTGTATTTCCTGAACTGATACAAAATTCACAGTATGGTGCAAAAGGTTTGAGAGTAAACCCCAGTAAAACTACACGTATTCCCTTCACACTCAAATAAATTCTGGAGGACATAGAACTAACGAAATTCTTCAGCGGTATTTCAAGATCTCGATGTTGGTGGCTTTTTTCATGAGCTAAATGATGAAAATAGCAGTGCAGGTCTGCCTTTGCTAGCTAGAGTCTTTTTTCTTTCTTTGGGACTCGTTATACTCTTGCAATTTTCCTGTTGGATGGAAATGCCCCCAAATCATAAAAGAGGTCAATAACCTGAGAACTTGAAAACGATCGTTGAAACTCCGTCTGATCCACTAGCTTTGTTGGTGCTGAGACCTATATAAAAAAATGGTAAGACGTCATCACGAATATTTGTAGGCCATCAGCATACAACATCATATTAATCATCCTTGAGTCATTTATAATCAATTAATGAACCTCAGATTATATAATGACTTCTGATCAATGCCCAAACATTTTCGAATTGGGAGTGACGTAAAACGGTTCTTTGTACATGTAATCTGGTTCAGTAGATATCAGTGACAAAGTTGATGTATTATTCTTGTCTGTCTGAAACAAACACAAAACTGATCTTCTGATAGAGACGGCGTTCCTCAAGGCTCGGTATTAGGTCCCATCCTTTTCGTCATTTTCATTAACGACGTGTTTGAATTTTTAAATTTTTCATGTTACTTAACATCATCGTATGTAGACGGTACTTATATATATATAACGGGCAAAACACAACTATTAGCTACACTAAAGAGGCCTATGAAAAGGTATGTTACTGGTTAAAAAAATATTATGTATTCACTTCAAATTTGGGCTAACAATTTTACAGCTTTAAGATTGACAGTTTGATCGATATTAGTTTTTCCACAAATACGAAAATGTCAGGATCAACGTTAGACTCTAGTCTCAACTGGCAGTTATAGCTTGAATCATTTCATTCTATTTTGAAAATGGAATTGTGCATTGGGGGCAAGCAGCTGAAGCCCAAAGTATTTTTATTCTTCGAAAGCATGCTATACGGATTCTGGGTAACTTACAATATGATGAATTTTGCAGGGAAGTTTTCAAATCATAGAACATCTTGACTATGATTATTCATTATGTAAATAATAATAATAATAATAGCGTTTATTGCCAACAGTTACCCATTTACAGGACAAATTATTTAAAAGAAAGTTCAAAGTGTAGTTACAAACATTTTGATGAATAATATACAAGAATATTCAAATACAGATGAAGGAAAATGAAAATAGTGAAAAAATAAATAACAATACTACAATATATAAAAAATTAAAATAAAAAAGAAAGGAAAAACTGCTACATATTACATAATGTTTTCATTCAGATATTCAATGGCAATATTTCCTATACAGGGTGTTTCTTAAGTACGTGTAGAAAATTCAGGAGCGTGTTACTGACATCAAAATAAGAAGAAAAGTTCCTATAAACATATGTCCGCAAGTTATTCGTTTCTGAGATTGCCAAAGTTGAATTATTTTTATTTTTTATGAATAATTTCAAAATAATTTTGAAATTTGTGTAAAGTTTGGTATCTGGGAATATTCATTATTCAGTTTATGTAAAAAATATTTTCTTGGTCACTGCGAGCAACTGTTTTCGAGTTATTCAGATTTGAAATAACCGATGCAAGTGATTTTCAATGACAAGATTTTTAAATTTAAAATAAATTCAATAAGAAATTAGTTTTTTCGCAATTAACATAAAATTTGATTTTGTCATGGAAAAATCATCCCAGATACCAAACTTTACTCCAATATCACAAATATTTAGGAATTTGTTCACAAAAAACAAATATAAGAATTAAAGTATGACACTCTGTATCTTAGAAACGAATAACTTGCGGACATATGTTTATGGGAACTTTTTTTCTTATTTCGACGTCAGCAACATTCTCCTGAAGTTTCTACACGTACTTAAGAAACACCCTGTATAATGCAGTGTATCATGATGAATATCACAGTGAAAAGATATTTTATTAAAGTTTTCACACATCAAAATCCAACGAAAGTTCTCTCTGTCGAACTTTCGCCGCTTTCCCCCATACACTTGTTTCTTTCCTCCGAAGAAGGATCAACGAAAATCAATTAAAAGATCCTCACCAAACTGTTCGTCATAATTGATTAGCAGAGTGGAATGAGAGGCGGTGATGAAAGCGTTCAAAAACTGCATTTTAAATTCGCCTTAGGGCTCGATAACAAAACTCGTATCGAAAACTTCTCGATAAATAAGATTTCGTTGAGGTCATCGAAACGACTATTAATTATTCCAGTGATTGTTCTAACTGCACGGTGAAACAGGTGTATTATTTACATTTTATTTTATAATTTGTATATTTCGACACTTACGTCGAAACACATCTATTTAAAATATTTGTCGATTTCGAGAATATGGGACCACATTTTGGGATGTCTGATAGAACTATACAGGTGTTCAATTAATTTGGCCACATATGGAAAACTTATTTTTCGTTTCAGTAAAAAATCCAACTCTCATAAAAGGTTCTGCATGTTCTAGAACTCAATTTTGAATATGCAAATCTTAGAATTTGTCAGTCGTACACGAATAGTGTCAAAAATATAAATTTAGTTCATCAGTGATGTACTTTCATTTGTGACAATATCAAAATTTGTTATTATGGAAGTTGTCCATGATTATTTATCTTGTTCAAACACGCAATCATATCTATCTACAAAAATATATTATAATATTTTTAATAAATTTAATTTAAATTCTTATAGATAGATAAATAAATGATATATAGACAGATAGCACTTTATTTCCAACAGATAAACACCCAATTACAGTGTTGAGGTTAATATGAAAATATACAACTAACTGATGAAATATAGAAATTATCACAGAAGAAGGAAATAATCAAAAGTTGAAGATTCTATTGAGAATGCATTTCAAATTATATAACTGAAAGAACTATCATTTATATCGCACATTATCACAGATTGAATTGAAATTGTTACAGATTACTGACACTGGTGCTTTGAGATTGTAATTCGTTCTGCTACAATTACAATAAAATAGACATGATTACACATTTAAAAGTGATTTTCAATTCTGAACAAGTAAAAATTTTCAATATTGTCACAAATAAAAGTAATCCAAGAATAGAACCTACCAAAACTACGTCAAAATCACACAAAAGCGTCTTCAGGATCTAAAAGCGTACTCAACATTTATTTGACATGTGAAAGTGCTTTACTCTTTTACCAAATTAATATTTTTTCATACTTCTCGTTGTTGAGGAAGCTGTCTCCCAAATATCTGAAGCCAACCCTGTTCGAATTCTAACTCAGCTTGTCATGTCAAAATAGTTCCAAGTGAAAAAATTGTTTCATTTACCAGTCTGTGTCCATAATGAAGTTCATTAGTAAAATTACCAAATTCCCCAGCAAAATAACTAAAAAAGTGCTATAATGCTGAACTGAAATCATTCGTTGTCAAATTTGACATAAGTGTACATTATCCTGCAAGAGCTGATTGTGAGAAGTTTAATTTCCTGTGAGGTATTTATTTACAACAATATAAACAAAAACGGAAAAAACCACTACAAGTAGCACAACTTTGGTTTCAACTAAACGTTTTTGTGTTTCTTTCCTGTCTCATGACAGGTGGTCCTTTGTTGCTGTTTACCAGAGAGTCCAGAGACTAAAAAGTGCTGTTGATGAAAAATTACTCCAACATACTCCTTTGATGGAACATACAACACCATCATAGAAGATGGGGAAGTTACATCAAGGGCCGTACCAATGCTGTCAATAGGGCAAATCTGGTACACGGATGGCTCAAAGACTAGCAAAGGAGTAGGAACTGGAATATACGGGGAGAGACCGAGACAAGACATTAGTATAAGTCTCGGTTCTCAAGCCTCCATATTCCAAGCCGAGGTTACGGCAATCTTCGTCTGCAAGAGAGAGATTCTAAGGAGGGGTTCTAGAAACCAACCCATAGCGATTAAAGCCCTGCGTTCATGCAGGTTCACTTCCAAACTGGTTTGAGAGGCACCTTAACGACCTGGGAGCACAGAACAAGGTAAAACTTGTCTGGGTACCAGGTCATAAGGGCATCCAGGGAAATCAGAGCGCAGATGCCCTAGCAAGAGCGGGGACAGCAACAGCTCTCATTGGACCAGAACCAGCCTGCAGAATCCCGTTTGGGTATATTGAGCAGGACATAAAGAAATGGGTTAAAAACCATCACCAATCTCTCTGGGAGAGTGCCTCACGGAAAAATTATGATAATGGGGCCAACCGACCGGCTATCAAGACACCTTCTTGAACTAAGCCGAGACTCTCGAGGAAGGTGGTAGGACTGATGACAGGCCACTGCCACCTGAGAAAACACCTGCAACTATTGGGGATACATCAAGAGTCCACACAATGGAGATGGACGAAACAGCCTCCCACATAATGTTTGAATGCGATGCTCTGGCTCGCACGAGGATGGATATCTTCGGAAAACCTTGTGAGGAATCTCCAAGAGTTCATTAAAAGATCCGAAGTACTCACGAGATAGACGGGGTGCAGAAAGGTTCTATACAGAACTACCTGCATTTCAGCCACTGGCTAGCTCCGCCATCTAATAGTAATGATAAAAAAGTGCTGTTGATTCTAATTTCTGGTACTCGAATCAACAGACATATGAAGGGTGAAGTTGGTAAACCTTTATAGAACCTATTAATTGAATTACTCCCATTCCCAGTTGATTTTTTTAAAGATATATAATAGCGATGCTTTGAGAAATTTGAGAAGAACTTTCTGGGTGGACTACGAAAACTTGCAATAATAATAATAATATAATAATAATAATGTTTATTCACTAAAAAAATTTTACAAAATAATTTTTCACAAAAACATAAGACTACAATTGAACATAGATAACACATGGGTAAATAGACGAAATATCACATAAGCACAAAATATGCTTGTCTGTAATTGACAAGTCATTGGAATAAACATGTTTGGGACCACTTAAGCAACAGATGCTTGTATGTGGTGTTACAGGGCTGGGAATGAAAAATATTGTTTATATATTAGGTACTGACAACACTTGTGTTAAAGGTATGATATGCACATAATATTAAAGAAACATGTGAATTGATACCACGTGAGTAGTGTCAGCTACTTGTGTGTGGTATATTGTCTTCATCATGATTGGTTCAATAAGTATACAATATCTAAGAAATAGAATAAGTTGATAACTTAAAATATGATGCAAATTATGTTACGATGTAGATAAAATTAATGCACAAGGAGATGGGTTTACAGAATTCACGGTTAATAATAATTTTAGTAGAAAAGTAAAAGAGCGAATATATAATATATATACAAATCGTGGTGTGTAGCCATACGCAGAATAAAATGTGTATAATGTTCAACAGTAATGAAATAAAATATTAAAAGTGGAACATGAAATGAAGTTGAAGTACATCATGAGTATAAATAAAATAATATCCTAGGTTAGAAGGAGTTGCAAAACAATTGTACTCGCTCGCAGCCATTGTTTAACTTTTTTCTTGAACATTGCAGGTGAATTTATTTCACGAATTTCCAGGGGGATTTTGTTGTATAATCTTGGACCAAGAAAAATATGACTTCTCAAAGTAATTGTTCTGTTCACTTTTGGAATATATACGGCAAGAGGTTGGTTTCTTGTAGAGTATATATTCTTTATAGGGTTTTTGTTTTTTGTAAATTTTTCTTTATTAATTAAACACTGAAAATAAAGTTCTTTGATCTCAAGTACTTGTGATAGCTCAAAAAGTTCTGCTGTGGAAAATGTTTTCTCTTCTCCATATATGATTTTTAAAATCCATTTTTGTAAGGTTATGACTGGAGATATATGGTGGTTATATGCACCACCCCATGCTATCAATCCATACCTGAGTTGTGATTCCACTAAGGCGAAATAAATAGATTTCAATTGTTCAATGTTTACCATCGTTTTAAAGTGTCTGAATACGTATAGCAAACTCCGTAGTTTTCCTGATAGTTTTTTTATGTGATGATCCCATTTCAGATTGCAGTCGATAATCAAGCCCAAGTATTTAGTTGAATTGGCCGGTAAAATTGAAAATGTTGTTGGGTTTGATTGCGAAATTGGGGGAAAGTTATCGTAATCAATTCTCTGTATACTGAACGGTACGTAATGCGTCTTATCAAAGTTAATGGTCAATAGCCTAGAATCGAACCATTCTTTTATTTTTGTAAAATCTGTTTGGGCTGTATTGAATAAGTTTGTCCAGTTATTTGCGCTATAGAAGACAGCAGTATCATCTGCAAAACTTACAATTTGACCTTCAATATCAAGAAAAAACAAATTATTTAGGTATATATTGAAAAGACAGGGGCCTAGCACGGTGCCTTGTGGTACGCCATATTTGATGTTCTTGAAATTACTTAAGGTTCCTTGAATATCGACGCATTGAGTTCTGTCAGTTAAATAACTTTTCATTAGCTTCAGGCATGGTCCTCTTATTCCC
This sequence comes from Chrysolina oricalcia, assembly GCA_944452925.2. Lineage (NCBI taxonomy): Eukaryota > Metazoa > Arthropoda > Insecta > Coleoptera > Chrysomelidae > Chrysolina > Chrysolina oricalcia. Next base: position 4,697,227 of record OX101809.2, on the reverse strand, counting down.
ATATCCTCTAATGTCTCAATCAGCTTTCCATGGCTTACGGTATCGAAAGCTTTAGCCAGGTCCACGAAGATACAGAGTGACGGTTTTCCTTCATCAAGGGATTTATATATTTTGGAGGTAAGGGTGACTATTGCGTCTTGAGTGGACCTGGCCTCTCTGAAACCGTACTGCAATGGGGAAAGAATATCATATTTATCTAAGAATTTGCATAAACGCGATTTGATTACTGTTTCTATTATCTTTGCGATGCAGCTGATCAAAGATATAGGTCTATAGTTCAGGCATTCCAATTTATCTCCTTTCTTATAAATCGGTTTGATTTTGGTTTTTTTGAAAATATTGGGAAACGTACCGCTTCTCAAAATGATATTCGAAAGATGACATATTGGTCTGCATATACTATCACATATGATTTTAATTGTATCTGGGCTTATAGAGTCTAAACCGGGTGCCTTGTTTTTTTTGAGTTTGAGGATTATTTGTCTTATCTCTGTTTCACTGCACTCTTCTAAGAATATGGTGTTCGAAATTCTTTTTCTCGTTTCTTTGAAATTTTTAGGTTCTGATATTTGCTGCGCTAGAAGTTCTCCTATTTATCAACAAAATTGTTTGCTATTTCCAAAGGATTAGTTGAAATCACATTATTTTGTAGACGAATTTCTTTTATTTCTGATTTTTTATTATTTTGATTTGTAGATGCCCTTAGCGTCTCCCATAAATTTTTAGGGTTGTTTTTATTTTTTTCGATTTTGTCTCTGAAAAATGTTGCTTTCGTTTTCTTCGTGAGAAGATTGAGATTGTTCCTGTAGGCTTTATATTTGTTTTGGAGTTCAACATTGTCCCAATCTTTATGCCTTTCTTTATTCAGTCTATTTCTTTTGTTGATAGATGTTATTAAACCACTAGTGATCCAAATTTTCTTTTTTTTAACAGGTTTTATTTCTACCATTGACTTCTGGATACACGTTTGAATTTTTTGTGTTAAATCAGCAGCCAAGGTGTGTGCATCTTCGTTCTGAAAGAAGTCATTCCAGGACTCCGCGGCGATCAGTGTTTTCAGTTTATTATAATTTATTTTATGGTGGTTCGTCATACTGTAATCTGATTTTTTTGATGTATTTTCAAATTTGAGCATTGTAGTAAAATGGTCGCTAATGGAACTTTTCAAGGTGATTGGTATGACTTTGTCAGCTAGATTCCTCGTAAATAAATGGTCTAAACAGGAACGCGCATTTCCTTGAATTCTCGTATACGTATTTATTTGTGAAATTAAATTGTTTTCATTTAAAATATTGAGGTAATCATTAGAATCATCCGAGTCGGAAAGTATATTTATATTTATATCTCCTCCAATTACAATTTGATCCCTATTATCGTTTAAGTGTTCCCCAATAAAGTTTTCAAGGCACTCATTGAACGCTGGTATATCTGTTGATGGTGATCTATATATTCCTACAATAACTAGATTAATCTGCTGCAGTTTTACTGTTAGTTTTATTGCCGTGGACTCGTATATTTTTATATTTTGTGTACTATAGTTATAACAACTTTTTATGAAAATGACTACTCCATCATTTTGATTGAGAGTTCCTCCGCTATATATCAGGTCGTAACCTTTCAGCCGGTATAGTTCGGTGTTTCCTATGATTCTGGTTTCGGTTAAGATTATACAATCAAAATCCTCCTCTATTTGATTAATGTCAATCTGGACATCCTCAAAGTGTTTCGAGATACTACATATATTTTGGTTATATACCGAAAATCCTTTTATGGATTTGAGCTTGTTTCTGCAGTCCTCGTATGTTTCGTATACAAAAGTCTCTGGTGTATTACCCTCAAAATCTCTTATAAATGCGTCCATACTGTATCAGTAACTAATGAAATAACACAATAACATAGGATGTTTAACAACGACGTAAGAATCAATGAAAGCACTATCGAAAACAGGGTGTTTAAAAATGATTACATAATAATTTAAAAATTAGGATACTACAATAAAAAAAGTACATACACTCGTATTTGCTTGCATCTATTTGTTTGAGCGTTGGCTTCTTGTTCTCTCTCTCAGGGCGTGCCCATCAGCTTTCGGTTTGGTATTCTTCTTGTTTCCAATAGTTCTGGGTGTATTGGTATCAATAGTAGTTTTCTTATTTTCTTCTTCCCCTGGATATCCGAATTCTTTCTCAAAGTTTCGTAAATTCGGCGTTGGAGGGGCACTGTTTGCGTTGCGTTCTTCTGAGTGATTAATTTCCTCTAATTCTTTCACTGTGTAGACTCTGTCATTGACGTATAATTTGTTTCCTTTTATATAGGATCGATCGGTAGGATCTTCTCTGGCTTTATTCAAGAAGGTTCTTAGAATTTTGTTTTCACGTCTTTGTTCAAATGTGAGATCGTGTGTAATGGCAACACCTGTACCTTTCAATTTTTTGCACTGTTTCAGAACGTCAAGTTTTTTCAGATATGATTGGAATTCAACTTTCACAGGAGGTTTGTCTGTGTTGTTCAGGTTGTATACATTATTTAGATCAGATATTTTAACATCAGCTTCCAACAGTGTATTGAGTTTTCCACTTATAGTATTTGGTGTGTTGTCCTTGTTGTCTAGGCCGAATATTATAATATTGTTCTTTTTTGTGTATCTTTCCAATGTCTCTACTTTATTTTTCAATGTTTGGTTTTCTTTTTCTAGTAGATGAACTTTTTGTTTCAGTTCCTCTACTTTCATTAATAGTCTTGTTTCGGTGGCTTCAATCGCAGATTTTATTTCTCTTCTATTCGTTATTATTTCTTCCCTTAAACTTTTAATCGCATTTATCGAATCCGTTTCCATAACTCAATAAGAGTTCGTTTATGGATAGCTTTAGACGTTTTGTTTATTTGCGTTTTTATATCTCAGCTGGGCAGCGTTATCAGTTCCTCGGCTTAGTAATGTTAGATTTATTTACGTGTTGTGGAGGGATATCACTTTTATTTCTTTTCGTTGTTGTTGCAATTTATGTTTGTGATGCTATGAAACCTTTTTTAGTAATTAATTCTGGGTTTAGACATACCAAAATCAAATTATTAGTGACAGCTCATTGCTAAACTCATTTCACTAAAACAAACCACACACTACCCTCTTGATCCTTCCAGAAATAATCAATCAATCAACCGTTTCCTCAGTTTTTTCCGCAGATATTGGAGAATTGATAAGAGTAGTTCGTTTTTCTGTTCTACTAAGGAATGGACGTTTCAAACGTTGATATTGAATGTACTCTAGTTAATTTCACTTTTTCATCGTTGAATTATACGAATTCTTTCGAATTACTTCGACTGCAACTCGCAGATATCGCGTTGAGTTGTTTTATAGAAGCTCGTTAACAAGAAACCCATACATTCATTCAATATACTCGAGAAAATCTAACATCGACTAACTTGTTAATTAATCTTCCTGGTATGAGGTTAGTGGAACGTCAAGATAAGATTGTGCCACAAACTAAAAAATTATTGAATTATAATTATTGAGTGTAAAGGCCAGTGACAATGGTTTTGAAAGATACATTTTTAACTACTATAAAACTTCAATATTATACTAAAGTTGATGCTGTGCAAGTGTCTACGCAAACAAAACTATTCATTTAACTTCCTATGTTTTATATCACTTCTATTTGTGTGTTACATTTTAATCTGACTACCTGACTATCCAGTATAATTGTAATATATCTGAATTCAATGTATTCAGAAACCCAAGCTATCCAGACATTACAATCCCAAGTGATTCTTTCCACGATAGTAAAAAATTAGCAGCACACAGAGCAGCACAGAGCGTTCTCGTTCCCTATCTGTGATAATAATCTAGATAGGTAGAGAAATAGAAAAAATCTTACATCTAGGAGAAAATCATTATGGTTTCAACATAGCCACAATTCAGAAGTTAGTCAGAAAATAATGCCTTAAATTTTTTACCAAATTAATATACGGTCAAGAAATTCAGAAATTTGTAACTTTTACTTACTACAGAAGAAGAACACATACTATTGCAGGATTCCTTAGGAACAATCTTTATCTTATTTTTGAAACGCGTTCCTTCAAATTGAGAGAATAATATGCAGAATACGAGCATATGGATTTCATTGAAAATATGAACAGGATGTTCATAAAGTCAGTTGTGGAATCATCTGCGACTGAAAGTTGGAATTTAGTCGCTATTTTCCATCGTACAAGATAACCTTTCTTGGAAGGGATTCATGTTTTAAAGAGAAACATTCTCAATTGAAAATTGAATCAATACATGACTCCTCTGAAAATGGAAAAACCCTACGATAAAATTGAAGTTACTTTTTTGTAATATCTAACAGAAAACAACTACTTCCCCGGCAAAAGCCACGCTGGACATTGAACTACATCTGATAGATATTGAGAAAGACCCTATATAACTTGGAGAAAAAATCTGAAAGTGAAAATTTGCATTTTCATTCAGATAGTTGATTATTTATTAAATGTCCAGTTTCCATTGGAGATTCTTATCTATGAATGAGATAAGGTGTTATCCAGATGTATCATCCACAGAAAATCGCTCATTCCATTGATTCCTCATTACAGTGTGAAATTGCTTCTGAAGAGTATGTTTTTCAATTCTTCCGACCTTCCTGATGATCTTAGAAGAGTGAAATAGATTTTTGTCGACCAAAATGTATTGGAGGCCTAGCGGAAGAGATGCAATTCACGCATCAATGGAATGAGCGATTTTCTGTGAGTGATACTTCTGGATAACATTCTCCTTTATCTCATTCATAGATGAGAATCTCCAATGGAAACTGGACATTTAATAAATAATCAACTATCTGAATGAAAATGCAAATTTTCACTTTCAGATTTTTTCTCTCAAGTTATATAGGGTCTTTCTCAATATCTATCAGATGTAGTTCCATGTCCAGCGAGGCTTTAGCCAGGGAAGTACTCGTTTTCTGTTAGATATTACAAAAAAGTAACATCAATTTTATCGTAGGGTTTTTCCATTTCCAGAGGAGTCATGTATTGATTAAATTTTCAATTGAGAATGCTTCTCTCTAAAACACGAGCATATGCTTATGCCAAGGTGTAATTTTCGACCTGTGCTAAATGGAAAAGAAAATATTACTAATTACATCAATTATTGGTGATTGTCATAATTTATTTGAATTGGTTGTTTGGGTGAAATGTATAGTAATCGAGCACTGGCCCTAGAAGAGATCCTTGAGGCACACCATGTGAACTCTTATTGCTGATACTGAACTTTGTCCTTCTGAGGAAGCCATAAAATTGGATCACCATTCTACTGGCTCCCGGACTATAGAAACATCAACAGTAAGAATTTCTGATATAAAACTATCTTGTAAACTTCGCTAATTGATATTTCAATTACGGCAAATCTACAAACACCGGAATGGAATGGCGACCATTCATGCATATCCGGAATAGTTCAAACGAGGTGTATTTGACAACTCCTAAGTGTATAAGTAATCGGCATTAAGTAGGTATCTAAGTGGGTGCTTAAAGCAGAGCTTCTGGCAATTACCATAAAATTTAAAGCTCTCATCTTAGCTGTCGTCAGCGCTTTAGTGAGCGGCTGGGGCGAGAAGATCAACAAGTTGAGGTTTGAAGAACTGGTGGCAGATTTTCAATTGGGAACGTCTAGCCGAAAAGCGTTCGCTGTTTGGAATCGTATATTTTTGCCACATAGAATAATGAAAAACACGGGTGTATGCAGAAAACACCGGCATCAATAGAAACATATAAGAATTTTGAATTGATATAGCCGATACTTGATGAAAATCCATATTAACATTAACGACTTTCACAGAGTATGTGTTTAAAAAAACATGACAATTTTTCGTAATACCATTAGTTTTCAGCAGGATTGGGTACTTCTGAACCATGCACTATTTGTTTTCTTGAAAGGTAGTTTGACAAACGAGGTCCGATAGAGAAGGGCCGCGAGATCTCCTGATCTCACCCCCTCTCGATTATTACTTAAAGAGCTACCTCTAAATGATAGTCTACATTATCAGACCACGGAATTTGAAATACTTGAGGAATCAAACCCGTGAGAACAGTCGTCCAAATTGTTCTTAGAGAATTTACGGATAATAATAAAATAACGTGATAATGTTCATTTAATCAATATATCCAATTTTGAATTAATCTTGTACTAATACATTCCTGGAAAAATAAACAGGGCACCACAAAAAAACTTCAAATGCTTTCTAAAGTAGGTATTCGAAAAAATTATTCCTACCCAAATGGAGCTTCACTAAGAAACTCATAGCATTCTTTCATCCCAACAGTCCGGCTTCAGAACTGATCAGAGTTGCATCACGGCACTTTTGAAAGTAACCAACTATATATTATATATATATAGGAAGTTATTCATGACATCTACAGTCACTAGTTGAAACTTAATTTGACACGAACCAAGGAATCCAAAAGTAGAGGTTTGTCCACAAATTGACAGGCAGCCAACAATTCGTTGTTCTGACCAACCCAAGGTTCAATCAAGTTTCTAATACGTTAGAACTCTCGGAATTAAAACGAAATATACTCTATTCTCACTTGGATTCTGCTTGCGTTCCTCATAACGTATTAGAAACTTGATTGAACCTTGGGTTGGTCAGAACAACGAATTGTTGGCTGCCTGTCAATTTGTGGACAAACCTCTACTTTTGGATTCCTTGGTTCGTGTCAAATTAAGTTTCAACTAGTGACTGTAGATGTCATGAATAACTTCCTGTTATATTCTGTCTTGCCTCACGGTATTAATTCTTGAGTGGATTCGTTTTGATTTCGAGAGCTCCATAAATCCTTTCTGATGAGTACGTTAGCACGAAACAGCTGTCAAAGGTTAGAACTCTCGGAATTAAAACGAAATATACTCTATTTTCACATATATATATATATATATATATATATATATATATATATATATATATTCCGCCTTGGACAAAAACAACTAACTCTTCTGGTCTTACTCGAGTACTCTAAGGCTTTTGACACAATTAAGCATGAGTTGCTGCTGGCCATTCTGCATCATTATATTAGATTTTCGGGAGAATCCATTTCTCTGATGAAAGCTCACCTACTCAATAGACTACAGGCTGTGACTATAGGTGATATTACTTCCGATTACATGACAGTGCGAAATGGAGTTCCCCAGGGATCCATCTTAGGGCCCACTCTCTTTATTATCTACACTCACGAATTTCATAAATATTTACAGATCACTGAATGCCATTTTTACGCAGATGACATACTCAGGTATACATTTCCTTCCCTGAGACTGATCTTATAAATGCCACAGATCGACTCAATAGCGACCTGGATGCTTTGGTCGAAGTGTCAAACAAATTCTGCATTTCAATTGACCCCATCAAATCCAAAGTAATTCTGTTTGGCAGCAAGAAAGCTCGAAATCGATGCATTGATCGATTGATGGTCAAAATAAATAATGAAACACTCGAAATCGCATATAGTTAAAAGAACTTGGGATTGATTATGGATTCTTCGCTTCGTTATACACTGCATGTCAACTTGATCACTGAAAGAGCATTTTGTAATTTAAAACTCATATATTCCAACCGTGGAATTTTGGATAGAAAAAGTAGAATAACTTTATGTGAAGCATTAGTCCTATCACACTTGAACTACGCTGATATCGTATTTGGTCCTGCTTTGTGTCATTCTGACAAACGGCGTCTTAAACTCATACAGAATTCTTGCATACGTCTCATTTGTGAACTAACCAGACGTGATCACATTTCTAATTATTTAAAAGAGGTTGGTTGGCTGAATATTAAAAACAGACAACTATTTTGTAAAATACATGGAATTAAAAAAAAAGTTCTGAAAGTAATATGGACAACATGTGTCAAATTCTCAGTCTTGATTTTTAGAAACCATTTATATGGAATGAATAATATAAAGAGTTCGTAGTTCATATTTAGATTTTATACATTTTTTTTTATTCATACCACCCTATTATGTGAGTTTATACATATTTTATTTCCTTTCTCGTTAATTGAATTGGTATTCTTTGTTTTGCAGACTATATTGTGTAGTAAGATGTTGAATAAATCTATATATATGCTTGCACATTATTCCACAAAATAATACAGTTATATAAACCTCCATATCTCTATAGGACCATAACACTGATGTTCACCACCTCAATGTCCGTTTCAAGTCAAGACTAACCCCACCTCTACATAAAACAGCTCAATTTCGATCGTCTTTCTCTTACCAGATAACTTTACAATACGGTTCCCTATGAAATGAAGACCTTAACAATTCAATCATTTAAAAAAAAAGTTACAGAAGCTTTTGTTCAATGAAGAAATGATCTTCAACTAGTTTTTCATTTAGTCACACTTTTTTTTTCATATTCCTAATTTCTGAGTCGAACAATGACTTGTACTAACCTGTCCTAGACGGGTAAGCGCGAAAATGGAATAAAATTAATTGAATTCATTCTTGAAATGGCGATAGTTTAAAAATAAAGGAATAACATTATTCATATCATGGTTAAATAACAGAGATCAGGTTCAAGGTACCAAAGTTGAGAATGAGTGGCGAGTTAACAGACGAATATAATGTAGTTTCAGTTATAGTGGTGGATGGTTTCATGAAATATGTCTTCATTACAGTTTTTCAACTATTTCTCAATCTGTTTTTTCGAAAACCATTTTATTTTTTATGTTTTTTTAACTCATCTGGTAGTGTTCCCAGATAGCTGCAATGCCTCTGAACGACTAGTTTCTTACATCTTAGGACTAAGGCAGTTATGTTAGTTTTTTCTAGTGATATATGGGTGTTGAAGTTTTCTGAATAATATTTTGCCTTCATGAATTTTTGGAAAAGATTTACTAGTAAAATAACTGTTTAAATGAAAAAACAGTTATTTTACTCGAAAATCTTTTCCAAAATTCATGTAGCCAAGAAACCAACGGGTGGCAATTTGAACATTTACTTGGATGATGTATCCATTGAAGGGAGTTTTGAGCTTTTTTTTCATGGAAAGAAAAATGAATTTTTATGGAAATAAAAAATAAAAACCCAAAGTTTGGAATTTAATATACCCGAAACTATCATCCCAGATGGTATACATGCGCATATTGCAGATATCAGAATTCCATAATCTATTCGAATCTGCAAATAAGAGGGGGTTCAATTTGGAGAAAAAAATGCACGATGACGTCATAGCTCCATCAAAAATAGAACCACATCAAAATTTGCAAAATTCAAAATCGATTTGTTGAAGGAGTTTTTTGAGAAAAAAATGCAAATATTTTAATTATTTCGTTCCATACTTTTGTCGGCCACTGTATAATAGAAATACATACGAATAGTCAGAAGTAGTATCAAAAATATTGCAAGAAATTTGAAATTTGTCCCAACACAACTTTAAACAGTGCGTATAAAGTCATTCCATAATTGGTAAGTATTTTCGTTATTTGACTTTCAATACCATGATTGCGATGTATTACATTTTCTCGGATATTTCGATTAGTATACCAAATTTGAAATTGATCAATTTAATCTAGAAAAAAGAACAATTTTGATAGATAGATAGATAGATATAGGTCATTATTTCCCAAAACACATAGCAACATAATAACAAGATCAATCTTTAAACTTATTTTATATGCATTAGGAAAACGCCGCTTTTCAAAATTCAAAATGGGAGGAGGCATAACAATTGAAAATATTAATACAAATTATAACGAAAATTGCAGCTTTGTTTAAATTTTCTTTTTTTTTCATACTTTTCATACCATTTATGTTAATGCTTGATATTTTTCAAGCAAATGTAGGAGGTAACATCAATTAAAATAGATGCAATAAATTCGAAATGATAGAGTTGGTCTACCAAAAAATGTATCGAGGTAGAATTCGAGAAATTAGTTTTTTCGCGAATTTGGTGAAGGGTAAGGGAAATTTACCAGAAATATATTTTTTAGCGAACTGTTCTTGGACTTTAACTGTAGCTGATATCAAGCGAAAACAGAAACTGGATGGGTGTAGAATGTTCGAGAATAATCCGAAATGTTCTCAAACAATCTAGAATGATCTGTAATTTTTCAGAATAATCTACGATATAGAAGAGTAGCCAAGAATGAATGAAAATAATTTGCATTGTTGAAAAATGATCTAGATGATAAAGATTGTTCGAAAATGTTCTAAAATACTATAGAATGTTCGAGAATACATTCAAATATACTAAAATAATCTAGAATGGTTTAAAACGTTCCCAAAAATCTAAAGTTTTCTTAAATAATTCAAGAATATTCTAGGATGTTCGATAATATTGTAAAATGTTATAAAGCGATCTAGAATGATCTGTAATGTTTCAGAATGCTCTAGAAGATTCTAGAATTATTTGAAATATTCTAAAATTATCTAGAATCATAAAGAATTTTTGCGAATGTCTCAAAATAACCCATGATATTCGATAATAAATGTTCTAAATATTCCAAGTTCGATAATAATCGAAGATGTTGGAGGATAATCTAAAAAGTTCTGAAATGATCTAGAGAATGATTCAGAATCTAGCAGGCTGAGAAAACATGTAAGAAATTTCGATATTCAAAGATACATAAATCTGAAAATTATCATAATAATATCATCAATGATTATAATAATAATTATCTGGGAAACTGGCCCTTACGCTATCAAGTGTGCGATATATTCAGTTACGTGCAATGGCGGGCATTACAGCTACTGAATAAATGAAAGGCGCATAAATCGATTCCATTATCGGTTCGATTGATTTTAAATTTTTTCCAATACTTTCAACCCCCTTCAGGCGAAGTATGGCACGAAAAATTGCCAAGAAAAAGTATGAGTAAGTGTTTACGACGTTTCTTCAGGAATGTATCTATTCATTCAGTGTAAAAATAACTCATTTCTCAGCACTTTGTACTGTGCTTCAAGCCCAATATTCACAACCCCGAATGAAAACATTACCTCATTAAAAAAACAAGGTTCTTTGCCTTCCGATTGATAAAACCCTGTCCGGAAGTTACGACAAGAGATTGCTTGCAGGTGTTCCTGCACTTTACAATTTTCCTCGGCGCACCATAAAGAATTCAACAAGTAATATATCTTATCGGCCGAATTAGTTTCCGTGAAATTCCAGTCAGCAGGGTTCAACTGTGCAGCTCATATATTACAGTCGCAGGAGGTTGGCAGTCAGTAGCAGGAGTTGCTGAAAGTACGTTCTCGATTACAGCGGTGAAGCGTTTGTTAAACCAAGCGTTCTGTATGTTTACCTCGGTAATTTATCGCAACTGCTCTAACAATCTATCTGCAAGTCCACGAAGCAATTCTACATGAAAGGTTCTAATTTCCACGTTTGTTTTGAACGTTACAGTCGGTTGACGGATAATTGAATTGTTACTTTTCGAGAAGGAGGCCCTTTTGCGTCATAGAACACTGTTATTTGCAGTTGTTCGGTTAATCTTTTCGTTTTGTTGTGTTTGTTACATGGATTCTCGTGTGTTCGTCGTAGAGCAAAATGAAGTAATAATTAATAGCGTAAAGGCTCGTTCACACCCTTGCGAATTTTCGCAATATTTTTTAATTATTATGATTTATCAATCACCGCAATTTTTCTACCGTATGAGTCGAATAGCAAAAATTTGCGAATATTCTCAAGGTTATGAACGAGCCTTGAAGGGTCCTAAATTCTTGTTCGTACAGTTGGCAAATGTACCTATTGATTGGTAAAGGACATGGCAATGGAAACATGCAATAGTATGAGTATTCGGAATTTTTGTTTTCAGATAAATCATTTTTTCGATCACGAGGAGCAACTTTTGTTTATACAAGTTTATTGTGACTGTACAGAGTGAACCACGAAAAAGGGTTGAATTTCTATTATCTGTCATCGAATTCTATCTACACTTTTATCTTCATTTGTGGATATGATACTTTAGGTACTTTTTAGGTGAATAACCATTCCGGAACAATTCTTTGGTGAGGGGCTACACCGTCCGCTGCATAGAGAAACTAAAAATAAAGAGAGTTGTCAAACCTGCAGTAAAAATTGGCAACACGATCAACAGTGGCGACCTACCTCGCAACTGGCCGAACTAAGTTAGTACGGTTGGTAAAACAGATTTCACTTACCGATTGAGACAAGGCGGGTTTTTTAATCGTATTTCTACTTATGGTTGATAAGGTACATATTTTATAATTATTGATCGATTTGCCATTTCTGGATTTCATATGAATAGTTGTATCATATGAAATGAAGAAATGGCAAATCGATCACTTATAAAATATATAAATCGGTTCGTAGAATTTGTTAGTTCGTTCGTGGTTAAAATAAGAGTTTCAAAATAAATCTTTATTTCATGATATCAAGAAAAAAATCAGCGGATATAAAAGAAGAATGATAAGTTAAACGCTATAAAAACACATTTTATTAAGGACTAGTACAACTACACAATAATAAAACTGTGAAAACAACTAAAATAAAAATACTGTTTTCTCATCATCAAATCAAGACTATATACCTAGATGACTACTACAGAGAATAAATCCTAACAAAACAAACAATAAATTATAAAAATAGATCAAACTCTGCAAAACAAACAACAAAAATAATATTCAGATGGTGATAGGAAATGGAAACTGATTGATGGAAGTAACAGTATTTGAAAGTAATTAGTAAATTCCTTTACGAAAACGTCCTCTGCAGTTTGTGACTAAATTTCTGCAACATACGGATGGAAATGAGTATCAGTATGTGGAAAGCAGCTCTATAATTTACCTTGTAAAAGATTATTTCCAGGAATTTGAGCATCAACTCGAATAGCAAAACATTCCATTTTCGACGTTGGGTTCATAATTCATATCCATAATATAATTGATATTTTAAATTTTTCGAGGACACTAACACAAAAATATTCTGAAATTACTTATTGCGTGGTTTGTTATAGGTAATAAAAAATTGTGTATATCAAAAAAACAATAAACTTCTGATTTCTGACAAATGTCGAAATGGAAAAGTATCATGTTAATCATCAGTCGTCTGTCGATTGCGGTCAGCGCCTCCATTCGCAACTGGTCAGAATCGCTATTCATTCAAACAGTCTCTTAATTTTTTATTTGTCTATGGTCCGCTGCATAGTTGCTCATATCCAGTCTTTCTATAGGAAAATCAATGACCATGTTCAATTTTTCTCTATAAGAAAAATGCTTTAAATTGATCACTAGAATTTTGGGAAATTTACAAATAGATAGGGACTTCGTTCACTTCCTTTTCTCTCTGCACTTCGAACATGTTGGTTGTTCATCATCGTCCAAAGTTTCTTCATTGTAAAAGAATCCAAACAATGAGCCAGACTTATTTGTCCCGTTGTCGATACAACCTTTATGCATTGTTCAATCACAGTGGTACTTCTGATTTTATTTTGAACACTACTCGGCTTACTGTAGACACTTTTTTGCAAATACGTGGCATGAGTATGATTCTTGTGTGACTACAATTTCATCAAAAATAATTGTGGGCAGAGAGGCAGCACTTCTCCACGTAGTGGATAACATAATGGAATCATCGGATAAAGGCAAAAATTTCACGAAGTGTTACTTTCAATATCAGCTCATATTCGATTTAGTCCATACACGATAACTCTGTTGAACAGCTATCTAAACAATGGGCAAAAAAAAGTACGCGTGGAACAGGAGAACTCTACATATTTAATTCTCACATCAGGTGTACCCCAAGGTTCCATTCTGGGACCAGTCATGTTCACTTTATACACTAGTCAGTTTACCAGACATATCAAATGCAAATCTCACTCATATGCTGATGATACCCAAATTTACTATTCATTCTATACAAATGATGTCGAAGATGCATGTGCGACTAAATAGCGACCTGAAAAAATTCGCCGAGCTTTCTGCAGAGCATTGTCTTCTTCTGAATCCAAGTAAATCTAGTGTCATGTTATTTGATCCAAAACAAAAGAGAAATGAAATTGCAGATGAAATCAATATCAGTATTGGACAAAACAAACTTGAGGTAGTAAAACATTGTAAGAATTTAGGTGTCATAGTGGACAGTGACCTGCGCTTCGAAAAACTTTTTTATAAATTAACTCAGAGGGCATACAATTCTCAGAAAATTATATATGGTAGCAGAAAATGTCTGCTAAGAAAAATCAAAGTAATGCTTTGCGAATGCTTAGTTTTATCCATTTTAAATTTTGCTTACTGTTTGTATGGCCCAAGTCTTACTTATATTCGTAACAATGAATTACAAAATATCCAAAACTCTTGCTTGAGAATTATTTTTGGCATTCGAAGTCGAGAGAGTATCAGTCATAAGTTGAAAGATATTGGTTGGCTGAACTTGAAAAATCGTAGGTTCTTACATGCAGCATGTCTATTTCATAATATCATCAATAGAAAAACGCCAATTTTTCTTTACAACAAATTGAAATTTTGAACAGATGTGTATACATCGAATCTACGATTCAAGGGTTTATTGACACTCCCTACACATCGTACCGAACAGTTCAAACGATCGTTCAGTTATCAGATAGTCAAAATCTATAATAATTTACCAAGTTATCTGAAAAAAATTAAAGAAAGTTGTTTTAAAAAACATTAAAAAGAAATTCTTCTCAATACGCAGAATATGCGAAATGAGCCCCCCTTTCCCCTTCCGTGTGAACAAATGTGTCTAGTAGGTAAAACTCTGTTCTCTATAGACTGGTGTGTTTGAGGTTGAGTGGAAGAGCAGCTAATATGAACAACTCACTTTAATTTAATGTTATCAATTTTTTTCAATTTGTAAGCTGCACTCCGCCTATTATGCCGTTATTTTTCATGTATATAGTATATTGTTATTTTAATAAACTTGGACAATAAAGACGCTATTATTATTATTATTATATGTTCTATTCTACGAGTCCTACTCATAGAAAATCTTAATTTTTTAATTTTATAATTTTTTGTTGAATTTATTTATTATATATATTTATATTTTTATCTATTTCCTTGACTATTAATTATTCTTTGGTGTGTTTTCAGAAAAAGCCAAAAAACGCGTGGAATGCCGGAAAACTATTATGCGAAATTATTCATTTATTCGGCAGAAACAAACAGGCAAAGCCTAATAACTTGTTTCTCAATAATACAAATATATGATAAAAAAATACAACGAGTAGTAATTGAGCTAAATAATCCAACAATTTTGGCAAGCAGCCCTCAAGTCAACTGTCTAATAAAGAACTGAAATGAAAATTAACTGAGAACTGTGAAGAGGAAAATTCTCCGAAGCTCTGGAAGGGACACCTAAAATAAAAAAAAATTCTCTTCCTAAAATAGATATATCTTATAATTTAAAAATTCTCTGTTATTACACTTTTATTAGTCCAAAAAATCTAATTAGTAGTGGTAAACGCCAAGAAACGTTTCCATCTGTCATGAGTCACGCTGAAACATTGCCATATTTTTTTGTTGTTTATTTCACCTTAAAAAAATTTGTTTGCAACCTGAATTGATTATGGAAATAATGCAAACGTTTATTGAATAGGTCGAGAACGTAAGGAGTAATTTTAAAGAAAACATATTAAATTTGCCACCACCACAGATTTCGGGAACTTTGTCAAATTTGAAAATAATTTAAAAAATTGCAAAATTGTTTGTTTTTTATTTGACAAAGTTTCCGAAATCTGTGATGGCAAATTTTATAAGTATGTCAAAAAACTTTTGCATAATTTCAGCAAAATATTTTTTTTGTTTATTTTACACAAAAAATTTTGTTGTTACCTGAATTGAATATGGAAATTAAAAAACTTTTTAATTATTTCCATAATCAATTCAGGTTGCAAACAAAATTTTTTATTGTAAAATGAACAAAAAAAAATATTTTGCTGAAATTATGCAAAAGTTTTTTGACATACTTATAAAATTTGAAATAATACAACTTTTTTAAGTTGGTCGGAAACGTAGGTAGTAATTTCCTAAAACACAAATAAAATTTGACCATCACAGATTTCGGGAACTTAGTCAAATAAAAAAAAAACAATTTTGCACTTTTTTCATTATTTTTAAACTTGACAAAGTTCCCGAAATCTGTGGTGGTGGCAAATTTAATATGTTTTTTGGGAAATTACAGAACCACGTACAGGAAGGGGGACTCAATAATGAATGGGTGTTTTTCGCCAGATGGTGAAAACGCAGTGAAAATAATTCATTAGCAAAACTCTGAATGTGTCATTTGAAGTGAAATTTATTCTACAATTTACGGCGGTGATTTTCGTGAGATATTGCTCGAAGTTCACGGTCACTACGATCGTAAATAAGATGTTTTTCGCATATTGAAACATTTACAACCGCATAAATTGAACTGGAATTTATGAAGACGCAACTGCAACCAGAGTATCTTATGCATTTATCTGAAGTAAGCCTCTAGGTTTATTGAAATGAAATTGACATAATTGCAAGCATAAATATGGTGTTTTACATGTTAGAAACGTTTAGAAAGGTCTGCAGGCGCGAGATAATATGTTGAAGGAAGTTTTGATTTCTTTGAATTTCATAATGAATTGGGGAACGAAGATATTGATATCGTATTTTTCCTTTCCTTGCCAATTAAGGCATACCAACGTTTCCTTTTGGAAACAGCCCTCGTTTCATTCAGTTCAGTGTTTAATTTTTTTTTCTACATTCATGCAAAAAGCAAAACTTTATTGAACTATATTCAGTGGAAAAAGAAGTTCTTTATTGCACTAGTGCAATAAAGTTTTTATTGCACTCATCTGTCATTCTACTTCAACGTGCTGTCATCATGACAAACATGGAAATCGTCGACAGTAGCGGAGGGATACGTAGAGGAATCACATGCAAACAAACTCAGTGTTGCAAAACAAATATTTCAGCCTGAAGGAAATAACGATGTACATTTACCAAGTACTAATACGTTTACAGCAGTAACAAATCAAGAAGTGGATTTAAAAAGTACTTCACTACGAAATATTCATATTGAAAATTGCACCAATTGTTCATTCACTTTCAACATTGAGGGTAAAAATAAAGTTTGAGTTAAATTGTTCCTAACGTATTAGTTCCTGTTTCAATGCAAATCGATATTAATAATAAAGTATTCAAGTTGCGCTTTTCATTTTCCTACACCTAGTGCCGCACCTCAATAAATAATTTTTTGCTTTTTGCATGAACGTAGAAAAAGTGTTGTATGCAACTCGTGCAAAAATTGTTTATTGCACTCGACGAGTTGTCCAACTCGGCCTAACGGCCTCGTCGGACAATTTCTCGTCGAGTGCAATAAACATTCACTTTTTGCACTTGTTGCATAAATAACTATTATAATGTAGAAAATGTGAACAAGGTTTCCCCATTGTTTATTCCGAAAACCTTCAAGATAAATAATTACTAATGTAGATAACTGTATCGGAAGTAATTTCTCAGTTTTGTGATTTGAAAAAATTAATACAAAAATTAGTGAAATAACTCCAGTATTAGCAAAGATGAAAAATGTATCTATTTTGTTTCAATATGTTTCTGGTTCATGCTTTTTGTGGCACTCTTTCCCTTCGGTGATTTTTTTACCAAACCATCATGTGCAGGCATCTATTTCGAAATGTATTCCCACTGAGATCTCAATCTACAGTCACTCACGCACATCGTTTCAGTCAGAATTAATATTCATCGCTTTTATTAAATTATAAATAAATAGTCTAACGTGACACCAAAAAAAATGTCTAATAGGCCAGTTTCAACACATGCCTAGAAATTAGTTTTTTCAATGGTTGTTCACATGCAGCAGTGATGCAAATGATCATTACTTTGATGGAGAGAAATTAACAAATCGAATTAATTTATTATTTATAACTTTCTTCTAAATGGATATGTCTTGTTATCAAGAAATGCTTGATTATATCTAATAAACAGCAGTGATAATGCTCGGAAAAAATTAGTTATTTCTGTGGAAATGTATAGCACGTTCTTTTTGTGATGTGGGAATTGCAATTATACAGATATTTTGATTTCATAGCATCAACTTCGTTTCTAGGTAGTTTTTTGGGTATTCAATATAGTGAGAGTATTTACTAAGGAGTTAACTAACTCACCTAGATCTTATATCGGTGTGTTTCTGTTCCTTTTATTGATTTCAACGATTAAAATATCTTAAATTCAGAATGGAAAAAACCTAATAGATTTTTCAGTTTCTTCAATTTTTGACTAATTTCCACTGAGCATATATTGAAAAATACTAGAAAATCGTCATGTTTTCAGGATCAATTGTGAAAAAAAAAACGAGTAAACAAACATTATAATAATCAAAGTTCATTATCGTATTGATATTTTGGAATGTTTTGAAATACGATTTGGAATTTATCTCCAGTTCTCATGATCATTGAATTCGACCTCTCCCATAGCCCCCAAGGAGTGTGGCGGGAAACTTTCTAATAATTATCTATTGTTGTTTATCAGTTACGAAAATAATGTGCAGTCTCCGAAATCATCAGTCTAGCCCCATAACTGAGAACAATGACCAATATGTTTCAATAATGTGTCAAAAGTCTAATGAAATATACATAATATTAAATATGCATAAGATAAATAAAATATTCGAGAACAAATGAGTGTGTGATTTACAACTTCCGCTCTTCAATAATTTTTTCTTGTACTAGGTTTATTTGTTTAGATGGCAAATTTCAGATAGGAAGAGGGATTTTTCCAAAATAAATTTATAAAGCTACACAAGTCCTTTGATTAGATGATTGATTATTAGTGTGAAGTAGTGTCTGGGAACTTCTTTGACGTCATGCACGATTCACTAAGTTCAAGTCAGTAGACATGTGTGATACTTCTTATACCTAGTATTGTCAGAAGTACATTATTTTTTGTTTTAAAGAGAAACATTCTCAATTGAAAATTGAATCAATACATGACTCCCCTGGAAATGGAAAAACCTTACGATAAAATTGAAGTTACTTGTTTGTAATATCTAACAGAAAACAACTACTTCCCCGGCAAAAGCCACGCTGGACATTGAACTACATCTGATAGATATTGAGAAAGACCCTATATAACTTGAGAGAAAAAATCTGAAAGTGAAAATTTGCATTTTCATTCAGATGGTTGATTATTTATTAAATGTCCAGTTTCCATTGGAGATTCTTATCTATGAATGAGATAAGGGAGAAAGTTATTCAGAAGTATCACTCACAGAAAATCGCTCATTTCATTGATGCGTGGATTGCATCTCTTTCGCTAGGCCTCCAATACATTTTGGTCGACAAAAATCTACTTCACTCCAAGAGAGGTTATCTTGTACGATGGAAAACAGCGACTAAATTCCAACTTTTAGTCGCAGATGATTCCACAACTGACTTTATGAACATCCTGTTCATATTTTCAATGAAATCTCCATTATTTTCATTACTAAAAATTCTTGTACTCACTCAAAATATTTTAAAATGAAATTCCTGAATTGTCTTACGTCAAGATTTCTTAAGAAATGCAAATAATCACTAATTCTGAAGCAGGAAATTACCAATGTACTGGTATGTCTTGAAAAAGTAAAATGTTGATTTTATTTTAATCATCTTTTCTTCACAGAAACTCAATCAACTCTTGAACAGAATTCTCGGAATATTTGTGTAGGAATTCCTCAAGTTTCCAGAAAAAGCCTGAAAATCATGGACCTTGGTCGTTCGTTAGCTGACGCCAAGGATCCAAACCAGATTGTGTGAGACGCTAGCGTTTTAGCACCGTGTCTATCTTGCTTTTAATGCACTGTTATTATACAATTATAAACAGAACTATATCTTTTCTCTGAAAATAGTGACTACTGGGAAACTTGGACACACATTTAACTCTTCATGGTAAGCAAACATTAAAAGAAAAGGTAGACATTGAAAAAGTGACAGGCGTGTTTTTTGTTTATTTATGGTAATCTATGTAGTCTCTGTATGATGGTCAAAAATTAGCAAAAGGCAGTACGATATGTACTTCTTAGAAAAATCCCACACGCAGGTAATTCGAAATTCAAACCAGAAAACATAGTTGGTTATTCGAAGAACTTGATTTAAGACTGCTTTCAAACCCTGTAGCAATAAACAAAAGACAATAAAGCCTCTTTGATGTAGGTACCAAGGCATGAAACAGTGCAAAGCGATGAGACTATATAGGACACTATAACACGATCTTAGCTGTTTTGTTGCAGATCAAGTAGCGACAGAGGTGAATTCAGAAAATAAGGATTGAAAGTCCCAAACATAGTCATACAAATACTGTCAATTGTCATATCAAATTTTCCAGAAATTAGACGCAAGCTCATTGGTAGCAGCAAACCAAAGCAGGGGTTTTCACAGGATTTATTAGCAATCCTTGCCCTTTCAGGTAACACCGAGAACATAGGCAAGAGTTGAGATTCTTATGTATCGCTTAGGTGATCGATATCACTGTTGTGAAGCTCTTGTTGGCCAAACAATGGAGTACCTGGAAGTGTCTATCACTGCAGATAATATCATCTGGGCCCCTAGATAATATTTGGCTACTACAACAAGTAGGAAATCTAGACTGAAGGTAGAAACAATCATCTAGATGACAAATCCCATTGTATAACTGAATTACTGTACTGTCGGTATGAAATACCACCCACACACTATTTTCTGATTAAGTAGTCTATTTTTTGGATAAGTTAAAATTAATAAACAGTTTACTTTGTTAACTAATTTTTTTTTTATAATTGTAATATTTGCCACAAATATATTTTCAGTTACATTTGAAAAATGAAAGGTTTATTGATATTCCATGTAGATATTCCATTACGTTTCGTTCCAAATTACCAGTTCCTTTTTACGTTAATTAATCCAGTCCATGGCCGAGAACGTAGACAGCCAGAAGAAAGAAACACGCCGGTGGCCGGAGGCGTGTCTCTTTTTTATGGTATTTATAAAATGCAAGCGCACCAAGCATCTGCTGTGATTTCATCTTTTCATACTAATTAGTAATCAAACTACCAGCAACTTGTATACCGGGTTAGTTAGATTAGGTTTTGTCCCGTTTTTCTTTCGTTAGGAAATGGTCGAAAACGTGGACAGCCAGAAGAAAGAGACATGCCGAAGGCGGGTCTCTTTCTTCTGCATGTCTCTTTCTTCTGGTAATTTATAAAATGCGAGCGCAGCGAGCATTTGCTGTGACAGCGTTTTACCGTTTGTCATGAATAATTCTAAAATGTTTTAAAATCAAGTTACTTTTAGCAATAATCTTATTGATCATTTTGTACTGGGAGTTTATTCTACTATAGTGTTTTTCTTTACTTGAGAGTTATTGTTTCGTTTTGTTTTAGAATTACCAATAAATTTTTTCGAAATAAAATTATATTGGGGAATTGTGTTTTGGTTCATCTTGGACCGGGGTTTTTCTGTTCCGGGGGTTTTTTGTTTGTTTAATTTTTTATTAAAGAGTTAGTGTTAATGTAAGGGGGGTTTTGTCCGGGGAGTTTTTGTCCTTTCTGTCCATGTGATTAAGTGTTGTTAAAATTTGATAAAAAAGTATTAGTATACCTGTCTAGCAAATTAAAAGGCAAAATTGTTTGTAATTAGGGATCTATGGGTGTTCAAAATAGGTGTTGGTGTATGCATTACTGTCCGAAAAATTCTACCTCATAGGGTGATGGTGATAATAATAATCGTAGGTATTCTTAAAGTGTCTTTTTCTGGAATGAACCACAAATACGTCAAATTGGTTCTGATTTTTCACTGGTACATAGTTAAATTATCTAGTTACAATGAGCACCGTGGTTATAATTTGTGAGAATCTGGTACAGCCACTGTCGTAGGCCGTGGAAATATTCAAAATTTTAGATATCCCGCCTGTATCGAGGTCGTTCTTGTCAGTTTCAGCTGTCTAAGACCTTGAGAGCCGTTAGTAAACGTTTTGTGTGTTCTACTCGAATAGCAAAGCATTATTTACAGAAGAAATTAAAGTCCGCAACGGCTACCGAGCAAATAAAGATAATTTATCTGGTGAAAACACATAATGATATGTTTCATTTGGGAAAGTATCATGTGCACTGTTTTACTGTTTCAGTTTGTTTTACCAAGAAACAACATTTGTGCACACTCTACCACCGCGCTAACCACTTTCGCGTAACAATTTACAAGTGTTCGTTAAGATCATAAAACTCATGATTATTTAACCATTCGATTATCTCAAGTTTATCGCAAACAATTCTGCTACTTTGAAATCGTAAGATATTTTGTAAGTAAGGAGATAAAAACGGACACCCGTGCTTTTCTTGCAAATCCACTGAATTTTAGATTTGGGAGAAATTAATAATAGCAGCCACTGTTATTCATCAATTGTGAATGTTTCGACTTTTATGAAGTCATCTTCAGGGTACATTTTACGTTAACAAATTGAAATTGAATGGAAGGGCAATGAATTCGCACAATAATTTTGTGTAAATTCGAACGTCACGTCGATCATGAATGATATCAACCATCATTGGAAGAATACGTCTCTATTCAAAAAAGACAAAGTTTCTTCAATTTTTATTCAGTAGCAAATTCTACTTGATTCAGACACAATAATGATATAGTGATGAAGGAACTCACGAAAATGTGTTCCATTAATCATCCTTCTTACATTGCGTTCTAAAAATTTCATGTTTAATTCATTCAAGTGAATAAGTGTTAGTCAAATGTTACCTGTTATATTGTATATATTTGTTAAAATTGTTAAAATTGTTAATTCCGTCAACCGATTGCACCCCTACGCGCAACCCTCAGAAGTCTTCGACAGACTTGTGTGAGCTAGGGAAGACGCAGCTCTTACCTTTTAACGTGTGATGCCATGCACATTACATTGTACTATAAACCATACTGACATTTTTTAGATTTTCGTATGGCTATGTCAATCACTACTTTCACTGACTTCACAAAAATTGAAAAGTCGGGATTTTTAGATCCCTAAAAATACAAAAAATACAAAATCTACAGATCACTTTGGAATTCACACTATGTTCGTGGAATTTCGTGCTGAATCCAAAATTGCATGCTTCATATATGCTCAGGTATGTGATTTAACCGTCAAAGGAAAAAAATGTCGAAAAATTCGATTTGAACTTTTCAATAAGAGAACGGTTACAGATAGAGCAATTTTGCGAAAGGCAATCGATCCAGAATGGTCAAATTAGTATATTCTTAAAATTACAAGTTTATCGAAGAATATAAATATTACTCGAAAAAAGTTGTAAAAATCACGAAAAATACAAAATCTACAGGTCTATTTGGAAATCACACTATATACGTGAAATTTCATGCTGATTCCAAAAACGCATGCTTTATATATGCTCAGGTATGAAATTTAGTCGGAAAAGAGGAAAAAGGTCGATTTGAACTTTTCAATTCGCGAACGGTTAGAGATAGAGCAATTCTGTGAACGGTAATCGATTCAGAATGGTCAAATTAGTATGTTCTTAAAATTCCAAGTTTATCGGAAAATTAAAAACTTACTCGAAAATAGTTCTAAAAATCACGAGAAATACAAAATCTACAGATCTATTTGAAATTCACACTATATACGTGAAATTTCATGCTGATTCCAAAAATACATGCTTTGTACATGCTCTGGTATGAGATTTAGCCGAAAAAGGAAAAAAGGTCGAAAAGAACCCTCCTCAACTCGATTTGAACTTTTCAATTAGAGAACGGTTAGACATAGAGCAATTTTGCTATCGGCAATCGATTCAGAATGTCCAAATTAGTATATTCTGAAAATTTCAAGTGTATCAAAAAATTAAAAAAATAACTCGAAAAAAGTTGTAATGAGTATAGACCCTCTAAAAATCACGAAAAACACAAAATAGGCAAATCTATTTGAAAATGACTCTGTACACGTGAAATTCCATGCTGATTCAAAAACGCATGATTTATACATGCCCAAGTATAAGATTTGGCCGGCAAAGGGAAGAAAGTTGGAAAATTCGAAATTGCAGATGTCCCTAAATGAAAAAACTCTTTTCAACTAGATTTGAACCTATTGTGAAGGCTAAGGCAAGGATGGGGGTATTAAGGCTCATATAATCAACAGGAGTACTTCTTGGAAAATACCAGAATCACGGGCCTTAGGATTTGAGCGAGTGGGTCTATTGAGGCCATCCAACAAGACCCGTGGATCACGGGGCTTATCACGAACTTACTGTTTGAGATGAGCGGAACTTCCATGGTCTGCAAATTCCAGCTTAACTGTCATGATAGATGTGAAGAAACACTCTTCTTCTGGGCAAGTGGACACTGAGGCAATGGAGATCAAACCACTCGCTAGACCCTCAGTCCTCCTAAGAGACATCCCCCCGTGACAACTAGTGGCAGGGCTGCTTGATTTGTTCATAAGTCCTCAGTAATTATTCTGTAGTTTCCTCATTCGGTTTGGTTAGCTGATTAGCAACTCTGGTTTCAAGACGTACCTACATCGATCAGAGATGATCACTTCATATTCTCTTTTCGTCATCGATGTTTTCTTCTATTAACAAGCTTTCTTCAGTAGTGGTGACAGTAAGCAGCATGCACTTCAGAAGTTGTCAACTTATTGTTTCAGTAGTCTCACAATCTCTCCAACATCCCAAATCAGTTCGATTTGTATACATCATTTTTTGAGCTCATGAATATAGATACATTCGATTTAGCACACATGTGGTATCATAATTTTTTTCAGTTCTGGGATTTTCAAGTGTTGTATCTGCTCTCGGAAGTGAACCTGTTACTATTCACGTAGGTGCATTTTGGGGTGAAGAGTGAATCTCTTCCAGTCACCCCTGTAGAAGGTGGGACAGTTTTTGTGTTGTGGCTGAGTTTGTTACGTGCCATATGCTCAGCTGATATTGAGTTACCGTTCTATAAATGGTAAAATATCCAGAAATGGTGCCTATAGTATATGTAGAAATGGGTGACCTACCATAACATTATCAGCTTTGATAGGCACCGCAAGTTTACATCGATGTTATTTATATGGGATCTTGCCAGGAAAAAGCCGATCTCTTTGCCAACATTTGAAATTCTTCTGTAGTTCATATATCTGAGTCATACATCTGATATTACCTTCTTGCCACTGCGTACCCGAAACATACAAAGGGTCAGAAAAAGGTCATCAACATTGAACTCATGAACAAAACCGAATTCAATTTATTGTTATCAATATTTTCTTCGTTAAATTCAACTAAATCCGTCCTCAGGCAATGCATGTTATGTTAAACGATCCTATCAATACTTTTCTTTCCGATGGAAATCGAATTCAAAAACTCCTTTCCGTTGAGGAACTAGGAGATAAAAACCATCCATGCTATTCATCCAAATTTTAAGATGGTTTTGACCACCCTAGGAGATGAGCCAGGCTGATGTTTCCCAAATATTTGAAGAAATAGCTGACTGAAATAATGAAATCTTCACAACTTTCCCGAACACAACGGTTCAACCAGGAATATTCCAAGTAATAGATCCCTCTCCTTATCCAGATACTGTTATTACCACAAATGGTACGAAAATGAAATAGTTTTTGGAAAACTGCCATCCCAGTAACTGAATGCGGATAACATTGCTTGTGTATCTGGCCGCCTTCAATTTGTCAAATTAGTGCTCTTTCAGCGGAATTTCTTCTTAATAAACAGGTATTGAATTTCACACTTCAAGCAACCAATAATAGTGAGATTTAAATTTACGACTCTCGTTCAATGACCTTAGATTTAGGATTGTCTTTGTGAGTGGATTTTTATCTTTGCTGATTCTCTTCTCGCCATTTATTTACAACAAACTTTCAAAATACTTATTGACAGATCTAACAATAATTTGACAAGTCAGTTGTATAATGTTGAATATTCCATTATATCAACTTTTCTATCTACAGAGTGATTTGAATTGCAGAATCCAAATCATTCCTTACACAGTAACGTTAATTATTTTGATGTCAAACATGAAATTACGCATTTCATTGAAACAACTGGTCTTCCAGTGCAAGAAAGTTAGCGTCTGAGAATTTCAAAATTGTAAAACAAGAAGCCGAAGTCTTCTCCTCTACATTGTACCACCAGAAAGTAAGTGACTGGAAGCCTGCTGGTGATTACAATCCTGTTCCACATATGCAGAAAATCTACTCATATTTTCAAAATTCTGTAATTTTTTTCGAAACCTAATTTAGTTCGTGCCCATCATCAAACTTGTGATATTTCCAAAACTGCAGTTTATTTGAATTCACTAGACTAAGTTTTGGTTTCAGAAATGCAGCAACATTTCAAAGGTTTATTGATAACGTCATTCGCGGATCAAATTTTTGTTACGCTTACGTAGATGTTCTCATGTTCTCATGTAAGTTCTTCAGCGAAAGAACATAAAACATCTGAGATGATTTTTTTCTACATTTTGTTGTTATGTTATGGTGATAAATCCGAATTTGGATGTGAGGAATTGCATTTTCAGGACACAAAATCAATTCCACTGGTAAACCCTCTTTTAATGCTACTAAAACTTTTTGTAAACTTAATACGGTTCGTAAAAATCTATAAATCAATATGTTCTAACAAAATAATTAGGTAGGTATTATTTTTGGATACATTTTAAATTCCTGTTGGCTATCAACTTCTTTTGGTGGAGAGGACACACTTAAAAATCGTGGTGGTGGGATGTCGCCATGTGATCGTGATATCAATGTACAGAGCAGGCAAATTTTGAGATTTTCCTAAGGAAACATTTAAACCATAATAACTTCAAAGTCTCCGGAAGATAAACAATTTAGCAAACTCCTCTTGCGCGAAGTTTGATTTATTGGATTCATTTGGATTGATCTCAATACTAGTTCACGATCATAAAGTATGTTTTGACGCGAGAAGAGACCGAATGCAAGCTCCTTTAGTATGTTTAGACTAAGTAGAGAGGTTCTTGAAGTTCGTTAGTTTATTCAACAAATATCGGTGATTTAGGAGGAAAATATTTTGATCCGATGAACTCTGCCAAATCGACTATTGGCGGCTGGGAAAATAAAACAACTCTTCCGAATGGAATAAAGATGTTTCGATCAGTCCCAGATGAGTCCGCACTTAAGCGTTGGAGACTGAAATTCAGTTGTTTATTAGCACAATAGCGTTAGTTAAGATTTACCATTCCGGAGATATTTAATTTGGAAGCCTTTTTCCACGCTTTTTGAAATACATTTTTATTCAAAAGAAGGCCTCAGATGCTGGGAAATTTGCAATATTTGCAATAACTAGGTTAATTGTCTCATTGAAATAGTACTATCACTAAGTCTTAATACGTGTTTTTATGGATTTCCAGATTGACAATCCATTGGAGGAAAAAAAGCCGTTAAAAACTAACACTAGACCAAAATGAGGACAAAATTGTTAATAAGATTATAAGATTTTTTCATAATTCAGCTGTTGTTTATATTGTGAATTATTTTAACTTTCACCCTTTCTCTGTTAGTTTTTCACAAAGAACATTTGAAGGCCCTGAGAGAACTTGTCTAATAAGCCTCCGCGTATGAGAAACCCTTATCAGATTTGGTTCAACAATCCTTTTTTTCGTTTTTGTTTTTTTACTTTGAGTTCGTGGTGATGGATTTTCTGATCGTCCCGCCCACTATGTTTTTTGGTGGAATCACACCGAGCAGCTCACGTGCCATACTTTGGTTACAAAACAATTGTGTTCTCATATGCTTCGAGGCGTTTTTATTGACGTGTTAAAAATGTTAATGGTGATAATTATTGAAAAAATATGTTTAATGATGGTGCTAAAATATTGAACCAAGAAAAATTATAATTCAATTACCGTCTGGCAACAACTGGTGCAATTTCAAATATTTCAGACCCCCCAACCAGTTTATTCATCATTACCTGATATCGTTGGGAAATACATATAGTTCTCACCACAGAACAGGTTATATTAAGAAAAACATGATTATTTTATTTCAGATACGAATATAACATCTAATTGTGACAAAAAGTGCTTGTGAATACTGAGCACTTTTGAAAAGTGCTTGGAATTTTCGAGCACTTTTGAAGAATTTTGAAAATTGAATAATGGACCATAAGGTATTTCAGTTTTCAAGTCAGTGTTATAAAACTTGACAGCTGTCTTTTTTTTAATTCCAGATGAGAAACTCCTAAAAATACTTCAACAAAAAAAGATGAACTACTGAAGAAAAATTTTTAGTAATCTCATGTCTCTTAAATATTTGAAATGCTTAATTATCTACTCAGAATGAAACAAAACCTTTCATCTCGATTTAAACTTTTCAATTCTCGAGAACGGTTAGGTTGGGCGATCGATTCAGAATGGACGAATTGGTATATTCTGAAAATTTCAAGTTAATCGAAAAATGAAAAAATAATTTAGTTGTAAGCCCATTTATTTAGGTTTAAGAATGCTTCAATATGTTCAATAAATCGACATCAGATTTAAAGTAACCTCAAGATGAACTAAAAGTTCTTAAACCACTTATTCTTAAACAAAGAATTTAAGGCGCTCTTTGAATCAAAATTGAAATGCTATTTGCCCCAAAAACATAATTTTTACCTCTTAATGAGTACATTAGCAATATTATAAAGTTTTAAGGTTTTAAGTTAGTCAATTTGGTTAAAAGAAATAGCTTTTGTACTTTGGAAATTTGTGAGGTTAGGATTCCATTCGAGCGCAAGATCACTTTAAATTAATAAGGTCACGAGTTTGAACTAAAGCATATTGGTTTTAAAAGGAAACGTAAACAGACTCCTGCGAGAGTCTTTGGATTTAAAATAGTAAATGAAACGCTGTTTCAAATCTTGTGAGATTTAAAACATTTAATAAATGAACAATTAGTTTTAATCTAATTCACACCATGTTTTACTGCAATGAATACTCCGCCATTTTGCCCATTTCCAATAGTAAATGAAAAGAATATTATTATTCAAATAATTTGATCCTCTCAAAAAACTGAAGAACGGTGTGTTGAAATATGCCATTTAATTAAAAAATGCATTTCGATACTTAGATACAAAATAAAATTTGTTGATAATTTTGTAATATTTTTTAAATAAGAGAAAAATATATTAAGTTAGTGGCGCTCGAGTTATGTTGGAGTATTTTATTACATTTTATCAGATAAGTGCCATTCGTTGGTGAATTTTTCACCAGAATAGTTTGCTTTCGAATATTATTTTATTATATGCTTAGTATACGTATGCGGTTTAAAATATTACCACTCTGCCGGCCATTATACAGACTTAAAAGTTGTCCAGTGTTAGTAAACAAAATAAAACTCTTTTAGGAGTAATTAATTATTGTTAAGTTAATTTAATTCGCTGTAAATACATTTAAAGAGCAAAACGTCAAATAATAAGTTTCAATTTATGTATTTAAAGTTGCTTCGAAGAACTCCACAAAAATATAGAATTTAATAGTTTTATAATTCAGTCTTGAAGGCTTTTTTAGGATGGGCCCATTTTGGCTAGAAGCTGCTTTATGATGGTCTCAGGGCTGTCTTGAAGATCACTTGATTTCATTTGAAATTTTATTGTGTAGTTTTAAGCGATCTTGAAGATCGGAATAAGATCGTTAATGTTACTTGGGAGGGGTAGGTAGATTCCTAAAAATCACGAAAAATACAAGATTCACACTATAAACGTGAAATTTCATGCTGATCCGAAAACGCAAGCTTTATATATTATGCTCAGGTATTAGATTTAGCCGAAAAGGAAAAAAAGGTCGAAAAAAACCATATTCAACTCGATTTGAACATTTCAATCAGAGAACGGTTAGAGATAGAGCAATTTTGCGAACGGAAATCGATTCAGAATGGTTGAATTAGAATAATCTGAAAATTTCAAGTTTATCGAGGAATTAAAAAATCACTAGAAATAAGTTGAATGGGGTAGTCGTCACCACCAGCAATTATTGTATTACATCGCATCACAACAGTTTTTTTTACAAATTTCATAAATTTTTCTGCTTAACAACTTATCTTCTGTTTAGAGTAAAACTGTTTCCATTGCCTGGACTATTATCGGCGTATTCTCATCTGTAATTGCATTAATTATATATATATTGAAGTTATGGTGGTGAGATTCTCCGAGTTGTCGCACGTATTCAGGTGTCATTATGTTATATATGTGACCAAGTGCTATTATAATGTAAGGGGGCTCAAAAACTAGTTATCGGACGTGTAGTAAACCCTGGAATTACTGTTTAATTATCAACCTGCTACCTACGGTATAGTTATAGTTATTTAATGGCGCTCGTAATGTAGGAGATTACCACAACTAGATAGTTGACACCGGCACTAGCAAATCAATGAATATTTCAATGCGTTTTATCGAAGTACATAAAAAATTGTTGCCGGATATCCCATATCACCATTAGAAATTTCCATATTAGTATAGGCGTTGCTCGGAGCCATCAGTTCCCACTTAGCAGTGAAATTTATTTTTATTTTTTCCCGCATATACGGGCGCATATTTATTATGGCCGATGAATTGAGGTGCGCGTATCTGTCGTAAAGCAATCTCTTTCGAATTTCACTCTGCAGCATTTTGTAATTTATGACTTTTATGAGATTTTACGGAACGTGGCTTCCCATACTTGGGTCATACGAAAAGTGTTCGACGAGCAAGACCTCTATAAGGATTCTTGAAGAACATCTTGACGTTTTGGGAGAAGTGGGAAAGTACCTATCCGAATTTGATCTTCTAAATCCATTCTACAAGATAATTTTTTTCTGGTTTTTTAATATACACGACTTTATAAGGATTAGTATACTACGGTTCTCTTTGGGAGAAATTCTGTTGGTCTGTCTGTATTTCCGTCCATTTGTCGTAAGCACTTCAAACCTGTATATTTCCCGAACCCATAGCAGTGGCGGATCCAGCGAAGGGCAATTGCCAGGACTGAAATTTTTTTAATTTTTAAAAAAATTTACAAAATAATTTATATAAATATATACATTTATACAATACAACATAAATATTGCATCATTGGCATGTATTTGCTTTGTGTTACCTCAAAAAAAGTTTTCCGTACGCTCACAACTAAGATGTGTTTAGGCAAGGCGTCTCAAATGATAGATGATACAATACAGATATTAGAGAATGAGAGAAAAAATTGTGGAAACACATTTGCTCTTATATACTCATATGCAACCGCTTTAGCTTCCGAAATTGATGCTGAAATACGTTTGCCTCGTCTAGTTAAGAGACAGCGAAATAGAGAAAATTATCCAGCTGATAACCCAGAAGACTATTATAGAAAATCTTTGTATAGTCTCCTTCTAGAACATATAATTATTGATACAAAATCACATTTTCCTCAACAGTCATTGGAGTGTTATGAGATAAATAACCTCATGCCCAATGTATTTACAAACAAAGAAATACTTCAGATTTATTGTGGCAAAAGATATTAGCCAAAAAAAATCATTCAATTTTGGAGTATCAACAATTTCAGTTTGAACTAATGTTGCAGGGAGAACGGGAGTTTTGGTCTAAAAATTGGGAAAGAATAGAGAATCCTTGTGGAAGTCATTGATAAATTCGACCAGGATATTTTTCCAATCATTTATGCTTTGTTGCTCATTTTTGCAAGCCTACTAGTAAGTGTTGCAACTGCTGAAACATCTTTTTCCTCTTTACGAAGATTAAAAACTTGGTTGCGCAATAATAACGGAAGATTGCTTGAATGGATTGTCTTTTAAATATGCATCAAGATATAAATGTTAACATTGATAATGTTATCAAAAATTTGCTATGGCAAGTTGTTTTTTTTTCTTATTATTAAAAATCTAGCAGTCACTGCAACTTTATTTTTCAATAAAACTTTATTTAAAAGTGTAATTCAATATTAGAGAGTTGAGGTTTATTTTGAGGTACTTGTTTAACACGTGACTTTAAGCTCAGTACGGTCGTAATCGGCATCTAGTCTAAACCTATGTTTTTCTTACTTATAGCACTGATTGATGCCTTTACTGCAAATTGAGCCTGGATCTGCCTCTGACCCATAGAGAAATCGCTTTGAAATTTTTCAATCATTTTAATAACTTGAGGACAGTACAATTTGCCAAATCACAAGAAACTCGAAAACGAAATGAGATCTCAAAAAAGTTTATACCAACAGTTTTATAATCCTTGAACAGGTCTACAAAAAGTCCTCATGAAGTTTCATCGTGTCTTCATAAACAAATGATGTAACAGTCCCTAACCTGATGAAATTATCAATTCATGGTTCGAAAATGACGAAAACCCGGATTTTTGATCTTTCACACCCCATTTCCTCCCCTCCCAACTCCCCAAAATTTTCCGGGCGCTTAGCGCCAGGATTTTTGACAATTTCCCTCTTCTCCTTCCTTCCCAAAATTTTCAGGGCGCTTCGCGACAGGATTATTGATTATTTACCCCCCATCTCAAGAATTTCTGATTTTTGATTATTCACCCCTTCTCCCTCCTCCCCAAAAATTCGATTATTTACCCCCCGCACCCGCCCCAAGATTTTTCGGCCGCTTTGAACATGAAATTTTTATTATTTATCCACCATTTCCCACCTCTCCCAATTCCCACCCGATTTTTCGCGCGCCTCAAGAGAATATTGCTTTTTTTATAAAACCACTATAAGACGGGAAAAGATTTTTAAATTTCACAAGATACGAATGCGAAAAATTATGGACTTTGAGAACCTTCACCATTTTTTTTTCTAAATACAGCAAAAACTTGAAAACGAAACGAGATATCGAAAAAATATATATAAAATTTTGATGTTTTCAGGTCAAGTTAGGGGTACGGTTGGGTTTGTTGATAATTTTATGATTGCGAATAATTAACAAAAATCGTATATCCGACTTTGAAAAAAGGTGTTTTAGGGACTTTGTTGCAATCGATAGAAGAGGTCGAGAACGGCATTTTAGACACATTTAAAATATGGCAATAATTTTCATAACGTCCTGCAAGTGGCGTTTTATGAAACTAGAGAACGAAGATTGGACTCAAAAATGTGTTCTCTCTGATTTTATAAATGGGCCAAGTTATCTCTCTATGTCAGGGGTGCGATTACTCATTGTGAACCCTAGTGGTACAGGTCCCATCCTCCTAAGTGTATCCGTTCTCGAGTAATGCCCAGAAAAATTAAAAAATTACTTATTACTTTTTTCCTGATAGGTGAAACATGGTGTTCGAAAACCGGTTGAATTCCTATTTTTGATTGTAACCCAACGGTAAAAACCCCATTCTCCTAGCTCTTACCGTTCTCCAAAAGGCAACTTTTTGGTCGTTCGGGGCGGATTTTGGTCCTACGAGCCGGATTTCATGAAAAATTAAACTGCGAGCGATAATTACACTGCGAAAACATCCCGTCGTCATGACACCACTAACAATACTGAAAAATGTTATATAAACTTCAAAAAGTGAAAAAAATGTCGCGTGCCTAGCAAAATTTTATTTATAGTCTTTGTCAGTACTATGATGTTTTCCAGAAAAAAAAATCAATATTCTCTTATTCGTGAAACATTCCAATGAATTACACTGGTGCATAAAAATAACCAGATAATTTTACGTTCTCTTTCGCCAAAATTTGAAATTAAACTCGTGCAATATTTAGATCACGCTCTCTTGCAAAATTATCGGTAATGTTTATGCAATTTTGCAATAATTATAACCGATAGTTGCACATCCAGAAACTAAAATTATAGAATATATTGTGATAATAAGGGTATATTATGACTATTCCCAAATTTTTCGAATTTTACACAGTCTGGCATTGATGAATTCATAATGTAACTCTACAATATAATATACTCCAAAGAAAACAATCGATTGCCTAATTATCACTAACCCCAAGTCAACAAGCAAATTCATGCCATGAAGGATGCTTTAATCGAAGTGCGGTATTTTACTTAGTGTTGCTCTCTTAGTTTTTAATATTCACCAAGGAGAGTACAGTTATGTTTGTGATATCTGTGATACCTAAATTCAATCTCATGTTGGACAAAAATCGAAAACTGAAAATCTGAAGTGATTATTTGCAATTTCAGAATGAGATGATGTCCGTCACTGATACATGATGGCAAAGTTCATATTCGGACAAAAATCGGAAATGTTTGACTTAACTGTTTTTTTTTTGTCCTTGATTTATTTAGTTATATGTTGCCAAAAAAATTATGTATATTCATAACAGACGAAAATATAGGAAAGAACAATTGATTGGATAGCAAAAAATCCAATTATTATCTAAATGAATATCATCCTGGCAGAGGTCAAGAAAAAATTATGCAAATTTATGCCTATAGGGAAGACAGAGATGTACGAAATATAATAGAATTCTACGAAATACTTCAGGAACAATTCAAAAAGCGAAAGAAATAGAAAAAAATGCCAGTGATAGGATACTAGGATGGATGACTAGATATTATAGATATATTATAGATATTCTATTGCATTCTATACAATAAAAGTTAAAAATTCCTTTTCATAAAAAAGTGAATTTTAAATCATATAACAAATGAAGACACTCGGAAGAAAGCATTTTATCTAAAAAGTCAAATGTACCAGCCCGATTGACTTCTTTATGAATTAAACTCAAAAGATGAGTTTGACATATCTGTATACTGCGTGGATGAAGTTTTATCAAATCCATACTAATATTTTGTGTCGAAAATTGTTCCTTGATGTTTCGATTCTAGTGCAGCTGTTTGCCTTTCGAGACCTACTCTCGCATTGACACATTTGTTAAACACTTGCTCTTGTTTCGAATAGTATTCATATCTGGATTAATTGTTATTAAAAAAGTCCATTACTGTTTCCCATTATCCACTTGTAAATAATAGATTGTTCTAGTTCTTATTCTTCACATTAAACGTTATGAATACT
This sequence comes from Chrysolina oricalcia, assembly GCA_944452925.2. Classification (NCBI taxonomy): domain Eukaryota; kingdom Metazoa; phylum Arthropoda; class Insecta; order Coleoptera; family Chrysomelidae; genus Chrysolina; species Chrysolina oricalcia. Next base: position 4,662,351 of record OX101809.2, on the reverse strand, counting down.
TGTTGATATCATCAGCAAAAATTAATGTGTGCTTAATTTTTAATCATGGAAGTAACCGATATCGCCATATTGCCAAATTATGTTCGAATGAATGAAATAGTTGGAGTATTGTGCCAGCGACGTATTTATAGATTACGTTCTTTCTATTCTTTCAGTATTTCACCACTAAACTGCGAATTTATGAGCGATATTAATTCGACGGAAAACCGAATTTAGAACAGCGGTAAAATTTCAAAATTCGTTCCGACAGAAACCAAAAAATATATCGGGTGTCCCAGAGCTTTTAGGCCAGCAGATATCTCAGTTACCTGCGGAAAAAAAAATTGAAAAAAATATGTGTCATAGGAGACCATAAGCACTTTCATGCAGCATAGCAAAATCCACCCCCTGGCGATCAACCCCTGAGAAACAACCCCTAACTTTTGTTTTTCAAATGGCACCCCCATGTTTGTTTGGCTTCAACTTACAGCTCTTTTTAATTCTCAATCAATGATATATCATAATATGTAGTTGTGAAGATAAAATTGAATTCGTTAGTGGGTACTATTAATTGGACTGATCGAATTAGTCCACATTGTAGAGACAAGAAAAAGTGGATGTTGAAAAAAAAGAGTCAATAAAATGTTAGAACTTTTTTTGCTTTGTTTTATTCCTACGGTATCTGGATGACAAAGTGGTATCAGTCGTGATATTGTTGTTGTATATCAAAATGCCTTTTACCTTCACTCCCAACGAATACGTTGATATGCTTTTAATTTTTGGTGAATGCCGAAAGAATAAACGTGCTGCGGAGAGGCTGTATGAGCAGCGCTTTCCTGATCGTCGACAACCAGGTCGCAATACGTTTTCGTATGTAGAAAATACCATGCGAACAGGATCATTTCCCGGAAAAACAGATCAAGCACATCCTACTCCTGTGCGAACTGAGGAAAATTGCATAAATGTGTTGGCCTACGCCGAAGCACATCCTCATATTTCGGTTCGTGCATTGGCGGTGGAGGTTGGGATCAGTAAGTCGTCTGTGCAACGAATTTTCAAACAGTACAGATATCATCCCTTTAAAATACATTTACACCAAGGACTCAGACCTACAGATTTCGAAAGACGACTGGCATTTATTGCTCACATGCAAGTTTTCATCCACGACAATCCCAACTTCCTCAATCAAATCTTGTGGAGTGACGAATCTTGCTTCCATAATAATGGTACTTTTAACCGACATAACATGCACTACTGGTCACAGGACAACCCTCACTGGATTAGAGAAACCAATTTCCAAACAATGTGGGGTGTGAACGTGTGGTGTGGTTTACATAATGGACGACTCATCGGCCCTCATTTTTTTCCAAGACACTTTGACGGGCCACCGATATCTACATTTCTTGGAAAATTGTATTCCTGCACTACTAGAAGATATTCCAATTGAAGAACGACAACAAATGTGGTGGCAACAAGATGGTGCTCCTGCACATAACCATAACATAGTTACGACATTCCTCCATAATACTTTTCAAGACCGTTGGATTGGAAATAGTGGACCTGTTCGATGGCCTGCACGTTCTCCCGATCTCACGCCACTGGACTTTTTCCTATGGGGATATTTGAAACGAGTTGTCTTCGAAACTCAACCAACAAATATTGAAGATTTAACCCAGAAAATTTCAGAGGCTTGTAATACCGTTACTCCGGAAATGATTCGAGCTTCCTGTACTCGCGCGCTGATTCGGCGACTTGAAGCATGTGTGGCCAGTGCTGGCCAACATTTTGAACATTTTCTTTAGTATAATGTTGCAGTAACAATACAGCTGAGCGTATAAATTCATATTTCATTTGTATTTTTATTTTCCATTATTCTGCATGCCATTCTAGCTACCATGATACATCATTTAATGAGAAATGAAAAAGACTGTAAGTTGAAGCAAAACAAACATGGGGGTGCCATTTGAAAAACAAAAGTTAGGGGTGGTTTCTCGGGGGTTGTTTGTCAGGCGGTGGATTTTGCTATGCTGCATGAAAGAACGTATGGTCTCCTACGACAAGTATTTTTTTCAATTTTTTTTTTCCGCATGTAACTGAGATATCTGCTGGCCTAAAAGCTCTGGGACACCCGTATATCATAGCATATTTCTGAAATAAGAGTGATGGGTAACTGTAGAAAAAATAGTAACATTCAACACAAGCTTTGACTCCATATCGTAAACCACATTTTGCACCTCACTAGATTTCAGAAGGTCTTTTTTGTAAACCTTTGAATGTAATTTGTGCCCAAAAGAACATTGTTCTAGTACATGAAAAGCTCATTCGACACCAACATTATTCACTTCAACTTTCATATTTTGTAAATGTAAGTGGATCAATGAATGGTCGCTCTGTCTGGAGACGTGGACAGACTCCGAGATTTTATTTGCTGATTTTTTTATTATTCGTGATATCATAAAAATATAATATTTTCCACAAATTAAATATATATCAATGATTGATATACTAATCAATACTATAAGAACAACCGTTAATCAAGGATTGACCTTCGATGCAAATATGTTTTCCATTTCTAGATTTTTTAAAACATCAGTTGGAAGCGAAGTGGTCGTGGTGTTAGAGCGTTTGCCATCCACCCAGGCGGCTCGGGTTCGACCCCACCCCCTCGCTTGTCACGGAGCTGAAGTGGTTCGGAATCCACTTATAAGTAAGCTGTAGGTCCTGGGTCTCCCTTGCTCGCACAAGCTCTGCTTTTGAGGTTTGTTTTCCGAAATCCTTGGAGTTTCATAAAAAAAATTAATTTCCTCAAACAAAATCTAGATTTATGGAATGGCTTTAACGTTGATTTTTTTGTGAAATTATCGATCGATTCATGAGAATGGATTTTGAGAGATTCGGTATCGGGAAGTCGGCAAGAATGGCTGGGCTCAGGCCACCCCCGAAGTGGTTAGTGTCGATGGGGTGTTCAACTATATCGCCGAGTGTAATTGGAAATATGTTTTGAGCAGTTTTCGTGGTCAAATAATGCTAATAAATAGGTTCATCATAAAAATGAGGTGGTTAACCGTATCACAGTAAGTAGTTCAATGTAATATTTGAGACAATTATTGTTTTTGTTCAGAAATAATAATTATAAGGGTAATAGTTTTCGCTAGTTATTCGGGGTGACTCATTCCTAGACATACAAATGGTTATTTTTTTTGGCCCAAATTAACAAATTCTACTTCGTTTTCCACTTCTTCTAGTGGGGAGAGCATACTGTATAATTTTCCGTTATTGGTCGTAGTTCTTCCTGTAGGTATATACTCCGTCGAATAATAAGTCTTTTTCATACATGGCAACAATTTCAATTCATATGATATTTTTTCTATTGGCATACTAAATATATATGACTTTTGTCTAGTCTTTTTGGACACGTTCCAAACACTAATCGATAGATTGAAAAGCCAATTCATCAACATCAATGATAGTTCGACTCTATATCGAATCCAAATTGTCACTATAAGCCTCATTTCCACCTATCCACGTCAAATCTGTCAATCATTGTAATTATTTCAAAGGAACGAACTTTTCAAAAGAATCGATCTGTCGTATGTCAATTATAATAGTAACAAAGAACATCAAAACAATATGAAGATTGACAACAGTGGAGTGTAGGAAATAGAGAATGTTTACCAATGTTAATCTTAATCTCAGAATTGAAAAAGTGTCAGATACGATGTTAGTTGATCGTGATAATGTTGCAACTTTCATGAATTTATAGCTATATGATTTTGAAGGCCTTCATCATTACCGTGATCGTGAGAAGAGTTGTTGGTTTTGTGTGGTGGCCAGAAATGAATGTTGATATTGTGCTAGATGTTCTCTATCAATTGACGTTACTATCAGGAATCTATTATTGGATCTGAATCTTACTTCGGTTGGTATTAAGATAAAATTTGATTTTAAATAACTACTGTCTTGTTTGGAAAGCAGATGGAGACAAGATCACAACGAGTAAATCAGCGTCACTCGTTGGTATAGAGTGCTCACTCCATTTTAATGCAAAAAAAAGATACCAACGGAGTTTGTCGCTTTAATTTTCCGTGTATTATCGTTTCGAAAGCCTCAGATGGAATTTATTCCAGTGTGCTATTTTTTCTAGAGTAATGCCTTGGTTGCTTTGAATCAATTCAGCAGCAATCCAAAATTAACAAGACACTTCATAGCGTATTTTCGTCCATTCAACAAGTTTTGTTTTTCGCTATTAACTGAAAGCAGACTTGGGTTTTATTTTGATACAGGTTAGGACATCTTGGGCAATTCGATTCAGTTGTTATAACATCAAGATTTCAGCATTTTGAAAGTGAACAAACGAGTTTTTTCAACTATTCAAAGAATAACAAGCATGTAACATGGAAAATATCTCAGACTTCAAAATATTATTAAGAAGTGAGAACTGGCACAATATATACAATGAAACATGTCCAAATGAAGCATACAATAATTTTCACCAAATCCTTCAATATTATATCGATATATCTTTTCCACTGAAATGGCCAAAACAAAGAAAAAAATTCAACTCTAACCCGCTTACCCCTGAACTCCTTAACCTCAAGAATATTGTCTCTCTTTACTCGGAATGTGCAAGAGAAAACGAAAATTTCAAGGGCATCTGTCGCCAAGTTACTAAAACATACAGGGAGAAACTAAAGCAGAAGACATATTTTTGAACATGAGATTAGCAGTTCACACAACAAACCAAAGACTATGGGCAAACTATAAACATCATTCAGAAAAAAAAAATAACAAACCGAAAGATATTACCATATTTGAGGGAGAACGTAAGGTGTCATGTTTTGATATGGCCAATAATTTCGCCCACTTTACTCAAACAGGAAAACAAAAGGACATTGATCTCAGTTTTATGGAAAATATAGTGGTACTTTGCCCAAACTCAATTTTTTCCATCCAATCACTGAATACGACCTTTTTGAACTAGTCAGAAAATTGAAAAATTCCAATGCATACGGACATGATCATATCTCAAACAATCTTTTGAAAAAATGTGTAGAGGAATTAGGTTATCCCTTGATACATCTGATAAATCTATCTATGGAACAAGGAGTATTCCCTGAAAAATTAAAATCTGCACTCATCACTCCAATCTTCAAAAAGGGCGACTCTACTAAACATGAGAACTATAGAGGAATAAGTCTTCTTTCTAGTGTATCAAAGTTGTTCGAAATGAATATTAAAAATCAGTTACTAGCATTCTTCCTTAGAAATAAACTCCTTTCGTCAAACCAACATGGTTTCATGCAATATAGAAGTACCGAAACAGCCTTATATGATTTCATTGAGCATGTTGTAACAGCCTTAGATGGCAAATTACAGATTTGTGGTTAGTTTATTGACTTCTCTAGGGCGTTTGATTGTGTCGATCACTACTTACTGATCCAGAAAATGCATCGATATGGAGTCCGTGGTGTTGCTCAAGACTTGATGAAGTCATACCTACAGGAAAGGTCAGAATGTGCAATAGTTCAAGATACTCAGAGTCAGTCCTTGCCTTGTAAACAAGGAGTACCACAGAGATCCATACTCAGGCCACTGCTTTTTCTTATCTATGCAAGTGACGTGTTAAGCTAACTTCATAGTCTTTCGGAGGTACATATTGTGGCATATGCTGATGATACCAACTTTCTTGTCACTGACCACAATACAGTAACACTTGCAGAAACAACAGAAATCATTTATGAGAGAGTAAGGACATGGGCCGATAAAAACCATTTAGCACTTAATATCAGCAAAACAGCATTGGTAAAATTTACAATTCACAGCACCACCGAAACTTTCAAACTCTATAAAGACAGCCAACTAGAGGTGACATCCAACTCAGTAACGAGAATGCTGGGTCTTACTCTAGATTATAAACTCACTTGGAGTCCTCATATTGATTCACTATGTGATAAACTGACAGAGAACTGGTACGCATTGAGATTTATGTCAAATTATTGTGGAAAGGAAGTTCTATTGAATCTGTACCATGCCACTATTGGCTGTCACTTGCGCTATGCAATCTTGAACTAGGGTATGAGCTCTTCTGCTGAAAGAGTATTCATTCTGCAGAAGTATGCTGTCAGAATAATTGACAAATTAGGATGGCGGCAGACATGCAGAAATTCTTTTGGAGAACTAAAAATACTCACAGTTGCCGCTCTATATATATATATATATATATATATATATATATATATGTATATATATATATATATATATATATATATATATATATATATATATGTATATATATATATATATATATATATATATATATATATATATATATATATATATATATATATGAGATGTGCATATACGTTTAAAAAAATAAACAAAAATTCATGGCAAACCAACAAGACCATCCATATCCAACTAGAGCTAGAGGTTTACTAATACCGAATCCCCACCGAACCTCTCTTTATCAAAAGAGTCATCTCTACCTAGGACCGAAACTGTATAACAAGCTAGATACGTCTATTAAGGATTCAGTGAATATTTCCATATTCGAGAGGAAACTAAAAGCATATCTTATAGAAAAAAATTGCTACACCGTTGAGGAGCTTTAATAACAATTTTTATAAAATTTAACTTATCTCCTTATGTTTTAGTTAATTTTTTCATGTCAATTTATTGTTTTTATCTATATATTATTTATTTTTACACTGACGTCTTCCTTGTTATTGTGATAATTTTATACTTTTTAACAAGCGAAATAAATAGTATTATTATTATTATTATTATTAGTTATGTTACAATTTGGTTTATTTCGGAAACAAATGCTGTCACTCTCATTTATAAGTATTTACGTTCTTCTTCAGAAAAATTAAGGAACCAGCAAGATGAGAATCAATCTAGTTTCATGGATTTGTTGGACACGAGACAAGGGTGTGCCTAATTATAGGAGTCGGAGACTTTTTATTTGCGATTTCATTCACTTCAATCCTATTAGGTTTGTTTTTGTGTTGAATACCCTTTCGGCTATCTATTATGACAACCGTTAACATAACATGTTTTATTTTTAGACAACTATTTAGTTGGTGATCGTATTGAATATGTAATGCTGTTTACTATTGCATCGGTAGATAAATTCGAAGGTACTATTTCAGAACATGCATGTAACGTACTAATTTTCGTACATGAACACACAAGGTCGTCAAGGACATCAAGGACTTCAAAATAAAAAATTGTGAGGTGATCGCATCAATCATGTGCGAATGAATTAAAATAGGCTATCTATTTTTTTGTACAATAGAAAATATTTTTCTTCAATTTTGGTCGGTGTAGCATCTATCGTGTTTTTTCAAACGGGAAGGGAAGTGTTGTGTGAAGGGCATTCCATTCGCGATAATACGCAGCTTCGTTTGTTTTTGAGCCATGTAGTCAAAATGTTCAGATAAATTCAAAAACTCAAATTCATGCACTCAATTTTTATCTTGTCAAATATCAAAAATGTTCATTCTTCACCTTGGAACAATAGTAAAGGTGCTGCTACACTAGCCAACGAACGTACAGCCAATATTACTACCTACCGAAACTATCGAAACAATCCATAATTTTCAAGTACTCTATGCTTTCTGAACTTCTAAACTTTTTAAACGAAAATAACGTACTACATCCCAATCAAAGTGGTTTTCTTGCAGGACATTCAACTATCAGTGCTATTCCCTCTTTTTATGGATACTTTATTGAATATGGACAAAAATATTCTGCGATCTCAAACGAAAGAGGAAAAGTGTAGTAGACAGCTGGTAAAAATCTATCACACAAACAATAATCAAACAATGACTTATATCTCCAGTTCACAACAAAATATAGTATTGGTGTTCCCCAAGGGTTCGTCCTAGCACATATACTCTTCATTATCTATAAAAAGAAACTGCCAACTGTTCTGCCAGGAGCCTTCACATGTTTCTATGCTGATGACTCTACAATGCTTTTCTGTGACGAACCTGCACTTCAACTTCAGAATAAAATAAACAAGACATTAATAACAGTTATGCCTATTGACAGCGCCATTAGGAAAAATTTACATTCGTCGTGAAATAGATACTATTTGGATTTCTCTTCAAAATAATCCCACTTTTACGATTCAAAATAACTTCAAGCAAGCGAAATGAACACAGACTTGGTGATAGAAGCCTGTTTTTCCCGGAATACAGCATATCAGTTTTTATGTGATACTCAATTTTTATGAAGGATGTCATTGAAGTTCATATTATTATGCATGACTCAAACGTATACGGATAGTTTTGATTTAGAGAAAATTGGAAATTGGACAAATGAGCAAATGAAATGACTGTAAATAGTTTTTTGTCTTCGCTACAAATACGCAAAATGACAGATGCTTATATGTTTTAGCATATATGACATTGGTACATTTTTCGCATACCTCATAAATCAATCACAAAATGCACTCCTCTCGAGATCCATAAACATGAAAATAAAAATCGGAAAACGTTTCAAAAGATTTCACATCCCATTAGAACCTTTCAAATGTCAAATTTAAAGTGAAACGCTTGAAACAATCTGAAGCAATGATGCTGAAACGAGTTTCTCAGGCGTCGAAAAGTCTATCAATTCAAACTCGACTAAAAAACACGCCAGATTCTCGTTGATTGAGCATTTCGTGAGTTATTTACAGTTCTGTAAACTGGCTTCAGCTTATTTCTAACATTTTTCATCCTACCAAGTTTATTTGTATACCTTGCTTTGCTTTAAATACTCACGTCGATGTCCTAGATATGAAATCGAGTAAGAGAGTAACCGTTCTTCATTCAATTTGGTATAGTTTTTATCTACGAAATTATTAGTCAACGTTTTACCAATTTTATTGAAAACATTAGGCTTGTCAGGAAGACATTGAACAAAAAAATAGTACTTACACAATGAGATCAGAATTATAAGTGCTATAAAGAATTGTGTTGCCCATGATGCTGAACTTAATGACTATCGTATAAACAAGTCCGAAGGTGAACGTATAGGAAGTAAAACTAATTGTTTCAAGAAAAGAAAATTCTTGGAAAAGACTTATTTCCAGAATCAGTAATAGATTATTAATTAATTCACCTTCAGAGAAGCGTATTATAGTGATTAGCAGTCCATGAGAAAATTTACATGAAACCAGCAATGTGTAAGTATGTTATTAATCATCGAAAATCAAACATTATTGAAGGGTCTGTATTGACAAGAGATAACGCCAAGATCGGTGTGGGAGATTTGGAAGATCTCGCAAAGCCTAGCAAAACGTAATAAGGCTTTTCTGGGTGACAGAAAAGCTGACGAACTAAGAATATTCTAGTCCAAAAATCAGTTTTTTCGATAGGTGAATATATACTGGTGGTATCATTTCATACTGGTATGAAATCCAGACTAAAGTGCCTGGTCCAACGGAGGGGCAACAACATAGGCCACTCCAACAACCTTGTCCTTTGTGGAACATATACCACCATCATATAAGACGGGAAACTCACATCAAGGGCCCTACCAATGCTATCAATAGGGCCAATTTGGTATACGGGTGGCTTCAAGACAAGCAATGGGGTTGGGGCTAGAATATACGGACAGAGGCCAAGACAGGATAGTAGGCTAAGCCTCGTTACTCAAGCCTCTATATTTCTATCCGAGGAGTCCTAGAAACCAACCCATAGTATCTTTTTCCAACAGTCAGACGGCAATGAAGGCCACGTGATCGTGCAGGTCTTCCTACAAATCAGTTTGAGAGACACACAAAAACCTCAATGATTTAGGAGCATGGAACAAGCAGAGGTTATGACTATTACTGATTATACGAGAGAAGTTGTAAGGAGGTGCCTCAGAAACCTCAGCGACCTAATATCACAGAACTTGTCTGGGTACCAGGTCACAGATGCATCCACAGGAATGAAAGCGCAGATGCCCTAGCAAGAGCGAAGACAGCAACATCTCTCATTGGACCAGAACCAGCCTGTGGAATCCCGTTTGCGGGCAATGAGCAAGGCACGAAGAAATGCGTTGAAAACCATCGTCAATCTTCCTGAAAGAATGCCTCAGGCAATACTCATGGAAAAATGATGATGACGAGGCCAACCGACCGACTATCAGCACACCTCGAACTGGGGAGTTTTCTCAGGAAGTGGAAGGACTCCTGACAGAGCACTGCCAACCAACAGTCCCTACTAGGTTCTGTGATGAGGACGACAAAAGAGCCATCCACATACAGTTTCAATGCGAAACTCTAGTTTGCAAGGAGATGGATACCTTGACATTGTAGTGCGGAAGATATAATTCCAAAGAAAAATCTCGTGAGAAATCTCCAGCCGAATAATAATAATAATAGTTACTGGTGTTATCAAGTCACGAAGAATGGTGAGAAAAAAGTACTGAGAAGATTCCAGTAGATTATTATTGGAGGAATAATCCTGGAGCATGCTCAAGTCAACTCATGACAGGTGTGAGAGTTTTCGGCTGCTCTAACAAGACTAGGGGTTGTCTTAGCCTGAGATCAAAATTACACTCTTGGAGAAGGAACATCGAAGCTTTCTTTGATTCTGAATCTTTCTTGAGCATGGCAAAAGAAACCAAAAAAGCGTTTATCTATGGATTTATTCGGTCCACATCTCAAGATTGATGGAGAAACTTCTTTCTCATAATTAAAATAAGTAAATGCTCTCATGATAGTGGTATCTCCTAAGTGAACAGATCCACTTAGTCACAACCGTAAGAAAGTCAGAAATATAGACAGACTGCGCACAGGGCATTGTAGGCTTAATTCATGGCATGCCTTGTAGAGAAAGCTCAGTGCAGGTTTTTTCTTGATGAAGTCACAATATACATCCTATGCTATTGTGAAGGTCTAACACGGTTATGGTACGCTGGGGCAAATAAAAAACACACACGAAGAAGCAGTTATTGATGGTGTGGAGTCTCATCAGTATGGACAATCTGGAAGAACTTCTCTGAAGACAGGTGAAGAGGTCATAATGGAATAGGCTAAACTTCATTCCTTGCGATTATAGATGTAATCTGGAAGTCACAAATGGCTAAGAGGAATTTCCGTTTTGAGTTCGTAACAATGCTATAGCATAGGAATTGTTGTAGTTAGGCAAGTTTTTCACCACATGGAGAAATTGATGGACTGACAATGTATGCAACGACATTCAATTATTTTTTGTCGCGAAGCTCTCACGAAATTTATCAGAGTCTTGCACAGGAAGATTTGGAAGATTCTTTCTCCTGATATCCCTAGGAATTTGATTCACTTAGAAGTTAAGATCGAAGAAGATTGGACAGATTTGAAGAAAGTTGAGGATATGATTTTGGAGTAGGTAGATTAGTATTGACCGATACACGATACTGAGAAAACTGATATATGGAATAAATGACAATATTCCAATTACAAATGTTTTTTTTTCACTAACTGATTATTCATCAGTAGTAACATTCGGTAATTTCAAAATAAAACAAACAATGTGAAGGGTTGAGAAAGGGTTTCTTAGAAATTGGGTAAATATTTGAAATTCATTCCGTTCGCATGATAATCTGCCTTGGTAAATATTGTGTTTATTATCGAGTTTATCCCGTGATGAAACAGAAGAAAGTTGATCCTCGTTAATGCCGTGTAATTTGTACAGCGTGCTTGGCTGCTAGAGATAGAAGGTATATTGTTTGTAGACACAGCACACATATTATTATACTGTCCGCATAGGTTAAGTTTATTTTAGCACCTGAATGTTCGAATGTTGCCGAGAAGAGCGAGTCGAGATTGAAGACAGAACGATGCCAGAAAATGGCAAATGCTCCAGGAAAAGTGGACAAAAAATCGTTGAATTCGGAAGAGCAATTCGTCGGTGTTTGTTGGAGACAAACCTCTTGTATTAAATTTACGTTTTTCTGGTGGAATATTTATTTGCCTAGTTGATGAAAAAGTGGCATTTATGAAACAGATATTTTAGTAATTCAACATTTTCTTCGTTCTTTCTTTTAATAATTATTGAAAACTTGAAACCTTTACACCAAAGTAAAACATATAACACATCAGAACAATTTTCACAGCCAATAATATTTTAAGATTCCTCAGATCTTCTAGAGATACCATTAAATTAATAATAATGATCTCTATTTAAAAACAACCAAATACAAACATAAATAACCTGTAAAGGGTATTCGGAACAAACGGGCGTCAACACACTGCAACGAAACCATTACAAAAAACAGATATGAATACGAAATTGTGAATGTGTAGTCATTCTCTTGAAAATGGCTCCAAAGCAGGAGCTGAAACGTCGAGTTATAAACTCTCAACGCGGTTCAACCCATGAACTCAGTAATGTACATATATCTGACCGCGGAAACCTTTCCGAACAGGTATGAGATTATGTATAGACATCCATAAGTACAGAAAAATATAAAATCAGTTTAGTTGTGACTCTAAATAATGTTTTATGGAGTATTGCTCTAAATTAATAATTTCCAAATTTGCTTGAAGATATTCAATGAAGAGTTGGATTCAATTCATACTGGTAACTTGTTGAACAATTTCAGAGAAGTATATGAAGCTTTTTTTTAGTCACCGTCAGTTTATGCATTGGATAATCATAGTTATGGTATTATAAATGTTTTTTGGTAAATACGCTGAAAATAATATTTTTAGTGAAAAATAATTTTTCGACTTTGATTGCCTGGGAATATTTCAAAAATGCTTAATCCCGCAAATATAATTTCAATTTATAGAACATTTCCTTCTGGATCCGAAAATGTACTTATTTTCCGAATCAAAAGGCTAATTCATTTAGAAAATGTCGATTTTGTAGATGGGTGCAGTTTTTCATCGAAAAAATGTTCCCTTTTCCAGTCATATTAGATTTTTGAGGTGATATTCGGAATCAGCTCGTCAAGCTACGTCTGAGGGAAAATTGCGATTTTTCGAAAAAAGGAAAATGAAAATTTTCGCATAAGTCGATTTTCTTCTATATGAGATATTGCATTTTTCGACTTTGATCGCCTGGGAATATCTCAAAAAAGCGAAATTTCGCGAATATTGATTCATCTCATAGAACATTTCCTTCTGAATCGGAAAATGTACTTGTTTTTTTCAATCAGAAGGCTAATTAGTTTGAAAAGTGTCAATATTGTGGATGAGTGAATATTTTAGTGGAAAATATTGCCCTTTTCCAGTTAGCCCTTTGTCGAAATTGATTTTTGAGGTGATATTCGTAATCAGCTCGTCAAGTTACGCCTGAGGTGATTTTACGATTTTTCGAAAAATGGAAAATAATTTTTTTTGCAAAATTCGATTGCATTTTATACAGAATACTGCATTTTTCGACTTTGATCGCCTGGGAATATTTAAAGAATATAGAATCCCGCGAGTATTGTTACATCTCATAGAAAATTTCCTTCTGAATACGAAAATCTACTCGTTTTTTGAATCAAAAAGGTAGTTCATTTAGAAAATGTCGATTTTATGGATAGGTACATTTTTCGTCGAAAAAAAATGCCCTTTTCCGGTTACCCCTCTGTCAAATTCAATTATTAACGTGATATTCGGAATCAACTCGTCGAGTTACGTCTGAGGGAAATTTGCAATTTTTCGAAAAATTAAAATTTTCGCAAAATCCGATTTCCTTTTACTTATTAGAATACTGAATTGGAAGATAAATAGAAAGAAAGCTTAACAAATATAGCTCTGCATCTGAATATTGGGTGAGCAGAAGCTGTCTGTGTCCGTTCTTGTCGCTCCCGATTAGAGTTGGTAGCGGATATTTACCCTGTCTGTTTATCGTTCGCGCATCTCAGATACAAAGCTATATTTGTCAAGCTGTACGTTGAAATAGTGTTTCAGCAGTTCACTTTTCGACCTTGAATCCATCTACCAATCACAACACCAGGCAACAGCATTCCAATATTCTTATTCTTAGTACGTCACTTCGCTTCTCGGATGGTAAAATTCATGTGCAAATAAAAATATTTCAGGAAGGGGACACATACCTGTTCCAAAACTGCCATGAGAGCACACAGAGTGTTATTAAAGTAAAAGGAAATTAAAGCAAAAGTTGTCGACTCGATTATCGAAATTTCATTGCCTTTATCGATATCTCAAAACTATCGACTATCGTCTGTTCATTACCTACCTACTTCCCCTTACTATACAATAAAATGCACGGCATCAGCCGCTCCGACCAATGCTAAGTTATTAACAATTTTGGATGAATAGTCGTTAAATCGCTAACAATTTTGAATGGTTATTTTGTCTACGAAAGGTTAGTCAGGTTAGGTTATGTTGGCTGGTAATTCACGCATTTTCAAATCAGTTTGCTTTATTATCTGTCATTTAAACTTACCGCCATTACAGTGACCAATCACAGAGCGTGCATTGCCGTGCACTTTATTGTCGTCTCTTCCCCTTCGATCTTTGATCGCCTGGGAATATTTAAAAAAATCGTAATCCCGCGAATATTACTTAATATTATAGAAAATTTTTTCTTCTGAATCTGAAAGTGTACTTATTTTCCGAATCAGAAGGCTATTTCGTTTGAAAAATGTCGATTTTGTGGATATGTGCATTTTTCCGTCAGAAAAATTGCCCTTTTCCGGTTACCCCTTTGTCAAATTCAATTTTTGAGGTGATATTCGGAATCAACTCCTGAATTACGCCTGAAAGGTCTTTGCGATTTTTCTAAATATGGAAAATAAAAATTTTCGCAAAATTCGATTTCATTCTAAATAAAATTTTTCGTTTTGATCTCCTGGGAATATTTAAAAAATGCGGAATCCCGAGAATTCTACTTCATCTTATAGAAAATTTCCTTCTGTATCCGAAAATGTATTCGTTTTTTATTCAAAAGAATAATTCATTTAGAAAATGTCGATTTTATGGATGGGTGCATTTTTTCGTTGAAAAAATTGCCCTTTTCCAGTTACCCCTCTGTAGAATTCAATTTTCGAGGTGATATTGGCTCGTCGAGTTATATCTGAGGGGAATTTGCGATTTTTTCGAAAATTTGAAATTGAAAATTTTCGCAAAATTCGATTTCCTTCTGTACAGAATATTGCATTTTTCGACGTTGATTGCCTGGGAATATTTAAAAAATGCGGAATCCCTCGAATATTAGAATAGAATAGAATTTATTCATCGCTGAAATATTTACATATACATACGAGAGAATACATAAGTACATGTAAAAACTTATCGGACTAGTCACAAAGAAAAAATTCAGGAATATACAATTTAAAATATGAGGAATATACATACAATTAGATTAAAATTCTCTACAATGTAGCGTCTAAAAACTCTTCAATGGAGTAAAATGATTGACTTATCAGATAACGAGTCAAATTATCCTTCAACACATTTGAACTCGCCGAGCTTAATTGCGGGAATATATTCATTAGTCGGTTATAACACTTGATATATATATATATATATATATATATATATATATATATATATATATATATATATATATATATATATATATATATATATATATATATATATATATAATATATATATATCAAGTGTTATAACTAGTGACTGTAGATGTCATTGAATAACTTCCTGTTATATATATATATATATATATATATATATATATATATATATATATATATATGTGTGAGAGTCCTGACCAATGCTCAATCGTCATCTAATCTAATAGAAAATCTCCCTGTGAATCCGAAAATGTACTAATTTTTCGAATCAGAAGGCTAATTCACTTAGAAAATGTCTATTTTTTAAATTTTCACTCTTTGAAGAATCTCATGCAGATTATTTCAGGGGTCTAACGTCAAACAAAGAAAATGTGGGTACCAAGAGTTTTTCGTAAAGTAGAGCATAGTTTTCGGGATCTTGTTTTTGTAGCTCTGCAATGCAATGGCGTAACACAAATATGGATTTTGAAAAACATTGAGATTCTCATGCTGAATGTAAAATCCGAAAACTTGTCGGTGAGTGACAAATGTTAGAAACGTGTGACAGAGACATATAATAATAATGATAATAATAATAATATATGGACTTCATTTCTCTTCGCGAAGTTTAGCTGAGCATCTCCAATCATTTTCTACACCCTGATATCCGTCATTTGGAAGAAAAATCAATTCGAGCTTATTTTCGTCGAAGTGTCTAATTTATTCGGAGTAAAGGCTAATTCGAGCGTTGTAACCGCAAGTGCTGCCGCCGTTGTCGAACTTTGGCAACTGAAGACCTGGTGATTAGGAGAGGATAAGTGGCGTCGTGGACGTAGCGTCGTGCGCCGTATCAGGAAGTGGGACAGGCTGGTGCAGGACCGTGAGATATGTCTATTCGATCACTGATAATGGATGCGTTGACGTCAATAAATCTTGAGAGGATAATACGGATTGAATTGCCGAAATAACAGGTGCAGCTTGAGAGGACTTGTGAAGGGGAGTGTTATTATTTTTTGCCGTGGCGCAGAGGAGTATTTTACTGATATTTTGACAGATTTTGGCATCACCAAGAAGATACCATTAGCCGAATTCATAAAAAAAAGCATATGCTTATATTAGCAAAATAATAAGGAAATCTTTCAGCTAATATTCATAATAATTTCAAGAAAAATCTTACATTCTAGAGTATCAGCATATTCTTGAAATTTGATTTACTTATATACAAATACAAGCCAATTAGTACTCATAATATTTGCATATCCTAGAAATTGTGAGTGTGGTCATTATCATGCTCGGCTTTATAGTAAAATATGTTTTTATTTGAACGCGATGACAAATATTGTGCATATATACTTTTTCGTGTTTTTGGAAGGAGAAAATTTTAAAAAAAGGCTAATTGTCTAACAGGAGTACTCCCAATTGCAAGACAAATATATGGAATCAGTATTTTTTTTAACTGGATGAACTTCATTCATTGAAATAGATTTTTAACGTATAAACATATGAAATACAAATAAATGCTGAAGAAGTTCAATAAATACTTTACAGATTATGAATAAAGAAATAATCGATAAGTAAGTGATCAATTCGATATTCAGGGAATGGAAATGAATATAAATATATTCATGTACATGCTCATGCTCATAGATATAAAATACAAATATAAATGTTAATCACAGTAAAAAACTATAAAAAATTCAAATCAATACATTAAAAACCTTAAAATTGAAATATTAAAATATTGAAACATTGAGACATTGAAACATTAAAACATCAAAACACGAAAACATTGAAACATTACAATATTAGAACATCAAAACATCAAAATATTGAAATATTGAATCATTAAAATATCAGGACATTAAAACATTAAAATATCAAAACACTGAAACATCAAAACATTAAAGTATTGAAACGTTAAAGCATTAAAATTTTAGAATATTAAAATATTGAAAAATAAAATATGAAAACAAGAATGAAATAATTAAAACCTAGTCCATGCAGAGGTGTGGATCAATAATATAGATGTTTTTTATGGTTTCTATTCTATCAGATTGTTTATTAATTTTCTATCGTTGCTTAAGATGTGATCTTTTAATTTTTTTTTTTTTTTGAAGCTGACTTAATTTTTTTCGTGTCTTATAGTGTCCGGGACACTGTTATATAACGTTTTTGTGACATATGAGTTCAATCTTTGAGCAGACTGTTTCACAAGTGGCACAACCGTGATTGGTTTTCAGCGAGTATTATATTCATGAGTGTTATATCACCAATTGTCTGATGTCCATGATTTCAGATTGGTTGTAAAGTAATTCCGAAGAAAATCTTCGGTCCATCATCATCACTTTCAGCCATGTTTTTTGTATTACTTCCAATGATTTGAGGTATATTCGGAGAGCACTGCCCCATATCAGGTTTCCATATCTCATATGACTTTCCACTAAAGAATTATATAATATCTTTATTGTTTTCAGTAGCAAGTAATTACCTAAATATTTGAATTTGTATAAGATAGATTGGAGTTTTTTAATAACGTAGCTTATATGAATGTTCCATTTCATATGTGGGTCCAGATATACTCCAAGATGATACTCTTCACAGATTCAATCCTGAGTGAGTTTCAATTTCGAGATGTTGAAAAGGGCAGCTATAAGCCGTATTACAGCTGAGAGACAGAAAGTTGTTTTTTCTGTGTTAGGTTTTAACAGTCTACTATCAAATCAGTACTTTAATAATCGAAAATCAGCTTCGGCTTTTTGTTTTGGTTCATGCCATGTTTCCGCTTCATATAATAATGCCGTATCATCAGCATATGACACTTCCTCGACTGTCCAATGAGAATATTCCACTTATATAGAGATTGAACAATAGAGGTCCCAAAACTATTCCCTGCGGTACACCATATTCGATTTTTCTCTGATCGCTCAGTGTTTCGGCCACTTCCACTTCTTTATTTCTGTTGGTAAGGTAATTTCTAAGCAAATTTGCAATATTTCCTCTCATTCCTATTCGTTCCAGTTGTGAACAAGTCCAGTTGTGAATACGTCTAGGTCTATATTGTATAATAAAATATCATAATCGAATACAAAATAAGAATACCAGAATCAGTAGAATCATACGATAATACACACAATAATACATACAATAAAAACAATAGCATCTGAATACTAATTGAATTAACAGTGCACATAAGTGAATACAATGCAAATAACTGATGGTTGTTGTAATTAGAATTGCATATTCATTAACTTGTATCTAATTTTATTCCTGAAATGTCCAAATGGAACATCAAAATATCACATTCGGAATAGAAACTGTAATAAATTCTACAGATATTTTAAACTGGGGATTTCACTAGAACATTGATTCTCGGTAGAGACAGATAGAAGTAAATTCCATTTCTACCGTTTAGTCTTCATATAGGTACGTCAAAATCTAGTTAAGATAACAATGCAGGGCAGTCTATCATATTATGATTCAATTTGCATATGAAAATACAAGCAAAATATGTTTTTCTATTTTCTGAGGATAAGAGAGAGAATCTATTAAGCAACAATCTATTATCAGTTCTTTGGGATGGGTGTCCTTCATCCAATTTGTAGGCCATTTATTTCATAAAGACTCTTTGACGAAATTCGAGTTGTTGCCTATGCACATTGTATATAAGGGACCAGATCAAGGAGCCATATTCCAAACGGGATTGGACATATGAATTAAAAACTCTTATAAATCATTCCAGATTTTGTAAATCTCTGAGATTCATCCATTACTCTCATCGTTTTGCTTCTTCTGGTTCTAGTTATCTTACTGGAATTTATACACTCTTCACTACCTATATGAATATCAATTTTTATTCTCCAGCATCCGTTACAGCAAGAAATGTCTGATAAAAACGAGCCAATCGTGGGTTACCATTGGTCCTGTTTTCAGTTTCGAAATCAGAAGAAGCCAAGATCGAAGAATTTAACAAGCCCTATATAGAAAATTTGCATATCCTCGTACTCTACTTGAGTATGATAGCAAAGTTGGCTGGAATAATTGAACTGAACGTTATGTGATATTGTGTTTCTGATTTCTGATGGTAATGGTTTGACCTCTTTTTTTTCTGCAATAATTGGCTGTTTACATTCTTGGGGAGCTAAGAATAGGATGTGGCTCAAAACTTCATAGAGAACATGAAGGATTGTGACGTTATAAGAGAATTAGGCAACAATCCGAAGCATTTGTCCCACCCAATAAATTTCTGAACATACAATGTGTCTAATTCCAAACTTACCAGTGGGAATAATTCGGAAATGTAAAATGATATGAAGACATGTCCAAACCCATTTTGGGACAAGATTAGGGGGAACCAAAATAGCATATGAGGGAACCTCGTTACTCTCACAACCTCCATCCCATCAATCTCCATTTCAAAAAATGTAATGGGTACCCTTAGATCTTCCAAAATCTTTTTTTAGTGGTACCCAACTTTGGGTATGTGAGGGTTCTTCAACTAAAACTGGTTGAATTTTATGAACTACAAATTTCAGATGATTCTATAAGAAAGGAGTCAAATGTGGAGGTCTTGGTGGCCACTAGATAGGTCATCTCTTTCCAATCCACCGGTTATGGGGCCATAATAGTGCAGTGGAGCGCCATCTTCTGTTGCAAACCAAGCTGATCTTCATTTAAGACTCAGTTGCTGTCTAGATCAATATGATTTTCCAGCTGGTCCATAATTAAAGGCTAATTAAAGGATAAAAAAATCTACCGGGAAACTACGATAGAGTAGTTTCCCGGAATTTTTTTTATTGAAACTGCCGCCATCGGTAAATAAGGATCCTATAACTTTGATGACTTCCAACACCCACTTTAATTTTTTGAGAACAACGGCAAAACTTAAAAAAAGTCACAAAACTGAAAAGTTCGCTAACCAAGAATAATTTGACAAAATGAAAGAGAACTTCAAAAGCAAAACTAAAAGAAACAGATACTCGACTTTTCCAAAATCTTTTGAGTAAATCCAAAAAATCTTTACGGCACAGTTTCGTACGAGGAAAAGAACAAACATGCAATACATTTTTTATTTTGAGTTATAATTCGAAATTAGGGTTAATTTCGTGTTACAAAATTATACTAATTTCAAGTGACAACTACGAATTTGTGTTAATTTCGAGTTACAGCTCGAAATTACTTTGATTTCTAATCCTAACTCGAAATTAGTGTTAATTTCGTGTTACATCACAAAATTTGCGTGATTTCGAGTTTTAACTCAATATTAAGAAAAACCTTCGAATGTCTGTTCAAAATTGACTCGAAATTGAGAAGAAAAAATGGCACGTTCATTCTACGCTTTCGAAGTTACAAATTAGCAGTATAAAATTTAAACAGCAATAAACGGTATACCTACCTGATGGCCAAGATGGAAGTACCAGGCTTGTTAGTTTGTTTGTTTTTTGAAAAAAGTTGCACAAACTCGCAAATATATATAAAATAGGAGAAATCCGTTAAAATACCAAAAAAACATCGGACTGACCCTGAAGGGTAGATAGCACGTAAGACGTGGAAAATTGCTGCAAAAACTCTTTTTAAAAATATAATCAGGAAATCCCCTGAAAATAGTGAAAATCCCCCCTCTCCCTGTCCACCTGAAGGCTAGAAAGGAATTCAGAAAAAAATCCGACGGTTTCGAACATGGAAAATTACTGCAAAAAATGTCAAGTGGGGAGCTCGAATTCCCCTTATTTTGGAAAAAAAATGCAAGAAAGAGAGAAGAAAATTGAAAAAATCCGGAAAGAATGTTTTAATTGGGAATGAGCCCTTGAAATATTTGTATTGAATTTTACAACACCCTGTATAGTAAGTAGTTCAAGTGAGAGTGCCTGCTTGGAATACCACAAAACTTTTTAGTTTTTACAGAGTGCACTTGCAATAGTGTTTAGCTTGAGGAATATCGCACAAATATATGTCAAATATGGTTCAATGTCCGACGCGGTATTAGTATTAGCCAGGGAAGTAGCTATTTTCTGTTTGATAATTGCCTCACATTTTCCACTGTATGAAAATGTTTGAAGAGAAGTTTTTTTCGACTGTGTATAGTAATAGTCGCATTGACACCCATGGCTGTTTTCAACAAATGGGATGAAGAATCTCAGTGTGAATGTCTTCGAATTGTGTCTTGGGAGCGGTATGTAAATGATTGATGTCCTGTCATTCATTTGTATTATCAGGAAAAATTGTATCTTCTATAAATCTCACCTCGAGAGAAGAATATAAATAACCATCTGAAGTTATATTTGATCAATACTTTCACTCAAGAGAATTCCACGATGTTCTTAACGGTTTATTTTTTTAGAAAATATACGTCGTCGACAGTCCACTCATTACCAATGGATCAGGTTTGATTATCTGTAGCGGAATTGAAATAGGTATCTATTGAACTACTTAGTCATGCTCGTTCGTAATCAGATATTTATCTCGTAATAATAATTTCGGTTTGATATTTTTTTTATTTGGTCAATCACCGTATTTTTATCATTGTATGAACTGGGAGAATATTTAATACGTGATAAATGTCAATGAAACATTTTAGACGAATCTGCCTATCAGGTCAGGTTCATTTGTATACGATTTTATCGTGGAAATGACTGAAATTTTTTCAAAGATTTGGCGTCATAACATAGGAAAATATTAATATAATTTGAACTTGGACTTGTGAATTGAATTTTTGAATGGCCAACTAGAATGGGGTCACACATCTTTCGTTACCTGTCGAAAGTATTTCTTTTTACATCATAATCGCATAAAATAGGCTTATTTGTTTGAATTTCAAAGAATTTAGATGAGAAAGTTGTTTCTATTCCTATTTTTCGCATTTCAACTTTCTTTTGCATTTTTGGTTTCTGCCGTTTTCTTAAAATCGACGAAATTGATTATATATTGAAAAAAAATCGACAAAACTGTTTTATACCACTAGCTATATCATGCTGCTGTGTTTTAATTACTGATTTTCAATGAAAATATTATTTTCTTCAAGAAAATGAGAAAATTTCTGTTGTATGATGCAGAATTTGAAGTATCGTTAAGCATTTAGGGTACAATTTTATTTCAATCGATTTTCGTTAGTATTAAAATTATGCAAAACTCATCAAAAATTCATTTCAACTACATTACGACTTTCTACAGAACAAATTTTAGGAGATTATTTAAAAAAAAATGTAATTTCTCAAAACTTGTGTAGAAAGTTTTAAAATTTGCTTAGATACGTAAATTAGCACGGTGATATTTTGGGAGTTTAGCATCATTTTAGTACAGACAAAAATCGATTTAAAATAATTTCTATCCTAAATGCTTAACGATACATCAACTTTGCATCAATCTCAATAGATTTTTTAAACACTTTTCTCTAGAAAAACACGTTCAAATCGATATACACTAATTACAATTTAGTGGTATGATAAAATTAGTGGTATAAAACAGTTTTGTAGAATGTACAATTTTTTACAATTTGAAATCTGAATAGATACAACTTTTCTCTTTGACATTTTTTGAAACTTAAACAATTTATCGTATTTTAATAATTTCTTTGAAAAAAATTTACTTTTGACAGTTAGCGAAATTCACGTGATGTTGTCCGAGATGGCCATTTGTCTTTAAAGCAAAACTTAACGCTCAAGTCGAATTTCAAAATATATTATTATGAAAGACTTTCCTGTGATGCCAACACTTTGTACTGTATGATTATTTTTCACAAATCTGACATTTTGGAAATCTCTACCAATGGCAGGGCATTTTCCTAGCCATTGAATCGGTAGCATACTGATAAAACTGCTCCTTCTCGATAATTCTTTGTTTACATTGATCTGTCAAAATTAACTAGATTAACCTGCGGTCAAAAATATGTATTTTCATAAACTTCTTTATCTGACGCAAAAACATTCAAAAGAACCGAATTTTGATAAATTCACTCGTCCTCACGGACTCGTGATTTTATCAATCTGTTTGTTTTTATATTTTTTGCCAAATAAAAGTTTTCGTGGAAAATTCAAAACTATCGGTAAATTTCGAAAGACTTTTGATAATATCCATTCATTGAACATCAGACGACAAGAGAGTTGAGTTTTATTTAGATTTTGAACAGCTGATTTACTAAATAAATAATAATAATAGCATGTACCTGCCTTTGGGTTTACTCATAGGAGTGTTCATAAGGGAGTTTATTATTCTGTTTGTTTCATTCTATATGTCAAGAAAAACCGTATAATAACGAAAACTATCGATATTTTGAGTTTTTCTGTAAAAGTTTGACTTTAATATCGATATTTCGACTTTTTTCTAGAAAGTTCGACTATTTTGTCGAAAATTCGACTTGATTGTTGAAATGTAGAATTCATTCTAGAAATTTCGACTTTTATGTCGAAGTTTGACCTTTCTCTGGAAATGTCGACTGATATCTAGTTTGATATCAAAATTTTGATTTTTCGCTTTATCCTTTTTACTTTAATTTTGAGAAAATCAGTGTTTTTTTTTGGGATCACGGTATAGATATACATATCAAATGAAAATTATTGGGATATATGCCCGACAAAAAAATATTATTTAATTCGTTAGTTCTGTTGGGAATATGATGAAATCATATTTTTCGAGAAGGATGATACAATTGTGTTTTTACCGCCACGCTTGAATGCCAATTTTATTTTCCAGATGTACAGGAAGTATTTCGTGTGCTATTTTTTATATTTTCAGCCCGTGGTATTTCAATGACCGAGAATATTAAGTAATATTCATGTGTGAATAAAAAATTTGTTCAAATTCCCATTCGCAAATATTAGATTTATTTGGTCTATTTGTTCTTAATCATTAGGTAATAAAATTGATGACAGACAAGATATAGCTGTATTATTAGTTGTTTCAACTGGTATTTGTAGTCTTCCTATTGCAATCAGTCAAAAATTGTGGTATTTCATTTAAGGTCAATTTTGTATAGTTTAATTTTCATTCATTTAATAATTTCGTCTGTTTTTTCCCCAACCGTCTGCACCTCTAGAAGCAACCCTTAGAAGCCTTCAAGAGACTTAAGTGAGCTAGGGAAGACGAGTGTCTTACCTTTCAATGTGCGATCCCTGGCACGTTAAAAGGCGTTTATGTATTAAGTTGACTAACAGTATTATAGTTATTAAAACTGGATGTTGATAAGGTCGTGATCAAAGACAATCTTTAAAAACAGACGATTGAAACTGGATGTTGATAATGTTGTGGTCAAAGACAACTTTCTCAAAAATAGGTGACACAAAGTGTATTTACTGCTATATTTAATTCCAAATTTATCGCGATGGGTCATCAAGGTCATCGTGAAATATTTTTCTCTGTTAGAGATGAAGTGAGTGTTTTTACTTTCATGGCCCTAGTCAAAATAATTTTTCGGTGTTAAAAAATTGTTCTTAGCTTTTAGCAAGTGATATCTTAATACATGAGGAGAGGTATTCGCTTCTATTTGTGTCGAAAACAATCTCTTTGGTTGCGGATATTTACTGGGTTGCGTTTTATAATTTATACCAGAGGTTGGTGAATAAATTTTTTTTTCGGAAAGGGGTGATATGGTAAGTGTTTTCATGGTCAAATTTATTAATCAGCTACAGGATGTATAGTTTTCATTTTAGGGGAATTAATAGCTCTAAGGAAGTGTCTTTTATAATTGAACGGATAGGTACAGTTTTTCATTTTTGAGTGGAAAACAGTTCAAGAATCTATTTGAAAATTACCGTATTTTTTTTGTTTTCTCTCATTTGTCAGCTGGTTGCGTACAATGATATAATGCCGTAGTCAGACGCCAAAATTATTTGAAATGTAGGAGGTAGGTACATTTAATTTGCACGTGTCTTCACAACGTTCATCCGGCGAAAGTTATACAGAGTAAAAAAAATTGGACTCACAATAAGCACTCGTATCGTCGGTGGTACCATTGACGGTACCGTCGGGAAGTATTTGCAGGTGTCGATTGGTGCTTCATTCGCTGCGAGCTGCGGGTTCGTCCAGCGGTGGTGCTTCAGATTCCGGATCGGCGTCCTCCAGATCCTGTCGAGGGGGTAGTTTTGGGGGGTTGCGAGGATCAGCGGTGATTGGCGATGAGTTCACGAAACCACAAATTGTAGCACCTAGCAGTATTTGTACAAAAGGGTACTTCGACTTTGTCGGCTTTATTAATTTTGGCCTCAAAGATGTCTGTATTAACCTACCCTGCACTGGGAAGAGGCAACAACCCCGAAACTAGCCTGCAGGTGCCCTCCTGCCCGAATCAACTCAAGATTCTGGTAGTTATTCACATGGAAAATCAGGAATCGACAATCGACAACCGACAATCAGGACAATCACAAAAATGAGTTTGCTATAATTCAGTACCTGTCGCAGTATTAGCCAGAGGAATAATTGTTTCATGGTAGATACTTGCCAGAAGGTCATACACCATAGGGAAATAAAAGAAGTATTTGTTGGTCAGTTAATTTTGTTAAATCGCAGTTTGCGATTATTTGACCGGAGTTGAGAAATAATACATAACAGAGTTTATTATTATTCTTGTTTATTCTGCTTGTTAAGAAAACCGCATAATTACGAAAACAATCGATATTTTGATTTTTTTCGAGAAATTTCAACTATTATGTCCAAATCTCGACGTTTTTTCTAAATTCCGACTATTCTGTAGAAAAGTCGACTTCAAATTCAAACTTTTTGATTTTTTCTTGAAATTTTCTCTCTCTTTTTTCTCGAAATTCTACCTTTTTATCGAAATATCGACTGAAATCTCGAAATTTAGGGTTTAATATCAAAATTTCGACTTTTATGTAGATATTCGACTTATTTCTCGAAATTTCAACTGTAATCTCGAAATTTTGAGTTTAATATCGAAATTTGACTCATTTTGAAATAATGAAAAAAAACCTCGAGATCCTTCTGCGCTTTCCAACATACGCAAATTCTGAATGTTCGTGGAGTCGAAAAATTCGTAGAAATGTATTGATAAACAAATGAGGTGGTTCATTTTTGATCAATTTTCATTATTTTCTCTTAAATTTTGTATAAATATGTTCATTTTCATCCATCTATTAATTTTTTCTATTTTTACTTCAACCGGCTGCTTCTTGGGCAACCCTTAGAAGTTTTCGACAGACTTGAGTGAGCTAGGCAAGACGAGAGTCTAACCTTTTGATGCGCGATCTCAATCACTTTAAAATGTGTCTATGTCTTAGGTTGGCCCACAGAATAATAATTATTAAAATGGGATGTTAATAATGTCTTGGTCAAAGACTAATATTTGAAATATACTTACATATCAACTGCTTTGTTTCAGACCAGATTTATTTATGGGGGGTATGGCCAAGGTCATGAAATATTTTACTTGGCCAGAGATGATAAAGTCAGTGTTGTTACTTTCATGGTCCTAGTGAAAATAATTGTTCGGTGTTAAAAAATTGTCCATGGCTTTTAGCCGGTGGTATCTTAATTTATGGAGACATGTATTCGCTATTTCTATATGTGACGAAAAAAATCGGTTCGGTTGCGGATATATATTGGGTTGCGTTTTATTATTTATACCAGGGGTTACGAGTTCATATTTTTTTCGTTTTTAGGAAGAGGTGATATAGTAAGTGTTTTTACTGTCATGGTCAAATTTATTTATTAGCTACAGGATGTATAGTTTTAATTTTAGGGAAATTCATAGCTCCAAGGAAGTGTCTTTTATAAATGAACGGTTTTTCATTTTTGAGTGGAAAATAGTTCAAGGACCCACTTGAATTTTTTTCTGTTTTCTCTCATTTGTCAGCTGGTTGTGTACAATGATATAATGCCGTGATCAGACGCCAACATTATTTGAAATGTAGGAGGTAGGTACATTTAATTTGCACGTGTCTTCACAACGTTCATCCGGCGAAAGTTATACAGAGTAAAAAAAAATTGGACTCACAATAAGCACTCGTATCGTCGGTGGTACCATTGACGGTACCGTCGGGAAGTATTTGCAGGTGTCGATTCTTGATGAACATTTTGAGTTTCCGGGCAGTACCGGTGACGTGAGAAAGATTGGTGCTTCGTTCGCTGCGCGCTGCGGGGTCGTCCAGCGGTGGTGCTTCAGATTCCGGATCGGCGTCCTCCAGATCCTGTCGAGGGGGTAGTTTTGGGGGGTTGCGAGGATCAGCGGCTATTGGCGATGAGTTCACGAAACCACAAATTGTAGCAGCTAGCAGTCCCAGTAACAGCGTCTTCACCATGACTGGGACATAGTGTCGCACTGTCGCTCACTGTCACTGTCTGTCACTGCCGAGGCGGCTACGATGCACATGGCACCTTAGCATCAGCGCCGTCGTCACAAAACTCGTCGGCATGATAAGCCTCAGCGGTGCGTGTTGCTAGTGCGAACGCCGCGAACACACTACTGAACTAATACTGACAATGCACTCGCTCGTATGGGAATCCGATTCACGATACTGGCGCAATCCGACTATGCTATGCCGCCGGCCGCGGTCCGGCCTATGACTTTTCTCAACAGCTCTCAACTTTTGACGGCGTCGCTATCGGCATCGGCATCGGCATCGCCTTCAGAGCGTCCTGGCGAGACGTCGGAGTCGATGGGTTTGTGGATGGACCGCCGCGGGCTCTGACAAATACTTCGCGCCCCACCAAACGGTTTCGCCGATTATTTTGTGCAAAACTATAGACGTGACTCGGATCTGCTAGACCGCCACTATTTTCGCACTAATATCGCAATTATTAGTCATTGCAGAAAAGTTCCTGGAGCAAATTGCGTCAGATGCGTCAAGGGTTATTGAAATTAATTTGCTCGACCACTGAGCAGTGTCGTTTCAAAGAGAGAGTGACCGCCTCGACGCGTTGAAACGAAACGAGAAATACTGGCAAGTAATTGAGAAATATCAATTTGTGGCGAAGGAAAATTGGGTTGTGTTTGGAGCTGAGCAGTTTAGAATGGGGGTGAGGATAAAGAGTGCTGATGACAGTTGCAAAGGGAACTGTAGTTAGCAAAGATGATAATTTGACTGATAGGAACATTGGGAAAGAGGATAGGGGTAATTTTTTGTGTAACCCTTATTATTAAATGCAACGTATTGGCGAGCTGTTGCTCAGTTTTTCTGGAAGCTGATAAGTCGTGGGTCGAAAAAAAATTCAAATAACCCCATCTTAGGACGTCAAATAAGTTCATTTGAAGTGAAAATAGCCTATTTACAGATAATTTCAATTTTACTAACATTGATGGTAAAGTAGTGGGAAAATTAGGCAATAAGTTTCCGGAAAACAGAAAAACCTCAACAAAAATTTTCATAAAAAATTATGAAAAAATGTATTTGTTCATCTGAATCACATGTCAAATCGAAAGGAAGCGATTGTATACGTATACTATTGTCTCACAATTCACCTTAAAAGAATATATCTTGAGGTCTGTACAATATTAGTACAGAAAATAGTTCCTGCTAAAATTGTATAAAAGGATGTATCAAACTCTTATCTGATTTTTCTTGGGATGTAACAAAAATAAATGTCAATCCACAGTTATCCAGAGTTATCCACACTTCCATGTAAGTTAGCGATAGAGAAATATGTTCCTTTGCAAAATTTTGTAGATTCCAATATTTACTCAATAACCAATAATCATAGGATTTATATCTTTAATCCAGAATGATTCGAGTTTAAATAAAGTTTGGTAGAAATATTGAAAAGACCCGGAATTAATTTGAAAGTTCAGTTTCGAAAACTGTAATTGAGCTCCTAATCTCTTAGCGTTGGTGGAAAGTGGTCTCAAAGTAGGAACTGTTTATTTACATCGATGGCAGTACTTTACAGGACAGCTAGATTTTTCAAAATGTTTTGGAAAGACTATTTCTCTTTCTCAATAAATCGGTAGTAAACATCTATTTGAATACTAGAGAATGATCACTGAAATCGTTGTAATTATTGTTGATACCGCATCGTTTTGATAGAAAGTTGGTTCAGTACAAAATTATTCCATTTAAGATAGATACTTCTATATAATAGTAATATACATTTATGTGTTCTCTGATAATAGGCAAGAAGTTGAAGGAGTTCAGCTTACTGCGTATCAGTTTTTTCACTTCAGTTTTGTCTACACGATGGAATTATTGAGGTGTTCATACAGAGTGGTCATGTATGAAAATTATATGACAAAAATATGATTTTATTTAAATACTCATTTCTGTGGCGATTAAAACGCTACAATAAAAGGGTCAAAAATTGAAAGGATTGCGAGAATGTTTGTTACAAGTTTCATTCAACTAGCTTTGTTGGTATATCAGTCTTTCAGTATTGAAAATTGTAATCAATTCTTCAATCTGGCCTCCGATTGAGGAGAAATTTTGCACACGTATTATCTTTCTCTCCTACGTCCCGTTCCAAACCCCTGAAGGCTATACAAAGACCGGGTAAAAATTCGGAAAGAATTCCTCCTCCCACTCGAAAAAAGTGGCGATAACTCGCGAAAAAAAAACGAAAAAATCCGTGAAAATACATGCCCTGCCATCCCAAGGTAGCAAACATACGCATGCCACTGACGTACTAACCTCCAATCACCTATTGAGACAAATAATTAAATAAATTCTAATTCCTAAACATACAAAATAAAATCATCGTAAAACATATTTTGAAATACTATCCCTTATTTATAAACTATTGGACTAAAAAGTAAAGTGTAAAATTTAGAGTATGAAGAACAAAGCACTTGAAAAACTTATATTTTCCTAAAAGCTTGAGACATGAAACAATAACAATTAGTAGTAATAGTAGTGATGATAATGAAATACTTTACGGAAAATACGTCTAGCTCGTAGATGGAAGCATCCTACAAGGAGTTAGAAATGTCAAAAACTCTCTCCGCGGCAAGTATCAGCACAAACTCCGACAGATCTGGATGTATGGTTTGTATATGCAGTGGTATAAGATTTAGCCAGCAAAAATGAATGAAAGGTCGAAAATTCGAAATTGTAGAGGTTCCATAAATAGCCTAAGAAATCTTCTATTGATTCGGAATCGACTTGATATTTGATGTGCCTGTACAAAAGAGATTCAATTGTACAAAACTGACTCCAAAAATTTAAACGAAAAATTGGCGGGAAAAAAACGTTTCTACTCGATTTGAACGTTTCAATTCGAGAACGGTCAGAGATGTAGAGCAATTCTGCGATCGCCAATCGATTCAGGACGGTCGGATTGGTATGTTCTGGAAATTTTAAGTTGATCCAAGAAAAAAAACAAAAAATTAGGAAAAGTACAATATCGGCAGATCTATTCAAAATTCGCACTATATACGTGAAATTCCACGCTGATTTCGAAAATGTATGATTTGTATATGCTCAGATATGAGATTCAGCCGGAAAAGGGAATGAAAGGTTGGATATTCGACCCCTTTCAACTCGATTTGAACTTTTCAATTCGAGAACGGTTGGAAATTCCGCAATTGTCAATTGATTCAGAATGGTCGAGTTAGTAGGTATATACTGTGAGTTTGCATGGAAAATATCAACAGACAAAAATTTCAGAATTACCATTTCCATTTTTCAAAAATGTTTAAATGTATCTGATTGTAGTTTGATTAAGAAATAGGGACCATTTTCCACCTATTTTGCCTCCTACTATGATTTTTCGGAAAATTTGGTATCTCCATGTCTGGTGGCCATATTCTTATCTGCAAGGTCCCATCGATTCTACAAATTTCCAAATATCATGTCAAAAATTACGAAAGTTACGGAGATGTTTCCATGAGAGGTGGGACACACTGTTCGTGTTTGTCCAGATGAAATTTTATACTTCAATTCTGAACCACCTTATTTAATCATCCTGTGATCCAATCGACTTGCAGTTCGGCTGATGTTCATCTGTCGACAATGTGTGATAACTTTGTCAATGGTCAATAAAACAAGATAATGGCTCTTCTATTTAAAACTAGGATGTAGGAGTTTTTGGGATAAGAGATTCAGTGGCCGCGAGTTCTTTTGAGTGATATTTCATGGAGAAATCCGACTATGATATGCCCTCGTCCGCGGTCCGGCCTATGACTTTTCTCAACAGCTCTCAACTTTTGACGACGTCGCTATCAGCATCGCCTTCAGAGCGTTCTGGCGAGACGTCGGAGTCGATGGGTTTGTGGATGGACCGCCGCGGGCTCCGACAAATTCTTTGCGCCCCACCAAACGATTTCGCCGATTATTTTGTGCAAAACTATAGACGTGACTCGGATCTGCTAAACCGCCACTATTTTCGCACTAATATCGCAATTATTAGTCATTGCAAATTGGCGTCAGACGCGTCAAGGGTTATTGAAACTAATTTGCTCGTCCACCGAGCAGTGTCGTTTCAAAGAGAGAGTGGCCGCCTCGACGCTTTGAAACGAAACGAGAAATACTGGCAAGTAATTGAGAAATATCAATTTTTGGCGAAGGAAAATCGAAAGCCACTTGTCGTTGAACATTAGGTTGTTTGGAGCTGAGCAGTTGAGCATGGGGGTGAGGGTCAAGAGTGCTAATGACAGTTGTAAAGGGAATTGCGGTTGGCGAAGATGAGAATTTGACTAATTGGGAAATTGGGAATGAGGATATGAGTTAGTAAAAGGACTGAAATTAAAAGCAATCGGCAGACAGTAAAATAGCATGGTTGCGTCCAGCAAATGAAATTTCATAGCCCAGATGCATTCGATGGTTCAAAAAGTGTCAGCCGAGGCACGTCCTATGATGGTATGTATACCTGAAATGGGTGAATTTCAATAAAAAATTTCGATGTGCATTCAGTACCGCATGTATACCTAAAATAGGTTAATTTCAATCTTAAATTTCAATTTGCTTTCAGTGCGGTTGTTACACTTTGCTGTGTGAAAGTGAAAATGGAATTTGTGACTAGTCACAAAGGCAAATCTCTGTTAGTAATTGAGGGACATAAATTTCGATTCCATTTGGCGAATAATGCTCAGAGGTGGGCCTGCGCCTAAAACCCTGCCAGTGTCTTATCAAACTCGATGAGGGACATACAATTTCGCAAGCAGAGGAGAACCATAGTCTTGACAGAGAAGAGGAATCTGCTTTAACAGGGCAACACATGAGCAACACTTAGAAGAGGAAAGCTGTGGAGGACATCTCTTCACATCCATCCAAATTGATTCACCGAGATACGTCAATCAAGCTTTTCTGAGTTTATACTTCATGATGTTAATTTATTCCGGAAAAACAAGAACCGTACTCGATTTTTTTTTTGAACAAAAAGTATTTTATTGATCATACCAATATTTACAATACAATATTACGATACAGTCAATTGGCTATCGGCCAGGGTCCTTCAGCCAGTGGATAATTACATTGTGATTGTTCTTAACTTCTAGTACAAAATAAGTGTTGTAGTGTTCGTAGGATAAAAAAAGTACATTTTGTTATTCATTAACGTCAGATAAATTTTTATGTTACTGTCTTCGGATTAGAGCAGTATCCGTAGTTACCAAGAACCGTCGAAGAATTCCAAGACGCCTTGGACGCTATGGAGACAAAGACAAGTACTGGTGGAGTTTTTTTGCATATAAATATTCGTACTGATAGTATTATGTGTTTTATTATAAAAACAAATTTGGCCAGAATATGTGCAGTGTACAAAACATTTTTGTTAACGGAACTTTTCACAGTGCTCCGAATGCTTTCACGGGAGTTTCTGTGATTCATAGTTTTCATGAAAACTTTTGTGTATACCATTAGTATTTTTTCTTTTAATAGTAAGTCACAAATCTCCTGAAAAAATATTCACTTGCCTATTGGAACTTTGAAAAAATGTCAAATTTGATCCTGAATTTATTAGACCGTTAGATAGTGACAGAATTAGGTGCCCCATTTTCGCATTCCAGCCTCTATATCATTGTAGATTTTCAATTGGCCATACACTCATCCATTAAAGAAGATTTATCGAGTGTACGTTTTCGAGGAAGTAGGTTTCATTTAGGCCAAAGTTGGTTCAAAAATATTCAAACTCTTGGCCTGGCATCCGAATACAAAAAACCTAATTCGGAATTAAGTAATTTTTTTAAATTATTTTGTGGCATATTATTTCTGTTTTACGACGATTAAATGAAAGTTCAACCGCAAGATGAGCGGATACAAACTTTTTTTGATTATTTAAAAAAAAATTATATGGAACAATTTTCCTCCCCAAATTTGGCCGGAATGTGCAGTGTACAAAACATTTTTGTTGACGGTACTTTTCACAGTGCTCGGAATGCTTTCACGCAAGTTTTTGTGATTCGGTTTTCATGAAAACTTTTATGTACCATTTGTATTTTTCTTTCAATAATGAATCTCAAATCTCCTATGAAAAAACATTCACTTATTTATCTATTAGAACTTTGTAAAAAGTCAAATTTTATCCTGAATTTACGTTTGCAGATTTTGAATTGGCCACACACTCAGCCATTAAAAAAGGTTCATCGAGTGTACGTATTCGAAAATGTAGGTTTCATTTAGGCCAAAGTTGATTAAAAAATATTCAAACTCTTGGCCTGGCATCCGAATACAAAATCCTGATTCGGAATTAGGTGATTTTTTAAAATAATTTTCTGGCTTATGGATCCATCTGAAATTGACGACTGTTTTACAGACGATTTAATGAAAGTTCAACCGCAAGACGAGCGGATCCAAACTTTATTTGATTATTTTTAAAAAAATTATCTGAAATAATCTTCCCCCTTTCCTTCCCAAATTTGGGCAATATTTTCCAATTCTACAATGCGAACGACAAATAGATGTGAGTTATTTCATTCTAAATTGAATGCAATGCGGAGTATATACCTATATAAAACTGCGTAGCACTGAAATAAAAATTTGGTGTGCATATCCAAAAAATATTCAGTATTACTGAAAAAAAGCGGGAAAAAACCTTTCAACTCGTTGGAGATAGAGTAATTCTATGAACGAAAATTGATTCAAATTGGTCGAATTAGTATACCGGATGACACAGCAGACATGTAGCAGCCTGTAGTTTTTTTATTTGAAGAGATGAAGATTTGAAATTTGCTGAAGTTACGTAATCAATGATAGCGCTTCATTTGAATCTAACGACAACTTTTTTCAACTACGTGTTTGATCGGCAGTAACTCCAACTTCTTTTTTTTGAATGACACCCTGTATATTTATCTAGCCTATCTTATTTGTTTTGAAATTCTCTATTCAACCGTGTATCACAAAGTGGCATTCGTTTCTCAATTCGCAAATGAATTGCATTTTATTAAAAAACATCAAGTTGGCTGTTATCCGAATTCGATAATCTTTCGATGCTTGGTAGGCTTGGAAATCCAAAGAGTATCAGTTAAGCGATATAATTTCAGTTTTTTCCATTCCTGATCACTTCCTACAGATTGTCAATAATTTCTTTAATAAAAAGAAAAAACATCTGAAAATAACTGACGATAATGCGAAAACTGAGATAGGAACATGTTTTTTTCAATTTGGCTACTTATGAAGGAACTATCTGTCTTTCTCTTTGGCCATGTAGCCATATCATGATCTTTCCATTTGGAAACATAAAATTAAAATTGTTCCCCTGATCCACCAATTCACAAGTCTATTATTCTAGATATTTGCAATAATATTTTGCCTAGTAGGCGGTGTCCACAGAATATTTTGTTTTTGACAGGTAAACATCATTTGATTGTACTGATTATCTCCGTCAGTTTTATGCTGATTAAAATTGCATCGATTAATTAGATACTAAATATGTATTCAAAAAATGAAAAGGTCGATATGTTGTTGAAATTCGGAGAGTGCAAGAGAAATTGTAGACAGGCTGAACAATTACATATCGAAAGATTTCCGGAAAGACGCCATCCGCCTAATAATTATTTCGCTAGAGTAGGAGAGCAGTTCAGAAGAAAACCGGAAAATCAAAACAGTCTCCAATACATTGTCGACGAGGAAATGGAAGTAAACGTTATCACTGAGACAAGTTGAGGACGAAATCGGCGTGAATCGAGAGGCCGCTAGCAGAGTTGAAAAGAACTGCTCTGAACTGCTCTTTTACTCTAGCGAAATAATTATCTGGTGGGTGGCGTCTTTCCGGAAATCTTTCGACATACAATTGTTCGGCCTGTCTACAAGTTCTCTTGCACTCTCCGAATATCAATAACATATCGACCTTTTCGTTCTTTGAATACTTATTTAGTATCTAATTAAACGATGCCATTTCAATCAGCATAAAACTGACGGAGGTAATCATTACAATCAAATGATGTTTACCTGTCAAACACAAAACATTTTGTGTACACCGCCTACTAGGCAAAATATTATTGCAAATATCTAGACTAATAGACTTGTGAATTGGTGGATCAGGGGAACAATTTTAATTTTATGTTTCCAAATGGAAAGATCATGGCTACATGGCCAAAGAGAAAGACAGATAGTTTCTTCACAAGTAGCCAGATTGAAAAAAATATGTTCCTATCTCAGTTTTCGCAATATCGTGAGATATTTTCGTATGTTTTTTCTTTTTATTAAAGAAATTATTGACAATCTGTAGGAAGTGATCAGGTATGGAAAAAACTGAAATTATTACGTTTAACTGATACTCTTTGGATTTCCAAGCCTACCAAGCATCGAAAGATTATCGAATTCGGATAACAGCCAACTTGATGTTTTTCAATAAAATGCAATTCATCTGCGAATTGAGAAACGAGTGCCATTTTGTGATACACGGTTGAATAGAGAATTTCAAGACAAATAAAATAGGCTAGATAAATATACAGGGTGTCATTCAAAAAAAAGAAGTTGGAGTTACTGCGGATCAAACAGGTGGTTGAAAAAAGTTGTCGTTAGATTCAAATGAAGCGCTATCATTGATTACGTAACTTCTGCAAACTTCAAATTTTTATCTTTTCAAATAAAAAAACTACAGGCTGCTACATGTCTGCTGTGTCACCCGGTATTCTGAAATTTACAAATTGATCGAAGGAAAAACAAATTACTCGAAAAAAGAAAAAAGAAAAAGGGGTAGATCTCTAAAAATCACGAAAATACAAAACAAGCAGAACCATTTGAAATTCGCACTATATACGTGAAATGTTACGATGATTCCGAAAAAACATGACTCGTATATGCTCAGATATAATTTTAACCGCGGTAAAAAAGTTCGAAAATTCAAAATTGCAGAGGTTTCGTAAAGAGCATATAAAATATTTAATTGAAATGGACTCGATTTGAAAGTCAGTGTGTTCATATGAAAAAGTTTTAATTTTACGGAACTTGGTCCAAATAACTGTGAGTTTGATTGGAATATATCAACAAACAAAAGTTACGAAATGACCACTTTCATTTTTCAAAAATGTTCAAACTTGCCTGAAATGTATCTGATTTTAGTCTGACTATGAGTTAGGGACCATTTTCTACCTATTTTGCCCCCTACCATAATTTTTCGGAAATGTCGGTATCTCCATATCTGCTGGCCATGTCTGCATGGCCCCATCTAATTAATTTTGTTTTTTATGTTTCTATGGATTCTGCAAATTTCATAATTTCATGTCAAAAATTACGAAAGTTGCGTAGGTGTTTTCACGAGAAGTGATAACACTGTTATTGTTTGTCTGGAAGAAATTCTGAACCACTTTCAGCCATCCAGTGATCGACCTGACTCGGTGAAACGAAAATAGAAATACTGGCAAGTATTTGAGAAATATAGATAGATAGATAGTTTATTAATTCAACTACGAGCTTACACAGCTATAGAACAGGTCAACAGAGAGTACATGTACATATAAAAAACATTCTTAAATACATAAGTTGAAATGTAGGATAAAAGTAAAAGAGAGAAAAAAGAAAGACAAAAAAGTACAAACAATTGAGATATATCAGATAAATCAAAGACATGCATTGAAAATATCTAAACAATAATTATAGATATGTTTCAGTTAAAATGTTCGTCATAACAATAAAATGAAATCATACATTAAAATCTTACACTAAAATTGTCCAAAATATTCATCAAGGCTGTATGGAGTAATACCTAGTAAAAAATGTTTGGGTTTTTTCTAAAAAAGCCATAATATAATAAATACTATAGTATCAATTTGTGGCGAAGGAATATCGAAAGCCACTTGTCGTCGAACATTGGGTTGTGTTTGGAGCTGAGCAGTTGAGATGGGGGTGAGGGTCAAGAGTGCTGATGACAGTTGCATAGGGAATTGCGGCTGGCGAAGATGAGTGAATTGGAGAATTTGACTAATAGCACAATTGGGAATGGGGACAGAAGTTAATTGAAGGGTCGACATTTTAAAGGGTTGAGAGGTTGTTTGTTGCAAGTTTAATTCAACTAGCTTTGTTCGACTATCTGTCTTCCGGTTCAAAACTTGTAATCCCTTTTGCTGCATGCGATTGAACTGAAATTTTGCACACGTAAAAATTCAGAAAGAGTTCCGACAGTTTCGGACTTGAACTGAAAAATATATTTCGATTGTGGTCTCCTATCCTCCACCTTCTTAAAAAAAGTAGCGATTGCCATGCCAGGGTAGCAAACATACGCATGCCACTAACATACCAACCTCTAGTCACCTATTGTGACAAATAGTTAAATAATTTCTAATTCTCAAACGTACAAAATAAAATTAACGCAATTAACAGGTTTTGAAATACAATCTTTTGTTTATAAACTATTGGATTGAAAAATAAACTATAATCTTTAAAGTACGAAGAACACATGATTTGTATGCGTGAAGGTATGAGATTTAGCCGAAAAACGGAATAAAATGTCGAAATTTCGTAATTGCAGAGGTTCCGTAAACTCCGATCGATTCAGAATAGTCGAATTAGTATATTCAGGAAATTTCGAGTTTAACGAAAAACAAAAAATTTCCTCAAAAAAAGTTGTAAAAAATCACGAAAAATACAAAATTGGCAGATCTATCTGAAATTCACACTATATACGTGAAAATTCACGCTGATTCCCAATATACATGATTTGTTTTTGCGAAGGTATAAGACTTAGCCAGAAAACAGAATAAAAGGTCAAAAATTCGTAATTGCAGAGGTTCCTTAAAAACCGTATGAAATGGTTAATCGGATCGAAATCGATTTGAAATTCGTTGTGCATATACGAAAAAGGTTGAATTTTACGAAACAAGATCCTAAAATCAGGAAAAAATTGAAAAAACCACTTTCAACTCGATTCAAGATTCTGACTTTTCAGCTCAAGAAAGGTTAGAGATAGAGCAATTCTGCGAACTCCAATCAATTCAGAAAGGTGGAATTAGCATATTCTGAAAATTTCTGGTTTATCGAAAAATTAAAAAATTACTCGAAAAATCACGAAAAATTGACAGATCTATTTGGAATTCACACTATAGACGTGAAATTCTTCTGGTTCATAAAAACATATATGCTCATGTATAAGATTTAGCCGGAAAAGGAAAAAAAGGTTGAAAAACCCTCTTCAACTCGATTTGAACATTTCAATTAAAGAACGGATAGTGGTAGAGCAATTCTGCAAACAGCAATCGATTCAGAATGGTCAGATTAATATGTATATTCTGGAAATTTCAAGTTTATTGGAAAATGAAAAAATTACTCGAAAATAGTTGTAGCGGGTAGACCCCCAAAACTAACGAAAAATGCAAAATCAGCAGATCTATTTGGAATTCACACTATATACGTGAAATTTCATGCTGATTTCAACAATGCATGCTTCATAATTGTTCAGGTATGAGATTTAGCCGGAAAAGGAAAAAAAGGTCGTAAAACCATCTTCAACACTATTCGAACTTTTCAATTTGAGAACGGTTAGAGAAAGAACAATTCTGCGAACGGCAATCGATTCAGAATGGTCGAATTGTTATATTCTAGAAATTTCAAGTTCATCAAAACATCACAAAAAATGCTAAATCAGCAGATCTATTTGGAATTCACACTATATACGTGAAATTACACGCTGATTTCAAAAAAAAGGTCGAAAAACCATCTTCAACACGATTTGAACTTTTCAATTTGAGAAAGGTTAGAGAAAGAGCAATTCTGCAAACGGCAATCGATTCAGAATGGTCAAATTGGTATATTTTGAAAATTTTAAATTTATCAAAAAATTTAAAAATTATTCAAATAAAATTAAAATCACGGAAAATGCAAAATCAGCAGATCTGTTTGAAATTCACACTATTTAGGTGAAATTTCATACTGATTTCAAAAATGCATGCTTCATATATGCTCAGGTATGAGATTTAGCCGGAAAAGGAAAAAAAGGTCGAAAAACCATCTTCAACGCGATTTGAAACTTTTCAATTAGAGAACGGTTAGAGGTAGAGCAATTCTGCGAACGGCAATCGATTCAGAATGGTCGAATTGTTATATTCTGGAAATTTCAAGTTCATCGAAACATCACAAAAAATGCTAAATCAGCAGATCTATTTGGAATTCACACTATATACGTGAAATTACACGCTGATTTCAAAAAAAAGGTCGAAAAACCATCTTCAACACGACTTGAACTTTTCAATTTGAGAATGGTTAGAGAAAGAGCAATTCTGCAAACGGCAATCGATTCAGAATGGTCGAATTGGTATATTTTGAAAATTTCAAATTTATCGAAAAATGAAAAAATTATTAAAATTAAATTAAAATCACGGAAAATGCAAAATCAGCAGATCTGTTTGAAATTCACACTATTTAGGTGAAATTTCATACTTATTTCAAAAATGCATGCTTCATATATGCTCAGGTATGAGATTTAGCCGGAAAAGGAAAAAAAAGGTCGAAAAACCATCTTCAACGCGATTTGAAACTTTTCAATTAGAGAACGGTTAGAGATAGAGCAATTCTGCGAACTGCAATCGATTCAGAATGGTCGAATTGGTGTATTCTGAAAATTTCAAGTTTATCGATTAATGTTAAAATTATTTAAAAAAAGTTGGAAGGGGTAGACCCCTAAAAATCACGAAAAATGGTACACTGGGAGAATTTTTTCCGCTCCCACTAGCTGCAATTCAATTACCGCCCGTTTAACGGGAATTTACCTTCGAGTGGAATTTTGCATACCACGTGTTATGTCACCTTGGATATTTACTCTGAATAACTCTGTGCACTTCCTCGATGTGACTTTACGTTGTGACATAATTTTACGATGGAACTTTACATTGTTATATTACTTCACAACAGAAATTTGCATTAGAGTTTTATATTGTAATATTACGGTTTGATTCTCTATCGTGAATAATTTGCAGTGGAAGTTTTCTTTGTAATATTACGGTTTGATTTTCTAACTTGAAAAATACACTCCGATGTGAATTTGCTATGGAATTTCATAATGTGGGATTACATCATCATGAATTTATACATTGAGGTCCTAAAGTATCATATAAATTCATTTTCTTACTTATTAGCCATACTCAAGAAGAACCCGATTTATGTTTTCGAAAAGACACTCTGTGACATAAAAAAATGCCCCTCTTCCACCTTCCTCAAAGTGACAGTCACCTCATCAATTAACAAAACAAACATAACAATATTAATTTTCAAAATGTCAAAAAAACACGAATACTATTAAATTCGCTGTATATTTAATGCACACGGCTGTATAGACAATTGAATACCCTTCGAAATGAGGTATCACTTGACCGCCTATTTCATTTAAAAAAATTGGAGGGCGGTGGCTGCCACTTTGAGGGGGGTGAAGGAGAGGCGATTTTTTTTAGATCACAGAGTATCTTTTTGAAAACATGAATTGACGTGTTTCAGGGGTTTTCTGGAAAATAGATAACAACGTAGAAAATGAATTTATCCGTTACTTTAAGACCTCACTGGCTGAATGGCAGACAAATTGACCCCGTATTATCTGGGTAAGAATCGTCTAGCACACTTCATGTAGGTACTAGAAAAAAATAATTGAATCTGTGGCGTTCAGTCGTATAACAAAAATTGTATGTTTTATAAGTATAAACAGATTTTGTCCTTGTCTTCATTATCTTACGATATTTCAGTTAATTATGTACAGTTCTCTTTAATAATTGGAAATAAAAATAAATTTCAAACATAAACTGAATATTTAATTCTCATAATGCAAAAAACTGAAATTTTTTTCGAGTAATACATTGCATATCATAAACTAACAATAATCATTATTAATATTTTATAAAGATTTATGGGCTGGTCTTCCTATTCAGTGCGATTGTCCTAAAAACAAAAAAAAGTTGTATTGTACAACAAGCGACAGGCTTTCCATCGTCTTGTTAATTCTTAAAACAG
The DNA here is from genome assembly GCA_944452925.2 of Chrysolina oricalcia. NCBI lineage: Eukaryota > Metazoa > Arthropoda > Insecta > Coleoptera > Chrysomelidae > Chrysolina > Chrysolina oricalcia. The sequence continues at coordinate 4,620,700 of OX101809.2, read as the reverse complement.
TTAGGGCACAGACCAATAAAATTCAATTTAAATTATCATAGAATATGACTATTATTCGACAGCTAGATGATTTCTAGTCGGGAAATATCATTTTACAATGATGGAACAAGTACTTGTGGAGTTTTTGGTGTACGTTGTTTTTTCTAATGGCGCGGAAAAGGGGGGAGCCGGATGGATGGATGGATGGTGTTAATTATCTCTAGTAGAAATATCCCTTGCTGCAGTTTAGATAGTGGCTGCTATTGTTCAACTAGAAAATGTCACATTTTAAAATAAGAACGTAATTTCATAAAATGGCGACATTTCCAAAGCAACGCAATTTATCGAAAATATTCCAAAGATATCTCGAGGTATCGGCCCAACAATCCACTCAACACCTAAAAAAAAATTCTAGGGTCCCTCACATTTCCCAAATTATTGGTCAAAAATTTTAAATATTTCCGGCTCTAAATTCTCACCCTGTACAAAGAGAAACGAATTGCAAAAAAAGAAACTCGACGCCAATGACGCATAGACCAAGAATGTCGCCTTTCACCTCCAGTTGAAAATCCAACATCGGCCAAGAAATGTCCAAGTTATAGCTAGTCAAAATTAGGCAATTTTTTGGCTGTCTCACTTCATCTGGCAAGTAGTTTAGTTTTCGCGGTAATAGTTCATTCATCATTTCTGTACTTTAGGAAACAGATCGTGAGTCCTCTGAATAATTTGTATCTAACCTATTTTTCCTGGTAATAGGAATATTCGTTGAGAATCTTCAGATCCCAATCCTGATCTAGAAAACAATTAGTAATATTATGTTCATGGCTTACATTCTGAGGAGTAGGTAGAACAATAAAATGTGGTCCCTACCAAAGTGCTTCGGCTATTATTTAATTGAAAATGTGGACGTGACTAAGATCTGCTAGACCATCATTTTCGCACTAACATTGCCATTATTAATCGTCTCAAAAAAGTGCTCTTGATTCGATTTTAATTGACTTGAATGCATCGAGAGCTATTAAAATGAATTCCTGATTCAACTTCGTTCAATTGACCTCTCATTTTTTAATCAATCACCAAAAACGTATGTGGCAATGGTGAAATATTGCTATATGATATTGATACTAATGATTATTAATTTTCTCCCAAAAAAAAACGATCCAGTGGTGGAACAACTAATCGAAAATTTTCGTGTAGAATTGAATATGATGGGCATGTTTCCCTCTCCTGGATTCCTATGAAAATCTTTATATTGTATGACGCTTATATAAAAAAAACACATGGAAAATGGGTAGGGCTGGCAGAAAATTTTCAACAAACGAAGACATCATATCCGAAACAGAGATTATTTTACTGCCTTGAAGGAATCCCACATTTAGGAGAACTCAAAAGTGATGGAACGTCGTTGAGCCAAATGTATCGAATTAAGGGAGAGTTGTACAAAGCAGGTTCACCATCAGTTTAGCTAAGCTTGGTTCAATTGCTAGAGATTAGCCAATGAAATTTCTAGTTCCTTAGCAACAGAACTTAGTTTAGTTGAACTGTTGGTGAACTTGTATTGTACAACCCGCCATAAAACTACTGACTTTTGAAGAATAACACACTTAAATAGTTTGTGATAATGAATACCAGAGAATTGGCTTTGGTGCTGCCTCTCACCCAGACGACCCAGGTTCAAACCCAGCGTCCGCCACTGAGCAGTAAGTCCCGGACCTTCCTTTAGAGTTTTCTCCATAAACCAGGAGGACCCGTAAAAACAAAAACAAAAAACAAGTGTACTAAACAGGAATTGATTGGTTTCAAATAATCTATCGGGGACTGTGTACAGCTTAGAAAATTCTGCATTCAGCTGTTCCTTTAATTTCCCTCTCACCAACCTTGTTGTGAGAAGCCGGACCGCACTGTATTTGCCGTGAATAAGCCCAATTATACAATTCGGAGATTGTTTAATTATTCATTGATTACGTTCCACGGTTCAATGCATTTGTAGTGCTAATTTGTGACACACAGCTTTCACATTGATATCTCCGAGTTGTTTCTCAGTACTTCTCCGTTGAATAATTGTTTTTATTTCGTAGCCGGTCGTAAAATTTGTATACAACTTGATAATAATGATTCAAATGAAACAATAGTTTTCTCCAAGATATGCCATGTACAGTTTGTAATTGCATTCGGAATACTCTCTACAAAATATACTAAGAATTAATTGTCAGCCGTCCTAAATATGCAAGAATCACAAAATCAAGAGATTTCCAGACATCATTTCGACACCCAATGTTCATTATGTACAAGAAGATTCAATACAAAGAAAGGTTTGGCTATACATACCAAATTACATTTGACATTTCAAATTCGAGAGGAACTTCAAATTTAAATGAAACCCTTTCCGAGGGAGATCATCAATCTCCAGAATATCTTATGTATGCCCGCTTAGCATATATCAAACAAAATTATTTTATTGTGAAAAGAATTCCAAAATCGGCCAGGATAATTGCAGCTGAAGCTCTTGGCAATGTAATAGAAGAATGCGTCCATTCCAACACTTTCGATGCTTGGAAAGCCTTGCTTCTATTTTCCTATAAGTCGTTCTGTCTTCCGCCAGCTTGCCCAAATCGGAAGGATTCTTTAACAACAATTATCAGAAGGAACATCAACGGCACTGATATAACATCACATAAAACTTCAAGATCTGATTCATCATCGAGAAGGAAACATAATCTCTCCAAATGTATCATCAATAAGGTCTCCGATGGCGATCTTACTTCGGCGACTCGAATTCTGACTTCCACTGACACGATTGCAGCCTTTGACAATCAGACCCTTTCTGAACTCCGCTCAAAGCATCCTGCTGACACATCTAGATTTGAATTTGTACATACAGGGAGTATTAATCAATTTGAAGTTCTGAATGCTGTTAAGTCATTTCGTACTGGCTCTGCTGGTGGTTTAGACTTTCTCAGACCGTCACACCTTCAAGATTTATTATCGAAGAGCTCAGGTTCAAAAGGGAAAAAACTTCTGTCCTCTCTTACCAAGTTGTGTAACTTGGTTCTCGCTGGTAGAGTGAACTCAAACATAACCCCAATTCTCTTCGGAGCTTCTTTAGTTGCTCTTAAAAAAAGTGTGGTGGCATTAGACCCATCGCGGTCGGTACAATTTTAGGACGTCTTGTAGCAAAATTATCTTGTTTGAAAATCAAAGATTTTCTTGGTCATTCATTTCGCCCAATTCAGATCGGATTTGGTACACCGGGAGGTTGCGAAGTTGTTGCTCATGCTGCCCGTCAATTTTCAAATGATCATTCAGACCCTTCTAATAAGGTTTTTCTCAAAATTGATTTTAAAAACGCTTTCAATATGATTTATAGGAATTATTTATTGAACAAAGTTGAAAGTACTATTCCATGTCTCCTACCCTTTATTAGTCAATGTTACCAAGAGCCATCCTTCTTGAACTTTGGAAGTGATATTATTTTATCCGAAAGGGGCGTTCAACAGGGAGATCCTCTTGGTTCAGCACTTTTTTGTCTAACAATTGAAAACTTAACGAAATCAATAGGTACCGACTTCAATTGTTTGTATTTGGATGATGGCTCCATATGTGGTGATGGAGACATAGTATTGAAGGAATTCCAGAAAATCATCTCATCTGCTAATGAAATAGGCCTTGGACTTAATTTAAAAAATGTGAATTGTTTTTCCTCAATAAGTCTTCCCAATCTCTAACAGAAAAATTCAACACTTGTGCCCCTGACATTCAAATTGTGGACAAAAAAGACTGGACCTTGCTTGGGATACCCCTTTCGGATGAATCACTCTCAGAAAGTATGAACAGCAAAATTGATTCTCTTACTTTGATGGCAACTCGTATTGAAAGTATTCCATCTCATATTGCTTATTTTCTTCTAAAAAATTGTTTAGCGATCCCTAAATTGATGTACATGTTGAGAGGTAGTCCAACATGGCGTTGTCAAAAGCAACTTTCTGATTTAGATTCTGTACTACGCAAGATGCTTGAGCAGACTACAAATAATAAATTTAGTGACAACACATGGAGGCAAGCAACGCTTCCCGTAAATATGAGCGGTCTGGGTGTTCGACAAGCATCCTCTCTTGCTCTTCCATCTTTTCTTTCTTCCTTCAATAGCATTCAGCATTTCTTCTGTTCAATCTTACCCGACTATTTCTCCAGTGTATTTGATTCTCATTATAATGATTGTGAGATTATATATATATATATGTGTTCAGAAACAAAATTATCAACACCTGAATGTAAACGTTCTCAAAAGTCCTGGGATTTTCCCTTGCTCGACATTTCTTATCGCAAGCTGCTCAATTCGGCTGAAAACTCCTTGACTGAAAAGGCTCGTCTTAAAGCACAAAGGAATCTGGTGCTTGGCTAAATGCACTTCCCGTTGCATTTCTGGGGACTTTGTTGGACAACGAATCTTTCAGGATCTCAATTGGACTTCGTTTGAGCAGTGAAATTTGCGTGGAACATAGGTGTAAATGTGGAGTTGCTGTTGATAAAAAAAGTTATCATGGTTTGAGTTGCATATTCAGTTCTGGTCCTTTCTCCCAACACGCAGCCGTTAATGATCTGATCAAACGGGCATTAGCAATATCTGAGATAACTTCTATTTTGGAACCTTCTGGAATCTCTCGAGATGACGGAATGTCTCTCATTCCATGGAGCAAAGAAAAACCACTTATATGGGACTTTACTTCTTTCGTCTTTTGACAATTCGCCAAAGCTCATTGTCTCCAGATTCAAGTCCAGAAAGAGTATCGTTCCACCTTTCATTCCTGTAATCCAGGATCGCGTATTTAACCTCAGTAGCCTTGTGGCTGGCTCTTACCCTGTCTCCAGGGAACAGTGTCCTCTGATACGTCCTTCTGAGACGATTACGCTCTCTTATGAGGTTTTTAATCCTCGGAGGAAACTCATTGTAGGAACTCAAAGGACCCTGCTCACTGGTCGTGGAGGCCGCAAGAGCGTCATTCACAGCGTGCTCAAAGTGTTCCACAGCTTCTTCCAACTCAGCTGGGGTCTGGAGTCTCTCAGGGGCGACATATGCCCCTTCAAGAACTGCCGTGAAGGTCTCCCAATTCGTCAACTTACGCAGACAACTTCCTCGGGGATTTTGATCATCTCCCAGCCATAAGACGACCGGGTTATGATCCGACGAAAGTTCAGAGAGTGGATACATCTCCCAAGTCCAGGGGACGTTCCTGACTAGCGCGATGTCTAGCACATCCGGCCTGAACGGACCGTAATGCGTAGGCTCACCAGGACTCACAACATGATAATCATGTCTTTCCATGTGCGACCAGAGCGCCATCCCATTGCGGTTTGACACCCGGCTCCATGACGCGTGCTTGGCGTTGAAATCCCCAGCGACGATCGTAGGGACGTTTGATTCCATCAACAGTGAATTCAGAGTATCGTCCTGTATCTGATTGTTGGAGGAATTATAAGCAGATACTATTCTAAGGGCACCCCTGCTCGTTTCAACCTCTATTCCCACCACTTCCATGCCGTGGTTACGATCGCGGTAAATGCCGTACTGAGCGGTCTGAAGAGAGCACTTCGCAAGAGCAGCCACACCTCCTCCATGTCTCCCAATACGATCCCGTCTGAAGAATCTGTAGTTTGGGACTGTAACTGGCTCATTGTTAAGGTGGGTTTCTTGAAGAAGCATGATGTCCACGTTGTGGTGCACCATGAATTCTTCAAGATCCAGCTTCTTATTTCTGAAACCGTTACAGTTCCAGAAAACGATCTTCAAGGAACTGGGCCTTGTTAGGGGCGCAGCCATTTACTTAGCGGTCGCAATCGCGGCAGTGCTTGGCACAAATATGTGCTGCAGACTAGGAAACTGCGTGAACAGTCTCTTCATTTGATCTAGAGCGGCAAAGATATCGCTTGCCCCGCTAGACACATCTGAGGGAGGGTTTGCCGCTGGTTTGGGTCCCAGAGCCCCTGCATAAGAGATTCCCGCGCGGACAGCGCCAGAACCCACTGGTCTCGTTGCCGCGACATGGCCGGCATTGGTGGAGTTTCTGGCAGGAGGGCCCCTGCCACCCGAAGCATTAGCATTTCTGCTGAATAACTTGGGGTAACCTGGGCACCCCCTGTCAACATCCTGCAAATTGGGGGGAGCTGCCGATTTTGCTGAAATCATGAAATTGCGAAAGTACTCCACTTTGAAAGACCAGTACATTTTCTATCCGATAGCTATTGAAACATTCGGCGCCTTTGGTTGTTACGTTAAATATGTGCTCTCATTACTCTTTTGGAAAATTTCAGAACTTCAGGTGCTATAAAATTAACAATTTCCACAGGTAAATTGAATTTTTTAGCAAAATCTACAAAGAATTTAGTGATGGTTCCTCGAGCACCAATGAATAAACCAGTTTTGCTCCATAATTTAGGGACTCCTTGAATATTTTCATACATAAATTTCTTGATTTATCACGATGAAAGTAGATATTTTTATCAACACAGTCAACAATAACAAACCGTTGATAGATGAATTTGCTAAAAATCCTCACATAGACGAGGATGAAACATTATTTCATGTCGGTTTAGTAACATGCTTTATTGATTTAAAGTAGAATTATAATTTGTTATGGTCAATAACATAATAAATCTTACTAATGAAGTTCGAAGTTAGGCAATAGAGATTTAGAGTTGAATTGATATTGATAAATTCAAGCTCTCCGGCATACATGTCCTGAATATTTTTGTCACTGAAACGAGATAATGATTTATGGCTGTAAATATAAATAGAATTATTGGTGTGGGTGATAACAATAGAATAGCTGTGCACTTGTATGTTATTGTTATTAGTTTTAGTCTCACGAAGGTTTGCGATGCAATGAAAAAATATTGGCAATGTTCGGAAAGATCGAAACTTTGTCTGTTGAATTCATAGGAGAGATCTTGTTCTACGTTGAAATATCAACAGAATATCCCAGGGTTACAAACCGGAAGCGTTCAGAATAGCTTCAGTATATACTTTTTTTTTGACCATTCGTTACTCCGTTGTTGGTTATTCAAATTAGGATATGGAAAATGTTTTTCAGGTATAATTTTCCAATTGAAGACCTGCTGAAACACTTCCAAGTTTTGGTGGTTGCCAAAACAAACGAATTCCTTTGATTGGTACGCATCAGTTGTTTTACAGAATAGTCTGTGGTAAGGGTTATCCTCGATGGTCTGCACTCTAAAATGTCACTTTAATTTTAACATTTTACAAGATTCATGATTTTTTCATAATGCACCTTCACTTGACTACATATAGAACCCAATGCGACCTCTACAGGAATGCACTGGAGTTGGTTGAAAATTCCAGTATGAATGGATCAATTGATTGAAAATCATCATATAACCAATATAAATTTATCTGAAGAAGTAAAATTGCAAAGTACTTAAAAATATAGTGATTTATGTGTGTCTATCGGTTTCTCTTTCAAGCATAAAGTACTCAACCTATTGCGCTGAAATTTGTGGGTTATCATGAACATAAAGTTCATAGAGAACATAAGTCCAATTCAGTTTCGAATTGTCACACCGTACCGTTTCATAATCAATAACGTAACCACCGCATTGAGTTTCCTTTTTTATACATTGGCGAAAGCTCTGAAATAACTATGTTTAATGTAAAATGTCTTCGGTCTATTTGGACGAATTGTTTTAATTTTCAGAGTGGTCCTGATGTTGTTCAAATCGAAAGCCAGAGCAATTGATAACGTTGTCGACATATGGACGACTGTTAAGTATCTTTGGCATACCCAGTACTAATAAGAGGCAATACATTCAAAACTAGCCTGCAGTTCATCGATTACACAGTCTGGTTTTCGAACAGAAATGCTCCAATCCCTGCTTTTTCATGGTCGTGAACCATGCCTAGAAGGGGATCTAAGGGCTATGATGTTTGACTCAGGAGACGCTTGCAGTTGCTTCCTGATGTTTTATCTGAGGAACGTTGTATAAATAGCTGTCAAATGAAAAACAATCGGTTGTTTTCTCTCGGATGTCTACCACATTATGAGGAGGAAAAGGGGTTTTCAGTTAACGGATTGTTTGCCACACTCAAAATCAGAACTGCTCAGCAGCAGGGTTGAAACTTCTGAGTTGGCCAGGGTCTTCGAGATTCTTGAAGAAGACCCAATGCATTAGCTCATCCTTATGTAGCTGCAGAAGCACATCACGATGCGCAGCTTTAATGTGAGCTTTTAGCTAAACAGGTTCCAATTCGGTTACAGAGTTTTGGTCAACCCGTTTAGTGTAGAATACGAAACAAAGGGTAACGGCTACACAGTCTGCTGTCTTTACCAGAAATTCTCCGATCACTGCTTTTTCAATGTCGCGGATCATACAGGTAAGGAGATCTAAATCCTCAATAGGCTATTCTGTTAAGGAGACACAATAAACTCAAAAGTCCACGGCCTTCTCATTGTCTCAGAGAGTATAGGCTTGGAACGGACCATTCAGGATACAAGCTCCTATGGAAATGCATGATTCTGCTAGATTTACGTCGAGTTGTCGCAGCTCTTCTTGGACCAGAAGGAGGCGAGTAATATCGGAAGGTCCATCATTTTTGTTGCAGCAACTTTGTTCTTCCCTGACAGTTCTGATGGACAGATCTTTTGGGTTCCACCCTTAGGTAAGTATGATGCTTCCATCTTCGAGCATGCGTGTATACAGCCACCACCTGTAAGGACTGCTATATCCTTTCCTCCTGATGCATAAAATTTAAGGTCATCTATGTTAAATAAATGGGTGAGCTTATGCCTCTGGTTGCTGGGAGTGTCGATGTTGTATCCACGGGTTTTCCTGTGTGCAACGGACAGTGGCAATAGGGAGCTGCTGAAAAGGAGAGGGATGAGGAAGTCTCCCTGAAACACCCTCCTTCTAAAGATTACCTGCTCTGTTTAGACATTTAGACTCTGAATTGATCAGCTGTTATGGTGAAGCAAGTCCTCCAGAGCAACATATACTGTCCACTGCATCTCACTATTTGATCTGGTACCGCAAAGCATCTGAGCAATTGCAGATGATACAGCGGTTTTATTAAAAGATAACTCATGGGTAAGACTTGAAGAAATGGCTAAACACGATTTGAGAACTATCTATGAATGGTGCCAAAGTCGCCTTCTTACACTAAACTTCCAGAAAACTCATTATGTCACCTTCACTTCATATGCAAATCACTTACCCAACTTACCTTGCATCAAAGTGCCTTGCGATAATGAAGAACTGGAGATCTATAGAGTGAAAAATATGAAATATCTTGGAATCTATGTCGATAGTCATTTGAAATGGGACGTACATATTGAAAACACTGTCAAAAAAATTCGATCGGTACTATATGAAATGCGGTTTTTCACCACAATTCTTCAACCTGAGCAACTGAAAATAATGTACTTTGCACTTGTAGAAAGCATATTAAGATACGGAATCATTGCTTGGGGTGCGGCATCAAACATACACATGGACAACCTGGAAAAAATACAGAAATCAATTTTGAAATGTATCTTCAAAAAACCTTTCACATACTCTACGAACTCATTATACAATGAAACAAAAATCTTCGATATCCGTCAACTCTACTTTTTTGAAATAATGTCAAGGCAACATAAGCATCGGAATGACTTAGTGGCTATCAATCACAGACACAATACAAGATACAGAGAATATGCAACGCAAGTTCCCAAGCCAGATAAGACGACCCTACAAAGATCGTATGTTTATTTGGGCCCTAAATGCTATAACATTATCCCATTAGAAGTCAAATTATCGAACACATATAATCTTTTCAAAAAAAATCTAAAGAAATGGATAACTGATCAACCGAGACTTCGAATTCATCAATTCATAGATTACAAAACAATTAGGGTTGATTAAATTTGGAATTCATGAATGATATTTTGATGGTTTCATGTTTTATTCTCATATCAATTTTCTTTTTTATCGTTAGTATTTTACTTTTATAATTTTACATTTGTCCTAGAAGTAGTAGTTCTCATAATCATTATCTACAATTATGTACCGTCTTCTTCTAGCATTAGTATTACTAATATTTATGAATTTCTGTATGCGTGTGTATGTATGTGTGTGTATGTATGGGTGTGTATATCTCCTATTATCAGTTATATATCATCACTATTTTAACCAAGCGACTATATGACCTAACTTTCAATCTTTGTTCCCACGCTCGAGTTCCTGTCCTCCTGTGGGTCTCCTATGTTTATTTGCCGTTCATGTTTTTTTTTACTGTGTACTAACTTTTAATTGGTGAATAAATATCATTATTTATTATTAATTGCATGTTGTAGTCGATCCAGGATATCGATAGGTTTCGTCTATGTTGCACAGAATTCTGTGTCATGAATCTGGTGATGGTATGTTTTCTTTGCAGCCAGCAACCCTTCTCCTGACCCTTTTTTCATATATCCGTGCGTATTCCTTGTCAACTGCAGAGAGTATTCGTATAAATATAATGCGCGTACGCATTCAATCATTTTATCGATCTGTAATTTTGTGGACCAGGCAAATATCTGTTTTTTGGAAAACGGAATCTGTTGGTTCCCATCTAGCCATGAGTTGGAAACTCTTGCCAGATTGTGGTGGGTGCTAGGATTTTTTTTCCACCAACGGTTATTGGGGTCATCGGTTGTCATCGGTTGCCAAGATCATTTTTTTCAGGTTGTCGAAGGCTTTGTTAAAAAGCTTCGACCTGCGCTAGTGCTGAACTGTTCAGGTACTCATAGACATTATTTCAGAAGGTTCCCATCAACCCAATCAATGGCCGGCGGGTTAGATAAAACGATTGAAGGCTCTGGTGATAAGGTTTGTCGTGGAACTTCGCGGTTTTTTTTGTTAGTCACGTCATCCGATTGCACCCCAACGCGCAATCCTCAGAAGTCTTCGATAGACTTGTGCGAGCTAGGAAAGACGCAGCCCTTACCTTTTAACGTGTGATGCCATGCACGAGACCGATGACCATGCTGGGAATTAAACCCACGACCCTATATGCTTGAGAGGAGAACGCCTCATTATTACAATTATTATATTATTCATGGAAATCTCGCCAACTGGTTTGCTTGGGAGGTTCGACCCTTTCACAAATCCCGCTAATGGAACAAAGTAATATTTTCGAATTTTTGCAGACCGATCGGACATTTCGCAGTACACCATTGTAATAACTTTCAATTTCGAGTCCGAAATTATTTACAATCTTCTATAAGTAACACGCTTATTACAAGTCATCATTTGGCGTTGGTTAGGCGCTAAATTTCGTACCTAATAGTAAAATATTCACCATACGTCAAATCTAAATAACCGAGATTAAAGTTAAAAGAGATAATAATAGTCTGTGCTAGTGGCACGGACTCCATAATAGGAAACAAGTGTGATAAATCTGTTGTACGGCGCGATCTACAGAATATTTACCCCATTGTGTCTTCACTGTCTAGCGAAGAACATGTAAGCGAATAATAATAAATTTTTCGAGTAATGAATCCAGACACCCGTAATAAACGACCCTCGGGGGATGTAGTGCGTAGACGAGATTTATTGAAAAGTAAAAAGTCAGGTAGGAAAATCGGTGTGCAAGGACGTGGATTTTTATAAACATCAATTCTGAAATTATATGCAAATTCCAACTTCAGTGGTGTGCACGATTTGTTGAGTGACTGAAATTTATCTTGATAACAATTTTTCAGCACCGTATGTAAATTCATAAACAGGGTGTCCGGTAAACCATGGATCACACTATGGCTGGTGATAAAAAAGTACATGACCTATCAGAAAACCACAATTTGACCTATGTAAAATCCTTACAGTTTTCGAGGTATTGGAACTTTCATAAAAAAAAATTAATTCGTATCTCAGATCATTCTTTTATGTTCCAAGTAAATAAAAAGAGTTTCGTGTTAATTCTTATTTTCGATAAATATTACTAAATAGTAATTGTAGTAGTCAAATTTGAAAAAAGATTCAATAAGAGGAGGAAATTTCCAAAAATAAGTTACCGCCCGGAACTGTAGGACCAATATTTATAATTTTCCACAGGGTGGAAAATACGGCCGAAAACGGGGACTCTGGCTTGCGTAAGCACGCCCCCCCCCCCCACTTTGTACCTTTAATAAATAAATATTATTTAAACTTATTAAATACGAATAGTAGGAATTGAAAAAATTTTAGGTATCTACTGGATAGATTGATGAATGATAATCCGTGGGCAAAAAATTTTGATCGCCATTTTTCTATTAATTAAGCGTTAGTTAATTAACAATTTTTTCCGACTTGACGATGAACATTGCAAGTACGATATCTGTTGAATAACAAATCTGAGATTTTTTTCTTTCTTTGGAGCTATTTTTGAAAGGTCTCAGAAGAGATTCACATTGGAAAAATAAAAATAAATCACTTTGTTATCAACAATTTATTTCGGTTGAAAATTGAATATGAAAGATTATGTTTCTAAAAAAAATTTAAATTATCTTATAAACAATGCATTTGTTTATAACAAATGCGTCATAATGATAAAAAAAGTGAAAAATATTTTTTTTTCAAGTTTCTCATCGGGAATCTCTTCTGAGACCTTTCAAAAATAGCTCCAAAATAGGAAAAAAATCTCAGATTTGTTATTTACCAATTATCGCACTTGCAATAATCATGTTCAAGTCTAAAAAAATTGTTTATTAATTAATCCTTAATTATTGGCCCTAATGTTCCGTGAGGTGAAGTTTTTTTGGGAAATTTCCTCCTCTTATTGAATCTTTTTTCAAAATTGAAAATTATGTTTGAGATATTTGCCAAAAACCAAACCCTATTTTGTTTTTTCTGTTAAAAGTTAATAACTTCTGCAATTTTTGCTCAAGTGGCTCTTGATTTTTTTAATCATCAATAGAAAAAAGTTTGACCCAAAAAGCACTTGTTGACTAGTCTATAATTCTTTTTTCGAAAATAAGATATTGGCAATATAGTACGAAAGGAATTACAAGGGATTAAGGGATTACTTCTGCTCTGATACAAGCGCGACATCTCCTCCAATACATTTTTTTCAACAAACGCAGAGCTCTTGGGTCATTATCGATAATAATAATAATAATAATAATAATAATAATAATAATAATAATAATAATAATAATAATAATAATAATAATAATAATAATAATAATAATAATAATAATAATAATAATAATCTTTCGGTATGGAATTTGGGATCGACAAATGTGCCACGGTTCATCTCAAAAGAGGACGATGCGAGGAATACGGAGAGGATGTCCAGCTTGTAGACGGAAGCATCCTACATCATCTGGATGCCGGAGAGACTTATACCTACCTTGGGGTGGAACAACGCCGCTCCCAAGAGGTATTCGCAGTTAAAAACTCTCTCCGCGGCAAGTATCAGCATAAACTCCGACAGATCTGGTCATCAGAACTGTCGGGGAAGAACAAAGTTGCTGCAACTAATATGCTTGCCGTTCCGATCCTTCTTTACTCTTTCGGAGTGATGAAGTGGACTAAGGAAGAGCTGCGACAACTTGACGTTAAGACTCGCAAAATGATGCATCTCAATAGGAGCTTGCATCCTAAATCGTCCGTTCCACGGTTATACTTTCCCAGACAACGGGGAGGCCGTGGACTTTTGAGTTTGGAGTGTCTGCATAACAGAATGGTTCTGGATGGGGCCTGTAAAGTCATCAGGAGTTCAGATCCCCTTCTCTGCATGGTCCGCGACCATGAGAAAGCAGGGATTGGAGCATTCTTTTTTAAGGCAGCTACCCGTGCGGCCGATGAACTCGGTCTCGTTTTCGACACTGAACGGGCTAACCCAAACTCTGTCACCGAGTTGGGACCCGTTCAGCAAAAAGCTCACATAAAAGCTGCGCAGACAGAGGTCCTGCTACAGCTACATATGGATAAGCCAATGCATGGTGTCTTCTTTCACAACATCGAAGACCTTGGCTTATCCAAAAGCATGACCTTTGCCTTCCTCAGGTCAAGTGAGCTTAAGTCGGAGACCGAGGGATTCATAATGGCCTGCCAGGATGGTGTCTTCAACACCCTTGTCTACCGTAGTCGCGTTATGGGTATAGACGTCCCTGACACCCGATGCAGGGCATGTCGTGGGGCACCTGAGACCGTAATGCATTTGCTATCAGCATGCCCATCTTATGCGGTCTCAGCCTATATCCACAGGCATAACGCGGCGCTACGAGTGTTGTACTACCACCTACGACACTCGTACGGCATAGACGAGACACCGGTGTTGCCTTATGCTCCGGGGGATATTGAGTCCGTGGTGGAGAATGAGAGATGCCGAATCTATTGGAACTACTCATTCCCCACCCTCAGGCAAATACAAGCCAATAAGCCTGATGTTGTCCTCCTCGACCACCAAAGTAGAACGATATTCGTCATGGAGTTTTCCGCTCCAGGCGAAATGAATATCGTTCGAAAAGAGGAGGAAAAACGGACTAAATATCGAGATCTTCTCTTTGAACTCCGCAGGTTATATCCGGACCATTCTGTCAAAATGGTGGTTCTGATTATAGGAGTCCTTGGTGGAATGATGGACACACTGCTCTCTAACTTGAAGATAATACCAGCTTGCCGAAATATGGCAGAAATCTTAGCAGCAAGAATGCAGAAGGCCGTTATACTTGGTTCGCTCCGTCTACTCAGGGCACACGATTCTCGGACCCAATAATCACTCACCCTACGGACGTAGGGAGTGTTTATTGGGGTTAACGACACCAGCGCGCCCTCCGGATGGGTCGGAGCACCGGAGACAGGGCCTGACTGGTACACTCCTAGGAGAAAAAAAAAAAAAATAATAATCTTTATTAATCCTTTCAGACAATGGATGTATAGGACAGGTCAATAAATAGGTACGACAGTAACAACAAATAATAAAATAAAAAACACAATTTACTAAAATGTGGTATGCTAGCTTTAACCTAGTTCCCTATCTGTCATAACATCTCCTATGCTGTAGTAGCATTTGGACGTTAGTAAAGACTTAACTTTATTCTTGAATGAATTCACGTCAAGCTGCTGAATGCTTTCAGGCAAATGATTGTAAAACATCATTCCTTGATAAGTAGGGCACCCTTCAAATTTAGCAGTCCTATGTGATGGAATGCTTAAAAGGTTTCTGTTTCTAGTGGGATAGTCATGCTAGTGAGAGTTTGTTTTGAGTTTTCTAATGTTGTCTTTAACATACATACATACTTCAATACAAATAGACATGGAAATGTTAATATTCCGTAGGCGACAAAATGATGCTTACAAGATTCATTAGGAGGCAAGTTGAACATGGTGCGAATTATTCTTTTTTGCGTTACGAAAATTCTATGATTATTAACAGAGTTTCCCCAGAGGATAACATTATACGACATATGACTATAAACAAGTGAATAATAAACTGTCAGCAATGACTCCACTGGCAGAGAGGATCTCAAACGCATTATTGCGAATCTAGCTTTGTTCAGTTTCTTACTCAGTATATCAATATGGTCTGTCCATCGAAGGGACTGATCGACATATATACCTAGAAATTTGCTACATTCCGTTGATTTTACAGTTGCTCCATTCAAGTAAAACTGTAGTACTTTTGTATTTGTGTGGGGAGTGAAATATATGCAGTCAGTTTTAGGGATATTCGCCATTAGACCATTTTGCGCACACCAACTGTTGAAACATCATTATTTGTTATATATATATATATATATATATATATACGAGTGTGGTCCAAGAAGTACCTGGCCCAACAAAAAAATCACAAAAATTTTGGAAAAAATATATTTATTTTTCAACGTAATCTCATTTTAGCTCCACACACTTTTCCCAGCGATGTTCAATAAGTTCGATACCCTTTTCATTATAAGAATCGTCAAGCTCCTCAAAATAGCCATCAACTGCCGACGTAACCTCTTCATTGTTGGAAAATCTTTGAGCACCGAGCCATTTTTTCAAGTCTGGGAACAGAAAATAATCCGAAGGGGCTAAATCTGGCGAATAGGGTGCATGAGGTAGCAATTCAAACTTTAATTCATTAATTTTGGCCATTGCAATAACGGATGAAACAACACTTTCTTCTCAGCCAAATGCGGCCGTTTTTGCTTCATTTCTTCGCTCAAACCTCGCAATAAGTTCGCATAATACTCGCCGTTGATAGTTTATTCTTTTGCAAGATGGTCAATGAAAATTATCCACGCGTCTTTGCCTTCTTTGGAGCCGGTTCTCCCTTTTCAGTCCATTGTTTTGATTATTCTTTTGTTTCGGGTGTGAAGTGGACCCATGTTTCATCCATGGTTATGAAACGGCGCAAAACTTCGGCTTTATTTCTGTGAAACCTTGCCAAACACTCGATGGAAACATCTTCACGACGCTGTTTTTGTTCCATTGTGAGCAAACGCGGCACCTTTCTTGCGCACAGCTTTCTCATGTCCAAATTTTCAGTTAATATGCGATGTACCGCACTTTTTGAAATACCTACTATGTCTGCTAGCTCGCTCACTTTCAGTCGACGATCATCCAGTAACGCTTTGTGGATTTTCTTCAACATTTCTGGAGTCGTCACATCATTTGATCGACCACTGCGATGATCGTCTTCGCAGGTCGTACGGCCTCGTTTAAACCCAATATTTTACTGTTGATAACGAAGGAGCAGTCTCACCCAGAGTAGAATCTAGTTCAGCTTTTATATTGGTTGTGCTAAGGCCTTTGAAATAAAAGTATTGTAACGATGACCAATTTTATACATGTTTACAAATTCACTGAAAACGTTTACTAATACTAAACAACGTGGCATCTTCAAACTTGAAACATATGCTGTATAGATTGTGTATTTTCTAATACAATGGTATTTTTCAAGCAACTACCGCCATCTCTAGGTCAGGCCAGGTACTTCTGGGACCATCCTCTTAGAGTGACCAAGGTAATATGGTTGGAGTTCACTAGTGTAGCACAAACTTCTATTCTGTAGAAATTGGGGTTGGTGCTAGGAAAAACGTAGTTATTGACAAATTGGTTGTTAACATCATGAATGCATGTAGACTGCTCTACCATCAGTTTGGCCATTAGAGATCCTTGAAGGTTCCACGATGGGCTAGAGGAGGTTAGCCCCAGACCGTCTACCATGCAACATTTTCAGTGTCTGTGAACATTTTAGTTAACTTTCAATTTGATTCATATCAGTGAAGGACACTACTCTCTCGCACATGATTTGAAATACTCCTTCCTCCTACATTTTAGTCTAAGGCCGGCGGAGTTAGAGATGGCACATATATCTGCTTGATAACTTTAAATTTGAGTTCATAACCATGGTGCAACTTATATTTCGTTTCGTTTATGATACGAATGATTCACGGAAGTGGATTAAGCCAGTTCCCCAAACACATGGGATTCAGTATACTTCAAACTGTTACTCTGAATTTCTTGATTTACTCCATTCATTTGAAATTACTATGACTGGATCCATCGGAACTGATCTAACATTGTGGTAATTCAAAGTATGTATGTTCTGATAGATGAAAATAATGCCTAAACTGTTTATTTTTTTCATAATACTAATGCATTGAATACAAATTCTCTGTGATTTCCCAATTATAATTTTATTATAATTTTCAATATGTTCAAGGATGGCCATGGATTTTCCTGGCACACAAAGACTTCTCCGACCACCTTGAAAATCCCACTACAAGATTCCAAGAGTCTTTATCTTGATGAGTTTATAATCGGAGATAGTTTATGTTAATATCACCTGAAACACCTCGATTGATACTGGAGGTGATTTTGATTTCCTTGTAATGATACAAAATTGAATTACTATGTAATAAACTGTCATTATCAACAAGATCGCTCGAGTGGGCTGGGTCCAATATGCATAATGTGATTCAACCGTTTAATTTTCGATCGTTTTGTAGCAATCAACGGTACATTTTTTCGCTTATGGTGGAAATTCCTCAATTTTTAGCATATTTACGATAAAATCTGAGATACATAAAATAAATAAAAGAAAAGTAGTAGTGCCGTTGTGTTTCTTCAAATTCACCATTGGAATACACAAACGAATCAGTAAAAGTTTCCAGGATTTTAAGTTTATGACCAGTTTAGTGTGAATGATGAATATATTAGTCAAATAGTAATAAATAATGGAGTCCCACAAGACAGTCTTTTAGGTCCCTTGCTGTTCTCAGTATATATAAATGATTTACCATCATCCATGCATATTAATGCCATTCTCTTTGCGGATGATACCACTTTCTCGATGAGGGTAGATAAAAGCGAAGCAGATGAAACTGTTTAGAAAATTATTGAAACGGCTTCAGATTGGATTCGTGCTAATTAATTGAGTCTTGACAAAAATAAAACGGCGTCGATGATAGTTACAACCCAGAAATGTGATTCGCAATCAATCAAATTCCTAGGCATACACTCAGATAATAATCTCTCTTGGAGAACACATCCAGAAAGACTCGCGGGTATGTTATCGGTACAAACTATGCAATAACAAATGTGAGACTGAATATAGGTATTGAAGCTGCACTTCTAACATACCATTAATTATTTCATAATGTTATGACTTATGGATTACTCAACTGGGGACACTCTACTTGATGAATATATTCATTCATACTTCAAATACGGGCAATCAGAGCTACAGTAGGAATATAAAAAAAAATATAAAAATAAATGTTTATTGATCCCCTAAGCTAGTATATAAACAAGATGGGACATGTCGTTACAAGTTATGAGACTGATACAAAAGTACCAACTCAAGTAAAAATACATAAATCTCATACAAACATGCAAATACATTATTATCACTTCTGATGGAAGTTACAGTCCTGATAAATATGTCTCGAATTCATCGAGTGAATAAAAACATTGTGTGACTAAGAGTTCTTTTAGGCGAGATTTAAAAAGTGCTGGGGAATCCGCTTTTTTTATATTGTCTGGCAGACGATTGTAAAAACGGCAACCAGCATTATTCGGTGACTTTTTATAAAATGAGTGTTTGTGTTTACTTAATTTGATGTCATTTTTACATCTAGTGTTATGGGAGTGGTGGGAGAGGATACAAATTCTTATTCTTGAATATATAGCAAAGAAGTTTAAAAAGGTAAATTGATACGACAGTTAGGATTTTATTTTTTTTGAAAACATCCCTACAAGAGTCGCGATTTTTGATGTCAAATATTAATCGGAGTATACGCTTTTGAGCAACAAAAACTCTAGTGATCTCAGCTGCTTGACCCCACGCTATAATATTATAAGAAATGGCAGAATATACGAATGCGTAGTATATTTGCAGGAGTGCGTCAGTTTTTAGCGTATTTTTCAGGGTAACAAGTATATAAAAGCTTTTATTCAATTTCTTACAAACGAAATTTATTTGTTCTCCCCATGAGAGGTTGCAGTCAATATACAGGGTGTCAATTTGAAAACTTCCCACCCTTAATATCTTCCTTCCAGTAAACAATATGAGTAATCGAAAAAACAGGTCAATTTTATTGTCAAGGGGGACACTTTCACGGACTATTTGTAGCCCTCGTGGTTCAACCCCCTAGGAGGGGTAGATGTTACCCTTAGAATTTTAAATGGGAAGGGGGGTCAAATGGCACATCATTTTGATGGGCGTTCAATTCTTGTTCCAATGGTACCCTGACTTATTATTTTATGATGAGCATTTTCCGAAAAATTGCGTTGTAAACTAACAGAAGTAATTATTAGAACGCCTATACTGAGATGCATTATTGTATTGACTCCCTTTAATAAAAATGGTTAGAAGAGTAGGTGGCACCGCTCCAACCCTTGAATGACAGGAATAAATTTATTACGCATGGGATTTTTTATTTGGTGGTTATTTTCCTTCTACACAATAAAATTTAATTTGCGAGAAAGACATTTCCAACATAAAATCTACTTACGCTTATCTTATTAGCTGTTCGAAATGTTGTCCATTTTGCTCAAAACAGTAATACAGTCTGTTTTCGAACTCCCCTCTAACATTACGGAAAACTTCACTAGGAATTGACCGGCATGCTGCTGTAATTCGTCTTTTAAGTTCGCCAATATCAGAAGGTTGTGTTTTATGAACAACGGATTTAAGATGCCCCCAAAGAAAGAAATCTAAGGGTGTTAAATCCGGTGATCTCGGAGGCCATTCAACTGCTCCCCTTCTGCCAATCCATCTACCCGGAAATCTCTCGTTTAACCACTGTCGGACGGGAAGAAAATAATGAGATGGAGCACCGTCCTGCTGGAAATGTAACAGATCCTCCTGCAAAAGTTCATTACCTTCTGCATCAATTTGAGTTTCTAGCTCGTGAGTTATAAGAGGATCGATAGTCTCTTCAAGCATATCAAGGTACAGATTGCCAGTCAAGTTTTCTTCCAGAAATAATGGACCAAGAATGGTATTTCCAAGAATACCAGCCCAAACATTACCTTTTTGTGGGTGTTGTGTATGACCTTCCCGAAAAATATGTGGGTTTTCGTCACTCCAATAGTGACAATTTTGTCTATTAACATTGCCATTCAGAAAAAATGAACACTCATCGCTGAAACAGATGTTTAACAGAAGATTAGGGATGGTATTGACTCGATGAGACATGATTTCACAAAACTCTATTCTTCTATCATATTCATCCTCGTGGAGCTCTTGAAGAATCTGCATTTTATATGGATGAAATTTATGCATTTTCAATGCTTTTCTTATAGTCTCGCGTGGCATTCCCGTCTGTTCTGATACTGATCGTAAGGAGCTCGTGGGCTCTGCAGCAAATGTTCCCAAAACTTCAATTTGAGCTGCTTCATTTAGTACTCTGGGGTTATTTCTTTTTTTATTTGTCACTGAACCAGTTTCGTAAAACTTATTCACCAAATCAAGCACATACCGGTGACTTACATTACAATTTGGATGTCTTTCGTTAAAAAGACATGCCGTCCTTCGTGCGCACTTTCCAACTTCGCCCTAAATTACAATCATTTCAATTCTGTCTTGAAGAATGTAAACCATTTTTACACTTTTATACACTTATTAAAGTAATTCCTAAACAGCCCAACAGGTACAACGGTATTCACAATACTACCACATAGTTCAAATTTGCTAACCAATTTTTTGCCGGAAAACAGAAACTTTTTACAGCAGAAGTAGCAAAAAAGGAAGGCTATCTGTACAATTTCTGCGATGACACTTAAAAATTCAGCATTTAATAAACACAACTTTACTACCATCTACGTTTTACTATTAGACTACTTTTTTATGTAAAGTGTTTGGAGCTAATGGCTAATGTTACCCCTAATACAGGGTTGGAACGGTACCACCTAATATTCTAACCAGTTCTGGCCAAACCATGCATCTCAGTATAGGCGTCCTAATAATTACTTCTGTTAGTTTAGAACGCAATTTTTCGGAAAATGCTCATCAAAAATTAATAAGTCAGGGTACCATTGGAACAAGAATTGAACGCCCATCAAAATGATGTGCCACTTGACCCCCCTTCCCATTTAAAATTCTAAGGGTAACATCTACCCCTCCTAGGGGGTTGAACCACGAGGGCTACAAATAGTCCTTGAAAGTGTCCCCCTTGACAATAAAATTGACCTGTTTTTTCGATTACTCATATTGTTTACTGGAAGGAAGATATTAAGGGTGGGAAGTTTTCAAATTGACACCCTGTATATGCCTAGGAGTTGTGAAGAATTAGTGGTTTTCAAAACAATATCGTTAAATTCATAAACGTGGTTTGTAGGAGGTCTATTCTTTATGTGATATTCTATGACTACAGTTTTGCTGTGATTAACGATCAACATATTTTTCGTGCAGTAATTTGAGAAATCTTTTGGCACCTGACTTGCTTCTGATTTCATTTTCTGTGCGTCAGTTCCGGAGACTACAATAGTGGTGTCGTCCGCATACATGAAGGTTCTACCACCACTAATATGCTCAGGAAGGTCATTGACATATGTTAAAAAAACTAAAGTGCCTAGAACACTTCCTTGGGGAGTTCCAAGGTCAAGAGAATATTCGTCTGATTTTGTGTTATCAATTTTCACGATAATTTTTCTGTTCTCCAGGTAAGAACTTATCCAACTATTTATCGGGCCACGTAAGCCAAGTTTATCGATTTTTTCCGATACGAACCTTCGATCCACTGTGTCGAAAGCCCGCGTCAGATCGAACGATAATGAAACGACATATTCACCCTTATCAAGGCAATCGTTGATATGTTGAACTAAATTGGTGATTTCAGTCTCTGTTGAAAAACCTGGACGAAAACCATGTTGACATGTGCTGAGCACATTGTATTTTTCAAAGAATTTTTGAATTCTATTACATACTACTTTTTCGATTATTTTTGAAAAAATGCTCAATAACGCTATGGGTCGATAATTTTCAATATTTGTTTTATCACCTTTTTTGTATATTGGTAGAATCGCAGCCGTTTTCAATAAGTTAGGGAATGTTCCCGAGGATACCGATAGGTTTATAATTTCTGCTAGAAAATGTGAAATAATGCTCGAGCATTCTTTAATTATGCCGACGGTAATTTCATCCAGCCCTGTGGATTTTTTATTAGGTAGCCCTGTGGATTTTTTATTAGGTAGCCCGTGAATTACATTTTCAACTTCTGTTTCGGTAACAGGTATGAAAACGAATGAATTTGCAAGGTTTTCAGATAGTGTACAGGTTTTAGATCTGTTTTCACCAAAATGTGCAGATATTTTGTCCTCAATTACCGTGGATAAGTATTGCCCAAAAAGATTTGTTATCACGTTAAGATCCGAGGTAAACTGACCTTCGTGAGCAATTTCCAATTCTGTTCTAGTTTTATGTTTGTTGGTAACTTTTTTAGTGAGAGTCCAGATTTCTTTAGATTCGTTGGTAGAATTTTGTATTTTATTGCAATAATATTTTTGTTTTTCTTCCCGAATGTCCTTATCAATTTGTTTTTTCATGTTTTTGTAACGAATTTTGATATTTTCATTGTCAGTTCTTTTACGTAGCCAGTCTAGTTGCTTTGAGTTTTCCATATCATTATGAAGTTTTTCTGATAGGGGTATTTTATCCTTAGTGTATTTTTTACTATGCTTCTTCTTTCTTATGAAGAACGATATGTCAAAGCACCATAAAAAATTAAGAAGGAAGTTGTCGAAACTATCATTCACGCTGTGTGCATTAAATGAGTAATCATTATGTAAAGTCTTTTCTAGAAGGAATAAAAATTCATTTATGGAATTTTCATCGTAACTGCGGAAAGTGTAGTACGAGTAATTTTCATTTTCCACCTCAGGTGACTCCAAGGAGATATCAGTTATTTGGGCATGATGGTCCGATATTCCTGGATCGAAATTAATTACTTCTGTTACCTCTGGAAAGTTGGTAGCAACAATATCAATACATGAGTAACTCGTTTTATTATTACTTGATGTAAAAATTCTCGTGTAGTCGTTTACCATTGATGTCATCTGGAAGGAATTGAAAATATCTTTCAGAAGTTTCGCGTCCATATTATCTTTACTTATATCGATGTTCAAATTACCACAGAGTATAACGTGCTCAATAGTAGCAAAAGCATTAGTTAACAAAAGAGATAAATTATTGAAAAAATATTCTAAATCGCCGTTGCACGGCCTGTATATATTTATAAGACAATACTTTTTTTCGAATGATATTCCCGAGCACTCTATGATGTTCTCAACTGAAAAATTAGTGATTAATTGTAAATTTTTTGTCTGAGCTAGAATGTCGTTTCGTGCGAAGATAATAGAACCCCCATGTATGTGTTCACACCTGTGAAAATTACTTACAGCAGTGTAATTGTTGATGAAAATACTGTCGATTTGAATAACTCGGGTATAGAGAGTTGTAAGCCTTGGTTTATTTATCTTGGAATTCTCACCATCAGCTGTAATATATATCAATTTACTATATGTGAGGGAAAATATCACACAGTTCCAAGAAGTGGGCTCTAATCATAACACTGGTACTCGAAACAGACAAAATCTCTTCATTCCCAAACATAGATTGAGCAGTACAAATCGTAGCCAACTAGGCATAAAATTGTATAATACACTTCCATTGCCTTTGAGAGAAGCTAATCTGGAAACATTAAAAAAAACATTTAAAAATTGAATTACTACAATATGACGTGAATGATTTTACCATTTTTTGATTATATAATTTTTGAAGTTCATTAATAAATTGTTGTGTAAATTCAGTTGCAATGTCAAATTTAAATTATTTATATGTGTATATTTGTGTTGTAGTATGTCATAGTTTTCATATCTTTGTACTTTTTATACATTTTATTCATACTTTTGACTCGTCCAGACACCAAGGTGTACTTGTGATCAATTATTATGATTATTATAATAAAAGTGAATGTTTTTTCGATTAGGGGGATTCTCTCTTTTCTGGAATTTTCAAGACGGAAAGAGTAATTTTCAGTCTTCGAATCTATGACTTCGACTTTTTCCTGGAACAATTTCATTAATAACTGATTACTCAACTATGGCCAATTTTTTATGCTCTTCAGTTGGTGGACGTGACTGAGATCTGCTAAATCTGTTTACATCGATGGTTGCTTGATTTAAATTAGATTCACAGAATGCCATTCGGCCGGGAACTTTAACCGCATTCTTACCTTCTCAGATTAACAATCGATTGTTAAAATCCAATGTTGTGAAATTGATTTTTATCCCGCATTACGTATGCTGTATCAGTAGCGATTGTTTAGTTTATAATATGACGACTTGGGCAGAATTGGCGATCAGATGGCAAGAAGTTTGATAAACCAAATCAGTATGCTCATCAGATCTGGTATCACTACTTGAATTCTGGCATACGTTCACTGGTCACTCGGTCATAACACGTTTTTAATGATATATCTGATTTCGAGATGAAGCCAATGGTTTCAAAGTTATATGCAGAAATAGCACCATAGTTCGGAAATAAAAGGCGCAGAGTAATAAATCCTCATTTAGTATGCAAAATCCATACAGGGAAATTTTGATGTAGAACGTTTATAAAAACAGCATACAACTCGTCGTTGAATTTACAAAGGGGCGTATATCGGAAAAAGGCGTAAATGTCTTTTTTGGGGTAACAAGTTGCGCCGAAGCTGATTTATTTGCTCTCTAAGTGGCGTGTATCTGTTCCTGATAGTTCAGATGTTATGTTGTTTTTAAGTCGAGGCGTATATCTGAAATGAGTGAAATATTTAGAAGCGAACCAGCGAATATGAAATACGCCCATATGCAATGACATGTATTTGAAAAAATATTTTAGCACAAAAAGGCGAATATGAAATACGCCTATTTGTTTACGAAGGGACCATGCTTACCGGCTATTCCTTAGCGTTATAGATATGATGCATATTCGCCCTATTCCGAAATTTGCAGGCTTCAACTTGCAGATTTTCAGTTCTCTGGTTAACTAGACAGTACTCACGTCGGCTCATGAGAAAAACTCAAATTCTTCTGAATATGGATGTTTTAGTGGGGTGGAATGATAGTAAAAGAAATGTGGTGGTTTCCAGCGAACTTGTTTGTGTGAGAAAAGGTGGAATTATACAAAGTGGAGCGAAAGTAAAGATGCTATATATTGGTCGCTGGTATTATGGCAAAGTTATTGCTATCGAAGAACTTGGAGATTCTTCAGATTCTGAACTTGATAACGTATCTTTATCTTTCTTGATTGGTAAAAAAAATTATGATTTAAATAAACATGAAGAATTACAAATGGAAACTACTTCATCAGATATTACTGATATTAGAAAGGCTGGTAAGTTCCATTGTAAGTGTAATATTGAAATTAAATGACTAGGTGAATAATAATGTTTCAGATGTTGTTCCAATTTGTCATGAACCATATTCTGAATTGGATAACGTGCCTTTGAGCTCCTTGATAGACAAAAGTTATGATACTTATGATAATCATGATTACATACAAAAGGAAACTGCTTCTTATGGAGCGGAAAATACTGGTGAGTCTCATAATATCAAAAAATATACATCACAGGCATGATGAAATGATGAGAAAATATTTTCAGTAGCGGAGACGCCAATATTCCTTGAAAATATCGGAGAAAATGAAACAGAAACGATAGGAAATATAGATTCTAAAAAAATAAGAGTTTTATCTGATATAACATTAACAACTGCGTTTTTGAGTAAGTTGTAAACCTGTATGAATTGATGAACTTGTCATAACCTCTCTCTCTTACAGATAATATATTGGATAATCAAACAAGCGGTACAACTTCTGAAATTATTTATGACAGTGATGACTCTGATAGAGATCCAAATTACATTGGAATCTGTGAAATCAAGCACTGTACCAAGAAAGGAGAAGCATTTTGCAGTTGCGGTTTTTGGTTATGCCAAAAACACATTGAAGACAAAAATGAGATATATACCATTCATCAGCGGGATGGCTCAGAATCAAATTCGGCGATTACTATTGAAAAACGTAATACTGAAGAAAACAAAAAAACAAAGATGTAAAGTTGTACCAGGAGAGAAGTTTTTTCATCATGTCATTTATGTTTCGCTTCATTGTGCTGGAATCATTTCACTGAAGAAACAATGAACTGTAGGATAATATTGATATCATCAAGAAGAATACAGTAGGAAATAATAAGACACAAGATATTGACCGATTACTTGTTGAAGGAAGTGGAAGAGAATATGAGATAAAGAAAAATATAAAAGATTATATAATTCCGAATACTATGAATCTGATGCCCCCGAAAAGGGTTGGAGCACTATGTAAAGGCGACTATTGTCGAAAATTTGGAAAAAATGTCAAATATTCACAGAAGATCAGCGCTTCGAGATTTTGACAGATTTTAATAGTTTAGGAAACCTCACGTTACAGAGAGAGTTCTTATGTAGACATATAGTCATTCAAAAACCAAAACAAATGAAGCAAGAATCTAGAAAAAATAAAACCAATAAATTTTATCTTCCCTACTTTGGCGAAAAAGTACCTGTCTGTAAGGTTTTTTTCCTCAACACAGTGGCCATCAGTGAAAAAACTATGAGAACTTCTTTGAAGAAACTACTACCTACTGGGGTTAAAGAAAAAGAACAAAGAGGTGGCAGAAAAGATAAACAGAAGGAACGAGACGGAATCATTCATCAAAATATCGTTGATCTTATTACGAAGTTTCCCAAAGTAGAATCACACTACTGTCGAAAGGATAGTAAAAGACAATATCTCAATTCACAGTTATCGATTCCCAAAATGTATTGTATGTATTTGGACGAAAACAAAAATAATGAAAAAGGGAGCGTCTTTTTATACAGGAAATTATTCAAATCCATGAATCTCTCTTTTCATCGTTCCAAAAAGGATCAATGCACATTTTGTATGACTTAATAATAATGGTGATGACTTTACTAAATTATCACTAAAAGAAAAGTATTTGAAGCATGAAGCAGAAAAAAATGCTGTAAGAAGAATTAAGACCGAGAGTAAGGAAAGAGCAATGCGAGATACTAAGGTTGTTACTGCTGTTTTTGATTTTTTTTGTTAAAATTGTTATTTCCGTCAACCGATTGCACCCCTACGTGCAACCCTCGGAAGTCGTCGAGAGACTTGTGTGAGCTAGGGAAAACGCAGCCCTTACCTTTTAACGTGTGATGCCATTGCAGCAAGTCATTCA
Source organism: Chrysolina oricalcia (assembly GCA_944452925.2). Classification (NCBI taxonomy): domain Eukaryota; kingdom Metazoa; phylum Arthropoda; class Insecta; order Coleoptera; family Chrysomelidae; genus Chrysolina; species Chrysolina oricalcia. The sequence goes on along the minus strand of OX101809.2, from coordinate 4,593,020 downwards.
ATTTCCGATATCAAATGAGAGTGCTGTATTTTATAAACAACGCCTTGCTTTCTTCAATTTCACAATCTATAATCTGTCTTCGAGAGACTGCCACTGTTACACTTGGTATGAAACCCAGAGTAAACGAAGTTCATCCGAAATGTCGAGTTGTCTATACCTCTTTTTAAAAAGTTGTGAACGAGGTCGAGTCTGGAGAACTATTTTCTGATGGTTGCTATGGCCAAAACAAAAACTCTATACTTCCTGCAATGTTTGCTTTCTTTCTCAATGAAAGTAAGCATATAAAAAACATAACCCTCCATTTCTTTGGCATGCCATGGCCAAAATGAGGGCGACTCGGCACATTGTGCTATAACTGCAGCAGTATAAAAGGCTGGAGATATTTTTATACCCAGTCAAATAATACCGATAATAAAGTTGGCTCGAAGAAAACAACCCTATATTGTTCATGAAATGGCATTTAGTGATTTTCTAGATTTCAAATCTCTATCAAAAGATATGAGAATTTTACGTATTCGTCATTCTGATGAAATGAATCCTGACTCCAACGATTCTTTAAATTGGAAAAATGTCCGCTATTATAGTAGATAAATAGACGAATAATAAAATTTTCTACAAGAATAGTCACATGGAAGAATCATTTCAGACAATCTCTTTACAAAGAAATGTTGATATATCGAAACTGAAGGTTAAAAAACTCAATAATGCCAGGCTCAAGCTACCAGTGAAGAAATATTCATCTCTAATGTCACTTTGTGTAGGATCTACTCCCGTCGTTCGTATTGAAGAATACCAATCATTCTACCGAAATCTTCCCCATTTAAATAAATAATGATCTCTTAATGATCTCTGTATATATTTTTTCTGAACTATTCATTTCCTATGAACGGTTATTTTTTATTTTTAATGTTTGTCTAAATCTGTATTACGTGTTTGTTTGTGTTTTTGTTCATTATCTGATTGGGCTTAAATGAACATGTTTAATAAATCACATTCACTAAAAGGCGTATATCGTATTTTTTCAAATTACCTCTACCAGTATAAAATGATAATTACTTTCTTATCAGCATTGGATTATATACACTATATTCGAAATATTCACAAACATTCAATGAAATGGACCTACTTTCTTTCCGATAGTGACGACATGAAAAACTAGTGAACCTCAATTGCATCTCCTCAGAAATTATTAAAATCCATATACGCCCCTTTGTAAATTTAACGACGAACTGTTTTCTTCATTCGCTAGGTAGTACCACCCGGCGAAATCTCTGTTTGTCAGATTAGGCCATTGTAAGAACGTTGTCAAGGGATTTAAAATTCTGACCAACCACCAATTTATGTTTTAAAACATAATGGTAAATATTTTCTGGATTGCTATAGATTGTTATTTTTTAACAATTAGTTGGTAATAAATTTGGAATAAAAAATAGTAAGGTATGTATTTTTACCAATTATAATATTTTGGGAGTTAAAAACTTGAAATGCAGCAACCATTAGTTATTTAAAAATAACCAAGAAATAATGGGATCAAAGAAGAATTATGTAGCCGGCTTAAATTATTACAAAAAATGATTTGTATGAAGTCACATCCAATTGAAAAGTATAGTATTTACAAAAACTATATTAAATCAGATTCAGGGGAAAATGAATCATCTTTACTGAGGTCAATAACAATTGGATCAATCAAGTCTTCAAAAATATTTACAATTTTCCGCATAAAGTACAAGTACAAGTAATAACATAGTCAATGCATTTTCTCCAATTGTCGCTGGTCACTTCACTAACAGCACATTCAAACAAGAACTGAACTTCTTTTATTTTTAAGCTCGTACTTTTCCGGGCAACATTCTTTTTCACTTGAGCCCATAATAGTTCCATGAGATTCAGCTCGCAGTGATACGGGGGAAGTCGAATTACTGATATTCTACGTGAAGCGGCTAGTTGGTCAACGTAGTACTTATTATACTTGTTTTTGTGGACTAGAGCGATGCTATAAAATTCTTTTTTTTGCTGAATCAGTGGGAACATTAATGTTTTTTGAGCTAATCCACTCCAATAGTTTGCCTTTAGTCCAATTGCTTGTGGGTAAATGTTCTTGTAATCTAGAATGATACGCGTTCTGCGAAATAAAATCAATCATTTTCAAAAACGTCACCATTCATATCATCGTGATAGTTCCCGGTTCGTTTTTATATTTTATCCTTGCCTGATAGTGGATTCAAACCCGTTGACAATCCTTCATCCATGTTTCGTCCAGGTACTAAATGCATCGATCTTCATTTCAGGATTATTTAATATTACATAAAAATAGTCTCCTCTGTGGTCCCAATTCTGGCCGTTTTGGTGGTCCTAGTTTAGCATCCATAATACTTGAATCTTATTTTATATACACAAGTTAAACACAGAAGCACACACAAATAATTTCCAGAAAGCACTAGAAACCAGCGATGCCGAGTACCCACTACTACAACTCTTCCGTGTAACCAATTCTAATGCCCTTCTATCAGTACCTACAGTTATAAAAAGGGCTGGTCAAAGAATTATGGGTTTCGTACATATATACCTACCCGGTCCAATAAATTACGGTACGACTATTGAATCGATGCATCTGAGCAGTTTATCACTCCATGCCTTTATTTTACGGACTATAGTATATAAATAAGCCTTAGCTTATTGTTCATTACAAGACAAAACACACTGAAACTGAAATTATTCTGTAAATTCACCTGTTGTACTGCACGCGGACTATCCTCTGCCAAAAAGTGCATCATTCTTATATTTATGATCCATTCCCCATAACGAGGTTTCCTTGTTATTATGCGAACATTCAGTAATTAAGGAAAGCTGTTTTTTCCAGAAATTTGAAGGTTCCTTGAACTTTGGCCATATGCGAATTTCAATCAGACAGTGTGTATCGAAATAAGTTTTCGAAAGTTTCAATGTCAAAATATACGGTGTTGTCATCTTGTAATTTTCTCAGCAGAGTCCTTCAAAATGTTGCTTTCGCCTTATATCTGATTGAGTAAAAGATCCAAATATGCCGATAACTGCTTTGAAATATTTACTTCATGATAGAAAATTATAAGAATAATCGATTTTCCTAATTCCATCCCAGGTAAAGGAAAGAATGTAGAGAAAACAAGTTCTGGAAGAACGGTATCAGGACAACAACATTGGCGAAATATTCTCCAAACAATATTGGCCCCAAAATATTCAGCAATATTGGTATAATATCGAAGGTACAATATTCTGAAAATATTGCCAAAATATATTGTCGAGAGCTAAAATTTGAATATTTTGCGATATTGGTCAAACACTGTTTAGATATTTCAAAAATAGTATCGGTGAAATATTCTTGAAGCAATAATGGCCTCAAAACATTATTCGATATTGGTACAATATCATTAGGATATATTGGTGGAAGTAAATATGCTTTGGTGATTAATTATTAAATGTCTTTTATTTGATCTAGGTGACACCAGAGTCTGCCATTTGGTCGAAATAACCACTGAATAAGATGTCTTGAAAACAAGTTATGTGAGGTATTCAATATTGTTAAAATTGTTTTTTCCGTTAACCAGCTGTCGTCCCCTTACGAACGGCAGCACTCAGAAGTCGAAACTTGTGCGAGCTAAGGATTAACGGGGTCTTACCTTTTTACGTGCGATTCCTAGCACTTTCTCGCGCCATCAGAAAAAGTTCTGCAGTCGCTAGGGTTTGAACCTTTGACTGGCAGCCAAAAGTGATTGAAACAATGTCGCTTTTACCACTCGGCTACCTGGCCCCGTAATATATTTTAGTAGGTTTCAGAAGACGGTCTATATGTAGGGGATTTTTATCCAGGTCTGATCATAATATAATTTTAATTTGCATCATTGAATATTCAGCCAATATTCAAAATCCATCTCATTTTAGATGTTGGAAACAATATGGAGACAATATTGTTTTAACGATATCGGTAAATATTATTGAACCAATATTGACCCAATATAAGTTAATAAGATTTGTTGAATATTATAGAAATAATATTCAACCAATGTGCAATTACACTTGGATATACAATTTAGTTTGTATTGCTAGAATCGATATGAGAGGAATATCGGGATTGCGATATTTATTCTAGATGTTGAATACAATATCAAGACAATATTGTTTTATCGATATGGGTATTTATCACTGAACCAATATTGACTCAATATGAGTTATTACTATTTGTTGAATATAGTTGAAATGATATACAACAAATGTGCTAGCAAAATTGGAAATACAATATGGTTTTTTATCCCTAGAATCGATATGACTGGAATATTGGGATTGCAATATTCATTCTAGATGTTCAAAACAATACTTAGACAATATTGTATTATCGATATTAGTTGAAATTATTCAACCAATATTGACCCAATATTACATGTGGCAATCTACATTCAGAACAGGTTCAACCAAGATTCCACCAACATTATTAATATATTATTGTTTTTTCAATATTCACCCATATTGTACCAATTTAATTTTTTCATTTAAAATATTTCTATATTAGCCCAATATGAAACCAATATTCAGCCGATATGATGTGCTACCTGGGAATTACCTGGACAACAAACCTGGAGACACGCCGAAGGCGTGTCTCTTTCTTCAAGTAATTTATAAAATGCGAGCGCAGCTAGCATCTGCTTTGATTTCCCCTTTTTATACTAATTAGTGATCGAATTACCAGCAACTTGGAAAGCTAGGTTAGTTAGGTTAGGTTGTGCCCCTTTTTTACGTTAATAAATTCGGTGGGCAGCCAGAAGAAAGAGACACGAGGGTAGAGCTTAAACATACTGAACTAGACCGATTTCGAGATATCCCGTATAGAAATAAATTTTCAACAACGTGGCAACAGCGCATGTGATATCCATCACTGCTATGCCTACTAAATTTCAGTGTGTCTCTCTTTCACGCTATTACTTGCGGTGATGATCACTAAAATCAGCATTATGTTTATTTTCATTTATTATTTACATGGTATTTCATTAAAATATATTTTTACTGATTAAATGATTTAAATATACCTTTCATACTACTAAGCATATTACTGCTCTATTCTTTGTGCACAATGAAGGCGAGTAAGTATTTTCTATTGGATTACATCATCAATGTCTGCGTGTGTAGAAAATTACTTTTATTTACTAATATCTCTGTTTTTGTGATTTTTCGAAACATGGTGTACACTATCTTTCCCAATTTTTGACTTGCATTCATAACATAGGCGTAAATTTGTCTAAATATTGTTGATCCTTCAGTGCTATCAATTTTCTCGAATTTATAAATAGATGCCGATGGATCTCGTTTTCGTGGAAATCATGTGAGTCTATGGGCTGGTCTATATTTTGGTACAGGTGTTGATGTAGCTATACACGTGATGATTTTTCTTACGTACGTAGATTTCGGCTACGTGCTAAAAGTCAGCTAAAACTAATTATTGGTAATGATTATTTCATGGCGTATGTTTATTGGCGAGTGGTTTTCCGTATTGGGATTAGAACTAGTCACGCTGACAATGATGAAAATAGAGTGTTTTGGAAAATGAGTCACTCAATTAAGTGGAACAAAAAACAATCATGTGAAATATTCCTGATAATTTTCTCAAGGAAGATGGACCACAAATTTGTTCATCATCGCAACAAGGAAATAGAAATGCACGATAGTAACAGGTCAATGCTGTCATAGTCTGAAAACGTGAAAAATAGTTATGAAGCTCCTAAAAATAGTAGCGATAGCTCATTGGCTTCGGAGTGACCACTAGAAGAATGGTTTCTAAGGATTTCAACGCACGTAAAAAATTGCGATTGTTATTAACAAAATGAGAAATAGTGTCTGCTATAGGTAGTCCCACTGTGATTGGATACAGCATATATGTTATAAATACGAGGGGTTGCATTTTCTGTTGCATAGTTACTCATATCCAATCCGTTTGCAGGAAATTTGATGGAAATATTAATTTTTTCTCTTGTTCTTTCTGTTGAAGAAAATCGTTTTAAATGGATCACAAGAATTTCTGGAAATTCATGAATAGATATGGATTTCGTGCACTTTCGACTCTCTTGGGGCACTTTCGAAGTGATTTCTCGTCACCATCCAAATTTACTTCTTCAGTAAAATAATCCAAACAATGTGACAGACTAAGTTGTTCTATTTTTTTCGGAATCGGTAGGGATAGATCCCAGAATGGATCGAACGTGACTGAACAATGATCACAATGTGTACATTTTAATGTAGATTTTAGTTGGCCAACAAAGTTATCAATAATCTTGGAGTTGTTCATCCTCAAGAATCTCGTCCAAGCTTTTTCCGCTTTCTCATTGTAACTTGATTTCTCATTAAAATCTGTCAAAATTTCAACAGGCTCCTCTTGAATCCTGTTTACATCTTCATGTAGCCCCTCCAGCAAGCTAGCACCTTGAAAATTCCTGAGCATCTTGCTGGGCGAATCCGATAAAGCGAGGTGCAAATCGTTCAATTCGACATTTCAATGAGGCTGAATTAACAACTCGATCTGACAAATCTTCTGACCATAGTTTCTTGATCACCTCAGCAAATGATTTGATTAAAGCTCCTTTCGTACAAGATATATTCATGTTTATATCTGTCAAGTAGGCATCCTGTTTCACATACTTCCACAACCACCTTGTATTAGATAAACAATAAAAAAAGTATTGCCAATATTTTTAAGACCATTGCGACCAAGTATGTTGACGGCACTATTTTCTATAATAGGGTTGATGGTGTCGAAGTTCATACTGCGTTCATTACTGTCTCTATTAGTGGTGTGGCCAGACAGTGAACTCGCGTTAATACTGCTGGGAATTGAATTGGAAGTTGAAGCTACCTGCTGAACATTTTCATATACTGGTATCCTTTTTGGGCAAACGAAAATTGTATCTAGGCACTGAGAGGTAGGAATGGCACCCAATATGGAAGCAGCATTTCCTCTCTGGATTGCTACACTTATACGCTGTATGAAAAAGGAGCCAGACCTAAGATCATTTGTTTTCTTCATCAATTTATAACCAATGGTTTTCATAAAACAGGTGGCATAGCTTCCAAAAACACCAAAAGTTTCGGTGGCCACTGGATAAAAAACGAATTGATCTTTCAAATTTCGGTATTTTCTCAATTTCGATTTTTCTACTGATTCAGCAGCTCCACCAGCTTCTCTTGATGTTGATTCGATGTGAGAAGCTGCAACAGTATCTTCACAGGTGAAATCCCAGACTAATGGTTTGCTTTGACTCCATGGAATGAGAGACATTCCGTCGGGTCGCTTTCCATCTTCTCGACTGATTCCCAAAGGTTCTAGTGTAGACGGAATTTCAATAGTTGATAAAGCTCATTTGATTAGATCATTTATAGTGGAATGTCTGGAAGAACATCCTTAACTCAATTCTCAGCTCAATCCATGCCCTTCTCTGTGATGGTGGATCCACAACGACATATATGACTAATACATAAATAACATCCGAAATGTAGACCTACTGAAATTCTGAACGAATCAACATCTAATAAAGTTCCCAGGAATGCAACGGGAAGTGCGTTGAGCCAAGATCCGGATTCTCTTGTACTCACTGCTTTGAGACGAGCCAATTCAATTGGAAAGTCTAAAGCTGAATAAACGAGTTGTTTGAATGATAACTCGATCAGAGGAAAATCCCAAGATTTTTGTGAAATTTTGTTTTCTGGAACAGAGAAACCGGTTTTAGTGCACCACATGTCTTCACACTCATTAAAGCAATAATCAGAGACATCTGAGAAGGAGTTGGGTAAGATTTGATCAACCAGATGACGGACACTGTTAACAGAAGAGAGGAAAGCTGGTAAAGCGAATGTAAGTGAAGATCGAACACCCAAACCTCCCATGGACACTGGCAGGGTTGCCTGAAGCCAATTATCTTCTTCAAGAATATTGCTTGTTATTTTTTCAAAAGTGTGACGTATTTCGTTATCAATGTTACTGAGGCCACTGCATTGAACTTTTCGATAATTATTGTATCTTGTTTGTCTAGAAAAATCAATTCGCATTTACTGAATTTTAATTCAAATCTCTTGAGATTTACTGATTATGTCTTGAAAAACTTCCAAAACTAAATTGGTGTCATCACCTATCGTACCATCATTAAGATACCAGCTATTGAATTCAGTTAGGATGCTTTTTGTTAATTGATCTACTGATAAGCAGAATAATGCTGGAACTAGCGGATCACCCTGTTGAACTCCTCTTTCGGATAAAATAAGATCTTCGCCAAACATTAGGAAACTTGGATGTCGATAACATTGGGAAATGAAAGGATAAACTTGGGGTATATGCTTTTTGAAGCATAATATCTCTGTGGATTATGTTGAAAGCGTTTTTGAAATCAATTTTCAATCAAACTTTTTGAAATGGAGTATTATGTTGATTAATATAACGACGAGCAGAATGAGTTATAGCTTCACAACCCCCAGGAGTTCCAAAACCACATTGATAAGGGCGGAAAAGATTGCCAACAGAATGTTCTATTTTTCGACAAGCAATTTTTGAGACTAACCGGCGAAAGGTCATGCCAACTGCTATCGGGCGTAAACCTCCATTTTTCTTAATAATATCAACGGCTAAATTAAATGTGTCATGATGAAGAGTCTGTTGAAAATTTGATTTTATTATTTTGATTTTTTCATCGCCTAAACTCATAAACAAGCAACTTTTCAATGATACATCTTGCGAAAGGGTCAGTTAATGACAGCACTTCGATAGCAGACATTTCTTCAATTAATTTTAATGGACAGCAATTTTCTACTTATTTATGAGACAGTGGAATGGGCTCCAATCGCTCGACGGTTTGGAAATTAAAGAAAAACTCGACCAATATTGCCGCGTTCTAAATTACTTTTGTTGTCAAAAATGTGCCATTTATCCGCCGAAATATTTCGTGGAAATTGATGTAAGCGAACACTTTGGTGTTTATAGAAATAGTTTGTGGCGCCTCCACTAAAACTTTTACGAACCGAAAATGTTTCGACGAGAAATTAAATATTGATAATGGTCGAAAGCCAAAAATGTTGGGTTTTTTCCAGAAGGCAGTGTCAATAATTAGGAAATATAGGAAACTCAGTAGGCCGGTGAACGTGGACATAATAATCGTTACGCATACAACCTTTATGGGCGTCTATATGAGCATTTCCAGGTGCAGTTACCATCAGAAGGTGTGAAAAAGTTAATTGAGTATACCGTCCTTGAGTTCAACTAAACATCTAATATGATTGAATAAATAAAACTAAGGAGAAGAAATTGATTAGCCATATCGAAGAGCCTGTAAGTGATTAAGTATACGAGTATATTAAAACGGTATTATTTTCATTGATGACGAGGATTCTGTAGCTTCGGTTCGCCAAGAGGTCACAGAAGGTTGCTATTAAGAACGAATTAGGCTTTACTGGTTTTTCTGATAGAATCTAAGATTAGATCACTCAATGGTTAGTGCTCCTTCCCACTTTAAATAATGTCCTCTTGAAGGGGAGGTTACACAAGTGCATGTCAGACAAAATCTAATCATCATCCCTAGGGAAATTTTGTTATTTTGTTTCATGCATTTGCTAGGTGACCTACGTCATAGATTTACTTCATAGATAGTTTATTTCCATGTGGTGCTACTCGTTTATTAGGTGATAGGTGAATCGATGTAGCCGATACTTATCATAAAACTTTAACCTTCATTTTAAAAAAATTTTGGTTTTTCAAAACCGTGACAATGGCTTCTTCAAGCAGAAGCATACTGAGCCACATTTACTCTAAAAGACCGGTAGTATCTTTTGTAACGGCTCCATCAGTTGAGGTTTCTGAAAAATTGATTTCTATAATACAATAATACAGCAATAAATTCAGTATGAGACGATTTAATTGATAACATAATTAATATTCAACTACCGGATAATGCAAAATTAATCTGTTTTGATTTTAAAAACTCATTCCCTGGTATCCCTCCTGAGGAACCTATTTTATTGGTAGGGCAATTATTAGATAAAAAACAAATTAACTCACTTTTTGACCAAGAGATATTGGATTTATTTAGTGTTGTTTTAAGCCAAAATTACTTTCAGTTCAACTACTAATTTTATTCCCCTAATGAGGGACTTTTGATGGGCAATCCTCTGAGTCCTTTATTAGCCGAAAATTGCATGGACATTATAGAAACACAAATACATAATAATAGAATGACTACTTTTTATATTGGTACAGATATGTGGAGATTATTTGATACAAATAGACAATTCATCAACTTTCTTGATTTCATTAATTCTCTTCACCCATGAATTGATTTTACAATTGAATCAGATAAAGATAATGCTATACATTTTAAAAATTTAACCATAACGAAATCTAATAATGGACTCGGATTTTTTATTTCTTAAACCTTCACAAACATATACTACAATACACAGTAGCTCAACACACCCCTACCAACATAAGGTAGCAGCTTATAAAAGTATGATAGGTACATAGTTTAATCAACATTCCTCAAAGTACAATAAATTTCAATAAAAAATTAATATTAATAGTAATAATAATAATAATATTTATTCCTCAAACTGATCATACAGAATGATATAGGAATCGTCAATAGATTAGATAGTTTTTTCAAGAACACAGAGGGTTTTGAAACGTTCGCACATATAAAATACTTAAAAAAGAAACATTTTAGAATATAAAATAGAGAATTAAAAATTAAATATTTTATAGAAATACAAATACAATTGTTGGTATATACCTTAAAATGCATTACATATAAAAATATAAAAATAGGTACACATTCAGCCAAATATAAACATATATAATATACATACATATACACATATATATATAAACACAAATATACAAACATACTCATACATAAACATACACATACATATTGAAGTACAATTATTTCAGGATTTACTTTCGAGAAATTGTTTCACATTACATGAACATTACAAAGCTAATAGCAGTTATCAACGGTTATAATAGTTCTTTAATATATACTATTTTATCAAACAAATTATATGGAAAAGCAATTCAAGAAGTTGTAAAGGGAAACATTCTCAATTGAAAATTGAACCAATACATGCCTCCTCTGGAAATGGAAAAAAATCTGCGATAAAATGGAGTTAGTTTTTTGTAATATCTAACAGAAAACAACTACTTCCCTGGCTAAAGCCACGCTGGACATTGAAATACATCTGATAGATATTGTGAAAGACCCTATATAACTTAAGAGAAAAAAATCTGAAAGTGAAAATTTGCATATTCATTCAGATAGTTGATTATTTCTAAAATTTCCAGTTTCCATTGGAGATTCTTATCTATAAATGAGATAAGGGAGAATGTTATTCAGAAGTATCACTCACAGAAAATCGCTCATTTCATTGATGCGTGAATTGCATCTATTTCGCTAGGCCTCCAATACATTTTGGTCGACAAAAATCTATTTTACTCTTCTAAGATCATCAGGGAGGTCGGAAGAATTGGAAAATCATGTTCTTTAGAAGCAATTTCACTCTGTAATCATGTAATTGTTGGACTATTTCTTGTTCGGTGATATTTTTCTGACATAAAACCTATCATGGGTATGGCATGTTGATTTTATTGAAAATACGAACAGGATGTTCAAGAAGCCTATCCTACTATTAAAGACTAAAAGAAGTTTAAAACAATAACATTTATTAATTAATATATAATTAGATTTTTTTCTTTGAAGAAACAAGGTCTTAATATTGCTTTTAAGAATGATAATACTTGGGAAGACATATCAAAAATAATGAAGATAAAGTAGGAAAATTGGAAAATAGTGGTGTTTATAAATCAACTTTTGGTTCTTGTCCATTGTTTTATATCGGACAAACTGGTGGAACCTTCAAAAAACGCCTAACTGAACTTATAAAGTGATTTGTAAACAGCAAAACAAATTCATCTACTCACAGAAAATCATATTTCCGAACATGATTTTGAAATATTTCAGGATGAAAGAAATTTTGTGAAAATCAACTCTTAAGTTTTATCATAAACGTTGGGTAATAGATAATATATTAGTAGTCAAAGTAAAATCATCTCAGAGATTGTAGTTCCAGTTATACTGTGATATTTTCTGTACTTTAATCTTTATCCGTATCTTTTGGAGTACATCGAAATAGCAGATACTGGTCAAACTCAATGAAATTGCTAATGGTGGACCGATTGATGATATTTCAAAAAAGCATCAGCCTTGAAATTATCATTTGGAATCTCTCTAGAGCTTCAAGTTTCAAGATCGTAGGAGATTCGGTAAAAATTCACACCAAAAAAAATAATCAAATCGAAAACATTATAAAACAGGTGTAATGTATTTTTTTGTAGGAACCATAGGAAAGTGTAGGTGTGAAATTTTCTTTATAAGAAGTACAGATCCCATCTTGTCTGTTGCAGTATTCCATGCATTATGACTATTTCTGTTTTCACAATAGGGCCTTGCTCAAATTTTTTAACAAAACATACGGGGCAGGTCGTTAAGTTGAAGCCTTCGCTATCACTCATCATAATGACCTTCATCTCACCACCAACTCTGATTCATACAGAATAGAGATGTATGCTCCTCTTGGGAACTCCGATCAGTCTCTCATTTCCACTACTTGCTTTTTCGAAATTGCAAAATTTGTTAATTTTTTCATACTTAAATTTTTTTTTGTTAATTTTTTTTGGTTCAAGTTACTAGAATACACTAATTTTACCATTCTGAATCGATTGGAGTTCGCAGAATTGTATTTATTACAGTTCTCAACTTGAAAATTTCACATGGAGTTTAGGGAGGTTTTTTTTCTCCACATTTTTTAATTTTTTTCCATGTTCATTTTCGTAAAACTCAATCTTTTCTGACTGAGCGTACCGAATTTCAAATCTTGTCTGACTATATTGAAGATGTCATGTGCTTTCTTCAGAACCTCTGAAAATTTTAATTATGTATGTCGTTAATTTTCCTAAATGTGATTCACAATTTGGAAAATATGGTTTCGTTCAACTATTGGAATTATATTGTTTGACTTCAATTTTCTTACGGCTAGGAAGCTTCCCAACTAATCTGGAAATGTAAAAAAAATTTGAACTTTGGAAATGCATGTTTTCAAGATGGGTGCGAGTAAAAAATGATTTTCGTGATGTGATTCGGAATCAGCTTGCTGAGATACATAATATGAGTGTGTTTTTAGGTTCTTCCAAATACAAAAAAAAATTATTCCGAAAATGTGAAATGCTAAAGCGGGAAAAAATGTTTTCATGCTAAAATTGTTGTCTGTTGAATTTCTAGAATACACTAATTCTACTTATTCTGAATCGATGGGCGTTCGCAGAATTGCTGTATCTATCACAGTTCTCGACTTGAAAATTCCATTTGGAGTTGGAGCATGTTTTTCCTAAAAAATTTTTTTTTTCTATTTATTTTCGTAAAACTCAATCTTTTCTGACTAAGCATACCGAGTTTCAAATCGATTCCGACTATATTGAAGATGTCAAGTGCTTTATTCGGAACCTCTGAAAATTTTAATTATGCATATCGATAATTCGTGTTCAAAATTATTTTCCTAAATGTGATTCAAAATAAACAATAAAAATTTTGGAAAATATGATTTCGATCAACTTTGAAAATCATATTATTTGACTTCAATTGATGTCTTTAGGTTAGGAAGTCTCCTTCCGAATCTGGAAATGGAAATGGAAATGAACTTTTTTTGAATTTCGGAAATGCATGTTTTCAAGATGGGTGCGATTTTTTCGACAAAAAAACTTTCGTAATTTCATTAATTCATTTTCCAAATCATTTTCCTGGTGTGATTCGGAATCAGCTTGCTGAGATACATATGAGTGTGTTTTTAGGTTCTTCCAAATACAAAAAAAAATATTTTGAAGATGCGGAATGCTGAAGTGCGAAATAATTTTCGACGATTCATTGTTTTTTTCGGATAAATGTTATATCTGAGCTAATATAAATCATATTTTTTCGGAATCAGCATGAAATTCAGCGCATAAAATGTGAATTTCAAGAGGATCTGAATATCTTGTATTTTTGATAAAATTTAGGGGCCTATGAGTTACGAATGAATAATGTGTTTTTAGATTATTATAAAAATTTTATCTATTGTTTTTTATTAATTCCCAGAATATACTAATTCGAAACTAGATTATTAATAATCCAGCTTTTCGCAAATTTTCTATACTATAGAAAGCATCGAACAAATGCTCGTTTGAAAGTATCTTATGGTATTTGAGGTATGATACCAATCCATTCTTCAGATGAAATTCAATATTTCTAGTGAAACATTTTGGAAACGGCAAGCATTATTATAAATGGGGCTATCAATTTAATTCAAAATGATTGGTAGTGAGCGAAACCACGAGATTTTGAGTATATGATCAGTTTTTGTATTGTTTGTCATGTCAATCCATGTTTACTCTTCACCATTCTAATTAAAAGAAACAACCGTATTGAACTGGACTATTTTACATTTTCCATCATTCCATTCGATCATCAACCGATATTTTCTCAGCGCTCAGCCTGTCATTACGATGTTTCTGTCTATTATGTTTGTTCAGTATTCTGAATAAAGCTGTTCCACGATCCTTCACAAAACATGTAGCAGATAAAAAACCGGGCCTACCCTCACCTATCGCGATGTCTGATCATCCAATACAGAGGAAATACAAAAACTAATCGAATGATAAGATTAACAAATAATTGAACTTTTTTATCAATTTGAAACTGAGAGTTTCAATGGGGTGGTCTAGACCCCGTATTGGGGGAAGAAAAATGAGTGGAAGCTGAAAGCGATTTATATTTCGTATGCCTCTTTCAGATCTGATAAAGTTTCTGGTCGCATTCTTTCAGATTCTTCAATTTCGGAGATGGCGATGCTAAAGATATAGGCCAGTCAACGAAAACACAGCCCTTGGTGAAGTTCGACAATACGTACAAAAATGTATTTGGATAATTTTTTTTTTTAATTAGCTTTATTTATTGTCTCATCAACCCTTAAGGTTATTAAAGACTAAAAAACTAAATTTTGTCTACATACTAAGTTTTGTTTACATACTAGATTTTGTCCATAAGGTTACTGTGTTTCAAAAAATTTATCACGTTTTCAGTAACACTACATTCTCCTAAGGTATGGATAATACTCTCTGGGATGTTATTGTCCTGTCTTTGTTGGTAGTATAATGGGCATTCTTGAATAATGTGTTTCACAGTGATTTTTGTTTGGCAAATATCACAGTGTGGTTCTTCTGTTTTGCCTATGATGTATCCATGGGTAAGTCGTGTATATCCTATGCGGAGTCTTGCTAGAAGGACCTGATGTCTTCTGGGCATTGGGGTGTATTTCCATGGACTGACTGACATCTTTATTTCGCTTAACTTTTACCCACTGGTATTCCATTGTTGTTGCCAGCTATTGATCAATATTTTTCTCGCGACTGTTTTGAAATCGAACTGGACAATTGTGTTCCTACATGGGGGTACTTCGCTATTTGCTGCATTTTTTGCGACAAGGTCGGTTTTTTCATTTCCCTCAATGCCGATATGGGATAGAATCCATACGAACATGATGTTCTGTTCGCTCAGTTGCAGATGATGAAGTTCTACTTTTATCTTTTGAAGGATTGGATTGTTAGGGTAGATTTGGGAGAGGCTCATTATGGAGCTGAGAGAATCAGTGAGGATAAGGGTGTTCGGAATTTTTTCATTTTTTGCATAATCCAAGGCTTTCCATAGAGCAATGAGTTCTGCGTTGAAAACACTAAATGTCGGAGGGATTTTATAAGCGGCCTTGTACTGGTTTGTCGAGAATGCTGCAGCTGTTCCTTCAGGGGTTTTGGATCCATCAGAGTATATATGCGAATATGATGGCAGTGTGTCAAGAATCTGATATAAGTGTTGCTTTATTATTGAAGGATTAGATTCGTATTTGTTGAACTTTAGCAAGGATGTATTTATTTTCTGAATGTTTATTGTCCATGGTGGAGGCGACAGAATATGATGGGGATAGCTTTCTGGGGTGATATTTGGATAAATGAATCATCGAGTCTAGTAATCCCAACTTTTACTACAATGTTCAAGCACATCAACTCTTCGGAGCTTCCTCAGCATTATTTTCACTCACCATTAATTCCATTTTCTACTGAGTAGTAATAATAATAAAACAATAATAATAATAAGTTATTGAGATAAAAAAAAATGCTAACATTTGATTCTCTGATGATGATGATGGCGATAACAATTTTTTTCACAAACAGAAAATCTCAAATTCAAACACTATCTGTGGTGTGAGTATATCCTACGTTTAAAAATAGTATCTATAAAAATGGAATAAAGCGAATAAAAAAGTAGGTTGAGATTCAAAATTAAATTCTATAACGTCTACAGGATTTGATAAAAAAACAAGTTTGAAAAAAAATTGTTGGAAATTGTTATTTCCGTCAACCTGATGCATCCCTACTTGCTACCCTCAGAAGTCTTCGAGAGACCTGTTCGAGCTAGCCCTTACCTTTTTACGTGTGATGCCCACTGAAATATACCTTATAACTGGAATGCCAATGCAGGCATATGCGCGAAGAATTTTTGTGCCATCCATGGGGACGGAAATATCAGAATCTGCGCCGACGCAGTAGATGAAAAGATGTGAAAATCATGTCTTTGATCATAACAGAGACCAGTGAATTGTTCTGTGATGAAAACATACGTCTTTGATCAATGAATTCGGCCAGGAGCGGCTTAGGCGCTATTTATAGCAGTTCATTCAGTTCAGTCCTCCATTTTATGTTTGGTTTTGCTTGTGTGAGTTTTTTCCCAGAAAATGTTCAAAAAAAGAGTAGCTATAGGTTATCACATTTGAAACTCCTCGGTAGGGCATTGTGTTCTTCAATTTGTTTTTCATTATAAATTATTTTTTATCGTGAAGTTCATTTTTATCCTGGGAAAATGAATGTGGTATGATAATTTTTCCACGATTTGATATTTGTTAAATCTAAGTTTCAAGCTGATCCAAATTGTAAGCGTCAGACCGCGGTGGTTTTTCATCAATTTAGTCGTATAGAAATTCGTCATCTATACTATGGACCGGTCCTGTGTCGAATATTAGTACGTATGCTCCCCCCTTGACTTTTTTTACTGCTGCGCGAGGTTCAAAAGGGTACACTTTTGAGAAGTTGCATTGGCATTCCAGTTATAAGGTATATTTCAGTGGTGATGCCTTGTACGAGACTGGTGAATCGGTGGATCAAACCCACGACTCTACGCTTGAGAGGCGAACGCTCTACCAGCCGACCCCCAAGGCCCATCTAAGCATACAAATAACACAGTGGTCACTATACGAAAATGAAAATTACAAAACGAACATGCAATTCAACACACAGCTTTTTTAACATAAAAGTACAAAAAAATATGCAAGAAATAATTGAATGAAGACTAATGGACAAGAATGGAATGAAATCTCATTATACAATAATCAACTTCCACAAGCTCATGTACTGTAAATCTGTTTGAATCAAGAGAACATTTTTTCGGTTTTTTCAATCCGCTATAAGAACAGATCTCTTTTATTTCGACAGGAATCTTGGGTTTACCTAGTTTGTTCAGTAATTGTTGGGTTTCAAAATTTTCTTGGTATAAGACTCTATTATAGAAAAACTATTTCAAATTAAAGACCTTTTGTCATTATTATCCAACATTGCCAAAATTTTCGAGAAAGTAATCAAGAGTAAAATTCTAAATTATTTCAACAAATACAACATTTTCCCAGATAGTCAATTTGGAAAATCCATGGAAGATGCGTAAAATATATAGCTCGCTGGATAATAGCAAACCGTTTCTTTGCATTTTCGTTGATCTTGCAAAAGCCTCTTGCACCGTGTGTCATTAGAAACTGTTGATAAAAATCAAGAATTATGGAATGAGAGAAAATTTCTACGGCCTTTTTAAAAGCTACCTATCAATCCGGGAACAATTAACAAAAATAGGAGATACTACCAGTACCATCAGAACAATAAAATATGGGGTTCCGCAGGGTACAGTTTTGAGACCCATTTTATTTCTTATCTATATTATTGATCTACTCAATTTATCAATATCTGTAAATATACTGAGCTATGCAGATGACATAGCAATATTTTTTTAAGCTGACTCTTGAGATGAATTGAAACTGATTGCGGAAGTAGTATTCTACAATATTAAACAGTAGTTCGATCATGGCGTGTCAACAGTTGACTTCACAAAAACCTTTTATCTCCCATTCCCTCATGAAGTAACCATCTGCCAAAGTTTTGGATAATTGAAAATGGGAGTAGTAGAAATCCCTGAAGCAAAATCTGTTAAAGAGCGACAGCTGAGAAAATATGAAAAATTGACTAAATGTTCAAATAACATTTTATACGTACAGTTATTTTATTTATATTTTATATTTTACATATTGTGTGTATCTCATCTTTGGAATACCTCTGTATTGTTTTTATCTTTTACTTTGTCAACAAAAACTTGAATTTTTCGACAATAAAGTATATTTTGATTTGATTTGATTTAAATATTTTGAGATAATGATTGACAGACACCTCAAGTGGGATGTTCATAACTAACACTAACACGTTTCAAATACCGGAAAAAATATTTGGATCCACAACAGTTAATCCCTATCGATTCATAGATTCCCGAAAATTCTAGTTATTCATTTGAAAAGGTTTCCTTCAACAGAAAGAGGAAAATTGAATGTTACCATAGATTTTCCGTTAGAGGGATTAGATTTGAGTAATTATACAACAGAAAACGTAACCCCTTGTCGATATAGTCTATATGCATTAACTAACCATAGTGGGACTACCCATAGCGGACACTACACAGCCTACTGTAGACATCCGTATGCGAGCACGTAGCATGAATACAATGATTCACATGTGACCCCAGTTTCATCTAGATCCCTGGTGAGCGGAGATGCCTATGTTCTCTTCTATGAGCAGGAAAGCACTAAATCGCTGCTATCATATCATACTTAGTTTTATTTAATGTTTCATTTGCATTTTTATTGTTTTTATATTATATTGTTTATTTATTTATTTATTCATTTATTGTACATGTCTACATACTGAAATATACTATTGCTATAAATTATGAATTGGTACATAGTCAAGTGAGCTATGGTATTATAGGATGGGAAAGGGCGAATAATGTTCACCTAAAAATATCGATACACTTCAAAAATAGTCTCTCAGAATAATAACAATAAAAATCATTCTCCAGTGTTATTCCAAAGTGAAGACATGGATACAAGACAAATATTTCTATTATCGATTTCAAAAATGTTATAGAAAAACATGGAAAACAACAAAAACATTGATCATATGCATTTCACTAGAAATAAAAATAATAAATATCAAATTCATAAAGCCAAAAATATAGTTGGCCAAAGGGCATACACTCACTTCATTCCAAGATTATACAACATTCTACCAGAAAATATCAAAATGTGCAGAAACATAAAGCATTTTACACAAAAAAATCATCTTGACCTCTTCCATATTTTCCAATTTTTGTGTTTATATTTTTAAACTAGCATTAGTTATTTAATGTAGGTATTTGAAAATTTACTATCAGAAATTTTGTAATATTTCAATATTTGAAGATTTTGAATATTTTGCAAATTTATTGTAGAAAGCAATAGCATTTCATCAATCAAATCCTTATTTTGTTTACTCCTTCTAATATGTGATTTATATTTATCCAAAGAAACGTATATTGTATTCTATTCCATTACACAAATTAACGAAGAATTTCCTGAATTCATTGGCGATCTCGATGAATTTCATGAGAAGTTTTTTCATCGGGGTCGTCTTGAATTTCAAAATTTTTATCTTCTGATTTTCAATTATCTGAAAACATGTCAACAAACATCTTCGAGTCGAATTAAACATATATTTGTGATTTTTTTCACAGTGACTTTTATTCACTGAAACTACATTGACAGGTAGGTAGTAAATTCAGTTATCGAAAAACTGTTTCGTAATAAACAAGAACAGAGGGTTTTATTCTGACGATTCTAATATAAAATTAGATTTGTATGTAATGTTCTCCAACAATATTTGATTCCTCAAGAACTCTCTATCCAAAAACCAATAATTTCGACGTTTTGAAGTAAAATTCAATTGATCATTCAGATCATATAGGAGGAAGTCATTTCAACTGATGCTTACACACATTACACAAATCACTCATACTAACTACGTTTGCCTAACTGTTATGCTTATTCTGAACCAACTATATTTCACTCGAGCAGTATGTCACATCAAAACTAATTTAAACAACACATTAAGATGACAGAGTACAAGGTAATACACATTGAATACTTTTTCTATTTACGGACGCTTTTTAATCACATGAAATATTACCGAAACATACAATAAATATCATATCTTTGCATGAGCAGCAGCAATATCCTTCCAGAAAATCCTATTTTCAGTTTGGTTATACATATTCGAATTTAACGCACATATATGTGGATGACAATATCCACGAAATTTACGAGACTCGGGCAGGCTTTGATTTGTCTTTACGCCATGTTGAGTATAGTATATGAAGCATGCAAGATCTCAAGTCAACTTCAAATTTTATTCTTTGCATTTTTACAACTATAAATAATAAAATTGAATGAAATGATATACAGAAAACCAGATCATATAATAATAATAATAATAATAATAAAGGTCTTCATTATTCATAAAAATACAATTGTTATTATGCTAATTTGAAGCGTAGGGCGAGGTTCAATACATTCCGGATTCCAGAAAGGACCAGAATGTCTGTTCTTCCACCTAACCCCAAAAGAACGATAGATGAACACAGGTAAGATAAAGATTATGAAAAATAAAAAAATAAATAAATAAATGAGTAGTGCAATGTCTAGTCTGAATATAATAGTGTGTAATACTATTGACGATCAAGTAACCATTTCAATATTTTTGATCTGAAGCTATTACTATTTAGAAATTTAATGTTTGCTGGAAGTTCGTTATATAGTTTAGTGATGCTGTATGAAAATGAGCGCTGAAATTGAGCAGTGTTATGCGCCGGCACCGTTAGGGTTCCTTTGAACCTAATATTGATATTATGTACATCTGTGAGTAATTTCAATTTTTCATGTAAGTATGGTGGCTTTTTGGTCGTGATAATTTTTTGGTACAAATATGCTGAATGTAAGTATCTTCTATTTTCCATTTTTAGCCAATTTATGCTTTTGAATAAGTGGCTAATGTGACTATACTTCCTAACCCCGAAGATCATTCTGATACACGCATTTTGAAGTTTTTGAATCCGATTCGAATCTATCTTGCTGATACTTCGGTCATATACAGCATCACAATAATTCATGTGAGATAACACCAATGCCTCGCTTAAGATTATTTTTACTCGTCTGGTTAACAAGTGTTGCCTTTGATAAATTAATTTTAGAGCTGCATAAGCCTTTCGAAGGCAATTCGAAACGTGATTTGTGAATTTAAGATCATCATCAATAGTTACTCCCAAATTTTTAACACTCTTATGCAATTCAATAGTTTGATTGTTTATCTTTATAGGACATTCAGTTAGAGATCAGTGGCTCGCAATCGATCATTTTTTTTCCAAATAGGATCGCAACAGTCTTTTGTGGGTTCAATACGAGGCAGTGATTTTTTGAAAGCTCATGCAATTGGTTGATATCAAAGTTTAGCGCAGATGTGGCTTGTTCAGTTTCCTCAGGATGAAAGGAGATGTAGACTTGTGTATCATCCGCATAAAAGTGACAATTGGTTGATAAGAATATTTTTTGAAAATTAGAAATATAAAGAGTGAAAAGTAAGGGCCCTAAAATTAATCCCTGGGGTACTCCTGAGGATGTCATTAAAAAATTTGACATAACATTTTCACATTGTACTGCCTGTAGGCGGTGTTTGAGATAATCATTTGCGAGCATCAGGGCATTGTGAGAGAGGCCCACATGTTTCAGTATGGAGGACATGAGACGATGATTCAGGGTATCAAACGCCTTACTGTAATCTAAGAGAAGAGAATATCAACATCACCTTAGCTTCAACAGCTTTTATTGCGATTTGATATCCTCCGATTTTCTTCAATACATGGTAATTCGTACCTCCTTGTTTACAGTCATATTTATTTCATATGATGAATATATCTTCACAATCTAGTAATTATTATTTTTATCATTTTTTAGATTTCCCTTTTGAAATTGTTTATAAAGAGGTGAGTGATTATAGATCAGGTGTACATTTGTGATTGTAATTACTATTCGAATATTGTTCCAAACATATTTTTATTTCGTTCCATCATCAAAATCAATTTATTCATCACAGAATAGTATATTGTGCAACAAGTGCAGAAAAGTGCTAATTTCTCACGAGTTTGAAAAAGTTGCGGCACGAGCGCAAGCGAGTGCTGCAATTCAAACGAGTGAGAAATTGCATTTCTGCTCGTGTTACACACTATACTTTTCTACAACACCCTTTTTGCTAAAAATAATACTATACTATAAGACGGAATGAAATGTCAGTGACTCATTCTTATATTTTCCTCTTGAAGTTGAAGGTAGTAAATTCAATGACAATGAATTAACTTGTTCTCTTAGTTCTGGCGGAGTATTTTCAATTTCAGAACTGTCGCTATCCATTTTAGTTCAATCTCATTAAAAAATGACGGGACAAGAATATTTTACGAATATTTTATGCTTGACGTTTGTTGACATTCAAATGATTCGATTGATGTTGCTCCGTTGCCTAGCAATGGATAGTGTGTATATGGGTATTTGAGACAGCAGTAGTGATGTCTATGATTTTTGTTCAGAATATTATGAATTTGTACGACAATTTCCCTCATATTATATAAACCAATAGACTTTGTCTATTCATTCTTGAAGTTACCTGATCGAATATCCCTTCGTAATGCAGAATTTTCAAAATATACTTTAACCTTGCTGTCACGAAAACTGTATTGCTTAGAAATTAGGTACTGAAAAATTTTGGCACAGAAATGTCACTTTGTGGCACAGAAATGTCACTTTGCGGCACACTAATGTCAAATTTCAATTATTGTGAGAAATAATCATGTTTGCGAACGTAAAACTATGCAGAAAAGCATGTTTTGGAGTGTGGTTGTAGAGAAATATACATGTGTGTTTGATCTACACCAAAGACAAACGCATACTTATTGGACTAGTCAAAAAAATGGAGTAAAATTTAAATATTAAACACAATTAAAATTTGAATTAAATTACAATCTATACATTCATAACACACATGACTATGCAAATAAAAACAGATTAAAATGTAGGAGGTATAATACAGATTGAAATGGTTATTATTTTTTTTTTCAAAATTGTAAAAACTGTTCAATTGTATAAAATGCATTTTCTGTTAAAATAATTTTGTTTAAATTATAATGTTTATCGTTCTTGTACATTAGTTTGACTTTATTATACAATTTGGTTACGATATAGTTTGGTGAGTTTTGGCATATTTTTAATAGGGAATAAGATGATGAATATCATTTTTTCGTCTGGTGTTGTGAAAGTGCACGTCCTCGTTCTTCTCAAACGTATGTTCGTTCGATTGAATGTATAGGATTAGTCGATTATATATATATATATATATATATGTATATATATATATATATATATAAATATGTGTATATATATATGTGTTCGGATAGGTTTCCGCGGTCAGATATTTGAAAACTAAAAGTTCGGGTTGAACCGCGTCTAGAATTTGTTGGAATTCGACGTTTCGGCTCCGATTTTGGAGCCATTTTCAAGAAATTGGGTTTTTTGTGACTTGACGTCGGGGTCTCAATCTGCTTGCTCCCCAAGTCTCGTCACTGGCTCTCTCTAAGGTTCAATCAAGTTTCTAGTACGTTATGAGGAACGCAAGCAGAATCTAAGTGAAAATAGAGTGTATTTCGTTTTAATTCCGAGAGTTCCAACCTTTGACAGCTGTTTCGTGTTAACGCACTCGTCAGAACAACGAAGTGTTGGCTGCCTGTCAATTTGTAGACAAACCTCTACTTTGGATTCCTTGGTTCGTGTCAAATTAAGTTTCAACTAGTGACTGTAGATGTCATAAGTAACTTTCTGTTATATCTGTCTTTCCTTCACGGTACTAATTCTTGAGTGGATTCGTTTTGATTTCGAGAGCTCCATAAATCCTTTCTGATGAGTGCGTTAGCACGAAACAGCTGTCAAAGGTTTACCTATTACAGTACCTTGTGGATATTTATTTCAACTGGGTCACTCAGCTGGTTATCAATTTTCACCTGTTGAGTTCTATGGGCCAAGTAATTTCTCATGAGCTCAAGGGCAGGCCTACGTATACCTACCTTGTACAGTTTAACAATCAAGACACCGTGCTGGACGGTGTCAAACGCCTGCGCCAGGTCGAGAAAAACAGCCATATCTACATTTTTTTGAATCTTCAAGGTGAGAAATTATCTGCCTGCTTATTTCCAATACTGCGTTCTCTGTGTCAATTTTCTTTTTTGATTCCAAATTGACCCCGTGATATTATTGAATGTTCATTGAAAAGACTCATGAGAATTTTTCATGCACCTTTAAAATATTTTAGCAAAATTATTTATTATTGAAATAGGAAGATAGTTTGTCAGTTCTTCATGCTCACCAGATTTATATACAAGGATCACTAATCCCTGTTTCCATTGCTGAGGAATCATACCACTTTTTAATTTAGAATTTATGAGATGTAGCAGGGGTTTTATCAAGATAGTATGATTTTCTTTTATGATTTTTGCTGAAATTCCATCTGGACCAGGAGAGACAATATTTTTAAAGATTGATATTTTTACAATAACTTCATTTTCAGTAACTGGAGTTGAAAATATAGAAGAAAGAGCTGAAGCATAAATATTTATTGTAAAAAATATTAACAATAACATCCTAACAACATTATGTAGCCAGTATAGAAACAAGAAATACTATTAAAAAATGCATGAGAATACAATAAAAATAAATAAAAATAAATTCAAAAGATTTCAAGAATGTTAAAAAATAATGTTTCCCGTCATTGACAATAAATTTGATCTCTCGAAATTCTGATAGAGAATTTCAGTGCTTCAAGTGATATAAATTTAACAATTTCCAAAGTTTTTCTGTTTTGTGGGATCTAACATGTTATCAAGCAATGAAAACACTGATGAGCAACACCACATAAGCATTACATGAAAATACCTATTTCAGAATATTTGCTCGTGAAATTTTCCATAACGAAAAAAAAATCGCTGTGTAGAAATATGACTGGGAGAAACAAGTAGGTACATGAATACAGACTGCTTTGTAAATAAAATTTTACCACGCCTTCCCCATTTGATTCCGTCTAACTCAGCTTGAACGACGCCTAAGGTTGACAGAAAAATAAGTTTTTTGATTGGAAGAAAAAATTCCGGTTTCCTCATATTTGGCCCTATTTACCACTATTATTTTTCAAGACTTCTATGGTTAAAAAACGATCAAAATTAGGTGTTTGCGTTACTCCCAATTCTCGAACATCATTTGTATCACTGTATTAGTTTTATAGTCACGTTGCTATGCTTCTCATCGTATTTGTAAATTATCCTCTTAACAAGAGTAGAGTAGTATCACATTTCTGCTTGATGAGTTCCAAATTATTCATAAATTAACCCTACCTTCGAATTGCAGCTACTAAATAATTTACATATCTGCTCCAGATTAATTCATACACAACTTGGTGTTGCAGAGTTGTTTCGTCGACGTGAATCTGATACGTTTTCTTAAAAATTTAACCACGTATGCATAAGACCACAATCTTAGTTTACACATCTTGAAACTATGAAGAAAATCCCTTTTCAATTGTAACTAACAAGTACTCATTTTTCCCAAAATCAATTTTACAACGATGGAAATCCGTAGGTCAAAATTCATTATAAATGAACTCACGTAATGAATATTTCGAACCATTGATATGAGTTCAGTGTCACAATTTTCACTCGGGTTTGAAGGCCGCCGTTTTTTGGAATTTCTTCCTAACGTTTCGCTAGCGCGAGTGGCTAGCTTCTTCAGGGGCTTATACATCAAGAATAATCTCAGATGACTGGAGATTCCGTCTGCGAAGATTGTATTTTTTCTGATTTAGGTGGTCCTGTTCGTTAATTAATCTGGATTCTCGCTGACCCTAATTGACCCCTTTCTACCTGTCGGCTTAATGTCGTTGATATCCTTTGTTCTTTCAGAATTACTTATTCTCGTATCTGGGTTAAGCATATTTTCGATAACATTAATTGACACCTTTTTTCCTGATGTTTCAATGCCGTAGTTTTCTTTTGATACTCTGGAATTTCTACGAATGGGATTCCATATTCGGTTGAGGCTAACAGCTTCTTCTTTTCTGTTGACATTTTCCGTGTGTTTGTGGATCTCTATTGCCTCCCGTACAAGTCGGCTATGGTATCCCAGGTTGGGGGCAAGAAGTTTTACGTCCTCAAACAGAATCTTGTGGTTTCCTTCACTGAGCGCGTGTTCTGCCACTGCTGACTTGTCCGTTTGGCCTAATCTGCAGTTCCTCTGATGTTCCTTCAGCCTTGTTCCCATCGATCTTTTTGTGGTTCCGATGTATACCTTTCCGCAAGTGCATGGTATGCGATATACCCCCGCTGCAGATAGTGGGTCTCTTTTGTCTTTTGCCGACCTAAGGCTTTGTTGCATTTTCTTGGTGGGTTTGAAGACCGTTTTTATGTTGTGTTGTCCCAAGAGTTTTCCAATTCTGTCTGTGACCTTAGGAATATATGGAAGCTACGCACGTGCAACTATTTGAGCCTCCTCCCTACTTTGTCTCGTGGAAGTCCTCGGTTTTATGGCCTTGTTGATTTCGTGTACACTATATCCGTTCGATCTCAACTTTGTTTGAAGATGTTTTAGTTCATCCTGTAGATGCTCAGGTTCACATATTCTCCGAGCACGTTCTGCTTGTGTGGATATAATTCCTCGCTTCTGACTAGGATGGTGGTTTGAAAGAGCATGCAGATACCTGTCCGTGTGCGTAGGTTTTCGGAATACTTTGTGTGTCAGTCTTGCGCCACATCTTTCGATTAGAACATCTAGGAATGCTATCCGCTGTTATAGAAATGCTATCAGCTGTTTTATTGAGTATAATTCAATAACAAAGAAACCACCGAAATACCAAAACAACTTCTCGCGTATTAGTAGGAAGTACGTTGGCAGTTGTAGTTATTAGTACAAAATAGATCTATACATATATCTAGATAATTAAACTGTTTTGCGATCTTTATCTACCTTTAGATGATCCTTGTGGAGTTCCTCAAGGTTCCATACCTGGATCTGTTTTATTTTCATTGTATATTAATACCTACTGATTATCCAAATTTCAGGTTCATTTACTGTTTTTGCTGATGACAGCACTATATTTTGGCACCACAAGGACAAAAAAGATCTACATGAAATTATACGATTTGATCTGAAAACAGTAAAAGATTGGTGTGATTCTAATTTACTGTCATTTATCAGCACACCGAAATTCTATGTAAAAAGCTCTCTTCTGGTTATTATGCATTGAGAGTTGTATAGAATGAATTGGGATTTTCAGCTACCAAACCTGTGTACCATTCTCTTATTGAATCACATCTGCCGTATGGAATAGCATTTTGGGGAGTTTACTGCGGTTATCGATTTCAGAATGTTCTAATTTTACAGAAGCGTCCTCTACGATATATATGCAAAGCAAAGTATCGGGATTCATGTTGACCTCTGTTTTTGAAACAAAAAATATTTACAGTTGTTGGAAATTTCACACTTGAAACTGTGTGTTTGATATAAAAGCATAAAACAAAATTACTATTGGTAGCTCTTCTTATCATATTACAAGACAAAATAATGAATTGAAATTTCCAATCCCTAAAAGTACTCTGGTCAAAAATTCAATAATTTATGATGGATCTAAGATGTTTTCATCTTCCATCAAACATTAAAAGTATCAAATCACTTATTCGGTTTTGAAAGGACGTAAAGTATTTGTTGTCTGAAAAATTGTTTTACAGTTTGCAAGAGTTCTATAATGATGGGTTCTGAAACGCATAATTGAAGCATGAATAGAGGACTTCGGATAAGGATTCAGTCATGCCACCACACAACTTTTGGCTTTAAAACTACTGGCACGTTTTTCAGCAAGTTTTCTTCATGTCAGGGTTCCTGGCAGCCTCAGGAACCCCGTAATATGATTGAAATTGTTCATAACGACGGGAATATTGAGATTTTCCATAAAATACAAAACTCTAGGGACTTACATTTTTTTTAGGGATTTTATTCACAAAATGGCGCTAATTTCAAAATATATCACTTTCCTGAATTTAAAAAAAAGTGCGTATTTCACGTTTCCTAGTTGCCAAATATTTGATCGATCTAGTCTGAGTGGTAACTTTTACGGATAAACAAACCTTATTACCTTTCTGATTAAAATGCTCTTGGCCTGAATACTTTGAGGTTACACATCACAGAATTTGTATTATGTTTCAGTTTTGTGGGTATGTGTTACATTTTAATCATACCTGTTAAAATGGTTGAATATCATTTCTACTTTTGAACTTTTTCATGGAACGAATGTGCACTGACAAAGAAATAACCCTACACTCAGTGCCCCATTTGCTACCAAGTACCAGTTACGGGCCCCGCGCCTGGTGGGCCTCGCGCCTGTGCGCAAAGAAAAAAAAACTATCAAGTAAGATATGTTTTTTATACCACCTACAGAAAATGAATAAAGTTAGAATTGGGAATAATAACTATAGCGAGGAATGAAATTATAGAACACTTGCATGCGACTAACGCTTCGTTGCAGTCGTAAATCATTACAAGGCTACTTCCAAGCAATACGATCCAAATTTTCAGATATAGAGGCAAAAGTTAAAGCTCTAATTGGCTGTGAAGAATATCAGCAATCGACTTCAAGAAAACTCAAGGAAAATACAAAGGACGACCATTTCAGCAGCAGCTCTACTCACATACCTCATAAAAGAAGGCTCGAAGAAGTTGTAGAACATCAAACACCCGGACAACGTTTTGAAATTCATGTTTTTATTGTTGCAATTGTCTGCATTAGCTAAATGCATGGAAGCTTACCATCAAGTGACTAGTGTATTTGGAATACTTCGGCAGAAAAGATCTTAAAAAGAACTATCGTCAATTATTTCCTAGACGATGTGGAAGACAGTCTGGGCAATGAACTGGTGCAGTTTGCGAAACTCCTGAAAACAGATGTGGCTGCTGATATTGACAGCAGAAAGAAAAAGCAGGAGGCTCAGGAACTTCAAGATTATAAACTGTTGACATAAAATTCATTGGAATCGTGTTTCCCAAATGTTGGAATAGTGTATCGCATTCACTTGATTTTGATAATCACCAACTACAGCAGAGAATGTTTTTTTTTCAAAGTTAAAGCATTTTGAAAATGTGTTAAGGAGCACAATGGGACAAGAACATCAAACGACCTCAATATAATGAACATAGAAAGTGATTAACTTAGAAATATTGATTTGACGAGTGTTATCTCCAAATTTGCTCGGATTAAATCACGGAAAGTCTTTTTGTAAATGTGCTGTATTATTTTATATTCTATACTTTAATACTTAATGCAAATCAAGGGCCTCTTGTTCACATTTGCTACGGACCCCACGGTGGCTTTATCCGGCACTTTTTAGACTACACAATACCTCTTTCAATAACAAAACTCTAGCTCTAGTTTTGAATTTAGCGCCATTTTGAAATAAAAATCCCTAAACAAAATTAAAGTCCCTAGTGTTTTGTATTTTATGGAAAATCTCAATATTTCCGTCGTTATGAACAATTTCAATCATATTCCGTGGTTCCTGAGGGTGCCAGGAACCCTGACATGAAGAAAAAATGCCGAAAAACGTGCCAGTAGTTTTAAAGCCAAAAGTTGTGTGGTGGCATCACTGAATCCTTATCCGAAGTCCTCTATTGAACATAGAACTGTTATGATAAATCAAATCGTGTGGACAAATTGAAGGAATTGAGAAATATTTGTTCACACAATGGAAGCACTATTCTAAAAAGAGATGTCCTATGAGCACAACAGTGAAACGAAAAAATTTGCATTTTCAATAATGGGATTCAAAGTGAGCTAACACGTATGCAATCAAGCAGGCCTAATAGACGGTCAGAATAATTTGCATCTACAAATTTATTCTAGGTAATGAAATAGCCCCATAGCGATCTCAGTCAGAATTCTGAACCGCAGTAGTGTTAGTTACATGTTGATGTTCTGAAGAGGTAATTATTGAAACGTGAGAATCGGTGGAACCTGTACTGGGTGATACAATTTTAGTAGTAGTAGTAGTAGTTTATTTGAAATAGACAAAAATCTAATTTACAAACATTCATATGATCATCAAAGATATACACAATTTTATAATTTTATAAAGATAATATTAAAACTTGAAATAATAAAAATATAAATAACATTAAAAAGTATCACATTACAAATCATCTAAAAATGACACTAGACTCTTCTTAAAATTAACAGCATTATTAGAATTTTTCAGATATATTGGGAGTTTGTTGAATTCATCCAAACCTTTAAAAAATAGGTTATTCATGCATCTTCTTGAATTTGTTCTACTAATATGGAAGTTGTTATTGTTTCTGGTGTTATGATGATGAATATCTCTATTTAAAATCACATCATCATTAAAATAAGCTGGTTGCAAACCCTTGACAATCTTAAAAATAAAAACCATTGTTAAAAAGTATAACCTTTTCTTTACTGGTAACCACTGAAGGGAATTCAGCATATAAGAAATTGGAGTATAGCGACTGCATTTTAGAATCATACGCATTCCGCGATTCTGGAGTTTTTGCATCTGAGACAGTTTATTTTGATTGAGTAGAAATAGTAATCAAAATGAGGTTTGATAATGCAGTTGTAGGTCGTTATTTTAGCATAAGTGCTCAAACAGTTTGAAACTCTAGAAAAGAAAAAAAGCTTTTTTGATATTTTTTTGATAATATACTCAGCATGTTTGTTCAATGTCAAAGAACTGTCAATAATAAATCCGAGGTATTTGATTTCAGATACAATTTCGATACTTTCACCACTGATATTGATTGTATTCAAATTACTCACATTTTGCAACTTATATTCTGATGCTATGATCATTGCTTTTGTTTTATTGACATTTAGTTTTAGTTTATTAACTTTTAGATATTTTTCAATATTACTGAGAGAGTTGTTTATATTTGAAATTGCATTATCAAGATTATCATCCGAGTCAAACACCAAAGTATCATCCGCAAAGAGATTCAAAGAATGCGATCCTGGTGTGTAGTGAATGTCATTTAAATATATGATGAATAAAAGTGGTCCTAAAACGCTTCCTTGAGGAACTCCCATTTCATTTAAAATTTTGTCAGATAGAATGTTGTTTATCTGGGTCTGTTGGAAACGATGGCTCAGGTAACTTTTAAACCAACTCAACACATTGCCAGATATGCCATATCTTAATTTTTCCAAAAGGATGTTTCGATCTATTGTTTCAAAAGCTCTGCGTAAATCCAGAAAAATAGCTACAGTATATTTACTAAGATCTAATGCCCTTTTCCACGTTGATATGGTGTACTGAAGCGATGTTTCACAAGAATGATTTTTACGAAAGCCAGATTGAGCACCAATAAAGAGTTCATTGCTATTAAAGTAATTTTCAATCTTACTTAGTAGTGTGAATTTACTGAGTGACTGATTGATAGGGGGATAGTTATGGCTCGACCACAATTCTTCATCGTCAATACTATTAGCAATTTGTTGAACACTAGTAACAAAATATTGGTTGAAATTTTGAGCAATCTCTAAGCTATCAGTACAATACCGGGGTTGAATACCATCAGTAAATATAATTTTATCATAACAAAGGTCATTTTGGGGAGTTATTAGAGATTTCAAGTTTTTCCACATAAGTTTAGAGTTATTTCTGTTTAAATCTATTTGTTGTTCATAGTATGACAGTTTTTTATGTTTAAGAAGGTTAACATACTGATTTCTCAATGATAAACAAGAAATAGGCAATTATGAATACTGTGATGAATAAACATCTTCCAATTTTTGTATAAATGGGATGAAGAATGTTCCGTCTCTTACTTAGCCCAAGTAAAAAAACTCGTGTTTCTCTGGCATTTTTGGCGGGAAGAACCCCTTTCAACTAAATATGAACTTATCAATTCGAGAACAGTCAGAGATTCAGAATGGTCGAATCAGTATAAAGGTACTGTGAATTTCAAGTCAATAGAAATAAGAAGAAAAATACTCAAAAAAAGTTGTAAGAAAAAAATTTTTCAACTCGATTTTAACTTCGCAATTGGAAAACTGTTAGGGTATAACATTTATCCATAAAAATGAGAAAAGGCGAAGATCCTAAATTGCAGGGATCCCTAAATGAAAAGGAAAAACCCATTTCAACTCGATTTGAACTTTTCAATTCAAGAACGGTCAGAGATAGAGCAATTCTAAGAACGACAAACGATTGAAAATGGTCGAATTAGTATATTCTGGTGATTTCAAAATTATCGAAGACTGAAAGAATCACTCGAAAAAAGTTGTAAAAATAACGAAAAATACAAAATCGGCAGATCTATTTGAAATTCGCATTTTATACTTGGAATTTCACGCAGACTCCGAAAAAGCTCAGGTATAAGATTTGGCCGGAAAATGGTATAAAATATCGAAAATACGAAATTGAAGAGGTTCCGGAAAAAGCATATGGAATCAGAATCGACTTGAAATTTGTTGTGCATATCCAAAAAATATTGGAATCTCAGTTTAAAAAAACACTTTCAACTCGATTTGAAATTTCGGGAAAAGTCAGGGATAGAGCAATTTTGCGATCGTCAATCGATTCAAAATGGTGCAATTAGTATTACCGTAATAAAGTCAATCGAAGGAAAAAAATTACGTGAAAACATTTGTAAAAATCATTAAACATGCCAAATCGTGATCCACTTGAAAATCGCACTATATCCGAAAAATTTCACGCTGATTTCAAAAATATTTGTATATGATCAGGTATGAGATATAACTGGAAAAGGGAATGAAAGGTCGAAAATTTTAAATTGCAGAGGTTGCGTAGACACATGAATGGTAAAGACTCAAAGTTGTTGGAAGCACTTTATTTCGCGCTATTTTTAATTGGATATTTTGTTGTCCCAAACAAAAGTAAAATATGGTAAGTGGATCTTTTTTGAGAAGGCGAACAACGGAGATCTCATTAGGAAGATGACATTATTCATTCCTTGTTAAACAACGAACTATTTTTGGTTTTCTTAAAAAGTGCTATTCATAAAGTGTCTCAGCAGTTTTTATAATTCTTTCGGTTTCAACTCGTCGATGGAAGAATTTGATTTCGAACTAGTTGAACGTTTAGTTTCAGAGATTTAATAGCCTAAATCTTTCCTACGTACGTTAAATTTAATGTTTATGGCAAATAAACACCTCTATTATAGGTGGTGATAAAAAAAAGTATTTTACCCCTTCACCACACAAGTAATTTAATTCCTAGATGCGCTTTTCGATAACAAAGTTATCTTCAGGCGTCCAATATCCCATTTTCTATTATAGGCGTTGAAATTTTTCGTGAAAATAAACTACTGATATTGACTACTGTTATAGTCTATTTTTTACCAATTTTAGGTGTTTACTAGACCCCTAAAAATCACGAAAAGTACAAAATGGACAGATCCAGTTGAAATTCTCACTCTATACGTGAAATTCCATGCTGATTCCAAGGAAAGGAACAATATGTCGAAAATCCTAAATTGCAGAGGTCCCTAAGTGAAAAAAAACCCTTTCAACCCGATTTGAACTTTTCAATTCCAGAACGGTTAGAGATAGAGCAATTCTGCGAACGGTAATCGATTTAAAATGGTCGAATTAGTATATTCTGATTTCAAGTTTTCGAAGAGTGGAAAAGTTACTCGAAAAACCACAAAAAATACAAAATTGGTAGATCCATTTGAAATTCATCTAAATACGAGAAATTTTATACTGATTCCAAAAATGCACGTTTTACATATGCTCAGGTACAGTATGTCCCACTTTGAGCAGCCACACCCTCATATTTCATTGAGCATGAAATAATTCGAAATTTTCTTTGACTCAAGTTGTAGTACTCGGAAATACCTACCTTTATGTTCACGTAACCTTTGTATATCCATTTTCCACGGCTAACTACGACCAAATGAAAAGTGAAAAATTGGGAAAAACATACTAGGCATTTTTTTATCGCAAAAATAACACCAGATTCTGTTTCAGAACGTCTTAAAACCCCCAAATCTCAATGCTTGAATCATTTGAATATACAGGGTATCATTCATTCTGATCAGAGTTAGCCTTGGAAAAGTGATATTTGGCTATTTTTCAAAGTATCAATTAAATATTTTTGGGAATTTTGTGACAAGAGAAGACATTTTGGAAATTTTCCAAGCATTATTTATGGATTAGAGTTGATAATGCTGTATATACCCTGTATATTCAAATGATTCAAGCATTGAGATTTGGGGGTTTTAAGGTGTTCTGAAACAGAATCTGGTGTTATTTTTGCGATAAAAAAATGCCTAGTATGTTTTTCCCAATTTTTCACTTTTCATTTGGTCGTAGTTAGCCGTGGAAAATGGATAGACAAAGGTTCTGTAAACATAAAGGTAGGTATTTCCGAATACTACAACTTGAGTCAAAGAAAATTTCGAATTATTTCATGCTCAACGAAATATGAGGGTGTGGCTACTCAAAGTGGGACACACTGTATAAGATATATCCGAAAAAAGGAAAAAGATGTCAAAACTCGTAAATTGCAGAAGTCTCTGAATGAAAAGAATTCCAAATTGATGGGAGGAAAAACGAATTACTCGAAAAAAATTGTAAGGGGTAGTATATACTGTGAATTTCTAGTCAATAGAACAAAAAAAAAATACTCATAAAAAGTTGTAAGGGAAAAACCGTTCTCAAGCCGATTTGAACTTTTACAGATAGACCAATTCTACGAATGGCAATAGATTCAGTCCAATTAGTATATTCTGGAAAGTTTATCGAAGTATGTAAATCACGAAAAATATAAAATCAGCAGAGATTAGGATAAAAGCCTATGAAATCTTCAAATGAATCGTAATCCACTTGGAATTTGTTATGCATATCCAAAAATATTGAGTTTTAGGAAACTGAGTTCAAGAATCTGAAAAAAAAATTGGCGAGAAAAACAAATGAATGTTAGAGACTCAATCAACGTTGTTGAAAGCACTTTATTTCACTCTATTTTTAATAAAGAGCTATTAATGAAGTGCCTCAGTAGTTCTATAATTCGTTCGGTTTCAACTCGTAGATGAAAGAATTTGAACTCGGACGAGTTGAACGTCTAGTATCAAAGATTTAATAGCCCTTTGTACGTTAAATTTAATGTTTATGGCAAATAAACACCTCTATTACAGGCGTTAAAAATTTTCGTGAAAATAAACTACCGATTTACGATTGGAATAGTCTACTTTATACCAATTTTAGGTGTTTAGTATGTAAATGCGGTGATCTAGCGCTGGATATGTGTTAAATTTTTCAGTACTAAAGTTTTATTCGATGGAATGAAGACAGTAGGCAGTCGCTGAACCTGAACATTCGCCATAAACAAAATAAAACGAATCTGATTGAATTGTATTTCGTCGACCTCAAAATTTGTAAACAATATAGAACCGATGCAGAATTTCAAATTCGAACAACAATCTAAGATATATGCATTTGAATACAAAGAGATTTTTATCTCGAGAAGGTTCGTCTGCGGTATTTTCTAACACTGAATTTTGCACGAACCCGTGTGGTCGAATAGTTTTTTTCCAAGAAATATCGGAGCGAAACAGTGGCAACCCTTTGAACTACTACCGAAGCGAAAAATTGTGTTGTCTGGAGAATTGTTGACTCAACACTGACTGTGTTTGTTGATTCCGAGTCGACGAAATCTATATTCCTGTTTCGTAGAATATCAATTTCAGTAAATTCTTCTAAATGCGGAATGATTGGTGATATTTCAGCGAAGTGGTCGAGGTTTTAGAGCGTTTGGCTTCCACCCAGACGGTCCGGGTTCGATCCCCCCCGGTCGTGTATCACTGAGCTGAAGTGGTTCGGATTCCACTTTTATTTAAACTGTAGGTCCCGGATCTTCCTTGCTCGCACAAGCTCTGCTTTTGAGGGGTTTTCTCCGAAAACCTGGGAGTTTCGTAAAAACAAATTTTACAAAAAAAAAATTTCAGAAGATCGTCGGCCATGAAAATATTCATGAAGATTACCAACTTTTCCGTGGTGTTTCAGAAAAGTAGTGAGTTTGTGAGCAATCCATTACCGAAGAGACAAATTGCTGTCTTAGATTGTTTCTTGTTGGGAATCTGTTAGCAAAGTATTTTACGTTTTTGTTAATTGGGAAAAAATGTACAGTCAAAAATAAAAGTGTCGATACACGGTTGAAAAAATCTATTCTATTCGCATTTCTGCATAACTTTCTAAATATCACGAACCAACAAAGATTTGGATAAAAAATTCCACCGCAATTAGTTCTTTTCATTCGGTCTGTTGAGGGAGGTGAAAATCCAACTGATATTTTTTGCTTTTGATTGGTTGCAACATGGATATTCGTTGGACGGATTGAATAATATTGGGTGAATTATGAGATTTTAAATATGGAAGGTACGTATCATATCTTTTTGAAGGAGTATCAAAATTCAAATAATAATTGCAATATAACTTTATTTTCTGACCAGTTGGTAAATAGCATAGGAGTTCCTCAAGGATCAATCATAGACTCACTTGCAATATAATGTCAATTCTAATTTCGATAACTTACCATCTAGACTCAGCCATGGACTCAATATAGAGGTTTGGCATTGCTTGATGGACTATTATTATTAAATAATGAAGAATTGTCTCCATTATTTTTGTCGCAGAAGTCTCCAAGAAAAAACAGCTTTTGCCCCTTACGATCATTAAACTATTTTTCTACACAACCATTAAAGAATGTAGTAATTCCGAAATAATTTTTAATAATAGAACATATACATTCTTACTATTGAGTTAGAATATTTATTCTGAAGCATTTACGTTTCATGTGTTTCGCATGTATTTTCAAAATCTAATGGAAAAATTTGTGAAAAATCGAATGAATCAGATATGGAATTTGACAGTACTCCTGAAATAACAAATTAAGCAAATAATATATACGAGAACCTGCTGCCGCAAAATCGAGACAGGTAGTATACACTTTTAAGGGATTGGCAACAAAAAAAGAAAACAGACTCCATTTCAGAAAATGTTCCTATTGCATTTTCGGTGATTTATTAAAAAAATGGAAAACCTCGACTCAATGGAAAATATGTTCAATCCTAAAAGCAACGATAAATGTAAAACACAATATCGATATTTCAAGATACGACAAATTAAAAACTTTGTTGAAACGCTCTTCTGAAAATTATGTAGCTAAGAAATCGAAGGTTTCTACAGAAGAAAATGTTAAGCAATGCTTAGAAAACTCTGAGATATATTCATCCAGGAAGGTATTTCAAATAGCAATTTTATTAAAACGTAAGGTAGTGTTGGGTAATAAGGCCCACTTAACTTTTGCAACTTTTTTTTATCTTTTATATTTTATTCAAAAAAATCCGAAACTTGGTGAGTTGATTGCTTGTGATGTTTACCACTATGTTAACATCAATATTCGTCTCCTTCAATACCTCAGTAATCAAAATAAGACAAATTTCAAAAACTTGCTGTTGGGCCTTATTACCCGCCTATTAGGGTAATAAAGTCCATGGTAAGTTATACAGAATTTCGTTTATTTATTGTATATATAAATACATACAGTTCATTTTTATTAATCAGAAATGATAGAAACTCAATGAAACACTTATGAAAAAACAAAAATAAACATTATTTTCTACAAAAAGTGATAAACTTAACAAAATTCGAACAAGGAAATTAAATTATAAAAAAAATCTAATAATCTAAATTCTAAGAACATTCCCTACCGTAAAAATCCTCAACATCTTCAGCCGTCAGTCCTATGCAAGTTTCGTGTAACCAAGTTCCACATTCTAGACAATTTCGCATGTTGCCCGCGTGCCTTATTACGCGATCGTTGGTAGGGCCTTATTACCGGGCGAGCACTTTTTCTTAAACATGCAATTTCCAGAAAAATTAACAATTCTTTAAATTTTTCTCCTAGTGCGAAATATAGTACCAATGTTATGGTAACTGATGGAGCACTATTTGTTTCTTTAAGTAAAATAGGTTGAATTAAAAACGACGTCTCACCTTCTTGCAAACTTATAATCTGTGCAGCCTAAAACTGCACATTCACCTAGTGTTGTTAATGGCGAAATAAAGTCAACGATCTTTTAATAAAGCTTTACCATTACGATGATGAAACTAACCATGTTGATAGATTTGAAAAAATTTGCCAGTCTTCAAGGAAAATGACATAGGGCCTTATTTACCGCCGGGCCTTATTCCCCAACACTACCTTAGTTTTCATTTTTAGGTCGCCCTATTAGTGTTTTTGGGTTTTTTTGCAAGAATAAGCTTTACAATATTAAAATTTCCGATATTAAAGATTTGGGATCAGCAATACTAATTGCAATTCCTAATACAAAAATTTCAATCACAGGAGATTTTTATAATACTGTAAAAAAATAATGGGGACTGAGACGTAACGTAAAGTTCC
This sequence comes from Chrysolina oricalcia, assembly GCA_944452925.2. Lineage (NCBI taxonomy): Eukaryota > Metazoa > Arthropoda > Insecta > Coleoptera > Chrysomelidae > Chrysolina > Chrysolina oricalcia. The sequence goes on along the minus strand of OX101809.2, from coordinate 4,554,186 downwards.
TTCTAATTATTTTATTAATTTCCAAAAAAATAAATATACACAAGTAATCCGGACGATTAAACTGTTTCGAAAAAATTACGGAAAATATTTTCAATGCACCTGTTTTTAACTGTACCAATACTATAAATATAAATATTATTAGATTGTAATAAAAATCTCAATAAATAACTTTTTTTGTTCAGATTTAATTTAATTGGTTTTGATTCAGACTTTCTGGTCGTGGAGAAAATTACTCAGAATGATAAAAATCGATATGAATTTTCTAGAATTTTAAATTCTGCCCAAAAAAAAGGGCCATTTATCTCGTCGATGATGCTTCACTCACAAGCTCACTGACTTGTCTGGAACACCGCAGAAAGGTTGGTTATAAATATCTTCATGAACGATGCTTTTCTGAAATATCATATCGTCTAGATATTCGCCAGAAAAGTTTTTACATTCCGTTTAATGTGTATTACTCAAACACCATATCTACAGGGTTTTAAAGAAGGCGTTCCTGATACAATTCCGTTAGATGTTTTTTTTTATTTGTCAATGAAGATAATTTAAGAATACCCAAATACCCGTGGTTTGTTTATGAGACGGCGATTTATCAACGAACGTTTTTTTTGACCTGTATAAAAAAGCGATTATTCGAAAACGTTCGAAATGTATTGTGTGACGATGTGTATGATATCAGGATATTTCGTTAAGTTGAACTTTATGCTAGACACTATAATATCACATAAATTTCATTCATAAAGATAGGATGTTCCATTGTGTATTCTTCTAGCGGCGATTCAGTTAATTTACGTCTAGGCGCTATGAAAGCCGAATAAATAAAGTGAAAAAATAAATGAGGGTTTTTATCGTATCGGATATTTCAGTCATTCAGTCAGTCATTAGACGTGAAACGAAATGATATACGACAAACCGAGTAATGGATATAAATTTTTCTTAATGTTCTATCTGATTGGAGTTCTAGTAAATAGCGGAACGTTTAGTGAATTCCCGTTTTCTTGTAACTTTGTTAAGATACATGCCCGTCCTAGTCGATGGAACGGAATTTTCTATAAATCACGAATCACCCTACTTTATCTTTCACCCTCACGTAAAACACAAGCACAAAATGATTTGTCTTTCTTTAAAACCTGTAATAACTCTTGAGCTTGTCAAATTAGCATTCGGAATAGTATATATCACCCTGTTTCGGTTTTGTCAGATTATATCGGAGATAGGACCAGCGATGCTACCCTCTCGCCTGCGTTTTGTCACTTGGGCGAAATAATAAATTAGTCACATCAATTTGGGGTGTAGGAGTTGTTTATTCATTATTTATGGTGACAGTCTCTGGACGACTGACGGCTCCATATGAAGGAGGAAAGGGCTGCTGAACAACAGAATGGTCTTTTCTCTCGCTCTAGAAATGATGATAACGCCAATTGACGGAAAATGTGATACTGCGTAGGTAGCGGGCATAGGATGGGCTAGATTTTGTGCCTTTTGAGAAGAGTTTAATAATGATATATCATATACAGATACCTACTTAGGATATAAATACATATATAATCAACAATTACTAAACAATTACAGGATACACTGATGTGACTATAAAAAAATATGAATAAATATAATAATAAACAGACATACATAACATTTCACAGTAATTGAAAAATTCGTCTAATGAATGAAATGAATTAGCAGTCAAATTCTTTCAAAGTTTCTTTGAAAATTTCACACCTGTAATTTTGAACCAAACAAAATACGTTATTTTGACAGATCACCATGGCAACGGAGGTATTTTAGTGGAAATTTTTTTCTCGTGGGATACCCAACAGCAAATTAAACTGGACATTTTTTGACGTTTACAATAACAGACCATTGTTGACATCTCCTCTCTTCTTAATGGCGAAAATGCAGGACTTTGAATGTTTTCAATTAAGTGTCTATGTCTATTAAAATATTTATAATGTTTAGACACTAATTTATTTACCTTTTTCCCATTCAGTACTTTCAATTTTGCGTAGTTTAGATGCAAATATTCGTGGACAATTCGGAACAAATTTTCTTTGTTCAAGTTGGAGCCACAATCTATTAATGCGAATAAATAAGTCATGTTACGATAATTGATCATTACATCAGACAATTTCACACATATTTTGCATACAGTATGATTTTCAAATCGATTCATTTAAAAAAAAAAATTATTGGTTTTACTGGCTGTGCAATATTCTTTATTGCATCAAAATGCGAGTTTTTTTATTCTTTGAAGTGTCAAGATACAATGATCACAGCATCCTATGATTCATGCTTGCTGACGCTGGTTATGAATTCCATACCATTAAGCGCGCATTACGCACGTTAATAAAACGCAAAAAAAAACTTGTAGTTACTCAAAACTGAAGAATATACTATTTTCTATCTTAAAATGGTATTCCCATGCAACTACAATGAGTAGAAATTACCAATTTGAATGCATAAATAATTGCTGACAAAGCTATGACGCGCTACGAATCTGTTCATGCAGCTTTCCGAAAAACCTCTGAAATTATAATTTTCTATCACTTGTAGTAAGCTCAAGTAACTATAAAATAAAAGAGTATTATATTTTTTGTCCCTAAATGGCACTTTTAAGCTACTACAATCAGTAGTAATCAACAGTTTATAGGCTAAGAATAATAATAATAATAATAATAATAATAATAATAATAAATTTCGTGAAGACGTGAAGACAAACTGAATATTATTATACAGGGTGGGTCACGATCGATGGTACCTTAGACGTTTACGAAGAACGGGAAATAGAATCATTCTGAAAATTTGGTTTCTCAAGTAGTTGCTCTTGGTCTATCGATCTAAAATATTTTCAGCAATGCAGCGTTGCCGCTTATACAAGATAGTAGCAGCATCTTTGTTATTTCAAATGGGTCACCCTGTATATTACCGCATTTTTGAACTTTTCATTCCTTTCTGATTATTTTTGCCTCATACTCCCCTATACCTATCTTTGAAGGTTTTTGAGATATTGGTTATTTTCCATATTTTTATCCAAAACATAGCTCGAATTGAATGTTTATTTCTGCGGTATTTGGAATCTTAGGAAGTTGCAATTTTGTATTTAGTTCATCAAGATCATGTACATTGATTCTGCATAGAGAAGTTTGTTCTGAGTTATACAGGGTCGTTCAAAATTCATGATCTTACTGCTAGATACGAAAAGGGTTGAAAGTGCGTATTTTTAAATGGAACATCCAGTATATTATGAAATATTCCGAAAGATAACTAAATTCCCTTCGAAATGATATATCATGTTCCTATACCTAAATAGCCAGAATTCCGAGATAATAGCAATTTTCACCTGTAATCTCCCAAGTGCTTGAATTATTGCCGGAAATTTTTCGAGTACATGAATTTTTTGAAAATTACATGAGTTGCGAAGCGACGAGGGTAATTTTCTTTGAAAATTCATGTACGAGATAGATTTACGGCAATTAATTCAAGTACGAGGAGGATTCGATAAGAAAATTTCACACCGAGAAATGAAAATCATCCTACAATTCATAAGAATTAACTAAAGATCGTTATGTAAAATACTTAACAAAATTTTTATCAATAAGTTTAAATTTGGAACAAAAAAAATGCTAGATGCCAGTGAAATAAGGAGTGCTACAACTATATCTCCAAATACCCGGATTTTGAAATGTTTGAAACCCAATGGTCGGCATTTTGAAAATTTATTGTGAACGTTTTCTAATTTTTGACAGATAATTAATGAAATTATGTTGTAATCGTACAAACTTCCTTTTGTTCATTGATTGTAAATCAGGGTACGTTTCATTGAATTTTGCACGTTCTTGCTATAATTCCCTCACATTTTCCATGAAGAATAAACAGCTTCATCAGAACTTCGTTTGAATAGTTATTTCCCTCCATTTCAATTATTTTTCAGTCACGTTCGTTAAGAAACACACAACGGTATTATTAATAGTGCACTAATTGATTAGATGAATATGAGAAAAATAAATCGATTTTTGTTGAAAATTTCACACCTCACTTTTGTAGCCAATCAAAAAATTCGTTCTTGTTTTGATACCATGGCAACCCTAAAAATTTCCGGAAATTTTATCCTCCTGGGTACCCTGGGCGAAATTAATAAGTGGAAATTTTTCTGTCAAACATTTGACATGTGACAAGTTGATATTTTGCTTCAATGTACAAATGGAGGTCTAGTTTTCATATGAAAGGAGATAATTATGTATTTACTAGATATTTGGAATGTGTCTGAAAATATTTTCTCCACGATTATTGCAGAAATTGTCAATTCTGAAATCATATTTCAGAAGAAGTTCAAAACACCATTTGTCACAAGTTTTCATCATGAATCCCGTAGCTCAGCGGTAGTGTTGCGGCCTATGAGTCGCTAGGTCGATTAGAACATAACTTTTTTTATTTTTTTTTGTTCCAAATTTAAACACATTTATTGATGAAAATTTTGTAGTATTTTACATATCAATATTTCAGTGGATATAAATAGTTCAGGTGAAAAAATCGTTAGTTATTTCTTATGAATTGTTGGATGATTTTCATTTTTCGGTGTGAAATTTTCTTACCGAATCCCACTCGTGCTTGAATTAATTGCCGTAAATTTATCTCGTACATGAATTTTCAAAAAAGTGAAAATTGCTATTATTTCGGAATTCTGGCTATTTAGCTATAGGAACATGATTTTTCAATTCGAAGGGAATTCAGTCATCATTCAGGATATTTCATAATATACAGGATGTTCCATTTAAAAAAACGCACTTTCAACCCTTTTCGTATCTTGCAGTAAGATCATGAATTTTGAACGACCCTGTATAACGCAGAACAAACTTCTCTATACAGAATCAATGTACATGATTTTGATGAACTAAACACAAAATTGCAACTTCCTAGGAATCCAAAGACCGCAGAAATAAACATTCAATTCGAGCTATGTTTTGGATAAAAAATATGGAAAATAACCAATATCTCAAAAACCGTTAGAGATACGTATAGGGGAGTATGAGGCAGAAATAATCAGAAATGAATGAAAAGTTCAAAAATGCGGTAATATACAGGGTGACCCATTTGAAATAACAAAGATGCTGCTACTTTCTAGTATAAGCGGCAACGCTGCATTGATGAAAATATTCTAGATCGATAGACCAAGAGCAACTACTTGAGAAACCAAATTTTCAGAACGATCCTATGTCCCGTTCTCCGTAAACGTCTAAGGTACCATCGACCGTGACCCACCCTGTATAATCTGTTCCTGTAAGTATGTATCTATAAAACTGATATTTTTTTCATTTTCTACCACTTGTAGTAGCCCGAAGTAAATAAAAAAATCAAAGAATGTAATATATTTCATTATAAAACTGCATTATCGTGTAACTACAATGAGTAGAAAACAATATCTTAAAGGGCAGGCTGAGAAGCCATTACCAAAACTGCAAAACACATTAAATTTGATAAAATTATAACTTTCTACCACTTGTAGTAATCCAAAATTGATATAAAATGGATTCAAGAATATATTATGTTACGCTTTAGGTTGTCATTTTCATGCAACTACAATGAGTAAAAATTTCAGATTTAGCGCAGGCTTGTAACCCATACCATAGGATGGTATCGAAACTTCTACGTAATGTAAATTTGTTATATTTGCCTAGCTAGGTTTCCAGCAGTTGAAAAATAACATAATGAAATAGATGAGTTTTTAGTTTTTCATTTTATATGATTGGTTGCAAGTGATAATAAATCTAATTATTTATATTATTTTGACTATTGTAATTATTGTTTATATGGAAAACGCAACTATTGTAAACTATGGCAGGTTGATTGGAAGTAGTTGCTTGTTCTTGATTCAGAGATTCTCGAATCGTCTTTGCCGAAGTTGAAGCAGACCTCATTGCGTCAATTATTTCCTGATGATGGCCCGAGTCTATTTGCAGATATGGTTTTATTGAGTGGCTTCTACCATGACAGGTTATTATAATCAATTTCTGTTCTCCAATTCCCGTTTTGGCTGAAGTTGAAACAGCAGTGGCCCTTGCAAAATGATTTGTTATTTTGATCTTTTTGATATCAATTCCAATCAACGATCCAGCGGATTTGAACCAGGAAGATATTGTATTCTGTCCAACTGGACTGTTCTTGTACCAGCCTTTAGAACTGGGATTCTTTAGTTTGGATTTGGGGTTAAATATAAAAGCTTCGTTCTGATGGGGCCTTGCTTGCTTGTTAGTTTTTTGAACAGTCTCACTGGACATATTTCTTCGTTGAGTGTATTCGGTACTAGCCACTTACTGTCGGCCATTTTCTTTGAACCGCCTTGGGTGGTCTTGGAAAAAACCGGGTTATACTCAATGCGGCCTGTTGGTTCCCCTCTATTGTCAATTTTCTCCACAAAATATTCGAATTGTGCTGCCGCTCTTTCATGTCTTCTCCAGGACAATTCATGACCAGCAACTTGGAAAAACGTTTTCTGCAGTCCTTCCGGAGTGTTTTCGTCCCAAAGCTCAATCATTTATCTCAGCTCGTCTGCTGATAGTGCAGATGAACTTTCCTTTCTCTAGGTTGGATCCATTTGTAGCTTCCGGCTCCTAGCATTTTTTGCAGCTCTTGCGTTCAAAAATTGTATGTCAGAGAATGTATTAAATTTGCGTTTATACTTTTCAAAAAAATATTCCTGCAACTGCTTGGCTGTGGAATTCCATAAAACTTTGATAACACTCTCCTTGTAGTCTTCGGAGTTCTTTTTTCGCATGTTGACCTCATTTCCCGAAACAATCCGTCAATAACAAATCGTTCCTTAATAGGGGTCATTGATGGTCGATTTCATTTGCATTGAATAACATTAAACAGGCATGTTAATACGAAGTAGGCGAAAAAATATATTTAGGTACAATGAACAGTCATAATAATTATTACTAAGTTCGTGAAAAACGTTCTGCAGGAGGTGTCATTAGGTTATGCATAGATAGACAGCTTTATTAATTCTTTATGCTAGATAATGTAGATGGACCAAGTCATACTAAAAGTAAAGTTTATACAATAATTAGATAAAATAATTTAACTTGAAAAAATAAATAAACAAAAAAGACATGACAGAACATGTTTTACAAGTTAGTATAACAATAACATATAGGTAATAACTGTTTAATAAATGAAATAGTTTAATAGATTAATTTGACAAAAATGATAAGAAATAAATAATAAAAGATTTGAAACGATATCATTAGCAGGTCCGTATGAAAATAACATAAGTATAGTAAATTGAACACTTTAATAGTCTGGGGACGTGGGATACTTTGCCAAACAAACAAAACTATATTTAAATATCGTCACTACTTCAAGTATAAATTCATCTACTGTATAACAAAATTTTTTTGACAGAAATAGTTTTAGTTCCTTCTAGAAAACTTGAGACGACAATGTCTTCATATCTTTCGGCAGCACGATATAGAGACGGATACCCATAAACATTGGAGACTTTTCATATTTTGCATGATGGTGTTTTTGGGTAGTTAGCATGTTGTTATTCCTGGTATGGTTCGTATGAACTTCTGATCTGGACTCTAGGTGTCTTCTATTTTCATGGATATACATTAATGTTTTCAGAATTAACACACTGCAACAGGTAAGATTTTATTTTGACGAAAATTCTCTCTACATGACGTTTTGTGTTCTACATTGAAAATTAGTCTCAACAATGATTTCTGCTTTATGAAAATTTTCTTTATTTCAGTAGGTAAACCCCAGACAGCGATGTTGTAGTAAATAATATACTGATATCAGTGATTCAATATCTAGCTTATTTTTCAGAGCTTAAGTAAAGTAATATAATTGATTAAAATCCTAGCTGTGAACTCAATATATTCTCGCCAGGTAAAATTGGAGTCAACCATTGTTTCCAGAAATTTTGTCGAGCTCGTTAGTGGTAAGGATTCGTTCCCGAAAATGAAGTTGAAATCATGTAAGCTTCGAGATGAATTAATTTGCAAATTCCATACAGAGAGTTCGCTATAACACCAGTCCTATAACACCAGATCTAACACTTCTAACACCAGTTCCTATACCACCAGTTACTGAAATCATTAAATACTGGATTACCAAGGTTATTAATTTCTTTTGAAGTTTTACTTGATAAAATGATCATCAGTGTCTATTTATTTTTATTTATTTGTCAAGCACACTACAGAATTGTATTGAAATCCGAAATGGTACATGTCATCTGCGTAAAGGAATATCTCACCATTAGTCATGTAGTTAGGAAGATCATTCACATATAGTAGAAATATCAGTGGCCCGAGAACACTGCCTTGTGGTGTCCCAGTTGTTACTGGACATGTATCCGACGTTATATCATTCTGTTTCACTTGGAAATATATATTTGTCAAGAAGGACACTATGAGTTGATTATTGTTTCCTCGAATGCCCATGTTGAATAGTTTTTCTGATACGAATTCAAAATTAAAGGTGTCAAACGCTTTACTTAAGCAGAAAAAATTTCTAGAACAATATTTATTTCATCGATTAAATCATGTACTTGTTGTATAAAATTAAATTTTGCGGTTTCTGTCGAGTGATCTATTCCAAACCCGTGTTGGCATTTTGTTATAAGGTCGAATGTTTCTAGGCGATCGTTCATTCTGAAAGAAATTATTTTTTCAAGAAAATTTGAGAAAACACTGGTATGATGACTTTTTTTTAATATTTGAACATGTCCTTAGATGTTGGTGAATGATGCCAAAAGATCACACTGTATAGTCAATCACAGAATATACATAGGCAAAATAAAACATTTTGAACATTTTAAAATTGTGAATACTTATTTATTCCCTGAGGTATCTAATAAGACAACAAGCTGACGACAATTTACTCATATTTGTTTTCACATGATCAATCCAACTTATCTATCATTACCCCTAATCAGTTTTTTCGTCCATTCGGGAGTTGTGTACATTAGTATCAGGTTGGTCCTCCGAACTGTTTTTGAAAAATATGTTATTGGTTTTATTACACCACTCTACAACCTAACACACCGTTAAATTGGATGTTTCATTCAGAGTACAAATATTCCTTTCTGAAACTGAAATGTCATCGACAAACAAAAGAACTGAACTGATGTAAATTTGAGAGCATATTATAACATTAATAGTAAACCAAAGACTTATCTTTAGATGGGATATGTACCGACTATTCATTTTTGGTTGCTGAAGTAGGATTTCATCAGATCATTAGCTTTTCTTCTGAGACCATTGTACTCTAGTTTTTGCATTAATAATTGCTAGTTACTTCATTTCCTTCATCCATATAATTATGGGAACCATAGATCACAGATTTGGTGGACTTATTAGAAAAAAAACCGTACTGATTCATCCCAAATATATCATTTTCATTCCCAGCAGTTAAACATTTTTTTTTATTTCAGTAAAGAAGTGTTACATTTTTTTATTTTTAACGGAAATAAATACAAATGTTAATGAAACAAAAATCGTTTTCAAAATGAAATATACTGAAGTATATCAGTACTTGTGGCAATTAGTCACATTCGTATTTTATTTAAAGGAAACTTTAGTGGAAAGTCCAAACATTTTCGCGTGTTGAAATGTTAAAACAATAAACGTTATGCTACTAATAAGCCACATATTTTAATTATAGATATGGGTCAAAAATAAATAGAACGTATATACTTGTCGACTGAAATTAACAAAACTGGAGGATGCAAAGAGTGGTATAACGTTTCTCTGTTTTCACAGCAACAAATGTAATGATTTTGGACGGAATGAAATACAATATGTTTTATCAAAAACAACAGCCAGAAGTTACGGATAATCTCAGGAAATGTGGCATATAATTTATAATGTACCGTTAACTTTGAATCTTCTTTGTCATTCAGAGATTCTATACAGATGATTATTTTATTTCTCGTTGATGTCCAGCAGGGTTGGTTTGTAGCGCCAACAATACATCTTCACTCACAGTGTGTCACGTTTAAAAGTAGCCAGTGAAAATTTCTCGGATTTCAAAGAAGATATCAAGAAATGTCCCATTTCCAGGCGGATCGAATACCTGGAAAGGTTGTAGTAGGTTGACTAGATGACTAGGAGATTTTCTAACGATAATTCAAATAGTTTTTTCTGTGACTTTCAATTTTAGTTGTGTCTATGTCAGGTGTTGCATAAACTCCACTGACGCTAATTATTCATATTTGTCGGCATCTTCTGAAGAACTGAGAGTATCATGCAAAGGAATTCCTTCAGCAAAGTCTAAAATTCTACTAGCTTCTTCACTGAGATCCTCGTAATCTTACATTTTTGAGAGAGGGTCATCTCAAACAGAGGCAGAAGCTGTAGAGGTAGATGGTGCTGATATAGGGCTTCAGGCAGCTGAATTGCAGATATCTGGACAATCATTTCTTGTTGTTTTTTAACGGAGCGAAAGCAATATCTGGATTTGCTTCAATTCAATAAACATTTTTTGGATGATACACTTGTTGCAGCAAGTGATGTAGATCTGAATATTGCTATAGGAAAACTGAAAAGATACCTGGAGAAAATATCATTGTTTCTTAATGTGAATAAAATTAAACACAACCATTGAAAGACTAAAGCCATGATTATAACTTCGAAAAATGAGCACAATCAAATTCATGTTTATGATTTGTACGTGAAAATGTATGGAAATAAAATAGATATAGTAACAAAAATAAAATATCTTGGTGTAATTGTTGGCAACAATCTTGATTTCAAATCACATTCAACAATATTTACAAAAAAATTGTTAAAAACTCTATTTCTTCTCTAGATTCAGAATATATTTATCTTTTCAATCTCCTTTCACAGATTACAGAACTATCATACAGCCACATTTTGATTATTGTCCTAGTCTGCTTTCTCTACTAGATAAGAATATAGTATCTTCTCATTGCAAAAACTGCAAAATCGTAGAATGAGAATCATACTTCAGTGCAATAGATAGACCCTTGTTAACATAATATTATCTGTTCTTGATTGGATATCCGAGAATTTTATACTTTTACATGATGTTAATTTTCGAATTGTTGAATTGTGAATTTTTAATTTCAACGAATTCATCAAATTCCACAATCAAATTCACAATTTTGCCAAACTTTGGAAAAATTTCTTTTCAAAATCCGAACTGGCAAATGAGTACAGTAAAGCATAACTTCATCATCCAAGTACACTTCAAATGCCTTAAATACAGCTTTATCCATGGACTGTAATTCGTAATAAGATGAACATTTGTCTGCAGCTTTTCTCATCTATATTGCAAATACGATGATGACTTTAAAGAATGTCCAAATCCAGCTACCCGTTTGAGTTCTTCAAAGTAGTCTTCAACCAATTGTCAAATTTTGTAAAATTTGTTTTTACAAATCTCCCAGGTTTCCGGAGAAAACCCACCAGAAACAGAGATGTGCGAGCAAGGGAGATCCGGAATCAACAGCTCATGTAAAGATGGATTCCGAACCACTTAAGCTCTGTGACAAACGGTGGAATCGAACTTGGGCCGTCTGTGTGAGAGTCACGGTACTCATGTATTGATCATCTTACCATTCGAAGTTAGAGGCACATCAACATCTGCAAGTCTGAAAATTCGGGAACACAATTCTTCTGCTGAACTGTCAAAGATCCAGGCTTACCAAGTTTCTCAGTTGATACAGCATCCTTAACATTGTTTCTTAGGGTTAGGCGAGGGATGTTGCATTCCTTCGATACATCTCTCTCAGACATACCATTACCAACAGCTCGCAAGGCTTCAGCCAATGTCTCCTCTCACTATTTTAACATATTCCTATCGAAAATGAAGAATGAAAAAACAAGGCCCACTCGGGTTTCATTATGGAACTCCAACAAAGCAGTCCATTGATATAAATATCTCTACTATTCTTTCAACAAGCGAATATTGCTTATGTTATTTGAAATGTACTAATTTTCGTCTTCAAAATGAAGTGCAGCAATTTGGAAAATCATGAATTAAGAGCAAACACCACCTTGATAAAACGGGAACTTCACAGATTTTTTGGTTAGAATCAAAATATGCTGTCAGAAGATTTGTATCCTATTGACAAAGTCTTGTATGTATAAAGATATAGGTACATAAATATAAGTGTATAGATAACTGGTAAATTAAATATTAAAATACATATTACAAACAAAATACAAATACAATAAAATTAAATTAAATAAAATGAGATGCACGAATTATTGAAATGATTTGTTGAAATATTCTTGTAAGCTATAATAGGGTCTATCAGCTAGCAAATTGGTCTTATTGGTCATCGAAATAATTTCTGCACGTCTCCCTAGATTTGACTTTACAGAGACATCTTACAGCCCTTTTTTGTAATATCAGTGCAGAAGAAAGAAGGGTTGCATGATCCCCAAAAAGGTATCCCATATCGTATTTGGGATTCAATTGAAGCGTAGTAAACCGTTTTTGCTGTGTGAAAGCCCAACTCGTTACAAACCACCCTTACCGCATAACATCTGGAGGAAATTTTACTCTTAAGTTGTCTGACGTATTCATCAAATTTCAGCAGTATATCATTAAATATACCAAGAAATTTTATGTTCAATTTGTTTTGCAAGATATCATTGTTTATTGAAAGTTCATTAAGTAGGCATTTAAATGTTATTAGATTTGTTTTCGAGATATTTAAGGATAGTAAATTAGCATCACACCAACTTTTCACTTTTTCTAAATCAGATGATATCATTTCCACTCAGAACTTCCAATCAGAACTGAGTTCTTTTCCTTCGACAATATTGTGGGATCATTCGCAAAGAGAGTGAAACTGCCAGATATATCTATCATAGTCAAGTCATTAATATATGACAGAAACAGAACAGGGCCCAACAAAGAACCCTGTGGTACTCCAGAATTTTCTTTGCTTTCTGAGAGTTCCAATGTTCTCACCATTTGATTTCTTCCTGAGAGGTACCATTCAGACCAATTGTACGTTACCCCTGTGCAACCATACCGCTGAAGTTTTTTGAGAAATATTTCGTGAATAACGCAATCGAAGGCCTTCGAGAGGTCACAGAAAATTGCGGCGGTCACTTCACCAGCATTTATTTCTGAATAAATTTTATAAAGGAAAGAGAAAATTGCATCACTTGTATCTTTTTCTGTCTGGAACCCAAATTGGTTGTTGCTTATGATATTATGCAAATTTAAGAAATTGTTCAAGCGTTTCGTAACTAATTTCTCAATAATTTTCGCGAAGGTTAGAATTAGAGAAATGGGTCTCAGATTGGAGGGATTATCCAAATCTCCACCTTCACGTACAGGAATAACAATAGAAGCCTTCAGAGAAGGAGGGAATGAGCCAGTTTTGAAGGAAGTATCAAGAAAAAAAATTAAAAACACGATGAATTACAAATATTAAGAGATTCCCGAATTCTTATAGGACCACCGAGCTTATACAAATAATATCTCTTTCATAAAATAAATAGTTTTTGCAAAAAACCGATTGGAATATGTGGATCTGATTGGCGCTGTAATCGAGAACGGACAGGCGCTGTTTTGCCAATGTTTAACGAGTTCATTATCTGTACTCCCACTCTTGATACAGTATGCCTACAAAACTAAGCTGGAAAGGGTGAGAAAGAAATTTGACTGTTCGGTGTGACGCGCTTATGGTGGCTCTTAAGACTCCTGTTCAGCATTCCCAACTGCTTTGAGACAAACTGAAATTGTAATTTGACAGCTTCGTTCAATATTATGCGGTCATTCACTACTGGATGGCGTTCAGTTGAAAGCATGGAGCGATCGAATTCGGCGGTTTGAGATTTGCTAGGTTTTTATGAAGAGTGCATGGGTCCTATTAGGTGCCTGGTTAAACTACCTTACTAAATCTTTTTTTTCTACCATCCATCGGTTCTTGGAATATTTATTTTGAATTTTTTTCATGCCAACTTGAAGATGAAAATTGTGTGATGAGACTGATGAGCCTGAATGAAAAGTGATATGGCAAATTTGACCTAGAGGAGGTCTCAAATAAAGATTTCGCTATTGGTGTAGTGAATTTATTCATCTCTTGTATAAGTAGTTAAAATAATGGTATCCTTCGGATACCGAGAGATTCTCATAACTGGTTTCCCAACCCCTATGATAACCAAATCTTCAGCACTCGTTCTTAGTTGACATACGCATTGTGGGCGTGTTCCATCTTTTGTCCGTGAGACTGATCTCGATTAATTAGACGAACAAAATAACAAATCGTAGTTTTTTAGTGCGGCGATATTAATAGACTGGCGAACATCGTTCAAGTACAATGTATATCGTATTACAGGGCGTGATAAAGCGACCTAAGCGATTTATAGACGACAGTGTAATGTGAAAGAACACTTCGGTGGTGGTTGACTTACATATACATACGTACATTAGAACGGCCGCCATGGGATGGAAACAGATATAGTTCGGGTGTTGGAAAAACATACGATCGGCGGGGTTGAGTAGACTGCGCCTTGATAAGAGATACGATTTTACGACTGCTCTTCGAGAATGGATAGTGTTACATTCGCATCGCTGAATATATGCCTGTTCCAGATATCTAAGTGGCGTGAAACTCGACCTGATCACATTGACGTACAAAGCTAGAGATTTCTAGGCCAAGAATCTTTTTTTTTGTCAGCTCTGAAAAATCAGAAAAATAAGTCGTTCTTGAACTTCGACACCACTCCATTAGAATTAATTGAGGTTTTCAAATCGATAAAAAATCAAAATGCTGCAGGTCATGATGAGTTGTCAATAAAAATCTTTGAAAATCTTCCTCATTCGGCTTTGACAGTACTTGCAATGTAAATTAGGGATGGGTTCAAAAAGGGACCATTTCCCGAGTTTCTGAAAACAAGTGTGATAATTTATATTCACAACGGTGGTGATACTGAAGATGCATCCAACTTTAGACCCATCTCCCTTACTCCAACCATTGGGGAAGAGTCCAGTTGGCGAAGGTCACGAGAACAAGTAAATAGCAATCTCGCTGATTCTTCATTTATAATTAGTTTAGAGTATATTGGTTGATATTAGAAAAAGTTCATTGGTCAATCGAATTCCTAAAGTTAAAAATAAATTCGAAAAATATTTTCATTTTCAAAATCCTAGAATATTTTGAGCTGGGGTAAATATAATGGAAAATAAAAAATACCATCTTGTAGGTAAAGTTTTTTTCTACCAAAAAATACTACCCTTTTTTGTCAGAGTTATATTTTGTCCGCAAAAAAATCATATACAAACTTATGCATACTAAGCAAGGGATGCCTGGTCAGCCGCGTGAGGACCTATTTTTTAGAACCGGGCGTATTACATTACAATCTGATACGTACTTACGAGATCTTAAATTGGAATGTCAAATACTCTATGATCAAGTAGGAAATCTGAACTTTCTAATGGTATAGTTTATTTTTCGTTTTTAATAAAATATTGAATAGAAAAAACGCGTATATACATATTTATTAGAATCGAAAATTGAGCGTTCGATTATAAATTTTCTCAAACATAATTAAAATTCAGAAAAAAAAATTCATTTTGGAAAATTGTTATTTAGGTGACCTAATTCACTAATAAAATGTTCCAGTCATTTATTTCGTCTCGTTATGAAATATGGCTCTTGTGATGATTTTAAAAATTTTCGGAATCTAAAGATCATAGCGATATAAATATATCTCTGCAAAATTATTAAAAATAAACTTAATTGGATGAAACTTTTTTAATATGTAGGTTAAAAAATACATGCCAAGAATCTTTGAGCATAAATTCATTCAGTGTGGAAAATTTTTCGATTAGGTATAATAAATTTTTGTGTATAACAAGAAAATGGCACTTTTTTGTTCTAATCGTTATCTCTTCGTATTGTTGAAAATAAATTTCGATCTGTTATACTAAACAGATAAATACTCAAAAGAATAGAATGTATATAGTGGACAGGTAAGAAAAATCCCAGGTAAGAAATACAATAGAAACGAATGCAGGTATTCGCTATGATCATTATATTCCGAAAATTTTCAAAATCATCACAAGAGCCATATTTCATAACGACACAAAATGAATGACTAGAAAATTTTATTCGTGAATTAGGTCACCTAAATAACAATTTTCAGAAATGATTTTTTTTATCCGAATTATAATTATGTTTGCATGAGAAAATTTATAATCTGAACGCTCAATTTTCGATTCTAATACATATACATACGCGTTTTTTTCTATTCAATGTTTTATTAAAAACGAAAAATAAACTATACCATTAGAAAGTTCAGATTTCCTAATTGAAAATAGAGTATTTGAAATTCCAATTTAAGATCTCGTAAGTACGTATCAGATTATAATGTAATACGCCCGGTTCTAAAAATAGGTCCTCACGCGGCTGACAAGGCATCCCGTGCGTAGTATGCATAAGTTCCTAAATGATTTTTTTGCGAAGAAACTATAACTGACAAAAATAGTGCAGAAGATCTTTTTGGTAGAAAAAAACTTTTACTTCAAGAAGGTATTTTTATTTTTCATGATATTCATCCCAGCCCAAAATATTTTAGGATTTTGAAAATAAAAATATTTTTCTAATTTTTTTTTTTAAATCAACCAATATGCTCAAAACTAATTATTTTAAAAAATTTTGCGAGATTGATAATTAATTGTAATTTTAGTGTAAAATTTACTCCACCAACTGGGCTAAAAGTGATAGAGTAGCTCCTAAAAATTCGCCTGATAAAATATCTTGAAGCAAACAAATCAACCAGCAGTGGTCAATTAGGAATTCAGAAATAATAGAAATACATCTGATGCCTTGTTCAATTGTCTGGAAATGGCATACAACAGTATCAATGTAGGCAAGAATGTAACGGCAGTATTCTGTAACATGACTAAAGCTTTTGATTGTGTCAAGCACACGTTATTACTGCACAAACTCTCTCATTATCAGAGAGATGTCCTTGAAGTGAATGGAATCATATTTGACAGGAAGAAACCAACTAGCAAAAACAAACCATACTTCCGGATTAGTAGACATTACCTGTGAAGTACCCCATGGTTCAGTTCTGGGGCCCTATCTTTTTCTCCTGTATATGAACGATCTACCCCTCTGGTTTCTTCACTCTACTCGCCGATGACACTACGATTCTAGGGCACTCTGAAGATGTAAAATTGCTTCAAATTAGTGTTGCAAGAAACCTACAAAGAATCAAAGCAAGGTGCAATGCAAATTTTCTATATCTAAATTTAAATAAAACGAACTTACTCACATATAAATGTCTTCTTTCCTGATATAAACTTAGGAGCTGACCATCTGACAGCAACATAAAATTCTTTGGACTCAACAAAGATACCAATTTGAAATTCACAAATCAAATTAACATATTGACATAAAAATTATCGTCAGGATGTTTTGCCCTCAGGTCTACGGCCAATGAGTTAGGTTATGCTTCTGCTGAACATGTTTATTTCGCTCTCTTTGAGTCAAACCTCAGATACGCAATTCAGTTCTGGGGATCCTGCAGTAGTGAACTCCTTGAGAGTGTATTTTTGCTGCAAAAGCGGGCGGTATGATATTTGTACCAATTAAATAGATTAAGTTCTTGCAAACATCTTTTCCTAAAACACGATATTCTAACACTAAGCTCAATTTACGAATTTGTTTTTGTTCTCGTTATTGTTATTTCCTTCAACCGATTGCACCCCTACGCGTAACCCTCAGAAATCTTCGAGAGAATTGTGTTAGCTAGGGAAGGCGCAGCCTTTAACTTTTAACGTGTGATGCCGTGCACGAGACCGATGATCATGCGATGATTTGAACCCTCTAGGCGAACACTCTACCAGCACGGTCCATTAGAAGCTACATCGCACTACAAGAAATGCAATTAATCTATTGATTGACGAAATCAAAATAATTGGACCAAAAACAATTTCAAAAGTTCTGTGAGATTTTTAGAATAGCCTTTGGTATTGCCATGAAAAAAGTTGCAAACGATTTGAACACATAATTTGATTATTTTAAGCTATCTTCAATAATTTTTTTCACTGCATCAGTATCAGTAGTTCCATTATACTATTGAATTCAAGGTTTTGTTTGTCAAAAAATATTTCCTTTCGGATAAGACTTTTGAAATAGAAGTTCAAATTTAAAAATTTGTCGATGATGTCACTCGAAGGAGTTATACAGTGCGGCTTTTTTTAGTACCCCCCCTGTTAACTTTTGAATGGTTCGTCGTACAGATTTGAAGAAAAAATCATTTGGAGGGTTTCACCAATACTACCTTTTGATACAAAAAATGTGGTGATTGCTCGACAGGGGGCGCGGGGGGGCATATCAACTCAACATTTTTAAATGGCATGGGGGGTCAAGTGTCACCTCGTTGAAAAGAGAATTCAATTCTCTTCACAACCATCTAATTTTTTTTGAAATATGTTGATATTTTTTTTGCAATTAAAATTCGAAATATCAAATATAAAAACGGATCTGAAAACTACTCGTACCTCGATAAATTTGAACGGTTTGTTGTGGAATAATGAAACCAAAAACATTTCGAAGGGTATTACCGATACTACTGCTTGAAAGAAGAAACATTGCAATTACTCGACAGGTGGCGCTGGGGGCACATCAATTCGAAAATTTCAAAAGGCATTAAAATCGAAATTGGAAAAAAAAATCTCAACAAAATCCAAAAATATTCAGATGGTTGTGAAGAGAATTGAATTCTCTTTTCAACGATGTGACACTTGACCCCCCATGCCATTTAAAATTTTTGAGTTGATTTACTCCCTTGCGCCCCCTGTCGAGCAATCACTATATATTTCAAAAAGTAGTATCGGTGAAACCCTCCAAACGGTTTTTTTTTCATGTTTGTATGTTGAACTGTTTAAAAGTTAACAGGGGGGGGGACTAAAAAAAGCCGCACATGTCAACATATCTACGTTTGAATATCAAAATCAGAATGACTTTTTTCTTTCTGCTTTGTCAAGATCTCAGCGAGTTTACTCACGTCCAACCTATACACACTGTGTTTGTAACTATAAATAATGAAATATTACATAATAAGTTCTCATTACATTTTAATGATCTTTTCTATGTCTCAGTCATACCTATCATACACATTTTATAACCTGTAACTACCATAAAACCTAATAAAAACAAACAGAATAAGTGAGCCATTTTGCCTGAACTCACGATTACAATAATGTGTGTCCTATTTTCATAATAGATTGTCATAAATTATTTTCCGCTATTAAAAAAGCATTTACGAACTGATATTCAGAGTGTCCCTTTGAATCGAATTATTTTCTAACTGAATAACGAATGAGAGTTCTAAAAATAGTAGTTTGATGGAACTGGATGAAAAAGAGGAGAACTGACTGTCACTCCTCCATGTATATATAGGGTGATTTACGTAGGCAATCCATTAGAGGTTCTTCATCTTGCAGTTGGACTAGAAACTTGAAATTTTCCATACTCAATCATGACGTCTCTACCTCGGAAGGTTTTCTTGGGGCAAATTTTATATATCTCTATCCCAACGGTTCTCATTCTTTCTTCCAATCGATTTGCAACACCACAAAGTTCTTCTTTTAAGTTGTTCGAATTTTCTAGTAGCTCTCCTCTCAAACTCTTCGAAATTTTCAGAAGCTCTTCTATCAAATTTTGGCACTTTGAGTTTGTTGCAGTTCGTTTTTCAAACTATTCGACTTTTCGTCGAGTTTATTCATTGTCAAACTTAATTCGAGAAACTTCAAATATAAAGGTTTCAGAGTTCTTCCCTTCTTCTATCAGTCCATCTGAAAGTCTTTTCTGCAGAGCGATCTCCTTACTAGTTGTTTCGAGTTCGCTTTCTTCATAAGGCGCACTTTCCTCGAACACATTGTTGTCTTTTAGTGTATTTACACGAGATATCTGTTTTAAACAAAAATAATATCAGTTTATTGTTTCGGAATTCGAAAACAGTTCACCACGCAAACACTTGTGTTACCGGCCACTAGTATATTTTACTCGAAAAAAGTCTATTAGTTTTATTTGCAACTCGGAGACTTTCCGCTACAGTTACATTTTATTTATTTTCTGAATTCGAGTTCTAACACCACTGTAATGAATGTAGTCTCAAAGGTTTCAACTAATTTATTTGTACACATAAAATTTAACTTCTGATTCATATCACACTATACATCTTCAAATCAGACTGTCTTGATTGAACTCTGTATCTGCCCTCTGTGGAATCGGATGTCTATTTATATCCAAGAAGGTCACTTTTCGAAATGGTTCTCGAGATTCTGCGTCAGCTGTTCGACTTCTCACTTCTAGATGGCACGGCCGGTTCTAGAAAATGCCAACTGCCATGCCGAAGCGTTGACACGTGACGTGAGCTATGCAAATGAGGCGACAGGTCCGACTCCAATCCATTACAATAATTTGTGCTCACAATACTAGCGAATTCTGTCACATATCTCAACTCCATCGAATTGCTTTGAGGTCCTGCGAACTCGTGGTGTTACCAAGCTATTTGATCTAGTTGATATCCGACAGAGTGACTAGCGATAGTATTTATTTATTTATTTATTTATTCATTTATTACACGGGAAGAAATACCCATTTATAATTATATAAAATACTGAGAAAAATATGTAAAAACATTAAAAAAATTATAACTACCTATATCTAACAGTTTTGTACAGTAACTAGACAAAAACAAAACAAATTGAAATGAAATGAGCAATTAAAGCTATAAAACTTAAGCTACATAGTAGCTCTCTTCATTTGCCAAAGCGAAGATGAAAAAATATCTATAGCACTTGAGTGAACATTTGCCTGTCACAGTAATCTAATCATCCCTATGTTTGCACCATAATTTGATCGATGTGCAACCAAGGAAAGTAGTGCCCTAGGAGGTACATATATTTTCACTTCTTCTAATAATTCGGGAGCATCTATCAGATCGTTCAAAATTTTATAAATAAACAAGGTGCCTTCTGTGGATGAAAGGACTCAAATTCATTACTGACAACATGTTGGTGTAAGAGTAAGGAATGTTCAGCCTAAAGGAGCAGTACATAAAAAATCTGCGTTGAACTCTTTCACATTTTTCGATGTGGACTTGAGCATAAGGGCTCCAAACAATCGAAGCATGAGATCTAACCAATGAAAGGAATAAGATTTTCACTGTACTCATATGAACAAAATCTCTAGAATGTCTCTTTATGAAACCAGACTGCTTGAGTGCTTTATTACAGATGTACTTACTCAATGTGCGAAGAAAATGAGAGGTTAGATTGGAAGATGGCTCCAAGATCTTTGATCAAGATAACTTTCTCAATGACAGTGTTATCAAAAATAAAGTTGAAGGTTATCTCTTGCACTGTGCGATGGAAACTGATAACTTTACATTTCAAAGGATTCAAGCTCATTTTATTCACAAAACAACCATGTGAAAAAACATTCAAGTTCTTTTGGAGTATAAGACAATCATCTGGATTTTGTATGACATAAAATATTTTGATATCATCGGCATACATGAGCAATTTACTATTGCAAGCACTCATGGTATTACCTCCAATCATACTACTTTATCTAGTCTAGTTTGGAATGAAATCAAAGAAGGTCAAGAAAATATCGTTAGTTCATTGATAAATGAAGACAGCAGAGGTCTTGATTTGTTTGTCGAAGGTTAACAAAAACCGCATAACATCAAATCATTCTGTGGAATGAGAGAATCTGTCGAAGAAAACGAAGCTATTATGGTACATGTATAAAGCGGAAAGCAAAAGTAAATGATTTCGCTTTCATGTAGATTTCGAGATGATCTGCATATGAATTTACCTGAAATCTGGACTGAAAACAAGACGAGGAAGTGATTTTTTCCATCCACTAACAATGCGTACTTTATAGTTGGTTGCAACTTCATTTCAATCAGCGTTCATGAAAGCAGCTAATAGTTTCGAGTATTACGTCCTCGAACAAAGAGAAATAAAATTGACTGAATGTCGATTGTTTCAGCATATCATAACGGAAAAGTCTCTATTGAAATTCATGCAGCCATTAGAAATCGACTGTGGTTTGTTACGCGAGAGTTGTGTTATTACAGATGTCTACGGGAAATAGGAGACAGCGCAATTGATGAAATGTTGTCTCGATAAAATATTTTTAATAGATGTCGAGAGACATTTGTAACAGATCAACGAGGACGGTCACCAAACGATACCTGCTGATTTGAGATCATTGAAACGAGTTATCTTTCAATGTGTACTTCCTATATTTCGACTTCTACACACATTAAGAGCATGATTTGTGAGACCAGTATAATAGAATTCAATACAGCATGAGAATTTTCAAGGGCCGTGGTGCTCGGCTGGTAAAAGCGTACGCCTCGCAAGCGTGGGTTCGTGGGTTCGATCCACCGATTCACCGGTCTCGTGCATGGCATCACACGTTAAAAGGTAAGGGCTGCGTCTTCCATAGCTCACACAAGTCTCTCGAAGACTTCCGAGGGTTGCGCGTAGGGGTGCAATCGGTTGACGGAAATAACAATTTTAACAATTTTAACAACAATAAGTGTTTTATAAGTGAATATTTCTTGACAAACGGACACGATAAACATTCTTCGAATAGAGAAGAATAAAAGGAAGATAGTTTGTTCAAAAGATAAGATTTATTGTTTATAATTATTATGATCAAAGGATCTCTTGGCTGCATGTGACTTTTCTTTTATCCTACCAATATGACAAACCTCTGGTAAGCATTGTGCAAGTCGATTGTTCAACTGGGGACGTGGCAGCCACTTCTTCCTGAAATACTAGCTGTTGGCTACCTAGCACAGCCCATTTGCCTAGTATGTGCGTCAAAGCAGTGAAGTCTTCAGGGACATTATTTAGAGAATATTTCATAATTTTAGTTTCGGTGATGTTCAATGCATAGTAATTGCATAATCAACTACATGAATTACTGTCAGACTATTGAAGTATTGCATCAGGTCGTTGGCGTACATGAATAGAATAGAATCTTTATTTAGAATCTTTATTTAACTGAGTTACAACTAAAAAATATTGTTTTCGACAAGTCAATTATTATGACAAAGAAAAAACACGAACAAAATATTCAAAAAATTTAAAACATTTAAAATATGTAAAATACATAAAATATATTATAATGTATAGCTACAGTATATTTGTTTACAGAATATAAAATGAGAAAATTTATGAAATTTAAAACCATTGAACAATCCAGTTTTTTTAATAAGCTTATAATTGTTACAGAAAATATTGTTTTTGGCAAGTCAATTTTGGCAAAGAAAAAAAAAACGATAGAAGTGTACCTGCAGTATACATGTACATTCAAAGAATAAAAAATTTATAAAATTTAAAACCGTTGAACATTCCAGTGTTTTGAGTAACTTTGAAATTGTCTTCGGTTAATAATCACCGGTGATATAGCAGATTCCTTTATAATTTTGTCGCTCAAATTCAAAAAATATTGTGTGGAAATATTCTTCAAGTGTATTAAAACAATGAGATAAAATATGTCTTTCAATTGTGGATTTGAATTTTTCAATATTATTCAATGATATACTCCTAGGTAAGTAATTGAATAAAATCAGATCTAAAGAATTTTTCGCCATTTTGTGAGCCTGTGATGAGGTAATCCCAAATGATCAGCATTTCTTCTCAATTAGGTATGGACATCTGCATTGATCTCTAGGTTGGCTTTGTTTTCATTGATTTATATTAATGAAACAGAAATATACAGTTATAGAAGGGGTATTAAATTTAAAATTTAAAAAAAAATACATTTATATCTGAAAAATCAAAGGGCCAAGTAATGAACCTTGAGGAACACCTTGCTCGATGGTTGCTGGTTCGAATAACTTCTTTTGCATGCTGCTTCAGTGGACCTTTCCAAACTAGTGTTTTGGTCAGAATTTGGTAGATAAAATGCTATCTACCGTGGTAATGGTGTCATCGGAACTATTTTTTGTTTCCATTGAAAGTAGTGGGAAAGCAAAATCTTTTTGAATGAAGCATATATTGAGCTGCTCGAATCAATCTTCAAATCCCGTTTACTTTGCTCCTGTTTATTGATATTTTTATTTTTCTATCGGTCTATCTTCTTCGAACATGATATGTTGGCTTTTTCGAAAGGTGTTATGTATGCAGTCAAACACAGGCTGTTAATTTTTGAATCTAGTCAATCTCGCTTCACTGTAAGGATATTTTTATTTTTCCGTTATCGGTATATCTCCCAAAGACTTGATATAGTGAATTTTTCAAAAGTTGTTATGTATTCTGGCGGCACAACTTGGCACGCGGTTCTGATTTGATAGGGTATTAGCTTCCAACAGATCAGTTTCTGGAAAAGACAAATATCTACCTATCGTCGGCATGAAAGTGACACTTGCTGAATTGGATGTGCTTATAGAATTCATATGTAGATTTACAGAATGAAGAAAAAGGGTCCAAAAATCAAGCCCTGTGGAAATCCATTCTCCATAGAGCCAGGTAGCCGAGTGGTCGAAGCGACATTTGGCTGCCAGTCGGCGATGGTTCAAACCATGGTGACTGTAGAAATTTTTCTGATGGCCCGAGAAAGTGCTAGGAATCACACGTGAAAAGTTAAGACCTCGTTAATCCGTAGCTCGCACAAGTTTCGACTTCTGAGGGCTGTAGTTCGCAAGGGGACGACAGCTGGTTAATGGAAAAAACAATTTTTAAATAATTCCGTCGAACATGGGCTGTTCAAATTAATTTCCAAATCCAGTCCTCCTCGCTTCAGCCCAGTCCTCCTCGCTTCAGCATATAGATAATTTTATTTTTTTGTGATCAGTCTATCTTGCCCAAATTTAATATTAGCCACGTTCTTATAGGTGATCCATATGTATTCGAATGGACGGCGCGCAGAATTCCTTGACATTTTTCGAAAAATTCGGCAAAATAAAATCGCAATTTTCTTAACTACAAAATTGGTTATGACTGTATTCCGGGTTTTCTCCGGTCATTCGATTGACATCTGTTACAATGTACTGACGTATCTGACGAAGCAACAGAAGTGCAGTTAAGTGCAACCAGGTAAATTAGTGCCGGTTTATCATGAAATGCTTGTTCACTACACTTTCCAAACTCGTATTTTGTTCAGTAGAAAAAATTCTATCCGACGTGGTAATACTGCTTCTCTCTTCGAAATTATTTCTGCATTTCTGGTGGCACAACTTGGCACGCGGTTTTGATTTGATTGGGTATTAGTTTCCAACAAATCAGTTTCTGGAAAAGACAAATATCTACCTATCGTCGGCATGAAAGTGACACTTGCTAAATTGCATGTGCTTGTAGAATTCATGTGTAGATTTACAGAATGAAGGGTCCCAAAATCGAGCCTTGTGGAACTCCATTCTCCACAGACAAAAACTCTAAGATGTCCCCTCTAACCATAACTGCTTGCATTCTGTCAGATAAACTGCAACGAATGATAGTACAGTAGCAGAAAATCTAATAAAATATAAATTTGCTAATAGAAAATCGTGTAATGTCGAACGCTTGTATAATCGAGCATAACTATAACTGTCAACTGATTTCGGTCCTCTGCAGTGAGTATATAATTCGTTACCTTTAGCATAGCGGTTACGCAGCTGATGTGCTGGGATCTAAGGCCAGATTGGCGGAAGGGAATGATATTCTTCTCTTCCAAGTTCATTTGCATTCGAAAAAAAAAACAGTTTTTTCAAATGCCTTAGCAAGCATACACAGGATCCTGTTGGAATTGACGAATTCATATCCTTAGGATAAGGTACTTTTTTGCAGAATAAATGATTTTTTCCATCTAGAAGGAAATACGTGTTGTGGATGCAAAAGGTCGCTCCTGTGCAGTTCTGATGGGAGCTTGGTTATCATAAAATGCAAGTAAAATTTTATTTTATTAATCAGTCCTCTACGTATGGTAATATGGGCACATCAAATATAGTTTTGTTGAATTGGTATTAGACAAGACCTGTCCAAAATTTCAAAATCTGAAGAAATCACTTGATCGAAAATATTTTTCCATACTAGAAATGTTCGAAGTAACCAAATCATGGTTCAAATAGTTTTTGAGATATCGAGCACATGGGCCACTCAATAAAAAGAAAGTGTCTCTCATAGAAATTGGGCATCGTTTCTTGTATTGGTCAGTTTTAATTGCCAGTCCGGCACTGTTCTATGCGCATGCTGAGCAGCCCCAGTGTTTTCCAGTGAGGAATCTTAAATGAAGTCATTGTTTGAACTGTTCCGAAGAATGCATAAATAAAGATGCTGTTTAGGTAGTTAAATTTTATGACCAACCCCTATTGTTCGGCGCGTCACAAAATGTGTAAACGAAGGAATCCTCTTAGCTGCATCGGCAACCCTTAATTTTCCGCTTGTTCAGAAAAAGGTGCGGCCGAAATTCATTATGGTATTCCAGAAATACACATCCAGTCTCAATCAAATTTAATTATTCACATAAATTCATTGGTTTTGAGATAAGATTATTTGTGACTGACGTCAGGGTCGGGCTGGCTTAGGGGGTGAAGGTAATGCCGTTTCGCACTGGGGCAGACGATTGAGTCGATAGTCACAATCTGAACATGATAAGTAGACGTGATTTTCAAAGGTCAAGCTTGACTTCCAAAAAAATTGAAAACTTTATAATTTTCTGAAAAACTTTTAATTTTCATCCACTTATATTTGAAGAAACGCATGCTACGTGTGGAGCATGTTGATCGAAAGTTACCACGGTTCATCGGCCATCTCAGGAGTACCTCAAGGTTTGCTGTCGGGGCCATTGTTCTTCAATATGTTTACTACTGATAGCGTAACTCATCTAGAACTTGACTAATTCTCTGAAACGTTATTGTTAAATTGTTACAAAAAAAATTGTTAAAATTGTTAATTCCGTCAACCGATTGCACCCCTACACGCAACCCTCGGAAGTCTTCGAGAGACTTGTGTGAGCTAGGGAAGACGCAGCCTTTACCTTTTAACGTGTGATGCCATGCACGAGACCGGTGAATCGGTGGATCGAACCCACGACCCCACGCATGCGAGGCGAACGCACTACCAGCCGACCACCACGGCCCAATTTAAACGAACATTTTGAAATATGCAAAAGCATTCAATCTGACTTGGATAAACACCTGCTGCATAGAAAATTAACTCTGACTGATGTATTGTTATTAGTTATTCTCTGAAACAAATTCTCATCATAAGTGACTACAATATTCGATAGTAGGCCTTGACGAACGTTTTGAATAATTTTCAGTTTTGCAAGGAAAGACCAGATAGCATCTAGAGAACTGATCGTGTCTTTTAGGTTTATCCATTGTATTATTTGGTTGTGTTGTGTAAATGTTACGCTATTTCAGTTTTTTCATTCCTCAGCAGCACCAGATTCACTGAGAACTTACCAATTAATATACCAACCCATACTTTCCAGAACTTCTTTCTCCAAAATTTGTAAATCCTCTCATGAATTTTTTGAGGTTTCAGTCATGAGGCAATAAATTCAGAAGTTTCACTGTGTGGAGTGCGGAGTGGCTTTCAGTAAACGTCGAGTTCTGACGGTGAAGAAGTGCACCACAAAGACACTATTTCGTTTCATCATGTTGATGTTTTATTCACGGACGTTATTGTAGTATATTTGGGTATTTACCAGATTACCGATGAATACCCAAATATACTACACCCTCACCCTTATACAGAAATAACCCGGCAATCAAAATATTGATAAACACACACCTGAATTATATACCATAACGAATATCGCATTAATCATTAATTATACAATTATACAATCTTTTATTTAAACTGCTTCATTTGTTTGTTTTCCTTTTGATCCGTGGTGGACGTAATGGTAGAGCATTCGCTTCTTAACCATTATAGCGTGGGTTCAAATCTCAGCACAGTCACCGGTCCTGTGCATAGCATCACACTTTAAAAGGGTAAGGGCCTCGTCTTTCCTAACTCGCACCGGTCTCGAAGACTTTTGAGGGTTACTCGTAAGGGTACAGCCAGTTGACGAAAAGAACCAATTCAAAAGAACTCTCAATCTCTGATACATTTCAAAAAATATTTTAAAAAATTGAAAAGTTAAAGTGGTCGTTTCGAAATATTTGTGTGTTAATTTTTTCCATCCAAACTCATGTATATGCCGATTGCCGTTCGCAGAATTGCTCTATCTCTAACAGTTATTTAAAAAAAAACCTGTCGATATGTTCCATTCGAACCCATAGACTAATTCGACCATTCATCTCCTGAGCGTATATTGATCTACATTTTTGGAAACAGCATTGAATTTCGCGTATCGACTGTGAACTTCAAATAGATCAGACGATTTTATATTTTTCGTGATATTTACTTTTTTCAAGTAATTTTTCCATTCTTCGATAAATTTGAAATCTTCAGAATAAACTAACTCGACCATTCTGAATCGATTGCCGTTCGCAGAATTGGTCTGTCCCGACTAGTTCTCGAATTGAACTGTTAAAATCGAGTTTAAATGTTTTTTTTTTCAATTAGGGACCTCTGCAATTTCGAATTTTCGACCTTTTTGTCCTTTTCCGGCTAAATCTCATACCTGATCTATATAAATCTACATTTTTGGAATCAGCATCAAATTTCGCGTATCAACTGTGAATATCAAATAGATCTGACGATTTTGTATTTTTCGTGATATTTAGAACTTTTTCAAGTAATTTTTCCATTCTTCGATAAATTTGAAATTTTTAAAATACACTAATTCGACCATTCTGAATCGATTGCCGTTCACAGAATTGGTCTATCTCCAATCGTTTTCGAATTGAAAAGATCAAATCGAGTTGAAAAGGGTTTTTTCATTTAGGGACCTCTGCAATTTTGAATTATTGAACTTTTTTCCTTTTCCAGCTATATCTCATACCTGAGCATATCTAAATCATGCATTTTTGGAATCAGCATAAAATTTCGCGAGTATACTGTGAATTTCAAATTGATCTGACGATTTTGTATTTTTCGTGATTTTTAGGGGTCTACCCCTTACAACTTTTTTCAAGCAATTTCGAATTATTGACCTTTTTTCCTTTTTAGGCGAAATTCCATACCTGAGCATATCCAAATCATGCATTTTTAGAATCAGCATGAAATTTTGCATGTAAACTGTTAATTTCAAATAGATCTGACGATTTTGTATTTTTCGTGATTTTTAGGGGTCTACCCCTTACAACTTTTTTCAAGCGATTTCGAATTATTGACATTTTTTCCATTTCTGGCGAAATCCCATACCTGGGCATATCTAAATCATGCATTTTTGGAATCAGTATGAAATTTTGCGTGTAAACTGTGAATTTCAAATAGATCTGACGATTTTGTAATTTTCGTGATTTTTACAACTGTTTTCAAGCAATTTTTTCCATTCTTCGATGAATTTGTAATTTTCAGAATATACTAATTCGAAGATTCTGAATCGATTGCCGTTCGCAGAATTGGTCTATCTCAAGCCGTTCTTGAATTGAAAAGTTCGAATCGAGTTGAAAAGGGTTTTTTTCATTGAGGGACCTCTGCAATTTCGAATTTTCGACCTTTTTTCCTTTGCAGGCTAAATCTCATACCTGAGCATATATAATTCATATGCATTTTTGGAATCAGCATGAAATTTCGCGTATAAACTGTTAATTTCAAATAGACATGACGATTTTGTATTTTTCGTGATATTCTGCAATTTCGAATTATTGACCTTTTTTCCTTTTCCGGCGAAATCCCATACCTTAGCATATCTAAATCATGCATTTTTGGAATCAGCATGAAATTTTGCGTGTAAACTGTTAATTTCAAATAGATCTGACGATTTCGTATTTTTCGTGATTTTTAGGGGTCTACCCCTTACAACATTTTTCAATCAATTTTTTCCATACTTCGATGAATTTGTGATTTTCAGAATATACTAATTCGACCATTCTGAATCGATTGGCGTTCGCAGAATTGCTCTATCTCTAACCGTTCTCGAATTGAAAAGTTCAAATCGAGTTGAAAAGGGTTTTCTCATTTAAGGACCTCTGCAATTTCGAATTTTCGACCTTTTTTCCTTTGCAGGCTATATCTCATACCTGACCATATATAATTCATATGCATGGAATCAGAATGAAATTTCGCGTATAAACTGTGAATTTCAAATAGATCTGACGATTTTGTATTTTTCGTGATTTTTAGGGGTCTGCCCCTTACAACTTTTTTCAAATAATTTTTCCATTCTTCGATAAATTTGAAATTTTCTGAATATACTAATTCGACCATTCTGAATCGATGGCCGTTCGCAGAATTGATCTATCTCCAACAGTTCTCGAAATGAAAAGTTCAAATCGAGTTGAAAAGGGTTTTCTCATTTAAAGACCTCTGCAATTTCGAATTATTGACCTTCTTTCCTTTTCCAGCTAGATCTCATACATGAGCATATCTAAATCATGCATTTTCGGAATCAGCATGAAATGTTGCGTGTAAACTGTTAATTTCAAATAGATCTGACGATTTCGTATTTTTCGTGATTTTTAGGGGTCTACCCCTTATAACTTTTTTCAAGCAATTTTTTCCATTCTTCGATGACTTTGTGATTTTCAGAATATACTAATTCGATCATTCTGAATCGATTGCCGTTCGCAGAATTGGTCTATCTCAAACCGTTCTTGAATTGAAAAGTTCAATTCATGTTGAAATGGGTTTTTCTATTTACGGACCTCTGCAATTTCGAATTTTCGACCCTTTTTCCTTTGCAGGCTAAATCTCATACCTGAGCATATATAATTCTTATTCATTTATGGAATCATCATGAAATTTCGCGTATAAACTGTGAATTTCAAATAGTTCTGACGATTTTGTATTTTTCGTGATTTTTAGGGGTCTACCCCTTACAACTTTTTTCAAATAATTTTTCCATTCTTCGATAAATTTGAAATTTTCAGAATATACTAATTCGACCATTTTGAGTCGATGGCCGTTCGCAGAATTGGTCTATCTCCAACCGTTCTCGATTTGAAAAGTTCAAATCGAGTTGAAAAGGGTTTTCTCATTTGAGGACCTCTGCAATTTCGAATTATTGACCTTTTTGCCTTTTCCAGCTAGATCTCATACATGAGCATATCTAAATCATGCATTTTTGGAATCAGCATGAAATTTTGCTTGTAAACTGTTAATTTCAAATAGATCTGACGATTTTGTATTACAACTTTTTTCAAGCAATTTCGAATTATTGACCTTTTTCTTTTTCCGACGAAATCCCATACCTTAGCATATCTAAATCATGCATTTTTGGAATCAGCATGAAATTTTGCTTGTAAACTGTTCATTTCAAATAGATCTGACGATTTTGTATTTTTAGTGATTTTTAGGGGTCTACCCCTTACAACTTTTTTCAAGCAATTTTTTCCATTCTTCGATAAATTTAAAATTTTCAGAATATACTAATTCGACCATTTTGAATCGATGGCCGTTCGCAGAATTGGTCTATCTCCAACCGTTCTCGAATTGAAAAGTTCAAATCGAGTTGAAAAGGGTTTTCTCATTTAAGGACCTCTGCAATTTCGAATTATTGACCTTTTTGCCTTTTCCAGCTAGATCTCATACATGAGCATATCTAAATCATGCATTTTTGGAATCAGCATGAAATTTTGCTTGTAAACTGTTAATTTCAAATAGATCTGACGATTTTGTATTACAACTTTTTTCAAGCAATTTCGAATTATTGACCTTTTTCTTTTTCCGACGAAATCCCATACCTTAGCATATCTAAATCATGCATTTTTGGAATCAGCATGAAATTTTGCTTGTAAACTGTTAATTTCAAATAGATCTGACGATTTTGTATTAAAACTTTTTTCAAGCAATTTCGAATTATTGACCTTTTTCTTTTTCCGACGAAATCCCATACCTTAGCA
Source organism: Chrysolina oricalcia (assembly GCA_944452925.2). Taxonomy (NCBI): domain Eukaryota; kingdom Metazoa; phylum Arthropoda; class Insecta; order Coleoptera; family Chrysomelidae; genus Chrysolina; species Chrysolina oricalcia. The sequence goes on along the minus strand of OX101809.2, from coordinate 4,522,273 downwards.
TATCTAAATCATGCATTTTTGGAATCAGCATGAAATTTTGCTTGTAAACTGTTAATTTCAAATAGACCTGACGATTTTGTATTACAACTTTTTTCAAGCAATTTCAAATTATTGACCTTTTTCTTTTTCCGACGAAATCCCATACCTTAGCATATCTAAATCATGCATTTTTGGAATCAGCATGAAATTTTGCTTGTAAACTGTTAATTTCAAATAGATCTGACGATTTTGTATTACAACTTTTTTCAAGCAATTTCAAATTATTGACCTTTTTCTTTTTCCGACGAAATCTCATACCTTAGCATATCTAAATCATGCATTTTTGGAATCAGCATGAAATTTTGCTTGTAAACTGTTAATTTCAAATAGATCTGACGATTCTGTATTACAACTTTTTTCAAGCAATTTCGAATTATTGACCTTTTTCTTTTTCCGACGAAATCCCATACCTTAGCATATCTAAATCATGCATTTTTGGAATCAGCATGAAATTTTGCTTGTAAACTGTTAATTTCAAATAGATCTGACGATTTTGTATTACAACTTTTTTCAAGCAATTTCAAATTATTGACCTTTTTCTTTTTCCGACGAAATCCCATACCTTAGCATATCTAAATCATGCATTTTTGGAATCAGCATGAAATTTTGCTTGTAAACTGTTAATTTCAAATAGATCTGACGATTTTGTATTACAACTTTTTTCAAGCAATTTCAAATTATTGACCTTTTTCTTTTTCCGACGAAATCTCATACCTTAGCATATCTAAATCATGCATTTTTGGAATCAGCATGAAATTTTGCTTGTAAACTGTTAATTTCAAATAGATCTGACGATTCTGTATTACAACTTTTTTCAAGCAATTTCGAATTATTGACCTTTTTCTTTTTCCGACGAAATCCCATACCTTAGCATATCTAAATCATGCATTTTTGGAATCAGCATGAAATTTTGCTTGTAAACTGTTAATTTCAAATAGATCTGACGATTTTGTATTAAAACTTTTTTCAAGCAATTTCAAATTATTGACCTTTTTCTTTTTCCGACGAAATCCCATACCTTAGCATATCTAAATCATGCATTTTTGGAATCAGCATGAAATTTTGCTTGTAAACTGTTCATTTCAAATAGATCTGACGATTTTGTATTTTTAGTGATTTTTAGGGGTCTACCCCTTACAACTTTTTTCAAGCAATTTTTTCCATTCTTCGATAAATTTGAAATTTTCAGAATATACTAATTCGACCATTTTGAATCGATGGCCGTTCGCAGAATTGGTCTATCTCCAACCGTTCTCGAATTGAAAAGTTCAAATCGAGTTGAAAAGGGTTTTCTCATTTAAGGACCTCTGCAATTTCGAATTATTGACCTTTTTGCCTTTTCCAGCTAGATCTCATACATGAGCATATCTAAATCATGCATTTTTGGAATCAGCATGAAATTTTGCTTGTAAACTGTTAATTTCAAATAGATCTGACGATTTTGTATTACAACTTTTTTCAAGCAATTTCAAATTATTGACCTTTTTCTTTTTCCGACGAAATCCCATACCTTAGCATATCTAAATCATGCATTTTTGGAATCAGCATGAAATTTTGCTTGTAAACTGTTCATTTCAAATAGATCTGACGATTTTGTATTAAAACTTTTTTCAAGCAATTTCAAATTATTGACCTTTTTCTTTTTCCGACGAAATCCCATACCTTAGCATATCTAAATCATGCATTTTTGGAATCAGCATGAAATTTTGCTTGTAAACTGTTCATTTCAAATAGATCTGACGATTTTGTATTTTTAGTGATTTTTAGGGGTCTACCCCTTACAACTTTTTTCAAGCAATTTTTTCCATTCTTCGATAAATTTGAAATTTTCAGAATATACTAATTCGACCATTTTGAATCGATGGCCGTTCGCAGAATTGGTCTATCTCCAACCGTTCTCGAATTGAAAAGTTCAAATCGAGTTGAAAAGGGTTTTCTCATTTAAGGACCTCTGCAATTTCGAATTATTGACCTTTTTGCCTTTTCCAGCTAGATCTCATACATGAGCATATCTAAATCATGCATTTTTGGAATAAGCATGAAATTTTGCTTTTAAACTGTTAATATCAAATAGATCTGACGATTTTGTATTTTTCGTGATTTTTAGAGGTCTACCCCTTACAACTTTTTTCAAGCAATTTCGAATTATTGACCTTTTTTCCTTTTCCGAGGAAATCCCATACCTTAGCATATCTAAATCATGCATTTTTGGAATTTGTGAAATCCAGAATATACTAATTCGACCATTCTGAATCGATTACCGTTCGCAGAATTGGTCTATCTCAAACCGTTCTTGAATTGAAAAGTTCAAATCGAGTTGAAAAGGGTTTTTTTCATTTAGGGAGCTCTGCAATTTCGAATTTTCGACCATTTTTCCTTTGCAGGCTAAATTTCATACCTGAGCATATATAATTTATATGCATTTATGGAATCATCATGAAATTTCGCGTATAAACTGTGAATTTCAAATAGATCTGACGATTTTGTATTTTTCGTGATTTTTAGGGATCTACCCCATACAACTTTTTTCAAATAATTTTTCCATTTTTCTATAAATTTTAAATTTTCAGAATATACTAATTCGACCATTCTGGAATCGATGGCCGTTCGCAGAATTGGTCTATCTCCAACCGTTCTCGAATTGAAAAGTTCAAATCGAGTTGAAAAGGGTTTTCTCATTTAAGGACCTCTGCAATTTCGAATTTTCGACCTTTTTCAGCATGAAATTTCGCGTATAAACTGTGAATTTCAAATAGATCTGACGATTTTGTATTTTTCGTGATTTTTGGGGATCTACCCCATACAACTTTTTTCAAATAATTTTTCCATCCTTCGATAAATTTGAAATTTTCAGAATATACTAATTCGACCATTCTGAATCGCAGAATTGGTCTATCTCCAACCGTTCTCGAATTGAAAAGTTCAAATCGAGTTGAAAGAGTTTTTTTCAGTTAGGTAATTTCATATTTTGTACCTTTTCCCCTTTCAGGCTAAATCTCATACCTCAGCATAAATCATGAACTTTTGGAATCAGCATGAAATTTCTCGTATATAGTGTGACTTTCAAATAGATCTGTCGATTTTGAATTTTCCGTGATTTTTACAACTTTTTTAGAGTATTTTCTTTATTTTCGATAAACTTGAGATTTTCAGAATATACTAATTCAACCATTCTGAATCAATTGCCTTTCGCATCTCTAACCATTCTTGAATTGAGAAGTTCAATTTCAAGTAAGTAAATAGGAATTTGCAAATATTTTAAAGACATGAGATTACAAGAAATACAAAAACGTTTTTTTTTCGTCAGTAGTTCTTGTCCTTCAGTTTCGTTTTGAACAATTTTCTCTTATCTGCAATTCAAAAGAGGGCAGCTGGCAAGTTTTATCACAATATTGTCGCCCTGGATAATTTTGCCGAAAGGGCAATTCCGTAACCCCACATACCCTGTTAACTTCTTGCTGTGAACTAATTGAATAATAATGAATCTTATTATACCTTCATTACATTGTCAGCGAATAGTAGGTGGAAATCGTTTTTTTTACAGCGAAATAATCTTTCTGTGTGTAAATATTTTTGAAAATGTTAAATACCAATCGCAAACCATTTTGGTCTTTTCACGAACGCCACTGTCTCTGTTCACAGTTAACCAACCAACATGTACACCGTAATGTTTTAATTTCGATTTTTCTACCTCTGCGCCTAACAACCCCTTTATCGTATTGGTAGAAGACCATAAAATCAAAAACTGTGTTATTTTAAAACACTTCTCTGGGGGAAACGATTTATTGTTGTAAAACAATCCGTGTTCAACACGACGCGGCTATGTAAAGCAAGAGTTATGATTTGTGATATTCAAGATAAATTCCTTGGGTAGTTTTTTCTTTACCGGAATCGCTTTTACATGTCTATTTGAATAGGGTGTTCGGAATGAATTTATTCTTGCTACTTAGATATCGTAGATGATAAAAGCATGTCCTCTGTAGGAGAGCAGACAACGAAAACAATACAGTGCAGTTCAGATGATATCTGTAGAAAAAAAAGTTTTCCTCTCATACTCACAATTTTCACCAGTAACAGAAAAATCAGGATGCATATTTCAGGTAAGCTGAATAACCAGTGTCTAGATCAAATCACAGTGCAGTGCAATAAAAGAATTGCGAGAAAACCTTCGGAAACCAGCAAAAACAGAAAATTGCACCTATTTCCAGAGGGGAAACCTTACTTACAGTTGGGTTGAAGCCATTGTAAGACAAAATGATTGTTGCAGTTTTGTCAAACTTTAACTTATGTAAAGTGGTTAAATAAAATCTATCTATCTATCTATCTAATCTGTGAAACTGAATTGTTTCTTTCTAATGATGATTTTTCTAATATCAGATTAACCCCACCTCCAAATTTCATACCTTATGAAAAAACACATTTAATGAACTCAGTGACACCTTTACTTTTTTGGACTACAATAAATTTTTTCTCTCTAATATGAACCCTTCCACTCCAAGATCATATGGTTTACCTAAAGTTCACAAACAAAATATCCCCATCAGGCCAGTTGTTTCATACACAAATTCTCCTGCGTCCAAATTAGCCAATTGGTTGAATTCCATACTTCCTTTATTAACGAACTTCTCCAATCGTTTTTCAGTTAAAAACTATTTAGAACTTACAAACAAAATTTTAAATATCAAATTTCCCCCAAACTGATGCATTTTGGTTTCTTTTGATATTTCTAATCTTTTCCCCAGCATAGATCCGGAAGATTGTCTGATGTTGGTTGGACAACTTCTTTTTTCCAATTCAAATTTACCTACTTACCACATATTGAACTTATGTTCTCTTGTGGATTTAGTATTCAAACAAAATGTTTCTACCAAAACAAAATCTCAGAATCAGAAAATCCTATTCGAACAGCTGGAAAGTTATATCCGACTTATCAAATGAATAAAAAATTAAGAAAAATCCTCTGATCGTGAAGGATGGGAGTGAATTTGAGGATTATTGCCTCAATATTTAATATTTTTTCTTACACAAGCTCCATATTGCTCGATATTGTAAGCAATATTCCAGATATTAATTACGTGATTTTAAAGAAAAAACTAATGAAGAGCTATATGTTTCTAATGACATTTACAAATAATCAAATGTTTGACCTATTGCAGGCTAAACTGAAAAATGAAAAGTCTTTTGACCCCGATAATATTCCTGGTTTTATAATCAAAACTACACTTGACTTGATAGTCGAAACAATTATTACTTATATCACCAACATTTCATTTGAAGAAGGTATTTTTCCAGACAACTTGAAATTGGATAAAATCATTCCAGTCCACAAAAAATCTGGTATGCAATTATAGGCCCATCACTACTCCTAATTCCTTTTCAAAAGTACTGTTTTTAAAGCTTCTCCTAAAATACGTAGAGTATCTCAATATGTTTTCTGTGAATCAATATACCTTTCGAATCAACAAATCTACAAGTAGTGCAATTCATCAATTCTATTAAACAATTATTGAAATGGTTGAATGGAAGAGCAGGGTCTGATTGCGTTACACACATGACAAGATCAGAACTTGAATTCTGCCTTTTGACAGAAATGTAGGATTCGTCGATGAAATTGTATATGTTCATGCATCATTGTTCAGTTCTGTCAATAAAATCTATTATTATTATTATTAAATACCTTGATGCGGGTGAGTGTCCTACTGGGATATTCTGTGATCTCAGGTATTTTGTATGATCTCAGTCGGGCATCCGATTGTGTCAATCATGATATTCTAAAAACAAGATTGTCAGAATACGAAATGAGAGATAATCAATCCATTGTACTAGATTGACATTTTTCGTAGCAATAGGAAACAGTATGTCACTATCAACTCTACTGATAACAACAAGGAAAATAAGCCATATCAGACTGTTCTGAAATATTTATGGGTGTTCCACAAGGCTCAATATTGGGACCTATCATGTTTTCAGTGTAAGGTAATGAAATGATAACAAGTAAATATGACAGTTTGCGAATTGAATGTACTACAGCTTTAGATGATTTGTTCAGTTTCTGGTCGAATATAACACCAGATATTCAACATCTTTGGAAAATGTTAGCTTGGTTTCATTCATAGTTATGGATTTAAGTTCGTACTTTCGTCTCCTAGTGAATGAAACCAGCACGGTTTTGCTAGGATTTGCTTGAGTCCCTTAGTTAAACACCAGCTTGTGTTAAGGACTACTTAAATAATTAGTGTGATTTAAATATTTTGCATTAGACACCAAAGAAGTTAATGACGACAAATGGTACCTTTGTAGTTTAATAATTTATGATAGATTATAATTACAATACAGGTACCTGAATAATTGTCGATCATCCACAGTTTTCAAATATCCAGACCTGTTCTAGACGTTGAAGGTTTTCTCAGTGACCTGCAAAATAACAGATAACAACGCGATGGGTCATTAGTTGCTCGGGATTGGTTGTACTATCCCGATTTACCTGTGATTTTCATTTCCAGAATTTTTTTGCAAATTCTTAGGACCCCTCTAAGTTTTTCAAGTAAGATAATTTGTTTGAAGCTCCCCACTTTGCACAGACAATTTTTTATATTGAACTCTGTTTCACAAAGGAAGAATAGTAGGAATCATGTTATCATTTATCTCTCCAATACCCATCATAAGAATAGAATTGATTGATTGATCATGAGATTCCCTTAACTGATTACAAGAATATTGCCTCATACACTCGCACCAAATTCCGAAACTTCACAGCCTACACAGTCATAGACCAAGCGATTCACCTGCATACGTCGATCGATTGACCAGCTGTCATTCACTCTGCTGCATAGACTGTAAGCAGCCCACATACCTACTGAGAGAGATCAAGGTTGCCCACCAGTTCAAGTACGTCTAGTGATTGACCAAATCAACCTGACTATTATTCACCCAGCCCACGTAATACTTTTTCTTTCTAAGGAATTCCATAGTACAATCTCTCTCACGCGGTACTTGATGAATTCGCTTAGTGCATGCTGCATGCTGAAGTGTGTTTTATTGAAGCCAAGGGTTCTAAATGATTCTGATTGCTGAGCTGATAGTGAATGGTTAGTCATGAGAGTTTATGGGCAAAACTTCCCCTTACAATCCTATCTCTAGCTGTCGTATATTCATTGCTCAGCTGGAACTTCATAGTGTTATACAATAAAAAAATTGCCTTGTGTGTGGGAGTCTCATTTTTTTTTTTTTTAACGGGGTAGTTGGAATCCTTTAAGGGCCCCTTATCTGGTCTATTCCACACATACCATAAGGTAGTGTGTGGAATTCCCCTGAGTCCGAATTGAATCCCCCTCAGATATACCCAAAAACACTCCATCTCATGTGTGGTAGGCTCGTCCAGCCACCCAAGCTATCTAAATGACACATAGGCCTAGAGGTCCATTGTATTTCACCATTCCACTTTCCAAAAAATTGTGACTCTTTCAATGAGGAAGATAATCCAAAAACGGGATTAAGATAAAAAAAATTATCCCAGAAAACTTCATTCGATATCTGACTTATCTTGTTCCCTATATTTTTAGCTCCGATATGGTTTATATGGTAATGATATGATATTCGTTTGGAGCAATGGCCCTAGAACAGTTTGGTTCAGCAGATGGTGTTCCTCTTCTTTTGGTCTGATCTTGGAACTTTTGGAGGGGGCACATACCTATCCTATGAAAAAATCTGAGGAGAATATGTGAAGACCATTTCAGTCAAGCAACCACTGAAGACAATGTGCTTGGGATTTCTAGAAACAGAACTGTGAAGGCCGCATAGGCAATCGTTTGTATCATTTGAGTCCTGCAATTATCCGGGGTCAAATCTGATCATACCGGAGATGCTGCATTCAGCAGGGCATAGACTTGCTGCTCAGAGAACTCGGATTGATTTTCCGGGCTTGCTTTGTACTAAAGACCATACCAAGAATCTGGAAGCCAATCAAGGTGGTTTTTGTACCAAAGGTTGGGAATATCAATTATTCTCAGGAAGAGTCCCTTCGTCCAATCAGTCTGCGCTCACCTCACTTGAGAATGCCTGCAAGAAGAGTTATTATCAACTTTGATTTGGAAAGTTGTGATGGACGACCTTAGAGTTGATTAGATTGTGAGGGGGTCGTAAAGGCTATGTGGCCTCACAAGCGCTTCGACTTAATAGATCTTTAACCCTTAAGCAAACCCGTGACTCCAAGACTTCGTATAAAGTTTATCAGTTTCCTGGGTGCTAATTTCCTGACATTGGAGGGCGTTAAGAAGGTTCCTCACAGACACTCTAGCCTCTGACGGAAAAGCACTGGGTTTTCACAATGCAAATGTTCTGCAGTTTCTGCGAAGTTGCCTCAGAGAGCAGTGTCCAGTGAGGAGTCCCATTACCAATTAAAGTCTTTCTTGTTCCAACTCTAGAAGCTGTCTTGCTTTCCTCAGCGGTAGGTTTACTAGCTCTTTTACTGCTCTTTATTCTGGTACTTTATTTCCAGCGCCGAAATTCTTCTCTCAAGGGGGCTTGGAAGATTCCAAGGGTTGTGAGCCGAGAAATTCTATGTTGCCCCTTCTTTGGCAAAGCACTCTGCTTCCTCGTTGACTGTAATACCTCTGTGACCTGGCACTCACATCAAAGTCACCTATTTCTTTTCTGTCAATTGTCTCAGGGATTGTTTGCAGTCCCAAGTCAACTTAGTCTTCAAAATAACTATAGTAGTCCCAGTTTATGCAAGGAGACCTGACTACGTGAAATCTCAATACTCTTGAAGGTCTCCAAGACGGATTGTGGACAATGGAATGGGATCTGGATACAAAAAAGTATTCATGAGAACATGGGGAGAGCTTATGGAAACGAGCAGATCCATGTCGTTTTCGACAGTCAGGCTACAATGAATGTTTCAATGGACCTAAAGGTAATCCTGGATATCCTGGAAACCCTGGGAGAATACAATAAAGCCAAACTTTCGGATTCAGATCAGCTATTTCTAGGCACTCAACCAGAACAAGCTATACTGAAATGTACAGTAAAGAGGGTACTCAGACCTAGTATGATCCATTAGATCTACACTAAAGGTGGTACGGTCTTCGATGACATATGCAGCATTTGTATGGTAGCCGTAACCAGATACAGGGGCTGATATGCTCGGTATTAACGGGGCCCTTGAGATCTACCCCGATGGCAGCGGTGAAAGTTCTGTTGAACCTCCCCCTCAATATTCTCTGAGAAGCGAAGCTAGAATGGGATTATACTGGCTATGCATTTCAGGTGACTTGAAAGGACAGCACTCCAAGTCTGGTTACATGGACATAAATACAAGTTCCAATCTTTGAAACCACGATATTCTTTATTAAAACTCTTGGAAACCATAGCAGATGATGGAAAATGGAAGATGGAATACCATAACATATTTCCAGAGAACTGACCTGGTTCACAGACTGTGAATCAGCGGATCAATATCGTTTCTGATAGTCAGGCCGCACTAAAGGCTCTGATGAGTAAAAAAATTACGTCCAGACTAGTATAGGAAACCCTGGAAGATCTGAAAGCTTTGGCAGAACCTAATAAAAAAAATTATTCTGGATGCCAGAACACAAAGAAATACCACGTAATGAAAAAGCTAACCGACTAGAACAGGATACAAGAACTGCTTGCATTCGGAGTAAGGAAGATATGCAGATTTAAACAGTATTCAGATCGTCCCTTCAGAAATGAATAAAATAGCCCCATAAGGTATAAATCGACATTTTTCAGATCAGCATGCAATACTTTTGTTATAACAACCATTCAGTGTAACAGAGATTATTCCCATTTTGAGTTGTGAAAATGGACTACAACATGAGCCCTTCGCCCTTCATTTTAGTAGCAGAAGCTTGAAACGTCACTGGTCGAGAACATCAACTTAATAGAGAAGCTGCCATCTGTTGCTCTTCCTTGAAACTAACTAGTTCAACTCTTTGTTCTCCATCGCGCATTAGAGAATTCTGTGTTTCTGTTTGAAATATTTATTGAATTTATGAAGATTCTGGTATGAGGTTTCTTCATACAACGACCATGGGCTATGGAAAACATACTAGCTCAGAGTTGGTAAAGAGAGAATTTCTCATCACAAAGCTTGAATGAATTCACATCTTAGTAGACTCCGTTCCTTTTTATATTTTTACGTTCAGTTCTTTGTTAGTTTTGTTAGTTTCCTTAACAGCTATCAGTTTGGATTCAGAAAGAAGTTTTGTCGTTTTACGTCAACACATTCATGTCCACTAAGGACGAATTTTGTATCATTATTATTGTTCTGCGGGGCTGGCCATAGACGTATAGATGATCATTTTGCTAACACCGAATTTGATTCTTTTATGTACGTCTCAATTACGTTAGTTGTTTGATTTACCAAAACATGCTATCCTCTTACGAGCAACTCTACGAGTTATTTGTTCTGCAACCTCGGTGAGACCAGTGTTTTCTTCCAGAGTGCGATCCTAAGCACGGTCAAGAGTCAACTGATATGCCTTACAGGTAGGTCTTTCATGTACAAGCTGGCCACATTTACGATTGTTCCGCTTCAGATCGATCGATACAGTCATATTCTCGAATTTCCTGTATTCTTTCTTTTTCTGTATTCTGTTTATATTTTCACAAGAGTTTCTACTTATGTTGAACTTATAATGCGGTAGAATAACGTGCATTCATCTATCTATGATGTATTTGATGAGGCCAGTTGATCAAACTACCTAGGTTTCTGGATTGTGTTTCCAATATTCAGAAGTGAAAGTATCAACCCATATTATTTAATTCAACAAAAATCATAGAGATATTAGTTGAATAAGACTGCTGAAACATATCCAAAAATACAAATTTATTCTCACTGTCAGTTTGAATTCCAAAAGTCAAAAAGCATAAATGAAGCAATATCTCGAGAAGGTGCATTTTCGTGTATGTGCATATTTTCCAAAGCCTTTGATTGTGTGAGCCTCGAACACTATTTCATTATGGTTTCAAGATAAAAACGCCAAAAATGAGGCGTACATTATTTGCGGAAAATACAATTCTTTTGTGGCATGGGAATGTGCACTGGGAAGAATATTGAAGACATCGATAGTAACACACCTTAGGAATTGGATGCAGTAAAAACATGGTGAAATGCAAACTCTCTTGATTTTATTGAAAATATGAACAGGATGTTCATAAAGTCAGTTGTGGAATCATCTGCGACTGAAAGACAAACTAGTCGCTATTTTCCATCGTACAAGATAACCTCTCTTGGAAGGGATTCATGTTGTAAAGAGAAACATATTCAATTGAAAATTGAACCAAAATGACTCCTTTGGAAATGGAAAAATCCTACGATAAATTGAAGTTACTTTTTTGTAAAATCTAACAGATGTCCAGAGTGGCTTTTGCCGGGGAAGTGGTTGTTTTCTGTTAGATATTACAAAAAAGTAACTTCAATTTATCGTAGATTTTTTCCATTTCCAAGGAATCATATTTTGGTTCAATTTTCAATTGAGAATGTTTCTCTTTACAGCAAACTCTCTATTTTAACGGAATATAAAATATTTTAAGTCTTGGATTCAATCACGGAACTCAGAGTTCAAATAATTATTGTATTGAGAATGAGTCAAATGCAAAATGTATAGCTATTCCCATTTACGATAATCTCTAGAACATACAAAATTCCACAATCGCAGACTAGCATCAGGTTGTTATGATGTTGGAGTTGTGTCAAACGAGCTTGGTCCTCCACTTTGAAAAAGTATTTATTTCTGTCTTACAGAAAAATTAAACTGTATTTTTTGGGATTTTCATTACATAAATTCGAAAAGCTAGGGCAAGAGGTCATCGTAAACCATTAGTTACTCACAAGGTATATCAGCCCTCAGTACCCGTGTCATTGTCTAATACTTCTTTAGACAATGCCCGTGTATTTATCCTGGTGCATGATCAGCAATTTTCAATTGCTATAATTGCTAAAACAATAGGTACATATCTCCGTAACGAAAACTATACCTAACCTGTACCTAAATCTGAAACAAGGGTTGCTAAAAATTCGATAACATACGAAATACTTTTTTTTAATCACTTACCCAACATTTATAAATCGAATAAAGCAATGGTTCATTTCGATGGCTTACTATGACCTGCAAGGATTCTAACACATTCCAGTAAACTTTTCATCATATACCTGTTGATTGTATTTGCTCAATTCAGTGTAGGTATATATATATATTTGTCTTATATATACATATTCAAATATTATTATTTATATTTTATCATTATATTAAAATTGTGCGCGCTCTTGTTTAATGTGTGTAGATTTGTATATGTATATATGTGTATATGTTTTCACTTTGGAATTTTTAGTTTGTTCAAATTTTAGCCATTTCGAGTACATTGGTTGGTTACTTCTCTTTATGTAGTAAAACGCTTGTCAATAAGAATGTTCTTGGATCATAAAATATAATAAATTCTTGATTGACTGACCATTGATAGAGCCAGGTGTAGATATCATCTTAGAACAATGATAAACTTGTCGTAGAACTCTTCTTTCGGAAAGTAATTATATAATTATATAAATAACATAAAATAAAACTCGTCAAATAAATTTAAATAAATAAATATATTCCATAACGATTATTATGTGAAAAACGACGATCATATTGATTTATTGGAATTTTGAGCAATATATACAATTTATCCACTAAATAAATATTTTTCATTGTATATATTTAATGACTGCATCAAGCAATCTGTTATTAAAACAGCATTCACTTGTATTTTTTGTATCAAATAGCTTGAGAAGACGTACTTATTAAAATACGTTTCATCAGTTAGTGGCATGACAGCGTTTTCACCGGAATATCATCTTTAATTCACATATCAATATTCACAAACATAGCAACAATATTACATTAGGAACAATCATGTTAGACAGAAAAATTAATTTTAACAAATAGTAAACATTACCACCTCGATAAAGTTTAATCCATTTACAAATTCCTATAAGTACTATCACACATTTTACAGAAATGCAAGTATCACGCGAACATACAGGATTTTTCTATAAAAAGACTCTCTCATACTCCATATTGGGTACTGTTGAGTATATAATCCATTTAATTCATAGCCGAACACAAACATCGATAAATGTCATTGGGGTTGTCTTAAAAATTATTCTCTCGCATTCTTCACAATCACTAAAATTCATTTTTCGCTAACAAAAGTGTGTCTGAATCACAACTTTTCCGAAAATATTTCTTTTTTTCTCTAATTCTACTAAATTGAAAGTATCCTAAGATCGCATGAGCAAAATTCTAAAATAGAGGGGCTGATTTTCATTCCGTTTTATACCTATTTCTTGGAGAGTATCCCTCAATGTTACAACCTCTAACAAATCAAATAAACACCAATTACTAGCTTTTTATCTTACATTCGAAAGCAATTACAATACTGAGTGTTTTGACAACATCAGGCCATTTGGTAAAATTACGTGATCTCTATTTCCGTTGAGACAACCACAAGGACTGAATTTTCGAAAATATTTGAGATGAACAGATTTTGATTAGGCAATATAAAAGGCTCAGGTGAAAATTACTATCTTGCTATAACATCAAAACTCATATTTGAAAATGTTCAATTCGCAGTGTCATCTTGTTTTATTGCATAAATCTAATAGGTACTATTTTTAGGGATATTTAGCTTGGAAGATGAATAGCTTCATTTATAAAATATTCCAAAAATATCATTCATTTATCTTGTTATTTTTATTATCGGAGGTAATTATTTTCAGTAATTCTATCTTTGGTAAGACAATAGTGATTTTAAGAGATGAAGATGTTACGTTTTGCCATGAATGAACAAATAATTTCAGAATGTACATTCGGATATCATTACAAAAACACCAAAAGAGATAAATCTAATAAATCATCGCTTTTAAGCAGTACATTTTGTTGTGGATTTGTGTCCATTAGTACAATTTTACTCAGGAGCAATAATTGAAGTGAAGAATGGTTGATGTACAAGTGTTCGAATATTATCTCAACAGTTTTCTTTGATATATGAAATGTCGCAAATATAGTGAACATGCCACATTACCCAGGAAGAAACGTTTTGAATAACAAACATTAAGTGAGAAATGCTTCTGTTGATTGAATACCCAACTAAAGGTAACTAACGCTAACTGGAATATCTGTGTGGGTGAAAAAACGTTTTCATCTTATTTGTATTCAATGTAATTTTTAAGGTACAACGGTGGTTTGTTTGAAAAATGTCACAAATGCAGTTATGTTTCGGAGTTTTCCATTTAGGAAAATGTGACTCAGGTATGGCTATACTATATTGTACTTAGTACTCAATATTTTTCAGTGTCATTTCATGAGAAACATCTCGGTTATTAAATATATGATTAAATAACATGGCGGTCATATATCGATACAAGTCAGGCTGGCGTTTGGCCGATGTCCTTCCACGTAATCGCTATGATTTCAAAATTATGTTAGAGAGGGCAGCATCAATCCAGAAATAAGTGATGTCTGAATCGATCTTTCCTCGATTCTATTCCTGGGTTACTTCTTACTTTCTTAGTCGATTCACTTGTGAAAAGAGGTTACTGATGCACTTCAACATACCTAGTAGTTGCATCAATCTAAGGAATACTTAGAGACATCATTTATTATTTTTTTGTTTATGTATTCAGTTATTTTCTGCAATAGATCAAAAATTGATTCTTATTCAAGTGGGATCTCAGAGTGAAATATCACCAGTAGAAAAATATTCGAAACGGGGTGATAATACTTCGCTTGTAGTTTTGATTATAACCTCTTGTCACAGTCTAAGAGTAATCCCGATATTCAGAAATTTGTAAATATAGTTGAATATTATATTAAAATCAAAAGCAAAATGAGTTGTGCAATTCATATACAATATCTCGCGAAAATGATGGTTCCTGTCACTTCTTGACTACAATTTGAATATGAAGAACTAATTTGTAATTTTTGTAAAAGTTTGGATAATTTCCTATTACACTACTGGCATACACAAAAATGAGACAGCCATTGATATGTAATTAACAACATGAATATCATTTATATTTCTGAAAATTTGATAAATTTTTTCCTTAAATCTACTTAACAGTTATTTGATATGCCCATACCAGACTGGTTTCAGTTCACTTCACTAGGGCATACAAAGCAGTTAACCTTTATAGCGTTATAGAAAATATAAATATTGGTTTTCAATGTATTTTATAGAAATACCCTGTATTCAGTTCAAGATTCGATATGCCAAATTTCGTTAAGTACGTTCACGCGGTGAAAGTCCTTTGGATCAAATATTCCACAGCAACAAATGATTCGTGGAATCCTCCCTACCGGCCACTTCCGACAAGTTCGAAGTTCTGAAATCTTCATATCCATCACCACCCGAAATGACTAACAACTTCGTGTTACTCCTCGTATCTTGCTTGGCCTTGTATGAGTTTCTGTGCGGCGCTTCGTTAGCGACTGGTATTTCGACAGATGTCAAAAACCGGACGTGGCCAGTATGGCCGTGAGGTACACCCGTTACGGTGGGGACGGCAGTCAACTTCGTGGTCGTCGATGTCAGATGAGGAAGCGGCATCGTGAGCAGTACCCCTGCTGAAGTCCCGATCCAGAGGAGGTCTTTGCATGTCACCAAAGCTGTCACCCGTAAGCAGGCAGCTTTGTGCTGTCTGATTATGTCATCGCAACCTGAAATCGCGAAAACAAAAAATATTTTTAGTCCTTACAACTTTTTAAGTGAATATCCCCCTTCCCTATTATACGACCCCCAATTAACGACTCAAGTTTTTTCATAAATAGCACAATACAGTTCCAAAGCACTACCAGTACTACTATAGTTTATCCAATCTCAGTTGAATGAGCTATAAAACCGGATTAACCCTTCAATGACTTCGCCTCTTTGAACGTACTTGCCGACCATAGGCGGAGATATTTTCTCTTACTTAGGTATAACTTTGCGTATTGCTTGCTGTATAGAAATTTGCGAATATAATGTGTCTTGTTCTTATATACGGGACGATGCTCGTAACTTATTGACAAGTTATCTGACACACCGAAAACAAGTCGTTCAAAAAAATAGAATAAAAAAACATCAGGAAACATTGATAATTTATTTGCTGGTACGGCTATCTTATATACACATCAAAGTCGTGGCAAGACTCAATCATCATAATCCTCCGAACCAGACGAATCACCCATGTTTATGATTACTGGTTGAATGGATGGCAAAAGGAAATATTCACGTTCTTTTGAAATCACATGTAAAATGCATTCTGTCCAAAGATCTTCATATTCCTCTCTTAAGATTCTCCTAACATTTTCTACTACTTCTCTGCTTAGATTTGGACATTGATTGGATTTTCTCAATTTGTTTATTATAAATGCCCAAACCAATTCAATGGGGTTGAAAACACAATAATACGGAGGTAACCTCAGAAGCGTATGACCGAATGTTTACAAAGTTCATCAATAATATATTCTTTTTCAAAATTTTAATTTTTAATTATACGTAGTAATACCTCCTTCGTGGCTTTTTGGGGAATATTCAATTTTTTATAAGCCATAAATTCCAAAATGTCTCCTTTTTTTGTTGCTTTCGTCAGTATTTTTATCTTTTGACGCGAGTGGTATGACGCATCATCCATTACAATTACAGAAGTTGGTGGTACTGAACCATATTTCGAATAAAGTTGCAGTCATATCCTCAGGATAATCTGCTGAACATTTTTTTATTTGTTTTGCTGACAACAGCAACGCGTTCGGTACAAAACCATCTTCACTACCCGCGTGTACAATAATTATACGTTTTCCTCTGGAACATGGTGCTTGGAGACAACAGTTTTGGGAGTTATCTACCCATCCATACCGAATCACATCATGACTATCGAACCAAGTCTCGTCAAGATATACTATATGTCTCTTCGATTCCCGATATTCTTTTATTTGTCGCAAGTAATCTTGCCTTTGCAGAACGAGCCGGGGTGATTCCATTATTGCCATTCGCTGATTCAGTTTTTTGTGTTTGAAACCACAGTCTATAAAAGAATTTGGCGTAGCGTTTCCTGCGACTTATCTGTATACTCAGGATAATCAGATAATTTGTTTTTGTATGATTCCAAGGTAGGTACTTCGTTTCGTTTATAGAAATCATAAACTTGCCTTCGAAGAAAATCTTTCGTGGCCTCATCAACTTTGTTTAATTTCTAATTTTCTCGTATTCTTTTACTATAATGATCTACATACCCTTGTTTAACCACTCTGTAAATAGTTGAATGTCCCAAACTGGTGAGATGAGATATCCTTCCAAAAATTTCATTGTCACATTTGTCGTTCATTTCCTTTTTAAGATTTTTATATATATTTAAAACAAGTCTTTGGGTCTGAATATGAAGATCTTCGTTTTTAAATTCCCATTTGTCATCCAGTTGTGAGTCTTGTTCCTCACGTTCTTCGAATGGTCGCCAAAATGCCATGTTGCAACACTAAATACACAAACGTTTATACTAAAACTTTAATGTTGATTTTCACACTTTTAGTTTAAAAAACCGCGACATATGTTTTGCAAATACAATGGATTCTTCAAGCAGAAGTATGCTGAGTTATACTATTACTATGTACTTCTTTAATATTCCCAAAATGTTAATTAATTTGGGAACAGTTTTATACCTGCTTTCGGATAACTCTATGATAACAAATAGTGTTTGTCAATAATTAATTAAATTTATACCTAATCTAACGGCAAAACAAATTAAGTAGAGAGAAAATATTGGGTTCTGTTTGATCGTTCATTAAGTACGCTACTATTCTTCTTTTCATAAATATCACCAGGCTGCCGGACAGCAATAAAAATATTAAGAGGTGATTTACGGTAATTTATGCAACAGGCGGTCAGCGCATTACTGATTGCTTTCTACGCTTCGAATGGTTACACATAAAATATACCCAATCTGGTCTACTGTTTTCATTGTATAGGGAATAATATTTATTTAATTTTCCTTTTTCATCCTACATTCGTTATTACACCATGTGCTATTTTGAACTAACCCTATATATTGAGCTGAATGAAGTCATATTCTACTGAGATTGGATAAACTATACTATACTTGTTGGTCATCTTTCCATTTGTTGCCTCGAGCCACTTATCTAAAGAGTATCTCGGTTTCACGTGGTCTGAACTTGTTTAAAAAATTTGGTATTTTGCAGTTTTTTTTAGTGTACATGTCACTTGATCCAAACTGCCACACATCGTCAGCTCACATGATTCAACTTTTTTCTTCTTTTCAAATGCCTATCATAATCACCATACATGCAAACAGTCTGAAAAGTTTTAATTTAATTTATTTCGCACATAAAATATAATTTCTGATGCATGTCACATATATCATAATTTATATCGAACTGTTTTATTTCAAACCAAACTGTCTATGCTATCTCTGCCCTCTCTGATCTGGGCTGTGTATTTATATCCGAGTAGATCTCTCTCGCGATTGTTCTGGAGATTATAGATTGGTCGCTCGCTGTTCGACTAGATGGCTCTGGGTGTTCTAGAAAATGCCAGCTGGCAAGCCGACATACGTGAGTGGTGACATCATCGCTGTCCACGGGCGAACGCAAATGAAACAACAGGTCCGGCCTCAGTTCGTTACAATAATATACCCACTATCAGTAACTCTAATTATCCACTCAAAAATAGTTGATAATCTTCAAAATAATGATAACAGAAACATATGCAAGAAGAAAGCGTTGTAAGGCTTTGGTTACCATGGTTTATCGTCGTTATCTCAGTTGTCATCCACATTACAAATTAGTCATTCATTATATATGTTATCGACATGAGTTTAGATCACGAAAGTATCGAATCAGATCTAGAACTGTCAGCAAATGCTGCAATTTAAACATTAGTACCTGCCAAATGCAGACTACACAGACGTGGTGCACGAGGGAGAACCTGAATTTCAAGCCACAAAAAACTACGATAGTTCGTTTCATCAGAAAAGGAAACCTAGAGACCAACAGAGCTCTTCCAATCTTTGATAAAACCCTACAGATTTCAGGAGAGTTTGAACACCTACGGTTAAACCTGGACTCAAAGCTAACCTGAAGCAAACATCTGGAAAAAGTGTTGACAAGGGCAAGGACATGACGACTAGGAGGTTCTTTGGTAATATTTGATTGATGACTTATACCCACACAATCTCTTTGGCTATAAACGGCGATAATGAGATCCTCGAAAACGTATGTAGCTCTGCTGTGGTGGCCAAAGGTAGAAAAAGTGATAACCAGAAGGAGGCTAAAGACTGGTCCTGCTCTAAGTTACTGGTGCCATGTCCTGCACATCGACGGTCAGCATAAACATCAGCATCTGCATATTGTAGCGGAGGCAAGGATCGAAGCCTGTATTCAAGGAATTGGGCCAGTGGAGGGGCAACAATCTAGGCCACTTCATCACATCAAGAGCCCCAACAATGCTGTCAAGAGTGAAAATCTGGTACAAGGATGGCTTGAAGACAAGCAATGGGATAGGTGCTGGGATATTCTGGAAGAGACCCAGGTAGGACATTAGTCTAAGCTTCGGCATTCAAGGCATAGCAGCACATAAGTCTGGGAGACACACAATTATCTCAAAGTCTGGATACCAGAGCACAGGGGCATCCAAGGGAATGAGAGTGCAGATGCCCTAGCAATAGCGGTGTCAACAACAACTCTCGTTAGATCAGAACCAGCTTGTGGAATCTCGTTTGGGAACATCAAGCAGGACACGAAGAAATGTGTTGAGAACCATAATCAATTGTCCCAGGAGGATGTATCGGCAACTGGTAAATGATAATGATGGGGACAACCGACTGGCTGTCAAGACAGATACTCGGCCTGAGCCAGAACTGTAACCATTGATTGAGTATGTACCTGATGGTCGTTTTAGTTGAATTAGTGAAGAAACTAATAGTGATACTTACTCGTTAGCATTTTGGTGACAGAAGGAGCAACATTGATTTCACATAGGAGGTCGAATGTGGCACTATGGTAGCATTTAACTATCGCAGAATTTTGTAAAGAAAGCCATACGCCGTTGCCGCACAGTACTATGCTTGTAATTGACTTGTTATTGTCATTATTGACGGTGAAACTGTTCTCAGTTACGAGCGTATGGGTGTTGAATATCTTCACGCTGCTGCCGCAGCCACACCACAATTTTCCCGAGCTGGGAACCAATTTGGAAACTGGCGAGCTCAAAGATCCTACTGTGCATATCGTCGGGCTGCTGATGTTCCAACTTCCACCTGAAAATCAAAAATTTTATTGAGGCAATGAATAACTTAATACAAAAGGACTTCATCTTTGGACGTGACTTGAAGAATCTTATCTTCTGCATCATTCACTATGTAAAGAAATATTCTCATGATAGACATGAATGGATACATCTACTCTTGAATAATATCTCATTTTGCGTTTCAGTTAATAGGGATCATTTCTCAAGAAAGTTTCGTTAGAAGAAGAGATCGAAAGCAGATGAAAACCTGACTGAGACTGACGCCTTAGTGGAGCTACTGGTGTGCTATCAGCTCTATTCCTACTTGCTAATCAAAGATGTATTATTCTCTTATAAGGTCTGCTGATGGGTTCATTTTCATCACATCTACATCTAATAGAGAATATTAATATGTCGTGGTCAACATGGCGAGGAACGAGCCAACCATTTAAGTGTACTTTTTACTGCCAAACTATATGTGTGCAAAAGATGGCCAGGGATGTATCTTTGGGTATTGGTATAATTTCTTCGTAATTTGCTGCGAGTGCAAACAGTAGCGTATGACAATGTCTATAGTAAAGAAACTTCTATTATGAAGGCATTGGAATTGGTGAGAGGAAGAATTCAAGTAGAATATCAAACTGGTTGTCGACACCAGAAAGGTGTTTGGTTTATGTATACGCTTGACGACTCGCCTCATTTTTTTAAAATAATAATAAAAATTTTAAAAATTTTTTAAAAATAATAATAAAAATAATAAAATAATAAAATAATAATTTTTAAAATAATCATTAAAATAATCATTTTTTTAAAATAATCTTTAGTGGTAAGAAGAAGATGAAGTCAAATTAGAGATAGAAATAAGAAGAGTGATTTGGTAATAAATAGTGGTAGTACCGTCATCTTGTCTATGAATGGTCAGCAAGGGCCAATTTTAGACCAAGGAGCTGGAACTCCAAGAAAAAGGATCCGATCTTTCTCACAAAACAATACAGTGGGGAGAATATAATGGAGCCCACTAGTTCTACAAGAAATATGGACAAAGAGAGACGAGGACGGCGTGGAAAGATTTCTGCAAATAAATCGAGAACACTGATTGAATTTGTTTTAGTGCCGAACAAAAGTCCTAGAATTATTTATTGGATACGAGGAAAGAGGATGTGAACTTCACAAAACAAAACCTACAAAAACAATACTGTTCAGCACACAGGTTTTTGCGAGAGTACAGAGCATCGACTATTGGTATCAAAATAGAATACAACTCCATCAGAATGTTGGATACCTTCTGGAATTTGATAAATTTGAAGTCTCTTCCTAAGAAATTCAGAAATATTGGTGAAAACAGAGATGTAAATAAGATGCAAATCTTCAAAAGCCCAGATAAACGATCAGAATCACTTCAAATGCTAGTTTGTAGAAATTAAAGAGGTGTCATCTCTATCGAGGATTAATACAAGGTCTACCTTTGTTCATAGAAATCTTTATTTCTATGAACAAGAAATAAGATGTAGACTCACATCTGAAGGATTTTTCTGTTGATTCATGGAAGAATGTTGGAGACATTCCTGGAAAAAATTGCTACATGAAGTTGAATGATGGGCCTACAGCTGAAGAGCCTGAACAATTAATGAAGTACCGACAGCTTGGAACAGAACTGTGGGTTGCACATTTGCGATTTTGTTTTCGCTATGTTCATTTTTATGTTTTGCGACTATATTTTGATAACTATGGTAGAAACCTTCATTGGCCACATCAGGCTGGCGTATTTTTTCTTCTTTTTATTGAAAAAGTCTTTTTCCAAAGATAAATTTTGACTGTCCCACAATAAAGGGGAAATTGTAGGATTTTTGCTCTTTTCAAGTGAGGTTCAAGTATATACAAATAAATCCGACCAGTGCCAGATTAAAAGCATACGCCTAAATAAACTAAACAAAAACAAGCAACAACTGAATGTTTTGGTTTCTGAAATATTTTAATAATCGAAGTTCGTGGTTTTTTTATGATTATGAAGAAGATATTCATTGAACTGGCTATTTGAAGCTCACAGTCTTTGATGCATTACCAGTTTTTGTGACTGTTGGAAATTGTGATCTGGGTGACATATTCGGTTTGACTGATTCAGGTCATAAAGAATATATATTACTAAAATTATTGCTAAACGAGGAGGAGTTGAATCAATCTGCACACTTCTGTATAATAATATTAATAAATTCTTCAAACACCTAATGAGAGAATGAGTACACAAGCAGTGAAATCGATGCCAAGAACATCATAATTCTCAGTTAAATGATGACGACTTTGGCACAAATAATTCAAAGTGACGCTTTTGATTATGTCATTGACAACTCGAACCAGTGAAAACATCGGTACACATGCGGTGGGTGCATCAAGTATCACTGAATTAAATGCTAATAACATATCAGCTGTTTCAAATTGCAGAGCGCAGTGTGCAAAAACACGTGGAGAAATACGTTGTATAATTAAAACTCGTTTATTGCTTGAGTTGTGGTTGTTGAACCGATCTATAAATATATTACAAGTTGTTCCTTTACATGAGCTGGGAGAGGAAATTACTCACATGCATCTCTTTCGTATACGATGATATCTCCATTAGCGAGTGATACAAACACTCTGTTATCTAGGTATCTGAAACAAATGAATGTATTCAAATTCAGTGTGACCCTATTAGATTGTTAAGATTGTTAATCATTGTTTTATCAACTCAAATTGAATGCCATGTCTCAAAACTCACATTATACATAATATAGAAGCTCCAAGCTGCAATTTGACTTTGTTCTTTTTTATTCTAATATTATCGCAACAATTGTAAACATGTATACAGCCATCTTCAGTTCCAAGCCACATGGTCGATTGTTGGTTATCTGTTTCATCATTATCGATGCTACATGTCTCTGAATCTAGAAACTTTTGGGGTTCTTCGTTTATTTCACTATCACAGTTGTCTTCATCTTCGCTCGATGAACTGCTGTCGAAATGCATTGGTTTCGTTTCTTCAGGTTCTACTCGGGTTCTAGAACATCTGTTTGGGGATCTGAAAATCAATGGAATGTTGATTACTAGTTTTGTGAAGAGAATTCGGACATAAAGATCGAGAAATTTGCCAGATTTGACAACAGAAAGCGAACATTTTTGACATGATCAAAATATCCTCTTCAGCAGTCCTACCTGGTTGAATATGAGGCGAACAGAACAGAACAGATTTTTTCCCATTCAGCACCAGATAATTTTTACAACACAAATTTGTCAACTCGAGACTCAATTTTTCTTGGAGTTACTCTATGTTATATGTGCTTATATGATATCGTTGATGAAAATAAGAAAGATGAAGGGACCCAATTTAGAACCTTGAGGAACCCCAAAATCATTGCTTTGACTGACAATTATTTACTTTAACATGTATCTTTCTGAGAGTCAAAGATGATAGCCATGAAAGATATTCGCTCTTGAAGCCAAGTGAATGAAGTTTTAATTTTAATAATAAGTGGGTCAATAATGTCGAATGGTTTCGATAAGTCAAAGAAAAGTACACTTCCTTCCATAAAGTGAGTCGAAGACACACCGGAAAGACAAGAATTGGGCGCAAAACAATTACAAACATTCTGCTTATTTCCAGTGAAAATAAATGGCAGACAATTTGAACTCCTAATACGATCATTTCAAGATTGATAACAAATTGATTTACTTATTATTATTTCACTACATTAGTGATTATCACAACTTGGGATATTTTTTCTCAACAATTCCCTTTTGTACCATGCTATAAAACTGATCGTATGATAAGGACAGTAAGGCTCTTTTTCGAATGACAATTTCAAAAAGAGGGGGCTTTATTTAAAAAATTGACGATGATGTTATAACTGGAACAATTATGAGGTTCCATGAAAGTATTACATGTCAACATCTGCACATTTGAATATTAAAATTTTTCAATTCGACCCATTTTTCTCGTCTGGCTGCAGAACATGTATGCCAGCTTTTACGTACTCACTCTGTAGGTACAGTTTTTCAAAACACATTGGATATGTATGTGCCTTGTAAATTATAAGTAGCTGACGGGATAGTAACTCTTGGCACGAAATAAAAAGACAAGTTTACGACAGACACTTTTGGCAATGGACCAGTTCAAATCTGGCGACGAAAACCAAATTATCGATCGTTTACACTTTTCAAGCGTTCCAGATATTTCCCAATTTCTATTTCGAAAAAATAGCTCAGCTGTAGTTGCTCAGAAAAGTCTTTTTGATGGTTGCAATTTTTTTTTCTCAAAGAATGAAATGCTAATTCTTTGTCAAAACTATGGATTTTTTTACATAAATTTAAATTTTATTTATTCAGCTATCCAGAATTTCTGCCATAGTGAAACTATAGATTCAATAGCTACAATTATATAAGTTGTCAAAGGAATAATCTAAAATGAATATTGCTAAATATCATATATAGTAGGTGTTCAAGGGACAATCCTTGCATGGGTTATATATATCTGAATGTGACGAAAACATAATATGTAAAATGGGATGATCCGGACTCAGACTTCAATGTGGACGTAGGTGTTCCACAGGGCTCAGCTTGGGGACCTTTAATATTTATATATCAAGGACCTACTTCAACATATAGGCACAACCTCATTATCTCTTTTCGTCTTTTCAGTGGGAACTGATAATATTGTTGAACTTCAAAACTTTTCAATTTGAAGTCGCTCTAACAGACTCATTATAAATGCGGATGAAACGGTGCTGGTTCAATATTCGACAAAAAATAGTAACAACAGTATTTTTGAAATTCGACAACGTCACGGTTACTATGGTAAAATAAATGCCTTCTTCTAGACTAGTATTTATACAGAATATATCAAGGCGTTTCCACACCTCGACAGCGTACTGCATGAAATTATTCAGAAGATTTTTCTTGAATGTACTGAACTTTGGTACTCAACTTACCCATTATTGATGCCAGGTACTGAGGCTATACAGAGGATCCTGGCATTACAAACCCCATTGCACGAAGTGACTGTAGGCTCTGGTGTGAGACTGAGGACGCAAACTTGACCGACGTATCCATCGCTGTTGCATACCCACACATCACGGCCATTTTCGCCTAACGTTGGAGCGGCACATGTAAACTGTAAGCCTGCTCTCGTTTTCCTTATCGGTACTGTAGCCAACAGTTCGGGACATTGTCTCCTGTCACTTGACATTGCTAGAAAAAAAAAGAAAATATGGGAAAATCACGTAGTTCTGTCATGACAAACTATTATTATTATTAGACTAGTTAACAAGTGCTTTTTGGGTCAAACTTTTTTCTCCGCCTCCGAAAAATATTATCGAGGTGTCATTCGATTCGGAATAGCGTGTAAATAATTTTTGATTCAAGAGCCGCTTGCAAAAATTGCAAAAGTTATTAAAAATTAACTGAAATAACAAAATTGGGTTTGGTTTTTTGCAAATATCTCAGAAACTATTTGACATTTTTCAAATTTGAAAAAAGATTCAATAAGACGAGAAAATTTTCCAAAAATAGTTATACCTTCCTTGAATGTAGTATAAACATTCATAATTTTACCAGAGGGTTGAAAATAAGCGCCTACCACTTTGTACCTTTAATGAATGAATATTATTTAAACTTATTTAATATGAAAGATAAGATTTGAAAAAATTCAGGCATCTACTGGATAGATGGATGAAAAATAATCCGCGGTCAAAAAAATTTTATGGCGATTTTTCTATTATTTATGCATTAGTTAATTTTTTTTAAATACCGACTTGTACATTGCAAATGCTATAATTGTTAAATAACAAATCTGATTTTTTTTTCTTTTTTGACGCTATTTTTTAAAGGTCTCAAAAAAATTTCTTTTTTATCTTATAAACAACGCATTTGTTTAAAACAATTTTGTGAACAATAGGAAATTAAAATTGTTAAGAATAGTTTTCATGTGGCTTCTGATCATGAAAAGACGGATCAATGGAAATATAGAAAAAAAAATTAAGTAAATTGTTGATAAAAAATTGATTTTTATTTTAATTTTTCCAACGGGACTCCCTTCTGATACCTTTGAAAAATAGCTCCAAAAAAGGAAAAAATGCAGATTTGTTATTCAACAATTATAGCATTTGCAATCTTTATGTTCAAGTCAGAAAAAATTGTTTAACTAATCCATAATTAATAGAAAAATCGCGATAAATTTTTTTTGTCCGTGGATTATTGTTCATTCATCTATCCAGTAGATGCCTGAATTCTTACTTTCATCTTTAATGAGTTAAAATATTTATTCATTGAAGGTCCAAAGTCAAGTCAGGTCTTACGCTAGCCAGAGTCCCCGTTTTCGGCCGTACTTTCAACCCTCTGGGAAAATTATAAATATTGGTACTACAGTTCCGAGACGAATAATTTTGTTTGAGAAATTTCCTCCTCTTAATGAATCTTTTTTCAAATTTGTGAAATCTCAAACAGTTTTTGAGATAATTGCAAAAATCAAACCTCATTTTGGTTTTTCAGTTAATTATTAATAACTTTTGCAATTTTTGCAAGCGGCTCTTGAATTTTTTGAATGACACCTCGTCATATTTTTTGGAGGCAAAAGAAAAGCACTCGTTGACTCGTCATTATAGATCACGGAGAAGGGCAACTTTTGTAATGGGGTATAGAACCACTGGAACTTGTTTTGAGTCGTCTAATGTTCTTGGAGTGGTATCAGTATCAAGTATCAACTCTCCCATAGCAATGGTATTCTCTGAATAATCTTCAATTATTATATTTACCTAGTTTTTGTTTTGCTTCGTTCAGCGATTCTTCCCAAGACGTTCTTTTTTCCGATTTTGAAAATATTATGGAAACATTTTCAGAACCACTTCTGTAAAAAAAGAATTTGATGAGTACCCTCAATAAACTTTCATATTACGTATTTGCAACGATTGTGACCAAAATACAACAATGATTAAAGCTACTGCCGATACAAACAAAATCCTATGCCTTTCTGATTCAGCGAATTAGGCCAATCACTTTAGGAAAAATGGAGAAAAAATAGCAAAACAATGCAAACTTTCACAATACCTGTTTTTTTGTGCTCAATGAAACAATAAAAATTTGTGCCCTCGTACAGGGTGGGCCTGTTTTCAAAATAGATAGATGTCTGAGGATCAAATTTTATGACAAACTTAATGGTGAAAACCGCATATCGATATCTATCATCGTTTATGAGTTACAGCGTTACAGGAAAAAAGTTACAGCAACTTTTCGTAAATGCACATTTTCGAAACACACGCTGTAACTCATAAACGATGATCCTCAGACACAGCCATCACTTTTCATCTATCTAGTGTGAAAACATGACTTTCCCCTCTAAAAGTATCCAATTCGGCCCACCCTGTACAAGGTCGACAACATTGTAAAAAATGTAAATTATAAACAATTATGGTTATTTTGTAAAGAGATAATGCAAAAAAGTCGCAAAATGACGAAAACAAAGAAAATATCATCCTCCATCGTTCCCCACTTATGTGACCATTTCCAAATTCGTTATCCAAGTAAATGAATTATTCTTTCATATTTTTTCAATTAAGTCTGCCGAAAAAAAACTGAAAGAGTAGCAAACGCAAAGAAACGTTTATCTCTATCAAAAGTCTCGCCGAAACTTCGCCACCTGCGCTGATGACTTCAACATATTTTTTTTTTGTTTATTTAACAGAAAAAAATTTATTTGCAATTTGAAGTGATTATGAAAATAATGCAAAGTTTTTGTATTAGTCGGGAACGTAGTGAGTAATTTCCCAGAAAACATTCATTTTGCCACAACCACAGATTTCGGAAACGTTGTCAAATTTGAAAAGAATTAACATAATGCAATTTTTTTTTAACACCTGGCAAAATCTTTCTACAAGAACACACTTCACATAATCATATTCCTCTTGTATTTGAAAGAATATAGTCAATTTCGATTTTTTTCAATGTTTCACATTTCCTTTATCGATTTGGTAACATAAACTATGGTGTATACATTATAAGAACAATATTCAAGTTGATTTTATTGAAAATATAAACAGGATGTTCATAAAGTCAGTTGTGGAATCATCTGCGACTGAAAGTTGGAATTTAGTCGCTATTTTCCATCGTACAAGATAACCTCTCTTGGAAGGGATTCCTGTTTTAAAGAGAAACATTCTCAATTGAAAATTGAACCAATACATGTCTCCTCTGGAAATGGGAAAAACCCACGATCAAACTGAAGTTACTTTTTTGTAATATCTAACAGAAAACAACTACTTCCCGGCTAAAGCCACGCTGGACATTGAACTACATCTGATAGATATTGAGAAAGACCCTATATAACTTGAGAGAAAAAATCTGAAAGTGAAAATTTGCATTTTCATTCAGATAGTTGATTATTTATTAAATGTCCAGTTTCCATTGGAGATTCTTATCTATGAATGAGATAAGGGAGAATGTTATTAATAAATAATCAACTATCTGAATGAAAATGCAAATTTTCACTTTCAGATTTTTTCTCTCAAGTTACGTAGGGTATTTCTCAATATCTATCAGATGTAGTTCAATGTCCAGCGTGGCTTTAGCCGGGGAAGTAGTTGTTTTCTGTTAGATATTACAAAAAAGTAACTTAAATTTTATCGAAGGTTTTTTCAATTTCCAGAGGAGTCATGTATTGGTTCAATTTTCAATTGAAAATGTTTCTCTTTAAAACAATAGTCAACTTTTAACTTCCATTGAGCTCGCGATGTTTAAAATGGAAACTAATCCAACATATGAATCCCCTGTCGTAATGCCCACCCTTCAAAAAAATTTGTTATACTACGCCTTCGTAATAATGGCCGTTCTGGTTTTCTAAATTTTAATTAATTGGCTGTCTTTTTTTCAGGAGAGATAAGAAACTTGGGACGAAGAATTTAATCTTCCACTAGAGTGATCCGGGTAAGGAACTTATCTAATGAACCTATTAGTAAAGGAAACATACTTTCAACGGTTGCTTTTTGGTATCCCATCTACGAAATTTGTCTCATTAGGAGATAATAATCATGAACTATTTTCAGAATTGATTTGGAAAAGTTTATGTTTGTAAAATGTATGGTGAATTGCTTCAAATGCGTTTTTCGAATAGAAGTTAAAACTTGATTTAACCAGTAACAAACACAGATATATCGGGAGATGGTAATATAAGCCATTGAAATTTTCTGCAATTCTTAATTGGCGCAGCTCATAAATAATTCAAACCCAATGAAATGTAATGAATATTTATCTATTTGTGGGTATGGAATTGACTAATGTGTCAATTTGCGGTAATGGAATAATCGATGTTCTCAGCTGCTGCCTTCTAGATATTTTTCCACGTACAGGTTTTACAATTACTGATTTTTGTAGTTTATAGTTGACTGACCTGACTTGAAAAAGAAATCTGGGTTTTTGTTATTGATATTACAATGTATTTATATGTCCCTAACATAAAACTAAAAGTATTGGTTTTATCGATTAAAAAAACTCATCCCTAGTCAGGAGTGTGCCCCTTAACTAAAATGAAGAAGAGTTTTGGATCTTTACGGCAATTTGATTCAATGAACTGCTATCATCGTTGCAATGCCCCATTGCAAACAAAATGGAATTTTTTTTTAAACTTTGAAAACATTTCATTTCCATATACATTTTCTTCATACCTCGTTTAGATTTCGAGTTTTTGGAGTTTTTAGAAAAAATGGTAACATTTTAATCAGAAGAAATATTAAATATCCGGACGCATAGCGCCCGATAAAATTAGGAGAGAGCGGAGGGAGGACATGGGAGTAAATAATCAATAATCCGGTCAAAGAGCGCCTGGAAAAAATTGGGGCCTGAAGGGGGAATTTATGGTGGTGGAAATCTTTTTTTCGGAGAAAAGAAATAATTTCATAGGAACTAAAAAATAAAATAAAACTATTCAAATATATTTTTTCGATTTTTTCGATATACGGTATAGTTTTCGAGTTTTGGGTGATTTTAGAAAAAAATGTGGAGTCGACACCTCAATTTTTTTTCAAGATATGGATAAATTTCATTGGAACTTTTTCTAAACTTGTTTGAGGACATTGAAACTGTTTACATTAATTTTTTCGAAATTTTTTATTTTTCTCCACATCTAAAATTTTTTAATTTTTTTTCAAAATATGAAAAAAATTCACATCAACTTTTTGTAAGTCTGTTTGGGGACAATGATACATATATATATACATATATATATATATATATATATATATATATATATATATATATATATATATATATATATATATGTATATATATATATATATAGAAAAGTTGTTGGGTATAGCCCTCAAATCGTTGTGCAACCGTAGACACGTGTTTCGAGCTTAAGCTCTCATCAGTACGGTAAAATCAAGTGCGAAGATGTACAACACTTGGATGTAAAAATAGATACAAAGGAAGTCAACAACAGGAAGCCAACCACACATTTGTGGCTTCGGTTAGAAGACCTTGAGCTTTACTTGATTTTACCGTACTGATGAGAGCTTAAGCTCGAAACACATGTCTACGGTTGCACAACGATTTGAGGGCTATACCCAATGACTTTTCTATTTATAATTTTATATTTTGTCCCTCGCTAAATCCATCCTGATTTTTATATATATATATATATATATATATATATATATATATATATATATATATATGCTGAATACTTGTTTCAAGGAGCAATAAATGTTCCAGTGACTGTAAAACAGTCGAAAACAATCCTTTAGGAACTCACTATACCTTTGTATAGATTGTATGGCATATGTCCGACAGAAAACAACTACTTCTCTGGCTAATACCTCGACAGATATTGAATTATATCTGTCAAATATATGTGCAAAGATCCTTACTTTGAAGGAACAACTTTGCAAGAGCTCTCAGAGGCAGACAGCAGGACACCGCCTGATCCAAACAAGGAACCAACTGCAGATCGGATATATATATATATATATATATATTAAAAAATTGACATTTGTGGGAAAATCACCTAAAAGAAAATGTCCTCCTTTTCTGATCATACTCAAAAAAAAAAGTTCTATAGGACATATTGTAGTATATTTTCAAGAAATATGAGAGGGATCAAATTGATTCTTGAATCTATAACGAGGAAAGTAGGAACAACAAAAAAAAAACCGTAAAATCTTTCCTGATTTTCCGATCGCAAAAAACAGTGACATAATTGTCCTCGGGTTATTGAAATGATTCAAATTTCAAGGCGATATCTCTACGGTTTCGAAAAATAGTGAGATTCAATAAATTTTTTCGTCGGGTTAGGAAATAGGAGCATTTTATTACGATTAATTTGATACTGCGCACTATTAAGGTTATGTTAGGTAACCTGTAATCAATAATCCAAAGCTAATATCATTTCTCCTGTCATAAATATTATTGTTAACATGTTTTTTAAACGATTACGATGGGCCGTGGTAGCCGTGCTGGTAGAACGTTCGCCCTTGGAGCGAAGGGTCGAGGGTTCAAAGCCTCGCATGGTCATTGGTCTCGTGCATGGCATCACACGTTAAAAGGTAAGGGCTGCGTCTTCCCTAGCTCACACAAGTCTCTTGAAGACTTCCGAGGGTTGCGCGTAGGGGTGCAATCGGTTGACGAAAATAACAATTTTATAACATTTTTTTTTCTTAATTCAATTCAATGTAAACATATTGGAGATAAAAAAATCAATTATTGTACGAAAAGATATTTCTTAGGTATAATTAGAGAGCTCTGCCTATATGATTAACTGACAGGTAAAAAAACCTGCTGGGCAGGAAATGTAATGTATTTTTCGAATCTCTCTGGGTCAAGGTCAGGGAGTTGGTTAATTTTTTCAACGACTGGCTTTTGCCAGAATTAGTAGATATTCGAAAAATACGGAATCCAACGTATGTAACAGAAGCAATGAAAGAAAAATAGAGAAAAGGTCTGAATAAATGGTGAAATGATTATTATGATTTTTTCTTTTTTTATTTATGACCTTTCTCATAAATATTTATATCTCTGTATGTACACATGGACTTAATGCCACCAGCGACTTTTTTGTAATAAATAAATAAGGGTTTTGTACGAATCGATTTAAGACTCGGCCATTATGTCAACAAACAAAATTGTGTCATTGAAATATGAAGGGAATGAAAAATCACATTTTTACCGTAAGTTTTCTGTGGATGTATTCATAACGAACCGATATATTTGAAAATTTCAAATATATTGAAAGCAATGATTTTCTGTTAAATCAGCAGAACAATAGACAAGTTGAAAAACGGCAAAACTGGATTATAATGTATCAAATTTTGAGAAATGTGATCAGAAGGGCTCAAAGAAATATATATCACCGAACTGTAAATTTATCATTTCTGTAATCGAACAAAATTCTAATTATAATAGATATGATATTGAATATTTAAAAAAATTTCAACCTTTTCTTTTCTTATTCGAGCACATCTATGCCTGCTCCAATTTGCGAATCCATCGATTTTTCGTCAAATATCTACGGTGATAATTTATTTTTCAGACATTCCAATATTATTTTAGTAAGCGTTACCATTATCATTCTGTGTTCACAAGTCCATTCGAAACTCCTGTTCAGAAATACAAAATTCATACTCCACAGGACCACAGGTTGTGCTACTGAATTAGGTTTCTATAAATAGTTTTCTCGACGAGAGCGGCCTAGTCACGCCTTCGTGAAGAATTATCGTGAGCGAATGCGAATTTCAACTTGGTGTATGCAACCAAAAATACTTGCTGGAGTATTCACAATGAAAAATAAGTACTTTTAAGGTGCAGTGAGAATCTCTTAATATACTTACGTTGTTGAGATCGTCAGTTCCAGACATGACAACTGCGAGTCGCTATTCTGTTGTTCAGCCAGCTGCTTATTCAGAGTCGCCGCCATCTCTTTCAACACCTCATCTAATTGCACGTGATTGCAATGTAACGACCAAGATAATTCACTCACTTGGTTCAAAACAGAAATGTCTTCGGTCAAGTTATCGACCTCTATCATGATTTGCCTCAAGTTATCGTCTTTGGACTTAATAATTTCGATATCTTCTAACGGCACTCTCATCAATAATTTGTACTTGTTTGCTTCCAACGTGCTGGTGACGCTGCCTTGGCCCGTCACAGGCCTTCGTATCGTTCCCCCTTTCCTCTTGATTCCTGTGATCAAAAGCAGGTCCGAGAAAAGGAATAAGGCCCTGTCCTTCCGTGGTCCTCCGCCGTGCGCCATTGTGACAGAGTCGTGTCTGAGGTACTGCCTCTCTGGGGTAGCTAGTTCCATCAGACCGTCGATGAGTCCTTCCAGTTCACGCAGTTGGTCCAGTTCTAAGGCTTCTTTTTCAGTGCAGTTGA
The DNA here is from genome assembly GCA_944452925.2 of Chrysolina oricalcia. Lineage (NCBI taxonomy): Eukaryota > Metazoa > Arthropoda > Insecta > Coleoptera > Chrysomelidae > Chrysolina > Chrysolina oricalcia. Next base: position 4,488,571 of record OX101809.2, on the reverse strand, counting down.
TTTTCAATAATTGTTCGTGAACTTGGTGTTGGGCTGCTAGAAGGAGGCTGTGGTCGGGGTGGTTTTCGTCGGTATGTTTAATCAGCCTTTGGAGGAGGAGTTCGTATTTCGGGAATTTTTGTATGGGTTTTATCAAAAGTGAATCGAGCGCCAGCTTCCCAGCGTGAAGCCTGGCTGTTACCTGAAATGGAGAGGAATGTTTCATTTGTGATTGAAATAATCGTTATATAAATTGGTGTTCTATGGCTAAGAAAGTTCAAAGAGAACAACACCTAGATCTAGGTTAAAATGGAGAGAGTGACATAACTCCAATATCTCAGAGACTTTGTAATCTGAATGAGTAATATGCTAGGTATATGTCGTCGATTGAAGTCGGTTGAAGTTCATAGAATCAAAGACAGTGGCGTATACATGTTTTTAATGATCATTATTTACGGGGCCAGGTAGCCTAGTGGTTAAAGCGACATTGTTTCAATCACTTTGGCTGCAAGTCGGCGATGGTTCAAACCATGGCGACTGCAGGAATTTTTCTGAAAGCCGAGAAAGTGCTAGGAATCGCACGTAAAAGGGTAAGACCTCGTTAGTCCTTCGTATGGTTTCCGTTCGTAAGGGGACGACAGCTGGTTAACGGAAAAAACAATTTATAACAAATTTTAACAATTATATTTCAGAAGGCTCATTCATTTTTCATTAATTTTTGAGTTTATTATTACTTTTCGGTGAAAGTTGCAGATTTCGAGAATTTTTTTTTATGTAATCAGGTTATACGATAATGAGCCTTTTTTTCTTGATTTGGAATATAAAGGGTGATTTACCACCACTTACACAAAATCAAATTGGGTACTGGTCTACCATAAACAAAAGCACCTGTAAAATTTGAAAGACATCCGTAATAATTTAAAAAAAAATTTTGTACGTCAACCGCAATGGATACGACACTGCATCATTGCGTTTCAGGAACCATCTAAGTAAAAACACAATCGTGCTTCTATGAAAGATGTCATGAGAACTGAAGCATTGCAGTGTTGTAATGTTACTATCTCCGAGTGCAAAATCATTGATGGTCGTGGTCTACTTGTCCCCGATTAGTCTTGGTTGTACACTCGTTACAGAACGAATACACACGGCGTAAGTGGAAATAACCAAAATCATCTGATCATGAGTACAGAAATTTGAGACGACTCAGCACTGGTGCACGTATGTATGTCACTCGTCAAAACATCGTCGGTTTGATTCGCAACAGTGATCTTATTTTGACGTCTTTCCTAAATCGTTACTGTTCAATATGACAGCGTTCACCTCTGGCGAATATTGTGATATGATTGTTACACATGGTGCAGTGAATGAAAATACCAGGGCTTGTGTTCGAGAATACGCGAGAAAATTTCCAAGCAGACTTATCCAAACTTACGAACAATTTTGGGTGCACTGCAAAGGCTTTGTGATACCGGGTTATGTTTTCCAACTCACGTCGAACGTGCAGTGAATAATGCTGTTGTTGATGATGAAGCAGTTTTGCGAAACCTCGACGAAAATCCATCAACAAGCACTCGTTTCATTAGTCGGAGACTTAGTTCAACGCAAACTGTGGTATGGCGTATTATACACGAAAATCGTTTGCATCCATACTATTTCCGAAAGGAACAAGTTCTAGAGCCACACACTTATTGCCACGTCGGCGTCGTCGGGAGTTTTGGCTTCTTGAGTGTACCAGACAAAATCCTCATTTTCTCCGAAATATTTTATGGACAGACGAGGCTATATTCACCAGGGACGAGATCATCAATTCCCACAATAGTTATCTTTGGGCCCAGGAAAATCTTTTACACATTTTGGTCACTGTATCGATTTTCCATAAACCTTTGGGCAGGCCTCTACTACAATGAGTGGATAGTGCCCTATCATTTACCAGCTGGTGATGCTTATTTGACTTTTTTGAGGAATCAACTTCTTGACGATATACCTTTGGCAAGGTTACGACGAATGTGGTTTATGCACGATGGAGCCATCCCCCCCCCCCAAGTTTATTCATGTGGTGCGAGTCTTTTTGTACACAGAATTCTCATGCCGATAGATAGGTTGGGGTGGATACATTTCTTGGCACCCAAAATGCCCAGATATTACACCTATGGACTTTTTTTGTAGGGTTACATGAAGAGTTTTGTGTACGCTAACCCCATTGGCTACAGGACCTAGAGAAAGCCATCGATAATGCCTCTAATGTCATTCGTGCTCATAGAGACGTATTTGATTGCAACCACCTCATTCGTCGCTTGGAATTGTGTATTGACGGTAACGGAGCAACATTCGAACATTTGCTTTAACATGATAACATGTAATTGTGTGTTAAATGATTTGCAAAAATATTTTATTTATTTTTGCCATTTTGTAATGTAACATTCCAATCTCACTTCTAACCCCACAAGCTCTGCTGTCAGGCCCAAGTCTGATGAAGGGGAGGGTAAGAGAGTCTGCACGGTTCAACTTGGGCAGTTTCTATCCAGTGGCGGCGCGTTCCATAACGTGCGTTGTGTTAGCATCGAATTCCACCAAGTTGTTAGACCCATCCCCATTCTATAATTTTTGCCAAGTCCGTATTTAAAGGAACGGTGTTGGTGCTGGAATGGTTCCCTGCGGAACATCAGCATTTATAGGTAGAGTGTTGGATGAAACTCCATCAACCACAACGTGGAGTGATCTGTCCAAGAGGAAGCTTGACACGACCCGGTCACAAAATTTAAGTCGGTAAAAACCAGTAGTTTCAAGCAACACGAAGGGGTAGTTATCAAGGCGGAGTCTCATCAGACATACCAATCTGGATGACGTTCTCTGAATACAAAGTACAACCAAATAAATCTGGAAAGGTCGTGAAAAGCGGAAATATAATCCCTCACAGGTATTTTTTATGTTCAAAATAAGTTCAGTATTAATTCATATGTTTCCCAGACTATTATGGCGGAATTTCATTTGTGTATTCACCCGTGTTTCGCTGTTAATTCCTGTACTGGGGTCTATAAATATGTCAGTATTCGTAAATATGAGATTATTCGAATTCACATGAGACTGAAAGAAAACTGTATTAAATAAAAACTTGAAAGTCGTTCCAATATAATATAGCTACTCATTGGCCACCAGTTTACTGTATTATAGAGAAAAGCGTTCATTTCATGGGTTCAGAATTTGCGTTACCCTAATCAAGTCTGCTATTGTGCTTTAATGTACACCCTCCCTTTCATGTTCTGAATAGATTATCGATTCTACTGGTCCTAGAAAGTGGATAGCCTTTCGAGTGCCAGCGGCTCAGAATTGAAGCAATTCGAAAATACAGCGAGAAACGTAGTCGCGAGGAGTCTAAGATAATTAGAAAGACTTGCAATCCTTTTGAATTCAATAAGTTGAAGGAGCACAAGTCGGTAATTAAGAAAACAACTACCTTACCAAAGGAAAATTAGAACACCCATAGAGAGATGGAAAATAATTAATTTTGAACTAGGGAAACAAAATTCGTTTTGTGCTTGAAAAGTCATCTCTTTGAAGCATAAATCAGGAATTGCGGACGATGTAGGGGGTAGCAGAATTGCTTGCTGGCCATGTTTGTAAGGCTGTTTAAATAGCCACTTTCGGTAAAATCTATCATTACGTCGTACTATCAGTGAGAGTTTCAAAATGATTCAGCACTTCTTCAATTAACCTATTACCGAAGTGGAAATAAGTAATGCCCTGAAAATGATGAAAAATCTAATTTACTTCATTTGTTCCCTGTTTAATCTATTTGACAAAGTAGTAGCTAACAGAATAGTGGATAATTTGAAAGCTAGCAAACTGTAATGTTATAACCAAAATGACATCAGGAAAAACCATTCTATCGAAACAGCAACTGACCATTATCTCAATTTCATTTATGCAGAAACCCTGTTACCAATTTTTTTACACGGTAACTTAGTATTCCTTAACCCATAAAGCTGTATCCAGAATAGGCAGTCGTTATTTGGTCGTCGGTAGTCCGTTAACTTCATGTAAACTTACAGTCTGCCAATTATGGATCAAGCTAAGACATCTGAACTTAGTTTTCCAGAAAATATTTCAACTTGGGTGAGATCATATATGGAAAACTGTTGAATGACTATTTAAATATAAAACTATAACGTCGAGAGAACAAAATATGAAAATGGGTATTTGAAAGTTGAAGACGATGTAGTAACTTGATTACTTTTTCGGACTCCATCGTCTTGATGGTTGGAAGATATCTACTTTTTCACTACGTTTCAATTGCTTGAATCTGCAATCGTCTTCAGGTGAATACTAATCATGAAAATGGGTGGCCCACAAGGCTGAGTTTTGGGCCCATTATTATTTGTGCTATTTGTCAACGACTTGCCTGAATACATAGTAGACTGCTACATAAATATATTTGCTGATATTACCACTATAACAGTTACGGGTTCTATTATTAATAATGTACTAGTTAATGATACAAAAATCATTGAAACAATTCCGTCTTGTTGTGACCGTATAGACGCATTCTGAGTCTTAGGAAGTCAGTATATTCAAAATTCTTCAATAGGAAATATATTAAACCATGGGAGATAGTTTTGTCACAAGAAGTAAAATTCTTGAAAACTTTGTTAGACGTATTTGGATCAGCACATCATTACGGTTTGCAGTAGTTAATATAGCATTTTTTGCAATTGAACAAATAAAATGCTGTGCAATCAGAGAAAGTTCACTGACTATTCAGATTGCCATGGCATTTTCACATATCTCAATTATCATAAAGGCATGGGGGTACGGAAAAGATTATAATTCACTTTTTGTGGGCCAAGCTTATTTTGAAAAATGTTACTTTGACATGGACTATCGAGGTGATCATTATTGCAAATCGGTTTTTATAAGAGAAAAACTGCTATCTGTTCCAAGTATGTATATTTTTAAACGTGTAAAAGGTCCCAATTCAAAAACGTCCCTGCTTGCAATGCTTTGACTCTCAACAACAAATTGCCGAATGAGATGAAAAAATAAAGTAAAATGTTAATTGATTGACAGATGTTACTATAGTCTGCAAGAGTTTCTGAATAATACTTTTCAATTGATTAGTCAATTTTATGAACTCTTATACTTGTGTATGTAAAGCTGTAACATTGAATTTTTTATTATGTTTTTCATTTCTGCATTTTATCTATATTCTAATCAAAACTCTTATTTGACCTACCATAATGTACCTTCTTGTACCAAAGTGGTTAATAAATTATAATTATTATTATTATTATGTATCTCTCGTTAACTGAGAAGTACCTGAAATGATTGGCAACGGTTGATTGAGAAGCCATTGGCATTTTCGCTGACTGGGTAGTCTTTTTCGTTTTTTCCCGTTCACTGTAATTGGTCGATTGAGTTCTTTACTAGAAAAAATGCTGGACTTCGTGAAAGCAGACACCCACGTCTATTCGTTTGTCGAGCGGTCTAGGTCTTTTCGCACAGGCTATGGCCTTTGGGTACTCTCTTACACGTTTTTATGGCATATTTATGAGATATTATTATTATTCGGAAAAACTTAACGCCGGGTTTCACTTTGATCGCGGTTATCAGGTTAATTGTTGAGGTGTCCAATATATAGTAGAGACGATAAGTTGAGAGCTTCAGTTATTTTAGTGTACTAAAGGTTGGCTTTATTTGAATGGTTTCAACCTTGTTATATTCACTACTTTTTCTTACCTCTAGAAATCTACTAAATGCTGGTTTGGATTGCTGGGCATTTTTCAGAATTTCCCTTGCTCTTTTCCAGTTATTTACATAGTTTGTATAACTGTCTATCACTATAGATTTGGAGAACTGCAAAAGAAAAATCAAAATCAAAAAACAAATTTTCATCAGATAATTCAAAGCACTCAAAAATGTATGCGATGGGGTTAACTTAATACTTCATTATCGTAAATGTGCAGAGTTTGAAGGTGACCACTCATCGATTGCTTTTCTACTGTCCCTTTTCAGTATTTTGATACTACTGCCGAAAAATGTTTAAATACTCCAGTGGTTTTGGCTGACTTTTCAATAACCAATTCGGTGATAGTCTTTCCTACTTACTTTTGAACCGCTTGGTATATTGTCATAAAATGTGAAGAGTTGAATAGGGATGGTAGAATGGTATATTTTGACAGAGTATGTCTTGAATGGAAACCATAGTTATTTCAATCAGTGTTTTGAAGCATCAATGCAGCCTAATACTTTCCTGTGTTCAAAAATAGGGACTTGTTTCTTAGAAATACCGACTTCCACGTATACAACACCCGTCGCAAGGATGATTTACGTTCACAATTATCAAAAAGCAAAGTTTGTTATAAAGCACCATCTAGAATTGGTCCAAAGATTTTCAATAATCTACCTATCTCTATCAAAATGTTGAAAAATGAGAATACCTTCAAAAAACAACTGAAAGAGTATTTGGTTGGAAAATGTCTGTATGTACTCTTTGAATGAATACTTTTAATTCTAAATTTCATTTATTGCATATATAAATATATCTGTGTTTCTCATGTGTACCAGTTTTATCCGATATTGTGTTTGTGTGTATAGGTATATCTGTCTGTAATTGTATAATATATATATATATATATATATATATATATATATTCATGTATATAAGTCTTTAGGACGCCATACAATATTTAGTATGTTTTGTTATTTATATTTTTTATATTTACTCATCTACGTTTATATGTATATTCATTTCATGCGGAAGCATCCACATCTGACTGACTCTTTCTTATACAATGTATATTGTCTCAAAAGAAATAAAGTGATTTGATTTGATTTGATTTTTTTAAAGGTTTGGTGAAGTTGTCAATATCAAAATTAAAATGGCGGGCATGACCATATCTAGGATCTCTTCTATTGTACCTCTTAAACTGGACAAGATATCTATGTCGAGATGAATGTATATATAAATTTGACATGTTTATTACATTTGAGAGTAAAATGTTTCTCGTGAGGAGAATTTAACCGGTCTTCTGTACCAGGACATGCTTTAAAATCGTATCAACTCCATAATTCAAGAAATACTTCAGGCCAACCCAAATCAATTTTTGATGGACGTTACGTTCCAGCAAGATGGTTCACTCTTTTACTACTACAGGCCTATTCGAGAGTGGCTGACCGACAATTATTCGGATCGGACGGTGAGCAGAGATTTTTTTGTGAAGATGTTCAAAATCCAAGGTATAAGTCTCGCAATCATGAATCAATCAACAGACTTGTGAATTGAATAAATTATGTTTGTCATTTGATTAATGTAATGTTTAAAATGAATGTCAATTGTTTCATACTTTCATACAAATAAAGTGGCGATGAAAAGCTTCAGAAGACCTTCGTTATATAACAAAAAAAATTATAGTGCTGTCTTGGCATCAAGGGACGTCACGCGAACTATTTACTCTCAAACGACCAAGAAATCTTGTCCTGGTCGAAAGTTACGAAGGGGGTGCCTAAAAATGCTCAAGCACGCCATTTCGATTTTGATATTGGCAGCTTCAACCAAACTTTAGGAAAGTATTAGAACTCCATTGGTGCTTCAAAATACTGTTTGATATAACTTTGGTTTCCCTTTGAAATATATTTCAGGAATAATGTCCCAGCTGCGATATTGAACTTTAGAACCACCTTATTTGTGTCAAAATGTACCTTTTTTCGCCATATTCAATCAAAATTTCCTAAAAGTATAATAAGCGGAAGACTAGTCATCAATAAGTTCAATGGTTTCTCAAAAATTTACGTGCTGATAAAAAATGCTAAAATCCTTCTTACCATTTCTAAAAAAACATCGCCTATCTTTTGTTTCACATCCCATTGTTCCAGTCTTTTCTTCAGTTCGGCCAAAAAAGTTTGGTGGTGGTTGTATAAAAAAGGAATCTGGAATTGAGATGTTATACAATATTCGATTCGAAATAAAATTCCGTCTTCATTACCTGATAAAAAATTTCGTCCACCAGATTGGCGTCGAGTAGATTTGTATTTTCAGGAGCTTTGAGGGGTTCCAGATATTTCTGTAAAAAAAAATCAGATTGCTAATTTTTTCATCTAACATTTTTTCGAAATCATTTTGGTGGATGAAGACTTTTTTTTGAAAAAGATAGGTAGAGAACTAATTTCTTCAAGAAATCGTAATAGTGTACACAAGTACAAGTGTCCATTTTTGCCCTGAACCTTTATGTTGGTACAGAAATGGCACAATTATATTTAAAGGTTACAAATTCCTAGCTTCTATCCACGGTCAATGGTTAGAGGATACATCAAATCTCGTATCTGTCAAATCGTCAAGATACAATAATGAAAACCTGGATAATAATAAAGTATTTGAAGAATTCGAATTATGTCAAACCCATTCATAGTACCGACCATAATAACCTCGTATCAGAACAATTACCCCTAAAAAAAGCAGACAACCAAAAACGAATGTTAGTTACCGAACTCACAAAAGTCCAAAAAAATAACGCAAAATATTTAATAGACCGAAAAAAATATTGAAGTGGAAGGAATATTCTAAAACATGGAGAAAGTTCTGAAAAGACATAGAACAAACCTCAGAAAATTACATTTATTTTATGAAAAAAAAAATTCTCCCAACTTGAAAAAAAAACTGATCTTGGAAAAGTAGGTATGGCCACGGCCACACTATAGACTGGGGGATAGTGACAGATTTTGGGACACGATTTTACTCAGTATGCCTTTTGTACGACAGTATTGTCCGTTTATTCTCATGATAATAATGCATGAATATAAAATATAAAATATAATAATAATAATTTTGATTATTATTACTATTCGGGTACGATTTTAATCAGACTGCCATATGTTTCGTGATGAAATAATAAAAATAAAATACTCGAAAAACGATTGGCAGGCCGTTAGGTTGGGTCCGAATGGCTGGTATGGTCACGTGAAATTGTATTTGGAAAAAGGAATTCTCCGCCAATCCTGATGGTATGCCAATGGTTTTTCGAGTATTTTACGTCTATTACTTTATTACAAAACACATGGCAACCTGATTGGAATCGTACCGAAACACATAATTTTTCGAAAATATTATTATTATTTTTCAATATGAAGAACCTACGACGACTCTTTGATTCATGCATTATTATCACGAGGATATACGGACAGTACTGCCCTCCAAAAGGCACACTGAGTAAAATCGTGTCCCAAAATCTGTCACTATCCCCCGGTCTACTACCACGGCCACACGAACACGGCCACACGGCCTCGGCAACACAGCCATCTTGGAAAAAAACTGTGTTTATCTATGGCCATGGCCAAACAGCTTCGGCCATCTTGGAAAAAAAACTGAAATAATTTTCAATGAAAAAACATTTGTTCACCCATCTTGAAGAAAAAAACGATGAAAAAAAATTGTTCACTTGAAACTGAAGAAAAATGAAAAAAAAGTTGTGTTTATCCATCTTGGAAAAAGTATCTGTGGCCATGGCCACAAGGTCATACGGCTTCGGCCACACGGCCACGACCACACGGCCACGACAACACGGCCACGACCACACTGCCACGGTCATCTTGGATAAAACTGAAAATTGTTCTATGAAAAAACTGTTCACTCAACTCAGAAAAAACTGAAAAAAAAATTGTTTATTCAACTTGGAAAAAATACTGATAATAAAAGCTTAAATATTCGAAATTGCAGGGGTTTCGAGGTTCGGTATTATCGTAAAAAGCCTATGAAATCTTCAATTAAATCGAAATCGACTTGAAATTTGATGTACATGTACAAAAAATATTGAACTTTGCGAAAATGTATCCGAAAATCTGAAGAAAAAAAATTGGCGCGTAGAAACCAATTTTAACTCGATTTGAAACTTTTCAATTCGAGAACGGTTAGAGATAACGCAATTCTGCGAAAGCCAATCGATTTAGAATGGTCAAATTAGCATATTATGAAAATTTCAAGTTGATCGAAGAAGAAAAAATTATTCGAAAAAAGTTCACGCTGACTCCGAAAACGTATTTGTATTTGTTTATGCTCAGGTATAAGATGTAGCCGGAAAAAAGAATAAAAGGTCGAAAATTCGAAATTCCAGAGATTCCAAGGTTCCGTAAATTTTTTAAAAGCCTATGAAATCTTTAATTGAATCGGATTCCACTTCAAATTTGGTGTACATATAGAAAACAGATTGAGTTCTACGAAAATGTATTCGGAATATGAAGAAAAAAAATTGGCGAGTAAAAACCCATTTTAACTCGATTTGAACTTTTCAATTCGAGAACGTTGGAAATAGAGCAATTCTGCGAACGCCAAATGATTCAGAATGGTTGAATTAGGATATTCTGAAAATTTTAATTTGATCAAAGAAAAAAAATCACTAGAAAAAAATTTGTGAAAATCACGAAAAATACTAAATCGACAGATCTGAGATTGTCACTATATAAGTTAAATTTCATGCTGATTCCAGAAATATATGATTTGTTCAACCTCAAATAAAAGATTTAGCCGGAAAAGAGAATAAAAGGTCGAAAATTCGAAATTACAGAGATTCCAAGGTTCCGTAAAATTTTTAAAAGCCTATGAAATCTTCAATTGAATCGGATTTGACTTCAAATTTGGTGTACATATAGAAAAAAGATTGAGTTCTACGAAAATGTATTCGGAATATGAAGAAAAACAATTGGCGAGTAAAAACCCATTTTAACTCGATTTGAACTTTTCAATTCGAGAACGCTTGGAAATAGAGCCGAATGATTCAGAATGGTTGAATCAATATATTCTGAAAATTTTAATTTGATCAAAGAAAAAAAATCACTAGAAAAAATTTTGTGAAAATCACGAAAAATACCAAATCGAAAGATCAATTTGAAATTATCACTATATACGTTAAATTTCACGCTGATTCCAGAAATATATAATTTGTTCAACCTCAAATAAAAGATTTTGCCGGAAAAGAGAAGAAAAGGTCGAAAATTCGAAATTACAGAGATTCCAAGTTTCCGTAAAATTTTTAAAATCCGATGAAATCTTCAGTTGAATCGAAATCGACTTCAAAATTGGTGTACATTTGCAAAAAGTATTGAATTTCAAGAAAATATGTCCAGATATCTGAAGAACAAAAATTAGCAGGTAAAGAGAATGGTGCAATCAGTATATTCGGAAAATTTCAATTCAATCAGAGAAAAAGAAATTACACTAAAATCCACGAAAAATAGAATATCGACAGATCCATTTGAAATTCGCACTATATACGTCAATAAAATTTCAGGCTGATTCTGAGAATGTATGATTTTTTTTATGCTCAGGTATAAGATTTAGCCGGAAAAGAGAATAAAAGGTCGAAAATTCGAAATTGCAGAGGTTTTGTCAAATCGTAAAAAGCCTATGAAAATTTCAATTGAATCGGAATCGACCTAAAATTTGGAGTACATATACAAAAAAGACTTAATTTTACGGAAATGCCGAGAACAGTTCTGCGACTATTCAGAATAGTCGAATTAGTAAATTCTGAAAATTTCAAAGCCAATGCTGTAGCTAAATATACAGTGCGGTCCAAAGGTATGGAATAAATTCATTTTTAGCGTTATTATGTATTTTATGAAAAAATCCTGAAACAGGTCAATTTTTATTGGCAATTTGACAATTTACAGTATGAAAATATTACTCCCTTCTTGCACCCCCTCTGAATTATGAGCACCACCTCAAAAATTTTAAATGAGAAGGGGGGTCGTGTGGCATCTTGTTCGAAAGGGATTTTCATTATCTGTTCAGCAATACTAAGTTTTTCATATTTGGTGCAACCATAACTGAGAAATTTTTTTATTAAAATTTAAAAATATTGACACTGTAAATTATGTATCCGTTGAAAAAACCTGAAACAGGTCGATTGCTATTCTCAATTTGACAATTTATACTTTCTTATCTGTATTGCTAAAAAAGTCAGGAAAAAGTCGTTGAAGACACCAAAAAATTATTCACAAAACCCATAAATAATATAATGTCAATCTAATAAACTACTGTTATTTTGATAATTGTGAGTTGCGGCAGACGTCGGTGTATTGAAAAATATTTTTGTGTGTATTCGATTAATCTATGGCTCATTTATCCGAAACTCAAAGAATAGACATTTTAATTATGCTTGGATGCAGTAATAAAACACGAACTCAAACGGAAGTTTGTGAAATGTTCAATAATAAATACCCTGGTCAACACGTATCACAATCTACAGTTAGCAAAATAGAAACAAAATACCGTGAAACTGGACATGTAAAAACTCGTCAAAAACCAGGTCGAAATGCTGCATTGGATGAGGAGAAAAAGTTAGATGTACTGTTAGCGATTGAGGAAAATCCGCATATGACAAGTAGACAACTTGCCGCCGACAATGATGTAAGTAAATCATCGATATTGAGAGCTTTACATAAAGAAAAATACCATCCTTATAAAGTTCAGTTGGTTCAGGAGTTAAATGAGGATGACCCTGATAGAAGGCAACAATTCTGTGAACTGATGATGGATAGAATCGAAGCAGATTTGCAGTTCATAAACAAAATTGTGTTTTCTGATGAGGCTACTTTTTATTTAAATGGAACGGTTAATAGACAAAACTGTAGATATTGGAGCAGAGAAAATCCTCATTGGATGTGTGAGGCTCACACACAATATCCCAAAAAAGTGAACGTTTGGGCTGGTATCATTAAAAACAAAATTATTGGCCCCTATTTTTTTGAAGGCACAATTAATGGTGAGGTTTATCTAGGTTTTTTGATGAACTTTTTAGTGCCTACATTAAAAAGACTTTTTCCCGATGTTAATGATCCAAATGGAATAGATAGATCAATTTGGTATCAACAAGACGGAGCTCCACCGCATTACACACGTATTGTTCGAGATTATTTGACAGAAATTTTTCCCAAAAGGTGGATTGGCAGACGTGGAACGATTGAATGGCCGCCTAGATCCCCCGATTTGACTCCTCTCGATTACTTTTTATGGGGTTATTTAAAATCAAAAGTATATTTCAATAGACCAGACAATATTGCAGATTTAAAAACTAGGATATCGGAAGAAATTAACAACATAACCCCTGAGGTCCTACAAAATGTTCTACGAGAATTCCAAGATCGCCTTGCTTATTGTCAAGAAGTGAATGGTGGTCATTTTGAACATTTAATTTAACTGTAAAACAAATTGAAATATACTTCCTAAACATTATGTTACATTATTTCCTTCAGTCTATCAACATTTTACATATTCAGAATAAATTTTCTCAGTATTGCTGAACAGAGAATGAAAAAAGGTGCAACACAACCCCCTTTCTCATTCAAATTTTTTGAGGGGGTACTCATAATTCAGAAGGGGTGCAAGAAGGGGGTGATATTTTCATACTATAAATTGTCAAATTGAGAATAGAAATCGACCTGTTTCAGGTTGTTTCAACGGATACATAATTTACAGTGTCAATATTTTTAAATTTTAATAAAAATTTTTCTTCGTTATGGTTGCACCAAATATGAAAAACTTAGTATTGCTGAACAGATAATGAAAATCCCTTTCGAACAAGATGCCACACGACCCCCCTTCTCATTTAAATTTTTTGAGGGGGTGCTCATAATTCAGAGGGGGTGCAAGAAGGGGGTAATATTTTCATACTGTAAATTGTCAAATTGCCAATAAAAATTGACCTGTTTCAGGATTTTTTCATAAAATACATAATAACGCTAAAAATGAATTTATTCCATACCTTTGGACCGCACTGTATATACTATAAGTTTATAAAATCAATTAAATCGTAAACAATGAAAAACTTTGCTTCTTTTTATTTTGGTAATTTTTTTTGACTTTCATAGATTAGCCGAGGCGAAGAGTTTTCCTTCAGTTTTTCTTCACGTTAGCAGAAAATACTAGTATTTCTTGTAAATTATGTTTTGTACTATATAAGTCTGAAACTGGTAAGGATTTGATAGCTGCAAAATCATCAGGGTAAAGGTTGTATACGTTCAAATTGCTAAGTGGCCATAATCAACAGGTTTTGGTCATTATACCAAGGAAATTGAGAGCAAGTATGCTTGGAACTGGATCAGCAATTAAAATTACTTCTAAATTGATACTTAAATATGAAGTACGCTATTTTAGTTGATAATTATTTGGAAGTAGTTTTTGTATAATCACTCTGAAGGAACAGCAGCAACCCGGTGAAAACTAAATGGGTTTTCATAATAATCGAACCTGTCAGTTCATAATGCCAGATGCCAGATAACATCTCGGATAAAGTAAACACTATTAAATCTAGCGGGCATGCAGTAAGTTACAGAACTTGAACAACACGTAAATATTACCGTAACGAGAATCCTGAGCGACTCGACGTAGGTTTTTTCGTTGTCGTAGAGCTCCACCACCACGTGTGTCCTCGTATCCTGAAACACAAAAACACAACAGGTCATCATCTCGTTGTTTTGATAAGCGACAACGCGCGTTTTACCGAATGTGACGCATCAGAAGACGAGGACGAGGAAGAGGTTAGGGTTATTGTTTGGACGTCGTCCTCTTGGTCGAGGCCCGTCGAACATCTGTCCAACTTCAGGCGCAACTCACTACGGGGGTCCACACAATCTTTACTCATTTCGATTACCATTTCATCATGAACGACATGCCACACCTTAACTTCGGTATTTGGAGAATAGAACTGAAAATTCATAAAGTGGCCCTCGCGCCGACGCTGCAACGACGTCGACGCCTGGCGTCCGTGTACTCCAGGGAAATTAGGCGGAAAATCCGAGGAATGTAGACGATGTAAACAAGGGTTGTCGGATGAATCTCCCTCTTTGGTTTTTCCCAAAACAAAAGGCAATATGTCAATTATGGAAACTTGGAGAAATGTTGAATAACATTGATTTTCGTTTGGTGGAAAATCCGTTGTTCATTTGCATTTCTCAGAGATGGCACCACAACTGCACTTATGGCAATCACGGATGATCTTTTCAAGGCAGCAGACCTTGGGCAAATTTCGTGTTTGGTTTTGTTAGATTATAGCAAAGCATTCGACACCTTAGACCACTCTATACTCTGCCTCAAACTGAGATACTTTGGTTTTTCTAACGGTGCTGCAGATCTCATACGCAACTATCTCACCAATCGCACCCAACGTGTTGTGTTGGACGATACCGAGTCAGATTCATTGAATGTGGATTTCAGTGTTCCCCAGGGATCCATTTTAGGACCTCATCTTTTCTCCATATATATTTCCGACTTTCATGAAATCATAGAAAATGCCAGAATACATCACTACGCCGATGATACACAACTTTATATATCTTTCGATAGTCTTAATCACACCGATGCTCAGAATAATATGAATAATGATTTAAATAACTTATATGATTTTTCGACTGCTCATAACTTGCGTTTGAATTCTAAGAAGTCACAGGTTATGCTATTTGGTTCGAAAAATAAATTGAAGGAAGTTCGCGATGAATTGAGAATCAATATTGGAAACGATACACTCCCAATAGTTAATGAAGCCAAAAATCTGGGTTTATGGATTGACACCCCTCTAAGATTCAACAAACACGTAAGCCATCTTTCAATGTTCTAAGGCAATTATTCCCAAATAGACATCTACTCTCCAAGCACTTGAAGCTCACCTTATGTGAAACCTTGATTACGTCAAAGTTGTCTTACTGCGATAGTATTTATGGACCTGCCTTCCTAAAATACGACCAAAACCGCCTTCAGAGAATACAAAACTCTTGTTTACGTTTCTCCTACGGTATTCGCAAATTTGACCATCTTAGCGCTGCATAGAATGATTCTGGCTGGCTGAGGTTAGACGATCTTCGGACTATTCACTTACTCTCTGTAACACACAAAACTCTCGTAACCAAAGCTCCAAAATATTTATTTGAAAAGCTAAACCCGTTTTCGTTTTTGAACAACCTCAGAACACGCAACAGACACTTTTGTCATTCCCCCTCACTCCTCTGCTATCTTCACCAGAAGTTTTTCGTATAATGCCGCCAAATTATACAATCAGCTACCCAATGATTTTAGGTCATACACATTGTGCAATTTCAAAAAAAGACTGAAACTTTTTCTAAGAACTCGGTTCCCTTCAAATTGTTGACGACTTCTACCCAATTTGTTGAATTCATCTTATTTTATTGTACAATATTACCAAAACGTTGGATTGTTTTTTTTTTTCTCTTTTTCTGTTGGATTGTTTACACTCTGTTGTTTTAATTAGGTAACTAGGTGATCTATCTTAAATCTTAAATTTAGGGTTATGTTTTATTTTGTTGAAAAACAGCTCTTGCTGACACTTTGCCTTTCATCATTTACTTTTCTATGTATGATCTACATACTGTATTACTTTCTTCCCTCAAATGATGAATAAAGCAGCTTTATTATTTATTATTATTATTTTCAAAACTTTTTTTGATGGCAGCTGCCAGGTAGCACATCACATTGGCTAAATCTTGGTTGGTCCAATATAGATATTATGTAAATAAAAAAAAATATATTTATCCAATCTGGGTTAATATTGAAAGAAAAAATAAAAATTAAAAATATTGGTGGAATATAGGTTCATTTCAAAATACATTCTGAAAGTAGATTGTTACATCCAATATTGGGTCAATATTGGTTGAATAATTTCTGCCTTTACTATGTAAAGTAACAATAACAAAGTAACAGCAAGAATAATTGCTCCGGGGCGACTTAAATTAATTCGGTGGCGCATTCGCTTTTACAGCTGCAGGGAAACCCAGAAAAACCTGCAACACCACATCATCTAAAGAGTTGGAATTGGTTAAATGATAACTCCTAAAGAGGTCCGTTAAATTTTGAATATCTGCCTTCCGGTAAAACAGGATGTATGGGGTCCCCAGAGGGTCCAAAAGGTCCAATTCGGAAGAAAACATTTTATTCACGCAACTATCATCAAATTTATACCATTCCGTTCTGTCCTTGGCCAAGGTATAGTAGTGGCCAGAATCAACTCCAGAACCACAGTGGACGATGACTGCGTAACAGCAGTCGGCTAGATAGAGCTTGACATGTTGAAATAATTTAATACATCTGAGACATGCTGAATCATAACTAAAGAGCTTCACAGTCAGGATAAAATTTGCAGGTGTTTCGACAATACTTGTTATTTTATCTCTATCGGTTGTTTTAGCGCAGAATTGGCAATACAGTTGTCTATCATCTGTTAGGTGTTCGGTTCTCAAGTGATGATTGATTAGATTCTCTAATTCAAAGAAGTTATTGGAGTTTCCTCCCTTCATTCCGCATCCGCTGCAACTCAAACCTGTAAGAATGTTCCCTCCAGAATATGTTTTTTCCTGAAGAAGTGATAGTAAATGATTCAACAACATAAGAGCTTTCTCGGGAAGCGATCAAACTATTCTCCTGCTCAAGGAGTGTACTCAACAGGTATCCCAAAAATTCGAAACTGTCTTGTCCTGACGAAAAACTAGTTGTCCCCAAAGACTCCATAAAATCAACCGGAGAAATGGAAGAAACCCTTTCGGCGAATTAAAGTTGGTTGAACATATGCTTCAGTTCTGCCAATATCGATAATACAATGTTGTCTACATATTGTTCTCAATATCTAGAATGAATTTTGTATTAACAAAATATTCTACTCATACCGACTCTAGCGATAAATAACTATATTGTACATCCAAGTTTGATAGCACATCGGTTAAATATCAACAACAACAAATTGTATTAACTCATTTTGGGTCAATATTGGTTCAATATCGATAAAACAATATTGTCTTCACATTGTTTTCAACATCTAGAATAAATATTGCAATCCCAATATTCCTCTCGTGTCGATTCTAGGAATAAAACACTATATTGTATATCCAAGTTCAATTGCACATTGGTTGAATATAATTTCGTCAATATTCAACAAATAGTATTAACTTATATTTGGTCAATATTGGTTCAATAATATTCACCAATATCGTTAAAAAATATTGTCTTTATATTGTTTCCAACATCTAGAAGAAATATTGCAATCTCAATATTCCTTTCAAATAGTTTCTGGGAATTAAGAACTATATTGTACATCTAAGTTTGATAGCAGATTGGTTGAATATTCTTTCACCAATATTAAACACACCATAATAACCTATATTGCTAGAAGAGATACTCGAGAGGAAAACTCATGGCAAATAAAACATTAAATGGTGACTGAGAAATTTATATATTATAATATATATATATATATATATATATATATATATATATATATATATATATATATATATATATATATATATAGTTTATTTTTCAATACAATAATCCACGCCCTAGATCTGAAATGTCCAATTATTCAAATGAAATCGATTTGGGCTACTAAATCAATAATTGAAGAAGGTTGGAAGTTGGCTGACTTATTTTGGCTGACGAATAATTCTAACAACGAACAACTGAATCATAACTATAAAGAAATGAAAAAAATACATAGGCGTAACATCAATCAGGCTAAAGGACCCCGCAAACTCCTTATGGAATTTGGGTCCCAGTGGATTTTTTTGAATTTTTGGTATGATGTAGTCCATGTAATTCTCAACCAATGTTACCATTGCATCAACCCATCAAATTAACTGCTGCTAGAGGGCGTTGAAATCACCTCTTGGCAGACTAGACTATTTATTTTTGAATTCGGTAACAATATTTTCACTAGTTTCATTGTTGCTAATGTTGCACAATATTGTGCTGTTTTATAAAAAAATGCTTACCCCCCCTTCTTTCCCCCGACTCCCATTACAAAACGCAAAAAAAAAATTTTTCGAGTGCCTTTAAATGTATCGTCGAATGTTTAAATATGCATGAATAAGGAAAATTGCAGTTTTTCATGATTATTCCCCTTTCCCCCAAAAGGCACAAAACGAAAAAAAATCGAGGGATTTTCCTGAATTTTTAATATGATTTTGAATGGATATTAATTGGGAGACAAACCCCAAAAATGAATAGTTTTTATGCTAGGGGGCGTTGAAATCATATCATGCTCAGAATAGACTATCCATTATTATAGGCGAAAACAATATCTCTCTGTATTTTAGTTTAGAATATGCTGAACAATTGTGTAATTGTTCATAAAAAAAATATAAAACCTCCCCCTTATCCCCAACCCTTATTTTAAAACAAATAATAAATGTTGTGTATTATTATTTTACATTTAACATTTAATCTAATAAAAACCATGTTCTGCTCTTAATTTCATTATGTAGCACAGCAATTACTTTTCACATACATACATACATTTTTCATCTCCATGTGAGTTATCTTATAATTAGCCAAATTGTCTTTAGTTACATTGTTCTCCTTTTATTATAGAATTACTAAATAGCTGATGATGGATCGATGTAGGTCCGAAACATGTACTGTCAACTGACTGACAGCAGTTTTACCTTCCTACTGCACAGATGGTGATATTAAATTGTGGAGACGACTTTGCGTTTTACTGATTGGTATATCCATACCACTCCACTTCGAGATATAAAAATGGACTTCTACCACAGGTTAATTGAAATTATTACGACAACCTCACGCTAATATTGAAATAATATTAATACAATATTACAAAGAATACCTATTACTATAATTGTATTTCGAATTATGGCCGACTATTCAATAAACCATGTTAAAATATATTATCAAACATGTTATATATCGTCTTTTGAAACATACGGAAATATATTAAATACTTCTCAAAACTCGTTTTCAACACGGGTTACTCAGTGGTTATGGAGACCAAAAGGCAGATTCTGGTGTCACCTTGATTAAGTGAACTGTTATTGTAGAAGTTCCTAGTTATTTGACATTTAATAATACAACGGAGCATATTCACTTCCACCAATATTTCACTGATATACCCTTATGATATTTTACCAATATCGCTAAATATTGTGAGGCCATTATTGCTCCAAGAATATTTCACCAATAACATTTTTAAAATGTCCAAACAATATTTGACCAATATCGCAAAATGTTCACATTTTATTGACAATATAAGGTTTGAATATTTTTCCAATATTTTCATAATATGTACCAGCAATATTGTACCAATATCGCTGAATATTTTGGGGCCAATATTGCTTCGAGAATATTTCGCCATATTATTACAGTGATGTTGGACCAATATCGCCGAATGTTCACTTTTTTTTTCTTGCCCATGTTGCATTTCAAATATTTTGCCAATCTTTTCACAATATTGTACCAAAATGTTGTCGATCAAGGTCCTAATTTGATGTTTACCACCTTATGATTAGGCAAAGTCTATATTATCAGACAGTCATGCGAACACCGTATTTCTCATTTAAAGTACATTTCAATAATTCAATAAATTTTTCGTAGATTACCCATTGAGGAATGATTTTTTTCCTAGTGTTGTCTTAGGTGTTCGCTAAGGATCAGTTTTGGGGCAGATTCTCTTTGTTCTTTTTATTAATAAGTTGCCATCCATTTTCTCGAAATTATTCACTTCTATGTATGCTGGATGATTCTTCCCTATTATATAAATCATGAGATTAATTGAATTCATGGGCGCTGCCAGTAAAAATTTCAGGGAGAGGCAGATTTTTTTATGTTTCCTTAAATTGAAATGAAGATACTTTTGATAACCACTACGAGTATTGTTTGAAACACATTACAAAATCGATATAAAGAAGGTTAAGTACGTTAGTTGATAAGTATAACAACAAATTTAAAAAAAATTGTATTCATTTACTAAATGCAAAACACTTGCATATACAACAAACATGGTGATTAAAGTATTGATGTAAATCAAATCAATAGAAACCCCCTGCAGTTTATTTACCATTAGTTCCAATAACGATGAATACTTTGCAATAATATTAAGAGAGATAATGAACTGGGGTGAGGATACTGAGCAAACAGTTGATGAACTTTTGGCTCGTTTCGGCATTAAAATTTTTGTCTGTTCACATATTTGGTAACGCACAAATCCGGCAAGTTACAAACCAATGTCCGCCTTTTTGGACTATCTCTAAAAAAAATATTTCCTTAGTGACGCCTATAGAATGTTGGATGACTTGAACGGAATATAGGTTATTGATGACAAATTTTTTTTCAAGTTTATGGAAGGAACAATGAAAAAAGGTTGCATTGAGATATTCATTTTTAATTCACTTCATTATTTTACCAGCCATCGTGGAATATCCATCAAATCCCAATACAACAAGGTTATTTGAATTGATCTTCAAACCATCCTTTCAATTTCGTAAAACCAATAAAATGCTCCTTTAAAATTGTCGAAATAATAGATACCAATTTTTTTCTATTTTTTTCTATTATTTGTCTTTCTTGATTATCCAACAGATCAGTAACAGTAGGTTTCTGACCAGAAAACGTTGTCATGAAATTGTTTGCCTTTAAACAGAATTGTAGTGCCAATCTGACTTGATTTGATTTTTTGTAGATTCGTGTAAATGCTTGAAATCTGTAAATGGTTCAACGATAAAGGCATCTTGCAAACCTCTATTGACAGCTGGTTTGATAATTACACAATATTTACATAGTGCTCCTGTCAATTTTCCAGAATGAGCAATCCACTCATAACTGCTTAATTCACGCCTAAAACATCTTCTATTTTCAGAAACAGAAATTGAAAGAACTTCATTGGTTAACAAAAAATTATAATGATCAAAATATGTGAACCGCTGGGCATATATAAATAATAAATCTGTTGAGGAGGAAATTTTTCCAGAACAACTGAAAATAGGAAAAATCATTCCAATATTCTAACTCTTGTTATGGAAGAACTATTCCAAAACACTTGCTGTCACATGCATTTTGCATGTACCTATTTCATTCCAACACTTGTTATGGAATAAATATTCTATAAAAGTTTACAAAACAATTGGTTATCCTTGACTATCAGTGAAATACGAGCAAACACTAAATATTTGTGTAATTTGACGTGTTCAATTTACCTAATTGTACAAATAACATACATACATAAATGTTAATGAGAAGTAAAATGTACCCTTTGTTCAGATTCTTATTGTAATGTTTTTTATATTATATCTTGAATGGCTCGTGGAAAACGTATAGTCTGCAACGAAAACTCTATTCTCGTATCGTATCTTTTACTCGCATTGAATTTTCGTACCTACTTCGTTGCAGATTATATTTACTATTCTAATGTACCTATTCAATGTTTACTGTACAATTTTCCTAAAAATGTAATGGAAAACTAGCGAAAATTATTATCACCTGTTAGAATATATTTCTGTTGCAAGTTCCATCATAAATTATATGAAGCAGTTTAAGAAAGTTGGTGTGATGTCTTTGTTGAAAAGGTACCTTTTATCTTTAGGTTAGTGGTACTCATCTCTTAAGGCAAATGTCACCAATTAATAGAATTTCTTTTATATGTTACATTCTTTAGTAATGAATTCAACACCTGCACGTATAATATTCTCGAGTAAAATATTCTATACAGAAATTGTTAAGGCTGTATTGAAATACTTGTTTACAAAAGGTCATGAAGTCATGTTGCTGTATAATGAATATACTTCGGAGAAGTTTCACTTTAGGTAACAAACTTTCAACCATTTTATGTTTTTGGATTGCTACAAGTGTGGGCATTATCCATTTGTTTGGTATTGTTTTCGTTTAGTATGTGGCATACAAAACTATTATGTGTACCAAAGCAAAGCGAAATGCGATTTTCTTTCCATATTGTTAATTTTTTATTATTATATATTATGATGAGAGCAAGAACCTTGAAACATGCATGTATGCAGGTGGTCATTCCCAACCAAACAAAGATTCACTGTTTTATTACAATTTGTACATGCAATAATATTCTCCAAGAGGAACATTGTCCAAATAGATATCAGATGTAATTCAATATTCGTAAGGGGAATCGATTTTTTTCTGTCAGATATTTGCATCATGGTATCCACTTTGTGGGAATGTGTGTTGTGAAGGGTATTTCAACTTCGTCGAAATTATTGTGGTTATTGTGGTTAGATATCCTACAGAAAAAACAACTATTTCCTTGGCTAATGCCAATATGAATATCAAATTACATATCAAGGACGTCTGTACAAAATTCATCAAAGGATGATGAGAATCGCTGAAAGAAATTTTTAAAAAACATACGTTGGCATTTCACCTTCAATATGCTTAATTTTTTGGGAGTAATATCCCGAAACAAGAATTTGAACGCTGTTAAGTTGCTCGGCAAAACATACTCTTATCGTATTGGGTTTGTTATGTTTGGCAACTGTGATTTACGGTATTGATGAGATGGTACATTGGAAGTATACAAAAACAAGGATTTCGGGGAAAATTAAATAAACAGAGGAACACTGTCTACTGGACTTCATTCACATCGATGCTACACTGCGTGCCTTACCGGGTTTTCCCGAAGGAAACTTGCTTCAATTCGAGCTTTTGAGGAAGCATAACTCAGGATTTTCTGTAAACATTAGATACAGAGTGAGCCGTCTTATTTGGCAGCGTTATCAATATGTTCAGGAAAAACACTCTGTGGTAAACCACTATTTTTGTATTTATTCTCCTCGTAGATTTTGTCCAAAGATTTTATGGAGTCAAACATCAAATTCAAAACCTTCACATTAATCAAAATACAGAAAAATTGAAAGCATTACTGTGTATCAGAGAGCCTTCGAAGGTTACCAACATGGACTTCAACTCAATGAAACCCAGTATAAAACTAACCACTCCATTTTTTTATACAATGTCTTTCCGCTCTAACTTAATTTTATACTGTCCATATAGTTTAATCTTCATTTTGGGAGATTTCAACATCCAGATTGTGATCCAGAACAAATTCTAGAACGAAACAAATTAGGGTTGATCAACAAATACATTATTTTGCTAGTGCTAATTCAGTACCTACAGCAAATACCAAGCCAGATTCCTACAATATGGTGGTTTGCCCTTCGTAAAGGAAGTACTTTCTGAGGTCATTAGGATGGGAATGGATACAAATACATCCATCTAACGAATATGTATATATTCATCTCAAAGTATATGGAAGCAGCCATCTACATCAGACTCATTAAACATTTGAATCATTCTCCTATATGTATATGGCGAGTGTCCACAAAAAAATATGGCGAGACGCTAAAGACTGTGGCGGAACGCCAAATGTAATCATTGATTGTTGCAGAAACACCAATTTACAAAATCAGGCGTAAGACAATTGGTAGAAAATTACTTGTGCTTCTGATTGATCCCAAGTTCTCCCAGAGAATAGGAACGTTAAACTATTTTTGTTAAATCGAGGGTTGTTTAATGCCCCTGAAACTTCAGTTGTTTATAATCAACCCATGAAACTAACAATTTGGTGCATGATCTTGAGAGTCACACTTTTTGCTCTAGTTGCTGAAAAATTACTTTCAGTATATCTAGATTCATTCACTTGAGACAGAATTTTAGTCATTCAGCCTTATTCAGGTGTTCACATGATTATTCAATATTTTTTAATAGTGAATATTGTAACTTTTCAATATCGGGAAGTTTTTATATTCACTGTACTCTTGAAAGACACATTCTTGAATGTTGAAAAACTTTTATTGAAGTAAGATTTTAGATTTGGCAACGTGGAAATTCGGTCAAATGATAAATTTTTTGACAGATGACATGTTTATCGTAGAAATTTTGTTGAAATGTTGATAAAGGAATCAAAAAATCATTTTGAATAACTGGGAGCACAAATTTCTAACAAAACTGGATACAAAAAAAAACACTATTTGTAAAACAGCCTGGTTCTGATGTTTCTCTTACTTTTTATGTTCTGGTTCCTACGAAAAGGGAAATCCTGTAATATTCAAAGAAAATCGTGGTGTTCTCTCGAATTTCTGCAGGCTGTATGCCTCAGGAAACACCTCCCGAGGCAGTGAGTTCCACGGTTTTGTCCTAGAAGAGAGTTGTTCGGCATGTTTTCAGAGTGATGACAAAAGGATGTGCAGACTGAGCTCAAAGGGTCAGTCTCGATGGGACCGCTAACGGTGGAATCATTCATAAAATTTCAGAAGATATATAAGAAATATCTATAAAAGAGAGAAGGTTCGCCAACAGGTGTTCCAGAGAAGAGAGCGAGCTTGTGAGCGAAGCATCACCAGCTTCAGATTCTTTAAACAAAAGAAACAGGAACGTTGTCTTTGGTCCCTCTCCTGGGCGTGAAAAAGAGTTGAAGTGGTTGAAAAACTTACCTTTTTCCTCATTATTTTCTCCTTCTGTTTGAGGAAAATGAACTAACTTTATGTCCAAAATGTTCATTTAGATGTGATTTAATATGTCAATAACCATGTCGATACACCTGATAATGGAGTATTGGCTAATGGACAGTTTATATCCTGTCCAGTGGATATTTTATAATAATAATAGCGTCTTTATAGTCCATTCAAGTTTTTTTTATTAACAATATACTATATACATGAAAAATAACGGCATAATAGGCGGAGTTCAGCTTACAAATTGAAAAATATTGATAACAATAAATTCTAGTGAATTCTAGACACATTTGTTCACTCGGAAGGGGAAAAGGGGCTCATTTCACATATTCTGCGTATTGAGAAGAATTTATTTGTAATATTTTTGAAAACAACTTTTTTTCAGATGACTTGGTAAATTATTATAGATTTTGACTTACTGATAACTGAACGATCGTTTGAACTGTTCGATACGATGTGTAGGGGGTGTCAATAAACCCTTGAATCGTAGATTCAATGTATGCCCATCTGTTCGAAATTTCAATTTGTTGTAAAGATGAATAGGCGTTTTTCTACTGATGATATTATGAAATAGACATGTCCCTTCTACATAAAAGTGTAGGACACAAAATTATTGGGCGATTTTAAACTAATTTCTAACTTGATGGCGTTTAAATAGTCATATTTCATTTATTTATTTTATTAAGTATCGTCATTGGATCAATATACAGATTTTGGACAACAATTTGAGGAAGATCAAGACGTATTTTTATTTTTATTTCTTCAGTTGTGCTCAACTCTGAAAATATGTTATGTAAATACAGATACCTTCTATTTGCACATTTTTCTTGTTTTCACCTTTCTTCCTCATTTTGAATTGAAAAGAAGAATGTTTAGGAGTTCACCCATTTTCTCACTCAAAAGTTAGACTACTGTAAATGAGTGAAAATACTCAAGAAGACATTATTACAGTATATATATTACTGTTCATACAGTTCATTTATCAAATGCGTATTATATATGGAACTTGGAAAACCGTTGAAAGTTTTAGGTAACGAGCATAAGAAAGATTGAAAAATATTCAACTTTTCAATTACCAATATTCAATATGGTTTGTCGAGGAGCACCTGAACAGAAATCCGACACACTTCAATACATAATTCAATAAACAAGTTTTAAGGTACACCTAAATGAGGCTCATTAGCACAAGTTGAAATGTAATTTCTTAAGTAGCTCTCAAAAAAGAATCACTATTGACCATCCTCAGGTGATCGCTTTGGGACCAATCCTTCACCGCATCCACATCAATGGCATTTTGAAAGCCACTTCAAATCCCCTCAGATCGTCTTGATTTTCAATTCACAGATACCACCTGGAATACTGCTTCTATCATGGAGGTCAGCACCAAAATGTAGACTGATGCATCTGGATACCATTTAGATGAAAGCTGGTCCCGTACCCACAAGCTTGAAAACTTTCCTGGAACACCACAGCAAACTGGGTGACCTCTCTTTCTATTTTTCTGTTTCATGGAAATTTTCATAGTTTAAGCTATTCTTAAATATCATTCATCGTTCCTTCCTTATAAGTTTCATTGATGAGTTCGATTGTTCATTTTGTCGTTAGCATTTCGAAAGTTCATTTTAAAAACATGTACCTATATCTTTCAAAAAGGACCAAGTAATGTCGGAATTTCGATGGCATTTTTCTCTCCCAATACTAGGAAAAATGCCCATATGGTTTTACCTTCAATACATTTTGGAAGCTTGAATTTGGGACGCTCTATAGCAGTCCAGTAACCGGCTACAGCTTTGAATAAAAGTACGGGTTTTCAGGATTATTATATAGTTCAACTTCGTATATAGTATTGCAACTGGTTATTTTTGTTCCGTCACGACTGCACGTTATATAATCTGCAATTACAGTGTTAGTGGTTGGTGCATGGCTGGTGTCCAGTTTCAAATGTCACCAACCTCTTTATAGTATCAATATCAAATCCTTTTCTATTGTTCGGTGTTCATGTAATTTCATAGTTTGCAAGAGAAAGCACTTTCTTGCAATAACATTTGTTATTTATGAATATGAATTGGTTGCATTGTGGCATGAAAGTTAATGTTGGAATCAATATCGTTCTCAAAAAATGTGCGGTTATAACCGGTTTTGGACCTTCCCACGCCACTTTCAGTGACCTTTCAGCGACCTTCAAGGGTCTGTTTGGTACATATAGGTGACATTGGGTGGCTATAATTTTGAGATGTCCTTGAGAAGCCTTGAAAATTGCTGTTTACTTTGATGAAGGTTGTGTGTTAGTATTCAAGGTTTAAGTTTGACCTTGAAATAACATTGGTAATAGTTGGGGGAGATTGCATACACGATAATGAAGATCTAGGTTTGTCCAGTTTTTTTTCTAGTATCCATGAGTGATCTTCATGTGTGACGTTCATGTGTACTCTCAACAAACTATCAAATTTAAGAAGAGTACAAAGGAAATCAACTGAAGACTAATGAGTGTGACATTCAAGTGTCCTCATTTTTATTTTCTTTAGCATTTCACAAATTCACGAAACGATCACAAACAACTTTATTGAAATTAGGATAGGACAATGTAACTATATTGGGTCGGCCAAAATAGAAAAGGAGAGTGTCAAAATAATAATTCAAATTGTGCTGCTCAATTACAACTTGCAATTGTATCCTCCTTGCACAAGTATTATCAGTAGTAATACCACAAGTGATTGAATTTTCGCGAGATAAATTCAATCACGAGTGGAATTTTATTAGACTATTTCACGAAGCATCAAAAGTATTATTATAAACATGAACAATCAATTCATCATAACCATAATCAATCAACTATGATCACAAAAAATGTATTATAACTATCAATAATTTATTATATAGTTACGATGCGACTCATTTTGACGTTTTCGCCTACAATTATGATTTGTCAAAATGTCAAACTTTGCTTTGTCATCTATGGTTACATCGTTGAAAACACCAACGCTAACAGACCAATCAGAATTGAGAGACAGCTGGTGTTTTCGCGATAATACAAGTTGTCTTTGATTTGTGATTGGTCAGATTACGTGAATATCTTGAGAAGAGTGGAATAGTCAGAGATATGCAAGTATCTTGAAATTATTGAAATTATTTGATTTAATTTTGTCAGTCACCGGCAATTTTCTCAGGCTTTATGTCCATCATTTCTCTCATATATAGATGGATAGATAATTTCCTTGAAATAATGTTAAATAAATAAATAAAATTTAAAATAAAATTTATTTATTTGTACTCGCAACAGCAGCATCTAAGGGATGGATGTACAGTGTACACGTCAGTTACACTTATCAAGATACCAATATAGGTCAACAATACCATCAATAAAATACATAAATTCCATACATTAACAACAATATATAAAATACAATATACACACAAGTATGTATAATGAATTAAATCTAAAAATATCAATCTGATGAATCATTGAGGTATTCTTTCACAGAATAATATGCCTTTCCTACTAACATCTTCTTTATTTGAATTTTATTCTTCAAAAAAAATTTGAAAAAATTGATTCCCGCATATCTAGGGCTTTTCTCAAATTTTGCCAGTCTGTGGTGGGTTATACTTAGCGCTTCAACATTTGTTATTGGATATTGGTGAAAAAAAAATAATTTTTTTTTGTTTAATGCACTCAAATTCTCTTTCATGAAGATCAGTATTTTGTATATATAAATGCAGCGAAAAGTTAATATTTTGTTTTGCAGGAATATTAGTTCACAACTATTTCCGAACTTGACGTCGAATATGAGCCTCAGAATACGCTTCTGGACAACAAAATTTCAAAATTATCGCAATCTCCCCATAGAGTAACATTGTAGGAAATATGACAATATACGAAAGAATAATACATACCAATCAGAATTTTCCTACCTAGAGTTTTCTTCAATTTTAGGATTGTAAAAAATCCAGAATTGTTACACGTTATATTTTGAACTAGACAGAGCCTTGAGAATTTAGTTGCCACTGAATTTTGATGTTCTGTTGAAATCACGCACGGATTATTTTTGGTACATTTTAATTGGAAACTGTTTTTTTTTGGTATTCAATATTAAATTATTATCATTACACCAGTTTTCAAAGAACTTAATAACGCTACTTATTGTTGATTTCATTGAAAATATGAACAGGATGTTCATAAAGTCAGTTGTGGAATCATCTGCGGCTAAAAGTTGGAATTTAGTCGCTGTTTTCCATCGTACAAGATAACCTCTCTTGGAAGGGATTCATGTTTTAAAGAGAAACATTCTCACAAGAAATAGTCCAACAATTCCTCATTACAGTGTGAAATTGCTTCTGAAGAGTATGTTTTCCAATTCTTCCGACCTCCCTGATGATCTTAGAAGAGTGAAATAGAATTTTGTCGATCAAAATGTATTGGAGGCCTAGCGAAAGAGATGCAATTCACGCATCAATGGAATGAGCGATTTTCTGTGAGTGATACTTCTGAATAACATTCTCCCTTATCTCATTCATAGATAAGAGTCTCCAATGGAAACTGGACATTCAATAAATAATCAACTATCTGAATGAAAATGCAAATTTTCACTTTCAGATTTTTTCTCTCAAGTTATATATAGGGTCTTTCTCAATATCTATCAGATGTAGTTCAATGTCCAGCGTGGCTTTTGCCGGGGAAGTAGTTGTTTTCTGTTAGATATTACAAAAAGTATCTTCAATTTTATCGTAGGGTTTTTCCATTTCCAGAGGAGTCATGTATTGATTCAATTTTCAATTGAGACTGTTTCTCTTTAAAAGCTACTTATTGTATTATGCAATTCCCTGACGGTCTGTGCTGATAGCCCTATTGGATCATCATCGGCAAACATTGTTATCAATCCGTTCGTTACATAGTCTGGCATGTCATTTACAAAAAGTATAAAAAGCTGTGGTCCTAGTACCGATCCGTGCGGTACACCATTATACATAGAGTAGATTTCAGAATATTAATTTGTACGTAGGCCTGTCTATGAGTGAGGTATGATTCTAATATTTTAGTTTTTTTGAAATGAAATATATTTGAAAACTGTCGAAGGCACACGAAGGATCAAAGAAGATGCCACAAACTTGAGGATAAATGCTATAATTCAATACAAAGACCAAACTTCTGGAGAAGTTGTATTGTGCCTGATTGGTAGATTTGAGTAGCAAGTAGGTTTTCAAAATTAAATGAATTATAACGTGATACAAGGAAATACTTATCTTAAATCGACAATTTTATACGATGGCGACATAAGTACTTGCATTAATTTTCGACATTGAAGTTCCGACTTTAATCTCCGAATTTTATTACACTTTGTAATTTTATAAAACTCCAATTTTTGGAACTGCTGAATGAATGAATATTTGAGATGAAGTTGTTTTAGTTTGGTGTGTTTTAAAGTCCTGAGATATTTTGAAAAAAAAATTGTTTAAAAATTGTTTTTTCCGTTAACCAGCTGTCGTCCCCTTACGAACGGCAGCCCTCAAAAGTCGAAACTTGTGCGAGCCAAGGATTAACGAGGTCTTACCTTTTAACGTGCGATTCCTAGCACGATCCGAGGAGAATATCGAAAGGAGGTCCGTTGGTCACCCATCCAAACCATGGCCTCGACTAGCGTTGCTTGGCTTCAGATATCGATGAACCGGCGCTCTCCGTTCGAGCTATCCCCGCGGAAAATGTCAAGAGTTGTAAAAATAGGCCGAGTGAATGTCCCGAATCTACTAATTTTCATTGTTTATTCGTTTTCTAGTTCGTTCAATATTATTTAAGTGAAATCCGACGACAGCGCTCGGCAAAAATTGTTATAAATAAATAATATTCCACTTGAATGAATTCAGAAATAATAATTAACGAATTATCTATAATTGCGTTTCACGCAGCTCTGATTAGCTGTCAGAAAGTCGATACCGGGTCTTGCCCCACATCATTACTTGGGAATGTTTTAATTGCGATATATTGATCAATCATTCTGTGTTTATTCAACAAACAACGAAATCTCGACAATAGTCTACTTTTATATTCGTCTGCCTCAAACGCTTGCCAGTGAATCCATTTTCATTCGGATAACTCGACTTATTTTAAAATCGTGACTAATCTAAGCGTCACACAAGGACCATTCCCTGCCAATTGATATTCGAACGGCATTTTTCTCGAGTGTGCCGTGGATTCGCATTAAATAGCTTATGGAATTCGGAGGAATCTGTTGGGAAATCAGGCCGACAACCGGGACAGAAAACATCACTGTCGGACTGAATGCAAAACACCTGTCGATCGGAAAACCTACTTTACGAAAAAGTGTTCTGCCGAAGTCTGAATCGCATCTGAACGATTTCTGCTCGAAGCAGATGTGTTCTTTCGGTTCAAAATATATTTATTTCAGAACAGTCCATTTGAAACGTTTCATATGACCCCCTTCCATTGATCCAAAAATTATTCGGAGTAAGCTTTACTCGGTTCTAGGGGTAATTTCATTCTGTCATTCTTCACCATTCAACATGGATCTAGGAGTCCCACAAGGTTCCATTTTAGGTCCATTTATTTTTCTTCTCTTTGTTTACAATATGCCAAATCATGTGAGTACAGATCATAATGTTTTACATGCAGATGATACTGCTCTTGCAGCTGATTCTGACAGTCCTGCGGAACTGCAAGAAAGGCTAAATGTGCTGTCTCATGAATTTACGGTGCTTATGCAATTTTCATTCAGAAATTGAAAGAAAAACTGATAATTTTCGAGTGACTGTTGGCAAAGAGTATATCGAATCGTCAAGCAGCACCAGATTCCTTGGTACCTATATTGATAGTAGTATAAGCCAAATACGTAAAACGGTCAATGAGACAATTGAATTCAATTCTGAGTACAGATCAACTCCTTAATGTATACTATGCAATTGCACATTCTCATATTTCGAACAGCATCGCTTTGTGGGGTTGCTCTACCAGTGTAAATAATAATAATAATAATTTTATTTGTAAATAGGTAACAGCAAAACATAACAATACAATATAACGATAAAATAATATATCACAAAACAATTATAATGATATTTCAACAAGTGATGGACTTATTTACAAATAAACCAGGAACCACAAAGTCAGAGACTGTCCGTGGTGTGAGTTGAATTGAAATAATTATTCAAACCATATAGAAATTATGTATGACTATAAGTGAGAAGAGAGTGATCGTAGTTTTCATAAGTAACATTTTGTAATATAACTATATGTATACAGTGTCCGGCATAAAGTTCGCAGCAAATGGAAAACTTTTTTATTATTGATTTCTCAAAAAAAATTATTCCTGATGAAAACCTCTGCTTCATCCCAAACCTAAATTGCAAATACCCAAATTGAATTTTATACTACCATATACGAGCGATATTGAAAAACAATTCAGTTTTATTTACTATTTGCAGCAAGATTTTGTGAAATACCGTCACATATTTCAATTAACATGATTTTCCGATGGGAGGAGAAAGGAGGGAACATCCAGAGAATGATATGATCATATATAACAATATACTATCCATCTAGCATAGTTTTCCTCATATCGTACAGGGCGATGAGGAGAAAATTGGAAAAAAAGGTGGAAAAACTAAATTGATTCTGAACAATATTTTCCCCATACCTTTAATTCTACCGTGAAAAATAAAGTGATGGGATAAATTTTTTTTGAAAACAAGGCATGTTTTTCAATATCGCTTGTATATGGTTTTTCACATTCGGAAAAAAAAATTGTTAAAATAATTTGTTGAAATAAGCGACGTAGAACAGCATGGAGATAATGAAAATATAAATAAAAATAGATAATGAAAAACATATTTGATCTATAAATTAATATATATAGCATGGATTTTGTGTCTGGCGGTGATAATTATGTTTCATTCGAGAGATCGAACTTTTTAATTACCCTTTGAGTCAATCAAATTGCTCATCCGAATTGTATCTTCAGACAATAAGAATTTCTTCACAACATCTTTGAATTTATAGAGGGAGAAGCTCGTTCGTATTTCCTGGGGTAGGAACTTGAATACTGTCGGAGCCAAAAACATGTGGCATCTTTAACCAACAGTTTTGTGTGATGATGGAATGATGAGGTCATTGTTTATGATTCTTCGTGTCAGGTACTGGTGTGAAATATGATGAAATTCCGGTTTATTTTTGAAACAGAACAACGCAATTTTATTGAAGTATTTTTGCCGGGATCTAGTACTCTTAACTCATTGTACAATGTACAAGAGGTCACTGGAGTAGCTTCTTTCTATTTTGTAAATAATTTTCAAGATGAGTTTTTATATAACTTCTAGTTTATATAGATACGTATTTGTGACCCCTCCCCATCCTAAAATTCCATAGGAAATACGTGATTCAACAAGTGCGTGATGAATCATTTTCAAATGTGATTTCGGGGTGTTGCCCCTCATCAGTATAGGGTATAGGGTATAGAGTAGAAAATCGATATATAGGTGGTCCGAATGTTTCGATGAACATTTCCATGCAACAAGCAATTGCAGAGATAACCTTGTAGGAACTCTGCACGGAAATTTCATCAGATGTAATTCAATGTCGTGGCATTAGCCAGGAAAGTAGTTGTTTTCTGATGGATTTTCGACCCAACTTTTCCTATTGTATAGGATATTAGCAATGAGCAGTCCTCCGGACATCTTATGCCTCAAGTCATAAGCTCATTGTTTGTGAACTACAGTTTACTTCTCCCTAAATGTTTATTGTCACTGAGAAAAAATTTCAATAAATATAATTGAAGCTCAGATATGCATTCTTATCTCAGCAGACTCGGGACAATCGTGGGAGCCCAAAAACATAAAACCAAATCGTTGAAAATTGTCCATCTCATGCAGAGGTGATATTTTTCAATAATCTTCCAGGATATATAAGAGATGAGACAATAGAGAAAAGTTTCAAAACCAATCTCAAGGAATTTCTACTCAAGAGTTGTTTTCACAGTGTTGTCAACTGTATCATAGTGTGGATACTCACTTTTGTTTCTGAAATACAGATACAGATATATGAAAATATAAAGAGAAAAGTTATTGGGTGTAACCCTCAAATTGTTGTGCAACCGTAGACATGTGTTTCGAGCTTAAGCTCTCATCACTACGGTTGCACAACAATTTGAGGGGTTATACCCAATAACTTTTCTCTTTATATTTTCATATATAGCCCCTCGATAAATCCTTTCTGATTTGTATTTTCCTGGGTAGGATTGTCACGCTGGTAGCTATAGCTGCCTCCGTGGCGACGTTAGTTGTTGCCTTGTAAGCACAAGGTCTTCTAACCAAAGCCACAAATGTGTGGTTGGCTTCCTGTTGTTGACTTCATTTGTTTCTATTTTTACACCAAAGTATTGTACATCTTCGCACTGATTTTACCGTACTGATGAGAGCTTAAGCTCGAAACACGTGTCTACGGTTGCACAACAATTTGAGGGTTATACCCAATAACTTTTCTCTTAATATTCAGATATCCAGAAAATTCAAAGTTTCTTGTAATATCCACCTTATGGATTGACGTGGCCTTTACTTGATGGAAATTCATAGTATATGACACTAAGGTAAACACGATTAAATTTCCACAGATTTATTGTCTTCGCGACATGTTTCGATACACTGTATCTTTTTCAAGCGAATGTAATACATGTATTACATTCGCTTGAAAAAGATACAGTGTATCGAAACATGTCGCGAAGACAATAAATCTGTGGAAATTTAATCGTGTTTACCTTAGTGTCATCCACCTTATGGTTGAGCAGTGTACCAATTTTTTTTCCCATAAATAAAATGACTGTGATATTTTGCATTGTGTTGAACTTTATGAGAGTGCAAGGAAAATATACCACTGACATACTATAATTAACGAAATTACTCCGTGATTAACAAAAAAGAATTGCAGATTGATTATGGATTGAAAAACTGTTCAAATCACATGGAGAACTTCTCAAACATAAAGACTACTACGGCCTTTTCTTCAACATCATCAGGAGAAATAACTTTAATGTGTGAAAAACAGTCAAAATGCTTTGGGGAAAATAGATGGTAGTGTCGGTATTAATTCAATTAAAATCTTAATGAATTCTATTTTAGGTTATAATAACAATTTTGGAGCAGTAATAGAGAAAATAATAACCGATTCAACGATTTCTCGACAAATAACCGTTCGGGCACACAGTATACTGAATAATAATAATAGTACTGCCATGGGTCACAAAAACTTTGAATCCGGATCTGACTTTTTTGGGAGTACTCAATCAGTAATCGTAGAAAACAAGTTGGCCTTGTTCTTTGTTGCCTTTCAAGCATTTCCAGCAAACAATCCAAAAAGGCGGAGGAAAGGAAACTCATTTGAATACTTACACATCTAATTGAAATAATTATACCCGTTTTTTACATAATAATAGTACCATGAAGTCCGATGTTGAGAGGGCTATCGAGATTTGTTCTGTACGCAACGTTCTCTACTACGAAGTCCTTTGCTCTTTTCAGATATTTTCCCAAAATATCTGGATGGTTCAGTTTGGACACACCCGGTACATTACGAGATGTTACATAAAGAGTATATTATCGCCCACTTGTTTTTTAGGTGTAAACATCATCAAAAAAACTACAGCATATGTAGTTTCCATTCATTCACGTATGTGATTACAAAACTGAAATAATTTGCTGACTCAGTTTTAAAATAGACGTACGAGTATACTGGAGAAAAATGTGTAGTTGAGTCTGAGCGAAACCATCGATTGAATGGGATGAAGTAATCCACAGAGCAAGTGAAGTAAGTTATTATGATCTGCTACCGGAAGAAAAGATGCAGTCCGGATGCACATTGTACTCACATTGATAGTTATTTTTCTTCACCCGCCTATCACTGTTCCCTATCAGTCGGTATAAATCTGTAGATGGTCTAATTTGGAGTACTATGAATTTTATTCCCCAAATATATGGTTCTTGCCAATCATCAGCAAAGGCTAGTTCTCCCAATTGAACCAAAAAACTACTTCAACCTTTGTTGGGTGTTTCTGAGATAAACACTGAACTATGTATCCAGCGCCATCTCTAGGTTCCAAAGAGTACTCCGACTGTAGCATCTACTTCTTCCGAAGCCAAAGTTTCATAATAACAATGTTGATACTACTTGACGGAAGACAATTCATCAAGTAATTAAAAATGGATTACATAATCCATTCTATTATGTAATCCATTTATAATTGTTTGATCAATTGTCTTCCATCAAGTAGTATCGACATTGTTCTTATGCTATTTAGAAATCTTCATTATGGACTATTTTCAAATCGCAAAATTTTAATGAGTATGTCTACTCTCGTGTGCTGTGAAATTAGCCAGTGACAGCGAAAAAATAAAACATAGCAAACATGACATTGTCGGCTCAATGTGTGGATAAAGAATATAGTGTTGGTGCTAATTTTTACGTCAACGTTGGAAATTTTCTGTCAGCTGTTTCAGGCCGGATAATTTTCTGATTTTTTTTTTTTGTTTTTCGGCAGACTTTCTAGTGAACGAAATGAAGTGCAATAAAAATTTGTTAATCTGAGAGTCAGTTTTAAAAAAAGCAAAACTTGCAGGAAACTTGGAAAATTTTTTTTCATTTCTTCATTGATTGGAATTGGCATGTAAAAAAAATTTATTGAATATCAGAAAAAAAACATAACAACGGAAACATGATATCGACGTTTCATACAGTGTGTCTCACTTTTCATGGAAACACCCCCGTAACTTCCGTAATTATAGAGGTAGAATTATAATATTTGCAGAATTGATATGTTCACCAAGAATGTACAGTTCTACGCTAAAAACTACGGAAGTTACTGTGTTTCCATGAAAAGCTTTTCCAGGGAAATGGTGCATCTGTAGTACTCTGGGGGTCCTGGTCACGAATCTGGAAGAATTTCTAGCCTATTTTGCCCCCTATAGTATGATTTACCGTAAAAAAGGGTTGTTCAATCGCGAGTGGCGGGCAGTGTATATCACTTAAGCCATTCCATTACTGGGACCGGTAAAAAAATTCATGAAAGCAATAAATAGAAACATTGCAACTTTTCAATATTTTTCCATGTATTTCAGACGCCCAATTGAAGAAGGAAATTTTTGTGGGTCCGCAGATACGTAAATCAATAATGATTATGAACCTTTCATCTACAAAAGATGAAAATGATTGGGACTTATTTTTAGGAAACCATAAAGGCGAGAATTATAAGGAAATTATTGTTAACTTATTATAAAACAACCATGCAATGGTTGTGAACATGTCTCTCAAGATACGATTCCTTGATTCTCGCCTGGACTTTTTTCTTCAATGAAACCTAGAAACCAACAGAGCTCTTTGAAAGCATCAGCAGAGTCGAAATACCTGGGGTTGAATCTAAACTCTAAGCTCAATTGAAACAAACATCTGGAAAAAATCCTTTGGCAAAACAGAGACTAGATAGATAGATAAATAGATATTTATTTTCATCTTTTTGGTGTGCAGGTGTACATAAGATAAGTCGATGGGTTCTTCGTACATATAATATATAAGAACAGAAAAAACAAATAAAATTAAATATAAGTTACACTCATAGGCTTCAACAAAGAACAGTTAAATGTATTTACATGTAACAAATTCTTTGTATGAGTGAAAACATTTTTAGTAAAAAAATTTCGTTCGGTTCTGAATTTTTTGTGATCGTGAATAATTTTTAAGTTTTGTGGAAGATGATTAAAAGAATTGTTTTCAGAATATTTTGGTGATTTTTCGTATTCCATCAGTTTGAATCGTCTTATGTGAAGATCATGCCTGGAACGAGTATTGTTAGTATGTGATTCAGCGGTTTTTGTGAAGGATGTAAGATTTAGGAGAACGTAGTAAATACTTGTTAGAGTAAGAATATTATATTTCGAAATAAAGAAGAAGATTGAAGATCAGTCTACTAAATCTTTTTTGCGTTATAAATACTCTGTCAACATCCACACATTGCCCTCAGACTATTATATTCAAGTTCAGGAATGAGTATACAACGGAGTGATAGAGATTGATAAGGTGATTCATAATGAAACTACTTTACAGTATCACAAATGCAAAATATGTTCTATTTATTAATTTTATTGATAATATGAACAGGGTGTTCTTAAAATCTGATAGGGAATCATCTGCGACTGAAAAACAAACTTTGGTCGCTTTTTTCCATCGTTCAAGATAACATCTCTTGGAAGGGACTCATGATGAAATGATGAATATTCTCAATTGAAAATTGTACCAAACATGACTCCTCTGGAAATGGAAAAGACCTAGGATAAAAATGAACTAACATTTTGTAACATCTAACAAAAAACAACCACTTCCCCGGCTAAAGCCACGCTGGACATTGAACTACATCTGATTGATATTGTGGAAAGACCCTATATAACGAAAGAAAAAATACGAAAGTGAAAATTTGCATTCTCATTCAGATAGTTGTTTAGTTTGCTACAGATGAAATTGACGTGTTCAAGTAGTAGAATTGAATTTTACGATCAAGAATTCTGTTTTCTTTACATCAAGTTATTTTTTTCGCTATGCTTATTGACTACACGGAAATGATTATTTCTGCACCATCAAAGCATTCTGATGTCACTAAAATTGTAGAATCGTTCGCATTCCGTGTTCTATGAAACATGGTAGTTATTCACGTAGAGTAGAAAAATGAGGGGTCCCAAGACTCCACCTTGCGGGGTACCAAGTTCTGTTTCTTCCTCAATTTTGGTCGATCAATAATAATAGATGATAATAACAATAAAAAAATGTCAGGATATAACTACTGGTATGTGTTGAGGGTGGGGGATGAAGAAAAATATAGAATGGAAGTGAAATGAATAATTTTGAATATTTTCGTTGTTCTTTAGCCCATTTTTTCAGTTAAAAGGCATGTTTTTATGAAGACAAGAAATTTTCAAAAGTTTGTCCGTGCTGTGCACTCCTATATCGATAAGAAATGACATATCATGACAACAGTATATACACCTTGTAAACCAGTGAAATGATGAGAAAACAAAAAATGTGGAGTGATTATCTGGTTGTAAGTTATTGCCACCTCGCAAGTAATCAAATGCCATTGGTTTAACAAAGCAGAATCGCCTTCAATATGTACAGAATGCGCTTAGTAGGTATAATTTTGAAGTTAGGAAATGTAATTCTATATCTCGCACTATAAAGGAAACTGGCAATGAAACAAATATGGACACCGAATATGAGTTGTTGTTCTCATTACACTGTGTATTCCAAAGTGCATATTTACTCAATAAACTTTCTTTTGGTGGAGATATATCGTGCAGTCGATAGCAAATACGGATTTTGACTAGCAAACGTGTTCTTTTTATACGAATATTAACGAAAATAATATTTTATTTTATAAGTCACTATTTTTTCGAACGCGTTATTTTGGGTACGACGACCGAGGGGGTGCAATATACAATTTTTTTCTATTTTTCATTAATTTTTATAGATTTTTGTTTAAAAACAAACGGGTTTAATAACAACAAAAATCATAAACAGTAGTAAAACAGGTGAAATGTTTACAATCTTACAGATATTGTCAGTTAATTTTTTAACAGTTGAATGGACGATTCCAGTACCCCTATTGAGTGCTACCAATACAACATTTTCGGGTCTAAATCGACTACAATTTTCTAGGCTCTTATCGTAAGATTCAAAGTCGGAACGGATTCAATTTTTTATTTTTTATATTTCTGAATGTCTCCGGATATATGAATCGAAGAGTTAATGATGAAATGGTCAAAAAATTCAATATCCTAAGGAATTTTACTTTTGAATGTTGTTTAATTTGAACAACCACCAAAGTAAAAACGGACTCAATATCGAGATTTACTGTTTGAACTCCACAGTCCCCACAACATTCTTTTAAAATGGTGGTTCTGATCATAGGGGGCGTTGGTGGAATGATGGCACACTGCTCTTGAATCTGAATTCATACCGGCTTGCCATAATACGGCAGAAATCTTAGCCATACGAATGAAGAAAGCCGTCCCCCATGTTTCACTTCGTCTGCTCAGGACACATGATTATTGGACCATATAATCACTCACCTCACGGATGAGGGGAGTGGTTATTTGAGTAACTGACACCAGCGTGCCCTCCATATGTATCAGGGCCGAGATGAGGGCCCCACTGTGATGTCTTTGAAGGAAAATAAATTAAAAAATTGCAATCGATTTTGAACTAACACTTTCCGATGAACTATATACTTGAAACTACTAACATGGCTCAGAACTGGGCGACAATGCAATATTATTGAATGAAATTTCAATTAAAAATTAATCATAATGATAATAATAATGTTTTTAATACTAATTAACTATTTAACTAAATATTTCTAGAAAACTGGAATAGGATAAAGGAAAGGGGGAGAATGTTCTCAATAAATGATTTGTAGATAAATTGAGAAAAAATCGAATAGTCCGGACCGGGATTCGAACTCAGATTCGGTTACGCGCGGAGTGTTCTACGTGAATCAAATTTGGTAACTAACGTTGTTTTATTTTAATATTGAATTAAAAATCATATAGAATCTATTTTGCTATCATCTTTATCCCTCTATTTTATAGTGGGGATACAACATTCTAATTGCAAAATATGGGCCGTAAAAATAATATAGAAATAGGAACATTTATCATAGTTTTCTAAATGTACTAAATTATCCTACCGAAAAAATGGAGTTTGTGATTTTTTTAGGATTTTGGACGAGTAAATTAAAATTTTCGGTGACTATTAATTTATTTTTGTACTAAGTTTCATGTGTCAGTAGTAGAATAAGACATCATTCGAAATATTGAGTTTTCTTCTTGAGACACAAAAAGTATTTTGCTGAATTTTTGCCGTCATTCTTCATTTTGTATAATCTGTAATGAATTTTCCACACAATTTCATCCCACTAAGACTCTGTGAGTTTATTGGAGAAACAAATTCGAATTTCAAGCCATTAGAGAAATTCTCCAGAGTAACGAAGACACTGAGCTATCAACTTTCAGACGATGACGATGAAAGTAATTAGTTTATAGAATAATACTCCTCTTTGTCAAAGAATGATCTTATCATTTCCAAAATGTAATAGATTTTCAAGAAGTTTTGATAATGGAGACAGATAGTCTCCGAAACGTCAAATTGTTTTGAAAAAGAGAAGTATATTAAGACATACTTAGTTATTTTGAAATTATTATTATTATGATAGGCAAATTCAGAATTCGATAAGTGACTAATAATCAATGAATATAATTGAATAAATAAAAATTTCATGAATAATTTTATTGATTAATTTGCACTTGTATACATTTTCTTGATTTTTTTTAAGGAATTATGATTTTCCCCTAAAAAAAATAAAATTGGTTTCAACCATGAGTCAGGAATTCTAAGCACTTTATGGTCACCATCAAGATGTTGAACTTACCATGAAGATCATCACTTCAGCAACTTCGACGTGGCGAGCATGTATACCAATAATAATAATAAAGTATATTTTATTGTCCAAACACTAATCTTATCGAAAAAGCGTTAGAAGAAAATAATGTTTTGCATATCAGTAGGCACTATGTATAAAAACAAATACAGGCAAGAAGAAATTGTTTTGCCTTTCTGGAATACTTTGAAATTTACATTGCCCCCACAGATTAATCAATTTTTCAATTCAATTTATTCAAAAATTGTTCAGTACAGTAATGTTATCTATCATATATTTTACCACCTAGAGACTGAAAACAGGTACCTTATTTTGAATTACGTACTTCTTTATTATATTTTTATATTTTTTAAAATGAGTTTAATTTTTCAACGCAAGAGGTAGAGCATTAGAATTTAGGACCAAAGTAGAAAATAGTTCTTTGCTTAGAATTCTCAATAAAAAACTCGAAGAGGAAAAGCAACTTCATGAAAGGACTAACCTCTCCGTCCCTGCAATTCTAGAATAACTTCAGTACTACCTATACAACTATACTTCCAAGAAAAGTACTGGTTCGTCTTTCGATGAGATCTCCCCTTCTACAATGATCGCCAACATATACGTTGAGTGGTTCTAGGAATTGGTTTTACGACAGGTAGAATACAAACCAAAAGAGAGATTGAAACACGTTAATGACACTAAATGTAACTGCGAGCATAAAAATATTCAGGATTTCTTCTAAAGAAAAAATAGCAATGGGATAGTATGGCAACGGAAACAGAAACCAACTGTACCAGTACCAAGATTATAGCACCCAATAGAGGACTTCGGATAAGGATGCCACCACACAACTTTTGGCTTTAAAACTACTGGCACGTTTCTCGGCAACTTTTTGTCATGTCAGGGTTCCTGGCAGCCTACTAGGATTAAAATTGTTCATTACGGCGGGAAAATTAAGATTTTCCATAAAATACAAAACTCTAGGGACTTTAATTTTGTTTAGGGTTTTTTTCTTTCAAAATGGCGCTAAATTCGAAACCATTGAGTTTGAGCATTGTTATTGAAAAAGGTATTGTGTAATGTAGGGTTGTTCCTTTGTCAGTGTACATTTGTTCCACGAAAATATTCAAATTCATCCATTTTAACCAACTGTTATGATTAAAATGTAACATGTACCCTACAAAGTCGTATAGCCAGAAAAAAAATTTTTTGGGGCGTCCGTTGACTTGAGCTTAAGAAGAATATTGCGGACCAAGTTTGATCAATTTCAGTATAGTTTGTATGTTCAACACAATTTTGTAATTTACCCAGGAAAGATCACATTGGATATTCGGTATTAACCATGTTACAATTTTGCAGATTTATTCATAAAATAATATTTGACACTGCTTGCAA
The DNA here is from genome assembly GCA_944452925.2 of Chrysolina oricalcia. Taxonomy (NCBI): domain Eukaryota; kingdom Metazoa; phylum Arthropoda; class Insecta; order Coleoptera; family Chrysomelidae; genus Chrysolina; species Chrysolina oricalcia. The sequence goes on along the minus strand of OX101809.2, from coordinate 4,445,492 downwards.
TCATATTTATTCAAGAACAAAACAAACAAAATTGAATACATTAATGGGCAACATATAGAGGCATCAGATCCGCATTAAAGAATAATATTGAGCCTCTAGATTTTTTTTGCTGTAAAAAAATCAATGAGGCGTTTCAGCAAGGAAAATTATCTCTCAGAAGTACATGTTGTCGAGATGAAACAGGTTCTTTTAGACATATCATTTTCCACAGGTCTAATTCTCCTTTCAATTCCCATTCCAAAAACTTTTTATACAGTATGAAATCGTCTTCTTCAACACTGGGCTGTTTTTTACAACAAACTGATGGAATCAAAATATATAAAGATGATAGAGTAGATTTATGCTTGTGGAATCTTGAGTGGAGTTGATCCATGAAATCATCTAGAAGTAGAATCACAATACTTATTCTAAAGTACTCTTCTGGATCTTTGGTTCCATATTTTGCCCTGTGACACTGTTACGACACTCTTAGTGGAATTTTTATTTCTGCATTTATCTATTTGAGCAAACCAAGAATACTCTTATAAATGTTGGCTAATTTTGATTTGACATTTTTTAGAATATCATTGATATTATCTATGATCAAATCAACATGTTGCAAAGCAGCCACCAAATCACAGAGAGGCGACTGTAGTATTTTACAAAGTGGAAGTATGAATGAAAACAAGATGGTCAAGCAACTCCGACTCACTACAAATTCACTAGCAATCAAAGACCTTAAAAAGGAAGTCGCTCTTGATGAAGTTTCAAAATCCCTTTCTTCACTTAGTTCTTCAAGAGTTTCGAAGTTATCCTTGAAAATTTCCTTGAATCAAACCATCATGATTCTCAACGCAAGTTTCGCACATTGCTGTAAGATTTTGCCATCTCACTTCGGGATAGGTTTTCTTTATATTTTCTTTAAAGTTTTTCGTTCTTTTTGCTGATGCTCTGAAGAAATTCCCCACTGATTTTATAATACCGATTGTATTTCGGATTGGCTGAATTTGACAAGAGTGACTCGAATGCGAGCTGCAATGAACGTATAATGCTTCTGGATAAGTTTGGCGGATACCTGCTTGGACACCATTGAAACAGTCTTTCATCGAAGAAGCGCCATCATACCCTTGTCTGATAAGATTTTCACAATCAACCCGTAAACGACATTTGTTCCTGTCGTGAAACATCAGTAGTTTCGTCAACTAATATCGAAAAACATTTAGAAGAATTTGTGTGGACAGTACCCACAAAACTGATACAAGTTCTGTGATGTAACCTTAAAGTTAAGATATTGAATGAAAGGCCGAGAGCATTTTAATCAAAAAAGTACTAAGGTTTATTTATCCATGAAATTTACCAAGCTCAGAATATTTTCTAGATTGATTAAGTAGTTATTTTGCAACTAGGAAAAGTGAAATACGCAATTTTTTTTTAAATTCAGTAATAAATATTTTGAAATTAGCGCCATTTTGTAATAAAAATCCCTAAACAAAATTAAAGTCCCTAGGGTTTTGTATTTTATGGAAAATCTCAATATTCCCGTCGTTATGAACAATTTCAATCATATTACTGGGTTCCTGAGGCTGCCAGGAACCCTGACATGACGAAAAGTTGCCAAAAGTTGTGTAGTGGCATGACTGCATCCTTATCCGAAGTCCTCTATTAAACAAGATCCAAGATTCCTTCAATGTTTCGATCATATCGAGGGAATCACCCTGTAGTCAATGCCAATATCGAAGTGGAGCCAAAGCGAATGGTTGGTCCTACCTCGTCATTGTATCGGTCATCTTAAAAGGAATTTCAATGTTTTGACAAAATCAGTGACAAATATTTGTGAAAATGATGTGCATTGAGGGTCAAGAACCATGTGAAGAATTCTTCGAAAGCGTATGTGTTCGTAATTAATTATTTTTGACGTAGTAACTCAACCTGAAAATTATATCGTTTGGAAGTGTTGTTATGAAGCAGTAAATATTTTCAACACGAGCTGGGGAATAAAATTGTTTGCCGTGGTTTGTTTCTCACTAATAAACTAGTCAACAAGTGCTTTTTGGGTCAACATTTTCTCTACGCCTCCAAAAAATATGAAGGAGGTGTCATTTGATTCGGAATAGCGTGTATATGATTTTTAAAGAACTTCAACAGCCGCTTGCAAAAATTGCAAAAGTTATTAACATTTACCTGGAAAATCCAAATGTGGTCTGGTTTTTTGCAAAAATCTCAAAAACTATTTGACATTTTTCAAATTTAAAAAACATTCAATGAGAGGAGAAAATTTCACAAAAAAAATATATCACCCAGAACTGTAGGACCAATATTTATAATTTTCCCAGAGGGTTGAAAATACGGCTGAAAACGGTGACTCTGATAATAATTTCCATATGACAATACAATTGAATCGGAAAAGTCAATAAATATAAGTGCATAATACATATGTGTAGAACAGAAAGTATGTAACATGACAACATAAATGTATGTCAGACACAACACAGATTTTTATCACTTATTCGCTAATTAGTAGGTAGTGAAATATTCTTTTGTTGAATAAAAACATTTCGATATCAGAAATTCCTTGTGTTTTGTTTTGCTATAAACACATCTTCAGTCATAATGGACCAACCCCAGAAACAAACACCATATCGTAGGCGACTTTCCACTTGTGCATAATACACCATCTGCAGTTGATTGAATGTGAGAACTGTTCATAGATTTTTCAATGAGTAGCATCGAGAATGAAGAATGGAAATTAGGTTTGTGGTGTAGTTTGGATGTTCATCAATGTTCATTCCCAAAATTTTTGCGTGTATAGCTGTGCTTGATATGAGCACATTATTAACGACAAGATTAGGTTTATAACAACTCGTTGTCTATTATGAAATCGAAGAGACTTGTGTCTTTTTAATATTGAAAAAAAGAGAGTTTTCAAATGACCAAGACGACAAGGACTGGATCAATTCATTGCATTTTCTTTCCAGAATCTCATCAGATTTATCTACAACAAGGACAGAAATATCTTCTGCATACATAACAAATCTGAGATTTTTCACGTTTTTTGCACGTTTTTTGCAGCTATTTTCAAAGGTCTCAGAAGAGATTCCCGTTGGAAAAATCAAAAAATATATATATTTCATTTTGTAATCAACAATTTACTTAGGTTAGAAGTTAAAAGGTTGAATAATAATTGAATTTTATATTACTATTGATCCGTTTTTTTATTAAAAGGAGCCACATGGGGATGATTCTTGAAAATGTTTATTTCCTATTGTTTACAAAATTGTTATAACAAATACGTTATTTATAAGATAATTTAATATTTAAAAAAAAAACAGAATCTTTGTTGCCAATTATGAATGTTTTAAAAAATCGTTCTTGAAAAAAATGTATTGCTTAGAAACTGATTTATTAATTAACAATTTTTCTTCTTCCACCTTTTTTAATTATTGAAGGACATTTTTTTCAATCATGATTTATCTTTAGTTTCAATTAGTTTTAATTGTTTGTGTAATAAATAATTTGTTACAGACAATGAAATGTTTTCTATATTTAATTTTTCTGTTTCTACATAATGAAACAAAAACAACCATGTGTTATTTTTTGAGAAAAATAATTTATTTAGGTATATTTTTTAAATGTAAATCAACCAATCCATTTTTAAGCAATACAAAAAATGTTTATGTTCCCAAAAAAAAATATCTCATAAATAACGCATTCGTTTATAACAGTTTTGTAAGCAATAGGAACTAAAAATTTTGAAGAATCATTTTCATGTGGCTTCTGATCATGAAAAAACGGATCACTAGTAATATACAGTGTGTCTCACTTTTCATGTAAGCACCCCCGTAACTTTCGTAACTTTCAAGGTATAATGATGAAACTCTCAGGACTGGAGGAAATTATGGAAATGCCCCACCGGTTCAATGGTGATGCCCATGCACCAGTCGCGATGGAACAACCCATTTTCACGGTAAATCATATAAGGGGTCAAAATAGAAGCGAAATTCCATCAGATTCATGATCAGGACCCCCAACTTATTACAGATACTCCTTTTTCCTGAAAAAAATTCCGGGAGATATAGTTTTGTTTTTGTGAAATATCCTTCTCTTATTGGATATTTTGTCAAATTTGAAATGTTTCAAATAATTTTTGAGATATTTGCAAAAAACCAGGACACATTTCGTGTTTTCGGATGCGGAGAAAAACGTTTGACCCAAAAAGAACTTGTTGACTTGTCTATAAGATACATGGTGGACCATCAAAATTAATTCACTCGCCAATAATTCTATGCATGAATCCTTTCATTCCTATTTATCTATTTTTTATTAAAGAAATCTGAAAAATAATGCAGGTTTCATGAAAATTAATGTTAAATTGTCGAATGTCGTGCAGTTGATGAATAATGAGGATAATGACGGAACCGACTAATGGTGACTGAAAGTGAAATTGAACTAAAATTCACCCTGCAATGTCAATTTAAAAGAACAAATTATTTCCAAAGTTCCTCAATGAAAATGGATTTTAAAAAAATTCAAAAGTGGTGATTTGTTTCATCGTAATTGATTATTCAGTAAATTAGAATAATAGTCAAATGCCCTTCTGTGGTTTGGTGATTTGCAAATGTTTAATTTATTTCACCATCAATGAAACAATTTGATGTAGAACTCAAGACCAGTATCTGCCACCCAATTGAATTTTCTTTCTAGGTACTTTTTATAAATAATTTTAGTATAATTTGAACAAGCCAATGTCTTTGCGAAACATATATCAAGCAATTTGTGTTATTTTCATAATATTGGTGATGATTTGAATAAAACTTTAGCTGTTGAATTATTAGTCAAACAACTGGTTTGGTTGACTGTCCCGCGTTACTGTCGCAAATTAATATTTTTGTTCCAAGAATAACATCTAGACACAACACTACTTTCTTATGCAAAAGAGCTCAAACAAATTTAATGTTAAAGGCACCAATACATTTTATGTGCAGTAATGCAAACAAACTTTCTAGTGTTTGTGACTTCTTTTCTTGCAGTGTTTGTGAACTCAAGAATAAATCTCGTGGGCATCTTTGAATTTTTGTATTTTTTATTTTATTTTTATTTTTTTTTTTGTTTTTGTATTCAAATAGGACTTGTGATTGTCATTCATTCATATTTAGAAATTAGTGCTACTAATTAATCTTTTATTGTCATTTATAAAATTGCTCTGTAAATGGGAAACTGTTGGGCAATAAACGCTATTATTATTATTATTATTAACTGGTCAACTACTTTCCGAGCTTATTCCGCATAATATTCAATAACATGAATGATTCAATGATTGATTGGATTTGAAGGAATCTTCACATCCAGACAAGATTCACAATGAGGGTTTTAACATTTCTCGATTTTTTTAATTTTTTAGTGAAAACTCTTTCTCAGTAATACAGCTTCTACGCCAGTCCTGCTTCTTTCAGTGATTGATTCTGAACTTAAACAGATGGGGTATTAGAGTAGATAGGTTCGAAGGAATTTATAATGGTTCTGTGAAGAACTACACCCAAAATCGAGGTAACAATCAGAGAAGCCCCAGGTTTCGACGTTTATGTGTTTTCTAAACATCACGCGCCACTTCATCCCGTACACCTCGAGGCTTTTTCGAAGTTTGCCAAACTACAATTACTTTGTCACGACGTGATTTTTGAAGGAAAGATAAACGTCCAGAATACTGCATTCCTTCTGTATAATTTCACACCATTCATCCGACTGTTAATAAAATAAACGAGTTTTCAGCGATTTGTTAGATATAAATCTCTTTCGAAATGAAATGATTTACTCACCTATTGTACTGGATATCTACCCACCTCTAAAGAGTCTTAAAATGTGGTATCGATCTGAAGCAAGTGGCGCAATTAATACAATCGAAAAATGAACAATCGATGTAAGTTGTACACTATACTTTTTCTACGACGTAGAAATTATCCATGTGTCCAGAGCCAAACAGCATATGCTTCCTTACATCTCCAATAGCGAGTGTAAACAATGAAGATAACTTCGAATATTACTTGAATAATGTAAGCTCGTTAAATCGTGGTAAGCCATGAATCTTCCAAAATAAACGATTCAAATTATCTGAGTGTATTACTGAGAAAACAGAATTTCCAATAATTAAAGTTTGAACGTAGTTTTCCTGCTTCAAAAAATAGGGGTTTGTTTTCTCGACAAATACGTTTTTATCATTAGACAATTTTTCCGTGAATTTTGGAGCGGAGAAAAATAATTAACAAATTTACATGAATTTAAACTTGGGAAATTTGAATAAATAAAATGAAGGTAAATAGCATTTACCTTCATTGAGTATTGATGTCTTAATTCATATTGTGTGTTTTAGTTTATATAATCATAAAATATTCACTTATTGTCAATATTTAGGGTGAAAATATTTATCCTCATTTTACCTAGTTATTGTGCTTTGACTACAAGTTGAGAGCAAAACACGGACATATTCTATGGGATTTGTCATATTTATTAATGTAGATACAATTAATAATATTTAAAAATTGTTATTATAAAAAATTCCGATGGAGAAAATGATTCAACATTTTTTCACAAAAATACTAATCGAAAATTATTCAAAAGAACTCTCTGAAAGTTTTCCACTGGAATAGCAACATGCATATCTGTTTTTCAACTAATTAGAATTTAGTTGAGTCAAAGTTGGATTATTTCAATGGAAATTGAACTCAAATACTTGAACTGGAGGCAACGTTGAATTACTTGGCAGTCATCAATAGTAAACGCAACTGGTCCTTTCATATTGATCAATTAAAACGCAAACCCAGTGTTATTTTTCAATTCGTTGAACGATACGAAGGATATAGATAGATTTCATGTTTTCAAATTAATCCATTTCATAACCACATAACGTAATGTTTAACTTTAGTGCAAGGATTTTCATGCTCTCAAATATCATCCAGCAGAAAAACATTATCACAATCATCATTGGAGACCGAAATGATTGTTATACACTTTTTCAAAACTAAACATCATGCATCTTCCTTCACTACCTTCCTTATAAATTCGTGTCAACTGAGAAAGTTATAAAATCCAATCGTGGTGGTCGTGATGTTAGAGCGCTTGCTTCTCAACCATTGGGGCGTGGGTTCGATTCTCAGGATGGTCACCGGTCTCGTGCATGGCATCACATTTCAAAAGATAAGTGCTACCTCTTCCACTATCACACTATTATAGACATATTGTGAAGTATATTAAGGCAGGCGGGTGCCCTGTTGGAATATTCTGCGATCATAGAGTTCTTTTCCATTAGCACGGATAACGTACAATCTTCCTTGCAGAAAATAATATTGCTATCGTCACTGTAACTTCCACTACAGCCCTTCCCGAACTAGGAGTACCTCAAGGTTCAATTTTGGAACCCACATTGTTTGTATTGTATATTAATGATTTGGAGTATTCAAAACCCCTGAAACATTCATAACAATGACGACAGTCGTTGCCGACCGATGTTTCGCCCTTGCAAGCCCTTACAAGCATACGAGCAATAATCAGAAATATTCGAGAAACTTGTGCGAGCTTGGGAAGACGAGGCCCCTAGCTTTCAACGTGTGACACCAAGCACGGACTAAAACTGAAGTATTTAAGTTCGAGTCCGTCAGTCACCCATTACATTTCTGAGCTCTTTGATCGGATTACTAAAATTCATAACAATGTATACAAATGGTATGTCAGAAATTATCTCTGAGAGATTACACCTAGTTTTTTTATGAAAAATGTAAACAAGTTTTTAAAGTTTTGCGATCAATTTATATTTGAACGCGAAGATAACGGATTGAATGTTGATCATCAGCGTTCTGAGGTTGTACTTTTAAATGCTCAGATAGATTCCAGACTAACATAAGGGGTGTGCTTCTGAGGGCTTTTCTCTCGCTGCTCTTATGTCTTTATAGCACAAAAAAACTCCTACGAATCAATAGCGGCATAAGTTTCGTGATTCTTGCAGAAATGCTTTTAGAAATTTTAGAATTTTAACTGTTCGAAGTCTTTCAATTTTTGATTTGTGCTAGTTATCTGTTTTTGAAAACAGAAATAAAATATTTGTATAAGCCTAATATTGATATAAGACAAAAAAATTATGATTTTGTACCATTTGAAAAAACCAAATTAGCATTTGAATTTTCTGATAATCCAAACCCAACCGATATCCCAACGATTTCTTTGTTGATTATTGTTTTGAAGAATTTATATGTATATTCCTTTGTAGTTTTCTTTCTGTGTCAAATGCAAAATAGAGAATATTAGTCTCCTTCATTTTTTTTTGGATACCAGGCGAACATTTCGATAACAATGTCATCATCAACATTATTGATTCGCTAATCCCAACTTTTCTCAAATGATGGGTACATTTCATTTATTTTAAATCAAACTTCTTTAAACTGTTTTGAAATGTGATTTGACGTGCTTAATGTACAATAGTCTGGACCTATAGGAACAAGGTTTCTATGATAACAAAATTTATTGATGAATTTTAATTCAGAAACGTAGAAAATTACCCATACACCAAAACTTCGTCAATTTCACTCAAAGCGCGTTTCGTCATCAAAGGGAACCTCATCAGGAGCTTGAAAGCTAAGGTCTCTGACTTTGTATTCAGACCAAACGTTCCAAATATTCATGTAATAATTTTAATGTCTTTGAAAAATAAAACGCTACTTACATTAAGCAGTTGTTGATTTGCATCTGACGTAGCTAGTTGTTCTGAACTTCCCCTCAACAACAGTTCGAGTAATTCACTGGCATTGCCTATTTCCGTATTAGTGAACCCTTCCAATTTGGAGGGGCTAGAAGTTGTGCGTTGATGGCTAACTACCACTTTTCTGTCATTGTCATTATTGACGGTTAGATTATCTGCACTAACTTTCCTTTTCGTTTGTTTTGGCGAGTTCAAAAGAGTGTCCCCTTTGTCTTTTCCGAGATTCGTTTCGTCTAAAGAACTATTACAATTCCCACGTGTTCGTGTATGTTTGGGTTTGGGTAAACTATTCACGGACGCACTAGCGATATTAGATAAGTCTTCAAGAAACTTCAGGTCACTGTTGAGATTTTTCCGGCATTCGGGTTTTTTCATTTCTGCCTCTAGCATTTGTCCGTAAGGCCCTCTCAGTGGTCTTTTGGAGTATCTTCGAGGGACACTGGGGCTAGTGGGCTCCGTGGATAAACTAACCCTGCTTTCAGTATCGGAGACGTCAGAGGGCACTAGAGAAGTCTGATCCGACCTGCGTTCAGCGAGATCAGGTTCTCCTTCTGAGAGGGAGTCGGATCGGAACAAGTTAACGTTACGAGGAGCGACCTTCAAGGATTCTTTGTCATCTGGGGACTGAGATAGGAGTCTGGGTCTCGCGATTATTGGCCACTCTGGCTGTGAGTTATTGTCTTCTGGGCTCAGGGGTTCTTCCTGCGGGCTGCTCCAAATTGGAAACTCCTTGAATTTGTCCTCTTGGGCTTGTAGCTTGGATATTTCCACTAGGGAGTCTTGGAGAAGCTTCGTGGTTTTATCCGCGCACGGGAAATCCCCGTCCTGGACGAACTGTGGAATAACATCTTCGGTGGAATTGTAGGTGTTCGGCCACTGGGAAATGTAAATACCTTTCCGCCTTCGAGATTTGTCTTTTCGCTTGTCTTGGCTGGTACTGACGGTCTCTGGACACCTCGCTGTGGGTTTCTCGGGAGAGCCAGGGGTTATCTCGAACTCTGGAATATCTCTCGGTTTCGCATCTGCTTGTATTTCGTCGAGTGCCTCGAACGAAGACGCGCCGTCTAGGGAGTTTTCGATGACCAGGGTCAGTTCCGACTTGGGTTTCTTCGGCGAAAGGTCTAACTTGGGGGTGGTAGGTCGAGATGAGTTTTTCGGCCTTGGCAGTGTTGACACTTCCTTGTTCGTGGAATGATCGGGTTCTTGTTCGTGGCTAGTTGATAGCCTCCTCCGCACGTACTTGTTGTCATCGGTGCAGTAGTCGACTTGCGAAAACGAGGCGCTCCGAAGAGGAAGCAGCCGCTCAGAACAATCCACCGAGGCTGGCGGTGGCGCTGGCGAGAGCGGAGGGGTGGTTTTCGACGCGTGTCTCGTCCGGGGTGGCGGTACGGGCACGGTACCTCTCTTCAGTCTGTCCTTGAGCTCCCGGTATCTTTCGTCGGTACCCCTTTTGTCGGCGGCGGCAGCGCGATTTCCGCCGAAGCGGAATCTGGGAAGGCGGTCCAGTGTGTTTTCGTCCTTGTTTCCGTTGGCTTCTCCGTATGCTGTGAGTCTCGTGTACACCTGGGGTCGCACTAGGGCACACCGTTTCAATTGGGTCTTTAACGAAGAACACTTCCCAGTGTAAAGTACATGGTCGCGCACTGTCGCTGACGCCTGCTGAGCCAGCAGTTTATTTGATGTAGCGTCGTCGTTCATCCTCATTCTATTTACGCAACTAATTATATCCAAGCTATTAATAGGTTGTGTTGTGAGAAGCGGGATCCGGGAGACGGGAACGTTGTCACAGCCACTGTCTCCGCAGGGAGTCGCAGGCCAGCAGCTTTGGGAGCGATACCGCGGGCCGGCACCAGGCGGTGGCGGCGACACCGCCCCCACACGCATCCCGTAGCGCACCGGGCCCACCGTCATGAACCTGCAACAGTGCAAAGACGGCCAATTAAAAAGTTCTCGCTATATTCAAAGCTCACCCACCTTTTGTACGAATCGTCGTGAGAGTGTTTTCGGTGCTGGCAAGTGGCGGCCGCTATGCAGTCCTCGCAGTTGCCGAGGCAGTCTTCGTGCCACCTGGACATGCTGAGACCCTCTTCGTGGACGTCGGCCGGCTGCGGCTCTCATGTTACCCGTACCCGTCGGTTGTCAACTTGGCACAAGCGATTGTCCGTCTTCACCCACATGGTTCGGTAGACCGATCGGTCGGCCGAGGGCATCGCCGTCGTACTGGTCGTGGTCGTACCCATCACACTCGACTCGACACTCTCTATGAGGAATGCGATCTCCGACTCCGATCGCTGTCAGCCATTACTTACCACGGTCACAAACGACATAAGAGCAGGTAGACTTCGTCTACTAAACGTTAATCCGTGTGGTGTCCGCTCTAAACTCAACTCTCGGCTGGTAACGAGGCGGAGGGGGGTGGGGTCTGGGGTCGCTCCGCGACTTGGACTTGCTGGCCTGCTGACTACGGCCTCTCTATACAGGGTGTGTCACGAATGTTCTTACGAAAATATTCCAGCGCGAAACGATTACTCGAGTGGAAACGGCTTTCGGTTCATGATATGAATCTTTGGAAAATGTTATTATCAACTTCCTGATCAAAGCATACTGGCGGTACAACAAAGTAATACAAAGTTTTTGACTTACATCGATTCGAAGTCGGCGACGTATTAACTTTACTTTATTTGTCCTGTTTGTCTTCGCGCAGTCTGTATAAGAGTTTTTCATTTGTCTGTTAATAATAATAAAATAAGTTTATTTACCAAATAGATAGATAGATAGATAAATGGGCTTTACTGTCTAAAATGTATAACATTTTGTCGACAAAGTATGTCTCGTCATAAATTATTTGTATATCAATAAAATAATAAAATCATATTAAAAGGTATACAATAAATCATTATAAGAAAAAAAACATGAAAGAGACGAAGAATTAGCAAACACAATCACACTAACAAAAAGTTCAGAAATGTCGTAATTTAAAACGTAATATATACTGTATATACACTAGAATGACTCTCCCAATCTGTAGAAGCCCTTTCCTATTAAAAGGTTTCTCACCGATTTTCTAAATTGCTTATTTCCATCTGTTTCTGTTATTTGTTTCGGCAAAGGATTATAAATCTGTCTACTTCTGTATTTTAGTGAATGAATTGTCAAAGATATGGTGGGGAGTAGAAGGGCAAGTTTTTTATCACTACGAGTATGTGTTTCGGTATGATTCAAAAACTTGTCTTCGTGTTTGTGAAGCAAGCAGACAGTCTCTAAAATGAAAATGTCGAATATGGTTAGTATTCCGTTATTGTAAAAAAGTGGCCTACACGAATCTCGCATCTTCAGTTTGAAAATTATTCTCAAAGCTCTCTTCTGAATAATGAAAATAGTTTGCATCAGAACCTGGCTGCTAGAGCCCCAGAAAAGAATTCCATACCGGAGATGACTCTCCATAAGTGTATATAGTATGTATTTATTGAAGCAGAAAATCCGGATTCACGAGATATGACATTTATTGCAAAGCAACCAGAAGACAACTTTTTTTTCAGAGCCGTAATATGTGCCTCAAATTTTAGATTACTGTCAATATATATACCGAGGAATTTGGTAATAGATTTACTCTCAATCATCCGACTTCCTAATTTAACCTGCTCCAAATCCCACTTGAATTACACCAGATTTGTTTTCGAAGCATTTAATGATAACATATTTGAGTCACACCAGTTTTTTATTCTATTCTAAATCTGAGTGGATGTATCGAGCCAAAGTATCGTGGTCTCATCAGCAAACAAGGTGAATGCTCCCGATATATCGTTAATATAAAGAAGAAATAAAATTGGGCCTAATACTGACCCCTGGGGAACCCTGCGAATAATTTTTCCACTTTCAGAAGTTTTATAGTTCAACGACATTTTCTGATTTCTACCAGTTAGATATGACCTGAACCATTCTAAGGCTGTTTCACGGATTCCATAATGAAAAAGTTTCTGCAAATGCCTTAGAAAGGTCCAGAAACACTGCCGCAGCCACTTCCTTAACATTTAGGGTGGTGTAAATTTTCTCAAGAAAATTGAAAATGGCATCAGTCGTATTTTTATTACACTGGAAGCCAAACTGTTCCGAGGCTAAAATTTTATGTTTTTTCAAAAAACCCATTATCCTGCGTTTTACTAATTTTTCGATAATTTTGAATAACGTCGACAAAATTGATATTGGTCTGAAATTACTTGGGTCGTCAACAGCACCTCCTTTATGAATCGGTATGACTTTAGCCGATTCTAAGCTAGAAGGAAAGACACCAGTGCTAAACGATGAGTTTATTGCTATCACTAAGGCTTGACAAGCTTTATCTGGCAATTGTAACAGCAACTTCGCAGATAGGTTGTCTTCACCAGCGGAATTTTTGTTTTTTATATCTTTTATTGCTAATTTCAACTCACTCAAAACTGTCTCATACAAAAACAAGGAATCTATAGAGACCCCACATTTTTTAAATAATTTGAAGGGTCAACTGTTGGGATAATATCATTGGTGAGTTTTGAGGCTATTAAACAATAATTATTTAACTGGTCGAGGTTTATTTTAGTTTCTGGATGGATTTGTTTCTTATTACCTCTAAATTCATTTATTATTGACCACATTTCTTTTTGTTTATTATTAATATGAGTCACATAAGTAAGACGTGTTGATACCTAGCTAAAGTAAATAAACTGAGAAAAAAGTCACTAATGGTTGAACCTGTGCGTGACATAATAAACAAATCAATATGAGATAAAACAGCAGCAACAATAATAGTAATAAAATAACCTATACTAATTAAAATCGACAAGTAAAATAAGTAAATTAAAAAAAGGGGCTTTTACATTGGAACGAATGGAGCAAATTGTACAAACAAATAATAAAGGTGAGCTTTTATTAAAGCGCATTCCAAAAATATCAATAATGAAATTAGTAGAAGTATACAATCAGGGCACTTTATATTATTCTATTATGTTGTGAATCATTTCTCTAGAGTTTTCAAAAATTAAACTTTTTAGGTGATAGGTATTTGAAGTTTTCTAATTTATTTTTGATATAATCTGGGATTGTGTTACAAAGTTTAGGTGTTTGATTAGTGTAACATTTTTGGACTACCGCTTTCTTTGTCTTTTTCAGTACGTATATTTTATTTTTATTTCTTGTGTTGCATTCATGATCGATATTTTTAAATTGATGTTTATTTTTATGTTGGTAAATATTTGTAAAATAATAGTATAGCTGCCGTATGTCCATTACAAACTTTTCCTGAAATAGATTGTCGGATGGATGAGTGAAGTCTTTTTTCTACATTACTTTGATGATCTTTATTTGAATAACTTCAAAATGTGTCAAAGTAGTTTTCCCAACACATCCCCATGCTACTATAGCATACATTAAATGTGGCTGGACAAGTCAGATATAAATCGTATGTAGCATCTTAGGATTGAGAATATCTCGTAGAACTTTAAATTTGTGTATTAAAAATCTAACTTTTTTAATTACATGTTTGACGTGTTTATCCCATCTAGTTTGAATCTAAGACGACTCCCAGGTATTTAAATTCAGTAACAGCATTTATATTTGCGTTATTTAGAGTTTTTATTGTTTGAAAGTTTGTTGATGTTCTACTTTCAATATATGTCGGAAGGAACGATGTTTTTGTAAAGTTTATGGTTAGTAATTTGCTATTGAACCACTTTTAAATAATGGCAAAATCTTGATTTCATTGAAAATATGAACAGGATGTTCATAAAGTCAGTTGTGGAATCATCTGAGACTGAGAGTTGGAATTTAGTCGCTGTTTTCCATCGTATGTATTGATTCAATTGAGAATGTTTCTCTTTAAAAGGCAAAATCTTATTCTGCTAGTATTTTGATTTTCTCCCAAATTTTCTTCTTCGTAGAAGATGCAAGTATCATCAGCGTATGTTTTGAAAAGTATATGAAGACACTCAAATTCATTTTATTAGTATCCATTGCGTTTGGAGCACAACCTGATTTTCAAAAGTTTTTCGAATATCCTGGCAAATGAGTGAGATATGTCTGTAGTTGATAGCCTCTAGGGGATCACCGGATTTAAATATTAAATATATATATATTAAATATATATATTAAATATATGTTCAATAAATAGTTAAACGTTCAGAGATATGCTTCCTATACATTTTAAAATGTCACCACTTATCCCATTTTCGCACGGAGTCCTTTTATTTTTCTCTCCAAGCCTATGTTCTTTGAATAGACTCGCTATAGTTTTTTCATCACTGCTAATATGGCCTTTTTTATATGTTCAATATGCGTATTAACTTGCCGGATGTTATTTGCTGTATTGTGTGCCATATCGCTTTATTATTATTTGCGTTTTCAGAGTTTTTTGTTTATAGAAATCGTTTTTGGCATTTTTTTATAATGGAATCCAGTCTATTTTTATATTCAACAGAATTTTTTTCACTTGATTCATGGTTGTCGTTTTTTCTCAAAATCTGGTACATTTTGTCCCTTTCATTAATTGATTTAATTATTCCACGAGTTATCCAACTTTTGCGTTTTCTTTCTTTGTTTTTCACCGCTACAATTTTTAATTTCTGTTGTTATCGATGTTACAAGTTTTTCTACTACTGCTAAGTCAATATCTGTAATATTATAAATGGAGTTAAAATTAGTATTTTTCATATTCATGGATAATTTGTTGTAATCGATTATTTAGTATGTATTTACTAATTCTTTTAACAGCTTTACTAAATTTTTCATTCTCACAATTCTTTTTCTTTTTTTTTGCATTGTATCCTTGACTTTATCAAATATTTTGTCGATTTTTTATAGAGCCATAGAAAGTGACCATTTCTTTAAAAAATTATATTCTCCATGACAGATTATAAGCCGAACATTCACCTAATACAAGCTTGATGAATAATCTTCTGAATTGACGACACTAGCGAAAACAAAAAATTCAAAGGTTTTCCTGGCATAAATATATTTGTAATCCAGGAAATGTAAAGAGTTTCTGATGAATTTGATGCTATTTTCGGATATGTCAACCACCAGTCCAATCTTATGGCGAGTTAAAAATAGATTAACTGAATTACTGAAATATATTGCTCGGTTAGCACACATGAGCGTTTAGAATGTGGAACAATTAGTTCATGGACGTTAAAACACTGTAAACGCCAATTTACTCATTAAGGATTGATATATTCAAAAATAGCCCTAATCAAACAACTGACTTTAAACCTACATGTGGAAAAAATTCTTGCCAGAAGATCGATAATACCGATAATAATAATTGTAATATTACTAAAATTTTCAGGTTTCTCTCTCAGCTCTATTGGCATTGTCTGTTACACTCAGAAAAACCCGTGAATAATTGTAGCATGTCCAGCAATCTGCGTCATGTCATGTGGCGAAATACGTGACAGTTCATGCCCAGAATATGCCCACAAGACTGGGTTTTGTTAACAGTGGTATTTCTTGGTTTTTCGGGAATTGCAGCGAATGTTGACCTATTATCAAAAAAAGTTAAGTGGTAAAGTTGTTGATGGTAGAAAGATCTACACGTTTTGCATCCACCATTTTTCACATAACCCCAAATTTCCCGAGAAAATCGGGAAAACCAATTTTTCAGTTTTTTTTTTATCGCGCGCAAAAATGAATTTTTTTTTCGCGAAATTTATTAAAAATATAACTTATCATGTTTCAAGTAGGCTGTAATTTTTTTGTAGTGAAATACAGATTTTTTCTTGACTTTTTCGACAAATTCCGAAAAAACGACCTCATTTTCAACAGAAAAGTTTCACCGGTAAAATTCGTCTTTTCAAGCTCGCCAGTCGCCATTTTCTTCGTTGAAGCGTCTATTTTTACATTATGTAATATAAGACTATGGAAAAAAATCCAAAAAACGCGAAAAAATTAAAAAACAGATTTTCAAAAATCATTTTTTAAAATTTTTATTCTAAACTCATATTTATTCATTAAAATTATTGAAATTAACAGTTGAAACCTTTCGAGGATATTAATTACATGTTATCTTAATATGTACAAAGAATGAACAAGGACATAAATAAGAATTTGATTGTGATGGAAGGGCGAAAGGAGGTGAACTTTTGGGGGTAAAAATGGTTTCTTACGATTTGCAGCAAAAATTAGCATCCTACAAAAAAAAGTTAGAGAAAAAAGATGTTGGCAATAAAAAAATCTACAACTTTTGTATTTAACATTTTTCCACATAACATCAAATTTTTCGAGAAAATCGGAAAAACCATTTTAATTTAGTTTAAATTTATTTCTTGTGTAAAAATTGTATGTTTGTCTCTAAACTTAGTGAAAATATACCATTTTATATTCTAAATCAGACGTTTTTTCATTGCATTCAAATCACGTTTATTAAGTACAAAAACGTATTATTATATAGTGTAGTATATTTAAAGTCTTATTTATTTCAAAAACAATTTATTTGACGAAATACAACGATTCAACAATTTCAACACGATACTCTAATTTATATCACAATCACTATTTATGTTCGACTTCTGCTTCATTCACTCCCTAACTCTGCTGCGTGGTTCTTTTTATATACACAGTTCATTTCCCCGAACGCTCTTGATATTTCTAGTAAGCATAAGTAACGTTCTTCGATTCGACCAGATTCTTCTCGGTGCATAGCGCCTCGAAAGTCAAATGCGCTCACTCGCTGTCTGCGTGAGCGTTCTGGTCCGGCATCGCCCGCAGATTCGCCAAAATAGTATTATCAAAAAAAATATATATATATATAATAATTATTATTATATCGTATACCAGGAGCCGACTCCGAGTACTTCAAAGAGGTTCCAGAAAATTTAATATTTCGCTGAAAAAAAACGTCTGATTTAGAAGATAAAAAGGTATATTTTCACGGAATTTTGCAACAAACATACAATTCTTAAACAAGAAAAAGAAGAAAAAAATTAAAAACTAACTCCATGCGGTTTATCGGATTTTCCCGGAAAATTTGAGATTATGTGTATGACTTTTTTCTCTGACTTTTCTTTGTAGAAGGATAATCTTCGCTGCAAATCGCGAGAAACCATTTTTACCCCCAAAAGTTCACCTATTTTCGCCTTATCATAATAAAATCCTCATTTATGTACTCGTTTATTCTTCGCATATGTGTTTAGAGCAAAAATTTGAAAAGCTGAATTTTGAAAATCTGTTTTTTAATTTTATTGTGTTTTCTAAAAAAAATGTCCATAGTAGTGCTACTCTTTTATTACATAATCTGAAAGTAGACGCTGCAACGGAAAAAATGGCAGTCTGGTGACCTTGCAAAGACGAATTTTACCGGTGAAACTTTTCAGTTGAAAATAAGGTCGTTTTTTCGAAATTTGTCGAAAACTAAAAGGAAAAATCAGTATTTCGCTACAAAACAATTACAGCTCACTTGAAATATAATACCTACATTATATCTTCACCAAACTTCGTGAAAAAAAAATAATTTTTGGGCAAGAAAAAAATTAAAAACTGAAAATTGGTGTTTCTGATTTTCCCAGAAAATTTGTAGCACCACTATATGCGCTCCAGGGCGATTTAACAAAAAAGGTGGCTCATTGAGTCATTGAGGCGAGAATGAGCGCATGTAACTAAGTGAGAATAAAAACACAACATAATCACATCAATGACCCCTTCATTTCTGCCATCTTCTGCCAGTCCAGCCGCAACACTTGGTGAAAACGTTCCAGTCCATCAATGACAAGATTCCACATGAAATCATAGAAAAAAATACCTCCAAAAGAGTTCAGATGGAAACAATAGAAGATATTTGAATTCAACTATGTTTGATTCATGCTTGAATTATGCCTTTCAGAACCCATTATCATAAAACTGTAATACACTCTTTCAGACAACAAACACGTTACGTTCTTTCTAAACCGAAAATTTGATTTGATACTTTTAATGTTTGATGGAAGGTGATTAAACATCTTACATACATTATAAATTATTGAATTTTTGATTAGAGTACTGTAGGGATTTTACCAACAATAAAACTCACAATTTTTTTTTTCCAAAGAAAGTAATCTTTAACAACATTTCTGAATATTTTTATTTTTTGTTATTTTAAAATTCAAAGATAATAGAAATGGGACCTTTGTCCGAATATATATGTTTACATGGGAAAATAACTAGGAATTTTATAGTTATATTTCTGGTAATCGGATTACCTACAGTGCGAAACTTTGCCAGCCAGCTATTAGTTAGAGGACCCTTCCGTAAGCCGGACGGGCAATTTGGGAATTTTGGAATGACGTAGGCTGGGTTTTTTCATTATTTCTGGCCTGCTATGAGAAGAAGGAGTTTGAAAGATGAGAAAAAATAGTTATTTGGCTTCAGTTTTCAATCCGCGATATTCTCCGTTTTTCGAGCTCCTCGACCGGCTTTTATCTGGTCGAGCTTGTTGAGGGTAATTCTTTAGCAACTGTATATACGTTTAATTATTGAGTGCTTTTAATATGTAATATGTGTAAATATATGGTTATGGTTAATTATTAGCTGCTGTGTCCGTTATTTGATTACAACAACTCACCCATCACCCCCGTACTGCGACAGTACTTTTAGGGATTGGCAATTTCATTTCATTACTTTGTCTTGTAATATGTTAAGAAGAGCTGCCAATAGTAAATTTTGTTTTATGCTTGTATATCAACACAGTTTCAAGTATGAAAATTGCAATAACTGTTAATATTTTGTTGTTTTAAATACAGATCGACATAAATCCCGATACTTTGCTTTGCATTAATATCGTAGAGCACGCTTCTGTGAAATTAGAACATTCTGAAATCGATAACCGCAGCAAACTCCCCAAAATGCTATTCCATATCGCAGATGTGATTCAATAAGAGAATGGTACAAAGGTTTCAAAGCTGAAAATCCCTATTCATTCGAAACAACTCTCAATGCATAACAACCAGAAGAGAGCCTTTTACATAGAATTTCAGCACTGATGTATAGTATGAGATGCAGGAAAAGACGGGTGGATTTAAAAACAACTTTCAGAGAGAGGGCACAGAGTAAGCCTTCTCGGTTGCAGTGCCTGTGGAATCGCAATGTGGAAAATGTTCATACTTTTTGAATTACGAATGAGAGAGGTGATGCATATGAAACTGTAATGTTCCATTTCCATCGGTGCGCCCGGTATATGTATATGGGATCAGTTGATGTTATTTCGCCTGTCGGTATTAAAAGCTAAATAGAATGCGGTGCGGCTTGTAGCAGCGTGTGCGCATTTTAACTGCAACACTATTTCAACTGCAACCACCTGTAACCTACTTTCTTTGTTGTTGTTATAAAGAAAACAGTCTCATAGACGGCGCCACCGCGTACGACGAAACAATAACAATTTATAATATTTATGGCTCATCCGTTCATCACTGAATATATTTATTTTGGTTCTGTATATACCTTTAAAAATCCGCTAGTGCTACTATATTGCACCACACTATTGTCTTTTGTTATTTATCTAGTCGGAGAGTTTAGCGATACCGTTTTTTTCGTACAGGGCGATTCACCGGAAAGGTACAACATCTTGAACAAAAAGTGTAATTTTTTTAATTTTGCCATCGTTAAAGTGGCTGATTAGGATATTCGTATCGCTCGGTTCTGTATACTGTTTCCTCGACTTGTAAAATCCACTTACAAGCCTTGGGATATCAATAACTATTGTTCAGAAACTATCTATATTCATAATTGATTAATATTCCGAAAAGTATGCACATTATACCTGCTTGAATTTGTTTTCATTTCACAATTTGTACTTTCTGTTGTCCGGTTCCACCCTTACTTCGGAAGTTTTCGGTTAGAGATGACGAGAGCTTTACCTTTCAACGTGCGATCCCAAGCACGGCCGAGAATTGTTACTGAAAATGTCCGAACAAACTGCTGTACATAACTCATAATAATAATGATACTCTCCCAAAAATATCACCAAATTTATTTTTAACCAGAATAAATAATGTATAGTGCAAGTGAGAGCTTGGAAAAAAATGTCTAATTTAGAACATAAATAGGTATATATCCACTAAATTTTGCGACAAACATAATTTTCACAGAAGAAAAAAATTAAAACAGTTTTCCCGATTTTCTCGGAAAATTTGAGATTATGTGGAAAAATATTGATAACAAAAGTTGTAGATCTTTTTATTGCCAAAAACTTTTTCCTTCAACTTTTTTTTGTGGCACGTTAATTTTCGCTGAAAATCGTGAGAAACCATTTTAACGCCCCAAAAGTTCACCTACTTTCGCCCTTCTATCATAATCAAATCCTTATTTATGTCCTTGTTTATTCTTTATACTCGAAAGGTTTCAACTGTTAATTTCATTAATTTTAATAAATAAATATAAGTTTAGAACAAAAATTAAAAAATTGATTTTCAAAAATCTGTTTTTAATTTTTTCGCGTTTTCTGGAAAAATTTTCAATCGTTGTGCTACTCTTTCATTACACAATCTAAAAGAAAACGCTTCAACGAAAAAAATGGCGGCTGGCGAGCTTGAAAAGACTAATTTTACATGAAACTTTTCAGTTAAAAAAGTTTTTTCGGAAGTTGTCGAAAAAAAAGGAAAAATCTGTATTTCGCTACAAAAAAATTACAGCATACTTGAAGCATAATAAGCTATATATTTTCAACAAATTTCGTGAAAAAAAAATTTTTGCTAGAGAGTGGAGGGTAGAAATATGGAGTGAATTATCCAAAATTTTGGGGGAGAATAGGGAGTAAATAATCAAAAACCTGGGCGCAAAGCACCCGAAAAAATTGGGGGGAGGTGGAGGGAGAAATTATCAAAAATCCGGGCCGGAAAAAGTTTGTGGTGGTGGAGGGGGAAAATTATCAGAAATCCGGTTAGAAATTGAAAAAATCCGTGCGCAAAGCGCCCAGAAAATACAGGGGTGGGGGTGAGGGGAAAACATTTTCAGAGAAAACTAAATTGTTTATTTGAAATTTTTCGATATTCGGTATGATTTTCGAGTTTTTGCTGTTTTAGAACAAAAATGTAAACATATTTCATACCTCACACACCTCCACAAGACACCTTTCAGATATGAAAAAAATTCATGGAAACTTTCTGTAGGTAGATCTAATTGAGGAAAATGAAACTGTTTATATCCATTTTTGATAACTCGTTTCGGTTTCGAGGTATTGGTGTTTAAAACAATGGAAAATTTTTCAAACTCCACATACCAATTTTTTTTTTTGGGGAATATGAAAAAATTTAATGGGAACTTTTTGTAGATCTATTTGAGGAAAATAAAATTGAATATGTATTTACATTTTTTTTGATATCTCGTTTTCTTTTCGAGATTTTGGAAAAATCAATCTGACAATTTTTTTTCTTTCAAGATATAGAAAAATTTCATGGGAACTTTTCGTAGAGCTGTTCAGGAACTATAAAACTATTCATCTATATTTTTTCGATATCCCGTTTCGTCTACGATTTTTTGGTGTTTGTAAACAAAAAAATGTTCCATATCTCAATTTTTTTTTGAAATTTCACGGGAACCTTCTGAAAAACTGCTCAAGGACAATAAAATAGTTGGTATCCAACTTTTCGATATCTCCTTTGGTTTTCAAGATTTGGCGATTTTAGAAAAAAAGTACAAATTTTCCACAATTGTTTTTATTTTGTCAAGATTTTTCTGCTTTTTATTTGAGTTGGAGAAAAACGGGTTGGAAATATCGATGTGGATTGTGAAGACGTATTGGAAGCATTTTTAAGATTTTCATTTGTTTCATTAGTACGGTCAATATTTCGATTTTTCATTTT
Source organism: Chrysolina oricalcia (assembly GCA_944452925.2). Classification (NCBI taxonomy): domain Eukaryota; kingdom Metazoa; phylum Arthropoda; class Insecta; order Coleoptera; family Chrysomelidae; genus Chrysolina; species Chrysolina oricalcia. Next base: position 4,422,974 of record OX101809.2, on the reverse strand, counting down.
TTCGAAATATTTCCTGGACTATTGATTCTAACTGAAAATATAATGGTTTTAATTGTTAACAGACGGACAGACAGACAGACAGACAGAAAAAAAATTACGGGGATCATTCCATTCAAATGGATCATGGATCTAAAACGTCAAATAAAAGAGTTGGGGTCTGCTGAAGGAACCGTAGAGGAACCTAAGAGGTCGTTGTGTAATAATAAGGGGAATAAAACTTCGCAACTAGATTTTTCAATTCATTTTTATTTCAACTGTGTATTATCAACGAATCTGTGAAACTTAAATGTAATATGAATAACGTTTATTAATCGAATCTACAAAATTATGGGACTCTCTACGGTTGAATGTGAAACCAAGCTCTGGAGGTGAATATTTTTGAGAACATAATTTGTGTGAGATGCACATAATATTTAGTTACCAGCAAAAGTTAATATCAAGATTCCGAATCGCAAAGACTTAATATCTGCTGTCAAAGTTGCAGGATATTTTTCATTCTTGTTACTTATAATGTATAGAAAATGAGGATCCGCATGTTTTACTGAAAATGTAAATGAAACCAATGTTTTTCGACAGTTTTTCTACATTTATGTTTTGATACTGTTGGGCCTCTTTGGATATTTTGAAATTCTTATTAATGGCCAGAATGATCCAGGACTCTTTTTCATTTCTTTCTGTTTCAACCACTCGGCAGTCATGAAAACATCTATTTGAGGCTGCTTCTAGAATCTAATAGGAATTGAATTTGAATTATCTTGTACGTAATACATTAAAAAAGCTTCTCCTAGCAAAAATTTGAAACCCCTATGCTAATATTTTATTTGAACAGGAAAGAATTCTCAATGCAGATTTTTCGTATCTAGTTTTGTATGACGTATACCTTTCAAGTTTTTTCACTCACAATGGATCATATTCTGGCCAAAAATTGATTATTTCAGTAAAAAGTAGACTCAGTGTTTGGTATGGACGCACTTTATCTATTTTGAACATCGAATAAACCACCAGGCAGCAAACGCATTTAAACTTTTTCCTTAATCATGGAGTAATAAAATTTCCTCTCATTGACATAAAATATCACACAAACAATATTATGGCAGGAAAGCATGAATTCAAAAATGCTATACTATCGCTGACCTATCCGACTCCGTATAGTACAATTTTAAGGTTCATTGCGTGAAATGTTTAGCAAAGGTGCGCGAGCCACTGGAGTCAAAAATTATTCTACTGAATGTCAAGCTGATTCGAAATCGAAACAGCATTACAGAAATCCATGCCCTAATTCATGTTTTATCGAATAGTATTAAAAATATAACAGCCAGTTACTTTTGAGAACAATAGAACAAAACATTGTTTGGATGTTCATAAATATTCAGTACATAGAATTCAATCAAACTTTGACGGTTTAACAATTTGTCTTAGATATATGACGTAGCTATTTACAATAAATATATTAAGAGACTATGTACAAAGATAATGACACAAGCGGTGATATACGGAATACAGCCAAACCTTTGTTGAAAAGACATCGTACACAATTACAAGATTTGTTCAGTAATTTGAATAATTTGAGAAAAAGGGGCATGAATTTATTGAATTATGCTTATATATCGTGTGCAATGTCTTTCAAGAATAAAATGAAGTAAAGCCTACTTATTATGAACTATTCAATTATTGCGACTTTTCTTTGGGTGGAGTGCGATTTTTCATAAACTTTGGTAAAGTTGGTTCCTTTTTCATATGCATTTGCATATACGTTTGTCTTAGTCATTATTCATTGAATTCTGGCAAAAATATTCAACCGGAGGCGACAGGAAAATGAGCAGATGTGTTTTCTTTGGCAAGAAAACACATTTGAATTGGGCAACCAAAATCTAATACTAATAGTTACATATTATAAAAAATATTCATAATTGGGTGTGTTTTCAATGTGCTCTTGGAACCAAATCCACCAAATTTAATTCATTCAGAACATTTCATGTTTGGATTTATTACAAACTTGCATAGACTTCAAAACATCACTAACTATAAGCAGTTATTTTGATCACATCACACGTTCTCTCCGCTAGTTCAGTCAACCTGCAACAAAAACCACGAATACTCTCATTTGATCCAATAAAATCATAAACAACTGTGAAAAAATGCCATAAAATATCAACTTTGTGAGGTGTCCGATCTTAGACCACTTCCAATTATCAAATTGTTCCTAGTTTCATTCCCACTCCTAATTCTAAGAACCTAGAAACGCTTAAGATCTAATTCATCAGCCTGCAAGTTGATGCATCCGTGTTCTTCTCCCTATAAAGTGGTACATTGAACGACACTATTTCCTTGATCTTGATATACGAATTTCGTCTCTGAAGTTTCTAGAACAATGACATTTGAAACCCTTTAATGGGAATAGTTCCTTTTTTATCATCCCACACGAAGCAGCCCCACATTTAACAGAGATCCTAGGGGAACAACTAACAATAATAATGAATGAAGCTCTCAAATAAAGTAGATTCCCAAGAATATGGAAGATGCTAATATAAAAAAATACATGCAGAATACCATGATACAAAAACAAATACACACAAACATAACACAAGCAAGCGCAATCTTCCTCACAAACAGAACAATAAAGAGTGACAAACAACAAGACAGATGGACAGAGGGTGTATACAGGGCTTCATCCTGGGTTCCTTATTGAAGACCATGGTTATGGAGGACTGGTTCGACGACATGGACAAAACGACAAACCAAGACAAAATAGTAACCGTCCAGGCCATTGCAGACCATCAGGTGATACTATTAGCAGGAAGAACGAATAAACAAATTGAATAAAATATGGATCGCCTGCAAAGTTTAGGCAGACCGAAACAAACTGACGTACAACAACAACAAAACAAAAACCATTTACTTAATAGGGACGCCACAAAATACACCACCACACAATGCCACAAAACAAGGACGATATAGAATCCCTAGGACTGACACTAACAGACAGTGAGATGCCATGGATAGAACATGTGAAAAACAAGAAATTGATTGCAAATAAGCTCTTTGTGGTAGTTGCCAGGAAGAGGGAAACGGATAAAGAAATATTAGAAACGATATATGAAAACGCAGTAAAACTGCTGATACAATAAGGAACAGAGACAAAGTGCAACAGACACAAGAATTATGAAGCACTCAAGAGCCATAGACCAACCCTTCCTTCTAGCCATCACGAAGGCCTATAGGGTAGGAACAATGGAGAATATACAGATACTAGTAGTAGTAGTCAGACAGCAAGGCAAGTGAGCCCACATGGTACCTTTTTGCCATCCCCTGTTTCCACATTCCTACACTACTCCTACTATTCCTCCTTTTCGAACCTTCGTGACCTTCTCATGAAGGTCATTGTGTCCATCCACTCCAAGACAAATCTTAACCTCCCATACGCCTCGCACGCGCCAAGAAAATGAGATGGAGTTTCTTCCTGTTCTTAACATTTGTGACAATTGGGGCAGTCTTCTATGCATATAAGTGATAGTTTTCTGCATAATTTGTCATGCCCTGTTAGTATTCCTATAAGGAGGCGTATAGTGCTTGGCTATTTCTGCCTGAGATCTATGACGTCCTTGACTTGCTGGTGCCGGCCACAAAGTCTTTCGATTGTCTGCAGCCGGTTTTATCCTTCTAAAGCTCGTTCAGTTCATCTTCCACCAAATAATTGTGGGCTGAAGAGGCTAGGCTTCTTGCGATGCCTATAATAGGCTCTGGCCCACAGAAAGTCCTAGAGAAACCGGTTCTAGCAAGTTCGTCTGCCTCCTGAACTTCCTTCGTTTCTGCTAGATAAATCTCTGTGGTAGATAACCTCCTTGCAGACCTGAACTGGAGACGGAATGTATGCCCAAGGCTATGCAGACGATATCGTCATTATGGTTACTGGGAAGTACATGGAAGTCTGTATGGATCTGATGCAATCAGCCCTCACAGACGCACAGGCATGATGGATGAGGGAGAACCTTAAGGTCAACCGTCAAAAAACCACGATTGTCTCTTCCACCAGGACGAGAAACCTAGAGACCAACAGAGCTTGTAGAATCTTTGGTGAAAGCCCACAGATGTCAGGATAGACAACATATTTGGGGTTAAACCTGAAACAAACATCTGTAAAGAGTGCTAACAAAGGCAAGGACATCACTGAAGTCCTTTTGGCTATACGCAGCGATAGTGAGGCCCTCAATAACGTATGAAGCCCTGCTGTGGTGGCCAAAGGTTGAACAAGTGACAAGCAGAGGGATGCTGCCTGGTTTATAAAAACTGGCCATGCTCGGGGTCACTGGTGCTATATCTAACACATCTACGATTAGCCTGGAGGTGATACTGAACCTCCAGACTAAAGTGACTGGGCCAATGGACGGTCAATAACCTAGGCCGCTCCAACATAATGGAGGTCATAAAATTCGACACATCTGAGATGACGTCGGACAAAATGACTCCAACCTACTTCTTTGATGGAACATACACCACCATCATACAAGATGGAAAAGTCACATCAAAGGCAATACTAATGTTGTCGAGAGGGAAAATCTGGTACACGGATTACTCTAAGACAAGCAATGGAGTAGAGGCTGGAATAAAGGACCACGCACACTTCTTATGCAAAAAGTCTTTCGGTCAAATTGTTCAAAATTTCAATATGTTGTTGAATTCGACACACTGAACAAAAGTTACTATGGGCATACAAAAATTATATGTGTAGTTTACGAAATACATAGTGTTGAAGTTGTAAAATGTCACTTCATACCATTATTGACTGAACTTTAGTGCGGTTGATATCACTAAATTATCAGTGAATTTAAAGCATAGTATCAAACTTGGCCGGTACAACGGTATGTTTTCTGAGCAATTTTGAAAACAATATACATGGTAGATCAAGACATTTTCTGAGTTACAAAAGACGAAAATAATGTTAGAACGAAGCATCAATGTTATAAGTCGGACCGTATCGAAATTGAATTTTCTGTATTGGATGTATTCAATAATATCGATTGAACCCAGAAAAAATTAATTTTTCTCAAATATACAGGAGAGATTGAAAGTATACCTGTATCAGTTATGCTTCAGATATCGCGATTTGGTCCGTTCAATGCACCGATTAGATGTGCCATGAGGCCACTTCCAGGAACCGAAATCATGAGTATTATACAGTGTGACTCAAGAATATGCCAGACCAATATTTCCAAATATAATCAAAATGCCCTGTACATAAAAATCTGACCGGTTAATTTTTTTATTCTTTCTTATTCATTTTCATTTCTTATTTCATATGAACTTGTGTAAAAATACAGAATTTTTCTGTCTAGTTTTTGTTTAACGGATGAAGATGCTGAAAATTCGAATAATTATTGTTTTGAAACATCTTTCAAATTAATTACTCACAAAACGACTTCCACGTTTTTTCCTCACTGAGAATATTCTCTGATTTTAAACAAACAAGGTTTGACAAAAGTAAGAATTGTTTACAAATACAGGGTTAGTCAGTACTTGATAAAATACCGATATTAATGAAGTTCGCACCATGGCCGTCATCATCATAATAAATAAAAGAAATTCTGAGAGTCTCTAAACACAAATCAATTAAAAATGCCCCTAAATGAAGAAAAAACTAACTGAAGAAACTTCCATGATGAGTCGCAAATAAGATTACTCTTTTGAATCTTTCATTTGTTTGAAATCGTGCTCGGTGAGTTTCTACAGATTCGAATGTTTATTGGTATTTGGAACAACAATTCTGTAGCACTGATTTTAAACTTCGTTGATTCCAGAATTTTTTCTATGGAACTCCAATACATAATAATAATAATAATAGATTTTATTGATAGGAATATCTATAACAGTTTAAATTACAATACAGAATAGAAAATACAAAATCCTATCAAATGGCAGGATTCAATGTATGACCATGTTATATAGAATACCATGATCAGACGTTGCTCTTCCATCCAACAGCTCCCAAATGTCGAGCATGTCCCAAAGAAAATTTGCAAGTGTAATATTATTCCTATCGGTGGATCTTCATTGTCACCAATTTGCACGAATTTCTGAACTTCGAATCCTTGCACTGGAAACCTCAAAGAATTTGTATCATCTCCTAATTCATTAAATTCGAGAATTTCAGTTTCATCTCGCTGTAGTTTATCCTGTATATATGCTGGAGCTAAATTAACTTATATTCAGCCACAGTTGAGTCTCTGAGGTAAAAAATACCATTTGGTGCACAAAAGTAAATTATGTAATAAAGTTTTCAAACGTTACCTATCACTGAAAATGATCATCATTTCTTCAGGTATTTATAACCGACGGGAGTCGTTTGGTGAGTAATTAATTTGAAAGATGATAGATAGATAGATAGATAGATAGATAGATAGATAAACTTTATTGTCTAAATGAAAACATTTGTCGACAAAGTCAAAGTATTACACTGTTAATTGTTAACCTATTATCCTATGGAGAAAATCTCCCATAAAAAGATAAAACTATTGAAAATTTCAAAGTTACAAAAAGGACGTAAAACAAAATAACATGTAAAATAATTTATAATATCACAGTATAATAAAAAACAGAATATTGAATAATAAGTAATAAGTATAGAACTTCAAAACAATAATCTTTTTTTTTACATGGTGGTTCTTCGGGTAGTAAGGCCGACGTATGAGAGAAGATCTCGACGTTTCGCCAACACGAGTGGTTAGCATTTTCAAGAGAAAGTTTCTGGTTTTTTATGTCGCTGTCAAATGAAGAACCACCATGTAAGTGACGATGGCCGCGAAAGCCTTTCACAATTTAATAATCTTTTTTCTTTTTTATCTTTTCTTTGGTGTCTTGGCATCGACTGCTATGGTCATTAGCCAAAAAAAAAACAATAATCATTCAGATTTTCAGCATCTTCATCCATTAAACGAAAACTAGACATAGAAACATTCTGTATTTTTCAACCAAGTTCATATAATATATCCCCTGTGAAATAAGAAGAAGTCAAAAAAACTAACCAGATATTTATGTACAGGACATTTTAATAAATTTTGGAAATATTTGTCTGGTATATTCTTGAGTCACACTGTATAATACTCATGACTTCTGTTCATGGAAGTGGCCACATGTCACATATAAACGGTGCATTGAATTGATCAATTAGCGTTATATGAAGCAAATATAACTGTTACAGTTATACTTTCAATTTCCAATTTATATTTGAAAAAAATTCATATTTTTTGGGTTCAGCCGATCTTATTGAATATATCCAATACAGAAACTCCAATTTCGATATGGTCCGACTTATAATAGAAACGGCGTACCTCAAGGAAGTACATTGGGACCATTGCTATTACTGCTGTATATCAACGATATTGTTCACTCGGTTGAAAACTGTCAAATTCATTTGGTTGCCGATGACACGTTATTGTATTTCTGTTCTGAAGATGCACAAACCCTAACAGATACACTCAACGCGGAGCTGAAAAATATTTTACACTGGTGTAATGCTAGTTTGTTGAAGCTTAATGCAAAAAAACTAAAATTCATGTTGATTAGCAACCACAAATAGTTTGCGAAGTTCGAGGATAATAATCATATGATTACCTACAATTGGTAAGGAAGAGGTGGAATTGGTGGAGAAGATTGAATACTTGGGCATTATTATCGACAGAAATTGAACGTTCAAAGATCACATTTCATACATTACCAATAAAATATCAAGAAACATAAACTTCTTGTTCAGAGTGGCATCATCTTTAACACCTTGGTCTAGAAAAACAGTATGTAATACGATAATATTGTCCCATTTCACTTTTGCTTCGTCTATACTGTACCTAGCAAATAAAAATGAGATGTGACGGATGCATAGATTGCAAAATAAAGCCATGAGAATTATATTGAATGTTCCAAGAGACACGTCCATCAAGTCCATGTTGCGTACATTGAATTGGCTCTCGATACAACATTACTTGGAGTACCATACTATGACTTCAGTCCATAAAATGAAAATGTCATCAACCCCATCGTATCTGTCTTCTAAATTAATATTCAACAACAGTTTGCACAACTACAACACACGAAGAAGGGCAGATATGCGAGTCGCAACAAAAAACAAAAAAAGCTCAGGAAAATCGATTTTCCATAAAGGCATAGTGCGTTACAATGAGTTAGACATTTTTTTGAAAACCTGCGACACGATTACAACTTTCAAAAAAGAATTGAAAATATGTCTGTTACGCGAGTGTCATACATGATTGTCACTATTACTCTTGCCTACCTACTCAGTTTATATGTTTTAATGTGTATGAATTGGCACGACTTTAAATTAGCTTTTGGCTTTTATAATGGCAACTAAGTTGTCAGAGTGACAGAGTGGCTCGCGACTAACTCAGGTGGAGACGGGAGTGGGTCAAAACAAAATAAATTGTGATGAGATGTTAGAATCGGGCGCCAGCTATATGAATGCAAGCTCACCCTATAGATTATTTATACTGATTTCCATATAACACAAAAGTGACATTTCACAACTTCAACACTCTGTATTTCGTAAACTACACAAATAATGTTTGTGTGCCCGCGGTAACTTTTGTTCACTATGTTAAGTTCAACAACATATTGAAATTTTGTACAATTTGACCGAAAGACTTTTCGCATGAGATGTGTGCATGGTTCTTTACGGGAAGAATTGCACGAGAGCGATTCTAAGGAAGGGCCCTAGAAACCAACCCATAGTCATTCTCTCTAACAGTCAGGTGGCAATCAAGGCCCTGCAATCATGCGAGTTTTCTTCCAAACTAGTTAAAACCTGTCTAGGAACAAGGTCACAGGGCATCCAGAGAAATGAGAGCGCAGATGTCCTAGCAAGAGCGGGGGCAGCATCAACTCTCATCGGATTGTAACAATACTGCGGAATCCCGTTGGGTGTCATTAGGCAGGATTCGAAGAAATGGGTTAAGAACCATCACCAATCCTTCTGGGAGAACGCCTAAGGCAATACTCAAGAAAAGGTGATGATGATGGGGCCAACCGACCGGCTGTCAAAACGTCTTCTCGAACTGAGCCATAACTCTTTCAGAAAGGTGGTAGACTCTTAAAGGGGCACTGCCACCTGAGAAAACACCTGCACATGCTGGGGTTACACCAAGAGTTCACATTATGCAGGTTCTGTAATGAGGAAGAAGAAAGAGCCTCAAACGTAATGTTCGAATGCGAAACCCTGGCTCGCATGAGGTAAGGGCAAGTAGTTGTTTTCTGACAGATATTTGCCTTATATATCCCACTTTGTGGTAATGTTTGATGAGAGAGAGTATTAAAGCCACCATTTTGGAACAGTTACAAGAGTCTAAAAAGAACCTGGAGGAGTAAGAACTCTGAATGAAATTATAATTTGCGACGACGCCTTTGAAGACAAAAAGGAAGCTTGGAGAAAAGGACGTCCAGGCTGATGAATTATCGAGATTCGAAAGCATCCTTCCCATCGTTATACGTGAATAAACTTGGCATTCGAAGTTAAATGAATCGTTGCTGTAAAGTATCGATTTCGATTTAACAAAAAACTTTGACGCATTTTCTCTGTTTCACGATAAAGCGTTAGTAGGGTTAAATGCATTGCGTGCCAATATTATAACAACTCCGATGCAAGGTTTTTCATCAATCTATAAACTTATGTGGCACGAACAGTGAAGATTGTGGGAAATCCATTTCAGGTCATGAATTTATTATGTATCAACGTGACAGGATTTGAAATTTAAAACTAGTTATGGTCGCTTGAAAGAATGGCTAGTTTCCTTTTTAGCTTAAATGGCAGTCGACCATATTAATCTAAGATGGCCTTTGATTCGAGATCGCTGAATTTTTTGCGTTGTTCTTTTTTCTCGGGATGAAGAAAGCAGAACTTGATGTGAACCAAACAATTCTCTGTTCGTGAAGATCTTGAAATTATTTTTTCGAAAGATGTTCAAACTGCTCTAGCTCGATAGGAACTAGTAACAGTTGGGAATTATTGATGTAGTTTTACTGAATATTATCTTATAGTATTGATTTTTGGGACGCATTTGGTGTCGGTGAGAATCAGCATGATCACGCGATATTTGAAATGAAAACTAGAATGTATTCGAAGAAGTTTTCGTGCGAAAACGAGGAAATTTGGTAGGATACTACTTTCATATACCGGGTGTCGGAAGAAAACACAACTTCACTGTTTTCGGTCAAATCGTGTGTGCTATGTAAATTTTAATTTTAAAATTGAAATTGCTAATTTTTCTCAAATGGCAAAATGGTGGCTCGTCGGGTTTAAAAAAAGGCAATTTCATTTCAATTAATTTGATAACGCACACTAATAGGTTTTAAATAAAATTCCGTTAGAACACTTCAAAAACTGATTTAGATGTTTCATGAAATAAATTCTTTTGGTATTAGAATAAGATTTAAATGCATCGAGTAACCTTTGACAAACACAACTGATAAAACAGAATCATTAAGATCGACTTCTTATTAATTTTTACTTCGCTTTTGCAAAAGTAAATTAGGTATTTATTGTGTAATTATTTAAAGAACATGTAAACGATGATAATTATGCAAAAAGACATGTTTGCTTTTGGATTATTGAAAAACAGTTGTTCGATGTATTTGAATCTTATTTTAATCTCTTACGATCATTTATTTTGATAAATTTATAATGTAATCTTGTGAAGTTTTCAACGGGAGTTTGTTTTAAACCTAATGATGGGTAGTATCAAATTAATCGTAATTGAATGCTCTTAATCCGATGAGCCACCATGTATGAAAAGAGCATGAAAAAAAATAGTAATAGAAATTTTGAAATGAAATTTTGCATAGTAGATACATTATTATCTAAAACAGTAAAGTTGTATTATTCTCAAAATTAGTGATTTGAAGATATCCATAGCATTCTAGACTGAAAAATAAATTTCAAAATAAAAATAAAATTCGGACAAATAACACATGACTGTATTCAGTAAATCATATGGAGAAAACTAAGTGAAAATATACCGGGTGTCTCATTTGAAAGTTTACGTCACTACGTGAAACCAGAAGATGCATGAAGCGGAGTAACTTGTCAAAAGATGCAGTTCTTTACAGATCCTCCAAATTTCATTTCATTATCTTCAAAAACAATAAAATTATAGGGTTGAGCCACTTTCCACGGACACATAGTATAGACAAGAGCCAATCATTTTTTAAACAAAAACTTCTTAGCAGTTTGTGGATGGTCAGAAAATTGAGGAGAGATTATAAGTGAATTAAGACAAAACAAGAAGACTCAGTAAGAGTTCTATAAGGGGGTTTTGGGGTAGCTAAATATTCATTTTCAGGGTTGGATGTTGTTTTTTACGATTTGTGGCTGAAATATGCACCCTATCAGAATTAACAGAAACATTATTCAAACAATCTCTTTCTACTCGTAAGTGTTCGTTTTTTCAACGAAAGTTAAAACTTAGGAACTTAATGCCTCGGGAGATGTTCCCTGTGGCATACAACCTGCAGAATTTCAAAAGTAACACCAATTATCATCAAGTTTTTTTCGGCTCTCACGATGTTCTCTGAACATTATAGGATTTTCCTATTCGTGGGTACAAGAAGATAAAAAAAATCCAGTCAATCCTCCCAGTATAGAGCCAATCATATTCCCATACAAAGCTAAACACCGGTATTATGAATTCTGTCATATGACTGACTGTGAGACTTCAAATAAATTGGGATTAAGGTGACGATCATCATTACAGAAATGTCGATTAATTTGATATTTATAGTCTCAGCGCTAGCTTTTTTTCAATCGTGACCTACGGGCAGGACTAGTTTATTCTCTCTCAAAGGGAGTGTCGGTGAATTGGAATAATTTTATACTAGCTTCAAATTTCCTCCGATATAATTATGGTCTTGAAACGAACACAACAATTCAATATTCCAAATGAGGTGTGACAAAGATGACGAGCAATAAAAAATTACAAGGAGCGGTAAAGTTTTTGAGATGTCCCATCTCGTCAATCAACCTTTAACGGCTTCTTGAAAATGTGTCATCTCGACCTATTAGCAGCCTACATGGATACCGTGTCGAAAGGAATTCCTAGTACACATTTTACGACATTCTGAATTATGCATGTGTACAGGGTGTTCGAAGAATAGGAGATTTCATCGAAAGCTGATTTATTGAAATTCAGGTGATGCCCACAATAACGACAATAAGTCATTATCCTGACTTTCGTAACACATAAAACACGAATCACATCTGTCAGAAACCCATGCCAACTTTCGAAAGTGTTTTTTCAACGGATCGATGTTGTATACCACATGCAACAAAACATTCATTCTTAGAATTCAATCTAGAATGGCCGATCTCACAGAGACCAGCGTAATCATGTCAGGATAGATCCGACCTGTTCTGGAATACTGTTTCTATATAAGGAGTGCACCCCTAAACACACACTGAATCTTTCACATTCTGTCCAAAAAAGAGTCATTCGTCTCGTCGGTGATGCTTCGCTTATAAGCTCGTTCACTTCTCTGAACCACCGCAGAAAAGTTGGCGATTTATTTCTGTTTCATAGATGTTCTCATGAACGATGCTCTTCTGAAATATCGTTCTTCCAACAAACGGCAATGCTTTAGAACTTACTGCTTCAAGAGGTGGCCCCTGAGGCATACAGCCTGCCTAAATTCAAATAGAACCCCAATTCCCATTTACTTTCACTCAACACTCTCGAACATTACAGAATTTTCCTTTTTGTGCGAATCATAACAAAAAAAATTAATCCTTTGAAACATGGATGCAAAATTTTCTGTTGTTATTTTCTGTTGGATTAATGCCGATAAAGAATCCTATCACATGGAATTGTTAGGAGAAGGCTGGATTTTTAAAATCCATTTTTCATAATTTATTTGAATAAGTATTACATGAACAATAAGTGAAGAACTAAAATGGCAATCGATTCAAAAAGGATGTAATAAAAAAGCCATTCAACATTTGAGCAAGCAGTGGTACAATCAAGAAAGGGTAGGTACACGTTGTTTCCTCGTAGGATAGATGCAAAATTTAATTGAACTATTTTTCTAACCAGTTCTTAACACTACACGTGGTTATTTTCTACGATGACAATGATTGAAAAAAATATTTTTTTATGATTTGCAACAAAGTTTCTATTCGAAACTGAAAAAATAAATAAATTGTGAAATAGATGTGTGCATTTTTACTGTGCTGAATACCTTCCGAGAAATTGAAATTATTTAAAATACAAGAATAGTAGAATGCAACCAAAATATTCGTACAGTGATTATCAAGATGACTACATAGAGAAAAAATATATTAGTTGGGTACAAAAACATTTCAAATCAACTCCTGTTAAAGTGGTATTTACAAGCTCGCTATTTAAGATATTATTGCAATATTTCTAATAGTTTTTGAACATTTAATCTGGTGCAATTCGAAACTCAAGTTACGACGTTTCGATCTAGTATATGTAATCGGCTTCAGGTGATTACGGTGTTAAAAACTTTCAGACTATGAAGATAATATCTCTATAAACTGTCGAAAGCACCCTCGTATATGAAATAAAATGTTTGAATAATAAGTGACAGTGAAAGCAGAAAACCAAGTTGCAATGATTCAACTATTTAAATGTAATTTGTTTTCAAAAATTAATAAAATTACGTGAATTAAATGGGGTTGACATTCTCAAATTTCCCGGAAAATTAGGAATCGCGTTACAACTGCAGAAATAAATCTTTTTCAAAAGTCCACTTTTTTCCATGAGTAGACAACTTCTTGCTAGTCGCTGTCACTTTTGAAAAGGCAACAAAATTCAAACCTACGCTTCCTCTTAGGTTATTGTTGCCCAAAATAAGGGCTAACTGGTACACTTGAAATTTTGAAAATTCCTAATACCACCTGGTAACATCAAAGCAACACATCTGAATGAAGATTTAAAAAGATTTTCCTTTGTATTGCATAGAACATTCAACAAAAATATTGTAATCAAAATGTATACGTACTTTATTTTCTGAGAGGAATGAAAATCACATTTCAAATCAAATTGATTTCGAAATTATCCTAAGCATTACGAAATTAACAAGTAACATAAGCTTGAGAAGAATCAGCACGTAGCTTAGTGGCTGTGAATTCATATATCAGCTACTGGACCGCCTGTAGTAGAAATACTAGTGGTCATAGTTTTTCCAATGTTCCTGAAACGTATCGGAAAGTTAGTGGAAGTAGATAAAAAGCTCGTGGCTGTCTTTACCCTCCAACTGAAACGGAACCAATGACTCCATCTACAAGGCTATCCCGACTTATGTCGTCTACCATCGCAACTTTGAAATGGTGGCCGAAGCTGGCTAGGTCCTCTCTGAAAGCTTCGCTGGCGGGTGTCAGACCACCACTGGCTGGAGGCAGAGGCGTTTCCCCAGGTCCACTATCTCCCACCATGTCCATGTCCTCCGCGTTTTTCTCCAGAGGTGCCTCTTCTTCATCCTCATTGTATATTTTGAAATAGGCGAATGCCAAATAGACTACAGATAAAATGAAAGAAGGAATGGGTATTGCCGTAGCGTACACCAAGTTCATGTAAACATGCCACATACTCAAGTGGCTGATCACCATACTCGGATCTATTCTACTGTAATAACAAGAAAAATTTGTTCCAATTTCTTTGTACGTCTTCAAGAAAATTGAACAGTTGAGCATTGGAGGATATCCACAACCCTTTACGTTAGGTAACAATCTAGCTTCTCGGAACGACCACTCAAGGTCATCAGCCGACAGTCCGGACTCCTCGTCCTCGTAGTCATACTCGTCCAAAAGGGCTCTCTTGTCTCGCTGAAGAGCTGTTGAAACGGTCGGTATGACCGATATGTTGGAACGGTTTGAAGCAATTTTATAATTCACAAAGATCTGTGTGCAGTCATAAATATCTTTAGTGCAACCTTCTCTACAAGATGTCCAACTACAGTTTGAAGCACCGAGGCGTCTGTCAGTCCTCAGGGTCACACAATGAGCGGGTTCTTCGTCGAACTCCATGAAAATCGTTGTAAAAGCCGGATCGATGACAAAAGGCACAAGGAATAAAAAGGAAAACAAGCTGAAAATGCCAAGCAGCACGAAGAAAGCCGTAGTATAAAATAGTAGTTTCTGTTTCCATGTTTGTTTGATTTCCTCTTTCTCCATGGTCGCGATGCAAGGGCAATGTGGAGCTCGGAGCCCAACATCTGCGGCCACAGACTAGCGCGAGCGGCTTCGGCCAGCTCACACCATGTATAGTTTCTCCGTGAATTCGCGGTCGACTCGTATATCAATCCCTCCTAGGGATCCGGTGCACTTGCGACCGGCACATATCAATTATGAGTATATTATGTATGTCACCAATAGAGCATTTACATATTTCAACGAGAACGGCGAAAAGTTAAATATTAAAATATATATTAAGGAAACACTTAACAGTTAATCACAGTCGTTACGATTTAGAAGTTATTTCGCACTGTCGGATTATTGGACAACGATGCTTTCATGTAGGGTATGCCATCGGTGGGCATTGTGTTGTGAGCACTGCAGTCCGTGTTTGTGGTATCGATCCTGGCGCCGATTCCGTCAGATGACTGGTACAACACTGTCCCGCCGCTCTCCGTCAGAGGAGCCACTTACCTTTCGCGCTGTATGGATATTCATCACGATATCTCGCAACTCTGGATCAAAACGCGTAAGTATTTCCTTTCAGTTTATCACTTAGCCTGGCAACTTTTCGTTTTTCTGAATCGCGATTCTGCAATGGCAAGCGATAGCTTTGTTTTGACAAAAGGGCCGAGGGTAGTGCGCGTGCTAATTTTAGTCCGCCGCAGTGGAATATTGATTTCGGGACGTGCGCCCTACTATCCGGCCAACACCATTCAGTACGCCTTCGCTAGTCCCGAATGGCGGCGGCACTAACCACCCCCAATTTGTGCTGACATCGGTATGCAGAGTAGCGAGTCAAGATGCCGAAGAAGAAGCCCACGCCCGTCGAGGACCTGATCATCCCTCCGCAAGACACCAAAATATGCGGTACAATATGCTTATGCCAGTTGACGCTGATACTCAGTAGTGTAGCAATAGTGTATCTAACGGTCGCAATATACGTTCCTTCCACCCGCGCCATGCAGTCCGGGATATCAGAAACTCCGGTTATGTGCACGACTACGCGAGCCGTTACCGTGGAATCTTGTGACTGGGGTTCTTGTGGTGAATGGTGTCTGAGCAAGACGTCCGGGTCTTGCATGCAGATCTACGTGAATCTGCGACGAAACGGTTCGAACTTGCTGCTGGCGAACTGCACGAATATCGCACAGAAATTCTGCTACGGCAAGGATCAGGAGAACGCCAAGAAGAGCAGATGCATCGCTGACGAATGCAAGAATCTAACGGGGACTTTCAACTGCTCAACGGGGATGTGCATCGACATCACGGATTCCTTCGAATGCATCTACAAGGATACAGATCCGCCGCTGAAATGTTCTGGCCGCAGAGGCAAGATTACTTGCATCGATCTGCACGGTTTGTACAGCTGCAACAGGGGGACTTGCGAGAGAATCCGTACCCCGTACAACTGCGACCGCCAGTGCGGAGATATCCCTACAAGAAACAAAAACGTGATCATGCTAAGTGGAGACGAGGTGTATTTATCGCAGTGTCAGCGATGCTTGGACAGCGATACTGGCGAGGAAGTTTGGAACGAAGACCAAGACAACATCATAATGGCTTCTTGCCACACCATTCTGAACACCAGCAGGGGCTTGGAAGCAGCAGACTGCGTGAATGGCTCTCTGCTAGCCAACAACATCTTGAGCGACATGGCCAACTTCACCTATCTGAGCTACCTGAGCGTGTTCAACACGGTTCCCCTAGATGACCGACAAATAGTGGCTCCTCCCGAACCCGAATTGCTCATAGCTAACGAAAGTAAGCTTCTCATAAACCTAGAGGGATGCGTCAACACCTTGAGGGACGAGTGCAAGGAGTTCCTGAAAGTATACGGTAAAGATGGTACCGATCACAACGCGAGAGCTCGCTTCCCCTGCTTCTTCTCTGCAGACAATCCCGCTGTGGTTGTAGCCCGTTTCGATTTGGCTACGACTACAAAGCAGTTTTTGATCGCTTCTGTCCTGCCCTCTGTCCTTTTCGTCGTTTCTTGTCTCACTCTGATTCTTTGTCAACGCACCGTGGTTGTCGGGGATGATGCAAAAATGCGTTTTCAGGGATGCATCAAGGCCGAGGCTGAAGCTGCGGAGAAAGCTGCGTCGACGAACAACATCAACGATAGGGGGGGAGGCAATTCAATCATGGCACTTTGAGATCAATCACGTGAGTAACCACAATATTGAATGAATGTTCATTTGTTGACCAGGGACCGAACGCCATTCATTGTAGGCTTTGTCTAATCGTTCGAATTTGATTCATATTTCAAGATTTGGTTCGTGACTTTCTCAATTCAATGAAAATATGTTATTCTAGGGTTCACCAGAATCTTCTGTTGAATGGAAATTTAAGGCAGCTCAGAGTATTACCGAAATAATTGTTGAATTCAATAATAATAATGTCCATAAACAAACCATAAATTTACTAAATTCAAAGAAAACGTATTGAATTTGGGAACGATTAATATAATAATAATAACTCATATACAAATATCCAAATTCAAAAATATATAAATATGAAAATATAAAAGTATAAGAACATGAAAATCTAAAAATGTAAAAACTAAAAATATAAAAAATAACATGTAAATATAAAAATATAAAGAATATGAATACAAAAAAATAAAAATTTGATATAAATTATTTTCACAAATATTATTTACCATAAATTGATGGGATCAGATTCAGTTTGAAAAGGTATAAGGTATAAGAAATTACTCAAAAAAATTCTTAAGTAACTTATGCTTGGATGTTTATGTCTTATACGATAATACTAAAATTTCATATACTGGGTGACCACTAGGTGAGGTACACCCACGCCAATTTTTCTATAGTTTTGAAGATACAGGTTTCATATTTGGATGCCACAATTCAGAATTAACCACCTTCGAAATAACCGGAAGAGAACCCATTTTTTTTAAATTGAAATTCCCTGGGCTCCTGCAAAGTTGGTGTCTATCCAGAAGTGAATCCAAGGTTTTCTTCGATATGTTAGGTGTCATATCCTTTTTTGAATATGCTTCCATGAGTATATAAGTACCCAGACATAAACACCATAGGACTTCCTGTCAAATAAAACACCAATGATTTCGTCAGTGCCAAAGTATGAGACTGCAAATATTTGGTCTAAACTTATATACTGAAAACAAACATTTTGAGATGAATTTTTGAGGTTCAAATTTCACTATTACTTCAAAAAGTAGCAAGTACTTCACCATATGGTTGCGAAATATGAATTAAATCCCAATAATGCAACACTATCAATGTATTATTCATGGTTTCATAAAAGAGATATCAAACGTTATTGATCAGTTCAAATTAGTCATCAATTCTATTGTTGTGATAAATTTACTGTTGAATAAAACAACTATTCGAACAGTTATTCGATCGCATTTGCAGATAAACCAGTATGAGTATAATGAGTTAATTAATAATTTGATTCATGAATATGGCGAGTTGATTGGCTTTCATTTCGGATGGGGTGAAAATAAATCAATGAACCATTGTGACAATGGACAATAGTTTCTCTAGGCACTCCCACACCATCTTGTAGTGGATTACATGGAAATTCAGGACATTAATGGCTGTTTGTTGGCTATCTGCCATGACGATAATCTCTTTTCTGCGAGAATTTCTTTCTATATTGAAAATGCTTGAGGAATTGCTTATACTTTCGGAATATTCGGTACCAGGCTCATATACAAATTAGTTTCCTATTGGAATTTCACAGTTCATTCTTAGTATATTAGAGGTTTCATTATACATGTTTTGTTGTCTACTACGAGTAGGAGAGACTCTAGTTAGGAAAATTATCAGAGACGGATGTAAATGGCAGGTAATACGTCTTTTGACTTTTTGCGTTACCAGTCATATATACATACTTCAGATTAGGTTCTGCTTTTGTTTTGAGAACTGCCGAGGCTTTCACTTGGTAAAGACTGCAAGTCTACAAAATGTATGAGTTAACGGTCCATTAGCTTATAAAGTAAATAGGATCGGCTCAAGTACCGTTCCCTGTGGGACTCCGTAAGTGAGCACCCTAGAACAACTTCTTATCCCTTCAATTTGAACCATTAGCAACAAAGCTTAGGAATCGAAGGTTACAACCAACAAAACATATAAACTAATACGAATTTCTACCTTCTCTATAGTAATAGATAATTTTCGAAAATAACAGGAATTTTTTTCTGATTTGAACCTAAAATTAAGAAAAGAAGTATCTCTCTTCACTATTTAAACTGCATGAATCTGAAGGAAACACACCTCTAAATGATTTGTTATACATGTATGGCGTTCTGGTTCATTGTACGTATACTAAATGATCTCATTGATTTCAGATAGTGATTCCTTGTCACAGTTCATGAAGAACACTTTATATAAACGTGTGTCCTAACTTGCTTCCTCTTCGAGTAAAGTGGTGTCAAAGTTGAAAGCTGGTGTGATTTTTAGCAGTAATAAGGGGTTTCTTTTCATGAAATTATACTTCAAATTATAAGTGGCAAAGGGTAGGAACCTGATTGATATTTAAGTAAAAATCATTGAAAGCCATTGTTTTTCTCAAAGTTTCATATTTTTTCAGATTGAATAATTAACTATCCAACTTTATTAAATTGCGTTCGATCTGAAATACCTGAACATTATCGAACCAAAGTCAGTGGCGTAGAAATTGTGGTTTTGCATCATCAATGTTCAATAAGTTATGTGAATGATCTAATTTTGGCATTCCAATTAATTTTATGCAAAAGGGTATTGTTGAGTTTTGATAGGAACAGTTGACAACAATAGGCTCAGGGACACAACAAACAACTAGCCCATTAGCGCCTTAACTAATGAAAGAGTTCAGGTAGGAATGAATCCTTCAAGGCAATTCATCGATCGATGAAGTTTTTCTATTTCAAACTCGACGACAATTATATAATAAAAATATGAAACTCAAGAAAAGCATTGGCATACAATGATTTTTACCATAAATATCAACGGAGCGACCCTTTGCTACTTATAGTTTAGATTATAATTTCAAGAAAAGAAGCCCCTTGTCACTGTTTACAAACACACCAGGTTTTATTAAATTCAGCGAAAAGCCTTTTGAGTAATTATTAAATAACCGATTTTATGTTAAAACTTTGAAACCCTGTTACTTGAAAATGAAGCAAGTTAGGAAACACGTTGTAACTTGTTTTCATAAAATATGACAAGGTATCACCACATCAGTATACACC
Source organism: Chrysolina oricalcia (assembly GCA_944452925.2). Lineage (NCBI taxonomy): Eukaryota > Metazoa > Arthropoda > Insecta > Coleoptera > Chrysomelidae > Chrysolina > Chrysolina oricalcia. The sequence goes on along the minus strand of OX101809.2, from coordinate 4,402,572 downwards.
CTGTATGAAGCAAAATCTCCTTGTTTAATTTTCTGATAGTTTTTTTTTTTTGTTTTTCAGGCGTTCCCCTCCTTTTGGACCGAGACTGAACCGAATAATCAATAAAAATTGCAACCATCGAGCAGGGGAAAGCGTACATTTTGGATTTTTGGCACTTCTGTTACATATAAGTAAATTTTTAAAGCAATTACCATGAGCGTCCTAGGCCAGAAGGGTCAACTCACCCTCATTTCGATAGCAGAAACGGCAAAATTCTATACGTCATTGTGTCTCGGAACCACGGCTTTTCTGTCAGTATTCGCTTTTCTGTTTTTGATACCGTTCGTTGTCGATCCAGCAATAACTAGTTTAATGGCCGACTATGAACCGGAACCCGTCACGTGCATGGCCACGCAGCATATCTACGCCGAAGGCATATCCAATTGTTCCTGGTCCTCTTGTCGGGAGGGTTGCACGCGTGAGGCCACTAGATGTCACCAGATATACGTCAATTACTCAAAGTTGCCGTTCGCAGAGTACCGACCGACGATGGTCGTGCGCTGGGACGTCGCAGACACCCGATTTCTGATCAACACGGAGGGTTGCGGATACCCGCCCTCCGTGAACTGCTCGGAATTCGCGCGCCAGTACGGTTTTCAGACAGCCGGTACTCCATTTCCATGTTACTATAGTAGAGTTTATCCTGAGATGCAAGTAGTCGCTAGATATTCATGGGATGATACCCTTCGACATTTGGTTCTGTCCATCGCCATTCCGAATTTGTTGTTCGCCGCCTCCATTGGGGTTTTGAGCTATTGGTATTGCCCCGGATGTGGTAGATCCTGCCAGAAATACATGCATCATTTTCCAGCAGAGTGAGTTTTAGTCTTAACGAGCTTTCGTTTCTGGTTAACACCAGGTACATAGCATATTGATATATTATTTATTTTGGTATACTTGTTTTATTTCATTTTATTTCATTCACTTCCACTCAATTTTATCTAATTTTATTTCATTTTATTTAATTCAATTCAATTCAATTCAATTCAATTCAATTTTATTTTATTTTGTTTAATTTTATTTACTTTCATTTAATTCTATTTAATTTTATTCAATTTCATTTAATATTATTCCATTTTATTAAATTTTCTTTAATTTTCTTTGATTTTATTCAATTTCATTTAATTTTATTCGATTTTATGTAATTTTATTTCATTTAAATTAGTTTCATTTAATTTCATATCATTTTATTAAATTTTATTTCAATTTATTAAATTTTATTTAATTTTATTTAATTTTATTTAATTTTATTTAATTTTATTTAATTTTATTTCATTTTATTTAATTTTATTTAATTTTATTTAATTTTATTTGATTTTATTTAATTTTATTTAATTTTATTTAATTTTATTTGATTTTATTTAATTGTATTTAATTTTATTTTATTTTATTTGATTTTATTTAATTAAACCTAATTTTATTTAATTCAATTTAACTTCAGTTTGATTCAATGTCATTCAATTCACTTCAGTTCAATTTAATTCGATTCGATTCGATTCGATTTCATTTCATTTCAATCATTTATTTCAATTTGTTTTAATTTATTCAATTTATTTTAAATTTATTTCAATTTAATTCAATTTGATTTATTCTCTCGAAGACTTCTGAGGGGTGCAATCGGTTGACGGGAATAAATATTTTAACAAAGTTTTAACAACAATTCTAATTTATTTTTATTAATTTATGATTTTTTATATATATTTCAAATAAATTCATTGCCTGGACTATTGTTATCAACTTCAACTCAGTCAGGCGGAAAAAAGCAAAAAAAATAATAGATATGAAACTCTCAAGCTCTCAGTAGGGTTCTGCGCTATTATGAAAATTTGATATAAATAAATAAATAATGAAAATATTTTTTTATGGAATTTTAAATTCAAAATTAGATACAGCCAAATTTACAAAATAATAGTCAAACATTAATGGAATTTCCGGAAAATCTATCATATGAAATACCTATACTAAGAAAAGAAACCTACCTCATGATATTTTTATCTCTAAATGCAAATTTTCTAAATTCACGACTCCAAAATAATTGTCCTAACATTTAATTTTTAACACTCGATATCGAAATTTTTTAATTTTAAATATCACTGACTTTAATTTTGCACTAGAATTCTTTGGTCAATAAATTTTGGCAATGAAATAGTAGAACTCAAGTTTGACTTTGAAGAAAAGGTGACTGTTCCATGAAAATCACTTCTAATTGATAAAATGATGCAAGTCCACGAAATCAGAAGTTGAAATTTTCACTAGTCTTCACTAGTCTTATTTGAATTGAAACATAGATTATTTGAGCAGCACCACGTGAATAAATTATTCCATATTTCATTACACTCTTTTCCTAGTATTGAATCATGCTTGTTAAACATGATATGTGTCGTTATGATACATAGTGAATTAAGCTATGTCTGATATATCCTCTATTTAATTGATATACAATAAAAATAGCATAGGACCCAGAGTTGAGCCCTGTGGTACACCATCATTCACAACGCAATAGTTCCATCTGACCTCATTATTTCCATCCACTGCATTATTTCGTGAGTATTCAAACTGGCGTCTATTCTCAATAAATGTCTGTATATTCACGTCAACTTGGTATAAGCATTTGAAAGCATGTAAAAAAGTGAGTGGTAGGGGGAATTGTATTACCTGTTCTCATTATTTATTTTACATTTTAAATGAGCTGAATAATTCGTACTATTTAAGCTTATCGTTTCTACAAGTTAATGTATTTATTGATATTTTTGTATTATTGTTCAATGCACCATTTTTTATTTTTCAGAGAGGAAGATTTTGACGAGAACACTTACTAGCACAGAAAATTCTACGGATACTCGAAATATCTCCACGCCATGCTTTCTCAGCTGTTTTCTTCGAAAATAGTTACTATATCACTTCATCATCTCTCACAATATTTGATTAGTTGAAGTCAAATAATAATTATCGGCTTGAGAGTTATTGAATATTAATCGATTTGTGAATTAATAAACTTTAGTACAAATTATATGAAAAACATTGATCTTGAATCTTGATTGTATCATATGTATTATGAATAATAGGTACGTAATTATAACGATTTGTAAATAATGATATTAATATTGTTAAATCAAACGGTTTGCCCAATAATTAAAAAGCAGTTTTCATTGTCTTTGATTTCATATTTAGTTTCACCTGGACCGTTTCTATTCACATAATCAACCAGGAGCTCGCTCCCTAGTTGAGAAATTGTATTGTAAAAATTTGTTTTTACGAAACTCCCAGGTTTTCAGAGAAAACCCCTCAAAAGCAGAGCTTGTGCGAGCAAGCTACGGGACCTACAGTTTGAATAAAAGTGGAATCCGAACCAGCGGCATCATTTGATGTAAACACATATACGTTTTGGTTTTTGGATAGTTTTCTGAGTTTTGAACAGTATTCTTGTTACGTTAGTCATGTATAATTTTGTGTCTTTTTGTGCTTTAAAACTAAGATTGAATGGACAAAACAGAATAGAAAAACATGTACGTCGTTTATTAATTGTCGTCGATTTAATAAATGTGATTGGTTTTCTCATTCTGGATGTCAAATAAAACATTGTCAGAATCACCTTATGCAACCTACCAATTGCAGTCAGATTTTAACGATAGATTTCGTGGTTTCATGCCCGCGAGTTGCTGCTCCTATTTTATCTGGAGGAAAACATATTCCGTCTCCTTCACATATTCAAAATATGACAGCTGGGTATCACCACATTTGTTGCCTCTTCCTTAGAAACCATATTTCTACAATAGTACATTAAAAAACAAATGAAATTTGTTTCTGATATACTCTAAAAAGATTCAAGGCATCTTTCGAAGCTTCGAGACATAAAATCAATAAATGAGTTAATGACTATAGTCCAATTGGAGGGTTCAGATTGTAGCGAGAGATGGCGCTATATCTTTATTTAAATCAATGAAACGTGAAAGGTGTTGTGTACTAGCATTAATGCACCTCCTCCAATGTTCACCAATGTGCCTACCAAATCAACAGAACTCACTCCCAACAACCCCGTTTCAGGAATAAGCAACACCCTGGAACACCAGAAGGTAGCAGTTACTGCATTCCTGGACAAAGAACGAGCTTGTAACAATGCACCACCTCACTCCTTACATGAGGTCACTGTCTTTAGAGGAATTGAACCAATACTATGTGACTGGATAAGAGCTATGTTTTAAAACAGAACAATAACGACCTCTCTACAGTGAGAGAGTGTTAGCTTCAAGCCAGACTAGCTCTGCCGAACTGTCGATCAGGAAGAATATACACAATCTGGTCCTGGTAAAAAATTACCAAATCCGAAGAGACGATTCCCTACGTCCTTCAGGATATACTGAATCACATTAGCCATTAGCTTAGTACAATTTGACGACTTAACATACTCTTTGCCAACTTTCAGTAGAAAATTATTAATTTTCCTAGAAACTGCATAAGAACCATTTTACTGAAGTTCACATCCAGAAAGTCTTTGCTTCAGCCACACGTAAACTCATTAAACAGCTTATTTCGCTTCTATTGCAGTTCCATAGGGCTGTCAGCATTAGCTGCAAGTCTGATGATATTAGCATACGAAACTAGATGATTTGTGCTTACGTAAATTGGTATGTCGTTTAATTAAATGTTATTACAATGAGGCTGAATATATGACTAACCCACCTGCTGCAATTGATTTTGATATTGATATTGATTTGTAATTTATCACCATCTAACTTTGAATGTTGTTTCATCAACATTCCATATTCTTTGTTAATATTTTTACAATGTGTTAATTTCTGCTCAATGTTCTTCATCTTCTTTATATCCTATACAACCTTTACTTTTATTTATACACATATTTGTATATGAACTTTGTAAACTGACCTGATACAAATGTATTTACATAACGTAGTTAAATAAACGCTATCTATCTATCAAACAGTAGAAAACTGACTGGACGCAAAACAGAACGTGGGGAAACTCCTAGATGAACTCTGGTTCAGCAGAATCTGCTCTAGAGCTGTTGCCTCGAATCAGGTAGTTTATCCTCAATGACACAAAAATCAGGGAGCTGAGATCAGTGAAAAATATGTTGATGCTAAAAAGGTACTAAAGAAGACAATCGAATCCAAGAAAGAGGGGGCATAACGCCAAAGTATAATCGAAGCTTCTGCTCATTTTGGGTCAAAGCAACAACTGTCAGAAGAAATTTCACTTCCAGCTAACCAAGTGAGGAAGACAATCTCTGTGTTTGTGACCATAGCACTGTTGATCGCAGCACAAACAGCTTCAAAACATTTGGCTTTGAAGGCACAATAAATATTGGCAACACTTGCTTCATGAGTAGTGTTATCCAATGTTTATCTGATTTATTAATTTCTTTATTTATTCATTGAGTACATCATTCTACAGCCTGGGCCTTTTACAGAATGAGGCAAAAAAATGTTGAGGGCCTTTCGCCATGTTATACAATAAAAGAAAAGTGGAAAATCATATAGTAAGAAAAATAACAATATAACGTGTGTGAACTCAAAAAAACTCACCGAGAAAAAATGTTCACACACGGCACTACAGCAGTGATTGAAAGAACTTAATATATAAAAAAATAAGAAAATTCATGTTAGAATTGCCCGCGTGATGTCGGTTGGTTTGCAATGAAAAATTTCCACATTACTCTGAATTGAAGTGATCATGACATATAGTACACAGAGGCGAAAAATTGGGTACTTTCGTTAGTGGAGCGGGAAAGTAAAATGTTGAAATATTGCGTACAGGTAGCCGAGGAACATTTTTTTTTGGGAGCAAAATTAGATAGTCAATTTGTGAGACAAGGACTTTGTGCAAAAATATTATTCCTAATACATCAAGATGGTTGTCAGAGTATTCTAAAGATGATACCTACATGAGAGATATAAACACGAGTACCTCAATTATTCAAATCATTCGCGGAGGAGATTGCAGAACTGTGGTCAGAAGATTCATCACATCAATCAGTTGAAACATACTCGTTATGAAAGGATATTCAAAGATTTTCACATCTCTTTATCGTCAATGCTCAACAATATGCTCACGATGGTATACATGCTGACGTAAATAGAATTGTGGAGAAACATAATCACTCATCGACACAAATCAACAAGATTTAAGTGATAGTGAAAAAGGAGAAGAGGCTTGGTCGAAATTCTTGAAGATAAACAACTTCATGATTGTAGACCTCTTTTCTGTCAACTGAAATCAAAATTAAAATGTACATATTGTGGTCATTGTTCAGTTAAGTTTGATCCATTTTGGGACATTTTTGTACCCATTCCACTAAGAAACAGCAAACTGAGACTGTCAGATTGTTGAGATTCATTCACTAGTGAGAAATCTGTGGATGGTGATGAGAAACCTACTTGCTCAAAATGCAAAGAAAGACGGAAGTGCACGAAATCCTTATCGATTAAAAAAATTCCTAAAATTCTAGTCATTCATTTGAAACGTTTTTTTGTTTCGGCAGATGATTTCAATGAAAAATTGAGTGATGCCGTTGATTCTCCATTAGAAGGTTTAGATATGAGCAATTACATCGTTGAACATGTAGCCCCTTGTTGCTACAACCTGTAAGCTTTATCTATTCACACTGGGACTACCTACAGTGGACATTAGACGATTATCTGTACTCGTGGCACGTGTACAACGACTCTCGTGTTTCTCTCGTTACCACCATGTCCAATTATCTGGTGAGCAAAGAGGCTTATCTCATTTTCTATGAGTCATGCTCGTAGGATTTTTTTACTGCAATGTTTATTGTATTTTTATTACGTTTATATTCATTTCACAGTGATTACCTCACCAACCGCTTGGAAAATGTCACTCGTGATTCCCCTTGCAAAAATAAAAAATCCCCAACATTTTAATGATCTTAGACCCATTAGTCTTTTGTCAATTTTAGCGAAGGTATTTGAAAAAATTCTTTATAATCAGATGAATGATTTCCTAATGAATACTGTTATACCACCCATACAATCCTGTTTTAGAGAGGGATATAGTACTACAACTGCGCTAACAACCATAGTGGATGACATCTTCCGTGCGGTGGACGAACGTAAAGTCAGATGTCTTGTCTTGCTAGGTTACAGCAAGGCATTCGACAGTATGGATCCATGAACTTTTCCTACACAAATTGATGTATTTTGGTTTTGACGAGAATTCTGTTAAGTTAATGGAGCATTACCTTAAGGGAAGGAAGCAGATGGTAATTTATGATTTTAATACATCTGAACCTCTAGCAATTAGATCTGGGGTACCTCAAGGTTCAATTCTTGGACCCTTTTTATTCTTCTTTTACATTTCTGACTTCCATTCATCTATCTCGCATTGTAGTATACATCATTATTCGGATGATACTCAGTTGTATCTATCTTTCGACATTGGACAACCCAATATTAGTGATATCATAAATTCTGATCTGGAGTCCTTACTGAACATATCGGCAGCACACAACTTGAAGCTTGAAGATATTGTATTGAACGGAGACACAATTCCTACAAAAAATGAGGTGAAAAACCTAGGTCTTTGGATAGATACCGAACTAAGATTCACAAAACATGTTAATAAACTCATTCGTAGCTCTTATAATATTTTGAAACAGCTCTCCCCTCATCGCTATGAACTCTCATCTGAAACTTCAAGTTTGTGAGTCCCTGATACTATCGAAGATTGCATATTGTGATTGCGTATATGGGCCAGCACTCTTAACAGCTGATAGTAATCGTCTGCAAAAAATACAGAACTCCTGTTTCAGATTGTCTTATGGAATACGGAAATATGATCTCATCAGTCAAACATACTGTGATACAGGTAGGCTGAGATTATCGGATGTGCGAAAATTATACATCTCCTCAATCTCACCCACAAAATATTCAAAAAACAAACACCTCCGTACGTTCATAACAAACTCATTAAAATTGGAAACATTAGTGAACATCGTACTAGAAACTCTAGGTTATTGTCTGTTCATAAACATAAAACTTCTCTATGTTTCAACGTTCTTTCTCGTATAATGCTTGTAAATTTTATAATCAACTACCGCTTGAATTCTATGACTACATGATTTTGAACTTCAAAAGGAAGTTGAAATCATTACTATTAACGGCACAAAATCTGACTTGAATATATTCAAACCCCGGCAATTCCTATGGACCATGAATACACTTTTACTATTTTATTATTCTATTACTAATCATTATAATTATCATAATATTATATTATATTATTTATATTTAGGTACCATATCCACATTATTTTGTGTGAAATAGTATATTTCTTAAACAATGAGTATGTATCAAAAAGTGCAACATCTTGAATATTTCTCTAAACAACTAGCTTATTGTAGATTAATTGTTTCTTGCGTGTTACATAATATTGTGATTTCTATCGTGTATTACTATTGTAGTTATCCGACCATATATATATATATATATATAGAATTGAAAATATCTTGAGGTTGCAGTCTGATATTGGATTTAAAGAAAACTCTTTGTCATCTTGCCAAGCTTTCGGAAATGTTTATTTCCTTCCTCAGGACAACTACAAAAGGACAATTTAATAAATGCAGAAAAAAAAAAAAATATTGAATCTACTTACATAACTTGAGTAAAAATAGAAATTAGCATCAGAAAAAGAATGTTGTATATAAAAATATTAGACAGATAAAATTTTAAATGAATGTCAATCAACTTCAAAAATGATGAGAAACAATCAAGTAACTCTACTGGGTATATCAGCATTACTATAATTTTTCAATTTATCTCTGTTCAGTTTTAAAATATAAGTGTAAATTTTACTCAAATTATTGAGATCAGTTTTTTTATTTAGGCTGTTACTCTCTTCATTAATTTGCAACATTTCTAAAAATGTCCTTTTAAAAATGTTGTTTTCTATTCCAAGTACACTAACATTATCAAAACTCATTCGATGGTCAAATTGATTAACATGTTGAGCCAATGCACATGAATTCATATTTCTTTTACAATCACTTTTATGTGATGTTATTCTACCTTTCAAGAGTCTAGATGTTTGTCCAATGTATACTTTATTACAATCGTTACAAGGAATTTTATAAACAACATTATAATTTTGGGTTGTTTCTAAAGGTGTTTTCAATTTTGAAAAAAGTTTACTAATGGTCTTAATGTTTTTTTGTCCAATTTTGATATTAGTTTCTTTAATAACATTAATCAATTTAGGTGTTAATTCTCTAATGTGTGGTAATGATCGGTATTTTGTAATTGATTGAGGATATTCTGGAGAAACATCTAATGTTGCCTGAGATGTACTACTTTCATTGAAAAGTAATTTGTTTACCAAATTTTTTGGATATGAATTTTCAATGAGAATATCTCTCAGTTCTTTCAGACACTCAACTTTCATTGAGGGATGGGTAACTTTTACAACTCGCAGTTTCATGTTATTAATAACATGAAACTGCGAGTTGTAAAAGTTACCCATCCCTCAATGAAAGTTGAGTGTCTGAAAGAACTGAGAGATATTCTCATTGAAAATTCATATCCAAAAAATTTGGTAAACAAATTACTTTTCAATGAAAGTAGTACATCTCAGGCAACATTAGATGTTTCTCCAGAATATCCTCAATCAATTACAAAATACCGATCATTACCACACATTAGAGAATTAACACCTAAATTGATTAATGTTATTAAAGAAACTAATATCAAAATTGGACAAAAAAACATTAAGACCATTAGTAAACTTTTTTCAAAATTGAAAACACCTTTAGAAACAACCCAAAATTATAATGTTGTTTATAAAATTCCTTGTAACGATTGTAATAAAGTATACATTGGACAAACATCTAGACTCTTGAAAGGTAGAATAACATCACATAAAAGTGATTGTAAAAGAAATATGAATTCATGTGCATTGGCTCAACATGTTAATCAATTTGACCATCGAATGAGTTTTGATAATGTTAGTGTACTTGGAATAGAAAACAACATTTTTAAAAGGACATTTTTAGAAATGTTGCAAATTAATGAAGAGAGTAACAGCCTAAATAAAAAAACTGATCTCAATAATTTGAGTAAAATTTACACTTATATTTTAAAACTGAACAGAGATAAATTGAAAAATTATAGTAATGCTGATATACCCAGTAGAGTTACTTGATTGTTTCTCATCATTTTTGAAGTTGATTGACATTCATTTAAAATTTTATCTGTCTAATATTTTTATATACAACATTCTTTTTCTGATGCTAATTTCTATTTTTACTCAAGTTATGTAAGTAGATTCAATATTTTTTTTTTTTTCTGCATTTATTAAATTGTCCTTTTGTAGTTGTCCTGAGGAAGGAAATAAACATTTCCGAAAGCTTGGCAAGATGACAAAGAGTTTTCTTTAAATCCAATATCAGACTGCAACCTCAAGATATTTTCAATTCTACAGTTATTGTCAGTCACGAATTACCTATTTTCATATATATATATATATATATATATATATATATATATATATATATATATATCGAAAAAAAACATCATCACACTAGTTCCATAATAATCATCATGGTGATATTTCAGGCTCTTAGAAACTGGGATGTTTTTGTTTGTTATTTTTTTGTTTTGTTTTGTCAAAATTGTTATCTCCGTCAACTGATTGCACCTCTACGCGTAACCCTCAGAAGTCTTCGAGATACTTTTGTGAGTTAGGCAAGCCGCAGCTGCGACCTTTTAATGTGTGATGCCATACACGAGACCGATGACCATGCGGGGATTTGATCCCTCGACCCTTCGATTCAAAGGCGAACGCTCTACCAGCACGGCCACCACGGGTGTAGTGATGAATACTATAATTTTCGAGAGGAAGATAAACTCTCAGCTTCTATCCGAACATGATGGAAAAGTGTGTCGAAGTGTAAAACTCCTAGGATTGATGAATGGTTATAGATTCACTGTATTCATTATAGAAACTAACGAATCTTGGACTTCGAAAACAGTAGATGAAGAAGCCGTCATGTTATTCAATTTACATTTTCAACAAATAAATAGAAAGTCGCATTTAAGTGTTTTTCTTTTCTTTATATTGTTCACGTAAAGCGTTAAGTTCCGACAAATGAATGAACGATGTAAACGCCCACTCATTATAAAAGTAAATATGATTCGGAAGAAGGCGATTCGATCAATAACCAAGATTACTCCATTAAAAAACGTACAATAGAATTAGCATGCCATAATGATAGATTCATTTGGCTTCATAACAGTCCAATCCACCCTTGCAAATGTACAACGAACCCCTTTTCCTTCTTGACCCCCCCCAATTTGGGATTAGATTGAGTCTGGATAGCGAATGACAATATGTAAACACCCCAAGTGCTTCTATAGTCCAGTCGTCAAAGGGATTTGTATCCAAACATTTTTGGATTGTGGGAATTAAGAGTGTTTGTTGCTTGAATTGAATGAAAGTGGTTTGCATTGGTGATGGAAGTTTCATCTGCAAAATTTTACTCAATTGTACATTCTAAAAATCTGGTTGGCAATTAATCGTTTATATTGTCATTTTAAAGTTTTTTTTTTTTTGAAAACGCTCAACCATGGATACCATTAAAGGTCGAAGTAGAACGTTTCGATATTGCTAGGCCTGCAATATACACAATGTTACGGATTACTTCATAGTAATGCATAATCATTGTGATCCGATTCCTAGAATGCAAGTTAAATAGCTACAATAACAACGTGATATCCGATAACGTCAACATCGAAGTAAATCGATGAGTCAGCAGGCCTTCAATAACATACGAATGCCCTGTGTTCTACAATCATTCCAACAGCAGAACAAGGTACTCTAACACTAACATTGGCTGGACAATTCTAGCCAAAGTAGACACGGTAGGAAACAACATAAACGAAATGTCCTATCCGTTCTACAGATAATTTTCCTTGGAAGTCCGCTAACCAGATACATAACCAGCGTTGAAGCTCATCTCAATGTACCCTGAAAGCATGAGGAGTACCTACATATGTCAAGCATTGGATATTTTCTATGCAGTTCCAAATGATGAACGGTGGTCCAATAAAGATACAACCATGGCCTCAACTTGGTTTTTTGTTAAGTTTCTCGGGACCTTTTCAGAAAGGATTCAGTAACAAAAAAATATTACCTGTAATACCAGATCCAGACCACGAACAAACCCTGCATAACTTGGGGGAGGCAGGGAATGCAGAATAGATGGACAAATGCAAGGTGTTTTATCAAATGTTGTCTATATAATTAATATATACTTAAATGTGCCACTCAATACCAAGTTTGATGTATCAATAAATGTTTGAATTTTAATTTTGGTAATTAAGCAGCTGATATCCTGTCCATGGAATCTCCAGGTCGGAGACTGTAATAGTCTGCTCTGGGATGAGCGAGTTTGCAAAGGGATTCGTTTGAGTTTTGTCGGAGTTCTCTTGAAATTATCACTTAAGAAACCAACCTTTCAATCAATCGTATGCTTCATAGTCAGGAAAAAAATAATCTCATCAGCAATGTCATGTGGTATTACAATTTCAAAAGAAACAAAACATTAACATTAACCAAAATAATAAAATGTACGAGCTGAATAAAAATTTTATTAATGAAATAAATATGATGTAAATTAAAATTGTTGTTGTTAAAATTGTTATTTACGTCAACCGATTGCACCCCTACGCGCAACCCTCGGAAGTCATCGATAGACTTGTGTGAGCTAGGGAAGACGTAGCCCTTACCTTTTAACGTGTGATGCCATGCACGAGACCGGTGAATCGGTGGATCGAACCCACGACCCCACGCTTGCGAGGCGAACGCTTTACCAGCCGACCACCACGGCCCATATTAAAATCATTCACAAAATAAAAGGACAGGCACATTTTAATATCCACACAAGGTTTCACAACTAAAAAACTCTTCCATATTGTAGAAATAATGAATATATAGCAATTCTTTTACATTTTTTAAATAATCCAAATGCTTCAATTTCCCTTAGAAGTAACGGTTGAGCAACTATACATTTTTAGCCTATTGTAGATTATAGATTCCTTAGCAAGATTGCTTTTTTACAGGGCCAGGTAGGCGAGTGGTTAAAGCGTCAATGTTTAAATCACTTTGGCTACCGGTTCAAACCAAGGCGACTGCAGAATTTTTCTGATGGCCCGAGAAAGTGGTATGGTAAGCTACAATGGGCATCTGCCTACGTGTCATTGGGTCAGCCTGGGTGGCTGGACAAAGCCTACCACGCGCGAGGTGGAGTGTTTAGTGGGTATACCTGAGGGGGATTCAATTCGGACTCAGAGGACTCCCACACTACCTTATGGGATGTGTGAGACAGGCCGGATAAGGTGCCCATAAACCACCTCTTTCAAATGAAAAAAAAAATTCTTTTTGGTGAAGGTAATGCCAATCTCAAACGAGTGTTATGATCTGATGTCACTGCAGTATATTATTTACGATTTTTATGGAATAAGCAGGAGGTTTCTAACATAAAGATCGAAGTAACTGTGAGGATCCTGTGATTTTTGAAAAGCCCCCTGCATGACTCACTTGATTTTTCTACTCAGAGAGCCATAATGGCTTTTTTGTGTGAATTGTACCATCTGCAATAATTGTTTGCTGCATACACCCCAGAGCAGATGGTCAATGAGCGTAAAATAGGCTGTTTCAGCAGTAGTAAAACCCAACTGTCGTGATATAATCCTAATGGCATGACATCCAGACGACAATTTCTTGTACAATTTCGTGACATGCTCGTTAAACTGAAGTCTGAGAAATTTGATGTAGAGCCAATTTCGATTTTAATTGTGGCTAATCTCAGTTCAGAAAGCTCGCAGCGGAATGTCAGTAAATTCGTTTTAGGGGTATTGTAAGCAAGCAAGTTATCATCACACCAGGATTCAATTTGTTCTATTTCTAGTTGAATTATTGTGATCTAATGTATTATAATCTTCATCATGGTAAAATATGGTGGTATCATCGGAAAATAAGGTATACTTCCCAGATATATTAGTTTTTGTTATATCGTTTATATAAAGTGGGAACAATGTGGGTCCGAGTACAAAGCCCTGTGGTACACCATATTAGGTTTTCTCAATACGAGAAAGTTGGATCATTGCTGCTCTTTTGCCTTTGAAAACCAAACTGGTTCTCACTCAAGGTGATATTTTCAATTAAAAATTCTGTGACTCTCTTCTGAACCAATTTTTCCATTATTTTGGACAGAGTAGGTATTAGTGATATTTGATCATAATTGCAAGGGTCTGCTGGATCACCTCCTTTATGTAGTGGTACTATAACTGGGGTTTTCAACAATTGGGAAAAAGCACCTTGTTCGAATGATTGATTGATGAGAGCTGCCAAAACCTCGAGAGCAGAGTCTGGAAGGTTTGCAAATATGTGATTGAGAGTTCATCTAGCCCTGATGTCTTTCTATTTTTCATATCTCTGATTGTTTCTTTCAATTTGATGGCATATGTTGATTCAAAATGGAAGGTATCTTCAACATAGAGATTTGACATATTATAATCTAAGTTGTTTGATGGTCTCAAGTGTGCAGTTAATTTGGAGACTACAGTGCGGTAATAGTCATTGAGGGTATTTTGGTTCAATGGGATTTCAAGTGCACTTTTATGTTTCCTTCTTTCTAAATCATCCAGCTTTGAATGATGAATGAATGATATATATCTCTATTGTACATAAGAATAAATTCTTGTTGGCAAACACTGGTAAAATTACAAATAACATGTAATATACAAACTCTTAAAATTTAAAATATAACCAAATAATAACAATGTAGGCATGATAAAGATATGTTACGGTTAGAATAAGAAATGTAGGTAGCCGAGTGATTAAAGCGACATTGTTTCAATCACTTTTGGCTGCCAGTCAAAGGTTCAAACCCTAGCGAACTTTTTCTGATGGCCCGAGAAAGTGCTAGGAATCGCACGTAAAAAGGTAAGACCTCGTTAATCCTTAGCTCGCACAAGTTTCGACTTCTGAGGGCTGCCGTTCGTAAGGGGACGACAGCTGGTTAACGGAAAAAACAATTTTAAAAATTTAACAATTTTAAAGCTCATATAAAACTCTGCTAAACTATAATATGCTTTATAACTAAGGAAATTTGTTATACATCTTCACCCCATTATAGATCAGAGAGTCTTTTATTAGATTTGTCATGGGAATGGGGAGCTTTCAACTATTTTCGTTTTCACGAGTATAATAGGGGACATCATTTACTTCGTAATCTAATCTATTTTTGTGGATATATGAAATAAATATTGAAAGAAGGGTCAGGATCCCATGTTCAATAAAGAGTGATTTAGATGAGTCCCTAAATTTTATTTTACACAGGTATCTAATTTTTCGCTTCTGTAGTATAAACACTTACTGAAACAATTGGTTGTTACAAACTCCCCAACATGATATACCATAATGCAAATGAGATTCAACAAGTGCGTATAATAAACTGATTTTGCAGCAGCAAATCCCAACTTAGTAGAAACCACCCTCAAAACATAACAACCAGATGCCAATTTTTTATGTGTTCTTCAAATTTCAGATTCGTGTCAAAGTAAATTCCCAAAAATTTTGCTGTGTCCTTATTCAGTAATATTTTACTACCTATATTCACATCCGGTATCACAGTTTTGAAAGAAATGGCACTTGTTTTTCTGTTATTTAGTCAAAGTAAATTAGAATCACACCCGTCTTTGATTAAGACCATATCATCACACATTATTTCGTGGAGTCTTTCTTTATCTTTATGGTGCCATAATATGGTAGTATCATCTGCAAATAACGTTAAATTTCCCGAAATTGGTAGAATTGTAAGGTCATTAATGTACAAAAGAAAAAGTATAGGACCCAGTACAGAGCCCTGGGGCACTCCACACCTTTTTCTAATTGTATCAGAGGTAGTGGATAATTTTACACACTGCTTTCTATCAGAGGGATAAGATCTGAAACAATTCAGAGTGACTCCTCCAAATCCATATCGATTAAGCTTCCGCAGCAAAATGGCATGATCTAGACAGTCGAATGCTTTCAAAAGATCACACAGCACCGCTGCAACAGCTTCCTTACCATTTATGCTTTCATAAATCATTAATATCAGTCTGTGGATGGCATCATTTTTGCTTTTTGAATTCTGAAAACCAAACTGCTCTGCACTTAGTATTCTATTAATCGTCAAAAATTCCATAATTCTTTTCTCCACTTGTTTTTCGATAATTTTTGCAAGTGTGGGAATTAAAGATATCGGTCTGAAGTTGGAGGGATCTTCTCTGTCACCTCCTTCATGAAGAGGAATTATAAAAGAGGTTTTCAGGAATGTCGGAAAAATTCCAGTTTCAAATGTGTCATTTATGACTTGTGCAAGAGCGCCGAGCGCACCTTTAGGAAGGTTTTCAAATATCCTTATAGAGATATCATCTAAACCAGCCGCGTTTTTATTTTTTATAGAAGAAATTACTTCTTTCAATTCAGATGCATTGGTAGCATTAGTAGTATTAGATTTTCATAAACGTGGATGTCCCTCAGGTAGTCTTATGGATCATATCTCGGAAATATATTTTCTGTAAGCTTTTCAGCTACTGTACTGTAAGAATTATTGATAATAATAGGTTCAAGCAGGGTATCTATAGGTTTCGAGGTTCGTGGTCTACCCCTGAGCTCATTCACTATGGTCCAGCTTTCTTTCATTTTGTTTTTAGCCTTTCCAATTCTGTTATTTTAATACATATCCTTCGCGGCTCTGATTACTTTTCTATATGTTTTTCTGTACAAGTTGTAATGATTGTAAAAGAAAATGTTTGTTGTACATTTCCGAATATAATGAAGGGGTCGTATATTTCTTAGATTTGTGGGAAGATTCATCAATTCTTGACTTCTTTTTGATATAGATTATGGTATTTAGTATAGTATTTATAAAGTAATGGCTCACTGGTATATTTTCTAATTTTGTGTAGGGATTCCAAATTTTTTGCAGAATTATTTATTATTTTTGTTAGACATTGTTTCTTTTTGAATTGGAAAAGCTCTTGCAAATATCTGACTCATTGGTGGTTGCCATTACAAAACATCAATATATATATAACACTAAAGTAAACACGATTAAATTACCTTAGTGTCATATACTATGAATTTCCATCAAGTAAAGACCACGTCAATCCAAAAAAAAATCAATGTATATATTGATTCTATGTGAAAAAATTAGCAAATGAAAATAAAATTTCACTGGCTTAGGTTTTTTCTCAAAAGTTATTCCTCGGAAGTTTTAACGGATATATTCACTACTTTACGAAAGTATATATGTATGTATCATGGCATGGAAATTTCCCATTTGTATTTGGTCTTCGGGGACTGGGCTAACGAGCCAGCCGGGAGCGACGCCTGCGTCGCGGTGGCGCCGACGGCACAACCCCAATATTCCAGTCGATTGACAACCCAACTCCTAGTAAGCAACGTGAGTAAGAAAAAACCAAGCCTAAGATGTAGACATCAAGCACCAATTCAAAATTTAAGTGCCTTTCACGAGTATGGTAATAATCCTGTACAATGGGTAGAAGAAACAAATGCAAACCCCGCATGATCCCTCAACAAGACAAGAGAATATGTGGCTGCATCTGTTTTTGTCAGCTCGTGGTAGTTTTTAGTTGTGTATCGCTTATTTACCTGACAGTGGCTATTTACATACCGTCGTATCGGGCTTTTCGCAGTGGCTACGAGGAGAAACCAGTAATGTGCCAAACGTTCAATATTAGCACGGAAAACAATTGCAGCTGGGCTTCGTGTGGCGAGTGGTGTCTGACCAAGACCTCTGGGTTCTGTCCGCAGATTCACGCTACGACCAGGCAGAACGGTACCACCGTTCAATTCCTCAACTGTACCAACTTCCAGACGTCTTTCTGTCCGCCAGTAACCTCCAACCAACTGAAGAGACACAACTGCAACAATGGGACTGAATGTGCTTCGCTCCGAGGAGTTTTCAACTGTTCTCTGGGACACTGCACCAACATTTCGGAAATCTACGAATGTCACTATAAGGCTGATGGTTTCACGGTAGACAGCGACAAAGACAACGCCAAGCTCAACGGGTTTTTCGAATGCAAGGGTGCTAAGTGCACCAAGATCAAAAAGTTCCCTAGTTGCGACAGGATTTGCAAGGATAATATAACTTCGTCAACGAAGAATGTTTATATATCAGTAGATAACAGCGTCCATCACGCCCATTGTGAGTCTTCAGTTGCAACAACGAAAGCTTCCGGGAAGGAGGAGGGGACGGGAATAGAGCCTACCCAGTTCTGGTCGAAACTTCCCAACGAAGTGCTCATGGTTTCGTGCCACACTGTACTGTACGATGAGGGGAAGCAAACAGCCCAGTAAGTTCTAACATGATGAGAAATAACAAAATATAAATACCGGAAACTTTCACATTTCCAATTCAAAAAGGTTGCAGCTACTGCATCTTCTTGGACTTTATCTGTCTGGGTAGATGGCCCTGGTTTGGCTGAAGAATCTTGGGTAGTATAGTTTCACTTCAGAATACTCCACCTGTATAGAACGTCAACCCTCATGGGTTGGAATATACCGGGTGTAAGCGGATGGTGGCTCGTCCCCATAACTTTTTTGTTTTTGAAGAAAATGGAATTAAATTTTGAGGATCTGTGTATGACACAAAGCGGCAATCTTTGACAAATGACTCAACATCATGGCTTCATCAGAAATTACATAAACTTTCCGTTTTTAAATGGAACACCTGGTATATTTTCACTTATTATTTCTCCATATTATGACATTCTGAATACAAGCATAGTCACGTGTCACTTTTTGTAACCAAACTCTTTCCATTTTGAAATTTATTTTTCAATGGTTATATTTAAATCACTATTTTTGGGAAAACAACTTTACTATTTTCGGTCAAAATGTACGTCTCGCAATATAAAATTTCAGTTTCAAACAGTTTACTAAATTACTAATTTTTTTCATATGGCAGTATGTTGGCTCATTGGGTTAGGATAAAAGAGCATTTTACGATTGAATTGATACAGCACACTAATGGGCCGTGGTGATTGTGCTGGTAGAGCGTTCGAGTCTCAAGCGAGTCAAGGGTAGGGTGGTGGGTTCAATTCCCAGCATGCTCATTGGCCTCGTGCATGGTATCACATGATAAAAGGTTGCACAAGTCTCTAAAGACTTCTGAGGGTTGCGCATAGGGGTGCAACTAGCTGACGGGAATATTAAAAAATAATTGGTTTCAGACAAACTTGTACTGAACTAGAGCTTTCTTGAAATGAAGCATATTTTGAGACTAAAATAAAGTTTAGGTATATCGAGTAACTTGTCACCAACACGACTGTATTGAAAGAATGTAGTTGTCGACAACTTATATGACCTCGCTTCTGCAAAAGTAACTGGAAAACTGTTGTGTACGTAGGCAAGGATATATATTAATAATTTTTTAATCAATGATTTTGTTTCATCATGTTGGTCACGGGTTTCTAGATGCATTTAACAATCATTTTAATCTTGAAAAACGCTTTTAAGAAAGATCTAACGTAATCCTAAGTTTTTTAAGGAAGTTTGATTGAAACCCAGTAGTGGACGGTATCAAATTAATCGTAATGAAATTTGAACCATTTGAGAAATATTAGTAAAACAAATTTCAAATATTAAATTTTATATGGCAAACACATTTTGACCGAAAAGAGTAAATTTTTCTCAAAATTTTATGAACATAAATAAATTTGCAATTTGAAAAGAAAGAAAATTGATTAGAAAAAGTGACAAGTGATACATGGTTGTATTCAGAATGTAATATGGAGGCAAAAGAAGTGAAAGTATACAAGGTATCCCATTTAAAAAAGTTTCAATCCTTGTGTTAAGATTTGACGATCGCCTCACAATATTATGTGGTGTGCTTGAAATAAATTGGAGTGCAATTCAGTCAATGTTCGCCTTTTCAAAATGGTAATAACACTACGACTAAACTAGATTTGTAAAAATTTCCTTTTTTCGCAGAAAATTAATTTTTATTCAAATTTAAATATAAATTAGAGAATATCTTGTAGGAGTTTAGTGAAGTCACGAAATTTTCTCTCGACGGTTTTTTTTTGTGTTTTCTTCCCAACAAAAAGTAATATTCATCACTTAGTTAGTTAGTTCAGTATTTCTACTGATGATGAAGATAACTTAGTGCATCTAGGAGTGAAAATACTTGTGTGGTAAAGGGGAAAATACTCTTTGTTCTCATAGTTACATCTAACAAAGTGTGTGTATTTTTCACGGCAGAATTGATTTTCACATAAATTAGGTTTAAATTTGTTCGACAAATACAATCAGCTGTATAGACAAATTGAGAAGTAATGGATAATAGGTTGAACATTTTCTGTAATTGGTTAAACATTTCTGAACTTGCCGAGTCACGTTTCACTTCGTTCAGATAATAACACACCACACAATCAGCCAGATCAACAAACAGTGTTAAATGTTTTTACTATCGTTTCATCTATAAAGTATAAATGAGAAACATCTACTTCACGTTTATTGACTAAATGGCCTTCTTTTTTTATAACATTCCAAACTTATTATTCATTACATTTTTTAATGTAGGTAAAGGTTTTTTTTTATAGATATGACTCAATTAAAAGAAAAATGTGGGTAAGTCTAACATTGATTCAGTTATATGACTTCATAAAGGACTAATTCGAAAAAAAAATTAATAAAATGAATTTGCAGTCATTATTAGCAATAGTCCGATAATATTTGTTGAAATTCAGTTTGTGACGCGGAAACCCTATCTCAGATATATACAGACGTATATTTCATAAACGTACGATGTATACAGTGTATATGACTTACAAATCTTCGGAAGACCCGCTAGATTCTTATAATTATTCTCATATATTCTAGATCATTTTAGAACTTTTTAGATTATTCTCGAACGTTTAAGATTATTATCTAACAACCTGGAATATTCACTAGTAATACCACTAGAGGTCAAATTATTTCCGGAAATTTTTTCGTGCTCATGAATATTTTGAAAATTTCCCGAGTCGCAGATATTCATGAGCGAGAAAAAATTTCCGGATATTAATTTGACTTCGCGTGGTATTCGGTAAGAAAATTCCACAACGAATTGTGGGGGAAAATGAAATATTTTTAAAATTTATTTTTCGATTCTCAACAATGCAAATTATTGTCTTCATCAAGTCACCATCAGCGAAAATTAAAATGTGTGGTCGACTTGATTGTTGAGTAGCCATGGTAACTAAGTGAGACACTAACCTCGAAATTATTATTTCACTTTTAATGCTGTCAAGTGGCACGACGTAAAAAAATGTTTCGCTTCTGTCAAGAAAGTAAAGAAAATATTCGCCAGGAGATTGAGCAGTTGACACCCGCGAATACCAGGAAATCGAAGTAAAGCGTATGGAGGCAGTTTACAAACTTTTGCACAGAAAAATCGTATAATTTCAATAGAGCGGATATACCTGTAGAAGAACTGGCGCTTATTCTTGAAGACTATGAGTTCAACATGCGAAAAAAGAACTCCGAAGACTACAAGGAGAGTATTATCAAAGTTTTTTGGAATTCCACAGCCAAGCAATTGCAGGAATATTTTTTTGAAAAGTATGATCGCAAATTTAATCCATTCTCTGACGTACAATTTTTGAACGCAAGAGCTGCAAAAAATGCTAAGCGCCGGAAGCTACAAATGTATCCAACCAAGAGAAAGTTAAGTTCATCTGCACTATCAGCAGACGAGTTGAGAAAAATTATTGAGCTTTGGGACGAAAACACTCCGGAAGGACTGCAGAAAAAGTTTTTCCACGTTGCTGGTCATGAATTGGCCTGGAGAGGAAATGAAGGAGCGGCAGCACAACACGAATATTTTGTGGAGGAAATTTACAATAGAGGGGAACCAACAGGCCGCATTGAATATAACCCCATTTTCCAAGACCACCCAAGGCGGTTCAAAGAAAATGGCTGACAGTAAGTGGCTAGTACCGAATACACTCAACGAAGAAATATGTCCAGTGAAACTGTTCAAAAAACTAACAAGCAAGCGAGGCCCCATCAAAACGAAGCAGCGTTTATTTTTGACGCCAAATCCAAACTGGAAGAATCCAAGTTCCAAAGGCTGATACAAGAACAGTCCAGTTGGACAGAATACAATATCTTCCTGGTTCAAATCCGCTGAATCATTGATTGGAATTGATCAAGATCAAAATAACAAATCATTCTGCAAGGGGCACTGCTGTTTCAACTTTAGCCAAAACGGGAATTTGAGAACAGCAATTGATTAAAATAACCGGTCATGGTAGCAGCCACTCAATAAAACCATATCTGCAAATAGACTCGGGCCATCATCAGGAAATAATTGACGCATTGAGGTCTGCTTCAACTTCGGCAAAGACGATTCGAGAATCTCTGAATCAAGAACAAGCAACTACTTCCAATCAACCTGCCATAGTTTATAATAATTGCGTTTTCCATATAAACAATAATTACAATACTCAAAATAATATAAATAATTAGATTTATTATCACTTGTAACCATTCATATAAAATAAAAAACTAAAAGCTCATCTACTTTTTTATGTTATTTTCCAATTGCTGGAAACCTAGCTAGGTAAATATAAAAAATTTACATTGCGTCGAAGTTTCGGTACCATGCTCTAGGGAAGGGTTACAAGCCTGCGCTACTTCTGAAATTTTTACTCATTGTAGTTGCATGAAAATGGCAACATAATATTATATTCTTCTATTTCATATCAATTTTGGATTACTACAAGTGGTAGAAAGTTATAATTCTATCAAATTTAATGTGCTTTGCGGTTTCGGTAATGGCTTCTCAGCCTGTCCTTTAAGATATTGTTTTCTACTCATTGTAGTTACACGGTAATACAGTTTTATAATGAAATATATTACATTCTTCGATTTTTGTATTTACTTCGGGCTACTACAAGTGGTAGGAAATGAAAAAAATATAACTTTTATAGATACATACCTACAGGAACAGATTACATAATAATATTCAGTTTATCTTCACACCAATGGACCCTTAGCCTATAAACTGTTGATTGCTACTGATTGTAGTAGCTCAAAAGTGCCATTTAGGGACAAAAAATATAATATTCTTTTATTTTATAGTTACTAGAGCTTACTACAAGTGGTAGAAAATTATAATTTTAGAGATTTTTCGGGAAGCTGCATGAACAGATTCATGGCGCGTCATAGATTTGTCAGCAATTATTTGGGCCTTCAAATTGGTCATTTCTACTCATTGTAGTTGCATGGGAATACCATTTCAATACAGAAAATAGTATATTCTCCAATTTCACATGAGTTTCGAGTGACTACAAGTGGTAGAAAATTGCTTTTTTTTGCGTTTTTATTAACGTGCGTTTTGCGCGCTTTAATGGTATGGAATTCATAACCAGCGTCAGCAAGCATCAATCATAGGAGGCTGTGATCATTGTATTTTGACACTTCGATACATCAAAAAAACTCGCGTTTTGTTGCAATAAAGAATGTTGCACAGCCAGTAAAACCAATAAAATTCTTTGTTTAAAAAATAAATCGATTTGAAAATCATACATATGCAAAATATGCGTGAAATTGTCTGATGTAATGATCGATCATCGTACCATGACTTATTTATTCGCATTAATAGAGGATTGTGGTTCCAACTTGAAGAAAGAAAATTTGTTCCGAATTGTCCACGAATATTTGCATCTAAACTACGCAAAATTGAAAGTACTGAATGGGAAAAAGGTAAATAAATTAGTGTCTAAATATTATACATATATATTTTATTAGACATAGACACTTAATTGGAAACATCCAAAGTCCTGCATTTTCGCCATTAAGAAGAGAGGAAGTGTCCGAAGAAAATAGAAAACATCTTAGCTTTGTAATTAAAATGTCTCAAAACTAAATATTATGTGAACAAATAAAAACCAGTCTGTCAAAAATGGTCTGTTATTGTAAACGTCAATAAATTTCCAGTATAATTCGCTGTTGGGTATCCAAAGAATTTCCACTAAAATACCTTTGTTGCCTTGGGGATCTGTCAAAATAACGAATTTTGATTGGTTCAAAATTACAGGTGTGGAATTTTCTACAAAATTTCAGATTATACTAGAAAATGATTGTTCGTTTTCGATTATTTTATATTATTATCGAACAAAAAATACAGAATTTTTACCCAAATTATTAATTTTGAAATAACAATAAAATTTGAAAACAAACATGAAGAAAAGTAATACCATTGAATCAGATGAAAATCTGAGAAACAAATAATTTCAAATCTTTGTATGTTCCATACATCCTCCTTCGTTCTGTATGCATTTTTTGTACCTTTCACGCAAGTAATAATAATAATAATATGTCCAACTCTTCGCAGTTCACCTGGTGCTATCTCTCGGAACGATGCCACAATTCTTTATCACAATCATTCTTCAGTCCTTGGTCTTGTTTTATGAACATTCTGTTTAATATATCCCCATAACTAGAAATCCAGAGGGGTGAGATCAGGCGAACACGGCGGCCAATAAATTAAATGGATATTGCGACCAATCCATTTCAGTGGAATTTTTTATTCAACCACCTTCTTTCATTACCAGCATTATGAATGGGTGCACCGTCCAATTAAAAACATTTATGGGGATTTCTTCAGGAATGTCCCATAACTGGTTATTCAGGAAATTTAGAAAGGTTTCAGCATTCATCGTTCCTTCAAAGAAAAATGGTCCAATTACTCTGATGTAAAAAATTCCGCACCTCCCATTCAGTCTCTCAGATTATTGATTTCTACAACGATGACCCAGTAAGGATTTTTCGATGCCCAGTATCTTGAATTTTGAGATGAAACTTCTCCATTTGTTATAAATGTAGCTTTATTTGAGAATAGAATGTTTTTCAGAAAGTTATTATCCACATAAATACCTTGAAACCACAAACAGAACTCCATTTTACTCTCAGATCGAAGTGTGTGGAGGAAAGACAAGTTGAAAAAAATAACATCAATTTGTCAGATGATAACTAAACCACCACCAATTTCAAATTTTTGTGTATTTCAAAAATTTTGAATAGCTGGCCATACAAATATTGTAAGATTGTCTTTTATCAATCTTTGACAGTTTGCTCATTCACCGAATGAGTTGAAGTGATTCATTGATACAACCAGAATGGAAAAACCAAAAAATTAAAAAAATTGTAGTGTTCGAATAGTCGGAGATAACTGTGTCATCCTGAGCAGCCGCTGTAGAGTTCAACAGAAGATCCCAAATCGTTATATTTAATTTTTAATGATATAATCCTGATAACATTATTTGCATGTTCCTTGAACTTCAGATTCCGGTCAGGTTTAAGACCTAAATTTTGGATTTTCTCAACTCTTTCAATGATATCACTGCCAATCTCAATTGCATTTTTGTTACCAAAAATATCACAGAACTTGTTTTCTCAATATTGACTTCATGGATATTCTCTGAAGTTTCATTCAGTATCTCGATAATTCTATTACTGTTATCACGTGAATAATATATGAGGGTGTTATCTGCAAAGAGGTGCAGTCCACTCTCCCGCTACTGAAGCAGAAAACAAAGGACCAAGAACACTTCCCTGCGGTACACCACGCTCACATCTTATTCCATCAGATATCAGATTTCAACTATTTTCTGATTGTGTGTGCTTTTTTTTCAGTGCCTCTGACTGTATCAATGGGACAATATACGAATTAGAAACATTACCGAGGCCTTACATTACATTCAGGCAATTCTGGAATTTGACAGGGAAACATAGGAATGTCGTGGACCCAACTAACCAATTTGTTCCAACACAGTCTGCCTTAACAATTTACAATGCCTCACGTTTGTTCATCAACTTGGATGGATGCGTGAACACTCTCAAGGGTGAATGCCTCGATTTCCTGAACACCCATGGAAGGGATGGAAGGAACCAAACTGCGCAGTCCAGATACCCATGTTATTACAATAAGGTGAGTTGGTATCTAGTAATCCGAAATGAGGTTTTAAAGTTCATACCATTGACAGTTGTAAGTAAGTAAGTTGTCTTTATTGGTTCTGTCAAATACCTCATAGAAGTGTAGAAAATGTCAAATAAATAATATAATAACATTGAATAATAAATAATATGAGAAAAATTACTAAAAAAAAATTTCACATGATATGCCATTTCTCATTGCTTGTCATCAAATTAAATAAGAAATAAAACGTATCCGGATGGAAGGTGATCAATCCTTCCTGTCCATACTTCAAATATCAAAATCATTTGTGCACATGGGCACATTCTAAAACTGTTATAAATATACAGTGACCGCCAAAAAGTATGTACCATATGGGAAAAAATTTTATTATTGGAGTATTGGAAGAAATATTCTGGGGAAAAGTTTGTGCATGTCCGATAACCTAAAAATCGATTTTGACACATGTCACGTGATCGCTAGAATGGCGGCAAAATGAAAAAAATTGCAATGCAAAGGCAAAAAAAGGGGTAAGATGGCAAGGTATCAAAAAAAGTTATTTGAAAAAGTCATTTAGAATTCCTCTGGTGTGGAGAAAATGAGAAAGTTTTGTCATTATCATTAAAATGCAAATGTTTCAGTATAGTCAAGCTATTCATAAGAAAAAAAATAACATTTTTAAATAGATGGGAAAATATTTTTTAAAAATTTTTTGGTTTTGGTTTTGGTTAGGATATGGTGGGGTGTCTCTAGTTTTTCTCCACAGAACCAATAGGTGCTGTTCTCCTCGAAGCCTAGCTTTTTGAAAAGTTTTCTGAGTCTACAGTGCCCCGTGAGAAATCCTGTTTTGAGACTCCTACTAAAGCTAGTCAGTGTTTCAGACCTTTCTCGGATGAAGTTGCCGAGTAGTTTTTTTGGCTTGACTAAGACTTGGAAGTCTATGCCAATTCATTCTTTTTGGTGCTTCCCGCTCTTTATCGAGTTCCTTCTGAAAGTAGTAGCTTCCAACTCCAATTAATGGTGTGAAAGCTCCTTTTCAGTCAGGCCAATACAGGCCAATACAAGCTCCTTTACAGTCAATACATGACGAATTTATACAGGCTGTTACAAAATGCAATACAAAGATTTTGAGGTCATGTTTGTTCCCATGAACATGTGTCCTGAAAATCACCCCAGGCATAGCGGGTTTCACGAAAAAAATCGGAAATTAATGTTTCAATAAACGTCAAACTTACAAGTGAATCAAAGTGCTGTTATACAAGTACGAGGCTTGTTTGGTAAGTCCGTGACTTTTTAAATTTCCCGCGCAGTAACTTTAAATGCAACACTGCTGCTGTCAACCACCATCTTTCAATAGACTACTGTCAAATTTTGAGCAAGCTGCGACATTTGGTTTGTGTTTGACAGCAATTAGAAGCAGACAACCACGTGAATTTTAACAAAAATGGAAAAAAGTGAATTTCGTGTGTTGATTAAGCATTATTTTTTGCGTAAAAAAACCATAACTGAAACCAAGGAAAGACTTGATAAATACTATGGGAACTCTGCACCATCAATTTCAATGGTTAAGAAGTGGTTTACTGAGTTCCGTTGTGGTCGTACCAGCACAAGTGACGCCGTACGTTCAGGTCGCCCAAAAGAGGTCATCACGCCAGAAATCGTCGATAAAATCCATGGAATGATATTGGACGATCGGAGAATAAAAGTACGTGAGGTAGCTGAGGCTGTAGGCATCTCAACTGAGCGAGTACATCACATTTTACATGAATATTTGGACATGAAGAAGCTATCCGCGAGATGGGTGCCGCGATTGCTCACACTCGACCACAAGCGCAACCGTGTGACCACTTCAAAGGAGTGTTTGGCAAAGTTCAATCGCAATCCGGGCGAGTTTTTACGCCGTTATATAACCGTAGACGAAACATGGATCCATCACAATACCCCAGAGACCAAGGAACAATCAAAACAGTGGGTGTCAACTGGTGAACGTGCACCAAAGAAGGCTAAGGTGCGTCTGTCAGCCAACAAGGTTATGGCCACAGTTTTTTGGGATGCACGCGGTGTCATTCATATAGATTACTTAGAGAAGGGTAGAACGATCAACGGCGAATATTATTCAGAGCTTTTAGACAGATTCGATATTGATTTGAGGCAAAAACGACCACATTTAGCGAAAAAAAAAGTGCTGCTTCATCAAGACAATGCACGAGTGCACACGTGTGTAGTCACTATGGCAAAAATTCATAAATTGGGCTACGAACTACTACCCCATCCAGCATATTCTCCAGATT
Source organism: Chrysolina oricalcia (assembly GCA_944452925.2). NCBI lineage: Eukaryota > Metazoa > Arthropoda > Insecta > Coleoptera > Chrysomelidae > Chrysolina > Chrysolina oricalcia. The sequence goes on along the minus strand of OX101809.2, from coordinate 4,374,234 downwards.
TAGCCCCTTGCGACTATTTTCTTTTCCCAAACCTGAAGAAATGGCTGGGTGGTAAGAGATTTGGGTCGAATGAAGAGGTTATAGCCGAAACAAACGCCTATTTTGAGGGCCTTGAGAAAACCTATTATTTGGAAGGAATAAAAAAACTGGAAAAACGCTGGACTAAATGTATTGATCTAAAAGGAGATTATGTTGAAAAATAAAACGCTTATTTGCCAATTTTTTTTTTCTTTATTCAAATAGTCACGGAGTTACCAAACAGCCCTCGTATTTTAGTTTGTTACTTTAATATTGCCCTTTTATTTACCAGCAATTTTCTCAAAAAACAAAATGCAGACGGCCAAAATTTCAGTCCTTTTCATGGACAACTCAGTGTTGATCTTTAAATTTGAATTTTCTTTGCGCAAATGCAAATAGAAAATTTTGGCCATAAAAACTGTGGTCATTCCTCACTTACCCCCTTGAATAAGAGTTACCTACCTCATTTTTGAAACAAGAAATGAATAGAGTGCCAAATAAACCAAGACCCTGTTAATTTTCCGAACACTTACTTGATGCATTATTGTAGCCACAATTCAAAATTTACAATATTTTTTGCGCTACTTGCAATGTCAATTGCTTGGAAACGAAAAAGAAACGAAAAGAAACGAAAAGTAACGAAAAGTAAGTAAAAGTAACGAAAATTAAGAAAAGTAATGAAATAACTGATCTGAATCTCGCCCTAACTTTCTATATTCTTGTGTTTTTTGTTTGTTAAATTCAATTAAAAAAAAAGACCTTTATTATTATTATTATAAAAGTAATGAAAAGTATTAAAAAGTAATGAAAAGTAATTAAAAGTAATGAAAAGTAATTAAAAGTAATGAAAAGTAATAAAAAGTAATGAAAAGTAATGAAAACTAATGAAAAGTTGAAAAATGAAAAAACGCAAAAGTTGCATTCAAGAGTTCTGAATCAAAAAGTTGCATTCGAGTGTTCCAAACAACTTCCACTCGAATGCAACTTTTTGGTTTGGACCACTCCAATGCAACTTTTTTGTTCGGAACACTCGAATGCAACTTTTTGGTACGGAACACTCGGAGTTTTAGGGCACCCTGTGTATGGTGTGCTCTCAAGGCAACAATACTACAACCTCGCCATGGACACGAAATAGAAAATCGTGGTTTGAAGATGCACTTTGTCAATGACTTTTGATTTTCACATGCGTCAACACATTATAAAGATTCCCAAAGATATTTGCAATATATATGAGAATATTTTATAAATAATCAATTATTGAAAAGATATATTGATGTGCTGACAGTTGACAGAATTGCTGGCGCATAATGATTTGGCAAATCAGCATATACCGAAAGATGGTCAAAGAGGCCATATTACACGATGATGTCATCGCTTCCTACTTCAGCAACGTTTTTTCAGTTCTTCCGGTTTGCTACAAATCTTATTCAAATCCATTACACTGTTATTCGGTCATTGGGGTGTTGTCATCAGACTAAATCACCTCATTTACCGTACAGTTTTGACATTTATTTATTATCAATAACGGGCCAATAAATTTGCATTCATGACAAATATTACGTGCCTTATGGATAATGATTCAAATGTCAAATCCAAGAAAAGTTTTATATAATCGAACCAAACTACATCTGCATGGCAGTATCCAAGAGGGAAAGGTAGAGGTATCAGAACCAACATGAAATGTTCATAAGAAAATTACAAGAATGTATTTACATATTATAGGGTATAGAAGAAATTATTTCAAAATTTGAATGACTCTTAAAATTCTGAAGAATGCTCGATAATAACTTTAACAATTAAATTATTGATGGACATTTATGTTTCCACTGATTTTTTATCAATAAATGCGAATCACCTTTTTAGTACAAATATACATTATATACAGTGTGTCTGCTTAAGTTGGCTACATATGGGAGACTTTTTTATTATTGATTTTACGAAAAAAAGTTATTCTTCATAAAAAGTTCTACATAGTCTAAAACACAAGATGCAATTATCAGATATAAAATTTCATCAATCTTATACGAGGTATGTCAAAAAATATGAAAATTTCTCTAGAGTAAAGTAACTTTATATTTCACAATATCGAAAATTTTCATTATAAAAAGTTAGTTGGAATCAAAAACTATGTTTCAATATGCAATTGCATCCTTCTAATTGTAAAGATATTTTTTTTACAAATTTTTCTCACAATTACTTATACCGAACATTTATCATTTATAAAATTTTGTTTCATGAAAATTTGCTTATTAATTTCTAAACAGAACGGAAAGGTTAACATGTTTGTAATAAATAAAAAAGAGAAATGTAATATTGATTGGCCAGGATTCCGAGATAAAAGTCGGACCCCCGAGATTAAAGTGGGGGTCCAAGATTAAAGTCGGACCCCAGAGATTAAACTCGGGGGTCTGAGATTGAAGTCGAGGGTCTGAGATTGAAGTCGGACCCCCGACTTTAATCTCTGGATTTCAGTCGAAAAGCGAATCAAAACATCTGTTCATGGTGGTAGTGATGGTCAAACCTTCGCTTGTCAACCATAAGGGCATCACACGTTAAAAGATAAGGGCCTGGTCTCTCCTAGCTCACACAAGTTTCCCGGAGACTTATGAGGGTTGCTCGTAAGAGTGAAGCCGGTTGACGGAAAGAACAAATTTTGAACAAACAACAACAAATATCATATTATGTTTATATAAAGAATCAGCACACGGAGTTTGTTGTTCTCATTCTAAATCACCATGTATATATCTGGCTCCGGATCTCAGTCTGAAAGATAATATTTACATTGATGTGTTCAGATACTTTGTTGGGACTAATATTTTCTGACCGATGTGACGTTTCGAATTTTAATCTTTTCATCTTAAGGACCTTTCAGTAATGAGTTTACATGTGGTGAAATGGTTTACAAATGAAACGCTATAGAAGTAAACTTTTGAAATGTTAAAGCGCCCCCCCAGTGTGATTTACAGGTATTTTGTAACACCCTCTAGGTGTTATAATATATTTTAGAATATAGAAGAATTATCCAAATTTAATTTTAACGGAAAAGGGAACCGAGTATCTGTTAGTGCTATCGATATTAAGGTCAAAAGGACCATCTGAACATCGTAAAAACTTTAACGGTGCAGGCATATTTTTATCAACAAGGGTTTATCTTAAAGTGTTTTAGTCTACGAGAGATAAGCCACCCTAACTGGAGTTGAGGTTGGTTTTGGATAAAAATAAAATAGGAGTCGGATTTAGGGCCCGAAGAATACCGGTCGACTGACACTCAGTCAGTTGTGATTAGCAACGTAGAATTTTGTCGCAGTTTTCGGAAACGGTCCTGTGTTTGGATTACTAGAAGAGTTCCTGCTCCTAGAATTCGTAGATATCTGTTTGATATCAAGGTGGTATATGAAACACTGTTTAACCAATATCCGATTATGATCAAGGTTCCTTTTTCCCATAGAGTAGGTATATACAGGGTGTCAATTTGAAAACTTCCCACCCTTAATATCTTCCTTCCAGTAAACAATATGAGTAATCGAAAAAACAGGTCAATTTTATTGTCAGGGGGACACTTTCAAGGACTATTTGTAGCCCTCGTGGTTCAACCCCCTAGGAGGGGTAGATGTTACCCTTAGAATTTTAAATGGGAAGGGGGGTCAAGTGGCACATCATTTTGATGGGAGTTCAATTCTTGTTCCAATGGTACCCTGACTTATTATTTTTTGATGAGCATTTTCCGAAAAATTGCGTTCTAAACTAACAGAAGTAATTATTAGAACGCCTATACTGAGATGCATGGTTTGGCCAGAACTGGTTAGAATATTAGGTGGTATCGTTCCAACCCTTTATTAGGGGTAACATTAGCCATTAGCTCCAAACACTTTACATAAAAAAGTAGTCTAATAGTAAAACGTAGATGGTAGTAAAGTTGTGTTTATTAAATGCTGAATTTTTAAGTGTCATCGCAGAAATTGTACAGATAGCCTTCCTTTTTTGCTACTTCTGCTGTAAAAAGTTTCTGTTTTCCGGCAAAAAATTGGTTAGCAAATTTGAACTATGTGGTAGTATTGTGAATACCGTTGTACCTGTTGGGCTGTTTAGGAATTACTTTAATAAGTGTATAAAAGTGTAAAAATGGTTTACATTCTTCAAGACAGAATTGAAATGATTGTAATTTATGGCGAAGTTGGAAAGTGCGCACGAAGGGCGGCATGTCTTTTTAACGAAAGACATCCAGATTGTAATGTAAGTCACCGGTATGTGCTTGATTTGGTGAATAAGTTTTACGAAACTGGTTCAGTGACAAATAAAAAAAGAAATAACCCCAGAGTACTAAATGAAGCAGCTCAAATTGAAGTTTTGGGAACATTTGCTGCAGAGCCCACGAGCTCCTTACGATCAGTATCAGAACAGACGGGAATGTCACGCGAGACTATAAGAAAAGCATTGAAAATGCATAAATTTCATCCATATAAAATGCAGATTCTTCAAGAGCTCCACGAGGATGATTATGATAGAAGAATAGAGTTTTGTGAAATCATGTCTCATCGAGTCAATACCATCCCTAATCTTCTGTTAAACATCTGTTTCAGCGATGAGTGTTCATTTTTTCTGAATGGCAATGTTAATAGACAAAATTGTCGCTATTGGAGTGACGAAAACCCACATATTTTTCGGGAAGGGCATACACAACACCCACAAAAAGTTAATGTTTGGGCTGGTATTCTTGGAAATGCCATTCTTGGTTTCATTATTTCTGGAAGAAAACTTGACTGGCAATCTGTACCTTGATATTCTTGAAGAGACTATCGATCCTCTTATAACTCACGAGCTAGAAACTCAAATTGATGCAGAAGGTAATGAACTTTTGCAGGAGGATCTGTTACATTTCCAGCAGGACGGTGCTCCACCTCATTATTTTCTTCCCGTCCGACAGTGGTTAAACGAGAGATTTCCGGGTAGATGGATTGGCAGAAGGGGAGCAGTTGAATGGCCTCCGAGATCACCGGATTTAACACCCTTAGATTTCTTTCTTTGGGGGCATCTTAAATCCGTTGTTTATAAAACACAACCTTCTGATATTGACGAACTTAAAAGACGAATTACAGCAGCATGCCGGTCAATTCCTAGTGAAGTTTTCCGTAATGTTAGAGGGGAGTTCGAAAACAGACTGTATTACTGTTTAGAGCAAAATGGACAACATTTCGAACAGCTAATAAGATAAGCGTAAGTAGATGTTATGTTGGAAATGTCTTTCTCGCAAATTAAATTTTATTGTTTAGAAGGAAAATAACCACCAAATAAAAAATCCCATGCGTAATAAATTTATTCCTGTCATTCAAGGGTTGGAGCGGTGCCACCTACTCTTCTAACCATTTTTATTATAGGCGTTCTAATAATTACTTCTGTTAGTTTAGAACGCAATTTTTCGGAAAATGCTCATCACAAAATAATAAGTCAGGGTACCGTTGGAACAAGAATTGAACGCCCATCAAAATGATGTGCCACTTGACCCCCCTTCCCATTTAAAATTCTAAGGGTAACATCTACCCCTCCTAGGGGGTTCAACCACGAGGGCTACAAATAGTCCGTGAAAGTGTCCCCCTTGACAATAAAATTGACCTGTTTTTACGATTACTCATATTGTTTACTGGAAGGAAGATATTAAGGGTGGGAAGTTTTCAAATTGACACCCTGTATAAATATTATACTGGAAGGAGTAATTAAGAGGGCCGCTTAATACTTCCCCGTATACTTAGATAGCTCATTTTATCGTAGGCGAATATTATCCACAGTAGTAGTCAGAGTATATATTACAAAAATCAAGCAGAACCTATCTCTGTTACTTGCGACAGTTATATTCTAGAAAAATACTCCTGTTATTGTAGGATTAATTTAAATGATTGCTTGATTCCCAACAAACATTTATTCAAGGTACAATGAAAGCCCAACATATTTATCCCGTAACTGATGAATGATGTGGCCCAACGACTGATACAGGTACGGGGTTCCTTTGGGGAGTACACTCCGGCCAGCAGCTGGCCGATGGTCACTCAGCCATCAACTACATGCATTAGCCCTTCAATTTCCCAGCAGAATGCCACCAACAACTTCCAAGGGGAATATGATGGCCCATTATCATTTTCACAATCTACCAATAGTGCTCTTTACAACACCGTAATGGCTGATTACATTGTCCCCATTAATATTTCATTAATGGTTTTATAATGAAAAAATATTTGAAACGTAATATTTATTTCAACAGAAATACATAATACTTTAGATAATATTCAGGATAACGGTATGTTCCAGGAATAATTTTCTTTTTTTTTAAGTAATGATGGTGAAGGAAGCGTGAAGAACTAATTTTTCATATGTCCTGCTATATGCATGCCCAGCGTTGGCCCATCACATAATTCCGTTGCGGGATACCTTCAATTTCCCAGCAACACAAAAGTCAGTGGTTCGGTAAAAGCCCAACATGTTTTTGAACTTCTGGCGAAGTGACGGAAAAATCGTGAAAGGCCATCAACTATTTGCCGCCACAGTCAATTCCCTGCATTGTAACCACTGGGCCGTTAACTTCCCGGCAGTTCATTGTTTGCTGGGTTGTTGATCGGGATTAGTATTTAGGTTCGGAGAGAAATTCTCTCGTAAATTTTCATAATGTTAGTATTTATTTTGTTCATCATTTCGACCTCTTTATACTTAATAAAGTTAGTTTGTCGAACTCTTTGGTCGCACTTCATTCCTTCAAACCCTCAAAACTCAAAGCATTTAAGCCGTGGCGGAGTCCACCCTCCAAGGACATACTTGGTGATAGAACCCAGCCAACCGCTATAGTGAAGTAACGCTAACCAACCACCAACTTCAAATCCGTGTCATTCAAAATACAATTTCGACCTGGTGGCAGAAAGTTACCTTCAATAAAAACAATCCTTCGGCGTGACGACGATAGGGGCGACAAAGTCTTTGAGGTATAGCTTTGGAGAATTCGAACCAAAGGGCTATCGTCGCATAACCGTCAGTTACAATATTAATTACATACAACAAATTCAACATTATTTGTCTCATGCAATAATAGATACTCCTCTGGAAATGAAAGAAACCTACGATGAAAATTAAGCCTTCTAACAGAAAACAACTACTTCCCCGGCAAAAGCCACGCTGGACATTGAACTACATCTGATAGATATTGTGAAAAGACCATAAAATATAACTTGAAAGAAAAAATCTGAAAGTGAAAATTTGCAAGATAAGTTCTTTTCGCAATATCTATCAGATGTAGTTCAATGTCCAGCGTTGCCTTAGCTACGGAAATAGTTGTTTTCTTTACAAATAAAATTCATTCTCTCAAGTTATAATAATAATTCTTCCTCATAAACACTGTGCGGGTAGAGGGCGGCTGTTATTATCATAATACAATATCTATCAGATGTGGTTCAATGTCCAGCGTGGCTTTAGCTAGGGAAGTAGTTGTTTTTTGTTAGACATTATACATAAAAATAGCGTAATTTTTATCGAAAGTTCTTTCCAGAGGAGTTATGGTGGTTTCAATTTTCAATTGAGAATGTTTCCCTTTTCAACATGAGTACATTTCAAGAGGTTATCTTGAACGATGGAAAATAGCGACTGATATGTGTCTTTCAGTCGCAGATGATTCCACATCTGAACATCCTATTCATTTTTTCAATGAATTCAAGATCCCTCATCCTTTAAACCAATAGTGAACGAGAAAAAACGTTGCATTTTGTGTCTATAGCTTTATGAAGAGATTCTAAATCTAGAATCTGAGAGCACTGAGTCGAATCCCGAGATTAAAGTCGGGGGTCCGAGATTAAAGTCGGGATTCCAAAATAAAATTGCTCGTGGCCTTCCTACGCCTTCGTACATTCCAGTATACTTTATGAATATTTTTCCATTTTCGTAATTCCTCAAAAAAATATATTTGCGTGTGGCACTGACTTTTTAATTTTTCAGAACAATTCCTTCATGGTGGTGGCCCGCTACGATTTGAAAAGGACGTGGCGAGATTTGATTATAGCGATAAGTATTCCGTCTACGCTATTCATAATTTCCTTCATAACACTGTGTGCCATAATGCAGTCGGTTAGAGTGGACGACGATACCAAAATGCGCTGTAAGTACTGTTTCGGTACTTACCATCCGGATATGACTGAAATGATCGACAGTAAGTATGAAGTATCCTCACCCGAGTCAGACGGGCCTTATAGCAGGACAAACAACCAGGATATCATGAGTTAACGATCTGTATTCAATCAATCTATTTTATTTAGTGAAAACCAATTTAAAAACTTTGTACTCAAATATGTTGGCTAATTATTTTTCACATACCCACAGGCACAGAGGAAAACTTCAAATCGCACAAGAATCAGTCTGTACCCGATCAAGATGTGTATTTTTCAGGCGCCCTTGAGTTTTTGTATTTTTTTACATAATTTTAGACCTAGCCGTTGGTACGAAAACTCTAGGACTGTACATCATATCTACTTGCAGAACACCCATATTGATAGTAGAGACCTGATCTCTCTTTTTAGTTAGCAACACTATGAATTATTTTTTATTTTTAATGAATTTTATAACGAAAATACCAAGAGTCCTCTCGGGGCCAAAATGAGCAGAATTAATCTTATTCATAAAAACAAAGGACTCTCGGTATGTCCCTTATAGCTTTTCCATTCTAAAACAAGTAGTCAAAATGATCAAACTATAACTACTGATGATCCCATTTCAGTAATTCAGAACCTCTCAACAAGTCGAATAATTTTTCGTAGTATTTTTTATCAGGTATTTTGAAGTATCCCATATAGCACACGACGTCCAGTGGACAAGATTGGTGCAAAAGTCAATGGGCTGCTTAATGAGGATGCCCAACGAGCATTCTATTCTGGATGGGCTTTATTGTACAATGCGTATTGTAGGTCTCTTGGATGATCAAGTGACTAAAGAATTCAGACCAACATGAAACATCACAAGATAACGTTTTTGGATGTACAGTGCTTTCATTTTGTTTTGTCCCACTTTTACATGGCTGTAAAATACCCAGGTTTTGAGCTAGAAGGTTGAATAATAAAGTATATTGAAGGATTTGGCGTAAAGTTTTATGATGTTTCGTCAAAAAAATGTCAACTGTTAAATGTGAGAATTATTGAGATAATTTTTTTTCAATGGGGACACCCTGTAACTCACTACATATTTGAAAAGACATGTTTTTTTATAACGATAATATGCCATACATGCCCTTTCTTTTCAGTAGTTCTGTCTGAATTGATAAAAATATGATGAAAATCGTTATTTTGTTTCCAATAATTGTCATATAATTCAACTCGAAATGAATGTCATATATCTGTCAAAGTCGTTCTCTTGTATGGTGTGCTGCAGCGAGTAAACGGTAAAGAAACAAAATGGGATACTCTACAGAAGAAAAATGTTTTATGTTCAATATTTATCAACAAAGTGGAAGTGTTACAATAGCGCTTAATAGATATGGACTGCAATTTCCAGGTAGAAGAGCTCCATCTAAAAAAATGTTTTATAGACTCAAGAAGAAGTTTTTTGAAACTGGTAGCCTGAATCGAAAAAAAACCAAGAACAGTATTGACAGAGAACACAGAAATTAATATTTAAGCATATTTTGGAGCAAATCCTCAAAATTCGTTGAATGATGTAGTTGCAGAATTGCCAGTGTGTAATAGATCAGCCCACGCAGTGCTTTAAAAATACAAATTCCACCCCTATAAGATAAAAAGAGTGCAAAAGTTGACACTAGCACAGAAAGAAAGAAGACTGCAATTCCAGGCATATAGTAGACATAATTCAAAGGGATGCTACATTTCTTGATAGGATATTGTGGACTGATGAGTCATCTTTTTCTACCAGCACAGGTTGCCATCGCCAAAATAAACACCACTGGTCTGATTCTAATCCTTATCAAATACAGGAAAATCAGTTCCAAGTTCCATGGTAGAGAGTCCGTTAGTGTATGGTGCAGAATAATTGGTGAACGTGTCTTAGATCCCATAATTTTTTATGGTTCGTGACAGATCAGGTTTATTTAAATATGCTGGAAACAGAAATTGAAGACCGCATTGACGATTTACCTTTAGCCACATCAAGATATTCAATTTGGCAACAAGATGGAGCGCCGCCCCACAGTAATATCCCAGTAAAATTGCTCTTGGGTAGAAAATATTCACAATGGATTCGAAAATCAGGTTCTATAAAATGGCCTCCTAATAGTCCCGATTTAACACCATGCGACTTTTTCTTCTGGGGTCACGTTAAAGGTATCGTTTATTATACACCATGCTATTCTTTGAACGATTCAAAATTAAGAATTAAGGATGCCATTCTAGAGGTGCAAAATAATAGATCAATTCTTTTGAAAATTAAAGGACATACAGAAAAGTATATATCAAGTGCATTGAAAATAAAGGAGGTCATATTGAGCAGCACCTATGAATGTGAAAAAATATTTTCCAATTGTTTGTATTGTTGTATTGGATTAATTTCATTTTTGAATAAAGTTATATTTCCTAGATTTGAATAATTTACTCAAATGTTGTGAGTTTACGAACAGCAAAATCCTCTTTATCTTGATAAATTTCCCAAAAAAATAAAACTATCAAGTAATACTACAATTGAATTGAAAACAAAACAACAAATTCAGGTATCTTGATGATGTTGTAAAATTACGAATTTGATCATAGTTTTATCAATTCAGACGGAACTACTAAAAGAAAGGACATGTATGGCATATTATCGTAATCAGATAAAAAATGTCTTTTCAAATATGTAGTGATATACAGGGTGTACCATTGAAAAAAAGTAGTTAATTTCAATAATTCTGAAATTTGACAGTTGACATTTTTTTTGACAAAAAAGCATAAAACTTTACGCCAAATCCTACAATATACTTTTTATTCAACCTTCTATCTTAAAAACTGAGTATTTTACAGCCATGTAAAAGTGGGACAAAACAAAATAAAAGTACATTCAATGTACAATAATCGACCAATAACCTGAACTTTACTACGTATATGTACAGCTTTTATTGAGCAAACAGTACTGAATCAACTTGGTACGTCCGTGAAATGTATGTTAAATACTGGACTTGATCTGTATGTACAATATATTACTTTTTTGTACATCCAGTGGTTAAACAAATTGGGATCAATTGGAAATTTCCACAACTGTACGTTTATGGATGTACACCGAATGTAGAACACTCAATAATAAGTGGGGAACATGGACTGTTTTTCAGGATCGCTGAAAACATATCTGTACCGATAGTAACGTACCTTACGAGAATTTATGTGCGTTCATAATATCTGGAGTATGGATGTATGTGAGATCCATGTTGTACGTTGAATGGGCATAATTTACATGTAATAGACATTATTTGTATATGCAGTGAAACTTCCCTAACTTGAATCTCCAAAGGACAGTATAAGTTGAATTCGAGTTACAGAAAATTAAATTACGGAATAATAAACTAAATTGGGGATTTTAAAATTTACATATGACGTATGTATTATCAAACTAGTTACATGTTCATATTGTACACAATGTAAATAGTATGTATAATCACATACAAATAATAAAAAATACACATATGTAGTTAATACAACGTAGATTCTTATTTGAAAAAATCTATAGTTTTTTTTTTGTTTAATTATGGACCAGTTATCTTTTTCTATAAATCTTCCACTACATTTAGCGAAGCATGTACTGCATTGAGAACGTTTTCTCTTGACGAAGGAAAATCTATCAGAGTTTGGATAGCAGAATTGTAGGTTTGGTAACAGCTGATTCAACGTCGCTTTAACTAGAGTTTTCTTCCTCCTCTAAGCCTGAAACAATATGTAAAAAATATTTGTGTCTAAAAATGCTACATTTTATCTTATATGTACATTTTTCACAAGGAGTTAAATTTTTATAACGCTATCTAAAATGTCTTCATCTATTGGGAAGTCCATTGTTTGTACACAATCGTCAATATCAACATAATTTTCAAAGGAAACATCATCGCTTTCCATTGCCGTTCTGTATGTGGTCCAAATTTGTTTCAATTCAGACAGTGAAAGATCATCTTCTTCATCCCAGTTATACTGCATTAATTCATCTTTAGCAAAACCTGCCTTCCTAAAACAATTGCTGATTATTTGTTGTTTTACATCGAGATTCCAGGTTTTGTTTAGATCCCTGATCGCATCAAGTAACGACACAGTCTTAGGAGTTGATTCTTCCATATGAGCCAAGACTGTCATTACGATTTGTTTTCTATAATGCTGCTTAAGATTTTTGATAATCCCTTGGTCCATTGGTTGTATAACAGACGTCAAATTAGGAGGAAAATATTTGAGTTTAATGTTTTTAAGCTTAATTCTACATCCTTAGGATTTGCGAAACAATTGTCAACAAACAGTAGAATCTGCTTCCTATTTTGAGCAGCATAGATGTTATCTAGCTTTTTGAGCCACTTCTCGTAAATTGCACGTGTCATCCAAGCTTTTTTGTTGTGGTCATAACCCACATCAAGTGATATTATGCCCTTAAAACAACGTGGATTTTTCGACTTGCCAATAACAAGCAATTTCAGCTTTTCCGATCCACTCATATTGCTTGCAACCATAACTGTAATTCTCTCTTTGCTGTTTTTGCCACCGAAGCATTTTTGACCTTTGAAAGCTAACGTTTTGTTCGGTAAACATTTAAAAAAGATGCCCGTTTCATCTGCATTAAAAATGTCGCTTTCATCGTATCGTCTGATCAAATCTGGCAAAACAGTTTTTATCCAGTCCTCACTAGATTGCAAATCTGCAGAAGCACTTTCACCACAAACCGACATTTGGACGATAGGTATTATGCCGTTTTCTAAATTTGTCCAACCATCCTACACTAGCTGAAAATTCTTCGCGACCCAAAGCAACAGCAAATTCTTTAGCTTTTTCTCTGATTGAAGTTCCAGAGATATGAACATTTTTGTCACGTGCAGAAGTAACCCACTTAAGCAAAGCTTCGTCAACATCATTATTATTACAGATTCTAAGCCTTTCTCGATTGGAGTTAAAATCAAATGCACCTTGGTTTTTTTAAGTTTGTCTTTGTTTTTCAAAAATAGTTGATAATGTGTTAGCAGGAATCATAAATTGTTGTGCAATGTCCTTTTTCTTCTTTTCTCCTTTTTCTTCCTCAGCAATTAAATTTAATATTTCCTTGGGCGTTAAACATTTCAAACTTCGTTTTGCCATTTTAGTCTCCCACTTAAATCACTACAAATCCTTTGTCAAATTTCACCACATTTACTCACTACAACTGTAAAAAAATGATATATCGCCTGGAACGCATGCTAAGAAACTAAAAATAAGTTTTTATCTGTCGCCGCTACCACTGAGAAAAGAATCGGTAATTCCCCGAAATATGTATGAACAATCCAGTAGGCATGCTTCCTCGAAAAATTCGACTTTCGCTTAGGCTGCCGCAAAATTTCAGTTCGAGTTTTAGAAATATTCGAGTTATAGAAATTCGACTTATGGAGTCAAAATCACATAGTGAGGTTGTGAAAACGTATGTATTTGTAAAAAATATTCGATTTATAGAATATAAGTATATACGTAAAATTTTATAGTCAGTGTATCTGGACATTTGAACTAGATATTTACTAACATAAACGGACGACTATAAGATCCATGTTGTAAATCTACCACACAGACATTAGACGTAAATACATGTGCTTATTCCGGGCCTTTTTGGGTGTCATCGGTAGTCTATTGAATGTCATTAAGATCCATGTTGAACATCCAATGTACGATAATTTACTGTATTTCCATACATCCAATGGAGTCAATGTTACGTCAATTGGGCATCCGTGACGTACGTCCATAAGATGTTATATCCATAGTGTATCTGGACGTCCATATACGATCCATTCTATATATTCACTGGACATACATTAGACCTACATGTGCTATGTGGGATACTTCTTTAATATTTTGAAGTATATCATGAGAACAGTAGAGTAGGTCCGTCTCATCTTGAAAAATATTACTGATCGATAGACAGGCAAACAGACATGACACATAAACATACGCATGTTAGTGACTGTGGTAAAATTTACTTTTGGCAGATTAGAGCTTGGTAGTTACAATATTTCACATTATTTTTCCATTCATTCCGCCCCTCTATTGCCTGTCCATTCAGAATACAGAAAAACATCCGCATCCTATAATACTTGTATCTGTATTCACAAACGGTGCGGATAAAACAGAACACACTGTATACATAAAACATAAACGGCTATATTTATCTAATAAATGTTCAATTAATATGTCTGTGTGTAGGTAATAATAGATGCAGCAGTCAATGTGCCTTCGCATGTCGTCTTAACTAATATTCGCCTTATTTCCAATACAGGTAGATTTAAAGTAAATCATCGGGAATGGCACAGTTTTTTCCATAGTCCATATGAAATCATTAGTTATATCAAGATAACACACAAGGATATAATAACATTATGGATGCGTGTTGCCAGATCGTTCCCCGAATCCAGTTATCCGGCTCAACAGGACGTCACCAAAAGCGAGATTATTTTTATACCTTAAATGCAATGATTCACTTTTCATTGTCTGGTATTGGTCACGTTAGTCCAAATAAAGTTTTTAAAAACTCCTTAGGCCAATCATTCAAAATAGCTGGCGCAGTCGGTAGGATTTACTTAATAGAGAATTATTGCATTTGACGTATATGTATAAATAATCTCGCTTCAAGTGACGTTTTGCGAAATCTGCTCGGTGAACCACGAAATACTTCTATATCTAACGTTTAACGTCATCTTTTATGGCTTAAACTTGCTTGGGAGTAAAATTAACCTGCTTTATCCGAAATTTTTGATGATTGAATGCAGAATAATCTTCCTCAAATGAAAAAATATATATAGCTCAAATTTGCAAAAGTCAACCTATTTTTTCAACGCGCTTAAAAAAATATTGATAAAAATGGCTTATTGTTGAAAGAAGTAATTGTGCCACTCCTGTATGATTTTGTACGTTTATACTTCACAAAATCTATTCTAAATACTAAATAGTAGATCTGAGCATACTCGGCTGTACTGAAACTAGTTTACTAAAATACTCTTATACTGTTCTGAAAATTAATTCTGAATCAATTGGTTTTCGGGCAAATTCCCAAATCCCACTGAAGTAATTTAATTTCAAAAAACTGTCGAAAAAACTTAACGAAAGGAATAAGTTTTTAAATTTTATAAACTTGTGGCATTTTTCACTTGATATAATTAGGGAAAACGGTAAACTAACCGAAGAGAAAAATAAACATATTTTATGACTTTTGAAAAGAATTTAAATAAATTGCTCATACTCTAAATATGTACTAATAAACATATAATGTTATATGCTTTCATGTTCTGTAGTTAGATTCTATTGGTTCCCAGAAAATGAAAAATTTGGGGGCCAAAAATAATAGTTTATACAGATTCTGTGTAAATGAATGTGGTAATCAAAATATGGTCAACAGATGACTTGGTACTGTTCGCTGCACTGAGATTGTTAAGTTATTGAATATTATATATTTTGTGGTCCAAAGTATCTATTGTAGTTTATTATACTTAGTCATATTGTATTTATGTGAAGAATGCATAGATGATAAAACATTCTTTGATATACACTATTTAAAAATGTGCTAAAATATTTGAAATCAAAATTATAATATGTTTTACTTTCCGGAGATCTTTATGATGGTGATATTCAAAACTAATTGTCTGTTTTTGCAGAGTACCTACTTGCATATTTGGAAATAAAACTAACTAAAACATAAAAATACAATAAGGCCTTCGAGGAAAGTTAAAACAAAAACAGATAAATTGTTTAATTTCAGTTCTCTATCTAATTTTATGTACATAAGCAAGTGTCCTATGCATTTGAAAAGTTGGATTTGTTGAAAATACAATATATGAATTTACTTATATTAACAAATGTTTCTAAAATGAAGATTTTTTATTGTCATATTGTATGTTCAATGCGTATGTTGATGTTAAATAAATATTCAATTTATGATGAAGCAACTATAATTGTTTTATTGGAAGGAAAACCAACCAAATTCTTCAAATTAGAGCTGAGGCCGTGACCAATTTGTAAATGGGGTAAGTATGTTTTTTAATGAAGTTTATTTATCATCTATTTTGAAAAGTTCTATGAAACTCTTGTGAAGACTTATATAATTTTATGTACATTACTGAATTCATGAGTTGAACCACGTTTAGAGTTTATAACTCCAAATACTTTGAATGCAGGTATATACAAACAAGGTACACGTTTCACTCTTTTGTATGAATGCTTCTTAATTATAAACCACCCGCCCTTAATTATCGCTTTATTAAATAAACAAAACAAATCAAATAAAACTTTTAATGGATGCCTACTGACAAATTTTACTAATGAAATATTTATCCAGTTTCTAAAATATTTATCCTTGTTAATAATAATCGAATATCATAGAGTTAAGTGTTACGGTCATTATGGAAAAGCTAACATAATAAACATTTGTAGAATATGCCACATTATAATTAATATTAGACAGTTTTTTGACAAATCTACCATCGATTTTAAAATCGAACTGTTTTTTTATACTTTAAATTATTTTCAATAGGTATCATGGCAAGACCATTGTGGATCAATATTATTAATACATTTTTTAGTAAATTCGGAAAGGACTGGAGATCTTTAGAAACCAATTAAAGTAATATTTCTTTGGGGTTCGTGAGAAGTAATGAAGAAATATTTGAAAACTATTATTTCATTAGAGAAGTCCATTTGTAAATCATTGTAGGAGGTGGGTAAACTAATTATCTCATGAACTCTCTGTTTTGGAATTTCAATTAGGTTAATTTAATCTATACCTGAAATGTTGTAGAAATTTGTTTATGGTGTGTTATTGTAGTTGGTTCATCAATTTATTTTGTTATGTATTTTTTTAAGTAAACAGTCGAATTTTTAGTTCTCACTGTAAATCTTTTACTTTTTCTTTGTACTAGAGTAATAACATTCATGAATTTTTATAGCTTACTCAAATAATTTTGGGTTCTTTCATATTTACAGTTACTGGAATATTCACTAAATAAAAGCTGTTCCAGATAGTGGCAGACAATGTTTTATTTTTGATGTCTACAAGAAGTAACAACAAAAACGCAATCATCAGAGTGTTCCATTAAAAAAATTTAATCGAAAATCTATTGACTATAATAAATATTTCAAAATATTCAATAACCATTTTGTCCCTGGTGACCTTCCTTTATAAGAAACATGTTTTCTACAGATACAAGTATATTAAAATTGATTTACATACAAAAATTGATTTCTATATAGTATATATACACAATTACATTGAGAATAAGTTTGATACAATTATAATAAATTACTTGAAAGAAGTCTATAATCTTATGTAAAAAAATCACAGAAATTACATGAAAATCACATTAATTTAAGAAAAATGGATAATTTTCGTACTATTCACAAATCCCATTCCTCATTACCTGGAGGAAATATAAGTACTTGTCAGTCCAAGCTTTGCCTCAATAACTCCAAGTCGTACTTCTCATTTTCTTTTTCAATCTGTTCTTGCAGCAAACCTTCCAAGCTATCTTGGAACCGCTGTCGAAGTGCCAAATTCTCAATATTTTCTATCTTTACTTCCTGTTGCTGTCTTTTGGCCCTCAAATCTGACAGTTCCGATTCTATTTCATCCAATCGGACTTGAATGTTTACTGAAAGAAAAACAAAATAAATATTTTTTTATCAACTGAAGATGTGCAGATGAGTATACACATAGGACACATCCAACTTTATAGGTGGTCTCAAATTTTTTCCGTGCAAATCCAGCATGAACTTCAACTTACCTTTCTGTTCTGGAGTGCGGAAATGTGACTCACTGTATGACATGCTAGAAGTTGACTGTTGATAATAGTCCATGTCCTGCATAATACTTGGAGAATGTTGCATATCTCTGAACATGTCGCTTGTAAATTCAGTCAGCAGTTTCGTTTCAGCAGAGTTATTCTAGAAAAACAAACGTCATTATTATACAAATCATTGAAAATAACCTTTGTAGACTTACCAAAACAGAATTTGAGTCGGTGAGATGACTATCATCTCCTGAATTCTGACTGGTTTCATCCAAAACATCCATGACATTCAAATGAACATCTTCTTCTTCCGAATCACTGACTGCTCCTCCAAATATGTCATGCTCTGCGACGTTTTTAGGGGGCTCTGCAGGATCCTTTTTGATTACCATACCCTTGTTAACTTTATTTTCATCTTCTTCATTGATGACTTCCCATTTCACACTGGCCTGCAAGGAATTATACATACTCGTAAAATTCTGTTCTGTAGCTAAAAAAAATATTTTTTTGGTACTTAATGTAGTTTGGTCTCCTGAACAAAAAATCCTGATTGGCAAAATTAGCATTTACAAAAAAGCTGCTATTTCATTTGATTTTTAAAAGTGGGTGGTGACTGATTTTAAAGTTACAATCCCGACATGAATGATATTTAAAAAAGAAACAGCATGAATTTGTTAGTTTTGTGATTGTTGAAAGAAGGAAGAATTTTCGATGAAAAGTATTTTTTAATAAAAAAAAAGTAAAACTAGTTTATTTAAGGTGTGTACATTGTTTGTGTAATTGATGACTTGTTAATTTTGTTGAAATCCATGATCACTTTAAAGAACTTTATGCAAGTATGATAGAATAGAATATATTACATCCATGGTTTACAAGTTGTGGACACTAATTAGTTATCATACTTGATAATGGGATAAAACCCGAAACCGGTCGTAAAAATAAAATAACTAGTGGAAATTAGACAAAAGTGTTTCATTCAGTTCTTTAATGTGTATATTGTGCTGGTGAATATAAAGAGGTATTTGAGTGTTTTTCAAGGAAGAAACGTGTTCTAGAAAATGCCAGAATCTCCGAAATTGCTTGAGACCACCAAAAATTTCGTTTGGATTTTTGTTCAGCAGACCAAATTTTTTGTGATAGCTTGTAGCGCCTGGTTAACGGAATTTACCGATGAATACAATGCTTACAGAGTCATTGTCATGTCTCAGGAGCCTCTTCACTTCTTTTTCTATTTCAGGTGCTTCCACATATTTTTTCTTCAAGGTCTTTCTGAAGCGACGCTTCCTTATGTTTTTGGAGGGTGGGGTAATACCATGAGGCCATAAATATTTCTTCTCGACTTTATTTGGATCTTTCTTCTTTTTCTGTGGCGAATCATCATCGGTAGTGGTTTGGTCATCATCTTCTCTGCATTGCAACATTTGACATATATCAGCAGTTTTATAGAATCCTTTTCCATCAATGGTTTTGAGTGATTCAACGATTGTCGGCAAATCAACTACTTTAGCAGACATCAGCCAATGGTCCACTCGAACTTCCCCATGCCTCATGTCATTTTCTATTTTGATAGTTACTCTGTCTTTCAAAGAGCTGTTGTTTCGAATTGCTTCACGTAGTATCTTAGCTGGTTCCTTGAATACAAAATACCTATTTTATGAAATTATAACAATTATTAGAAAGATTCTAAAAAGTCTATGAAACCCAACAAATTATCATACTCTTGATGACCTGTATGTAATAGCACCTAACAATACTCCTGTATCTAAAAAATGATTACTTACCACTGGTAAACGTAGAATAAATTGTGATTCCAGTTCAGCAGGTGAATCAGCTTCTCCTTTGTACATATTGGAAGACGTGCTTTTGAACCAGAAAATAAATGCCTCAAAATATCGATATATATAATAATAATAATATTAATAATAATGAAGTGTCTTTATTCAAGGCGGAGTTAAGTCAGTGACTGCTCTTACACTCAACCTATCTTCGTCTACAACACATCACTACAAAAGATCTGAATCTACATAGAATATAGATAGATTAGATACTTGTACCTATTTGTTATGATGGTTGTAGTGTAATTTGAGGTTAGGAATCAAAACAAAAGAATAATGTCAAATTCTTCTTCTCTACCTCTCTCTCTCTCTCTTTAATTTCTTGGATGCTGCTTTCTATCGGCGCTATTATCCAGCTTGCCTCCCTCTGGTAAACGGGAATCCGTCCCGTCCCGGCCTGGTTACCGGCGTAATTACCGGGAGCTTCGTCCGAAGGATGGAAAGGGTCTTGCTCGATGCAATCTCTCCACCCACAAAAAAATTTACTGTTTTTTATGATTTTTGCAATGCACGTGTTACCACGACATGGAAAAACCGATATAACTCGAAAACTAAGCGAGATAGAGCAAAATGGGTCGAACTTTTAATGTACTGTATGAAAACACTCTACGGAGGCCTACCTATCTTTTGCTGACGAGAACAGAACTTTACTTTTGAAAAGTCAAAGTGGTCCTTATATTTCGAAACGACCACCGAATAATCATTTTCTTGGAGTCAAAATCTTTTCACTTTGACTTTTCAAAAAAAAAGTTCTGTTCTCAATCGATAGGTATGCCTCCGTAGAGTGTTTTCATGCAGTACATTAAAAGTTCGACCCATTTTGCTCTATCTCGCTTAGTTTTCGAGTTACAGCGGTTTTTCTAAAAGCGGGAGTCTGATCGTAAGAAAGATTTTGACTCCAAGAAAATGATGATTCGGTGGTCGTTTCGAAAAATAAGGACCACTTTGACTTTTCAAAAAAAAAAGTTCTGTTCTCGTCAGCAATAGATAGGTAGGCCTTCGTAGAGTGTTTTCATACAGTACATTAAAAGTTCGACCCATTTTGCTCTATCTCGCTTAGTTTTCCAGTTACAGCGGTTTTTCTAAAAACGGGAGTCTGATCGTAAGAAAGATTTCGACTCCAAGAAAATGATGATTCGGTGGTCGTTTCGAAAAATAAGGACCACTTTCACTCTTCAAAAAAAAAACTGTTCTCATCAGCAATAGATAGGTATAGTGTTTTCATGCAGTACATTAAAATTTCGACCAATTTTGCTCCATCTCGAGTTACAGCGGTTTTCCTAAAAACGGGAGCCTGATCGTAAGAAAGATTTTGCCAAGATAATGATGATTCGGTGGTCGTTTCGAAAAATAAGGACCACTTTGACTTTTCAAAAAAAAAGTTCTGTTCTCATCAGCAATCGATAGGTATGCCTCCGTACAGTACATTAAAAGTTCGACCCATTTTGCTCTATCTCGCTTAGTTTTCCAGTTACAGCGGTTTTTCTAAGAAAGATTTTGACTCCAAGAAAATGATTCGGTGGTAGTTTTGAAAAATAAGGACTTTTCAGACCGCCATCTAGTAAATAAATGTAAATGTTTACAGCTAGATGTACAGAAATCTGCCTACATGGCGGACCAACTGTAATATATTAGTACGGCTACCAACCACTAGGTGGCGGCCTAGTTGTACTTAAAACTATCTCTAATTACAGGGTGATGAACTTCCTGAATCTCTGAAGTCTTGAGTGAATTATACAACTATTAATAACACAGTTATTTTTATTTACAAAAGAATTTGCATATTTACATTAAAAAAAATATCAAAAAAACTCAAAAACGCAAATTGTCTGAAGTAACATCTGGCACGAACTCTAAAATACTAATCATCCTCTTGATCCTCAGATTCTTCATCAGAACCGTCTGAATCTGACCCGTCCGACGACTCCTGAAAACAAATAAGAAATCAGAAACAGGTTCCACAATTCCAGGCTAAATTCATTAAATGATTCATGAAATGGCTTCTTCTCATACTGTATTCGTAAAATTCCTTCATGAAAAAAATCGTACAGGGTGTTAAGGCTACCATGTGCATATCATCACACAAAATCAAATGGGGAAAATGTGCGAAAGCACCTATAAAATTTGAGAGCTATCTGTGATGATTTAACCAATTTTTGGTGCGTCAACCGCAATGGATACGTCACTGCATCATTCAATTTTAGGACCCATCTAGTGAAAACACAATCGTGCTTCTGTGAACGATGTCATGAGAACTAAAGCACTGCAATGTTGCAATGTTACTAGCTCCCAG
The DNA here is from genome assembly GCA_944452925.2 of Chrysolina oricalcia. NCBI lineage: Eukaryota > Metazoa > Arthropoda > Insecta > Coleoptera > Chrysomelidae > Chrysolina > Chrysolina oricalcia. The sequence goes on along the minus strand of OX101809.2, from coordinate 4,352,165 downwards.
TGCAAAATCGCTGATGGTCGTTGTCTACTTGTTAACGATTGGAAACACCCAAAGTGATTTCTTGATTATCACGTTTTCTCCAGATAATGCAATTATGAACCGTACAAAAATTTGAGAAGACTTGGCACTGGTACACGTATGCGTGTCACCCGTCAGCCGTCAAAACATCGTCAGTTTGATTTGAAATAGTGATCGTATTTTGACGTCTTTCGTAAAACGATACTGTTGAATTTGCCAGCGTTTACCTCTCGCGAATATTGTGATAATAACTGGAGTTTCGCAAGGATACATTATTGGTCCGCTTCTCTTCCCAATTTACACATCGGATATTGTAAAGTAAGCTTTTATGATGATGAAACTCAATTATATCTATCTTTTGACCCTTCTCATATAGATTCTGCACTCTCAAAAATAAAGTCAGACATTGCGGCACTGTTGAAACAATCTACAACTCATTCTCTCAAAATAAATGCCACGAAAACCTCTGTTTTGCTCTTTGGATTTCAGATGAAAAGAAACGCGTTGTGAGATTTAATCGAAGTTGAAGATCAATTAATAAAACTATCTAGAAGTGCTAAAAACCTTATGATGATGACCTTAAATTCAAATCACACCTAAACAATGTTAGGCGAGCTGCATTCTATAACTTGAAGCTGATATACAATTCCAGACATTAAATAGAAAAGTGAATGCACTTTTGTGTGACACTCTAGAGCTTTCAAGGTTTAATTATTGCTTTGCAGTGTATGGTCCCTTCCTTGATACAGATGATAAAAGACGACTGGAAGTCAAGCAAAATTCTTGCATAAGCCCAATTTTTGGTGTTAGAAGAAGAGAAGGTATATCACACAAACTCGATGATATTCAATGTTTAAATATGGCACGGAGGAGATTTTAGCATTTTGCCTGCCGCTTTCACAAGATCAACAAATTCAAATCCCCCCAATATTGATGGAAACAAAGTACTTTCAGAAATGATGGTTACAGTATTAATATTCGTTTCAAAGGTACACTCACACCACCTTCTCCCAGGACTGAAACCTTTAAACGGGCTTTTTTATATCAAATAACCACTACATACAACGGTATATCTGAAGATGTCAAGGACAAACCAATGAACCTCTTCAGAAAACCTAAAGAAAAAATTATTAAAAACTGAAAGGGACGTCTTCACATCCGATGTAAAATTCCGGTGAGATTAGAATACCCAAAACCACTCACCTCATCATCGTCGTCATCATCGTCGTCGTTCTCCTGCTGCTCCTGCTTAACTTTGGTTCTAGCACTCGAAAACGCCTCCAACTCCTCCTTTGTCATGCTCTTCAAGAATTTCTCAAAGTCAATTATATACTCCTGCTTCTTCTTGACCAGTTCTAATTCATACATCTTCTTTTGGTCAGTGGTGAGAGCCTTCCAAGCCTTTGCAGCAGGTTCGGTTCCCGTATAAGTGGTAACAAAGTACTTGAATGGGGAACTGGAAAATAAAATTAGTGGGTGAATAACTGCTGAAAGAAACAACAGATGTTAGGGCTTATGATCAGGCATAAAATGGTAGAGAGGAGGGTCCATAAAAATATTAACAAGCAAAAGGTCGGAAGTTGAGGAGCTTGGAAGTTGAGCTCGGAAGTTGAAGGGCTTGAAGGTTTGAAGTTGTAGGGATTTGAATAATGACTGATCAGGACTCTCGCACGTAGCGCTGATTCGCGCTTCACGCAACACTTCGTGAAAAGCTCGGAAATTGAATGGCCTAGAAGTTGTAGGGACTTTTTGAATACTACGACCTCAATGTGTTTAAAACTATAATTGGATACCAATAATAAGAATACAACGACTTCAAAGCTTTTAAAACTATAACTGGACACCAATAATATTAATACAATGACTGTAATGCATTTAACAACATTGGATAAATAATATGAATACTACGTTTTTCATGCGTTTAAAACTATAATTGGACACCAATAATATGAACACTACGATTTAAATGCATTCAAAACTAAAATGGTCAACAATATTATGAATACAAAGACTCGAGCAAAGACTTAAATGCGTTTAAAACTTTAATTGGACACCAATAATATGAATAAAACAACTTTAATGCATTTAAAAATATAATTGGACACCAATAATATTAATGCTGCGATTTTAATGCGTTTAAAACTATAATTAGACACCAATAATATGAATACTACGATTTTAATGCGTTTAATACTATAATTGGACACCAATAATATGAACACAACGACTTTAATGCGTTTGAAACTATAATTGGAGACCAATAATATGAATACAAAGATTATAATGCGTTTAAAACTATAATTGGACAACACTAATATGAATACTACGACTTTAATGCTTTTAAAACTATAATTGGACACCAATAATATGATTCAAACGATTTTAATGCGTTTAAAAGTATAATTGGACGCCAATACTAGGAATACTATGACTTCAATGCTGTTAAACCGATAATTGGACACCAATAATATGAATACAATGACTTTAATGCGTTTAAAACTATAATTGGAGACCAATAATATGAATAAAAAGATTATAATGCGTTTAAAACTATAATTGGACACCAATAATATGAACACAACGACTTTAATGCGTTTGAAACTATAATTGGAGGCCAATAATATGAATACAATGACTTTAATGCGTTTAAAACTATAATTGGAGACCAATAATATGAATACAAAGATTATAATGCGTTTAAAACTATAATTGGACAACACTAATATGAATACTACGACTTTTAGGCGTTTAAAACTATAATTGGACACCAATAATATGAATAAAACGATTTTAATGCGTTTAAAACTATAAATGGAGACCTATAATATGAATACAAAGATTATAATGCGTTTAAAAGTATGATTGGACACCAATAATAGGCATACTATGACTTCAATGATTTTAAAACAATAATTGGACACCAATAATATGAATAAAACGATTTTAATGCATTTAAAAGTATAATTGGACGCCAATAATAAGAATGCTATGACTCCAATGCTATTAAAACGATAATTGGACACCAATAATATGAATACAATCACTTTAATGCGTTTAAAACTATAATTGGAGACCAATAATATGAATACAAAGATTATAATGCGTTTAAAACTATAATAGGATACAATTAATATGAATAAAACGATTTTAATGTGTTTAAAAGTATAATTGGACGCCAATAATAGGAATACTATGACTTCAATGCTTTTAAAACTATAATTGGACACCAATAATATGAATACAATGACTTGAATGAAGTATAATTGGACGCCAATAATAGGAATACTATGACTTCAATGCTTTTAAAACTATAATTGGACACCAATAATATGAATACAATGGCTTTAATGCGTTTAAAACTATAATTGGACACCAATAATAAGAGTAAAACGGCGTTCAAAATTATGATTGGAAACCAATAATAGGAATATTATGACTTCAATGATTTTAAAACAATAATTGGACACCAATAATATGAATAAAACGATTTTAATGCGTTTAAAAGTATAATTGGACGCCAATAAAAGGAATACTATGACTTCAATGCTTTTAAAACCATAATTGGTCACCAATAATATGAATACAAAGATTATAATGAGTTTAAAACTATAATAGGACACCAATAATATGAATAAAACGATTTTATAGCGTTTAAAAGTATAATTGGACGCCAATAATAGGAATACTATGACTTCAATGCTTTTAAAACTATAATTGGACACCAATAATATGAATACAATGACTTTAATGCGTTCAAAACTATAATTGGAGACCAATAATATGATTACAAAGATTATAATGCGTTTAAAACAATAATTGGACACCAATAATATGAATAAAACGATTTTAATGCGTTTAAAACTATAAATGGAGACCAATAATATGAATACAGAGATTATAATGCGTTTAAAACTGTAATTGGGCACCAATAATAAGAATAAAACGATTTTAATGTGTTTAAAAGTATGATTGGAAACCAATAATAGGCATACTATGACTTCAATGAATTTAAAACAATAATTGGTCACCAATAATCCAATGACTTTAACGCGTTTAAAACTATAATTGGAGACCAATAATATGAATACAAAGATTATAATGCGTTCAAAACTATAATTGGACACCAATAATATGAATAAAACGAATTTAATGTGTTTAAAGTATAATTGGAAGCCAATACTATGACTTCAATGCTTATAAAACTATAATTGGACACCAATAATATGAATACAATGACTTTGATGCGTTTAAAACTATAATTGGAGACCAATAATATGATTACAAAGATTATAATGCGTTTAAAACTATAAATAGAGACCAATAATATGAATACAAAGATTATAATGCGTTTAAAACTATAATTGGACACCAATAATAAGAATAAAACGATTTCAATGCGTTTAAACGTATAATTGGACGCCAATAATAAGAATACTATGACTTCAATGCTGTTAAAACGATAATTGGACACCAATAATATGAATACAATGACTTTAATGCGTTTAAAACTATAATTGGAGACCAATAATATGAATACAAAGATTATAATGCGTTTAAAACTGTAAGCGGACACCAATAATATGAATAAAAAGATTTTAATGCGTTTAAAAGTATAATTGGACTCCAATAATAGGAATACTATGACTTCAATGCTTTTAAAGCTATAATTGGAAACCAATAAATGAATTTAATGCGTTTAAAACTATAATTGGACACCATTAATACGAATAAAACGATTTTAATGCGTTTAAAAGTATGATTGGACGCCAATAATAGGAATCCTATGACTTCAATGCTTTTAAAACTATAATTGGACACCAACAATATGAATACAATGACTTTAATGCGTTTAAAACTATAATTGGAGACCAATAATATGATTACAAAGATTATAATGCGTTTAAAACAATAATTGGACACCAATAATATGAATGCTATGACTTCAATGCTTTTAAAACTATAATTGGACACCAATAATATGAATACAATGACTTTACTGCGTTTAAAACTATAATTGGAGACCATTAATATGATTACAAAGATTATAATGCGTTTAAAACAATAATTGGACACCAATATTATGAATAAAACAATTTTAATGCGTTTAAAAGTATAATTGGACGCCAATAATAGGAATACTATGACTTCAATGCATTTAAAACTATAATTGGACACCAATAATATGAATACAATGACTTTAATGCGTTTAAAACTATAATTGTAGACCAATAATATGATTACAAAGATTATATTGCGTTTAAAACAATAATTGGACACCAATAATATGAATGAAACGATTTTAATGCGTTTAAAAATATAATTGGACGCCAATAATAGGAATACTATGACTTCAATGCTTTTAAAACTATAATTGGACACCAATAATATGAATACAATGACTTTAATGCGTTTAAAACTATAATTGGAGACCGTTAATATGATTACAAAGATTATAATGCGTTTAAAACAATAATTGGACACCAATAATATGAATAAAACGATTTTAATGCGTTTAAAAGTATAATTGAACGCCAATAATAGGACTACTATGACTTCAATGATTTTAAAACTATAATTGGACACCAATAATATGAATACAAAGATTATAATGTGTTTAAAAGGAAAATTATTCAATCAGAAAAATTATAAAAATCCGGGCGCAAAGCGTCCGGAAAAATTTGGAGGGAGGGTAGGGTGGAGGATGGAAATGGGGAGTAAATAATGAAAAATCGGGGGGTGGATGGAGAAATTATCAAAAATCAGATGTGAAGCGACCGAAAAATTTAAAAATTTGGGTTTTGGCGAAAGAGGATTTTTTTTCAAAATACGGGGTAAAATTTGGGGGTGGAGGGGAAATTTTTTTTTTCAGGGATGACAAAATCTCATAGGAACTTTTTGTAGACCTGTTCAAGGTCAATAAAACTGTTCACATACATTTTTTCGATATCTCGTTTCGTCTTCGAGTTTTTGGCGTTTTTAAAAAAAGTCCATATCGCAAATTTTTTTTCAAGATATGAAAAAATTTAATAGGATCTTTTTGTAAAACTGTATAAGAACTATGAAACTGCTCGTAAACATTTTTTCGATATCTCGTTTCGTCTACGACTTCTGTTCAAAAAAACGGTACATTTTTCTAAGTCTATATCTAAATTGTTTTTAAAGATATGAAAAACTTTCAGGGAAACTTTTTGTAGAACTGTCCAAGGACAATATTGTAGGTATACAACTTTTCGATTTCTCGTTTGGTTTTCAAGATTTTGGCGATTTTAGAAAAAATGTACAAATTTTATCCCTTTTTTCCATTTTTTAAAACTCTTTTCAACTTTTTAATCGAGTTGGAGAAAACAGTTTACAACAACAGAAAACAGTTTATAGTTTATAATATTACCTACATGAAGAAATAAAATGGATTAAATTTTCGACACTCTGCCAATAACTTTTAAGTCAACAAGTTTTTTTGTATATCGCCGAGGAGATTTTCTAACTGAAAAATATTTTTGGGCGAATGAAAATAAGTGATTTCAAAGTTCATTATTTTCATATTTAAGGAAAAAATCATTATGAATTTTAAAAAATCAATATATAATCGAAAAAATCAGATTTTTTATTATTTCAAAAAAATCGTGATTTTATGCAACTCTGAAACAAACCGTTGAACAAGTTTTTTAAAAAAATGTAACTTACATTGGTGGCTGTTCTGGTTCCTGCAGTTTCTTAGTTTTCTCGACTTTCTTTACGGATGCTGCAGCTTTGACAGCCTTGCTTACCACCTTCTTTCTCGCTGCCTTTTTCTTAGTTTTCGGTTTTTCGTCTTCCGATTTGGACTTCTTTGGTGCGGATCTTCTCATTTCAAGATGTCTCTCCTCTTCTGGCAGAGACTCAAGGTATGCTGCATAATCTATTTTGTACTGTTCGTTCAGCTGGGAATGAGAAAAAACATCAATATGAGTTTTGGTGAAAATCCTGTTATAGCAGTTTAACAATTATTAGTCTTCATCAGTATATCCAAGCAGTAACAGATATGATAAATAAATGAATGGTGACTAAAAATTACAAAAGTTAAATTAACAAAAATGGTTCTATAAATTTTTTCCTGCACCTCCAAAGGTCTGCGAGACAGCAATATACAACCGGTCCGTTTCATTTCTTCATAAAATACGCACAAACGCATAAATCTAATCAGAATAAACATATGACTAAAATATAGAATTAAACGACATGTATGCATAATTTTTATAACAAATTATCTTGTAATATTCCGACAAACGCCATTTGAAAACCATGAACCTTCAGGGATCATTCAAACATGCGGGCTTGGCTCCACTTCCATAATATGTGATGACGTTACATGTGCTGTCAATTGCTTATTTCAGCGTTGACGCTTGTAATATTGCAAGGAAATATCAAGTAAATCATTCTTAACTTTTCGTTTGAAAACGAGAATATAGATACTAAGAATTAACATTAACTAAGATATCATTGGTTCATTTGGTAAGTTTCCCCAAAGATAAAAGTCAGGAGGTGTCAGATATGGCGATGGTGGAGGCCAGGCAACTGCTGAAAGCGTACCTATCCATTTTGTCAGGAAATCTGTTTGATAGATATGCTCAAACAATCCTCGAATTATGAACGGGGGCTCCATCTTGGAACCAAATGTTACCCACTTCTGCTAACGGTAAGTTATTATGAAACCTTTGTTCCAAATTGCCCTGAAGAAAATTTCGATACCGCTCGGAAGTAAGTGATCCATGGTAAAAAATTGCTAAATTATCCTTAATCCCAAAATTCCCACACACGTGTTGAGACCAAAACGGTGTTTGTACAAGCGCAGATTCTCTCTAGACCAAAATTTAGGAATAACATTTGCTGTAGATTTTGGCGTTCCAGAAACTTTTTCAATGTTTCTAACCGATGTTGTAGGGTCTTCCGTTCTGGCCACGAGCATATTATTTTGAGTTTCCTCATTGCATGGTTTGTTTCTATTATCAACTGGTTTTTTAAATGAGATATCATCCAGTAAATTTACAAACATTCTTCCAAACATCCTATTATTTGGCTGTAATCTTTCAGAAAAATTTTGTAAATTCACTTGCTTGGCTTCTCGATTATTGGAATGGCACAGAATGTATCACTTCAACATGCTGAACTTTTCCTCAAAAGAATCATTTGAATCCATTACAACAAATTAAAAGACTAATAAGTATGCTAATAACTTTTGTATTGTATGTGACACTAGGACTAGGGTAACCACACTTAATTAATTTTCTTTGAATTCTTAAATTAAATACCTTTTTCGATAATTAACGTTTTACCTGTAATTAGCATTAATCCTTCATCCTTCATGTCGCGGAAGTTTTAAATAGTTTTATTTTGCCACTATGTATAAGTAGGTATAAACATTGTATCGAGTCTGGCACTTTTTATACATATAGAAAAACTCCACGACCGACCGACGTTCGAACAACTTAAATAAATGGCATTCTGATTTCTACTGGCATGCGAGTTTCATTTATAAATATAAATTATTTATTCCCCACAATTGCAAGTCATTACACTGGCGCAGTCGGGAAATCGAGTAAAAATGTCTATTGGAAAATTAGAAGAATTCAAACTGGGAGAGAAAAATTGGAACACATATTTAACACGGGTTGAACAATATTTCAAAGCGAATAAAGTTTCCGAAGATTTAAAGACAGCCACACTGATAACCGCTGTGGGGATGGAAACATTGGATTTGATGATTGACCTTTGTAGCCCGGAGAGACCGGAGAACAAAACATATGAGGATTTGGTAAAAATAATCACGAACCATTTACAACCTAAACCATCAGAGATAGCGGAAAGATATAAATTTAGGCAGCGCAAACAAGAATCTGGTGAGTCCATTTCAAATTATATGGTATTTTTGAAGAAGTTGGCAAAACATTGTAATTTTGGCGATAAATTGGAAGAACAACTTCGAGACCAGCTAGTGTTTGGTCTCAGTAATGATGCCATTCGCCAACGCCTTTTCGCTGATAAGACATTAACCTACACGAAAGCCATCGATCTGGCAATAAATTTGGAAGCGGCAGAAATAAATTCGGAACTTGTCGAGCCTGGTTCTTTGCATAAGTTCAGTACAGCAGCTAGAATGGAAAACAGATTTCACAATAAATCGTCGCAGGGACCGTCGAAATTAGGGGAATCATGCATACACTGTGGCAAATCGAATCACGGAAGCGGAGTATGTTTTTTCAAAGACGCCAAATGTCACAAATGTAGTAGAAGGGGACATATTAGCATAATTTGTAAGAAATTAGGTAAAATGAATAGTCCCAGGACAAATTTTAAATTAAATAAATTGGCTTCAGGTACGAGTGAAACAAATTTTGAATTTGATTCCGATGAATGTTTAGATTTCTTGAATATTACTTCTGTAAATAACAAACCCATTAAAATAGAATTGGTGGTAAATAATAAACAGGTAGATATGGAGTGCGATACGGGGTCGCCCATAGCCGCAATTTCTGAAAGTTTTCACCAAAAATATTTTCATAAATGTCAGGTGCACAAATCTAATTTAAATCTTAAGTCTTATAATGGCAAATTGCTTGAAATTTTGGGGTTCATTCAGGTTGAAGTTTCTTTTGAAAACTACCATACTAAATTGAAATTATATATTATTCGAAATGGAGGTCCTCCTCTTATGGGTAGAGAGTGGATACAAAAATTGAATATTTCTATTGACAAATTGCTGAATCTAAATAAAATAACGGAAATAAATACATCAGACATTCCTAAAGTACTGCAATCGAAATTTCCAGAGGTTTTCATGGAAGGTTTGGGTAAGTTTACAAAGGGCAAGGATTCACTTCATTTAAAAAATAATGCACGACCTGTTTTCTGCAGATCTCGCAACATTGCCTTGGCACTGAAAGAAAAAGTCGACAAGGAGTTGTCAAAATTGGTTGAAGTAGGTATTTTACAACCGATAGAATTCAGTGAATGGGCTAGTCCCATTGTACCTGTATTAAAAAAAACTGACGGTGAAGTTAGGATTTGCGGGGACTTTAAAGTTAGTCTTAACCCTCACCTACACGTTGATAGATATCCCATTCCGAGAATTGAACATTTATTTGCAGCCATGAATCAGGGTAAATATTTCAGTAAAATTGATTTATCACAGGCTTATGCCCAAATTGAACTGGACAATGAATCAAAAAAATTGGTTACGTTAAATACCCACAGGGGTTTGTTCCAAATGAATAGACTACCCTATGGTGTGGCTTCCAGCCCAGGAATTTTTCAAAGAATTATTGATTCTATCTTTTCAGGTACAAAAAACATAGCAATTTTTTTAGACGATATACTGATAGCTGGAAAAACCGTAGAAGATCATTTTGAAAATATATTCATTGTTTTCGGAAAATTACAGGATTGTGGTTTGAGAGTCAAGTTGAATAAATGTTCCTTTTTCCAAGAGAATATATCCTTCCTAGGATATACTATCAACGAAAAAGGATTAACTACTTCTCCAGAAAAAGTAAGAGCAATTTTGAACGCTCCCATTCCATCTAATACAACCGAACTGAAATCATTTCTGGGTCTTGTGAACTTTTATGGAAAATTCCTAGGTAAAAAAAGTGAAATACTCTATCCTTTGTATAAATTACTAAAAAAAGATATAAAATGGCATTGGAGTAGGGAACAGAATAGTAGTTTTGAATCCATCAAGGGTGAGTTAGCTTCTCCAAAGTTATTAGTGCATTATGATGCTAATTTACCTGTCACATTGGCGTGTGATGCGAGTTTTTACGCCATAGGAGGCGTCATATCTCATGTCTACCCCAACGGGGATGTGCGACCGATTGCCTATGCATCACGCACCTTGAATTCTGCAGAAAAATCATACAGCCAAATAGACAAAGAGGCATGTGCCATAATATTTTGTGTAAAAAAATTCAATGATTATTTATATGGAAGGTTTTTCACCCTCCTCTGCGACCATAAGGCATTGATAAATATTTTTGGAGATAAAAAAGGGATACCCTTGTATGCTGCAAATCGTTTACAGCGATGGAGCATTATATTGAGTAGTTATCAGTACGATATAAAGTACATTAAATCAGAGAAAAATTATGCTGATGCTTTGTCGCGTCTCCCATTAAATACAGTACAAGAAGAATCGAAAGATATAGGTTACGTTTTGTATATGGGAGAAAATTTACCGATAGATTATCGACAGGTTGCTCTTTATACAAGAAGAGATATTATTTTGGGTAAGATTTATGATTACTGTCTATACGGGTGGCCACAAAAAGTATCGGAAGAATTAAAATCATATTATAGCAAAAAGGATGAACTACATCTCGAGCATGGGTGTCTCATGTGGGGCTACCGGGTGGTTATTCCTAAAAAACTCCAATCAGCACTGTTAGCAGAATTACATATGAGCCATATGGGAGTAAGTAAATGTAAATCAATGGCTCGTTCATATTTTTGGTGGCCGAAATTGGACACAGCTATCGAAGAGATGTGCACCAAGTGCAAAGCGTGTAATTCTGTAAAATCGAATCCAGAAAAAACAGCATTACACCCGTGGCTCTATGAAAATGCACCGTGGAGTAGAATTCATTTAGATTTTTTAGGACCGATTTTTGAAAAAAAATATTTGATCATTATAGACTCTTTTAGTAAATGGCCAGAAGTATTCAAAACTAACTCGACAGATGCTAAAAGTATCATAACGATTTTGAAGGGTTTGTTTGCTAGATTCGGCCTCCCAACAAAAATCGTTTCAGATAATGGTCCGCCCTTCTCTTCCCAAGATTTCGGTTCATTTCTGAAATCAAATGGCATTCGTCAAATTTTTGCTACACCAAAACATGCACAAAGCAATGGACAAGCAGAAAATTCTGTAAAAACTTTCAAATTAGCATTAAGAAAAGCAGCGTTTGAAAATAAAAATAGTGATGACTTTTTGACAAAGTTCTTGTTCGACTTTCGAAATGTTCCACATTCCACAACTGGAGAAAGTCCAGCAAAAATAATGTTTAATAGGAATTTGCGCAACAAATTTGATCTTTTAATACCAAACACAAAAAAAATTGTAGAAAATAAAATAGAAAAGCAAGTGGAAAATTTTGGCGGGAAACAAAAAAATTTTGAAATAGGTGAAAAGGTATTGTTGAGGGATTTCAGGAACCCGGCTCGTGCTTCTTGGACACAAGGTCAGATTTTCAACAAAGAGGGTAACGTCATTTACGATGTCAAAACAGGGGAAGGAGTTGAGTACCGACGACATTCAAATCAGATACGTCCAATGAAAATCTCGGAAGAGAGTAGAAAGTCAGTAGGGGTAGGAATAGAATTAGAAAATGAAGAAGGGGAAACGGAAACTCCAAAAGAAAAACAAATTGAAAAACAAATTGAAAATCATGTACCAGTCACTAGTGCAATATCAGATGAAGAAGTTGCATCTTCAGAAGCATCAGATGAAAACCGTTATTTCCTGAGATCTAGAAAGTAAAAACAAAATAATACTTAATAATGAATTTATATTTTGGTGGGTTTGGTTATGATGGTAGGGTTATAAGTATGTATTTATCTTAAGTTGATAAAAAACAATTAAGAGAAGGACTGTGTGATATCCTTCATGTCGCGGAAGTTTTAAATAGTTTTATTTTGCCACTATGTATAAGTAGGTATAAACATTGTATCGAGTCTGGCACTTTTTATACATATAGAAAAACTCCACGACCGACCGACGTTCGAACAACTTAAATAAATGGCATTCTGATTTCTACTGGCATGCGAGTTTCATTTATAAATATAAATTATTTATTCCCCACAATTGCAAGTCATTACACAATACAATTAATAGTATCAATTGTTATTGAAGGAATAATGATGAACACAGGTAGTATCTATCGATTTTCAATTATGACATTCTCAAATTAATATTTTTCAAGCATTCAGAGCCGTTCTCGGAGGTTTTTCCTGAATGTTTTTAAATAATGTCTGAAATAAGCTAAAAACATATTTAAATAACTGTAAATGATATATGGCGTATTTCAGAATAAAAAATGGCTTTGAATTTTGTAATAAAAATAACAGGGCCGTATTAAAAATAAGTTGATGAAGGTCGGAAACGAAAAGTCGTAGTGAAAATCTGTAGACGTCATCTTGTTGAGCTCAAAAAGTGGCAATGAATACGTATATTTATTTTTTGATATCTTTTAAAATAACGTCAGAAAAAAATAAAAACAACTTCTGCAAATTCCATGTAAAAGGCAACTTTTCTCTAATTTAACCAACATTGTAACTCCAACCGTTTCCGAGCTCCTAATTCTATCCCATCCTCATGTTGGACACACTGTATATCGAAGAATAAACAAAGCACGTCTTCACGGCCATTGTTATTCGAAAATGCAATATCGGAGAATACAAATTTAAACTGTTTAACAGAAGTCAAATAAACTGATAATAAAATGATCGTCAATCGTAGGCATAAAAATATAATAATAATTGCAGGTAACAAGAGTGGTGGTCCGCTGGTAGTGCGTTCGCCTCGCATGCGTGGGGTCGTGGGTTCGATCCACCGATTCACCGGTCTCGTGCATGGCATCACACGTTAAAAGGTAAGAACTGCGTCTTCCCTAGCTCACACAAGTCTTTCGAAGACTACTGAGGGTTGCGCGTAGGGATGCAATAGGTTGACGGAAATAACAATTTTAACAACAAGTAAATGAAAAAATATTAAATTATAATAAAGTGTCACCTGTCCATCATAATGATAAAGAGAGTTGTTGTCAGATCACTTTCCACTAAACACCCTGAAGCTGCCGTAAATTGATTTCAATATATCTCTCCATATGAAAATATTCAACTTTCCATAACATCGTCATTTATAATAAATATTACTTAGATCATGGGAGAATCAAGAATTTATCATATAACTGACTTTATATTTATTTTATGATATCCAATTGTGTGGCATTTACCAGTGAATGAATTGAGACGGCAACGTTGTCTGCCGTATTCATCGTAATTTCTTTTGGCCACTAGTCTTCGAGCGCTCTCAATGATTGCCAAGTACATATAACGTAAATTCCAGGGCTTTTTTCATCGTGTTTCAATTGAAGCATTTCTTTGGAATTTTTTTAATTTTTTTTTTTGAAAAACTACTACGAATAAAATAATTTAAACAATGTTTTGCAACTTTATTCACCGCACTGGTATTTTTTTCAGAAGTTGGTGTTCTTGCCTATTCTACAATAAGGTTATAGACAAAACAGATCTACAAAACTGACCATATTTAACGCAACCAACTTTACCATTAGAAACGTCGACGATATTCCACAAAACAATCGAGTTTTAAATTCTCACCTTTTCGAACAGATCCTTGTAGTGTTTCTTCTCGTCTTCGCTGCAGTATTTCCACTGGTTGGACACAAATATTAGCCTATCCCTCACTGGTACCCCTTTAATCTCTTCAGTTTGCAGAAGCATTCTAGCGAAGAGGTTGTAGGACGAGACAGGCGGTTTAGCGGGCTTTCCAGCTACCCGTTCCTTCACCAGTTGCTCCTGTTTGGTGAGCAACGCTTTGTGAGAACTTTGAACGACGAATTCGGGATTGTCTCTGATGAACTCTTTCATCTCTTCCTAAGAAAGGAACGTAAATCATAAAAAAATATTCTCTATATGGAAGTTACATTACATGTTAATGGGAAAACACTTATAAAAAAAGACATGCAGAAATATAATAGAAACCAAACATCATTTCGAAGCTGAAGAACAAAAAAACGAGGTCTAGAAAACTGTTGAGATTGGCCGACGGTCCTAGCAGCTATGGCCATTCAATAAAGGTTACAAGCGTTGGTTGATGGCCCTGAGAGTACAAGACTCCCACAGAATTATTGGATAAAAACTACAGCTTTTGTTCCACTGATGCATCTTTTATTTGTTACAACCGAGTTCGGCTTCTACACCATTACCAAGTAAATAACACAGATTGTTTTAAAACATATTATTTTTTGTTTGCTTCCCATCTAAAATAACCCAAAAAGTGACGAAAGCTCTTTGCAGAACTTACGCCGTACTTACTAATAGGAGAATGCATTTATAAGAAATTTATAGGAAAATTGCATCAACACATTATTTTCTGTTTGCTTCCCATCTAAAGTAAATAACCCTAAAAAGTGAAGAAAACTCTTTGCAGAACTTCTCTCATACTTAAAATTCTTACTACTACTTATATTTGTAAGAATTCAATATATATTTTCAATGCAGTTAAAAGGTTTAATCATAATATTGGTATCATTGGAAATTATTCAGAAAAACGGTGTGAAATGTCACCGGAAAATACATTTCACAACAAATTTGACCCAACCAAAGAATTAATTTGTGAAGAAATTTATAGAAAAACTGAATTATACCTGTTCTGTTTACTATCCATCTGCAATAACACAAAGTGATGAAAACTCTTTGCAGAACTTACTTAATACTTAAAATTCTCCGCTTTAGTTGCAAGAATTCAATTATTATTTATAGGTTAATTATGCATATGAAATAACCATAAAGAGTGATGAGAACTCTTTGAAGAACTTACTTCAAACTTAAAATTCTCCGCTTCTGCATAGCTGATCCATTCCATTTTCTGGTCATCTGGCATATTCTTCCATCTCTCCTTGCATACCTCCTTAAAAGCTCCCTTGTCTTCGACGTTTTCCTTCTCTGATTCGGAAAGATGAAAGTACTGGAATGGCGGGAGCGCTCTCTTTGGAGCCTTTGGCTTCGGTGGAGGTTTCTCTTTAGGTGGTTTGGGACTTGGTTTTTCCTTAGGCGGTTTTGGAGGAGATTTCTCTTTGGGCGACTTCGGAAGAGGCTTTTCTTTCACGGGTTTTGGAGGTTTGGGGGGTTTAGGAGGTTTCGGGGGCTTATCCGATTTAGCCTTAGAGACTTTTACCGGTTTTTCTTCTGGATGCAAAAGGCTGTAGCAAAAAATCGCAAAATTACACAGAATTATAGAGAAGAGACTCCGGAGGGAGATTTTGAACAAATTTCAATTCAGAACGTTCCCAAATGAAATACTGGTAGCTACGACTTACTAAAATTCCTGCAATTTTTGTTCATACTCTTCTTTGTTCTTCTGAGCTATCTTCTCATATTTTTCTTTCTTTTCTGGAGGCAATTTTTTGAATTCCTGGCTACATATTTTGGCTAGTTCCGTCTGCACAAAAGTTTATATTTCATTTAATAAATTAAAATCTTTGAACAAATCCGAACATCGGACTTTTGAGTATTTACACAATTCATTCTTTGCGAATGTACCCTTTTTTTTCTCTGACCCCAATTTCAATGGCCAGAAATTCCCCGACATTCTTAAATAATCAAAAACATGCCTGAGAAATAAGTCTGGGAAAGAAGCCTGTAAAAAAAGGCTGGGAAAAAAGCCTGGGAAAAAAGTCTGGGAAAAAAGTCTGGGAAAAAAGTCTGGGAAAAAAGTCTGAGAAAAAAGCCTGGGAAAAAAGGCTGGGAGAAAAATAGTGGGAAAAAAGTTCGGCAAAAAGAAGTCCGGGCAAAAAAGTACGGGAAAAAATCCAGAGAAAAAAACAGTACGGGGAAAAAGGTCCGGGGAAAAAAGACCGGGGGAAAAAAGACCGGGGGAAAAAAGACCGGGGGAAAAAAGGGCCGGGGAAAAAAGGGCCGGGGAAAAAAGACCGGGGGAAAAAAGGGCCGGGGAAAAAGGGCAGGGGAAAAAGGGCAGGGGAAAAAAGGGCAGGGGAAAAAAGGGCCGGGGAAAAAAGGTCCGGGGAAAACGACCAAGGCAAAAAAGTCCGAGAAAAACGTCAGGGGTAAAACGTCAGGTTAAAAAAGTCCTGGGGAAAATAGTACAGAGAAAAAAGTCCGTGAAAAAATTGTCCGGAGAGAAAGGGGACTTTTGAGTATTTACACAATTAATTCTTTGCGAATGTACCCTTTTTTTTCTCTGACCCTAATATCAATGGCCAGAATTTACCCGACATTCTTAAATAATCAAAAACACGCCTGAGAAAAAAGTCTGGGAAAGAAGCCTGTAAAAAAAGGACTGGGAAAAAAGCCCGGGAAAAAAGTCTGGGAAAAAAGTCTGAGAAAAAAGCCTGGGAAAAAAAGGCTGAGAGAAAAATAGTTGGAAAAAAGTTCGGCGAAAAGAAGTCCAGGCAAAAAGTACGGGAAAAAATCCCGAGAAAAAAACA
This sequence comes from Chrysolina oricalcia, assembly GCA_944452925.2. Taxonomy (NCBI): domain Eukaryota; kingdom Metazoa; phylum Arthropoda; class Insecta; order Coleoptera; family Chrysomelidae; genus Chrysolina; species Chrysolina oricalcia. The sequence goes on along the minus strand of OX101809.2, from coordinate 4,334,928 downwards.
GTACGGGGAAAAAGGTCCGGGGGAAAAAGGTCCGGGGGAAAAAGGTCCGGGGGAAAAAGGTCCGGGGAAAAAAGACCGGGGAAAAAAGGGCCGGGGAAAAAGGGTCCGGGAAAAAAAGTCCGTGGAAAACGACCAGGGGAAAAAAGTCCGAGAAAAACGTCAGGGGTAAAACGTCAGGTGAAAAAAGTCCTGGAGAAAATAGTACGGAGAAAAAAAGTCCGGGAAAAAATTGTCCGGAGAGAAAGGGTACGAGGAAGAATTGTCCGCGAAAGAATTGTCCGCGAAAGAATAGTCCGGAGAAAAAAGTGCAGGGGAAAAGGACGGAGAAGAAAGTACGGGGAAAAAGGTCCGAGGGAAAAAAATCCTGGGAAAACGGTTCGGGGGAAAAGTCGGGGAAAAAAGCAAGGGGAAAAGGGTACGAAGAAAAAAAGTCTGGGAGTAAAGTTCGGGGGGGAAATGTGCTGGGGGAGGGAAAGACCCGGGAAAAAAGCCCGGGGGAAAAAAGTTCGGGGGGAAAACGTCCGGAGAAAAAAGTCGGGGGGGAAAAAAGTCCGTTAGTCACTAAGACAGGCCTCGGGTATAATTAAGGGTATTTAAGGAATGTTATTTATTATTTAAGATTATTGTATTGTTTGATAATGTCCATATAGTAACTGCAGTAACGTTGGTTACAAATAGAAGTGGTATAAAAACATAGAAAGTTTAATTTCTCATTTTTCGTGAACATTATTATCCATCACACAGTAATATTTTGTCTATCATCATTCAGATTAGTTTTCACACTAAATAGATTAAGCAAGCAATTTATACCTAATGCAAAAATAGAAGTTGTATTATTAGGCTTTTTTCATTTTATGACACTTAGAACAGAAAGAGCTTCCTTACCGCATCTACCCCAGGGTGTTCAGCCTGAAGCGCCTCTCTCTTCTTCATATAGAAAATGAAATAGACACCAATGGGTTTTCGAGGCATGTCAGGGTGTCTGTAAGGCTTAGCCGATTTCTTTTTGGACTTTGGTTGTGCAACCCATTCTTTTGCATCTTGTAAAACTTCCTTCAGTAATCTGTATCTTCTTATTTTCTTTTGAATGAAAGACCAAGTAAGTTTGCAATCTTCCACGGAATAGTTTTTGAAGGCAATCTAAAAAAAAGACAAAATTTAATTGGATACAAATTATGATGTTTCATTTTAAAAATCTTGGTGAGTAATGGATTTCAAGCTGACCATGTCCTTACAAAAACACTTACTGTATCCCATTCCAACTCGTCGATTCTTTTTATGAACGGTTTATTGTCATTTGGAGGAATGCTTAATTCCATTCTAGCCACAAGTTCTTGCATATCATCATCAGGCCATGATGGAATGGGGGCCTTACGTGCTGAAAAATAATCAAATATTCCAAGACTGATATGCTCACTCAAGAACCTCACATCAGGTTTTCAAAAATACAGTAATATGTAACTGAAATTGCAGTTTATGGAAAAAATTATCCACCACCACCTTCAAGAATAGTATCAAAAATGACATTCTCATTATTTCACGTCAATTAGTGAGAAATTTTTCTAAAATGCAGAAAATCATTTTTCGAAATTTTGAGACTAACAACTACAGTTCAATAAAAGAATTAGGTTGTGCTCAGAAAAACTACTTCACTTCACTTGGAGAAATCATAAACTTCAATTATTTTAACCTTTCTCAGTATGAAAATGAAAAATTGTAAATTCAAGGAAATCTATTATAACAGTTTTGTTAATGCAGTAACTTATCAGAGTAAAATGGTTCATCAGCCCTTTCACACTTGTAAAGACTTGAATTAACATTTTTTTCATTTTCAGACTGTGGAAGGTTAAAATACCAACAAAAAAAATCTCCTCCACAAAATTAAACTTTCAATCGATACATAAACTTCAAACTATTCTAGTGGACAAGCCAAGTCGAATTAATTTTTAATAGAAGACAGACTAACCTTTGGGACTTTCCTCCTTTCTGTCAATTTTTTTCTCCAACTGTTTCAGTAAATCATTCTCTTCCCAATCTGAATCGACATCTCCTACATCTCTAATAGAAATTGTCACAACATTTTCATTGCCCTCGTTTTCATTCTGATCTTTAATATCAATGATGTTCACTTCATGCTTCATAACAGTTTTATTATTGTTATTCAAAGTACTCTCTAGCTCTTCGAAAGTTAGCTGCATATTCTCATTTTTAACTTTCTTCTTTTTTTTCTTTTGTGAAATTTCTTCCACTGCCTCTTCCGCCAGAGGCTCTTCTTTCTCATCACTAGTTTCTAGCTCATCCGCTAAGAGTAAATCTATGAGTTTCTTTTTTCCCTTTTTTGCTATTGGCGTTGATTGTGGTGTAGTAATACCAGCAAACATTGCTTGTAAGTTTTCCTCCACAACATTTACATTTGAATCTTGCTTTTCAGAAGACTCACTTCTCTCAACACAGTTTGTAATGGCCATCTGGCTATGTTCCCCAGTTTCTTCAGGCCCTATGATTGCTGACTCAGCATCATCAGCAAAAGATTGCTCCTCAGCCTCAACAGCAGTTTTCTTCTTAGTCTTCTTTGCTACTGGAATATCTACTTCAGGGCTGGGTTGTTTTCTCTTTCTGCCTTTTTGCTTCCCTGTGCCATTTTCAATGGGGACCACAGCACCCTTCTTTTTCGTTTTCTTTGGCACTTCAGTAACCACATCTTCAGAGTTATTGTTAACTATATTTGCACTACCCACAATATTCTTTTTATTCTTCTTGGAATTCATTTTATGAATACTTCACCACCACAAATACTGATAATCCAACACTCAATCACCGGTTTACTTGTCGAACCTAACAGCTAGGTTAGCATCTACTGCCCATCAAATCAAACTGAAATTTTGAAAGTTTCTGTTAAATACAACAAAACAATTGAAATTGGTGGGAGAAAAGAGTCGAAGTTTAGTTCATGTCACAGCTTCTTGTATTCCTTATTAATTTACCTGAGACTATTTGCAACTTCGAAGCGTTTGAATTTTCAATTTTAACTACTGTTTACTTTTTGCTGCATATTGCATTATTTGTCGTTTATTTGGAGGCCATCAGAACAAAATGGGCTATATTAGAACAGTGATGCCAATACTTCGAAATGAAATTACTATAGCGCCAATTTCAAAAATTTGTTATGACAGAATATAGATAATGTCCATTCACAAACGTCTCTTAACCGAAAAATAGGGTTCTTGGGGATTAGAAGTAAATAGCATTATAGAACAAATAATATGAATAAATGCGTAAAGCTGAATACACTTGTTTAAATAAATGAAGCGAAGTTTTGTATAGAAGTGTATAAATTCTTTATTGCAAAGCGCTTTCGACTTTCGTCATCTTCAGTGCTTCATGTCAGGCAACAGGAAGTTTCGAAATATGTAAAAAATATTGTTCAAAATTACAATATCATATTATTCTGCATAAGAACTAACGAAAAGCATGTTAGAACTCAGACCATGTGGTTTTTGTAAAAGCGGTGAGGACAAGACAATATAATATGGTTCCCCTTCACAGTTCACCCCCACATTTAATTAGTTTATCGTAGGTCCTAGATGCGCATTTCATAAAACAAGTTATCTTTAATAGTAAGATAACCCTACACCACAAGTACTTGTCGAATAATTAGGTAAGTACCAGTAAAACACAGTTATAAAATGTTTATAACATTTCCCCTTCAGAGGACGGTTTGAACAGAGCTACCTGTTTTATGACCACCTGCTAATGACAAAAGTAATAAATAACTATAATCCTTAATGATATCCCAAGAGGTTCCAACATCTCTTTTCGTATGAATTTGCAAAATTTTACTTGTATGCATTAAATTAGCCAATTTTAAAGTATCTTGCAATTTGAATGAATAACGTTCTTTAGCCTCCTAAATAAGAAACGTATATCGCCAGATGGCAGTGCGTGTTCTCCCGATGGAATAAATACAAACTCCGCCTCACTTCTAACTTGGCGATTCTCATAAGATACAGGTGTCCGATTTAGATAATTCGGTGCTCGTTCTTCCAAATTACAAATCTAGATTAAAACCTGTTTGTTTTCGTGGTAATCTGAAAGTTTGCACGAAAATTTCAATTGAATATATATAATGGAATCCAGTCACATGATGTATCAAGAATTGAAAAAAACATTTTTGCAAAATCTGTTTGAACTATCTCGGAAATGTTTTGAATGTGAATTTTAAGAAGCGAAGTATTCCGCAAAAAGAAATAGATAATGACATCTGAAATATCAGATAAAAGGTAATCTCAAATAAAACATGACATGCAGCACAAAATAAATATACAACGCTGACATAAACAGTCTATTCTGTAATTTCTTTAAAATGTTATGGGCCAGAATTACTCTTATGGCATACTTATTTTTCACGTTTCACACGTTTTAATTTGACCTGTATGATATATGTAGGTATGTAATGGAATCGTTGAACAAAATTTTCACTTGCAGACGTCCGAATCATTTGATATTTGATGTGTGTTCACTGTTCATAATTCCAGTAGCAGGCGGGTACTCTATAATAAATGTTTTTAAAGAAAAAACAAAAAAGGGAGATTTGTGATTTGGTTTCTGATTCGATACAAAATGGGTGTGTGCAGGTTTTCGCGGTCGCAGATTATGAATCTTTCTTCAGAATTAATAATTTCAAAATGACGGACGAGATTTGTGATTTTGCTTCGATTCGATTCAAAATTTATCTGAGAGGTTTACTGGCTCGGAGATCATGAATAATCTTTTGTCAAAATTGATAAATTCAAGATGGCGGACGAGTTTTGTGATTATGTCCGATTCGATTCAAAATCGGTTTTTGGGTTACGGAGATCCTGATGATGTTAAAATTCGTTAATTTGAAATGACGGAAAGCTTTTTAGTTTCTGGACGGGTTCTAAGATTATAACCTATGTGTATAGTAGTTTTTGAGTTCGAAGATAACGATTTTTCTTTCAAAATTCAGGAATTCAAGACGAGTTTTGTGATTTATGGTCGAATCCTATATAAGAATGGTATTTTGGGGTTGGATATATAATGGATTTTTTATCAAATTTATATAATTCAAAATGGCTGCGCTCCAAGCTGGATTTGGTTTATTTTGTTAGTTTGGTCGTATATTCTGTTTAAAATAACTTTTTAGGTGTAAATGAATGCATTAATTTGAATTGATTCGAAAATATAAAATCAGATGTGGAATCATGAATGAAAAATTTAAAAATCAGTTATCAGATTTTGACTTTCAAGTTATTGAAATTAGTGACCCATAAGATCAGATCGCAATTTTCTTGAAAACTATTTTCTCGATTTGAATGTAATTTTTTGCAGGAAAGGACCATATATAGTTTAGGTACATATATGTCTCATTTCTTATGAAGGGTGAATCAATATAAGACTCTATCACCCGTGAAATATTCAATTCAACCGATGTGAATTAATACAACTGTTAAAAATAAATTAAACAATGTTTTAGCTAAATGTTTCATTCTCTCGTAACTTGTAAGTGCACGCCTATGTATTTTTATTTTATTCTCATCTGATTCTTGTACCTACATGAGAAACAGCACGTACACCATTGTTGTTTCTAGAATGTTCAGAGAGCTGGCCAGCTGGCGCACTCTGATCACGTGCCAAATGAATGACGTTGCTAGTATTGCATCATCTTTTACCACAGCCAAAGAATATCTACAATACTGTCACAGCTTATATACCACTTGTGATACTGTATTGTATTCAGTATTCAGTATTGTAGATATTCTTTGCCACAGCTTACTTATTTTAGTTTTAGTTTTAACAGAGAGTTCGAGTTAGACCGTACATGAGACGTTAAGTTAGAGCACGCCGGCGACTCACTTGATCGATGTTATTGATTTTAAATGTTTTCAGCGGTTTATTATGTCAAAGTTATTTACAAATTAATTATTTCCTAAGTTTACACGTTTTTTATATCGTTTTTATTTCTTGTTCGGTATTATTATTGACACTGTACTTTTGACAACTATATATTGCGAAAAGTAAATTGTGTTTGTGAACCGATTGACTTATTTCGAACCACCTAGTCGCTAGATCCTACTGGTACGTGGGATACTTCAGCGGGGAATACAACACATTCCTGAATATTGAAAAAATTAGCTATTTCTTTCTTTTTTTACATTTCTCTATACCTTCTACAACATTAGAAGCATATATCCCTTATATATACCTTGCCGAGCGCTGCCTCATTAGAACATTTAGGAAAAGTCCGCTGTAGCTATTCAACTTCAAAGAAACATCAAAAACGCCGCGCCGCCCAAATAAACCGTTGTATTGGAAACCAATATGTAGAACGAAGTTTCCGATATGGGAGTCACAAGAACAAGTTATTCAGTAATATGCGTGGAAATATGCCACTAACTCCGAAATTCTCGCTAAATAGCCCTGACGAAGTGGAGAGTGTATTTCCTGATAAATATAAATAAAAAAATGTTTTTAAGACAAGAATTCGTTCAAATCCATTGAAAACGAATACTTTCTTTAGATCATTCGTAAAATATGTCATATTGAACTATTTATAGTTTTGAAAAACGCATCTCCTATTTCAAAAACTCCTAGATACAAATTTTGAATAGAATAGAATCTCGGGGCCGCCATCTTGAATATTTGTATTGTGACCCCTGCAGGCCCCAAGGAGACTAAAATTTAACAAGGAGTGTTGAATTCCCATAAGACAATGGTGACACACACTAGTAGAAAGAGATGAGAGAACATTTGTGACGAAATGTGACGTACCTGGACGTGTCATGGCCGCCGTTCTCTAAAGACAGTGACAGACTAGCTCTTGGTATATGCACCGACTTAACCTTTAAGTCGGTGGGTATATGAGAGTTACTGCTGACAGTTTTGTTGCTTGGTTCGAGTTCGACTCTGTACTTATATCCAAGTACGTCACTATGACGCGTTGATGCTACAAGATTCTGATTAGCTAGAGCTTATTAAACCCTCCTTGTTAAATTTTAGTCTCCTTGTACAGGCCCTATATTCAAATTTCGAACGGAATCGGACAATAATTATTCGTCCACCGTTTTGTAGCTGTCATTTCGAATTATCAAACATTGACAAAAAAATCATGATCTCTGACCACAAAAATCCCTAAACCTCTGTACCAGTCAAAATAGAATCAAACCAAGAATCAGAAATTTCGTTCGCTATTTTGGAGCCGCTACGTTGAAATATCGAAAAAAATTATGACATCCCAAACCCAAAAGCTTCTATTTATATTCTATATATATATATATATATATATATATATATATATATATATATATATATATATATATATATACCAATTTTGAATGGAATCGTATCAGAAATCACGAAACTCGTCCAACAGTCTGGAGCCGCCTCTTGGTTTTTCCTAATAGGTATAAAAATGTTATGGAGTATTGTCCCCCAAGTGATGATGAACACATGTTGTTGAAAAAAGCTATTAATTGTAAAAGTGTTTCGATCGACCCGAATAAGTTTAATTTTTTTTCCATTCCCGATCCTGGCTATATGATATACTCTCTCTTTTCCTCACCAGTCATGTGGGAGGAGCAACCTGAGGAGCGTGTCATTTAAAACAAATTCAGTTCCATTTCTGAATCCAAACAACTCAAAGCGACAATCACAAAATTTTTATTAAATGAAGCTTTTTACTCTCTTGACGAATTTTTCCTTTTTTCATTTGATGAGACACCACCGTGAACCTCATATTGCTTTGTGGAGAAATATTGTATGTACATGTATTTTATGTAATTTTTATATTTTATACTTAAATACTTCAAGACTGTTTTACTTTTTTACTTCTATTGATTTGTTTTGTGACAACCTCAAATGTTTTTATACATAGCTTGGGCTAATAAATTATTATTATTTATTATTATTATTATTAAGTAATAATCAGTTTTCACTGGCTGAACCAAACATTTATTAGCTGGCTTTGATAAAGCTGGATATTTCTCATTTCAAACGGAATAAAGCAAGGAAACCCATTTCGCGAAAACAAAAAAAAAATATTCACAAAAAAAGGAGACATGTAGGAGAAAAATGAGAAAGTCGTTTAACTAAGTGAATGATAGACTTCGATAATCAAAACAAACAACACCAAAATATTCATTCATTTTGATAGTGGAACTGAACGAAAATGCCCAAAAATGGGGGAAAATATCTTTTTCATTCATTTAAAACTCATAGAATATTTTTTCATTATTTTTATCTTTATACAATCATACAACCCTCTACCACTCAGAATTTTTTTTCCGACTCCCTTTTTTTCAGGGATGAAGACCCATAAGATCATTTCACTATCGTGACAGCTCTCGTATCGAGTGTTCATAATATCACACCAGGGTGTGCTTGCGAGGAACATTGCACAAATATATATCGCAGGTGCGTAATTCAATGTCCGGCATGATATGTTAACCAGGAAATTAGTTGTTTCTGTCAGATTTTACCTCGTATTCCACTTTGTGGAAACGGCTAGAGGGTTATTTTGGTCATGTCAAATTTTAATTCCCTTATATATAATATTTGTCACTCCCTGACAAACTTCTCGAACTATGTCCAAACCCAAGAACACTGAACACTATTTGTCAATGTCCTTGGTCCACAGACCTCATAAAATAAGTGAGGTCTGTGCCTTGGTCGAAAATTCTTCGCACCATTCATCATGTCTTTTGTACGAAAGCATCCTGGTGTCACGCACCCTTTTTTTTGAAAACCCATTATAATGACTTTATCTTCATTATAATGACTTTTTTCTCACTATAATGATTTTTTTCTCATTATATTGACTTTTTCCTCATTATAATGACTTTTATTTCATTATAAGTAATGACTTTTATAATAATATTATGTCTTATAAAATTGTCCTCCCCCCCCCCCCCATCCTTGTTTGTTTCGTGTTTTATATCGATCTTGAATGTATATGGGCATCTACTCTAAATGTGTTTACTAAATAAATAAATGAATTAACTTGTTGATAATAATGATTTAAACCCAAAAAATAATATATATAAGAACCCAAAAACGTAACCACCATGAAAATATAAAGGCAAATAATGTAAAAGTCATTATAATGAGATAAAACTCAATATTATGAGAAAAAGTCATTAACATGAGAAAAAAGTCATTAGAATGAGAAAAAAGTCATTATAATGAGTAAATAGTCATTATAATGAGAAAAAAGTTATATGAGTTTGCCTAAAAAGAGAAGTTTGCGCAACTCCAGGGTGCTTTCGTACTTTTGCTTCTTGTGCTCGCAAGAGGGAGATTGGAATAACTCATTGTTAAAAGCCAATGTTGTACTCAGGTAGAAGATATCAAATACCAAGTTTTTTTTATTTAGGGCTAGATTTTTGCATGTCATAAAGTAATAAAGCTTGTTTGTAAACCCTTAAGGCATGTTCTTACCCTTGCGAATACTTGCAATTTTTTTGCGATTCGACTCATACTGCGAAAAAATCGCGTTAAATGATGAATCGTAACATGTCATTTCTCAGCACTTTTCAATGAATATTTCTACATTACCGAAAAATTACACGGTAATTCATCATTCACCGCAATTTTTTCGCAGTTTGACTAGTATGAGTCGAATCGCAAAAAAAATGCGATTTTTGCAATTGTATGAATGAGCCTTTAACTGCCTATAATATTTCTACTAGAATGTAACAGCTGCTTCAGCGAGTAAGAGCGTAACCTAGTGCAAAGTGTACTCAGTGTGAAGATTTACGAAAACGCCTATTTTGTTCAAACAGTTCAACAGTTGTTTCCCTAAATTAGTTTTCACTGGAACAGAGTTTTGTTCCAATGCACACGGTAGTTCTAATTTTTTTCGAGATAGTTCCATTTCAGTGGATAGTTATTCGCTCTCACTCGAATTTGATTTCCGAACAAATTGGCAGAATGTCAAATGTCATTAATGTCATTGTCAAAAATGTCAAAGAATAATGAATTCAAAATAAACTAATAAAAGGGTTATTTATATCTTATCACTTAAGAATTGCGATAAACATTTCATTTAAATTACTGACCGAAGATAACCAACGACTACAATCCTGATAAAAATTCACAATCTATTCAAAATTATTCGCTTTTAAGCCAATCATGTTAAGAAAATTCTGCATTACCAGGTTATCCGTATTTTTCTTATATTTGATATGTTTTATGTCTTATAGTGATGCAGCAGCTTCCGACATACAATTAGATGCTAAGGCACAATCTACTCATAGACTTGATAGCTTGAATTTACTCTCCTATACATTTCTACTCATTTTAACTGTACTTACCATTTGGCTGTTCAAACATCGTAGAGTAAGCTTTTTACACGAGACAGGTCTCGCAGTTATATATGGTAAGTTCAGAATAATTCTATGTAAAACGTCTTTGAGCTCAGTTATTTACAGGACTCATAGTTGGGGCCATCATCCGATATTCAAGTACTACGACACAAGTACTGAATATGCAGGTTTACATCAATGATCCTCAGTATAATTCCTCAATTCCTCCTGATACTTTATCTCTGCATTTTCCAATCAAGGAACATACACAAACCACTAATAAAACCTTCCAGTACGTATTCAGAGAAGAAATCGTAGATCTCCAGGAAAACGAAATTGATCTCAAAGCCACTTTTGACCCTGAAATATTCTTCAACATTATTTTGCCGCCAATTATCTTTCACGCAGGATATTCTTTGAAACGGGTATGTATGAAACAGCCAAGTTACTGATGTCCCTGTGACTTCTAATTTCGATTTTCATTCAAAGTGTTCCTGAAAATGAAAATAGTGAAGTAGTTGTGCTGAAATTATTCCAAAGGTTTCACTGCCCAAGATTTTTTCATGTCGCTACAGAAGTAATTGCAAAAATAGTCAAACCAAAATCAGTTGATCCCAAAAAATTAATAATAAACGAAGTAATCTCACTTGAATGGGGAATACATAAAGAACTGCTATTTAAATTTATGTGTAGTAGTTTTTTGCCTTGCTGGTGAGTTTGTCTTGAGCAGTGAAAGTGTTGAAAGGCAATGCTTGGAAAGTAACTTTTCAAACATCTTGTAGTTCACAATTTTTTATGTAATTCCAAATTGAGGTGAACTTTTCTAGTTGGCGTTGTCTAGAACTAGTGCATGTATTGATAACATGAAAATTGCTACAAGATAGAATCCGAACCAATTGTGACTAACCCATTATGGAAACCTAAGCCCAGCATTGCCTCTTGAACCTCTTTGCAATGAGTAAATCTAACACTTTCTGTTGATATTTCAGAAATATTTCTTTCGTAATTTGGGTGCAATACTAACCTTTGCAATAATTGGCACGACAGTATCCTCCTTTGCTGTGGGGGCGCTAATGTATGGCTGTGTCCAGATGATGCCTGCAAAATTGGCCAGTAGTTTCACATTTTTGGACACACTGTATTTCGGAGCTCTAATATCCTCTACTGACCCACTGACAATCCTTGCTATTTTTAATGACTTGAACGTAGATGTTAACCTGTATGCCTTAGTGTTCGGTGAAAGTGTCCTGAACGATGCTGTTGCTATTGTTCTTAGTGGGTAAGTGTTCATTTTCATCTGTCTTATCAATACAGGGGTATGGGACCTCTACTGGGATTTTGAGGTGAAAAAATAAATGCTTATCAAAATGTAAAAAATAGTTTAACACACATTATTAAAACTTCAGCACTTGATTATGTTAATTGATAAAATATGTGTCATTTCCATAATGCCTTCCATAAATCAACTCAAATTATTAGTATTTCGATAACTTAACTTTCAAATAAGCTTATGTTGGTGAATTCTTCATATATTTTGAGTCTTAATTGCATATCCCTGACATTTAAAAGTTCTTTATATTCCTTGTGAATATCATTGTACTAAGAAGTCAACAAATTAAGGTGGTTTGACGTTTACTAAATGAGTGTTATTGCTATGAAGAATATAATAATAATGTTTTGTTACACTATGCCTGTTTAAAGCACTCGAGATGAGATCAGTTGAAATTTTATCCTAGACTGATTCTAATACCCCTATTTTGAAGCTTATGTAGAATGTAGATGGTTCTTATCCAATACAAAAGTAGTCTGGCAAAGTTATCAAAGGATTGTTTTTTAAAGAAGGCAGGTTCTAAAGGAAAACTCGTCTCCAGATTATGGAAATTTTAATACAACTTCTCTTTTTTTGGTAGTCTATATACAGTCTGAAATAATTGGAATTTAAATAACGCTCCAAATAGTAGCACATTTGATAATAAATTAACAAATAAAAATACCACTATCCACCTGAAATAATTGCAGGCGCGGTTTCCACAAAGTAAAACTTTATGGATGAACATAAGACCAAATGACTATATTATATCGCACTAAAAAAATTCAAAGTTACTGTACTGAGTGAAGCGAAAGACAAGTGAAATGGACAATATTTGGTTTTGTTACAATACAGTAAAGACTAGATAATATCAAAAGCAGTTTGGCATGAAAATTCTCAAGCTAGAAAGGTTCAAGGTATCCGCAGAAAGGCGGTCTGCGAGCACAAAATTTTTGTTGAACAAATGAAAGGAAAGTTATATTATTTTCAAGTAGGAGATTTGAGCCGATTCTGGACTTCCCCCCACCCCTTTTTCGTCTTCAGTGACCTTCTGTCGGTCTGCCATTGTGTGGCTATGACCATGTGATAGCCTTGGGGCTTTGAAAAATGTATAACTGTTTGACCTTGTTGAATATTGTGTGTTTGACATTAAATTTATTTATCTAGAGGATATTTTTCGATCAAGTATATCGTCTTCTAAATATCTGTGAACCTCCATGTCCGCTTTGCTGGAAGTACTGGAATATTTCTATTTGTTTTCCTTGGGATGCTCACTTTCCTCAGACGCGGGCTTATGTGGAGTTCTTTTTTGTTCGTTTTTTCTTGTCATCATTCTGTGACGAGGTTGTTGATAATTCCTTTAAAATAATTTCTGTGTCATCAGCAATAACAATTAATTATTTACATACGAACATTTAGACGTGAACACATTAATTTTCAATTTCCACAGTGCCGTTTTATTAACTCCAACGTTGCCATTCATCTGTGAAATTATCTTTTCGTATTTACTATGGAGTGGTACAAAAAAAATATTATTCATAACCATATTCCAGTCATATCATATAGTAAAATTAGTTTCAGTTGACAAGTTACTTAGCATATATCTGCACTAACAACTATTTGGGTGTTACCCATAAAAGAAAGATGATTAGTAAACACTTATCACCAAAACGCTTTTTCATGGATTCAAAGTATTAATGTATAATGGACTTATTTTCATTTTGCTTTTTAGGTCAATACAGAACTATGAAAAACGGTACCAATCAGGCACTGGAGGGTTTGAAACAAAGGCATTTTTTAAGGCAGTGGGCGACTTTTTCGGAATTTTCATGCTGTCGTTACTGATTGGAGCTGTGATGGGTTGCGTTACAGCATTGATATCCTTTTTATTCAATCTACCATAGAACTGAATGTCAGAAACTTTCAACATATCAAATTTGAATATCCTATTGTTGAAATATAGTTTGACACGTTTCTTACACATTACGATTTTAAAGGAATTCTCTATCTAATGCCTTCTAAAAAATTGTTGCTTCCGTTTTTATATTTATTTCGAAGTTGTTTTTCCTTAATAAAAGTTACATGACAAAATTCACCAGAGTTCGAGACTTTCCCCTTTTGGAGTCTGCTTTATTTGTTTTGATGTCTTACAGCACATTTTTAATAGCAGAGGCATCAGAACTAACAGGTGAGGTATATTTTATTATATATTGCATTCAATAAATTCGTTGTTTTTTTCTAGGAGTGGTATCAGTCCTATTTTGTGGTATCTGTCAAGCCCACTACACCTATAATAATCTTTCGGATGATTCGAGAATTAGAACGAAGCAGATGTTTGAGTTGCTTAATTTTTTGGCTGAAAACTTCATATTTTCCTACATTGGCGTTTCGATGTTTACTTTTCCAAAGCATCATTTTGACCCGTTGTTCATATTCACAGGATTTGTATCCTTCCAAGTAATATTATAGAAAATGTGTTTTACAGTGAATGTTCATAGTGTAAGGAACAAAGTGTATAATCGCCACTTTTCCTCAACACTGTGTTAGATCTGTGCAGCAATTGGAAGAGCAGCAAATATCTATCCTCTGTCTTTCTTATTGAATTTGGGAAGGAAGCCAAAAATCCCATCCAATTTCCAGCATATGCTATTTTTTGCAGGCAAGTTTAAACTAGAATACTCTTGAGTAGAGTTGAATAGTGTCCGCAACATTCAAACTAATTTCACTCGAATATGTAGAAGAATAATAATAAAAAATGGTGAATATTAAAAGTCCAATGTGATTTTTTTTCAGGATTGAGAGGAGCCATGTCATTTGCGTTGGCAATACGTAATACTCTTTCGGAAGCTCGACAAGCCATGTTGACGACAACATCTTTAATTGTAATAATAACGGTTATTATTCAAGGAGGAGCTACTATGAATCTATTGAATTGGTTCCAAATTCCGTAAGTATTCACGAAATATTCAATAAACAGAATGATAATGATTGGTCTTCTCTGCTACAATTTATCCTGAGTCGACTCTAAAGAACGGTTTTGTAAAACAGAGCAATGCAAAAACTGTTTTGTAGAATAATACGTTCCCTTGCAAACGTCTCCCAACAGACCTCATGTCGAGATATTTTCAAAAAACTTGAAATTTTCTTCCACTTCCTGGCCTTTATATTTTAGAAGTATTAATATACATTCACGCGAATAAAAAAATCTTTTCTACAAATAACCAATATCATAATCACAACACGAGGAGGAAAAACGATTTCCATCTACCTACCAAACTCGCATTTTACCAGTTGCTAAAAATCACTAAACGTGATAGAACTGAGATTATACAATGTATTTCCTAATAAGCTAAACGAAATTGTACAAGCGCATATTTTTAGAATAAAAACAAACATGTTTACTGGGTATTACTCCATACAACCTTGATGAATATCATGGAAAATTTTAGTGTTAGATTTTAATGTATGATTTCATTTCATTTTATTGTTATGACGAACATTCTACCTGAAACATATCTATAATTATTGTTTAGATATTTTCAATGCATGTCGTTGATGTACCTGATATATCTCATTTGTTATTTTTTTTGTCTTTCTCTTTTCTCTCTTTTACTTTTAATCTACATTTCAATTATGTATTTTAAGAATGTTTTTTATACGTACATGTACTCTTTGTTGACCTGTCCTAAAGCTTTGTATCTATCTATCATTAGTATCATTATTGTTTTTGGTTATTCAAAACTACATTTCTGCAATTTTGTTGAATGATCTCTGATCTTGATATATCAATTCAATAGGAACCAATTGTTTTTGCTGAAATAAATATTACAATTTTTCATTTCAGGGTAGGGGTAGATGATGAAACTGAAGCTCTGTCTCAACAAGGTGTTCATAGTGTGAGTATACTTTGATTTGAAAAAAACGATTTATTTTCACAGAATGGATCAAAAAGCAGGTCCGTTCATTCGTGTCTGATCAGTTGGAATCGAACAAGTTTGTCGAATAACATTCATACTTGAGAAACGGACCTGTTCCAACGTTCTTTTGTTGTTGTAATAATTGATTCTGTTATTTCAATGGCTAGGTGTACAATTCCATGGAGCAAGGCTCAGGGGTAGGTAAAAATATGACACTACTCTTTTACATTTATTTTATCTTTGCTCTTTTCATGGCATCATTTTATCAATCAATTAATTTTCTCCTCAAGTTCACTTCGGGGATGCTTCTGAACTGGTCCTGGTGAAATAGTTGTTAAATTAAAGAATTTTTTCGGCATTAAAAGAAAGCAGAATTCAAATGCAAACTGTTAAAGTACCTATTATCGTGTATCTGTCACAGAACATGTTTCTTTCATCCATGGAAAGATAAACTAAGATGTGCTTTGTGTGGTTGTCCCTAATACCAAGGTTGAGAATTTAGATAAAGGTACAATGCTTTACTTTAAATTGTTTTCCCGATTTTGATTAAGAAGTCAGCATTACCAATTGAACAATAGATTGAATAGCTGGGCCTTGGCATGGAGGGAATTCAGCCAGTCTCGCAATATCTCAATGTATTAGGAAATGGAAATGCGCATTTGACATTACTTCAATTATTTGAAGTAGGCTGTTGAATTTTTATTGCTCATTCTTGTTTTCTCGCGATCCTATTGAAACAGTCCGGTGTTTACAAGAATTTTGAACACTTCTAGGGCAACACAACACCTCGAGCAGAATGGAGTGAAATGAACGGATCTGAATATCCAAGGCAACAGAATGAAAAGGCTTTTCTGGCCAGAATTTGGGGCTCTTTCGATTCTCATTATATGAAACCGTTGCTTACTCATTCGAGGCCTACTCTTCTAGAAACCCTACCAGTGTGTTGCAACCCCTTAGCTAGGTTACTTACAACAACAGAGCAGATGACCCAGGTAAGGAATTTATTACATTTATTAATGTTTTTCGACTTGGTGGAATGCATTAGTTTGGTTTCAAGGTATAAGACACTTTGTACTGTCAAAAACTCCTTGGCTTGGCTGGAGGTGGTCATAGCTTCATGCACCAATTAATTTCTGCAAAAAGATGTACGTGAGAGTAATAGAGTGTGTTATTGAAGGGTTGTTTTTGCCTAGATCAAATTCATGCACACCTCAAACAAATTTTAAAAAGAAGAAAACCTTAATGATCATTCCTATATGTAAATGCCTTATAGAAAAACTTTGTTGTATTTAGAGCCAGTTGTATAGGTCCAGTTAAATTGCTGACGGACTTACCAATTGTTTAGATGTGAATGACATTCATTAAATGTCAATTCAATATTTTATCAAACTGAACCAGTTCTAGATCTACATAACAATTAAAGACGCAGCAGAAATATGCAAAAAAAGGAGTAAATTTCAATGTATCAAAAAGCTGTTTGCTGTTTGTGTAGCATATTTAGACGACTCTCAATAGCTACCGATGCCGACGTGTTGATTTTTTAAGTTCTGCTAACGGTCTTGTACAATATTTATCAGTAGTGTTTTTCTACTTTCAACTGTCTGACTTTGGGAATAGTCCATTTAGAAAGTTGAATCTGACCAAAAAATGCCATGTATTTTTTAGGAATGCTCTAACAAACCAATGCGCGATTCTGATTCCGATCTCTGTATTGAGGAAACTGATTTTCCTAGCACTGACAATCTGAGATCTAATTCGTACAGAGTAAGTCATGCTTTCGTCAAATTGGCACTGTTTGTTTTGTGTTGAACACTTTAGTTTGTTTTTTCTTTTTAGATGCCTTAAATTCTGGTTTGCGACAGACTGCCGATTCATTTGTAGAAGAAAGTAATGTGTTTATCTGACTTTTGTGTTTATGTTTTTTTGTTGTTAGTTGTTTTTTGTTATTTAGTTTATTGCTATGTGTTATATGTGAATAGTTTGGAAGTTTCTTTGTATAGAATCCAGTCTCTGTACGAGTATTTCTCATGAACACAGCCGTTTCAGTTTTTGTTTCATTTATATTCATTTGAATGTTATAACTCGAATGGAATGAATTGTTTAAAACTGATTTGTATTTTTGCAGCACATAAATTCTATAAGTGGACATCAGGTTTAGGAAATTCAAGTAAGTTGTAGTGAATTTAAGACTTCTCGTGGTCTTTCTGAACCATTATGAAAAAATAAATACTTAATTTCTCTCCTTTTCTTCCGATCTTAGGACACTATGGAGTTTGTAATGAGTTCTTAATATATATAGTACAAGAAAGTAATCAATATATAATCTAGTGGGTGAACCAAAAAAAGAGTGGTCACGTGATTCGCATGATCTGTTATTATTATTATATATTTTCCATCTCGAGCAGAAATTGTAAAAAATCCAAATGATGCGGATTTTACTGGTCACACTGTATTTGTGTTAAGAACTCATTGTAAACTCTAGTATTAATTACTTGATAATGGTGTAAAAGTCGAAACCGGTCTTAACAAATAAACCAAGACTCAGTAGGTCCCTTATCTACTTATCTGAAGCCTATACGTTCCGTTTTAAAGTATTCAAGTCTGTATATTCAACATAGAATAAATCCTGAAGGACATTGACGTGCTTTTCCAAAAGCATTTTGATGTGTATAATTATTTTGGTAAATAATTTTCAAAAGGCTTGGTTTATTTCTACGGGAAGACATGTTTCACAAATGTTTTTATGCTTACTGAAATTTTCAAAAATAACAGTTGTCCCTTCAATTTCTAGAAAATAACACACGTGAAGACCACTGTACGATACAAGGAAAAAGAAGCACTCAAAGTATAGTTTATTTATTATGTATATATTGCAGTTATCAGAGTCCATGACACTTTCAATATCAGTTCTTCAAATGATAGTTCTAAAGTTCTGCTAATGATTCAAAATATCGGAAAACTTACCTTTTAGCGTAATTCCTGAGCCACTGCGTGGGGCAATGAAAAAATCCGACCCTGCTCATTTCCTACCTGTGTCAGTATTTTGAAAAGTCTTGAGAAATGAAATAGTTGAAAATGAAAGTAAGTTTTCTAGTTCTTACACGTTTCTTTTGATCTTCAGACTCTATATATTCATTTTAAAAGGAGATTGAAAGTGGAATGGACTTATATAAGATCTGAAATAATTTTTGTTGATATTTTTTAGCCTATTGAAGTTTGTTATTTTGATGATAGATTGGTAGTGTGTTGTTGAATATTGAAGATAGATATGCATGCTGTGTCAAATATTCTCAGTTGTTTAAATTTTTGTCTAATAGACAGTGGTGTGAACCTAGTTCCGGGTTTTCCGCGCATCATTAAACAATGTCTGAAACTGAATATGTATAGTGAGTAAAAAATGTGTGCAATAGCGGATAAATTTAGGGACATGGTATTTGTGGAATGAAAATTTAGCATAAAATTTTCTGAACTAGGTTTAGATACTGAAAGATATCTTTCAGCTCTAAAAGATGTGATGTACTGTTTTATTATGGATTTAAAACAGGAAATGATGACTTGAAGGCCATGACTATTATTACTAGGAAGCAGTTGAGATTTTAGTAAACTCGGAAATCATACAAAGCCTCTTAGTTAGTAACCAAGAGTAAAAGTCACCCCTTTTGCTTCCTGAAATATCATTTTCCCAGTGAATATTTTCAATTTTGACTGAAAGTAGTATTTAGTGTCCGTATGCTGCAAATATAGGTTTACTAAAGCAACAGATTTGATGTTCCACATTGTAAATGTGTTTCAGCCTGATATAAAATGATATATGAAATCACCAAAATGACGTAAACTATGTTCATTTTAGTATAAATTGTCGTTCATGATTTTTAGTTATGAATGAAACTAGTCAGAACAAAGGACTAGCGGGTATGGAATTATATCCAATAAATATGCATGCAATTTGTTTATTTGTTATTAGGATTACACGCAAATCACCTCTCTAGCAACGGTGAAAAGTATTAAACCCGGCAGTCCTTTCAGTTCAGGCTTTCAGTTAAGTTGATTCTGTTATCTAACATTCAACCAGTCTTTTGAATTCTTGATGTCAAGCTTGACTGAAGAATCTCTAATTATTTTGATCAACTTGAATCACATGTATTTTGAACTATTGTGTGTATTTTGCTGATGTTTTACCATGTTTAGGCTGTGAAGTTTTTTTGGTTGAAAACTATCTGATAGATATATTAAAATACTGAATAAATTCTAAGTGACTTTAGTCGTGAAGTTTAATTTCACATACATTTTCCTGAAGTTTCAACACGATTAGGGCCTTTAATTATAATATTGGTTGAAACTGTTTCGTTTTTGAACTTGTTTAGACACTATTATACTACGGTTTAGATACAAGTTAACCTTTTCGCGGCGGCGAGCTCAAACCGGCTTTGATTCCCTGAGTGCTGCGCTAATAGACGTCATCCGCAGTGCCCTTGCGCACAGTACCGCAAGCGTTAGTGCAACGGTCATATAACAATAAAAATAATTCAGGACTGCTATACTAACTGTTAATAAAGAGTGTATGACCTTCGTCCAAGTAGGGCTGAAGCAGTGTAACAACTACATCTCCAGATTTTCCGAAACGCGATTGCGCAGTTTCTGTGGTTGCTCCAGTATTTATGATAAAATCTAATATATATTCCATATGCTTTTCAGATACTACTAAACGTCGCCCTTATGTCCCGGCACTATTCACCCAAAATAATTGAGTTTTAGTTCACAAATATGACTTAATCGTTGATTTCATTATTTTCAGTCTTCAAGCGCTACTAAACGTACAAACGACTCGCCCACTGCTCTGACTAGCTCAAACACGTCAAAAATGGTGAATAAATAACTGACATTCTTTATACACAAATATATGCGCCCACAGCAGCGAAACGGCTAGATCTTTCGCAAAAATGCGTCATCCGCGGAGGTGACACGAACATGAAATGACCCATTTATGCGCCATCCGCAGCGAAAAGGTTAAAGCTAAATCTGAGAGTCATTTTGTAAACGTCTTCACATCCCTTTGTCGTCAATTTGGAGTCATGCCAAACATCTCTCGTTAGGCTCGTTGGTCCAACCAACGGTCAAGCTTCAGAACTCACTGTCTCGGGTGGTATTCCCTGAGGCATACAGCCTGTAGAAATTCCAGAAGAACACCAATTATTACCTATCTTCCTTCTACTTTCACGATGTTCTCTAAACAGCAAGGACTGTCGACAAGACCGCCATTTTTCTTGCCCACGCGTTCCATGGTTGGTTGATTTAAGACATCCATCATAAATGATACAAACTTGACTGACAACAGGGCTATTTTACCTCTGGCATTCCATTCATGTAAAGATGTAGCAGTTATCAACATTTGCTTATCGTTATTGCAATTTTTCATGATTGTTTCTGAAATAACTCATAGATGGCACTCAAAATATACTAGTCAAATATCGTGTCCGAATGGAAAGCACAGTATCCTGGTGTCCGAACGGTCCAGGTAACAACAGGCATTTACCATGAGGTCGAATCTCCCCATTAGTGAGGATTGTTTTTGAATGTATTGGCTTTCGATATGCGTCTTGTTAAAAATAAAATCATCAAAGGACGGTTGTTCATTCGGAGATGATCAACAGATCAATTAATCTTGGTTCATTTATTAGATCGTAGCCAATTGAATCGCCAGTTCCTTAGCAACGAAACCAAGATTAGTTAATCTGGGCATTACCTCGTATTGGAAAATCGGCCCTAAGTCAGTAGTAGAATGGTTCAAACTTGGAGTAGGCCCTTTAGCCTGGTCCGCCGCGACCTTTGCAGGTCTATTGAACTCCATGTGATTTAGAGCGCAGTGTCTATCCGGATCTTCCTAATGAGACTTCAAAGCTTTTATAATGGTTCACTTAAGTAGCTGTCGGCCTTTGATTTTACCTTCCTCATATGTCTATTGAGCCGGCAATGGCCGTCGCCTGCCTCATTTTTGGATAGTTATTCCACCATTTTTGTGTTTTGGTTTGCATCAATTTGTTTGTTTTCTTTATATTTGCTATCGCAATGCCACGGAAGAGAGCCAGGTATTCCCAGCTGTCAATGGAGAACAAAGTGATAAGCTAGAAGCAGGTCATCAGATCAGCGATAACATGTGCATGTCCAGTGTTCTGCAGCATCCCCACGGATCACATGGCGACTGGAGAGAATGCAGAACAAAGTACTACGTATCGACACTAACAGAGACAGATACATTCGGTTGAACGCACTACGAGAGCTAGGCGATATTCTCTCCTTCTAATAATAATTATTATATCAAACGCCAGTCTGATAATTTCTTCAAATACTTATTTATCTTTGGAAGTCCGTTGACTAGATGTACAACAGCAGTCAGAGTCCACAATAACAGGCTAAAAAAGCATGAGAGGCACATTTACCAGGCACTGGATATTTTTCTTGACAATCCAGAAGATAAGTGAAGAATCACCTTAAGCACAAGTAATTTCTAAACTCGGTTTTTTCCGGGTCCTCATCGAAAAACTCAATCGATCTGATGTCTCATGCAATCAACTGTATGACTTGAAGGAGGAGAAGGACTCAAATGCATTCAAAGCCTACATAACTCCGTAGGGTCTTTTCTAGGACGGGGGTGAGTTGATTTGGTCTGCCCTCTGAAAACCTCAGAATGGTAGTATCACACCCATCACCCAAAGAGTAGTCTTACTCCCTCCCTTACCACTACGCTGTGGTGTAGTGATAGTTTTAGTGTGTATTTAATTCATTCAAATGTTATTGAAGATATTGAAGTGCTATACACCATTTTATTGTAAATTTAATACCAATTTTTTCCAAGCCTTCTCCCTAATATTTCTCTGGCACAGTATTCTTGGCCCGTAGCGCAACGGCAAATAATAGTTGCTGTCTTATATACCCGCGCAAACTATGCCTTTGGGTAAACATGTGTGTTTATGAAGAAGATTATTACTATTTGATGTGGTACACGTATATAAACCAGTAAGCAATGAATATAAATGGATGGACATTGGCCAGATGATATTTCAAAGAATAGGTACCTAACTCTCTAGATTCTTTATTAAGGACAGATTTATCAATACTGCTGCATCATAAATGGACTTATTAAAACACGTGCATCCTCACAATCCAAAATTTAAACTGAAAATTTGCAAAAACTTTGTTGTGTGAATTTGAATGGCTTTACGTTTCGGTTATCATTTTGGTCACCTAAAGTGACGAGGTATAGATTTTTCCTCGCAGGCTACGTCTATCATTGTGACTCCGGTTGCACTGCACCCAACAAGAATTATTATGCATCTTCTGATAATCATTTGATACCCATACTTCTATCCCTGTACCAGTTACTTGGCAGACTGGTTTATAGAACTTGGGGTCTGGTTTTTTTCAGTCTGAATATGTCGCACCTTTTGCAAACCTCTATATATGTACTCGTATTTATTCATTCTTGTAAAGTGTCTCTTAAATATTATTTGAACTTTACCATTACACTTTACTATAGTGTAGATATAGGAGTCATAAAAATTACTATTGAAGTCACAGTGCGATATTTTACAATGTTTTAAGTACTGGTTTTTGTAATGAGACTTTCCCGTATATATTGAAATAAAATGTTACTCGACCTCCTCAGATATCGCGAGTTCTTTTCCTTGAAGCTTAATACTAAATCCACTGTATTTATCCTGTTGATTTTCTATGGTAGTTTTCTGAGTACTATCCTTCCAGTTATTCCCCATTTAAAACTTCGTTCAGAGTACTTTTGCGTTAGCGCTTTTACCAAGGTGTTGAATTTTTCCCTGACTATAAAAAACAAATCGTCAACACATCTTAGGACTTTGTAAATAAAGTTGAGCTCATCCATTACAATATTTCACGATAGACAAGACCACCTTTTAAGCATCTTTGAGCAGTGTGGACCACCCAAGTTCTCATCCACCAGCCTGGTGAGAAATGTGATTCAAATGAGGTAAAAAAATTACAACTTACCTGTTTTATCTTTTTTTTTCATTTTTGTGAAACTTGGAGTGAGGAAAATGGGAATGATGAAGAAATGAGCAGACGTAAATGTATCAGATCTATTTATACATATTTATATTACAAATAGAAGTTTGGAAAAAAACTCAATGTAAATGTAGCTTTTATACTTTATTGTACTGAGTTTTGTCAACATGGAAAAGTACAAATATTGCATTACACCGACTTCTAGCCAGGAATACACAATTGCTTTGTGTGTAGAATTATGTAGTTGACCTCGATACAACTCACAACGTAAATTATTGCGGTTGCATCCAATTTTAGTATTTGCTAGTGTCCAGTGTACTTATTATAGCTTAGTTTTTCCTAAGTACTATCCGTATCCGACCTGGTTCCCAGCTTTACACAGCCCTTCTCTTAAAGAAACCCTTTACGCGAATCTGAACCGAACTCAAAACATCATTCTGATGAAAACTTAATCGTAGCGAATGATAAACCGTCTGCTCTGCGTCCACGGTCCCGTACACTACACAAATCGACTCAACTAATACTAATATCAGTACTGATACAATTAATAAATAGATATATTAAGATACAAATAACCATCAAATGACAAGAATACACACAAATGCGGCACGTGACACTGGACAGTAAGCAAGAAAAGACAATTAACTCTTTGAATACATAACTAACATAAAGCATATATTATACTAACGTAATGGAACTAAAGAGTTGGAAACACAGAGTGCCATTGCCACCTTCGCCTGTTTTGAACACTAGTCATTCTCCCAGCGTAGGTGACAATGCCTACGGCTACGTATCGCTTGTTATTAGCACACAAACGATCGACGTATGTATAATTATTATATATCGGTAATGAGTGAATCAGTTCAGTTCCATCTAGTCGCAAGCCCAAGCCGAATCCTGCGCATGCAAGCCTTAATCCGATGCGACCTTCAGATATTCAGTCAGTATCAAAAATAGTCGAGCGCAAACTCGCCATTCTGCTTTCAATCAACGGAAATCATAAAGCGGGCTTTTGGGAACAGGAGCGAACATGTGTAAAATCTTTTAGCATATCTAGAGGCGCATCGGAGGCAAATTTCTGAATATCAAGACGGCGCAGGATTGGGGATGGCCGAAGACTAATCAGCGGGGTAGCGTGGTGCACCGCTCCAGACTCTGGGAGATTGGAGTCGTCGAGTCGGTGGTTTCGGCTGATATGTCATCCACCTCCCCCCCGTTCTCGCAACGGCGATGGGGAGCCTGCATCCTCCCAACGGAAACGTAAATCCAACACAAACTGCGATCAATCCCAATAAACTCTAACTGACCCTTGTCGTGCAGTAACCACATTCAAACTTCATTCTCAACATCTTTCTTACTATTATTTTGATCGATTTTGTGACTCCTTTGATCGATTTTTGATCTATCGCACGGACAAGATCCTAATTGTCGAAGCAATCCGTTCAACAACATTCACAATATTTTGGTTTCATATCATAGCTTGCACGTGTGTCCCAACCAAGTTGATGAGAACATTCCAAGTAATTAGAGATTTCCGGATTTGTTTTGTTGGTCTTGTTCCTGTAACTGCAACAGGCATTATCAAAGTCGATTTGGCAACGGTCAGTATTAGCACGATTCCAACTGATTTGGAGACGGTAAAGTGGTGTCTTTTATTTATGCCGAAGGATAACGGAACCTCCTCCTATTCCAATTAGTTTATCTGGTCCGTACTGGTGCGATGATTGGACAGAACCGGAGAAGCCCACATCCCCGTCGGCAAAAATTAAAAGAGCACACATAACCGCCATCAAATCAGTCGTTCAGTCAAGATAGTGTCTCTCTGAACATAGTCTTAATAATATCTGCTGCACGCAAATAGTGAATTGTAAGCACGAAAAGGTTTGGTTTTAATTACGTAGTTAAACTTGCTGAACACAAATCTTTAAATTATCACAATCCCTCAATTTGGCAAATATTTTCTCTTCCTCAAATTTACTTCTCGTACATACAAACTCCGCGAAATTTTCGAATTCATATGGGAACGTCAACCTTCCACCACCGAAATATTTGCACTGTTCTTTGGCAATTATAAAAAACCCATTGAGATGAAACCTGAGGACTGTTGAATGTACTTGAGCAATTATGAAAACCAATACGATTCAATAGACAATGCATCCACTGATAGCGAATCAACTAGCATCGTATTTTGAATTGTATTGGTATTCACAATTGCTCTACGGTAATCGACTCATCAAACAAGCGTTTTTCAAGATGGCGTTATAATAAAGCCCTTTCCATTGAAAAATAAATTATATTTGTTTTGTTTAAAAATCGTTTTTTTTTTTGTTAACCAGCTCCCCTTACGAACGGCATCCTTAAAAGTCGAAACTTGTGCGAGCTAGGGATTAACGAGGTCTTAACTTTTTACGTGCAATGCCTAGCAAGATCCATCACCCATCCAAAGCCCGACATCGTCTAGCATTGCTTGGCTTCAGAT
The DNA here is from genome assembly GCA_944452925.2 of Chrysolina oricalcia. NCBI lineage: Eukaryota > Metazoa > Arthropoda > Insecta > Coleoptera > Chrysomelidae > Chrysolina > Chrysolina oricalcia. The sequence goes on along the minus strand of OX101809.2, from coordinate 4,308,867 downwards.
ATCGGTTACGCGGCAATCTCCGTTCGAGCCATCTTCTCGGAGAACAAATAAAAGTTACTGTGATGTGTGACGCTGATATTTTGACCCAAATTGGTTTTCTTGTGTCCTAGAATATAACATGTGAAAGGAAATATTCAAATCGTGTTAAACTCATTTGTGTTGATTAAAATGGCTCAGAGATCAATTTCCAAAACTGAGAAATTCTTTGCAGATAAGTGTCCAGGACTTCAAATAACTAACACCAAATATTTTCGTGAAATTAGGTGATGCTCAAAAAGCACACATGCACCAATATTACATTTCCGTTAGTAGATAGACAACGACGGAACGGCTTCATCTCTTACGTGCCCTTCGGCATACCTGAGGGTTTCAACCCCCGGTGGCTAACCTATTGTAATACAGATTCCTTATTTGCCAGCGGGGGTTAGAAGCCTCAGGTATGCCGAACGGCCCGTTCTCTTGTTGCCCATCTACTCCTGTTTACCCCAAACAATTTTGAACTATACTATAAGACGGTAATAATAGTCATTGACGTATTCTTAGCTTTATATGGTGCCCAAGCGAGGCAAGGGAAGAGCGAAGGAAATCCCACTCTCTCTTATCGGGTTGTTTCTGAACTAGTGACTGACGTCAGTGAATATTATTTCCGTGTCATAGTGTAGAGTCCAAAATACAACTGCAGATGTTAACTTTCAGTGTTTACAAACGAAATTCGTTTTTCTGGCAACCCTATCTCAAATTCTAACTGTCAAAGGCCAACATCCGTTGAAGGATCCCTGTAGCAGTAGCTCATAGGCCAGACCCAGTGAATCATTTTATTATATCTATGAATCAGAAATTCCACATTCTTCCTCACACATCTCACAGTTGAATGAACTGGCTGAACACCCTTGTAATACATTAAAGGATTCCGTCTGCGCTTTGTCCTTTGGCTTCCAAAAAATCAGTTCTGTCCATAGATATAATAAAAAATGTTCTGTCATCTCGAAATGTGTATTGGATTTACGATGCCAACGGTCGACTAGAGGATGTCGGAGGTGCTTGATTTGAGGCACGAGGGGGTCGGGCGATTGGTCGAGTCGCCCCGACGAGTCGACCTCTCGTCCAATGGTAAAAGAGATCTTACAAACCTCGCATCTTATTACTACTAAAGCTAAAGTATATTGTAATTAGAACTTTCTTATATTAAGTTATTGCATGAATTACAGTTATGAGGTACTGTACTTCCTAATATATAACCTCTGTACATATAACTTTTGCACCCGATATTTGTAATAATAACCACAATTTTATCAAAACAGATAGAATATAGGCATGAGTATATATAATATATGTATATATCAATCGGTGTTTTTTTTTAAATAATGGAATGCATCTCGTCACAACAATGTTTGAGCTATAAAGCCCCACTTCGTCAAGTGGAGCCAGGACGGGTCAGTTATACCGACCCGGCCCAAGCGGGCTTCCTGACGTCTAAAGACGTCGCCAGAATGTCCGCTGGCAACACAACAGCTACACATATAGAGAAAATAACCAATAGGAATATGTAATGTACTATATTACACTTACGCTAGAGATCTACACAACACACAAAGAGATAACCCTTATGTAGATACACATACGATATGTACGCAATACTGCGATACATAATCAATAATAATTAATAACCAACCATCAATAATAATGAAAACGTTAAGCTGATATATATGTGTATATTCGAATTTCCATTGCCAAACTGGTATAGCAGATTCATTTCTTTTATAATTTCATTCATAGTTTTTGATGAGACGTGTATAGACAATACACAAGTGCGTTGAAGTTTAATGAAAAATACTCCCGTAACTGAAATGTTCAATATTTCTCATGAAACGAATGATCCATCGAAGTGCTTATATTTCTTTCAGTTGAATGCAGTGGGAGTTTGTTGTCTCCATCACCAATTTAATCGAATTTCTTCATTTATACTTTAAAAACTAGCAAGAAACCACCATGTTTTCATGTTAAACGGGTGTGACACAACGAGAATAAATAGTATTCTGCCCTTCACCACACCCTTTCATATCATTCCTAAATTAATTACATATTAATTTTTTTATCTATAGGCTACCACAACAAATTACTCAAGTATATTCTGAACAGCAGCAGTTTTGGCGAATCACGTGCCTAAAACGAAACGATCATTGTTTATTTCTGCCGCAATGTGCTTTCTGAAATATACGACAGTATAACAGTAACCTACTGATGATAACAAGTTTAACAAAATGTACATCCAGGAATGGAATAAAAGTGTGCGGTGCAGATGAAATTATTTGTTCTCATTAATTTTTGTATGGGTTCTTCAACTGCAACTTTCTGGGAAACAATAGTGGCTTAAAAACGAAGGAGATAATTAACAACCCCCCACCGCAAGCCACGGTAGGAACTATGGACCTGTATTTTCATGATAATAAGAGTTCTTGAAGCACCAGATATATATAGTTTTACACAAATGATATTGAACAGTTCAATGGCTATGGTAATAATTGTTTCATTTATTTTTTAACTTTAACGGCACTTGAATCGAATGCTAGATTTTTAGAAAGTTTATCTGACAATCATTGATTAATCTTCTGTATCAGTTCGGCAATCAAATTTTGAAACACCCTGTATGTATTTAAGTATACATACGTATATATATATGGCAAACGCTAGTCAAATAGAAGCTAAGAATGGTACACAAGCATTGTTGACAGACATATAATATCATTTGAAATATATCGTTGTTCTGTATATGGATTTAGTCTACACGAGTTTCGATTTAGGCCAGAGTAACCAATAACATCACCTACGTCGCTAGTATAGTTTGTGCTCGGAATACTATTTACTGACTTAAAATTGTAAGATTGTACATTTTTGACCCGTACGGCTCACCAACTAGAAAATTTTCGATCACGAAACTTTTCCCGAACATATTTTTTATGCCGACCATAAAAAGATTCCTGGCGTATCCGCAGGTTAGACAAAAAAATTTCCCGGATCCCCTGAATTATAGATTTGGATACGCCACTGGATTAATATCCCTCAGCTGTAGGGATGATTATCCTGGAATATAAGGACACGTACTAAGCCATTGTTTTCAGTTGCATTTAACATGTATTCCATGAACACAGAAAAAACTGAATAGAGAAAATGGCGCCACTTGGATCAATTTGAATTTCGACTCAAAAATGTTGAGTTCAATTTGCTATATTCTTTTGTACTTTTCACCATGTTAGCTGGGCTGCATTGAAGTATTATATATAGTTCTAGTACCAACTTGGGATATTAAACAATTATTGTGCAATCAAATGTGTCAACAGATATTGCATCTCGTACAAAAACATTGAATTTGGGTAATATTAAGTATGTTGGCATATTTTTCTTTCCCTTCATATTAATCGCCCACATTTTTATACATCTATAGCACCATTCTTCCTTATACTGTTTGGTAATAATGAGAAATGAAGGTTCTAGGATGTCAGGATCATGCGCAGTTGATAACAAGTCCGACAAGGGTTCATTTTATTTTCGTTCTCTTTTGATCAACTGCCCATGATCCTGACGTTCCAAAAACCTGTATTTTTTTACGACAAATCTGTACTTTCTGTATTCAACTGAAAATATTATGCCCTGATTCCCTTTATAAGATATTTTGTGATCTATATTTCCAAGTTATAAATTTACATCAAGTTGGACATTGCATAAAAAACTATGAAGAGAAATACTTATGCAAGAATTACTAAACATACCCCTTCCAATATTTTATATTTTCGAATTGCAAGCTTTTATCAAATCTACACGAGATGATTCCAGAATATTCGTTGGTCTTTTCTAAAAAATGGTTTCCTGCAGCTAAGCCAACATAAAACAAAAAATACATCGCATAAAACCCATGGTACTACTCACTGTTTTTTGTTTCCCGTGACGAAAATTTCCAAATATTTTTCGTCGCCTTCATTCGATTTGAATTCCAGGCCGTTTGTCGCGCTTGGTATCACAAGCGGGGACAATTCTGTGGAATATGTTTGCTGTACGGATATGTCCATTAGCTGCTCTCGGGCACATTGCTACAACTTCCTCTGTAAATCTAACCTACATCGAACATTTTACCTTCAAATTAATTTAAGATCACAGCTTTTTCTTATAGGGAATCACAAGCGGAAACATCTACTGATTCGATTTTGGTAACTTTTAAATACAATTGTTGGTACAAGAGAATTTCATGGGAAAAGGCTCCAGAGTTTTGCTTCGAAAAATATTTTCCAAAATTTCAGTATAGGCTTTGCCGCCCTTATCCTTTATTTAAATTGTCCACTCTATAACAATTTCCGTTTTTGAGAAGAATGCCGAGACGATTCTTCTATGGTTAACGATACATTTTCGCAAAAATTTCACTTCAACAAAAGTGAAAATATGCAGGTGTAGGTGAATATATACATTTCATTGTCACTTTAGACACCTATAAACGAAATTTATTATCTTCACTCATTACCTTTTACTCGTCAATAACTGGAACAAATTATTTCAATATCACACGAGCTGCTTTGAAAACTACAGGGTTGTTTATTTATTTAAGTGAAATCATTTTATTCTATGATATCCAATTATTTTTGGGATATTCACAGTGAGCATTTATTTATATATTATATATTCGAAAGTTAAAGTTAATATTAGTTTTCCAGAAATTGCAATACTGGTTATGCTTATTAAGTAGTTGTCCAAAGTTTTACCATAAGTTGCTAGTAACATTAAATCCAAAAACTAATTAAATGTACCTTATCAACAATCAATAAATAGTAAGTACTTACAAAACATCAATCATTGACGATGCTAACAGCTAATATTTCAAAAATACCACTTATAACATTTATAGGGCCTTTGTACAGTATGGCTATAGAATTTGCTGGCTCCTAAGTCCCAATTTTACACTATTCGGCTATAACAAAATATCGTTTCCAAGGCGAAAACCTTGGTTTAGAATATTCTGAATGACATTCCCATCAGCATTAAAAATCTCAAGTTACATAGAAGTTTAGATAAAATACGAATAAGTTTTAGTAAAACTAATGTTATCGTTATTGGCTCAACATTAAGATAATATTACCGACGCGTTTTAAGTTCAACAATTATCTACGAAGGCCTAGAAAGCACCCATGATTTTATTCTCGTTGAATTCGAAGAAGGGTCTTATATAACTGAAAATGAAGACACGGAATCTCAATTAATAACTATGAATTTATTAAGTTTCGCAGGTCCTAAAATTCAATCATCGACCTAGGAATACCAGCAAAGGACAGAATCATCGGTACCCCTACGCTTTGTATTATCAGAACTTACTAAACATTACTGAGACTTATTACAAGTATCTCTCACATGATTTAGTTACAGTAATAAAAAGTCTCTTGCGCCGCTCTGATAGAATGTTCTAAAGTAACAGCGACCAAACACTAAATATATTCCAAATACCTATGTTATACGAATATGATAAATACATTTACTGAAAGATAATAAGCATATCATATTTATTTGTGCGTCAATGGAAAATGTCCGAAGCTATCCACCTATTTTTTATAATTAAAACATCAAAACTAATACAGTTGTGGACTAGCTGTATCAAAGTTCCAAAACTCTCACGCCATTATAAAATAGGCGTATTAAACAATTATACGATGATCGTACAAGGGAACGTCTATTCAATAGTGCCATGGAACGCCATGGTTAACCACTAAAGTATGTACAAAAATTCAGAAATGCTAACTGGATACCCCTAAAATACTTGATACATTTTTTTGTTCTATGATCTCCGATTTCGCATCTATTCTTCAGTTATGGAAAAAAAAAATACGAAGAATATCGAACTTTTCCTTACTTGAAGCAGATGATTACAAAACTGAGATCAGAGAGGGAACATCAGCAAAGACAAGAATAGTTGAAGGCAGCCAACATGTAAATAGTGAAATTAATAAGATCCAATTATTTTACGTCTGCATAGTCATTCACTAGATAATAAATCGTTTCTTAGCTTTTGTAATGTGAACTCCAAAACCTTTTCTTTAACAAAGTGAATTCTACACACACGAGTTAGGACCGGTTTATCAATTAGCAGCTTATTTGACTGATGGTTTTCGTCTAGATAGCCAAGTTTGTTTGAACATTAGTCAAGCTGCATTGCATCATTAACTCATGATATTGCCAATGTGACAATCTGTTCTAGTTGTTTCTTTTACAGCTCTCTAAAAAAAATGAGACGGCTTCTGGCAATAAGTACTCAGTCGATTATCTCGTGTAAACGATAAACACCGCACTTATTTACATTCAAAGTCAGTGGCATTGTCAGTTCTAGAAATATCATCATTTCGATTTGAAACAGCGCAAGCGTATGGTTGAGTTTCTACTGAGTCTAGTAAAGTTTCTATTCGTGTGTTGCTTCGGTCACAAAATAATCGACTGTCTCCGACCAGTTACCAGGTGGAAACGATACTTGTTACGTCACGCCCTTTGATCATTTTCAAAGATAGAAATTTGATTTTTGTATATGTTGCACGAGATATATCTTTCGATTATTGACCGTAATCTAATCCGAAATAGTTCGTTTTCACCGACAGTGATATCAACTTTGGAATTTCAAATCGAATAACCTCCATTTTTTGCTAATTATTCAAATTTATTATTCCATTCTAGATGACGTAATTTATTGTCTGCATTGTCACAATTGTAAAAAAATTATCTGATGAGGTTTGAGAATGCAAAACCAAACGGGAATTTTGGCCAAGTAGGCATTGTTACTGTTTGAGCAAGTTTTTATAAAAGGGTTCATTCGTCATTTCGAACATAAATTTGGAAAACTCACCTTCCATTTGAAAAAAAAATACTACAAAATATCTGTGCGTGCATCGGTGGATAATTCCACTCAATTTTCACTTTGAATTGGAACAGTTTTACCTAAGTTTGACTTGGCAGTCTCTAACCACATCAGATTTTTTTTTAGTGTGAAGTCTTACTAACAATAAAATGTCATATGGTTGGATTCAGAATGGGATAACGATAACACACTCAAAACTAAAAATTGTTTCATTCAAAATAACCACGACGTATCAAACCTCGTTATTACCAGGTATTTTGAGAAATAAGAATCCAGCTGCTCGGCGTTCGAGACATCCGAACTCACAGATCCGACCTGTTTATTTGGGAGCTAAAATATCAAACGTACCTCGCTCTAGGAGTAATTGCTGAACAGTTTAGTTCGATTATCTGCATCTGCTCGTTCCGCTCTGATTTTACGTAATTGAACGCCATCCATCGAGATCATCTGGATTTTCAACTAAGAATAAAGTAATTCAGCCATTGCATTCGTCCGCGAAACTTCAAAATGAGAATAATTGGAAAGCGTATTCCTTCAAAGTCAAAATTTGTTAACTGAATGTTAGTACCTAGGGAGTGAGTTGAGAATCGAGTTGGTTTCATTTCTAGATTAAAAGGACTAGTTACGAATCACTCTTCCTGGTGATAGCGTGGACAGAAAACCCATTGGACTTATCAAAAACTTTTTTAAAGATTTTATTTTGAAATACAAAATACAGAAGTCTAGAGAATACAGTGTTGAAAATCACCTTCCTGGTTACTGCATGTTTAAGGCTAATCGTTGAAGATGTTATACTGTCAATGGTGTCATCATTAAAGCTCATATGAAAGCTGATACTGATATTTACTCATATATCTCCTATTTCCTCTTTTGTTCAATTTTTCTGCAACACTGAAACGCGCACATGAAATTTCTGTAGAATTTTCTTTGTATTTCAAATCATCATCTTCCCAAAATGTTTTTGGAAATTCCAATGTTTCCTCGACGCCTAAGGAAGACTCATGACCATAGAATTAAATTATGTCTATACTCATAACTATTACTTTTCATCTAATAGTCAATTTACCTCTTCTGAAAAATATTGATTTAACAAATTTTTACTTCAAAGTAATGCCCTTTCCAAACAGGTATTCTCTATTTATATTTCCGCGGCCTTATGGAATTAGTGAATTTTGTTATTCTCAGTTGGGAACCCTGGGTAGTTGGTATTGTCGTATGACAATACGGCACTGTCGGTGCAATACGGCGACGGTGAATATGGCTGTGGGTTTCGTCTGCGGACATGTACCCAGATCTCAGTGACTACTTCTTATTTAGGAGATTCCATGTTCTCTCAAACTGCTAGTTGTGAGATATCACTGTTCAACGTAATTAGGCTTAGGCCGAATGATTAAAAAAAATCAAAACTATTGATAAACCGGCCCTTGGTGTGACGGTGGGCTATCGTCAAGTCAAGCACATTTCCACACAAGATATCCCCGCCACCGTTAAAGCTATCAGAGACTTGACTTATTTAGTTGTACTTATTTGCCTATTTGGATCAACTTTAAAATTTTTATGTACAATTCATATCATGCGCTGCCTGGCGGGCGTGTGCGTTTCGCTAATTAATTTTCTATCTTCAGCCGTAAATGACAAACAAAACTCAATATCCCGTTAATTTTATAAATACAGTCAGTCTGCCACACGTATCCTAGAAATCTCTATCGATATATTTATCCATTAATCCCGATCTCAAGGTACGAGTGTTTATAAAAATAAAGTGATTTTAGGAAGTGGCTGGTTAGTTTGTGGGGGTGGTTATGCACGACCGCACCCTCTGGCATGCCGGCAGACACACCACTTGTGCATAGCGTAAGATCTGATTTCCTCGAGTTCACGTCAGCAAACACACTGCAAGACACAACAATAGGGAAAAGAAAGAAAAATAAAAATAAATTAAAATCATAAATAAACTTTAATCTGTATTCACAAAAATCAAACAATAAACCAAAATGAATAAATAGTGGTGAAAGTAACGAATCAAACTGATAAAATCAAATATAAACTAAAGATCTGATTTGGATAAGACTGCTAAGCCTGCAAACTAAAAATAAAACGAAAATAAAGAAAGAAATCCAGTTGTGGTCTCGCCAAGCATTACCGTCGCTAAACTGATGGCATTTCAAGCAAAACCACGCAATTTGAAGAAAAAGCTGAGAATATTAGAAAAAATCTGGTGAACTAAACACAACACACAAATAAGAATAACCGGACCTGTCGAACGACGGTGGCCATCACCCGTATAATCTGTAAATTACAATCAGTCGTATAGCGCACGTGTGTCTGGTCACAAAGCACGATGATGCCCCCGTCGCTCCAGAGTCCTTCAACACAAATACATTTATGCAACGACGCGAAGCGTCGTGGCGCGTCGCACGACATGACTGTCGAACTCGGCCGTTGCAATGCGACTAGTCTGTTTTAAAGAATACACGAAAACACTACATATAAATACATAAATTAATCTACTTAAGACATGAATCGAATTAGGAAATAATAATAAATACTATATGTAAATATATATATAGTTTAGCTATGAATCTTTGGGCGTTGTCCCAACAAATAAAGGCGATGGCACAATCATTATAATGACATAATACAAAAAACATCAGACCGTAAAAATGTTTGCTATAGGAAACGCTGTTGCACTTCTGACTAGCTTCGTATTTTATAAGTACTAGATTATTAAATTAGGGGAGGTGCGCTTCTTGGCGGGCACGGCACCCCCGAGCCCACTGCATTCCGGCGCGCTGGATTGCCTTAATTTACCTAATAACTTGCAGCAACAATACCACAGAGAACAATAAATAATAAATAATACGAACGCAGAATGCAGCGAACGCGCTGGTGTCTAAGAATTCTCTTCGCTCTATGTGGTTTTGCTTTTGTTCGTTTTAAAGCTGACCTGCAAGACGCGGTTGCCCAGGGTGTAGCCGTTGAGGGATTGTATGGCGACCACGGCTTCGTCGTAATTGGTCATTGTGACGAAACCGAAGCCTTTGCATTTGTTGGTTTGCAGGTCGCGGATCACTTTTACGCTCTGGACGGCTCCGAAGGGGCCGAACAGCTGCCAGAGAACGTTCTCTTCGGTCTCTGGGGCGAGGTTGTACACGAAGATGCACCAGCCGGAACCGTTCATGGCGTTGCCGGGCAGCATCGAGTTGGCCAGCAGGTCTCCGGCCAGCGGAGAATACCTGAAATCACACACCGCTCTTAATATCTCTGACACCATCACTTAGGCATATCCAACAGCTACTCTCCAAGTACTACCTTACTTTACCTTCCTTCTTTCCATCAATCTACTATTTTTTTCTTAATTTCGAGTTACAACTAGAAATTAAGACTAATTTCGAGTTACAACTCAAAATTAAGCCTAATTTAGAGTTGTAACTCAAAATTAAGCCAGTTATGAGTAAATAGATTCAGATTTCTGCAAGCGGTGCTCCTATATAAATCTCGGTATAAATGGTGCAGTGCAATGGATGAAATAATTTCGTATCGATAAGGGAAACCTTCTTAATTGAAAATTAAACCAAACATGACTCCTCTGGAATGATAAAAACCTACGATGAAAATGAAGTTACTTCTTTGTAATGTCTAATAAAAAAGTTTTTGACGGGACACTGTATCTCTTTCTGATATACTGATTATACGGAATTTCAAAATTTGAGATCACAATGCCGATTGCTATCTCGACAATGCTATCGTACGTACATTGACAATACTGAATTCCTAATTGGTCAATCTACTAAACCATTTTGGAAATTTGTAAATTCTAAAAGGAAAAACTGTGATATACCTAGTGCAATGAAATATAATAATTCTACTCTAAATGATAAAATGAGCATTGTTGGATATGAAACTGAAAGTTCAAGTTTTGATAATTTTGATCCTATATCGTCGAAGAATCAGATAATCAATTCACACTGCCTCTCTGTTGGTATAACAGAAGTGATGGAATGTCTGTGTTCACTGGATGTCGGTAAGGGATCTGGCCCTGATCTCATTCCTAACGTATTTCTGAGGAAATGTGCTTTTTCACTAAGTAGACCTCTGTGGTTAATGTTTAATAAATCTTTGACAAACGGTATTTTTCCTTTCTATCGGATAAAGTCATTCGTCAAACCTCTTCTCAAATCTGAAAATCCTGCTCTTATTGAAAATTATAGACCTATTACTGTTCTCTCTGCCATTCCCAAGGTGTTTGAATGCTTGGTTAATAGATTCCTCAGTTCAACTTTGGCTAACGAAATAAGTGTTGGTCAACATGGGTTTCAAGATGGACGATCGACGTGCACTAACCTCATGATTTATACCAACTTCATTGTATCGGCTTTAGAGAAGGGCCCACAGGTTGATTCTATTTATACAGATCTATCTAAGGCTTTCGATAAAGTCGATCATGCTATTCTCATCCAGAAGTTATCGTATATTGGCATTCGTGGTTCTCTTCTGGACTGGTTGAAAACGTATTTATCAGATCGCCTCCTATGTGTCAAGTTGAACGGGTGCATTTCCGATGAATACACTGCCACTTCGGGCGTGCCACAAGGCTCCCACCTAGGGCCTTTACAGTTCAGTATATTCATCGATGACATTGTCAAAGAAATATCTGATTGTAAATTCCTCATGTATGCCGATGATATCAAAATATTTCATGTCATACAAAATCCAGATGATTGTCTTGTACTCCAAAAAAGCTTGAATGTTTTTTCACATGGTTTTGATAACACTGTGATTGAGAAAGTTACCTCGATCAAAGATCTTGGAGTCATCTTCCAATCTAACCTCTCATTTTCTTCGCATATTGAGTACATCTGTAATAGCGCACTCAAGCAGTTGGGTTTCATAAAGAGACATTCTAGAGATTTTGTTCATATGAGTACAGTGAAAATCTTATTCCTTTCATTGGTTAGATCTCATCTTGAATATGCTTCGATTATTTGGAGCCCTTATGCTCAAGTCCACATCGAAAAATGTGAAAGAGTTCAACGCAGATTTTTTATGTACTGCTCCTTTAGGCTGAACATTCCTTACTCTTATACCAACATGCTGTCAGTAATGAATTTGAGTCCTCTGATCCACAGAAGGCAAGGGTCTGACACCTCGTTTATTTATAAAATATTGAACGGTCTGATAGATGCTCCTTTTCATTTCAACTATCTGAGTGAAAATTGAAATTCTCACTATCGGATTTTTTCTTTCAAGTTATATAGGATCATTCCACAATACGTATCAGATCTAATTCAATGTCCAGCGTGGCTTCAGCTAGGAAAGTAGGTATTACAAAAATTAGCATGTTTTTATTTCAACTGTCTGAATGAAAATGCAAATTTTCACTTTCGGATTTTTTCTTTCAAGTTATATAGGGTCTTTTCACAATATCTGTTAGATGTATTTCAATGTCCAGTGTGGCTCTAGCCAAGAAAGTAGAGGTTTTCTGTTAGACATTACAAAAAGGTAATTTCATTTTTATCGTGGGGTTTTTTCATTCCTGAGGAGTCATGTTTGTTTTAATTTTCAATTGAGAATTTTTCCTTTTTCAATACGAAATTATTTCATCCATTGCACTGTAGCATTTATACAAAGAATTATATAGGAGCAGCACTTGCAGAGATCTGAATCTATTTACTAATTTCTAGCTTAATTTCGAGTTGCAACTCGAAATTAGTGTTAATTTCGGAGACGGAAATAATAGTCAGTGACGTTAGTCACTAGTTCAGAAACAATGAGAGCAACTGGAATTCCCTTCCCTCTTCCCTCCCTTGGACACCCTGAAGCTAAGAATACGTCACTGACTATTAATGCCGTTTCCGCGTATGATCACTTTTTATAAAATATATAAAAATGGTAAAGGAAATTTTGGTATTGAAAAAAAATTTACTGATTGTGTACAAGAAAAAAATGACACGTTAATTGTTTGATTGACAGTCAACATAATAACATACTTTTATCGTTTACCGATATTCTCGAATAAAGTACCAACAAACCATTAAATAAAAAAAGGTTAGAATTCCTTTTCAAATAAAGGAATCTGTATTTGTTCACAATGAGCATAATAATGAATAAGAGACAAAATGTCCTGTCAGGACAGCTCATTGCAATTATCCTATACAATAGGAATATTTGGATCGAAAATCCATCAGAAAACAACTACTTTCCTGGCAATACCACGACGAACGTTGAATTTCCAACATCTGGTGAATTTCAATGCTTTCTCTGCAATTTCTTGTTGCATGAAAATGTTCATCGAAACATGGACCTCCTTTTGCGTTGAAATGGGGATGTCATCGAATCATTTGTTGCAGACATTGTTGTCTGCATAGACCTACCCTATACTGATAAGGGGCAACACCCCGAAATCGATCTATAGATAGTTCAAATGTTTCGACGAACATTTCCATGCAACAAGAAATTGCAGAGAAAGCCGTGTAGGTACTCCGAACGGAAATTCACCAGATGTAATTCAACGTTCGTCGTGGTATTAACCAGGAAAGTAGTTATTTTCAGATGGATTTTCGACCCAAATATTCCAATTGTATAGGATAAGTATTACAAAGACCTGTCCTGTTAGGACATTTTGTCCCTTATTCCTTTTCAAATGTGTTCAAAACGACTCAAAATATTTTAAATATTCAAAAATTGTTATTCTGAATACCTTGAACACAGAAAAATTCTTTCCCATTTAACTTCTTCCAAACTTATTACGGTTTCCGAGATAGCTACGTTTTACAAAAATCCAACGCTGACACTCCTCACATAGATTTTTATTTTTGTAATGGTTTTAATTTATAGTGAATAAAGACGAATTATTACTATTATTGAGATAGCCTGTATAACAGAAAACAGTTCAGCTAGCCGTCGGATCTTGAAAGGATTCTATGGTTGCATTCGACGACAATTTTTGATATTCCAATGGATCATTAACAAAGCATTGCTGAAACATTTCATAGATATTGACTGAGTTCGGTTGATTGGACAACCTCATTTGTGTGACACAATATCTTGAGTGTCACAAAGTCTCAGGAACTTCCGTCCTCAGAAATAAATGAATTTTTAACCTCCTGAGCTATTTCATTGGATTATTAATCTCTAAACATGTGCTTCAGTAGGTAACATCCTGTATTAGTCATATCCGATGACATTGATGTGTTGATTACCTAATAAATGTTTGAAGTCTGAGTGCAAATCTATTCATTTCTTATAGTTATTCTGAATATTGAGTATCGAACATGGCGCAGTCAGTAGGACCCGAACATAAATTGAATGAATGCATGAGATCAATTTTAACAACAAAAAATCAGAGAGCTAGACATATCAATGCGCGATTTAATAAAGACAAAGTCCAATTTAGTCAAAATAAGGTTAAATTCATGGGACAAATTTTTTCTTACAAAGGAATGGAGGTTGATCCTGATCGCATTGAGTCATTGATCAAATTAAAAACTCCTAAAGATATAAACGAGTTATAGGTTCTTTCAATTGTATCAGACAATATATCCCTGAAATGACTTAATATATATGGAACCCCTATTTCAGCTTTTGAAAAAGAATGTTGAATGGCAGTGGCCATGATAAGGTTTTTAAGACTTGAAAAATATTATTACTAAACCTTTGATTTAATGAGTCTTGAAGGGGAAGGTGTTCGGTGTGTAACATCCTGTATTAGTCATATACGATGACATTGATGTATTGATTACGTAATAAATGAAGTTTGAGTAACTGCATATCTATTCACATCCTAAAGTTATTCTAAATATTGAGTATCAAACAGTGCTTAGATATGATAAGTTGAATATAGATTAGGATATTTCCTTCTTTCTATAGTGCTGCACAATATCTCTTGTGTCACAATATTCCAAGTGCACCAAACCAGAAACATCCTTTTATGGAAATGAGATCAGAATTCCAAATTTTACCCTCCTATATTATCGATCTTATTGATCCCTAAAGATATGCTTAGAAATTTCGTGGGTATTGATGACGGAGGATAAATTATTCGAATGCTAATGACACAGATTGCTACTGGAATATTTTTCTTTTTATATTGCTGAACGGCAAATAATAATAATAGCCTTTGGGTACACTCTACTAGTGTTTATGAGGGAGTATTATTATTATTAATAATATCTCCGTTGTGTGTGTAGCCCAATATCTTGAGTGCACAGTAATTATCAGATTCATCTTCAATATTCGATAATCCTACAGGATTTGTTGAAAGATATTGTGCTCCACAATAATACATTTTGTTTTATAATTACCGAAGTCAATCATTTTCTTTTTACGTTATTAGATTAGTAGCCGATGTGAATACTGATATTTCAAATTATCCTGACAATATTAATGGAAAGAATAGCTTTTTTCACCTCATATTTTTTGTTTCGATAATCTTAGAATTATTTGCTCAAAAATTTCGCATTGTGTTTGATGCAGATTGATACTTTGACGACAAAGGATAAACTAAATCAGGAAACTTAAGTGCGGCATAACATTTTGCCAAACCGACATCTCTTGTGTAGCACAATAACTCAATATTCGATTATTTCTTTTTGTTCTTGAATTCCCAATTTTTAAATGGAAAATGGCACCAAATTAGGTGTATCAATAGTTATTTGTTGACAAATTGTGTCAAGCTTACCTGAATCGCCCTGTAGGATGATGAATTGGGCCGGCGAATCGTCTGGTAGCTTGTGGAGTGAGGTAAGCCGCCAAAGGAGGAATGGCTTTGTTGTTATTACTTGGGTTATTGGCGAACTTCACTGTTATGGGTTCAGTGGAGCCTTTTGGGATGGTTCCATTCAATTCCTGGATAGCTCTTTCAGCTTCCAAACGCTGGTCGAATCTGATGAATCCTACTCCTTTCGATAGACCTACAGGATGAGCAAAAATTGATTGACAACTGAGACCCCCTCTCGGAACCACGAACTCAGTTTCAAAACCGTCTCGTTTCCGGGGTTTTGAAACTATGTTGCTGTTCCTTTCGCCAATCAAAGGCTTTCGGGTAATGGCAGACTGACAGGCAGGTGTTCTTATGCGCAGAAGTGATATCTGTTGTAATCCGCACATTTCCGGAAAGCCTTTATGTATGGCGTTCAAATAGCCCAAGAAAAAAAAGATATACATGTGGTATCCATAGCGAGTGCGATATATCGTTTTTTTCTTATGTAGTGTGGTGTAGTGTGAGTGTGTGTTGGTGTGATTGCTCTGCTCTTTTGAGTAAAAACTAAACGAAACGAACCAAAAATGAAATAAACATAAACCAACATGCCACGATGCAAAATAAATAAAAATTCTCAACGGAAGCTGTATAAATCAGGTAGGTTAAGTTAAACAATAAAATAACTGTGAACTCAAATCTGAACAAGTGTTCGTCATTTGATTAGGGGGATGGGTGCATCGTATAGCTCATTGAATCTTTTCACAAAAAAATTTTGAAGATGGCGGTTACATTTAGTGATTAATCTAGCTGAATTGATGTCGCGACCCGTAACAGAACAACCAAAGAGGTGGATTGGTGGTTGTGGGTGGTGTTTTTGGGTGTTATGGTAAAGAGACAGGTACGTACCAGGCAAATTTTCTCCGGCCCCCGAGACAAATTGACGTACTAGGGAAGAGAAGAAAAAAACGCAAAATATAGGTACAGTAAGACAAAATGAACTAGTGAATAGGCAGCGCCTGGGTTTAAGCCAGGAACCACTACCGGTAAATATTAAAAGCCAAATTTCAACAGTAACTCTGATCAAAAATCATATCATAATCAAATCAAAGCTACGACATCCAATAAAAATAATAAAAACTAAATATTTACTGATTGTTATAATCAATAAACAAACTGCAAGTATGTTGATGTATTTTGTATGTATGTTACTGTGACTGTGGCATTAAGGATGTAAGGTGTTTGGCCCGACGCGAAAAACATCGAATTCGAAACCAACTCGAAATGTTCCAAAATGTGTCGGCCCAAATACCTTCAATGACTGACTACGACCTTGATTTGGCGGTTTGTTCCGTTTCGTGCGAAGCTCCAAAACCTTCGCGTCTACTTCACTTAGCCAGAAAAATACAACGAAATTCTTCATCGTTTCACGTAAAAATCATTAATAATTCTAGAGCTTGGAACAATAATATATCAGTTGAATGTTCACCGTTTACCTAACATTTTTAGATCGGCAGTAGATGGGGCTATATTGGTGATGTTTAGAGGCCTCAAATTAATTCCAGTGAAAAAAAAAAATTTAATCAAACTTGTATGTTTGCAGCTTTTTTAAAGGTACGTTTCGCGTCTGTTGTTAACGGAATGAATAAAGAAGATTAATAGGAATAACGGTTATTCGAATGCCCTGAGACTAAAGCAGAATAATATTTGAGTACCCTAGAGTTTTATCCCAATACCAAAACAAGAACAGAATAATATTATTATTTACGTTATTTATATTATTATTTACGTAGCGCTCAGGGCGACTAATAATTTTTGGCGCCGCATTCACTTTTCAGCTCTAGGAGAACCAGAAATAACAAACGCGCCATCTCGGCTTCTCGCGGTGTGGTCCAAGCATAGTAAGTAATAGAACCATCAGTTAGGAGCCACCTTGGCCACCTTTTCAAGAAGGTAGGTAATTTTTCCCACTGCATAGTAGAAATTGACGTGGAAACTTAGAAATCCAATCCTCGAAAAAAAAAACAGGAAAAAATACCCTAACTGGAAACTCTAGACTTTTCGCGTTAAAATCTTGATATCTCAAATGTCATGGTGAAAGCATGGATACAGGTACACCAGGGGCCCTATTCTCAAATATCTACTACCCTATGTCGCATGGGACAAAATATGTCTTCAATATTTCTTTCGCCTTTCTCGACTATGCATTGGAAAGAAATAGAGATATTTTGTCGCATGCGACATAGGGTAGAAGACGTTTCAGAATCAGTGCGCAGGATACTGAAGAGATTGGTAGGTCATTATAAACCCCTCGGTCTCTAGACTATTATAGCCAACATAATCCAAGGTTTTCGACATTCCTGAAGAAACCCATCTTGTTTTTTAAAAAAATTGTTTAAAATTGTTGTTGTTGTGAAGACGTATAATTTACCATGTTCTTGTCATCTTGAGCCCATTTTACCACTCTAAAGAAGCAGAACAACATCAGAATTTTGTTCTTGTCTGGCAGTTCTGATGACCAGATATGTAGGAGTGTCTACTGCTATTTGGCACCTAAATATTTTTTTGACTCTGGCCACTTAGAAGCGGCGTTGCTTCACTCCTGTAAGTACATCCTCCGGCATCAGTATGATGTCAGATGCTTCTGTTTACGAGTTGGGTGCAGTCTTCACAGAATTTCTCCAGATATAATAATTAGTTGTTCATTATAGCTTCTTCAAAATGGAACTGGGCAGGTCACATAGCAAGAACATGTGATAGCTGGACAAAGAGGATCACCAAGTGGTGGCCACGACAAGCTTTTCACTGCAAGTACGTGTTGACACGTTTATTTAAAATGTGGCCATTTCAACTGGATGCAGACATCACTAGATAGAAGGAAATGAAAGCTGTCAAGGGAGGATTATGTCCAGCAGTGGACGCAAGCTGGGTGATGATGATGGTCATTAATACCACATTTTCTAGTATTATATTGGAAAATTATTGCTCACAATATCCACGTATAAGAGAAGTACGGCGTTTGTAAGAAAGACTGAAGTGGCATTTTTAATGAAAAGTTGATGAGTTACTGCAAAACTGCTTGTGTTCAGCTTACCCAACATGAGAATCATTTAACCTTTTGAAAACAATACGTAAAAATTACCAAGCTCTTCTATGTCCCACAGAAACAATTTTTTGATCCGCCTACTAGTAAAAAAACGTATTAGAGGTTTCGAAGTTGAAACTAGACATTCAATTTTATTTCGCACGAAACGAGAAGGTTCTAGATGAACGCGGCGTTCGAAACGTAACATGACCGAAGGTCATGGTCATGACCAGTGACAATATACTCGAATATGCTAAAGGCATCAATCGAGCATACACTCACTAAAGTGATAATCAGGAGAGAACAACATTTATCCTTACCAGTAATGTTGTCACACAAAATTCTGGATGTTATGATCCGACCAAACGGACTGAAGAGGGCTTCAAGGTCTTGCTGCGTCATATTCTTTGGTAATCCAGATACGTACAAATTTGCGCCTTTTATGGCTTCTGAGCTTGGTCTGGCATAGGACACCTGAAAAAGAAAAAAAAAATCAGACCATGAATTCCTGAAATCAAGATATATACAATATGCGAAAAAAGTTGAGGCACTAAACAACGTATAGAAGTTTAAAATCATTTTGATATTTGCTTTCGAAATATTTCTCCTTTAAATGTCTGTATTTCAGAAGTGGACAGTCCAGTTGAATAATAGTATCAAACATACATACATTAAATATTTCACGGTTTTCAAAATAACAATGTCAACACTACATAAATTTAACGATCTGTATTATAAAAGAAACAGTTCCTTCAAGTGACATCATTACTACAAAAAAGTATGGAATGGGAAGTTTGAATGAATTCGTTCGATATTTCGGAAATTTAGAACATCCGGTAGGCATCTGGCATCGAGTAAACTCACGTTTTTTATTTAAGGACTGGGCCAAGACGCGAGGCATACTTCTTGATGCACCGATGAAATAAGAGAAGTGTGTATAAGTGTGCACCCATGGGCGTAGGTACCAAAGTAATTCTCCAGAATCATGGGGTACACTTTCTTTTCCAGTATACGTCGCTAGTGACTTAAATGTATTTGAACTATCCCAGCAAGTAATACTTGCATATACAAGAGAAATAAGGGATAACATACTTTGAAGAAACCCAACGAATGATAATTGAAACTAGAATGGAATTTTTGCGTAACTCGGAAGTTAGAAAAAGAAAAAAAGACTTTGATTTATCCGAATATCCTCGATATATGGGATATTTTCCTTTTTTCTCAAAACACGACGTAGATCTGTGAAAACAGCAAATTCTCGGTTCACTGAATGTTTACTACTAATTTGAATATTATTCCAGGTCCTACTAAAACAAAGTCCTCAGTTACATGTTAGAATCTTAACCCATTAGGTCCCAAGGAATTTTTTTTCAAATTTCTAATGAAATTGGCCGAAATCTTGTTGAAATCTTTATTGAAATGATTTTGATATATGCATGTTAGGTGATTAGAACAAAATTGACTTAGATATATTATATGTACCCAAATGAGTACAGTGGGATCAAGTCATGTACTGGAAATAATTTTAAAATGCATTGAAAACTTGTGAATTCAAGAGTGGTATAACTGAAAACATTGTCTTTCCAAACAGAGAGTTGCTCTGCATTTGCAGCAGGACCATCTGGCTCTCTGATGGCAGTGAACGCATCTCAATTGTTTACTCAGTTTTGCTGGAAAATGCCCGCCTTCATGTTTCCTTATGCTCGGAGGAACCGCGCCAGTTCTATTTTTCGTGTTAGAATTCTCATAACATGTCAAGTATGTACGAACAATTTCCCTTTGAAATTTCAAGAGGTCCATTTGATCCTCACTTGATATCTGATGCAATCTCCACGCATTCACTACACTCATATTTATCATTTGAGTGAATAAAGACCACCACCATTTCTTTCCTCGAATCCCTACTCGGTAATTGTTGACACCTTGGTCATGTAAATCAACACCACCCATTGAACTATTATAATTTTGAAACAAAAGTGGTTGAGGAACATCCATTTTTCGTTTTTCTGTTGTAGACCATCGATTCACTTTTCCCAACGGCTCTACAGAATCATAATTGGTGAACATTGTAACCACGTTATTATCTTTCCACCGAACAAATGAGAGCAAATTATTACTATCATACTTGTGCTGGAAGGTTCCTCTGTTTGGAGCAGCGAAAGATGCAGGGTTAGTAAGAGGACATTTTTTTGTTCTGTTGTTTCTCACTGTTCCTGTTGCCCTTTGACCAAAATTTTTCAGTATTACCATCAGACTGTGAACACAATGTGGTCTGTTTGTGGATCAACATTTGGAGGAATTATTACAATGTCCACTTCATCCGTATTTTCTGAGGAGCAAATGTCATTGATTGCTGGTGCTAAAGATTCGAACCGTTTACCATAGAAATCACCACAAGATAGAGTTTGGAATCTTTCAGGATTCATCTGTAACAAATAATGTGAAATAAAATTATGAATTTCCAATATAACGGATAAACCCACTGTACTCAAATGGGAACAGGTCCTAAATCGCTATCAACTGTTCAAACTTGAAACATTATAGGTTATGTGCATCACACAAATCTTCATTAGGACCCAAATGATCATTTTATTGTATACACGTTCAGATAACATGCTTGAATTATCGAATATATGAATAGTAAACTTACCTTCAAGTCACGACCTGTGTAAACTCTCAAAGTACTGTTTTATCGCTTACTGGACAGGGCTTTGGATAAACTGGTCAGGGTTATGCTCTAGTTCACTGATGAGGAAGAGCGTAAATGTTCAGTGATTGTACTACTCATTCAAAGATGTCGCCAATGTGACATTTTACCGGTTGTTCTCAATTGAGTACACTGGGAACGAATGGGTTAAGTGATCTGATGTTGCTATCAAACTTCCTGCATGAACACAAATTACTATTCCACTGAAAATTGATTTGAGTCAAGACACTAGATGACGACGGATAAGGATTCTAGTTTCATTGGCTTTTTTCGTCATGGCGTCATCTTCAAAACTAAAGCATTCTCATTCCAATAGCGATAATGCACGTTTTTTCACTGCCAGTTCAAACTAGTTAACCGACTTCTTTCAGACAACTTCTTCCTCGACTCAGTCAATACTAGTAGAACCCGCGTCAGCTGTGACTGGCAGTAACGCAATAAAAATATACCGATATCGCCCCAAAAGTTTCTTAATTATACTCCTATCACTAGAACGTCTAGGTATGTCAGTGGTGGTTCTTCATTTTGTTATTCAAAAGTGAATTTTATTGACGGAAATCTATTATTTCAAAAAGAAACAAAGTCCTCAATCCATCCTCATAGATAATATTCTGGATTTACTCTCTCAAATTGATATCAATGTGCCAATTTTAGCATCACGACGAACTACAGTTTTTCATCTGAAATCTGCGCTTAGAAATGTAATGTTGAAATATTCAATTGCTTACATGTACTCTAATTTTAATAGGATTTCTATTGAATTGGATTATATCCAACTTTTGACAATTACAATACTAGTATAATATACAAATAACAAGTGTTATAAACGGCATTTTAGTCAAGAGTGTTTAACGAATGAGCGTCTAGAGGAGTTTATGAACGCGTTACATCTGTACTTTTTCTGAGAACTCATATAACAACAAAACTATATTTTTTAAGTTGATTTCTCTAAGGACAGTTTCAACTTGGCCGTGGTGGTCGGCTGGTACGTTCGCCTCGCATGCGTGGGGTCGTGGGTTCGATCCACCGGTCTCGTGCATGGCATCACACGTTGAAAGGTAAGGGCTGCGTCTTCCCTAGCTCACACAAGTCTCTCGAAGACTTCTGAGGTTGCGCGTAGGGGTGCAATCGGTTGACGGAATCAACAAACAATAACAATAACTGATAGACCAAAACAGACTCAGTCAATATAATCGACCAATAACTGACATGGAACAACCAAATCTTTCCAGAGCTTTAACGACAAGCTGGACATGCCGCAGAGTCTTTGGTAAGAATGGGGTCTGAAACCAAGAATGGGGTCTGAAACCAAAAATGATCTACTGGTCATACCAAACTATCATCAGACCCATGGTCATCTATGCTTCACTGATATGGTGGCTAAGATGCAACAAACTTCGGCACAAGTCAAAACTGCAGAAAGTGCAGCGACTAGCTTGTCTGTGAATCACAGAGGCAATATCTACGTGACCTATACTGCAGCATTAGAGGTAATGCTAAACCGCGATTGCACCTGTGTGTAATGAAAGAAGCAGCAATAAGTGCTTTCAGACTGAGCCAAGTTTCAAACTCTCAAACCCCCTTGGTAACCATATATCTTTCAAGCACAAGTACATGCTATTGAGATATTTGCCAAGGAATGCCTCAAAACAGTCCCTGAGACAAGTGACAGAAAAACAACCAGGTCACTTTGATAATGTGCCAGGACAAAGAAAGGCGAAAAGGCTAGTGAGCCTATCGCCAAAGAAAGCTAAACAGCCACTGAAGTATCACCTCAAAAAATTGACAAATCAGAGAATGCGAAAGGCGAAACAGATGTCTAGTCTAAACAGTACGAGTGTCGGCTACCGACAGTAATAAGCCCTTGGCTGACGGTCAAACAAGTTTGTTCCTATAATTTGGCATAAACCAATAGAAATGACGTCACTTCAAGGCAGTTTGATCAAACTATTTGACCGTGAGCCTCGGACTTTATGGTCTTGGGTGTCTCACGACACGACACGCTCTGCATTCAATATTAGAGGCATCTAAACCCATCACGCGACTAATTTAGCCCATTGTGTTCAACACACATCCTAGCAGGCCATGAATCTCCGATTATAGGCATTCATTATTGATATGAGTTGCTGCAATATCACCAGAATTCCCCAGATAATATTAGACAACATTGTAATTCTCAAACGGATCAAGGTACATGAACGAAAATATAGTTGGGTGCGTCAGCAAACTGTATCGACATCAGTTTCCGTACGATTCCATTGGTGCAAAACCGGGACTTTGGCGTAGCGTTCCTCAGTCATAACGCGATCGATATAACAGATGTGGATTCAACACTGCGCATGTGATAAAATCGCATCAACGAAGAGGGTTATAACTATAAGCGTGAATTATCAGTTACCAAATGCGGAAGCTGTCAGCGAAAGGGTTTGGTCCAGTGTTGCCAATGACGCGCAAATTCCTAGATACGATTCAATATGTTCAATCCTGCGACAGAAATGCTGAAACACTGTAAGAACCAGAAAGTTGTACTTCAGGATACTTTATTTCCGTCAACTGGGAATTCTAATTTCAAAAAGGTATTTTTTTAAGTTCTGGTCCCCACGGAAAGAAAAATCCTGTAACGTTCGTGAGAGCCCAGGGAAACCATGTAGGAACTGGTGTTCTTCCTTGAAGTCATTTCTCATTCATTCATTATCTTACAATTTGAAAAAATTATTCTCCAGACAACCATTTTTCTCTGTTTGGAAAGAGACAAAAGTCAAAGGGCCAAATCTGGAGAAAAGGGTGGATGATGTAGCAATTCGTGGGGTAATTACACAAATTTAGAACTAGCAATTGCGGACGAGAGAGCTGATGGGGTCATAGCAAGTTGTTTTTTGGCAAATGACACCACTCTTCCATTTTTTACGAGACATCGCTTTAACGAATAAGCATAGTACTGTTCAGTGATAGTTTTTTTCTTTTCAAGGCAATGTCCTACCTATGCATTTTTGGATGGAAGTTTTTCTCTTCTTTGGAAAAAGTTCGACAAGAGCAAATCTACTGTTGCCTGTTTTTTTTAAATTTCTGGTGTGCAGTGGTGTATCCAAGTTTCGTCAGCAGGAGCCTAGCATAGGGCTATATTTTGTTAACAAATAGGCATCTTTTTCCCTTTCAGATGCATTTTGGAATGTATTCACATTTTAAAATGTTGGCTTTTATACCGGGGCATTTAAAAGGTTCATTTTAACAATGAACGAAGTTTCGACTTTTCAACATGAAACAACCCAAGATAAACTCATCTTGGTTCTTTATCCCAACTACACAATGAGGTTTATAAAGATTAAAGGAAGTAGATTCATACCAGTGGTGGTATTCAAAACGAGTCAGACACTAGAGGGCCTTTTGGGAATCCCAAAAGACAGAGTTGAGAATACTGAAAAAATTTAATTTTCCACAAGAAAGGTCTGCTACTACTTTCAGATATCTCTTATTATTGCAGAGAAAACGTATTTTTAATAGCTTCCGGTGAACTATCGGATTATGCAGTTTTTTACTCATACGGACAGGCAACCTAACTTAATACAGTATGATATTTACAGATACTGTCTTGTTTGCCTAGAATCGAACAGTATGAATGTATCTCAACACAAAATCTTCTATTTGCTCAATCAACAAAGTCGACGTTATTTATTTACATACCCTAATGGCGATTACGCAGCCTCCTACGTTAATTTTATATCAGTTACACCCACACATTCACTTTTCCATCATTATTTGTTGTTATCGATAAGTGATGTTTATTTATTCAACAGAACTTTTAATGCAGTTTTGATCTGTCCGTAATGACACCCCATTCAGAAAAATATCGATAACCAGATTAATTTCCAGAAGTGTTTATCGAACAGATACAAAAATTATAAATATACACGCTATCTTACAAACATATGAAAGTCGGGAACAGGTGAAGACATCAACTTTCCAAAGAGAAAGAATTGAACTGTGTCCCATTTTGCATAAAATTCAGTGATGAAGACAACATTACTTAGAAGTCATCCCTAACTAAATTTTTTCAAATTTCTCCACCAATATCTCATTAGCCAGGATCTTACGTATTCAATAATGTATACTTCATACAAAAAAACTTCAGACGTACAGGACGATTGATTAAATGTCAAATCCATAGCTTATTACATGATATTCTCAGTACTCGAGTATAGTGAAAGTTAATTGTATTATAGCCAAACAATGACATCCTGTCAAAATACCAGTAACGCTTTGAAACAAAAAAGAGAAACAAATGATGCTATTACACAACTTACGAACAATGTATACAAAGCAATGGAAAACAGAAATAATGCCATGTCTTGTTTATTGATCCGTTCTTCACGGTGGATTTTGACTTCGGCTGTCAAGTTCGATATTTGCCGAACGTCACTAAATTGGGACCAAATCTTCTATCGAACTGCAACACTTTAGGATCTATTGCCTCAATAGTTTTTTTATGACAATTATAAACTCCATCACAAATAATAGTCATATTTGAAGATTATTCTTCCTGGTCCTTCGCTTGCTTATCTATTTCATATCTGGGATCGCACGTTGTATGCTGAGGCCCCTATTATGTATAACTCGCAAACGCGAACAAAATACAATGTTTTCCATACTCTAATAGTTTATCTGAGAATGCGGGACTCAGGGAGCTGGCGAGGAGAGGGGTTCACAGGGAACACCGAAATCGCTGTGGTAGCGGAGAAAGAAATCCCACTATCCGCTATCAAAGTGATACAGGCAGAGGATAAAATTAGGTGGAAAATGACGATCTCGCTAGAGATCCCAGACAGGAGAGAGTGGGAAGAGGAAAGAATAATATTTCCCCCAGAAAGCCTGGTCTGTTTTACAGACGGGTCCAAACTGGAGGAAGGACAAGCCGGAGCAGGAGTTTACTTGAAAAACGGAGAGAAAGAAGCCTATGCGCTAGGTTCTCTGACAACAGTTTTCCAAGCAGCGGTGAATGCTACCCTGAAGGCAACCAGAATGGAAGAGGTGAGGTCCGGCCCAGAGAGACATGTATGTCTGCTCGGACAGTCAGGCCGCCATCAGAGCTCTGAATGCAACCAGAACCAGATCAAAACTAGTTCAGGAGTGCAGAGATGCCCTGGAGAGTCTTGCGACTGAAAAGGAAATAACGCTGAGGTGGGTCCCGGGCCATGCTGGGATTGAAGGCAACGAGCAGGCGGACCAGCTAGCCAAGCAAGGAACCGGGCAACACTACTACGGGCCCGAACCCGCACTCGGCATAACAAGGAGACATGTAACAACAGCACTGAATGAGTGGGCCGTTGATACATTAGGAAAAGAGTGGAGAGGGATATACGGCTGCAGGAAGTCAAATCAGATGATATCGGGACCGGACAGGGCAAGGACGGCCAAGATACTGAAGCTAAGCTGCAAAGAACTCCGACTGTTGGTGGGAGTTCTAACTGGCCACTGCGGCCCCAGTAGGCACCTAGCTCGCCTAGCTCTCATCAGAGTTGAGGCAGATCCACTATGCGCAGAATGTGGTGAGGAGGAGGACTCCTTCCACTTCCTGTGCGAATGTGGTATTTATAGCAGGCTCAGACAAAACGTCTTCGGAGCTGCCACTATTTAGGAGGAAGAATTGCACTCATTGCAATGGAAGGACATTTCGACTTTCATAAGGTCGAAGAGGTTCGAGCAGGTATCCGCCATGGGATGAGTGAAGATGCCGGGGATTGCGAAAAGGGCCCACTGGGGCCTAGTCGCTGACGCTTGCGTTCCCCACCATTACCATTGCCTTGCTCTAGTTTTTGAGCACCATAGGGCATCCTTTCATGAACTCAAATGTCAAATGAAAACATTTGAACATTTAATATTTCTCATCGTCGACTCATCGTCAGTTTACCCCGTAAACTGTTGATGAGGCACTATCTACAATTTCCAAACTGGACTATAAATTTCCCCAAAATCTCTAAATAAATTATCGAAATTTTCCCTGTTTCCCCATCTTCTGTTCTGGCACTGGTTTTAACGTTCGCAACGATTATGGAATTTTTTGTTCTTCCAAACGATTTTTATTCTTTATTCGCCAACAAACGAATTTATTACTTTCTTTCCAATACAGACTGTTGACCTTGACCGTATTTGCAACGGGCCGGGTAAACAATAAGTAATTGCGATTTCCAAATTTTTTTGATCCCACGCAGTAATCGAGAACATTTTTTTGTAACTGTAGAGTTCGAAAAATGAGGAGTTGTAGTATTTTTCAAAACAGTTCAGAATTTCCTGAATCGAAATAGAGATAAGAGAAAATAGAAAAACTCACTAAACATTTAACACAAAAACAATCGAGCACATACATTTACACGCCATCAAACCAATGGACACACCCAAACATGGCTTACAAAGAAGGAAAAATACCGAAGCAATGGAAAAACTACGTAATTACCTCTGATAACAATCAGAAGACTTGTAATTATATACCAGTCTCCGTAATAGTTCCACCAAAGATCAGCAGAGTATTTATAAAAAGACTGAGTTTTTCAATCAGAGATAATTCAGATACAATTAAAAGGCCATCTACAAAGTTTCTCAAGATTTTATTCTCAATAAATAGAAAAGGTACTGGTACTCGATGATTTGTAGGACCACCTGTCACAAGGAACAAAAGGGTTGGGTAGATTATAAACTGAGGAGTGCTCAACAGTTACTGTTGGTATTCCTCAGCGAACCGTGTTCGGGCCAATGTTATTTTTGGTGTATATCAGCCACATTTAACATTTTCAGGGTCACACATCTTACGCAGGCGATACTGCCATTATTTTCATATAGGTACAACAACGATATCACTAGCACCCCTCTTTCCCCCTTTGTTTTTTAAGATATTAATGAACCTTGAACACTTGAACAGTTAATATAGACGTCAAATGCCACATTTCGTGGTCTTTGACGATATTTTCGTACTTCCGATCTAACTGGAATTCACACCAATTCTTTCAAATCTTCTAAATTTCAATTTCTTTTAATCTGTTTATTATTACATTTTCAAATTCCTAAAAAAACATGAATAGTTTAAAACTAGCGAGTTAAGTTAGCGAGGTTTTACAGCTACTTGATTTTTTTGAAGATAGGTTTTGTTTTGAATCTAGCGAAGGCAGTGCGATTAACTTAGAATCATCATAAATAACATAAAAAAGTAATAGAAAAAAGCCAATTTGATTATTCAATGCATTTTAATCTTTCGAAGTTACTTTAATTCACAAATTTCCTTTTTTTAAATTGTTTTCAAATGAAAACAAACTACATTCTTGCAATAAAGTAATTTCGAAAGATTAAAATGCACCCAGTTATTGAATTCGTTGTTAAATGGTTGAATGTATGACTACTCAGGTGTGTGCTTTGTTTTCTATCTTTGTCTCCGACAAATCTCTTTATGTGGTAGATGGAATCCATTCTAGGACCAGCACCATTCCATTACCGATTTTACAATTAACTTCATACTGCTTTTTTCAGAGCTCCGATATTAGCCGGTAAAACTAGAAATGATAGGGACAAAAATGTAAACGATATAAATATGGACTTGGTCAAGTCCGTTGCCAAAAGTGCATCTCAAAAACTTGGTCTCTCCTTTCGTGCAAGGGCCAGAGGCGTATCTCTTTCATCTGGTAATTCATAAAATGCGAGCGCAGCGAGCATCTGCTTAGTTTTCACTTTATTGAACTAATTAGTGATCGAATTACTAGCAACAAGGATAGTTAAATTAGATTGT
This sequence comes from Chrysolina oricalcia, assembly GCA_944452925.2. Lineage (NCBI taxonomy): Eukaryota > Metazoa > Arthropoda > Insecta > Coleoptera > Chrysomelidae > Chrysolina > Chrysolina oricalcia. Next base: position 4,279,729 of record OX101809.2, on the reverse strand, counting down.
GACCCTTTTTTTATGTTAAGAAATTCTGTCCACGGCCGAAAACGTGGTAATTTGAAATGTATGCCGAAGGCGAGCCTTATTTTCAAATCAATTTAATAAGACAAGGTTGTCTTATATTCAAATGTTTTTTTTTCGGGTGTTTTTTTTTCAGGTGTTGATTTTTTTCAGTTTGTTTATTTTTTTTTAGAATTAACAATAAATATTTTCCGAATCAAATTATATTGTGGAATTGTTTTGGTTTATCTTGTAATAGGGTTTTTTGTTCCGGGGTTTTCTGTTTTGATGGTTTTTTGAACTAGAGGTATTTTTTACTAGAGGGTAAATGTCCCGGGGGTTACTGTCGGGGGGTTTTTCGCAAGGCGGTTTTTTGTCAGGGGGTTAATTTTCCTAGAAGCATGTAGATGGATATTCTACCAGTGAAAGGATATTACGGTGTCCCAATAACTTGAGAATTCCATTACACAGATTAATCTTATTTTAAAGAGCAGCTGGATACAGGGGAATAAAAGTTCTCAATTTTTTACCTGGTCTAAAAATCAGTCAAATATATACATTCTATCAAACATGGAGTTAAGGAATAATCATTCTTTCTATTCTGTTGAAGATCATATATTTATCTACAGTTTTTTTAAGTTTTGTGTGATATTGCTATGTGTGCCTTTTCATTACATGGTATTGACCTTTTCACCTTATTTTATTTAATTTTATTTAGAAACTGTGACCATTTCATTGTCCAATTGGATCTTATGACAACAACATATAGTATTAACACCTAACTTGATCATATTTAGCAGAATTTCAAAATTGTTTTTTGTATCAGAAGTCCAGATTTTTATCACCAATGTTCTTACGTATAACCATATAAAAATAAATGTACTAAATATGTATTTTTTATATCATTATAATATCACTTTTTTATTATGGACTTTTCAACGAGATGCTCATTTTTCGACAATAAAGTATATTTTGATTGATTTGATTGATTGAATGCAGCAACAGTTCTTTTCGAAATAAAACTTTGTGTGTACCCTGTGTAGTGATCAACTCATAGGTAATAAACAAAACAATACAAATTCAACCGAAACTTCGTGTATTCTCAATTTAACCTTGATAATTTAATAGGATTTCAGTATTGTCTAAACAATTTCACGAGGACGTCACTGAATTCATTGCACGGGAAAAATTAATAAATTGTCACTATTTACTACACCTATTATAAAACAAAACCCACTATATATTCATTAATCGTGTTCGAATGCGGTGTATTTGGTCGTTTTTTGTATAAACTAAACTCGGGTCTAATTGCTGATGAACACAAAGTCCAAATTGAATAACACGGTTCATTATTGTCAATAACAAACGAATTACAGTTGTATATAGCACATAATCAAATTACTTTCTTCCTATTTTCGTAGTTAATGGGTAGGTATCGCTTCGTGTGTATCGACACGACACTCCTCTATTAATTTGTTCCGAACACAAACAATGACATTATTCCGGTCAGCTCACCTTCAAACAAATGAAACCTCGTAGGTATATTGTGGCCCTTATAGCAAGAAACCACTCGATACGCAATATCAGTGGATCACTCTATACAATATGTGCAACTTTTTCTCACACTTCGTTCGAGAATCATGCAAATATAAATAGATTTAAATTGGGAAGACTATTCATTATATATAATTATTATAGTAATGATAATGGGTGGAGGACGCAAGCGTCAGCGACTAGGCTCCAGTGGGCCCTTTTCGCAATCCCCGGCATCTTCACTCATCCCATGGCGGATACCTGCTCGAACCTCTTCGACTTTCTTATGAAAGTCGAAATGTCCTTCCATTGCAATGAGTGCAATTCTTCCTCCCTAAAAGTGACAACTCCGAAGACGTTTTGTCTGAGCCTGCCATAAATACCAAATTCGCACAGGAAGTGGAAGGAGTCAGTCCTCCTCCTCACCATATTCCGTGCATAGTGGGTCTGCCTCAACTCTGATGAGAGCCAGGTGCCTCCTGAGGCCGCAGTCGCCGGTTAGAACTCCCACCAACAACAGTAGTTCTTTGCGGCTTAGCTTCAGTAGCTTGTCCTATTACAACATCCTGATAGTTCACATTTTTACTAATCTAGGATGAAATCCCTCAAACAGAAATCTCTCCGGATAAAATCCTCTCTGGAAAAAATCCCCCGTGGAAAAAATACTCTGTGGAAAAATTCCCCTCGGAAAAATTCACTTTGGAAAAAATCATCCAGAGAAAAAAAATCCTGTATGATAACGTCATTATCATAATTTCAAGATTCAAACCTAGCCTAACCTAATTTTTGAGTTCGCCCTGTTGTATGAAGAAGGTAGACTGAAAATTATAACGAAACAGATTTAATAACTTTTTTTGTGGGAATAGCACAAAATCTAAAATGGGTAGGAATAAAGCGTTTGATATTTAAAGGGCTAAGGCACATTTGCACAATGGAAAATTCAAAATGTTATATATATATATATATATATATATATATATATATATATATATAAATAAAAAATAATGCAAACGTACCACTACTTGATATTGAAATCACCTTTGATATTGTGATTATTTTCAGCGATAAATTTTTACAAAAAATATTTAACCGGAGTTATTTTTTCAATGAGATATTTTTCCAGCTATATTTTTTTTTTACAGAGAATTTTTCTTCCAAGAAAAATATTTCCGGAGGGGTTTTTTCAAGGATTTATGACGGTTACCCATTTTTACCCCCCCCCCCATGAAATTACCACACGCGCCTGATCTTGTGGAGTTGACAATATTTCAATAAAAATCCTCGAGAATATTCCAATTCACGTAAGTTAAGTAATAATTCTGTCAATATAGGAACCTTTCCAGACTTTCTTAACCCACCATCGTATTCAAGTTCAAGTTCTTGGAAAAATCATAAACTGATGAAAGTGACACTAATGAAAAATTCATGAAAAAAACAATTTGGGGTTCAACAACAGAAAAGAAAAGGCGATGCAATCTTCACATTTCTTAACAAGCTGTATACTGGACTCAACCAGGAAGAAGTATGTACGGCAGTATTTTGTGACTCGTCAACAGCTTTTGACTATCTAATCATCAAAAATATTGTTACGCAAACTGAAACTTTATAGAGTCAGAAATCAGAGCCTTAAGTTTACAATCGTACTTGAACCAGAGAACCCAAATCGTAAAGACACATACATTTTCACGCAGTGCTACCATTTGTTGTGGTGGTCCTCAAGGCTCCGTGCTTAGTCCAATTTTGTTTTTAATGTATTTCGATGACCTGGCTACCATAACATCTGATGGCAATCTGTACTTTGAAATGGTACGAGATGTATAAAAATGGTACAAGATATATTCAAGATAAGAGATTGGTGTGATGCTCAATTACTCTTATTCAATATTAACAAAACCAATTAATTGCCTATCAACTCTAGGAAATGAGTTGATAATCTCGATACGAATAAATTTCTTGGGAGTCTACATTAACAAACATTTAAATTTTCAACGCCATGTCAAACAGCTAGTAAAATACTTGCCTGAGGATATTATGCAATGCGCCATATACAGTGTGTTTCACTTTAAGTGGCGACAATTCATTATTTCATAACGGATCGGCCGATTTTCGAAAACTTTTTTTTGGAAATATAGTACTCTGAGAGCCCTAAATTCTGGCATAAATTGTTTTAATATTCCACTTCTCCACAGCCTACTACGATAACAAATAAGACACCAAAAATTACAAAAGGACATTAGGCATTTTTTTACGGAAAATACAAATATCTCCTTCGACTCAGGCACGTCTGGAACCCTCAAATCCCATGTTTCACTATCGTAACTTATACCGAGTGTTCACAACTTGAGTGAAAAGAATAAAAAATTCAACTTTTTGAGAGTTCCCTATGTAAATGCTGCTTAGTGTATGGCAAATTTTAGATTGTCAATAGATCAAGAGTCACCTATTGTAACAATTCACATCTTCAAGCTTGATTAAAAACCCAGCCATTTATAATGCCGAAAAAATATACCCCGATAAACATATTGAGAAATATTATTTGTTTGGGTCTTTTCGAAAAAAATTATCTATTTACGACATTCAAGAGTTTAGTTTAGTTCAATTACAATGCTTCATTAGTCAACCCAAATACATTCTTTTCTTGTTCAACACTTTGACCTATTTTAGTTGTTTAAATTTAATTTTATACTATTATTATTGTGACTGTATTTTACCCATTTTAGTTGTCTGACTTTAATTTCATATTAATATTAATGTGATGCCTGTATATTCAATGTTTCCTAGTCTTAAGTCAATTGTATCTGTGAATGTATATATTATTCTACACAATTATGTTGAAAACTAACTATAACTACGATGCAATAATTTTTAATGATTTTATTTACTAAACTTAGTTTATTTTGACTTCTTTTATTTATACACCTACAAGATTTTTTCAACTCATGTTAAAAAAAATTGTTAATTCCGTCAACCGGCTGCACCCCTACGCGCAACTCTCAGAAGTCCTCGAGAGACTTGTGCGAGCTAGGGGAGACGTAGACCTTACCTTTTAACGTGTGATGCCTTGTACGAGACCGGTGACCATGCTGAGAATCGAACCCACGACCCTTTTATTGAGAGGCGTACGCTCTATCATCACGACCACCACGGCCCATGGCCCACGTGTGAGTACTTACCAATTTTGACGCATTGTCAATAAAAATAACTTTCTTCAGACAATGAGGTATGTTTTGAATGAATGATTGTGATATGAATGAAAAAAAACTTACCTTTATTGTTTTATTCTGTAATCGAAGTCCATTCAGTGTGTTGATGGCTTTTTCCGCATCTTCTGGCCGATGATAATTTACAAATCCGTAGCCCAAAGACTGCCCTGTAAGCAATGGACTAGTCAGAACCCCGGGAACTGCAGAAATTAAAATTTCGAAAAAAATACGTGTTAATAACACAAAAACAAACCAAAAATATAAATCAAACAAAATTTGGATTAATACAAAATACATTCAATGAAACATTTGATATGTAGTTTCGGTTAAAAAGTGTGGAAGGAGGATAGATCAAGAACCCCCCTCATGTACCCAACACACCCAAGAATGTGTTCGCATATGTGAGCATATGAAAAAACCAGTAGTAAACATGATAGGTCGAAAAACCAATAACCAAAACGTCATTTATTACAGATTCCTGAAGGTAATTGTATGACAAAAAAAAAGTGGTTTATCTACGTTCAAGATCATGAAATCATTTGGACATTTCTAGTTCAAAGTCATTTTCAGTCTAATGACAGTTATCAATCATCAAAACCAAGCTGGCATTATTTCATGAAAAGTGGTTAATTATGAATCGACATGTCATTGCTACAGTAGTTTCGATATACTTTTTCTGAAGAATGAGAAATAAAGATAACAAAATAATTAATTTTAGGAAACCATACAAGTAGAAAGATGACTGGTAAGCTAACTTCCAAAAAACGTATTCTGATGACTATAATTCTTATCTCATGTCAGAAATACGGAAGTATCAATTTCTCTACTGCTACCATAAATTAAATCATTCAACATCTCTTTACTCGTTTTTCTACTCACAACTAAAATGGCATTTATCGTACGGATATGTGAATGATCGATTATTCTTACATTCACAATCTGTCTTTGATCCAAATTTGTAAAAACATTACCTAGGCAACACTCCATTCTTCAAATACATCAGTGCGGTTATTGTCAGACTTTAGTGGTTGAAAACCCTTCTGACAGACGTCTTGACCTGTCAATTGAAACTGTCGTGATGACACGCAAACTCAATTAAAAAAAAATACAATTCTGTTGTATCAATAAAAAGTACGGTATGTAACGTGTTTATAAACTCGTTCATAATCGGACGTTTATACACTTGTTACATAATTTAGCTGGAAAAATTATCTTGTAATTTTTCATAAGACCTCAAATATTTTTAATTTTTTCCTGAATACAAGAAATAAATATTTGAAGTCTGAATTGTATTTCAATGACAAAATATAAAGAAAAATAAATATCCATATGTCAAATTAACAAAATTATATATCCATATATGTCGAATTTCAAATTCTAGATCTGAAAATTAATACAAGACATTTTTGAAAATAAGCTGAAGATGAGACCCCTATAGTTTGGTAGTTAATATACAGGGTCTGGTTGAAAAAGTTGCAGATCTCTATAATATTTTTTTTGGCAAAACCAATTTTATTGATCATTCCACTCGAAATATACGAGGAGCTAAAAAAATACTGACAGTCGTAACAACTTGAATCAACATTTCTGGTGACATATATGTTAAAACACTCTCCCCATCAATGATCCACCTACATATCAAAATGTTCAAAAGAAATAATGTTAATATATTAGTAAATTTTCAAAATAAATAGTGAAAAATATCCAATAGATCCTACAAGCAAAACTGTAAAACAAGCGAAAGTATAAAAGTTCAATGAATTTTCGGGCAAACTAAAATAAACCGAGAATTAAAAGATAAAAAAAAAACAAATATGTACCCAAACTGCTGCTAAAATAAATATGTATTTGTATATTGTAAGATGCACACCGCTATCAGTCTTTTATGAATTGTGGTTACATTTTATCAACGTATGGCCAGAAGTTATTCTTCCTACGTTCGTACACGATAGGCTTATCAAAAACAGGCAGAATAATTCAATTTTTGGTTGGGTTATTCGTATGCACTAATTAGATTAGAGTTTTAAAATTATTTAGTGAATTTTATAATTTGACTACCGTTTGAGCATTGAGACTCAAAAACTATTAATTAGACCCAGCTATGGAGGTTTTTCCCCAACAAAATAAAAGCGCAAAACGCCTATACTAATTTTTATAAGATCGTTCGTTACCCCAGTTTTTGCCTCAGCAAAATCGCTTTTTGGAATTCTTTAAACAAGCAAAAGAAAAAAATTACAACTTTTTTGTTTTTTTGGAAATATCTCAAAGATTATTCAAGGAATCGTATAACAGTCAATGGAACTTTTGTAGAGATTTATGAAACCTACAAAATGGATTTTCATACGACCGGATCGGTGCATTTTCGACTGAGAAAATCCAGGAAAACCTCGAAAAAGAGACAATTTTTCAAAAACATAATTTTTATACATCTGAAGCTGGACGAACAATATTGCGTAAACTGATAATAATATGTGGCTCAACCGAGCGCAAGATGTTTTCTGTCCAAAGTGTAGTTTTTAGTCTAGTCTACAAGAACTATTTTGGTGAATTTCTCTTCAAGGGCAACCATCCTCTTATATCGCGGTTTTCAAGTCTTTGAATCTGTTATAGAATAAGTTGACACCCCTAAAGAAATAATTTTTTCCTTTTCAGTGCAATTCAATAAAAGCTATATTTAAAAAGTTTCTTCATTTACATTTATTCATATTTTTTTGTGTGAAAAATTATTGAAATACATTTCAAAGTTGGTTCAAAGAAGAAATGACCACAAAAAGTACATATTTCTTTTATTTGTTCATTGTGTACCAAATATCCCAATTTTGTAGAAACCGCACATTTCACAGAAATCATAAAATATTTCTCCATCTGAATTGAAATAGCTTTCAAATACTGTAGAATTAGTCCCAACCTTGAGAGGGATATTGCTTCTGGTACATTTCAATTTTCTCTAGTTTCTTCGGAAACAGGGCTTTCAAATGAAAAACATTTCATTCACCGTATATAATGTATTGCATTTTTGGAATAGGTACCGCACTAATCTAGCCCGAATATTTTTCAACAAGAATTGTTGGAAAATAGCCCAGTCCGGAGACCTATGCTGAGATTGATGACAATATCTCGGACTCCCCAAATCAAACATAATATCAAAAATTCAAGAAAATTAACCAATTCGTTTTCGAAACACAGGGTATTCATTGAAAAAAACGGTATTTTTGCAAGAAACTTGGACTGTATCTTTTTACTCACCCTATATATATGAAATGACTATGCGACGTTCTTAACATTAATTTTTTTGTGCCTGTGGACACTTTTGCCGAGGATGTCGAAATCTACAACATACCAAAAATTCAGAGAATTTAACCGAAAGCCATTTTCCATAAGGAAAGTGCGGGGTCCTTTACATACAAACCCTGATAATTGTTTGTTAAACTAAAAACCTCAAATTTGTTTCACTTCTTGGAGCTATTCTTGAAAGGCTTTGAAAAAGATCCCTATCGTAAAAACAAAAAAAAAGTTGAATTTCCACTTTGTTATTAACAATCTAAGATTCTAAAAAAGAAAAAATGCAAATGAAGCTATGATTCTTTTTTTGTTTTTCAATATTCCAATTTGTTCGTATTTTAATCATTTGAAGTTACATAAAAATGATTTTTCAAAATTTCTGGTTGTTTAAATTATTGTTATAAACAAATGCATTGTTTATAAGATATTTGAATATTTGTTTTTGGGATTTTAATCAGCAATAAATATTATGACCTTTAAGAAAAAAATCATTTCTTAAAAAAAAATGTATTGCTTGAAAACGCTTTTGTTGATTAACTATTTTTTTGCTACCAAATATCAATATTAAGGAACCATTTGTTTTTTTCAATCATAATTTCCATTGCTTTGCTCTTCGATATTCTAAAAAAAAATATTTATTTATATTTTCTTTGTTTATTTGAATTTTCCCGATTAATTTTTTTTAATGCTGCAAAAAATAACAAAAACAACCATGTGTCATTTGTTGTGTAAAAAAAATTTGTTCTATTTTCTACATAATTTCAAATATTTTTCCATTTTTACGTTTCGCATTTCCTCGTAGCTCTCAATCATTGTTATTAAAATAACTCATAAACAAATGGAGATAGGGCAAAGGCAATTCAGGTCTTTTTAGGATAGGAGTACAGCTTTTATAGCTTTTAACCAAACGTAAAAATAGAAAATGTTTTAAAATTATGTAGAAAATAGAAAAAAAAATTTACATATCAAATGACACATGGTTGTTTTAGTTATTTTTTGCAGTATTTAAAAAAAATGTATCCTGCAAATTCATTTGTTTATAACAAATTGTTCATTAAATAAACAGAGAAAATATAAATAAATATTTTTTCATTAGAATATCGAAGAACAATGGAAATTATGATTGAAAAAAGATGGTTTCTCAATATTAATATTTGGTAGCAAAAAAATAGTTAATCAACAAATGCGTTTTTGATCAATAAATTTGTTTTTTTAAGAAATGATTTTTTCTTAAAGATCATAATATTCATTGCTGATTAAAATTCCAACAAACAAAAATTCAAATATCTTATAACCAATGCATTTGTTCATAACAATTATTTGAACAATCAGAGTAAGAAATTTTGAAAAATCATTTCTATGTAACTTTAAATAATTAAAATACGGACAAATTGGAATATTAAGAAAAATTAAAAAAAATTTATGGCTTCATTTGCATTTTTCATTCTTTAGTCTCTGTTAATAACAAAGTGGAAAATCAACATTTTTCAATTTTTCCAATAGTAATCTTTTTTATCTCCAAGAAGTTAAACAAATTTGAGGTTTTTAGTTCAACAATTATCAGGGTTTGTATGTAAATTTGAAACTTGTAAAAACTAGTTAATTAACAAAAGCATATGTAGTAAAATAATTACGGGAAACCTTTTTTTTTCTATGGATTTTCGTTCATTCAAGTGTCTAAAAGGTAGGTGAATTTTTTTTATTTCTTAATATTGATATTTAATTGGTTAAAATTATTGTTCAAGAGTCCGTATCAGTCAGCGCACGCGGGACTCGCATCGCCCGCTTTTCCGAGGTATTCGCAAAAAACCACCCCCCCCTCTTTTTTTTACTAAATCGTTTACAACTTTTCCAATTTTTGCCGGCCCACCTTCAAATTTTTCAAAAAGTTTCTAGAGGTCATTACGAATCGAATGAACCCTGGATCATAATTTTCGGTGTCATTGAAGAGAAATTCATCAAAATAGTTCTTGTAGACTAAACTATTTTGCACAATCGCGTTACAAAAAATTTAAGAGCACATCTTGCAAGATACGCTGATTTAAGGGAAATTGTCGTATTCAAATTCTGTAAACGGATTCTGGAAGTAGAGATCAATATCTACAATTTGTATATTTTGGATTTTCATCTGAGAGGTGGAAAATATGTTGAAAATGTCACTGAAAGTTGATCAAAACGCTTCAAAGTGCGTCCGAAGTCGCACTGAAGTTAAATCGACTTGAGTTCGGGCGACTTCGGGTGAACTTTGAATCATTTAGAGTAACTTCCAGTGACATTTTCAACACATTTCCCACCTCTCAGGTGAAAATCCAAAATATACAAATTGTAGATTTGATCTCTACTTCCAAATACCGTTTACAGAATTTGAATAAGATGATTTCCCTTAAATCGGAGGATTTAGAAAGATTTTCCCTTAAATTGTTTATAACGGCGATTGTGCAAAAACTACACATCGGACAGAAACCATCTTGCACACAGTTGCACCTCATGTTATTATCTATCAGTTTCCGCAATATTGTTTGTCCTGCTTCAGATTTATAAAAATTATGAATTTTTGAAAAATGGTCTCTCTTTCGAGGTTTTCCCGGATTTTCTCAGTGAAAACTGCACCGATCTGGTCGTATGAAAAATCATTTTGTAGGTTTTATAATTCTCTACAAAAGTTCTTTTGACTGTAAAACGATTCATTCAATACTTTTTGAGATATTCGCAAAAAAAAACAAAAAAGTTGTAATTGTTATCACTATTTCTTGTTTAAAAAAATCTACAAAGCGATTTTGCTGGGGCGAAAACCGGGGTTTTCATTTATTTATCTTATAAAAAGTAGTATAGGCCGTTTGCGTCTTTTATTTTGTGTGAAAAGAGCCTCTTAAGTCTAAAACCGACAACATGAATCTTTCCGCAGTCGCTGTAAAAATCCTCTGACGAAAAATATTTCCTAATGGGAAAACCTTTCAACGCAAACCACGCTCTCTGCCAATCGATATTAGAAAAATATTTGCAACTTCCCAAAATCAATATTAGTCCGAAAATGACGCATCGGCCTGTCACTTTGGGGCCGACCTAAAAACTCCTATAAACATTACGGACTATTTTTAGCGAAACTATTTTAATCGAAACATTGTTGAGATTGCTCCGTCGCTATGGTATCATCGGAATTGAGCCGATATCAAAGTTGGCCGAGTGTACATACTTTTGGTCACATTCTTGACGTCCACCTGATGGACGAAATTTATGGCATCCTCTCAGTGACACCACAATGCCATGTATATTATGTATATCTTTAGCCACCCATAGAGATCATATGCGTCCATGGGTTTCTGATGACATTCATAAATATTTGAAAAAAACATACAACTTACAGACGAAATGCGCTTTTTCATTTACGCTGCAAACCATCTCAAATCTCTGATTTTATTTTGCACGAATTATTTATAGTTCACACAATTCGAATCTATACTTAATGTGAAATCAGGAAGTGATCCTTTATGAATTTCCTTGGACAATCGCCAAGTGACATTTGACGATATTTCGGTAGACTGTATCATTGAAAGAACATAATCTGTGAAATTTAACGACGGTCTTTTTAGTTCAACGCTATTTTAAGAGACCCACAAGGATCGATTCTAGGGCCACTGCTATTCGTACTATTCATTAATGAAGCCGCTACATAAAGCAGTTAGTTTATATTGCATCAAAGTTATAAAGATTATAGAGGGCATTAGAACGATTTGAGTCAAGTAAGGTTATTCTGGACTTTCATTGTCTAAAAAAGAACAAAGAAAAATTGAATTCTCTGCAAATTTTTAATCACGACGTTTCAACTGCTAAAATCTACAGTCGTTATCAAGTGTATAATGCGACAATCTCAAGGATACTTCTTATATATGCTGTGGATAATTTTGTGTCATTAGCCTAGGGGTAATTTGGCGGTATTCAGGTAAGCTTGTTAATTACAGTGCCAGGCCCCTCCGGTACAGCATTGTTAATTCTTATCGCAATTTCAATTGATCCATGCCACTAATTACGGATTTCTATGCTAGCTTGACTGAAGACTTTGTTGTTCATAATGTATGCACTCTCTTTAAACTTCCTTCTATACCAGCCCTCTTCCTTATGGATGATTTCGGCTTCAGTCCATTTTATGTTGTGTTGGGTCGTCCAGACATGATCCGCTTTCCCTGACTTTGATGTTTCTCCTCGTTGAGTGTTTCTCTTGTGTTCAGCGAGTCTAACGCTAAGTGGTCTCTTAGTTTCTCCAAGATAAGCTTCGCCGCATTCACAAGGGATGCGGTAGATGCAGTTTTTGGAGTCAATGTCAGCGTTACGTGGTCTGGTCTTTGTGAGATGGCTGCGAATAGTGTTACCTGACTTGAAACATGTCCGTATTTTGTATTTCGACCCAATTCGCTTTATTCTTTCCGATAGACCTCTAACATACGGAACGCACAGGGTGGCTTGTGTCGGCTCGTCTGTGCGTTCCGTATGTTAAAGGTTTTTTTTACGCCATCTTTCAAGAAATCACCATGTCTTTGATTTCAAAAAGTAGTGTCGGTGATACTGTTCAAAACAGTTTTTGCCCCATGTTTGTACGTCGAACCGTTCAAAACTGAACAGGGGCGACTATAAAAACCCAACTGTATAGTATTCTAATGTGGCATAAATTTTAGCAAAAATGTTGACACACATACTTTTTCCAGTACGGTTAGGATAGTTGAGTGCAAAATGTTTTTTCTCGGCTTCAACAAAAGTCAGAACGAACGAGAACTCTTAGGGCAGCTGTATTTTGTGGATGATTTTCACCAGTACTGTGTGGCCATAGAAACATGTGGTTATTTCCCAGCTGTACACTGTGGTCATTTACAGTTGTACTATGTCGCTGTTTTTTTCAGCATAAGCCTCCAAAGATACCAATAGACGGAACCTGTGGTCATTTTCAGCTGTGAATTTCCCAACTTCACTTCATGACAATATTCATCTGTACTATGTGGCCATATACCTCGGTACTATATGGCCATTTACAGCTTCACTGTGTGGTGATTTACTACAGCTGTACTGAGTGACCATTTACAGCTGTACTGTGCAGTTATTTACAGATATTCGGTGTGGCCGGCCATTTGACCATTTACAATTCTATTGTGTGGCCATTTACAGCTGTACTGTGTGACCGTTAACTGATGTACGGTGTGGCCACTCACAATTTTATTGTGTGGCCATTTATAGATGAACTCTGATTGAGTTTCAGCTCCACTGTGTGTCCATTGAAACGTGTGTTCGGTGTGGTCATTTACAGTTGTACTATGTCGCTATTTTTTTAGCCTAAGACTCCCGAGTTACCAATATACTGAACCTGTGGTTATTTTCAGCAGTAGCGGGTGATTATTTCCCGACTTCACTTCAAGGCAATATTCAGTTGTACTATGTTGCCATCTACCTCGGTACTGTGTGGCAATTTACAGGTGCACCGTGTGGTAATTTACAGCTGTACTGTGTAACCATTTACAGAAGTAATGCGTGACCATTCACAGCTGTACTGTCTGGCCAATTACAGATGTACAGTGTGGCCATTTGACCATTCACAATGGACTAGTTTAGTGATGTTGAAAATACTATAATATTGACGCGATGGAATTAAAATATAGATCAGAACTAGTAAATCAGTGTTTTTTTCTTTTAATCCATCAATAAATGACAGAGATATAGATTATTTAAATTTACGTATTTTAGCGCGGAACGTCTTTGGTCTCCGGCTCGTCTGTGACGTCACGCCACATGTTCAAGATCGCCACACCACAAATAATTACGCCGCGCCAAGGCACACATATGTAGTACTTTTAGGTCCAATTAAGTCACGCCTCATTAGTTTGAACCACTTCTTCCTTTTATTCATGTCATTTGGTACATGAAAAAACAATTTATTGAGGTTTTTAATTGTCGTGCGTTTACACATAGGCACAATACAATATTTGTAGGATATTTTTTAATTTCAGCCATCGTTTAATGAAAAATACACAACACGAACAATGATCGTACACCGATAAATTTGTAAGCACTCTGCGAATACCAGTCGCCTCGTTTATGTGGCGTGACGTCACACACTAGAGCGCTGCGTACTAAGAAATTATTCTTCCAAGCGCAACTTCAAAGTTCCATAACTTCTTCATTTCTAGAGATATTTCAAAGATTCTTTCACATTTTTGTTTCATTTTACTTAAATTTTTAGAATTAATCGATAATATACAAAGAAAACTAGTCTATTGTATTGTATGGTCATTTACAGCTGTATTGTGTGGCTATTTACAACTGTATTTACAACTGTATTGTGTGGCCATTTACAATTGTACTGTATGTCCATTTGTAGCTAAATTTTGATAGAGGCACCGCATTGTATAATTAATTCCGCTGTATCACCTTGAACTGTGTTGCTAATTCGAAAAAGGTCTTTTATGAGAAGTGAAGAATTGGATGTTTTTTCAACGTTAGAAAAACCCATGAATTGATAATTGAAACACGTGGAAGAATTGTTTGTTATTTGTTACTGAATGTGGAAAAGTGCACGTTTATGTTGAACCAAGAGCTTTCTTTCTGTTGAATAGTTTCCAAGTAATCCAGTAATCTTGCCAGAAACTTTTTGTCATCAAGATAACGCAATCAATTTGAGTTCACTGTTCATCTATATCCATACATTTCCATCGCCAATAGGTCTAACAACATCGCAAATCTACTATAAACTACCGATTCCATAATTGGATGCATTTGGGTTCCTGCAGCTGATGTCTATCCTGCGGACGGTTTCGAATTTGAACTCGTTCGCTATGATCCTGACTATCATAAAAAGCACATGAGGTGGAGGAGAAAGATAGATGGATGAAGTCGCTTCGTGCTGCTAGAGGGGGATCCTTACACGTGGCAAATGTTAATTTCCCTTTGCAGGGTTGACAAAGGGGATAGTAGTACAGATGAAATAAGCATCATGGCACATGTCCGACGACGCATCGCGATAGGACGATTAAATATGCACGCGCTTTGATACGCGCAACTGATATACGGGGTGGTTTAAGGGGTACGACTGCCACAATTTTATCAGATGATAATCGAAAACGAATAAAACTCGCCAGAAGCCAGAACAGTTGAATGGGAAAATGCAAACTGACTGAACATATCTAGTCCTGAGGAGGTCGGTCACAATGTCTGGGCAAGAATCATAGTAAAAGAATAATTAATTAAAAGAGTAATCAATAAAAAGAATAATTAGGTCGTATTATTTTAGCGAAAATATCAATCTATGGAACGAGTAAAAAAAAGAAGAAAAAAGGCGACAAAAATAGAGAGAATCAAGGACATACACCATTGAAACGAAATGACTACTTTTTTTTTGAATTGATGTAGCCGATACTTGATGAAAATCCATATTAATATCCATAATAAAACTATGTTTAAAAGATTTTCACTATAAATAGGTTTACAAAACTCACGACAATTGTTTCGCTGTACAACTATCTTCTCCGCTTGAAGAAGCTGTTGTACAGCGAAACAATTGTCGCGGGTTTTGTGAACCTATTTATAGTGAAAATCTTTTAAACATAGTTTTATTATGGAAATGACTACTGATACATTTCGAAATGCCTGCGAGAAGATATTCAAATAAACTTTGAACCCACCAAGTTTTTATTTCATCTGACAGCGACTCACTTTTCTCAATTACTTCTACATAAGTCAAAATACGATCAGAAGAAGACCTGCAGGAGGTAATCTGATGCCTGGTAGAGTAGCCACTGCTCCATTGCTTACCGCAAAGAACAGTTTCTTAGTCAACACGATAGTTGGAATAATGAGGACTGGGCAAGAATATTGTTACCTGATGAATCCAGATATTCTCATTTTTTGTCGACAGACGAAATAAGGTGTAAATAAGGCCAAAGGAACGATACGAACAGTGTAACGTTAATGGAACGATACGTTTTTGGTGGCGGCTATTGCATGATAATGTCCGATTACACGTGGCAAAATTTGTTCAGGAGTATTTTTAAGAAGTGAGAATTCCCACCTTTTTGGCCTCCAAGAAATCATGATCTCAACCCTATTGAACAAATGTGACACCTTAGGGAAGCTATTGAAACATTTATACAACCACCAAACCTCATCAGATGATATTTTTTCGAAACATCTGCGAAATCTGGGATCAAAAGTATAGCTTTGAAATTTGCTGATTTTCAGAAACGAATGGGAGCGGCTGTTATTGAAATTTTACTCCAAAAATATTTTCTGGGTTAATTTATATATGCGTTGTGTATTTTAAAGCATATTTGGGGCGATACTATTTTTACGTGTCCTCGCCTATTGGAACATTTTTAATCATAGATGACCTCTCAATTCAACTTTTAGATCTTCTGTAATTTCTGCATAACTCGAGCAAAATATGACATTTCTTAGCATTCAATCCGAGATCATACATGTTACTCATTTCACCTTTCAACCACTGAGAAGCCTCATCAGCAAACGAATGTATTTTAAGGTAACGAAAGGATTAAATATGAAGAGAGAATAGCAGTGGCCCCAGGAGAGGCCATTGAGGTACTTCAAATGATACACAGGATATACAGGAGGATATGTCATCTACAACTGCTGTAGCTGTCGCTTACTCAAAGAATATTTGAAAAATCTTTGAAATGGGATTTCAAAAGAAATAAATTTAGTGTAAGCCTCTTCGCAAAAATGATTTTTTCCTAATTTTAATCAGAATGTTAGGTTCGATCATATCGTGTAATCGTTGTAATCAGGAAAAAAATATCATGCTTTTACGACATTAGCGAATATATTGTTAAATCATAAGCCAATTGTTTGTCTCCTAGTTTGAATGGACGATATGCTCAACGTTATTTGTGAACTGTACTATATACAATTTTTGACTTGTAAAAAAAAGATGTTTCAAAACATCTTTTGGTATTAAAATAAGATTTAAATGCATCGATGCAAACATAACTGATAAATCAAAATCATCAAGGCGTTCGACTTATTTTACTTAGCTTCTGCAAAAGGAAATTGTATAATTATTTGAAGAACAAGTTTATGATAAAATGTATGCCAGAAGATTTGTTATTAGCTCTTGGATTATTGATTTTGTTTTATCTATTCATTCTATTATCGTCAAAAACAAAAAGTTATAGGGCGAGCCACTTTCCGCGGACACCCGGTAAACAAAAGTTTCTTCTGTTGATCACTAGAATAATATATTTTAAAATAAAAGACTCCGACGACCCATATTACTGCATTTATCCAATGCCTGTCCTTTGCCTGTCTTTTGCCTGTCTTTTGGACATACGACTTTCATTATATGTAGATAGCGCCAATAAATAAGCTGTGCCCGCCCTGTATGCAACATACGCTACTACAGTAAGAACGCTTCCTCTTATTTCAGTACCTAATTATCACTCGGTACGCGCGAGCTTTTTTTCACAGAATACCTCCACACGTGCTTAGCAGGCTTTGGTAAAAAAAATATACTGCTTGCTGGTTAGAGATGGCCCATTTCGAATAGCTTGTATCACTTTTTTGCTGAAATCGATGCCTCTGACAAACAATGTTCGAGTAACACGCTATGCAGGATGTAGTACGTGACTGAATTACAGGGAGCAGGATGTTCTTTACCGCCCTCAGTTACTTTGTGTTTATAGTTTTTCATTTTAGGTCAATCATTTCAGCATTTAAAATCAAAAATAGGGAAATAATAGCAAAGCAATGCAAACTTTCACAAATGTTCTATTTTAGTGCGCAATGAAACTATTAAAATTTGCGCCATCGTACAACATTGTCAAAATAAACTTTAAAAAAACTTTTTAGAGAAAAGCTTTTATTTAAATGCAGTAAAAACAAGAAAATAATAAAAATTAAAGTTAATTACACCCATCATTTTGTTACATTATACAATTTTAAATTATATAAAAGCTTGTCGCGAGATGTATCTACGCATTTCTTATTGTAAATTAAATTTAAAATTACCTCAAGATTTATCGTCGCGACAAGCTTTTATTATATCATTTAAAATTTTATAATGTAACAAAATGATGGGTTTAATTCACTTTAAAAAAAATATTTTCTTCTTTTTAGTGCATTTAATTAAAAGCTTTTCTCTAAAAAATTCTTTTAAGTTTACTTTTTTCTACTTAGCTCGTTTTCCTAATTTTTTTCGTGGCAGAAAAGGGGGGCGAGTCCCCCGATCGATTTTTTTCATCATTATTTTCCATGTCTGAAACTGTTGAAACATTTTCCGAATTCCTTTTCGTTCTCTATCTAGCTCGAGGGGAGACAGGGGGTTGAAATATTTTTAAACCATATTATTCGACGGTCAGATATTTTCCACTATTTTTACCGATTTTTCCGATTTTAATTTCGCGAGTTTTCCAACTTTTTTCGAGAAAAGGGGAGGGGACGAGTCCTCCTACCTAATTTTTTTTTCGCTGTAATTTTTGACGTCCAAATCCGTCAAGAATTTTGTGATCATTTCCAAGTTTGACATCATAGTAAATAAATTATTTAATTATGCTCTTGTCTTGTCTTGTATCTGCGGGGATAGCTCGAATCCGCGGGGATAGCTCGAATGGAGAGCGCCCTTTTGAGGGCTGCCGTTCGTAAGGGGAAGACAGCTGGTTAACGGAAAAAACAATTTTAACAATTTTTTTTTTTAATAACTCGGCCGAAAAAATCTAAAAGAGTGGCAAAGAAATGTTTCTCTCTATGTCATGAGTCACGTCGAAACTTTGCCACCTCCGCCGATGACGACAACATATTTTTTTTGTTCATTTCACACTAAAAAAATTTGTTTGCAACCTGAATAGATTATAGAAGTTAAGCAAAAGTTTTTCGAATTGGTCGGGAACGTAGAGAGTAATTGACCAGAAAACATTAAATTTGCCACCACCACAGAAATGTTGGGGAATCTATTATCTACATCGAAAGTTTATGTCACTTCCGGCGTAACCGGAAGTTGCATGAGGCAGAGTCACTTGTCAAAAAATGCAGTTTTATGTCGTATACAGACCCTTCAAATTTCATTCCATTATCTTCAAAGACATTAAATTTATAGGGGCCCATCCGGTATTTACAGAATTTACTTGAAGTACGATGATTACTTTTGCTCAATTTTACGTGATTTTACGTGTGATCTAGTCATACAAAAGAATGGATACGAATCATATTAATAATGTACAAGATATTGGAAAATTTTTAGTTAATCACTGGGTAAAAAACAGATTTTGATTGTTTTTGGGACTGTACTATTCGTGTTCAATATATCGAAGTCAGGAACTGCATTTTTCAGCACGATGAAAATAATCACATGGTGATATTGTTGATTTTGACTAACCCGAAAATATGTATGCTAACTTATGCATTACAAAGTTAGCAATGCCACTTGCAAGAAAATCGATGAAACGTATCCCAATAATTGTCGAATATAAGTAGAGAGATTGTCGTGAACCATAAAAACTGTAGCGCTCTTTGTTTTCTTCAATATTATACTATAGTCTAGTCTACACAAACTATTTTGGTTAATTTCGCTTCGAGGACACCGAAAATTATGTTCCAGGGTTCATTCGATTCGAAATGACCTCTAGAAACTTTTTAAAAAATTTGGAGGTGCGCCGGCAAAAAAAGGGGGTTTGGTTTTTTGCAAATATCTCGGAAACTATTAAAGATATCTAAAAGTTGAAAAAAGATCCCGGAAGAGGAGGAAATTTCCTAAAAAAAAGTTCCACCTCCCGGAACACTACCACCAATATTTATAATTTTAATTTAGAGGCGAAAATAGTGCTAAAAGCGGGTGATGCGAGTACAGCGTGCGCTGACTGATACGGACCCTTGAACAATAAAAATAATTCTAACCCATTAAATATCAATATTAAGTAATAAAAAAAATCACTTTCCTTTCAGACACTTGAATAGACGAAAATCCATGGAAAAAAATGTTTCCCGTAATTATTTTATTGCATATGCTTTTGTTAATTAACTAGTTTTTCCAAGTTTCAAATTTACATACAAACCCTTATAATTGTTAAACTAAAACTCTCTAATTTGATTCACTTCTTGGAGCTATTCTTGAAAGGCTTTAATGTTGATTTTCCACTTTGTTATTAACAATCTAAGAGACCAAAAAATGAAAAATGCAAATAAAGATATGAACATTTTTTTTAATATTCCAATTTGTTCGTATTTTAATTATTTGAAGTTACATCAAGATGATTTTTTCAAATTTCTTACTCTGATTCTTTAAATAATTGTCATTGCATTGATTATAAGATATTTGAATTTTTGTTTTTAGAATTTTAATCAGCAATAAATATCATGATCTTTAGGAACAAAATCATTTCTTAAATAAAAATGTATTGCTTAAAAACGCATTTGTTGATTAACAATTTTTTAAAAACAAATGACACATGGTGGTTTTGTTATTTTTTGCAGTATTTAAAAAAAAATCGTATCGTGAAAATTCATTTGCTTATAACAAAGATCATAATATTTATTGCTGAGTGAAATTCCAAAAACAAATATCTTATGAAGAATGAATTTGTTTATAACAATTATTTGAACAATCAGAGTAAGAAATTTAAAAAAATCGTTTTTATGTAACTTAACATAATTAATACGACCAAATTGGAATATTAAAAAAAAATTCATAGCTTTCTTTGCTTCATTCTCTTAGATTGTTAATAACAAAGTCGAAAATCAACATTTTTTTATTTTTCCAATGGGGATCTTTTTTAAAGCCTTTCAAGAATAGCTCCAAGAAGTGAAACAAATTTGAGGTTTTCAGTTTACCCATTATCAGGGTTTGTATGTAAATTTGAAACTTGTAAAAACTAATTAATTAACAAAAGCATATGTAATAAAATAATTACGGGAAAAAATTTTTTCCATGGATTTTCGTTTATTCAAGTGTCTAGAAGGTGAGCGATTTTTTTTATTTCTCAATATTGATATTTAATGGGTTAAAATAATTTTTTTCTACTACCTTACTAGAAAACTTCATTTTCGACCCCTAAAGAAGGGAGGAAAATGGTACTTTTCCTCCCACCGGGAGGAAAATAGTACTTTTCCTCTCGATTTATCAGGAAGAAGATGCATTGAAATCAATTTTGCCTCTTCAGCGAGATCTTTTGGCAGGTCGTCTTCGCTAGAACTCATTTTCAAAACTTAGAAGCAACTTAAAAGGGTAAACAACGTGACAGCTTATGACAACTGTTATATTTGTATTACCAAACAACGCCATAGCAACAAATCGTTGTCAACACGATGACGACGACGCAACACTTACTTAATATTTTGTCATATACCCGCATTATATAGTTCCACAACTTTCTGCAGTTGTTCTTATAAGTACGCACGCATTCTAATTTTTAGGACGTTATAAACATGACGACCTTAAAGGTAGTAGAAAAAACTATATACATACCTCAGGAGGAAAATGCTTTTCCTCCCGCGGATATTAATGCCCACCGCTTCGCGTCGGGCATCAAACTATCCGCGGGAGGAAAAGCATGATTTTCCTCCCTTGGTATGTAAATAGCTATTATTGTTCAAGGGTCCGTATCAGTCAGCGCACGCGGGACTCGCATCACCCGCTTTTAGCGCTATTTTTGCCTCTAAATTAAAATTCTAAATATTGGTGGTAGAGATCCGCGAGGTGGGATTTTTTTTAGTAAATTTCTTCCTCTTTCAGGATCTTTTTTCAAATTTTGGATATCTTTAATAGTTTTCGAGATATTTGCAAAGAACCAAATTTCTCCCTATTTTTTAACTAAATTGTTTATAACTTTTGCAATATTTGCCGGCGCATCTTCAAATTTTTCAAAAAGTTTCTAGATGTCATTCCGAATCGAAGGAACCCTGGAATATAATTTTTGGTGCCCTTGAAGAGAAATTAACCAATATAATTCTTGTAGAGTAGACTACTATTTGTATATTAGTTTAGCATATAAAGTTAGCATATAGAGTAACCCCATATAAAAGTAATACATTTGCGACATTTTTTCGATCACGACATATTTTCGAACACGACAAATTCTCGACAACTATTTGTCAGCAATTATTGCAGCAGGCTCCATGGATCCATTATTTCGGAATATGAAGATATTTTGGAAAAATCCTCGGAAATATCGATCGGTTGGTTAGGGATCATCATTACGAATCCAGATTAAACAGGATTAAGTTAAACGGTTTCCCATATGCCCAATGAGTGCGACAGAGACTTTTAACCTTACGAATCGTGTGAAGTCTTTCATACTGTCCATATCTCCGCAGCCGTTTGATGTAATTTTATCTAAATTCGTATTCACGGTCCCTTACCAAATATTGAAAAATATGGGGCTGTACCGTTAAAAAATATAACCAATGTCATTTTTACTCAAATGTGAATAACCCTTTATATTTTGGGTAGGTTTGGGTAGGGTTCAAAACTGACCCCTTGGAAAAGAAAATCCCATGAGACCGATAGGTAGGTGAATTTTTCCAGAATACTTTCATTTTAAAAAATAATAAATATATGTCATACTTGTACAGTACCCATAAAGCCCTTATCTTTATGGGCATCCTTAACTTGCATATAACTATAGAAAACGACTAAGATGCGTAAAATTGCGTTGTCAAAAACTAATAAATCGGCGAAAACTGATAAAAATGAAGTAGCTTTTTTGTGCAAAGTCTGTCAACATTGGCCATAGAGGGGCAAAGTTTTCAACCAACATACTCAGAATATTTTTGAGACGATAGTAACTTTTTGGCAACATACCTATTCAAACTATTCGATTGGAACTTTTTTTTTATATATACGGACATTGGCCCTTTCGATCATATGGCAAATTTACCGACTGATTGAAAAGCTGCCAGCTCAGTAATATTTATAGAGAAAAAAATTACAGATACCTGATATTCAATAGTCTCAGAATTCTCACAGAGACATAGCCATTTTGGCATTTTGTAATCTGTATATTATCAATTATGGGACACCCTACATCGTTGGTCATACACAGCAGTCCGACAATTAACTAAAAGCTACACCAGAATTTATGGCAAAAAAACTATTAGATAATTTTGTACACATTTATTACAAATTTGCGTCCCAACCAAAAATTTCTTTACAGTCCCCATTTTCCAGGAAATGCGAGTGGGCATTTTAGTAAAACTTTCAAGTAAAACTGCACCACACATTCTGTATTTTGAAAAAATCCGCAATTATTGATGATCAAATAGCTGCTAACATTTCTTACACATTTATTACAAATCATTAATGTGTTGAAGATTCCACAATTTTCATCCCAACGTGGTCGGTACCAGAATTGTTCACAAGATTGTTTATAATTTTTGTACAAACTATCTAAGTGTTAAAAATGACCTATTGAAGGGCCCCCCAAGGGGTTGAACACCACCAAAATTCCTATTACATTATCTATCACATTGCGCGTATCACTAAAATTTTCCACAAAACTATTCAAAGATCATTAGAATCTATCGACGTGTTGAAAATTTCATAATGATGATTTCCATGGGGTTGAACACTGCAAAGTAAACTATTTCGGATTTATTATACCGTTAAAAAAATATCCTCTAAAGGGATGACCGCTCATTAATGGGTTCCACGTGTTTTTTATAAAATTGATAATTGTTGCAAAAAAGTATTTACTGGTCGTTACGTCAGAACATTATTAAACGTCTATTCATACGCATCAAAAGACACGCGTTTTAATACTCGATGAAATAAGTTCACGTTGGATTTCCTATCATATCGCAACACAAAAGTTTATTAACACAACCCACTCTTCAAAATATTGATTTCCATAGTTGATATTGTACATGAGCAACTAAAGACAAGCAGTAGAAGCCTGTGGGATACTGTAAAAAATTCTAATACTCGATGAAATACAGTTCACGTCAGATTTCCTATCATATCGCAACACAAAAATTTATTAACATAGCCTACTCTTCAAAATATTGATGTCCATGGTTGATATTGTCCACGAGCAACTAAAGACAAGCAGTAGAAGCGTGTGGGATACTGTAAAAATTTAATACTCGATGAAATACAGTTCACGTCGAATTTCCTATCATATCGCAACACAAAAATTTATTAACATAGCCCACTCATCAAAATATTGATATCCTTGGTTGATATTGTCCATGAGCAACTAAAGACACGCAGTAGAACCGTGTGGGATACTGTAAAAAATTCTAATACTCGATGAAATACAGTTCACGTCGGATTTCCTATCATATCGCAACACTTAAATTTATTAACATAGCCCACTCTTCAAAATATTGATTTCCATAGTTGATATTGTCCATGAGCAACTGAAGACAGGCAGTAGAAGCGTGTGGGATACTGTAAAAAATTTAATACTCGATGAAATACAGTTCACGTCGAATTTCCTATCATATCGCAACACAAAAATTTATTAACATAGCCCACTCATCAAAATATTGATATCCTTGGTTGATATTGTTCATGAGCAACTAAAGACACGCAGTAGAACCGTGTGGGATACTGTAAAAAATTCTAATACTCGATGAAATACTGTTCACGTCGGATTTCCTATCATATCGCAACACAAAAATGTATTAACATAGCCCACTCTTCAAAATATTGATATCCATGGTTGATATTGTCCACGAGCAACTAAAGACAAGCAGTAGAAGCGTGTGGGATTCTGTAAAAAAATTTAATACTCGATGAAATACAGTTTACGTCGGATTTCCTATCATATCGCAACACAAAAATTTATTAACATAACCCACTTTTCAAAATATTGATGTCCATGGTTGATATTGTCCACGAGCAACTAAAGACAAGCAGTAGAAGCGTGTGGGATTCTGTAAAAAAATTGAATACTCGATGAAATAAAGTTCACGTCGGATTTCCTATCATATCGCAACACTTAAATTTTTTAACATAGCCCACTCTTCAAAATATTGATTTCCATTGTTGATATTGTCCATGAGCAACTGAAGACAGGCAGTAGAAGCGTGTGGGATACTGTAAAGAATTCTAATACTCGATGAAATACAGTTCACGTCGGATTTCCTATCATATCGCAACACAAACATTTATTAACATAGCCCACTCATCAAAATATTGATATCCTTGGTTGATATTGTCCATGAGCAACTAAAGACACGCAGTAGAACCGTGTGGGATACTGTAAAAAATTCTAATACTCGATGAAATACAGTTCACGTCGGATTTCCTATCATATCGCAACACTTAAATTTATTAACATAGCCCACTCTTCAAAATATTGATTTCCATAGTTGATATTGTCCATGACCAACTGAAGACAGGCAGTAGAAGAGTGTGGGATACTGTAAAGAATTCTAATACTCGATGAAATACAGTTCACGTCGGATTTCCTATCATATCGCAACACAAAAATTTATTAACATAGCCCACTCATCAAAATATTGATATCCTTGGTTGATATTGTCCATGAGCAACTAAAGACACGCAGTAGAACCGTGTGGGATACTGTAAAAAATTCTAATACTCGATGAAATACAGTTCACGTCGGATTTCCTATCATACTTAATTTATTAACATAGCCCACTCTTCAAAATATTGATTTCCATAGTTGATATTGTCCATGACCAACTGAATACAGGCAGTAGAAGCGTGTGGGATACTGTAAAGAATTCTAATACTCGATGAAATACAGTTCACGTCGGATTTCCTATCATATCGCAACACAAAAATTTATTAACATAGCCCACTCATCAAAATATTGATATCCTTGGTTGATATTGTCCATGAGCAACTAAAGACACGCAGTAGAACCGTGTGGGATACTGTAAAGAATTCTAATACTCGATGAAATACAGTTCACGTCGGATTTCCTATCATATCGCAACACTTAAATTTTTTAACATAGCCCACTCTTCAAAATATTGATTTCCATTGTTGATATTGTCCATGACCAACTGAAGACAGGCAGTAGAAGCGTGTGGGATACTGTAAATAATTCTAATACTCGATGAAATACAGTTCACGTCGGATTTCCTATCATATCGCAACACAAAAATTTATTGAAAAAAATGCAGTAGAAGCTTGTGAGACACTGTAATAAATCCTGAAACTCGATGAAATAAGGCTTGTTGCGGATTTTCTGTCAACTCCTTAGAGGTTATTTTTTTAAAGGTATAATATGAAAATCCGAAATCGTTCACTTGCAATGCAGTGGAATAAGTTTGTGGAAATCATCATTCTGAAATCTTCAACACGTCGGCGTCGATAGATTCTAATCATTTTTAATAGTTTTGTGGACAATTTTAGCGATACGCGCAATACCACAATAGATTAATGTAATAAGAATTTTGAGAAGTTTGGGTGTGTTCAACCCCTTGGGGGCCTTCATTCTGTAATTTTTAACACTTCAATAGTTTGTACAAGAATTATAAACAATCTTTTGAACAATTCTGGCACCGACCAAGTTAGGGTCTATTTTTACTAGGGAATGTTCTTTCTATAAGGGTTATTCAACCCCTAGGGGATGGAAATTTTGGAATTTTCAACACCTCAATGATTTGTAATAAATGTGTAAGAAATGTTAGCATCTATTTGATCATCAATAAATGCGTATTTTTTCAAAATACAGAATGTATGGTGCAGCTTTACTCAAAAGTTAACCCACGCCCATTTCCTGGAAAATTTTTTTTTGGTTGAGACGCAAATTTGTAATAAATGTGTAATATTTATGTATCAGTTTTTTTTGAGGTGTGCCATAAATGCTGGTGTAGCTTTTAGTTCATAGTCCGTTTCTGTACATCGATAATCATCTAACAAGGTCAGCAGTAACCTTGTTGATACCGTCAAACTTTTCTTCAACAAAAGACAATATTCAAAGTTCCCTACAAAACCCGTAGGAAGAATAAAACAGTAGTGTCTATTATTATGTATGCGTCGAAGGTCATTTCGATAGTACCTACTAGTACCTACTACAGCAGTGGTGTGCATTTTACAATATACATCGCAACCTTAAATTGTAACAAAAACAGTGAATACGATAAACATATATTAACTTTTCAAACAGTCTATTATTATTTCTAGTCATAAAATTGTTTTAAAAAACAACTGATATTTTCTTTACTTGCAACAGCATAAAATTTGTTTTATAAATCGTGATGATACCATATATTGCTTCATATGGAGCAAGGCTATTCAAAATCATATACAGGGTGTTCAAGTATTGTTACTTGCTTTTCACTATTTATTTTTGGTTTGTTTTTGTTAGGCTTTTTGGATTGTAGGTTGATTCATATGAAATGTTAACGATAACAAAACGTATCGGTACGTTTTTTTGGCTTATCGCAGGAGTTGTCAGAATAAGTACAAAAAACAACAGGAGATTCGGATTTCATTAGAGTATGTTTCTGATTGCGAAGTTATCCTCATCACTAAAAACATTTTGATAAAACACAAAATTGCACAGTTCTTCAACTCATTTTGAGCTATATCTAATTATTTGTACATATAAAATGTGTGTCTATAAATCATAAATTTGTATTGAGGATCGAAAACTAACAAATGCATGATATGAAAGAAAATTAGTAGTATATTCAAAATCATACGTAGGAATAATAATATTACTAAAATGTTCATTATTTCAATAAAATGATGGATCTAGCCGTTACTACGTGGTAGAAAATCATCACGAAAAATGAGAAATAAAACTTTCTATGTTTTTATACCACTTCTATTTGTAACCAACGTTACTGCAGTTTCGTCCTATATATACATATACATTGTAGTTTGATAATGTCCATATACAAATAGAAGTGGTATAAAAACATAGAAAGTTTTATTTCTCATTTTTCGTGGTCATTATTTGTTTGCGAAAGGATAAATAAAGGTCAATTTTTTTTTGCTTTGCAAATGCAAGTTTTCTTGTTTCGCACAAATAATATTTTTTATGTAAGTAATGAAGAAATCGTTTCCACAAAATAACTACAACGAGAACACCACAATGACCAAAACAACGTTTTCATTCTAGAATCCAAAAATGGAGCAGTAGATTAGGAAATGTTTTTAAACACTTTTGGCTCCAATCGCAATCAATATGCATTTCTGCCATTATTTTCTTTAGATTTCCAATCCGAAGTAGAGAATTGCATTTCAAAAGATTATAAGTTCCTTGAGATTTGGTACCTATAACAGTGTTTGTGTGCTTGATAAAATCATTGATTATTACTATTGAATGAACAACTCTTATTGTCGAGAAACCACACATTTATATAAGAATCTAAGAATATAACCTTCTTTTCAATGTTCTAGAACTTTCCAAGATGAGAAAACAAAATATATACTCAACTATTTCTGCTTAAAACAGAGTAAGTGAAATGTACAAATATTGAAATCTAAATAAAAGTTGAGTTCTGCAGTTGCTACTCAAGATTCCAAAGATTCCATACTCCAATGCAATCCAAATAATGTAAATACTCATTCTGAATATCCCGCTTGAAAATATAAGTTTATTTGGAATGGAAATGATTTCCTAACCCCGTACAATTTCATTAGTTCACCCTGTATTATTTGGTTATTTTTATTATAATTGTTTTTATACCTTCATCACCAGGGACCAGTTTAGAAATGTTCAAGGGGGAAATTTTGTCTGCAAATAAATAAGTATTTCAATTTATTGAAAAGTAAATCATACACAGTGGACCAAATATAGAATCATAGCTGAATTGTTATTTCAAATATGACACAACTGAAATAGATAACCGATATTCGGGGGTGGTACAATTTTCCATATTTTTGTCCAGCTGCATAATAATGGAAATAATGGAAACATATTCAGAAAAGTGCCCATCACCAATTATGTTCCCCAAAACGACTGATCAGCTTAGAGTCAATCTACGAATTTTCTTCATCTTGAACTGTCTGGAATTTTCCAGAAACATGGAACATATAATTTTGTACAGACCACCCTGTATATGGCATAATCGTAATTATATTTCTCGAATATTTCAATACTTCAATGTTATACTGATGATAGTTTACTACTCTACAGCGTGATGGCAAATATACGAAACATTTTTGGTAACTTGAACAGATGAGTGAAAAATGCAGTGATTACTTTTGGTAAACTAAGCTTGAGTGGCACCCTGTAATTTTTCACTGACAGACCATAAAAATTAACCCAAAAATCTATTAATTTCCAAAGATTGAACAAGGGGAGCCTTCATTTGGCAAGTTTTTAGCATCATAGATTCTAAAAAAAAATTACAGGATACCACTAAAAATCAAATAATATCTAATTTTACTGAAAACTCAAAATCAAAAACTATGTAGAATAATATTGATATAAAAATTAAATTTGAAATAAAGAAACTTTGTAATGAATGCTAACCATACATTTTATAGTGAATTTTGTCTCAACGAATACGTCTTTAAGATACTCTAAAAGATACCTATACAAGGATATTCATTCAACTCATTGAAAATTACTTTTTGTTAACACCATAACGCACGTTTCGCCAACCAAGTTGGCATCCTCACTCGATGGTTCGAACTGATTTCCACGTATGTTAAGCTAGCACAGCCGTTTCAGCACAATAAAAAAAACGAATGCCGCATTTTTTAACTGATTAATAACTATTTTCTAACATAACTCCTAATTTTTTAACTCAAGTGGTTTCGGAGAAACAGGGGTTGTGCTAGCTTAACGCTTAAGATGGCGCAGCCGTTACGTAACTTTTTTTCTGCTGAAAATATTCAGATAATTGGAATGCTGGATTTTTTAACTTCTTAATAACTTCCTGGTGATATACAAGGAGTTTCAAAATTTCGTTTCTTAAGGCAAAATGACAAACAACTATTCGAATTAAATTGCATAAATATTAAAATTTGATTCCTTCATTTTCTAACTTTCACAAAATAGAACTCAGAGGTGATAATACTTGATTTCTCACACATATGTCCGATTGTGGTGAAAAAAAATTACAGTGGAAATTATTAAAATCGTGTCCGAAACGCAATGAGACCTAAATCCTAGTCATATCACCATCTCTCTCCTCTTTTATTTTCTAACTTCAACTGACCTGGTTGGGATGAAAAATGTCTTCGTTGAATGCAAAGAGGAAATTTACTATTCAATATTTCACCCAAATGATATGAATAAGAGGAAAAATTAACCGCGAAAATATATAAACCATATTAGAAACGAGTTGAGACTGAAAACATAATTTCACAATGAGAATTACGTGGACATCAAAAATTGATAGCAGGGAAACTTTTATTTATAAACTATTATACAAAATAATTAAATATAAAAATATAAAACATCAACAAAAATTAATAGGCGCTCCGGGGCGACTTGATTGATTCCAGTGGCGCATTTGCTTTTTCAGCTGCAGGAAAACCCGGAAAAACCTGCAGCACCACATCATCTGAAGATCTTGATCTGCCAATGTCCTCTCTCTCATAAAATAAAATGTAGGGTGTCTCCAGAGGCTCCAATAAACCCAAGATATCGTCAGAGCATTTAGAAACAAAACTATCGTCAAACTTAAACCAGTCCGTTCCATCTTTCGCCAATGCGTAATAATGGCCACATTCAACGCCGGAACCACAGTGAACAATGACTGCATGAAGATTATAATTGTGGTCTGCTAGATTGAGGTGTTCATCTATTTTCAATCTTCGTTTGGTGCCTCCGCCAGAGGTTGAGTCATGATTGAAGAGCATCAGTGTTATTATCAGATTGACTGGTGCCTCAGTTATACTCGTTGTCTTCTAATTATCAGTCAATTTGGCGCATATTGGGCAATACAGTTGATCATCACCAGTTAAAAGTTCTATTTTCATATGATGAAACAGCAAGCTCCGCACGGACTGGCTATCAGACATATCAGGAAATGCTAGTTGAAGCTCCAGAAAGTCACATACGTTCCTACAACGTTACCTCTGCAATTGCTTGTTGCATGGAAATGTTCATCAAAACATTCGTACCACCTATATATCGATTTCGGGGTGTTGCCCCTCATCAGTATAGGGTAGGTCTAGCAGTCAATAACTAATGACTGCAACGAATGAATCGATAACCAAATCCATTTAATTTCGTGGATTTTCGACCCAACTTTTCCTATTGTATAGGATATTAGCAATGAGCAGTCCTCCGGACATCTTTTGCCTCAATTTAATACGTCCCTATATCACTATTTCAGATGATTGTAATCGAGTTAAAAAATCAGAGGGCACACTAATGGTAAAATGGTAATGATTTCGGTCTCATCACGTTTTGAAACCGTTTGAAAATATTTATTCAGCTGATTTTCCTTGCTACTCAGATCACATGTGTAGAAAATTGAAGAATACATCACCTCTTTGCATTTATCGGTCATTGTGCTCCAGTTAGAAAATGGGAGAATCGAAAAATTGCGACATTTAAATTTTAATCAATGTTTTCGAATTACGTGGACATTAAATATTAGTACCAGGGAAATATTCATGCCCGTCAATTCATACGAGTCGAATATGATGTGATTCATCCCCGTATCACTGTTTTAGATGATTGTGCTGGAGTTAGAAAATCAGAGGACACAATAATGAAAAAATTGTAATGCTATCGGTCTCATCACGTTTGGAAGCCGTTTAAAAATATTTTCTCAGCTGATTTTGCTTGCTGCTCAGATCACATGGGTAGAAAATTGAAGAATACATCACCTCTTTGCATTTATCGGTCATTGTGCTGGAGTTAGACAATAGGAGAATGGAACAATTGCGAAATTTAAATGTTAGTCAATGTTTTCGAATTACATGGACATTAAATTGAATTCAAGAAAAAATTTCATTCCAATCAGTTCATATGGGCCGAATAGAATGTAATACATCCCTTATCACTATTCCCGATTATTGTGCTGGAGTTAGAAATTCATGCATTTATCGGTCATTGTGCAGTTAGAGAATGAGATAATGGAAAAATTTCGACATTTAAAAGTTAATCAATCTTTTGCATTATGTAGTCATTAAAAATGAATACCAGGGAAATTTCCATTCCAGTTAGATCATATAGGCCGAATATAATGATTTACATCCTTGTACCACAATTTCTGATGATTGTGCTGGAGTTAGAAAATCAGATGGCAAAATTATGGAGAAATGGTTAGTTCATATGGGCCGAATATATGTATCACTATTTCAGATGATTGTGCTGGAGTTAAAAAATCAGAGGGCACAATAATGGTAAAATTGTAATGCTCTCGGTCTCATCATGTTATGAAAACTGTTAAAAGTATTTCCTCGGCTGATTTTTTTTGATGCTCAGATTACACAGGTTGAATTTTTACACCTATTTGCATTTATCGGTCGTTGTGCTGGAGTTAGAAAATGGGAGAATCGGAAGATTGCGATATTTCATAGTTAATCAATCTTTTCGCATTGCGTGTACAATAAAAAAGAATATTAAGGTATTTCATAAGGAGCGAATATAATGTAAAATTGTATATTATTTCCAATGATTGCTCTGATTGTGAAATTATGTTTTCAGTCTCATCTAACTCCAGCACAATCATCTAAAATAGTGATACAGGGATGAATCACATAATATTAGACTCGTATTAACTGACTGGCATGAATCCCTGCTATCAATTATTGATGTCCACGTAATTCTGATTATGAAATTATGTTTTCAGTCTCATCTCGTTTCGAAGATGGTTAATATATTTTCGCGGTTAATTTTTCCTCCTATTCATATCATTTGGGTGAAATATTGAATGGTAAATTTCCTCTTTGCATTCAACGAAGACATTTTTCATCCCAACCAGTTCAGTTGAAGGTAGAAAATGAAAGAGGAGAAAGATGGTGATATGACTAGAATTTAGGTCTCATTGCGTTTCGGACACGATTTTAATACTTTCCACTGTAATTTTTTTCACCATAATCGGAAATATGTGTGAGATATCAAGTACTATCACCTCAGTGTTCTATCTTGTGGAAGTTAGAAAATGAAGGAATCAAATTGTAATATTTCTGCAATTCAATTCGAATAGATGTTTGTTTTTTTGCCTTAGGAAACGAAATTTTGAAACTCCTTGTATATCACCAGGAAGTTATTAAAAAGCTAAAAAATCCAGCATTCCAATCAACTGAATATTTTCAGCAGATAAAAAGTTACGTAACGGTTGTGCCATCTTAAGCGTTAAGCTAACACAACCCCTTTTTCTCCAAAACCACTTGAGTTAAAAAATTAGGAGTTATGTTAGAAAATACTTATTAATCAGTAAAAAAATGCGGCACTAGTTTTTTTTTTCATTGTGCTGAAACGGCTGTGCCAGCTTAACATACGTCTGATTTCCCTCAATCGTAAAAAGAGGAATGTTTTTGCTGAGAGGCCTTAGGAATTTCAAACAAACTTCCTTAACTCCATTGTCGTTCTCCACAGTATGCTGGGCAACATTGGACTTTTCTAACCTTCGGTAACTAAATGAGGCAGAGTGCTCTTTAAACCGAGTTCCTAAAGCTTATATGGTATGACCAACATATTTTCTGCCACTATCAATTATTTCATTGAACCGTACAATATGAAAGTCATTTCGGACAACCCAAAGGACGAGACAGAAAAAAAAAGGAAAATCCTGAATTTGTGAAATTATCAGCAATAAAATCGTGACAAAAAAGTATAGAAAAGTAAAGAAAATTCAATCAGCCAATCAAGTGTGGAGATACGAAACGTATGGGAACAACTCGTTCTACGCATGACTGTTCTCAAATTTCCAGACGATATGAAATATAGAAGACCGCGGCATTACGGAAAATATCAATTTTCACCTGATGTAAAATACTGAACAATCTTGAGGTCATGTCCTGTATTCTGCTAATACTCAGGCTTGGTTGTAAGACAAATTCAAATTATCTTCTGATGATGCCAACTCTGCAGACAAAACGTGCGTCAGCAAGAAGTTTTGGTGTTTCAAAAAAAGCAATCTTTCAAAACTATTCGTTGGTTGTTTTAAATCTTTGAGTTTGACGAGTGGAAAGCTACAGGCACGCAAATTACAGGCGAGAATATTTTTATAATAACAAGAACAAGTCTTCAGTCGAAGAGATCAGGACACATTTTCTAAGTGTTTTCCCAGTTATTTAACCAATCTCAAAGCAATAATAATAATAACCAAGAATTGGCCAGCTAGCAGTCCAGATCTCAATTCCATCAAACAACTTTGGAGTATTCTTTGAAACAATTACGAGCTCGAAAACCACCATAAACCCCCAATCAAAGTTCGATTTGGAGCTAAAAAATTAAATTTCACCTGGGTATCGCTAAATAATTTTTCTTGTTCAATTTTGCACTAAAAAATTGTTCCATTTTATAGGGTCGTTTGGGATTAGATTAGATGAGACATTACTGCAGACAGAATCTAACATCAGAGTTATGCACATATTTTATTTATTGTACAGTAAAACTGGACATAACTCAAAACATCCATAAACATACACTGAGAAAAATATAATTGTTTTGAAATTACCGTTTTTAATGCATATTATTTATCTAAGAATTCATAGAATAACTGTCTTTTGTACGTAGATATGTAGATATGGAGATCAAACTGTCAAGAACGTTCTGAAAGGGATGGAAAAAGGGTAAATTAATTTGGCACGTATATCCGCCATTATTATACTAATATTGACGAAATGGTAAAGTTGACGAAATGAACAAGTTTTACATCGAATCCATTTTCTTTCTTTCTTTTCAGAGAAGTTAAAAATGTGTCCATTTAACTCCAAATAAGCACATCCATTGTCCTATAGAACAAGTTTTTAGAGTAACATTTCACACTGGTATAGATCTGTGCATAACCAATGTTATTTTTCTCAGTGTAGGTATAATTTTACTCGCCTATCAGATCAAGCTTCATTTATTTCCCTCAAGCAAGTTGTTTGACTGGATTGAAACAAGCAATATCAAGAAAAATAATCGTTCTACGTACTAAATTGCTGGTGGCAAAAATGAATTAATTAAAAAGCAATTATAAAAATATTATCGTACAGTCTTTCACATGCCGTTGTAGCATTAAAAAATTCCACTATAAAATACAGGGCGTTATTTTCAGTGCATCAATACTCATATTAAGATAATCATCGTTACAACTGGTAAAGCGAGTAAAAAGGCACAAAAATAATTGCATTTAATACAATACGTATAGATAATATTAATAAGCCACAGTTTCTACTAACATTACACCCATTTTCACATGATGTTAAAGTAGAAATTAGGCTCGGATGATTTGATCAGTAAATATTTTCTAAAGTGGGCCATGAATAGAAATCTCCACTCTGTTATATACAATTTTGGGGAAAAAGGGGATTATTAAAACAGATAATGTTTATTCAGGTCAAGTGAACAGTACCTAACTTGGCTCAAATACATCAAGGGTGTACGAGAAAAAAAGAAAAGGGTAACTGCTCGTGTAACAAAAAACTTGACAGTTTCAAAGGAATGAGAAACTCGTCAAATGCGCAGTTTTAAATGTCCACGTGACAGCCAACAATAAAACTGAATGAAGCGAGAAATTTCCTTAGATATTTTCTTCAATTCAATTATTCAATTCAGTTTCCAAACATTTCCTGGCAATAGGACAAAAATTATGGAATCTATTAATAAGATTGGCCACAAATTGAGCCAAAGGAAAATATATACGGAATAAAAAGTCTGGGAAATGCGGAGAATAAAAATTCTTGGCGTTGGTTTCCTGGCTGTACATGTTGGCCAGACTGATTTAAGCGCTACAATGATAACCCAATATTCAGTGGGTGTTGTCATCCTTCTGTGACTCTTTCCTAGTATTCGTACCTATCTCATAAAACCGTCACATTGACTCATGAAAAACTATAACAACTACACATTCTTCTGAGGATAAATCGCGATCAATTTTTCTGTTGATAACCATATTCGCTCAGAATTAGTAGAAAAATTCCAATAAAATTTCATATTAAAAGGCAAACCACAGTAAAAGAACGAAAGCTTGTTTCTTGTAGTGATTCCCAAACAATGATTAACTGAAGCGGGAAGAAATATCACAAAATCATCTCCACAACTTTAATTTGACAACATCAAACTAATGGGGGGGGGGTACATGTTTCGGATTCAGCAAGAATCCATCTTTAGCCTTATAC
Source organism: Chrysolina oricalcia (assembly GCA_944452925.2). Taxonomy (NCBI): domain Eukaryota; kingdom Metazoa; phylum Arthropoda; class Insecta; order Coleoptera; family Chrysomelidae; genus Chrysolina; species Chrysolina oricalcia. The sequence goes on along the minus strand of OX101809.2, from coordinate 4,243,567 downwards.
AAGTTCTACAACAAATATGAAAGGGATACCTATATGTAGTTACTACAAAACAAGAGTTACTTACATGGAGAGGAAAAAATTCCTTTTAATATAATTATAACAAACAAAAGTTAAATGGGGGTACTATGTCCAATGCCCTAGAATTGAGAGAGAAAGATAGTAATTTTGAATATGATCTGTGTAACAACTTACCAAACGGCATGATAATAAATTTGACAAAAATAAAAATATGTGAAAATATTTACGACATGGTCCGCCGACTCATGTCTGGAATGAGCGTTAGGGCAATTTGCTCTTCCAACACCAAATTATAAAAGGATTCATTTTTATGAACACCCCTTTCATATTTGTTGTAGAACTTGTATAAGGCTGAAGATGGATTCTTGCTGAATCCGAAACATGTACCACCCCATTAGTTTGATGTTGTCAAATTAAAGTTGTGGAGATGATTTTGTGATATTTCTTCCCGCTTCATCTATACCACTCCACTTTGAGCCGAAATGGACTTCTTCCAGAGATTAATGATTAACTGTTCGGGTATTTATTTTGGAAATAAATACAAAATAAAAGTATAGAAAGGGAAGAAAAGGACTAAGCAATATATTATTTTACAGCCTGCTGCTTCCAGCAATTATTGATATATGCAGTGACACAAAATCGGCAACATAAAGGATTTTTTTTATCAGTAGTCTTACATGAAATTGGACTTTACATTAGTTTTTTTCTTCGAATTAGACAAAAAACAACATGAACCTATGCCACGACTGTCATTCGTTTCCTATCAAAATCGACATTTAAAAAAATGCAGAAATGACTTTTTTTGATCGAATTTCGAAAAAAGTCATCTGAAATGTTTTTTCTATTGCAATTTTATAACTATACACCAAATTTCATCAATTTATGAAAATAATAATATTATGACGTTTTACACCCATGGTTACATTGAGGGAAATTATCGCCATAAAAAAATCTGTCTGTAGGTCTATCTGTGAACACTTCAATCCTTTATATTTTCAGAACCCATGGAGATATCGCTTTGAAATTAGAATCATTTCATTAACTCGACAATAATCTGAAAAAAATGTACGTTTTTTTTGTTTTCCTACTGCCCTCGATACAGGTTCAGGAATTGATTTGATCCCTTCCATTTTCCTTGAAGATATATTTAGTGTCCTACAGAAGTTTATAGTTTTTGAATATGATTGAAAAATGAAAAAAAAAATTTTTCGGCGATTTTCCGAGACATATCGATTAAATTTTTTTTTAATGCGACGGTAGAGCTCAAATAAACAAAAATCCTACTGGAACAATTTTTCTCGAAAAAGATTGAAAAATAGGAAAAACTAGAAAAATATGAAAAATGAAATTTGCATTTTGGAAAATTCGAAATATCTCAGAAACGGTTGATATTTTTTTCAATTTACCAATACGTCTTCTTTGAACACCTTCAGAAAATCTGCAAAAAATGTCAATCCGTTTTTACCATAAAATCAATAGTCCAGGAAATATTTTAATAAAATGGAAAATCGAGATTTAATCGTACCAATGAAACAAATGACATTCTTAAAATACATTTTTACAACACCGATATTTCCAAACCACATTTCTCCAACTCGAATGAAAAGTGGAAAAATGTTTGAAAAAAATATTGAAAAAAATGGATTTTTTTTTTAACTGCCAGAAACTCGAAGACCAAACGAGATATCAAAAAATTGTATAATAGCAATTTCATTTTACTTGAAAAGTTCTCCATAACGTTCAAATGAAGTTTGTCCATTACTTCAAAAACAAATGAAATAACAGTCGCTACTCGATGAAATTATCAAAAAATTACCCTTTATTCGATAGTATATGACAATATATCGAAAAAATTGATGTTGAATCATAGTTAAGTTTCCCCGACCACTTCTAACCCCCATTTTTTCTCCATTTCCTCCCCACGTTTACTTATTTGGAAACAAAGCTTGACATAATCTCTTCAGATTTACTTCTTCATAAACAACATGTCATGTTGTTTAGTTTTTATATTATTCGGAAATAAATTAAAATTACTATCTAAAAAAATACACCGTAAAACACGAAATTAGCGAGGGAAAGACATGCAATATTTTTTCTTAATTTCCAGTTAGAACTCGAAATAAAATAATTTCAAGTCGAAATAAGATAATTTCAAGTCGAAATAAGCTAATTTCTAGTCGAAATTAAGAAAAAAATATCGCATGTCTGTTCTACGCCTTCGTAAAAAATAGCAAAACAATAATTTTCGTTCTAGTTTTATGAAATTTGGTATAGGATTATAAAATTGCAAAAGAAACAACTTCTTCAAATTACTATTCGACATTCGGTCAAAAAATACCATTTCTGCATACAATTTTTAACAGTCAATTTTTGACAGGTATCGCATGACAGTTAGTGACAGTAAGTTCATGATATTTTTGGTCTAACTCCATGCGCGAATGCCAAAGTCCAATTTCATGCAGGGTTGGCCGATATATATCAAGACGTGATATACGAAGATTAGGACAGAGAATATCTCGGAACTCTAGAGTAGTAGAGAATTGTAATTTTGGGGTGTAGCTTTTTTTGATATTATGTTTCCCAATGAGCTTTTTGTTTTCGGCCACGTGACTTCAGATTCAAAATTATTAATAGGACAACCTGTATATTTTGGCATTTCTATGTTCTACCCGATAAAAGATTCCAACAACTATCACACTTGTGGTCTAAAACGATTAGTTTAAGAACTACAGGTACTTCAATATCCTTTATCCCACGACGTTTTTTAATAAAATATGGATGATTAATATAATTTTACCTTGTTTCAATCATCACAAAAAATATAGGACTGCCCAAATATACAGGGCGACCCTAAACTTAAAGTGTGATAGTTCGTTGCAATTGTTTTATTGAGAGGAACATAAAAATCCCAAAATATACAGGTTGTCCTATTAATAATTTTGAATCTGATGTCACGTGACCGAAAACAAAAAACTCATTGAGTAACTAATATCAAAAAAAGCTGTACCAATTGCTAATTTAGAACGCCAAAATTACAATTCTCCACTACTTTCGAGTTCCGAGATATTCCCTTTCCTGATCTTCGTGGGACACCCTGTATATTATCTGACATTTATTGATTGATATATATCATGATATAAGTATATTATTTACTTACTGATAAAAAATACCGATAAAAAAGCTAAAAGCTTGGAGTGGATCTCGTCAAATGATGAATTAGTTGTCTTAAGTGAAGATTATGATGATGATGATATTCCTCTTTCCGAATTTGCATTTCTTAGGAATTCATCAAACGTCGAGTTTTTTTATAATAGGTACGTACATATTTTTGGAAAAATATTATTTTTTGTCTCGTCTTTCGTTATTTTAAACTAAAGTTTGGTTTAGTTTTTACCAAAATACTTATTTTTTTTTTTTTTTTTTTTTTAGCCTAGGAACAAATTCGAAATTACTGATATACAGTGTGAGTCTTCATAAAGTGCACATATCGAAATGAGAAAAACTAAATTTTATAGACGGCAAACGTATTGAAAAAAATCTATAAAAAAAAATTAATTTTATATGGAATTTTTTTAAATTTTGTTCGCTGCCGTGACCTTTGTGTGAACAAAACAGTGTAACTTTCAAACTAAATGGTTTATCACGATGAAACAAACTCCATAATGATTGGAAGTAATAGGGCGTCCTTATAAAATGAAAATTGTGGAAAAACACTGGCCCCAATTGAAAATAAACATGTTTCTTTAGCAAAAGTATGTTTGTTTTTCATAAATTTTTAAAATAATCGTAAAATTTTTCAATAAAACGCACCATTACCTCCATTTTTATTACTTTAAATTATTCTTCATTGTATAAGCTACCTGATGATAAAAATTGCATGTTTATAACTCAATCGTAATATTTTATATCAACTGTTAAAAGAGGGCACTCTAAAGGCATGCTTTATTTGGGGAGATAATTAATTTATTTAACAGTAGATAGAAAATGTTGTAAATAGAGTTATTGACATCAGATTTTTACCATTCGGTAGCTAATACGATGAAGAATAACTTAAAGTAATAAAAAATATAGGTAATATCAGCGTTTTATTGAAAAATTATTGTGAAAATTGATGAAACAAACACAAACAGATTATGGCTAAATAAACATGTTTATTTTCAATGGGGGGTAGTTTTTAATATGGAGATTGTTTCATCCAGATAGATAATTTAGTTCAAAAGATACACCGTTTTGTTCACACAGGGATCACGGTATCGAACAGAAATTTAAAAAATTACATAAAAAATATAAATGATTTTTCAATAAGTTTTCCGTCGATAAAACTAGGAATAGCTTCCCTCATTTCAATATAAAGACTCACACTGTGTATCGGATATGATATGTATCTGATATTATGATATTTTGATACTTATAAAAGTGAATATTATAATATTTGCCAACCCTGAATTTTCATGTGAGTCAATCAAAGAAAAAAAATCCTATATGTTGCCGACCTGTATTTTCTGATCAACGAAAAACAAAGTGAGGCATGGACATCATCTGAAACATTAGAAACCTTTCATGTGTATGCTACAGATTGAATAGCTGCATTATAAACATCCGAACATATCTTTGAAGGGTTTCATTCCGACGATCTAAACGTGACGTTGAAATCGTTCGGTTTCCATTACTAGCAACACGGACGGAAATAGGAAACAAGGAATTATTTTCAGTGTCATGAATCAAACGTAATCCCGCGTGGAGATATACGAGGTGCCTACAATAATTAATATGGGTGCCGTAAATAAGTACGTACACGTATTGAACGATAATTCGGTAATCGTAGCGTAGGAGCGTTATAAATGAAGACAAAATACAGGGTGTGTCGCATATCTTCCCGCAGAATGGAACATCTTCATTAACCTTTCCGTGACGGGGCGGGGTATGCCGCATACCCCAACTTTACGCTATTCCTTGTAACTCTGCTATAAAAAAAGGATCGTGCTTTTCCTTATAGCTAATCCTCAAACGAGTCGTTGCCGACATTATAATAGTTAGATATTGTAGGTATCATAAATATTTTGAACGTTAGATAGAGATTTATGCGTTGGGTAGGCGACATACCCCCTCCGGCTCAAATGTTTCAACTTGCTCACCATGTTTATCGACTCCGCGCATGCGTCACACTTAACAAATCGGTGCAATTGAGGTACCTCCTACTTGACAGATTGAGTTCAGTGACCGAAAAAACGTACAGGTGCGAGTAATATCCTACGTTTTTGTGAGTTTGTGAGTTATTAACCATGGCTAAACAAAAATATTTGACTGGCGACAAACTACGAGAAAATCGTTTATACAAATTGCAAAAAATTCATTTGTGTAATTCATAGGCAAATACGCAAGGAAGTGTAGTGCCCTGAATGTGGCGTATGTGGTGAAAAATAAACTCATAATAATTATTATAAACAATTGATATATTGTGCAATGTTTAATTTTCAGAATATAATATTCTTTCAAAGTTAACCTAAATTTATTCAAATTCATTTAATTCTTGCTCATAAGTACGATTTTAGAATGGGGTGGCAGTCCTACCCCGCGCCGGCGACTACGGAATTTCTATGAGCCCCGTCACGGAAAGGTTAAAAAAACAGAAGAAAATAACATGATCCACGTTATCCAGTATCAAAACGAGTACGTTTGGAAAATATTTTTCAATATACAAGATACACATTTAATATTATTACATGGGTATTTTTCACAACATTGCACGTCTTATTAATATTTAACTCTCAGTTACCGGATGCAGCGATTCCATGTTCCTTTCAAGTTGTACTGAAAAATCATTAAAAACACGGGTGCTCAAAAAATGACAATAGTATCATTAGAACTTTCAAAAATGTTGGAAAATGGATAACAGTACAGATAACAGTACAGACAACAGTTCTTTTGATCAACTTGTGTATACAAAACTTAACATTTCGAAGATCAGAAGCTCAATATTTCAACAGCCTGCAGTAATTGCAGTGGTTGAAATTATAGTTACTTCATGTTTCATTTAGAATTTATATTTAAATCAAAATTCATAATTCAGACTTTTGCACATCCTTCACTTAGGTACACTGTCCTGATGAGGGCCAAATAGCCTGAAACACGTGCCTACGAATTGCACACCTCTTTGAGAGATTTGTTCCATAAAATATTGAATTTTCGTAAGACGAGTATTTACTATTCAAATTGATTTTCGTAAAACTAGAATTTTTTCATGCCTGTACAATAATATATCCAGTTTCCAACACTCATAGGAGTAAACATTGTATAGATATCCTTTGAGACCCGTGTTTTATGTAGAGTGGTTTTTTCTCTGGAATAAAAATTTACATGGCAACGTTGGATCCGGAAAAAGAAAGTGAGAATGTCAAATATATAGGGAGTCGCATTAAAAAATGCTTTGTTCAATGAAAAATATTTTCCAAACAGCCGTTTTGAACGATGATCATGCACATTTTCTCATATTTATTAATGAAGGTGCTGCTATATATGGGAATTTTTTCGTTATTGGACTCACATGAAATTGGTCTTTGGCATTGGGTTTTGATTAGAAACCAAAAATATGAACATTTGTCACTGTCATTCGCTACCTTTAAAAAAATGCAAAAATAGTATTTTAGCACTTCTTTACCGAATTTCGAAAAAAGGCATTCGAAGAAGTTGTTAATTTTGCAATTGTATGACCATATAGGTACAGCAAATTTAATAAGTCTATGACAAAAAATTAATGTTTTGTTATTTTGATAGTTCATACGTTTATTCGGAAACAAAACTTGACATAATCAGTTCAGATTTACTTCTTGGTGAACAACATGTCGTGTTGTTCAATTTTTATGTTATTATTTATTATTTGGAAAGTTATTTGGAAAATAACTAAAAACAGAGCTAAAAACTCAAGTACAATTTTAAAAAGCCTAAATAGTTTTACAATGTATAAAAAATACCAAAAGCTTTATTTTTCATTTAATGAATACAACTGAAAAATTAAAAAAAAAACATTTCAAATAAATCACCATATGTATTTTTAGAGTTTTTTTCTTATACTCAGCTAAAACTCAGCCTGAGCATTATTAATTGAAAAAATATGTAGGCCATGACAAAAAAATGCATATTACGTGTAAGTAGTGTCAAACTATTATTGTCAATCTTATATTATTTGTGATAGGCCAATCATTTTACCAAAAATGGGGAAAAATAGCAAAACAATGCAAACTTTCACTAAAGTTGTATTTTAGTGATCACTGAAACAATAAAAATTTGCCCCCTCAAGGTCGGCAACATTGAAAATGTAAATTATGAACAATTCTGTTTTTTTGTAGAGAAAAAATGCAAAAAAGTCGCAAAATGGCAAAAACAAAGAAAGTATCATCTTTCATCGTTTCCCAATTTTGCGACCATTTCCAAGTTGGGCATCAGAGGAAATAAATTATTTATTAATCCTTTTGTTAATAACGCGGCAAACAGAAATCTAAAAGAGTGACAAACGTAAAGAAACGTTTCTATGTTATAAGTCTCGCCGAAACTTTGCCACCCCGCCGATAGCGGCAACTTATTTTTTTTTACACTAAAAGTAATTGTTTGCAAACTGAATTAATTATGGAAATAATGCAAAAGTTTTATGAGTTGGTCGGTAATGTTTGAAGTAATTTCCTAGAAAACATAAAATTTGCCACCACCACAAATTACGGGAACTTTGTCAAATTAAAAAAAACAATTTGGATTTTTTTTCGTTCCGTTCTTTTCAAATTTGACAAAATTCCCGAAATCTGCCGTGGTGGAAAATTTTACGTTTCCTAGGAAATTACTCCCTGTCTCCAACCAACCCTAAAAATGTTTTGAATTATTTCTATAATAAATTCAGTTTGCAAACAAAATTTTTGAGTCGAAAGTAGATAAAAAAATGTGTTGCCGTCATCGGCCGATGTGGAAACGTTTCCGCGAGACTTATGACATAGAGAGAAACGTTTTTTTAAGTTTGCCACGTGAATAACGTGATTTCGATATCCGATAGGGGTTTTCTTTTTGGTTTCAAGGAGAAACAGATGAAGCAACCTCTTCTTCACACGGAACAGTTCCCAAAATTTACGGTGGTGGTCCCAAGAAAATCCTGATTTGGTAATCGAATGTCGGAATCAGTACTCATTTAAAACCAAGTTATAGGTCGAGACTGGGAGTATTATTGGCTACCCCGATCGCCCGATTTAACGACGTTGGACTTTTTCTAATGAGGTTATTTGAAGCGAAAAGTCAATAAAAGTAGAACTTTCACTGGCATTCAGCATTTCGAAAATACAATTCGAGAGTGTTGCGCAAAAATGAAACCCCAATTTATAAAAAATTCCGTTAAAGGCGTATGCAGAAAGATTGTCGTTTTATTGAGCGCGAAAGGCGACATGAAAAGTAGGGCAATGCATTGTTCAAAACTACGTATGTTGTGATATTTAATCAGGCAATAAAATTTCTTCTTTTTCAGTCTTATTGTTACATGAAGTTCATAATAATCACAATTTAATATGGAGGGTTTTGAATTTTTCAGTCGCAGTATTTATTAAATAAAAAAATCAAGCCTTTGTTATTTTTTTCAAAAAACCGTAAAACTGTTTAGACCTTGCAACAATCCTGTTTAATTTTTTAGATTGTCATTTTAATTGCTTTACAAATGAGCTTCCAAATAATAAATAATAACATAAAAACTGAACAGCATGACATTTTGTTCACAAAGAAGTGAATCTGAACCGAATATGTCAAATTTTGTTACCAAATAAACGTATTATTTATCAAACAGTAAAACATAAATTGTGTCCTATACTGATAAAATTTGATATATTTATAAAATTGCAAAAGAAACAACTTTTTCAAATTACTTTTTTCGAAATTCGGCCAAAAAATGCCATTTCCACATTTTTTGAAAAAATGTCGATTTTGACAGGAAAAGAATGACAGTTAGTGTCAAACGTTCATGTTATTTTTGGTCTAATACGAAGCAAAATCTAATGCCACAGTCCAATTTTACGTGAGACTATTAAAAAAAAATCTCTTATGTTGCCGACTTTATTACTAAACTAAACCTATAATGTTCTAAATAATCCTTTAATGAGATTTCTCACTAAAAAAATCAACCCTTACCCGTTGAAACTTGAAGTTTCCGTGAAGATCTGATAGTTTGAAAGTAATTATTTTTTTAATCCAATGATTGCTGAATACAATGAACCATCGCAATTATCATGTGAAAATGGGACATAACGTTAGGGAAAAAAAGCGTCGAAAAGTAATAGAAAAACAATTATATTCACCTGTAACTTTGTCCCTGATCAATTTGCAACTTTCAACTTCACCAATACTGGAGAAGAGAGATCTGATTTCTTCTTGTGTCATGGTTTGAGGTAAATAGTTGACAATGAGGTTAGTTTTCGACTCTTCCTGTCCACCGCCGACATTGTTACCGCTGCTGCCATTCTGTTGTCCCACGACTCCAGAATCTAAACCATTGGACATCATGGTTGATTTTTCGTCACTCAAATTAAAAGTCGAAATGGTGAATTTTTCAAATAACTCTTCTATCTTTGTAAAATAACTAATAAATAGTGTACACTTAAATTATTTGGTGTTTCCTTTTTGCTTGGTGGAGATTTGGTTTTCAAAGAAGATTTGATCTACTTTTTCGTTTTTGTAGGGTAGTAGTCTACCCTTGACTACGATCTGTAACAAAAGAAACAATTACCAGTATTGGGAGATTGAGACTAAATTTTTTTGAGCCATGGCAGATAAAGAAGTTGGTTCCAGAAACACAGTGCACGTATCAGTCAAGGAACACCAGAGTCGCGTTAAAAAAAATTAGGTAACATGATTAATAAAAAGGCAAACAGCTTGGTGCGTTGGAGAGACCAGAAATGGCCGCTTTTCCCCACCTATGCAACATTGTTATTTTCTCGTCTGTACTGCTGATTGTGACCTCTCGCTTCACTCAAGGTGACTCAGGAACTCTATCTGGAATATATTTCGTTTCTTCGGTAAGTATTACCCAGCGAGCACAAACATCTCTGGGAGGTTTTGAGATGTTTCAATAATGTAGTCACGCCGATGTTTCTTTGAGACGTGATTTGTTCTTCCCAAAGAGGTCCTTGAAGGATATTCAACGTTCTGTTTTTGTCCTTCTGTGACGTTTTTTTTAAATGCCTACAGGAATGTATCGAAGATGTACACAAAATGTTATCTTGTTGATGTTTTCACTTGGCGTAACATAGTTCACCTTTGAGATGTTCACCGAGAATATATGGAGCGTTCGCGCAATCGCAAATGTGATCATGTGATCTCAGTGATGTTTGAGTTGATGGAGAGTATAGTTTCTAGTTTTGACTTAATTTACCCCATCTGGTTTTTCGTAAAAGTAGTCGTTTTAGAGTGAAGTGAGACGTTTTGTCAAGACAAAATATTATATTTAGTAATCAAGTTGATCACGGACTGCAAAGTAAGGAATGAATTTTCGATATTCAGAAAATAAATAACCTCAAAAACATATACCGGTTCTGACTTGTAAAATCATCATCATAATCATTATTTATACCTTATCTATGTTACACTGTAACACTGTATTATGGAGAGTCTATTCACAGTTTTGTTTAAATTCAAAATTTAGTTGAACCAGACAACAACCAGTGTTAGAGTGATATTTACATTTTTGAAAAGTTGTTCAATTTGTATGAACAGAAAATATTTTAGGTTTAAATTTGTATGTGTGTTCCTTTGATACTATTAAAATAAGTTATGTCGATTTCTTTAAATCGCCCCAGAGTCCTCTTCATATTTTGATTATTGTCATGGGCCGCGGTGGTCGGCTGGTTAAAGCGTACGCCTCGCAAGCGTGGGGTCGTGGGTTCGATCCACCGATTCACCGGTCTAGTGCATGGCATCACACGTTAAAAGGTAAGAGCTGCGTCTTTCCTAGCTCACACAAGTCTCTCGAAGACTTCCGTGGGTTGCGCGTAGGGTTGCAATTGGTTGACGAAAATAACAATTTTAACAACAAAAAAAAATTGTCGATTTGTTCAATCAATGACAAAAAACGAGATAAAAGTGCATTTTGTGATGTCTCAGAAACATCTCAAACAATGTTTTATATACAGTGATTTAATGTAGGCGAAAAGCTTTAAGAATGTTATGCTGTGTCTTAAAAAGGCTTTGAAAAAAACGAGAAAGAAATGGTTTTTGTGATGTCCCAGGAACATCCTAAAAATAGCCGCGTGCGGCGGACATTTGCACCTACATACACGTTCTATTCATGTATGAACAGGACATCGCAGTGGAGGTTTGATGTCTCAAAAACTCTTACTTTTAACATCTCTGAGATGTTTTTGTGCTCGCTGGGTAATGATATTTTAGTGTTATAACTTCTTACTTCCTATGATTTTCTATAAATTCCTTTGCTTTTCAATTTTATACATATCATTTCTTCCAAAAAAATTCTCTTCTCCTGATTTATCCAAAACCCTTGTTGCTAATCTTCTTGTTTTTCGAACGTGATTTCTTTTCCTGTGACTTTCACAGATCACTATTTTTCATTATATTTTCATTAATAATTGTTTTCCCAAATTATTCTTAGGGTGGATTTAGTCAACATAAAGTGAAGTTGTGATTAAATATAATGTTAAAAATTAAAATCGAAAGTTGACCCTCTTTTATCAATGACACCATTTATACAACAATGTTAAGTTTATGCTAAAAACCTTTGATGTTACCGTTATGTTTATGATAATGCTTGTGCTAAAGTTGACTGAATTCACCCTTATTCTATCTATGCAAAATTGAAAACTTAGCTATTTGCATTTTAGTTTCGTTTAAGGTGCATTTTGTCACATCATTTTAAAATTGAAAGCGAAAGTTGTCTGTTATATTATCAAATGGTACGTACCATTTATACAAAAATATTGAGTTTATGTCACCTTGAAACTCCCAACGAATCTTACGTTTACCATAAAAATATTGTCATGTCAGCTGTCAAGGACAAATTCATGATCCATTGTTATACCTTTGGTACGTTGGTAACCACAGAGATCACATCACATACTCTTTAGCGGATTCACAATGCATAATTTAGTGCATATGCGTAATTTTAATTCACACCTAATCCATCAAAGTTCAATACAGGGACTCGATTGAAATGATTTACCCGTTTCACAATTTATAAGGATATCCCTGTGTTGAACTGTTATGGAGTATGCAGAAAAATTACGCATTTTAAATCAGGAAAAGTCGCCTTAAAATTACGCATATGCACTAAATTATGCATTGTGAATCCGCTAAATCCGCCTTAAAGAATCTTACGTTTACGATAAAAATATTGTCATGTCAGCTGTCAAGGACAAATTCATGATCCATTGTTATACCTTTGGTACGTTGGTAACCACAGAGATCACATCACATACTCCTTGGTAAGGGTATTTTTTCTTGAAAGTAACGCGAGTTTTATTTGATGTGAAAAATATCCCGAAAGCATTCGTTAATTGACATTTTCTATAAAACGTACCTGCCATTCTTAAATTTATGCCTAAATCTAAAATTTGTACACTATAGGTTTCACACAAAATTATTTATACGTTTATGTTTATGACAGTGCTTGTGCTTAAGTTACGTTTTTATTGAATAAATGCACCTTCTCCAGCATAATAAAGATTAAATCATAAGACTGCTAGGTATAAAACGGGGATAAAACTGATTTTTGTAAACGTCATTACCAATTTAAGCAACAGCTATGATGAGCTCAATATATTTTGCAAATTTGGAGATGTTTGGAAAAACGTATAAGGAATAAGTTTCAAATTTTGTTATTTCACTGCCCCTGTATCACCAGAAGCCACTTGCAACCAAAACAAATTTCGGAGATATGGCCCTTCAACAGTAGAACATAATTGATGAATATTCTCTTCTTTCACTTTTTGCATAACCTAATAAAATTTAATCAAGTACCACCAAAATACCTGTTATGGAAAAAAACACTCCCCTTTCTGTTAGGTACACAATAACCACTTATTCAACTACTGTAGATCATACATTTAAAAGCACCAAATCACATTTTATTGAAGAAAAGTTTCCATTTATTAATTGTAAGACGCAGTAAAACCTATTTAAATTTGAAGTTTGACGGAAATTCACAATGCCCAATTTTCTATCAATTGTTTTTAACACCATTTCTCGAAACTTGATTTTGTCAAATCATCCCTGATAAATCTATTAAAGTATCTCAAGTACTTTGAAGTACATACCTAACCAAGTTGACTATCAAAAATGTAAGGACAACAACACAGTAACTCCTTCAGTTAAACAAAAATAAAATGCCACTACCTAGGTACTCACTTAAAAATTTTCGTTATCGGAAAACTCACACACTGACAACAGATTTCATTATAACGAAATCAAACACAACATCAGTCAACCAGTGACCTAATAGAATCTCTAATAAACTATATAAAACTACTATCACATAGTAGATCAAACACAATAACCAAACGTTAATGCACAACTAAGTAAAAAACAAAAACTTCGTCCAGCGCAATCGACAACCACTGAAACAGTAGAACGGCTTTGGCATCGAAATGAATGTACTTGTTTGAAAATGAATCTTTTGTTAAAACTATCGTGTCCGCCAGAAGGGTGGTGGTCCACCCCTAACGAGGGGTGTTTCACCCCCGATGCAATTGCAAATGATATTAATGGCTCGTGCCCTTGCGATGTCCCTTGCGGATTATATTCCCTTCGCGTAAAGAATTGAATGCGTTCAACTTGAAACAATGATAGAGTTGCGACTTTTTCACCGTTCCATACCTAGTTGACAACAGAACATGTTCTCAAGGTTTTCGAAAATTGAAAACTTGTTACAAAGTAAAGCAGTTTCTTGATTGGTTGAAAAATATTCAAAACTTTGACAGCCCAAAATATTCGCGGAGGTTTTAACATTTTGCGTACCTACCACAAATTGTTAAGCTTAGTTTTCACAACGGCGGATAGCGGATGGCGGAATTTAATTTTAAATCACAGAAATGTCCAAATTTCAAATACTTAACGATGGGAACAGAAAATCCGCCAAAATCTTAAAACATACTTAAAGCAGAGTTTTTACAACGGCGGACTGCCGGTTATTTTTGCAAAATGTTAAAACCTCCTTGAATATTTGGGGATGTCAAAGTTTGAATATTTTTCAACCAATCACATAACTTTTCGTTAAAAAATAATCCGTAGTCCGCCTTTGTGAAAACTTTGCTTCAAGTATGTTTTAAGATTTTGGCGGATTTTCTGTGTTGCTGTGGACAGTTCTGTGATGCCGTTGTGAAAACTAAGCTTAACATGGATGCGAATACAATAAAACAGGCAGATCTGCGTAAATCTAAAGTAAAATAAGGTACTGTGATATTCATAAAACACTCATCGTAGTTGAGGAGACGAAAATGGTAATTAAAATAGCAGAAGCCTCATATTTCTTCCTCACATTCATCATTGCTGTACGCGAGCTTAAAATATTCACAAAAATTAAATACATTTCACACTCACTCACCCAAGTTATATTGAAAAACATGTCTGGAGCAACTTTTTCATGAAAAATGAAGTTGCCAACACCAAAATTGCCGTTTTATGTCTCTCATTTGCAGCCTCAAACCAACCGTCATTATTGATTAGTGATTTTGTAAGATTTGTTTTTACGAATCTACCAGGTTTTCAGAGAAAACCCCTCAAAGCAGAGCTTGTGCAAGGAAGGGAAATCGCCTTGTGACATTAGAAAAACAACTGAAAACGTGATGAAAATCTACAGTTCAAAAGTAACATGTAGATGTAATCGTAATTGTTAAATTAATTACAGTTTTTTATTCAGATTATGCCTAGTTCTAATGTGACTACCAATTTCCTCATTTCCTAAAGTCATAGTCTTCTTCAAAAATAAACTAGACAGCTTTCATTTCAAGTTCAGAAATATGTATTTTGTTTGTTACGACCTGATTGGCTGTTTACCGCGAACTCCAATAGCCATTTTTCCCAGAAGAGCCAGGCCTTTTTTTTCTCATCTACTTGGAATCCTCATATTCGTAGGTACACGTGAATTGTGCCTGTTAGCCATACATGCGGTTTTATACGTAGATAGCAAAACTATGCAATTAGGAAATCATTATTTTGGGAGATCTTTTTGTGCCATTGTGCATTCAAATTATAGTGGAAAATAAATATAAATTTATGTAAATCGCCAACGACCAAAACTTATCAGATTATTTCAAAACCGAACACAGGGGTGAACGATCCGTACACCACACTGTCGCGCAAACTATTTTACCCACATAATATTAGAAAGAGAGAGGCGAAAACGCATCTGTCTGCGAGTTGTCTGGTACAGTGGAGTCTAGATAAAATATGCCAGGTAGATTATTTCCGTATATCAAATTACAGAATAATGCAACGTAAACAAATGAAAATTATTCGAATTACTTGAAATATGGAATGAAATAACCTCCTACTATAAGATGCTGACATGAAATGAAATTCAGGTTATTTTTAGATGGTGTAGCTATTTTGGTAGGGTATGAAGCATAACAAATGTGTAAACCATTTTTTTGGGAAAACGTAGATACACCTAAGAGGCGAAGAATTCAGAAATCGTGGCATCTAGATCTGAAACTACGAGGTTCTGGTTGTTATCGTGTTGAGCACAGAAAGCGAACTTCATTGTAAGCAGACACATGTGCGTTTGTTTGAGGTTTAGAGACCATTCCGGAACGTCAATTTTCATAAGTTATTCATTCAAATAATGATGTTTGATAGTTTAATTTCACATTATGGAAGAGTGGGCTGGTGGAGTAAATGCGTTGCATTGTATATTCGCTAAGTGGAACAGTGTTATTAACTACGCGAGCAGGAAATTTATAACCCTCATAACTTTGCGAACAGTTAAATGAACCAGCAATTTGTGGACTGATAATAGGCCGTGTATCGATTATTTTGTGTACAATAATAGTGGTAGGTGACGTTGAAACGTCGACAAACATACAACTCACCTAATTTTGCCAATCTACACATTCGTCACGGCACAATTGTTCCGAAAATAAACTAATAAATTAACTGAATTCTACTAGAAAAGCCAAAATAAAATAACTAACGAAAAGAAAAAAAAATTAAAAAAATTAAAACCGAAACCAACTTTATTCGCGTTCGGATTCGTACTAACGGAGTGGCAACTGAAACACGCGCGTCCACAGCCGGAGAGGGTTTCTAGATGACACATGCGCGATGGGGGAAAGCCATAAGCTATTTTCATGATTTCCAATCATTTTTCGATTAATAACAAATCAAAACAATTTCATTTTGGCGATAAAACTTATTGAGGCTAATTATAGATCATGTTTTTCGCGGCATGTAAATACACGGCCAGTTTTTCTTCTGCGCCTTTTTTTTATCGAAGTTTTTACTGAAACATTTTTTCGGTTTGGCTATTGCTACTTTGGAGGGTGAATACCTATGATTGATGTTATATTAATAATAGATTTACTGTATAACAGATTCCATTTACAAGACAATATTTAATTCAATCGTTCTATACAGAGTATTAAAATAAAACCGACATCAATTGTGTGTGAGGTAGGAAGTGAATGAAATATTTCTGTCAATAAGTACAGGGTGGTTCACATCTTATCCGAATTTTTTTAACCGCATATGCACATCTACATATAATAAGTCGATTGTTGTAAATAAAACTGTGATGAAAGTCCAACAAAAAACGAGATAGAAATATTTGGGTTCCAATAATTGAAAATAAAAGAAGCGAAAAAACGTACAAAAACAATCAATAAGTTGCAGAATTCGTTTTGTTATTTTATTACTGCGATAGAAGCGCCAGTGTAGGTTTGAATAAGCTTTTGTAGAGTGGTTTGTTACTAACTTTTACAATTTGTATCTCGTTTTCTGTTAAACTTTTATTACATTTTTTTTTTCAAGATATCGACTTCTCATCTAGATCTGTATATATGATTAAATAATTTCGGATACTTAAAACTGTAGAGAAAAAAATCTATTTCAGGAAAAAAGTAGATGAGAGTGAAAAAGTTAAATTTGAAATGAGTGGAAATAGTTCTATTACCAATTTACTAAGACTTCTTCAAATGAACAAATTATCGAAAGCAATAAAAGAGGTATTTTAAAATTGTTACATATGACAAAAATCGATGATTTGTGAAAAATAGTCAGTATGGTTCTGTTAGAAGGTCCGAAAGTCAGGTTGATCTAATAAGATTAAACCAAGATGAACTCAGTTGAAAGTATAGCAGCTACTTTCATGGCCCTGTTGATTGATTGAAACCGAGGACTTCCACGAGGAGGAGGCTTAGATAGTTGCACGTGCGTATCTTCCATATATTCCTAAGGTCACAGACATAATTGGAAAACTCTTGGGGCCGTGGTGGTAGAGCGTTCGCCTTTGGAGCGAAGAGTCGAGGGTTCAAAGCCTCGCATGGTCATCGGTCTCGTGCATGGCATCACATGTTAAAAGGTAAGGGCTGCGTCTTTCCCAGCTCACACAAGTCTCTCGAAGATTTCCGAGGGTTGCGAGTAGGGGTGCAATCGGTTGACGGAAATTACAATTTTATAACAATTTTTTTTACAACAACACCGGTCTTTAAACCCACCAAGAAAATACAAAAAAGCCTTAGGTCGGCAAAAGACAAAAGAGACCCACTAACTGCAGCGGGGGTATATCGCATACCATGCACTGAAGGAACATCAGAGGAACTGCAGATTAGGCCAAACGGACAAGTCGGCAGTGGCAGAACACGCACTCAGTGAAGGAAACCACAAGATTCTGTTTGAGGACGTAAAACTTCTTGCCCCCAACCAAGGATACCATAGCCGACTTGTACGGAAGGCAATAGAGGTCCACAAACACACGGAGAATTTCAACAGAAAAGAAGAAGCTGTTAACCTCAACCGAATATGGAATCCGATTCTTAGAAATTCCAGAATTTAACAAGGAGGGTTTAATAAGCTCTAGCCAATCAGAAACTTGTAGCATCAACGCGTCATAGTGACGTACTTGGATATGCGTACAGAGTCGAACTCGAACCAAGAAACAAAACTGTCAGCAGTAACTCTCATATACCAAGAGCTAGTCCGTCACTGTCTATAGAGAACGGCGGCCATAACACGTCCTACTAAGTCACATTTCGTCACAAATGTTCTTTCATCTCTTTCTACTAGTGTCTCCATTGTCTTATGGGAATCAAACACTCCTTGTTAAATTTTAGTCTCCTTGGTCCGTCACTGTCTATAGAGAACGGCGGCCATGACACGTCCAACTACATCACATTTTGTCACAAATGTTCTTTCATCTTTTTCTATCAGTGTCCCCATTGTCTTATGGGGATTAGACTCTCCTGTTAAATAATGTTTAGTCTCCTTGGGTATACATAGCTTTATAAACCAAATAAAACAATTGGTTACAAAAATGGGCAATGATACACCTGGTTGTATTCACAATGTCATATGGAGACAAAAGAAGTGAAAATTTATCAACTGTCTCCACCGACTTAACCTAAAAATCGAAAGTTTATTTCACTTCCGGTTGAACCGGATATTGCATGAAGCTGAGACACTTGTCAAAAGACTCAGTATTCTGTCATACCTATATTTACGACGGCGTACTAGTGCCACGGGAAAATAAAAAAATCTGTCAATTGACACATTTAATCTGTCAATTGACGCATTTAATCTGTCAATTGACACATTTAATCTGTCAATTGACACTTTTAATCTGTCAATTGACACATTTAATCTGTCAATTGACACATTTAATCTGTCAATTGACACTTTATAATCTGTCAATTGACACATTTTATCTGTCAATTGACACATTTAATATGAGGTGATTGGAGCATTATCATGCTGAGAATTGTTGAAATTTTTACTTCCGTCAACTTGTTGCACCCGTACGCCGAACCGAACCGAAGTCTTCGAGAGACTTGTGCAAGCTAGGGAAGACGCAACCCTCATCTTTTAACGTGTAAGGCCGTGCACGAGACCGATGACCATGCTAGAAATCGAACCCAAGACCCAATGCTTGAGAGGCGAATACTCTACCAGCACGACCACCACGGAGTGGGTAGTTTGAACATGACTAGTAAATAGACATGAGCTAACTGCTGGCTGACCTAGCTTTTTATTTTGTTTTTTGTTTTTGTTGTTGCATCGATAAAAGTGATTTCTAGAAATCTTTCTAGAATGATCCAAGGGTGTGCACCCGGCTATTTAAAAAAATTTAAAAAAATCATTTCCCCCTATTGAATCCAATTTTTTTTTGACCCACCCACCCCCTCCACCGAAAAAAAGTCAAAGACGGTTCTCTACAGTACCATATTTTTTGTTTTTTTTTTAAATTTTTTTTTCCAATTTTTTTTTCATTTTCGAAAATCCGCGGACACGCGCACAGCCTAAACGGGGGGTCGTATCAAGAAAAGTGAAGAATACAAATCTTTCCAGAAATATCCAAGGGTGTGCCAAAGGATATTCAAAAAAAAAAAATTATTTCACCCCCTCAAATCCAATTTTTTTTTACAGATTAAATGTGTCAATTGACAGATTAAATGTGTCAATTGACAGATCAAATGTGTCAATTGACAGATTAAATGTGTCAATTGACAGATTAAATGTGCCAATTGACAGAATAAATGTGTCAATTGACAGATTAAATGTGTCAATTGACAGATTAAAAGTGTCAATTGACAGATTAAATGTGTCAATTGACAGATTAAATGTGTCAATTGACAAATTAAATGTGTCAATTGACAGATTAAATGTGTCAATTGACAGATTAAATGTGTCAATTGACAGATAAAATGTGTCAATTGACAGAATAAATGTGTCAATTAAGAGAATTTTTATTTCTGCAGTGGCACTGGTACGCCGTCGTATTTATTCATTCTCCAAATTTCATTTCATTATCTTTATAACCAAAATAGTCATAGGGCCGTGCCACCTTTCGCAGACACTCCCTATATGGTTATGTTTGTACTTTTCGAAACGCTATACCGTGAGTGTCACTTCTCATGGAAACACTTGCATAATCTTGACGTAGAATTGTCATAAAGAGCAAACTGACGTAGTAGGGGTAATTTAAGGTGAAATACACTGCACGCCAAAAGTGATGGAACCACAGGCATCCGAAAAATGATAGTAGGCATGCAGTGTACATCACTTGAAATAACCTCCTATACCTAGGTCATTTTGTTCATTTTTGATAAATCTATTGATTCTGCTAATTTCACAAGGTACGCCAAAATTTACAGAAGTTGGGCGTGTTTCCAGGAAAAGTGAGACAGACTGTTTATATGTATATAAGCTTAACTTAAATCAACATACCAACGCTTTTACTAATGGGCTTAAGAAAATTCCGATGATTTCGAAAAACTTTTCAGTGTCCTATTTAACTTTCATCTACTCCGATAGAATGAAAATTAAAAAAAAAGCACTGTGAGCCGCCGAAAATGTCCTTTATTATGAAACCAAAGCCGGGAACCGACTTCACACGACAAAATTCGCGACAAGAATGAAATAACACGTGGACGTAAATAAGGTCCTTCTGCACTGTATCTTTAGTGACTACTTTGCATATATGCGGTGTTGCCACGTACATCACACAATCCCACATTATCTGAATAAAATTCACCATAAACACAACATTTTCTGACTGGTTGAAACTCATACTGATCTAATGGAAATAGGTTGAGATTATTACTACCATTTATTTTCTTCCACATTTTTGAGGAATAATGATTAACTTGCTGACAAACGTAAGTAACTTCAAGTTAGAAACAGAAGCCAGAATCAGGGGCGGTTTCAGACATCACTGAGAGGAGGGCAAAAATAAAAAAAGCTACAATTGCTGCCGCGAACGGAAAAAAAAGAGACAGCCCTAATTTGAGCGTTTTTGTTAAACTATCTAATGCCAATTTGTCGCATAAATTTCTGATTACTGACGAAGAACGGAAAAATACGAGAGGCAACAATGATAGTGCTAAAACGAAAACTCTAAATTAGATAAATAAAATGTAATTTGAAATGAAATGATTAACAGTATGTTACAACATATTTGTTTTGCTTGCGAATTGTCTATCTATAGGTTTATTTGATTCGATTATTATGTAAACCTAATAAAATAATTAGGCAGTATATTTAGGGGGCGATAGCCCCTGTTTCCCCCTTCTTAAAAATAGCCCCTGGCCAGAATTATACTATTCCAAGTCTTTCTTCGGATGCTGCCATTGCTATTGGATACTGATATTCAGGTTTAGTAGGTTTATACATTTGTAGCAAGTCACTAAATGAATAAAAATCAAATTACTATACAATAACATCATCACGCAAGAACAATTAGATTTGATCATTTGCATCGGTGCTACCAGCCTCTTCACCGCGAGCTTTTCAAAACTATTGTCTATGTCCTCGGAATCGTTTAAAATTCTCTCTTTAGTAGTCTTCGTAGTCTTTGTTACGAGACAGATTGGTCTACTCTCCAAAAGCTTTTATGGTTATTTGATGATTCTAGATATCTTTCTGTTCGATAATAACTTCGAAATATTTGATTTCCATCTAACTGACTTGTAATATTTGTCGCATCTTGAATACATGTGTCAAAAGTCATCGCTAGGCTTGTTTATTTGATCACACTTCTTTTAGAAACTTCACAGCACTTTACTGAGCTATTGAATCACACTTTCAATTGTTTCTAACAACTTAATTAGGAAAAGACTGCATAATTTAGATATTTCAAGCCGCCCTTAGTAATATTTTTGCCTCTTTAACGCCAACCTGTAAGCAGAAAGTTCACTTGCGGCCATGTTGAGTTCATATATATATATAGGACTTTCTTACGTCACGTCTGATTCAGAATTACTTGGGACAACGGAAAGAACAAATCTAGAACAAAAGAAATGATTTTGGGATTATTCAATTGATCTCTCTTCTAGATAGTCCAAAAATAACTACCTATAAGTGAAAGTTGAAGACGATCTGTTTCGAAATCAATGAATATATCTCCAGGCATTCCAAAAATATCTGTACTAATGACAGTAATTGTTTCCACAACAGAAAAATCGCTATCTTTAATTCAACTGCATATTTCCGTAATATCGCGATCGCGACATGGGCGAGTCCTGCTCTGTTGACCGGTGTCTCACACACACAATATGCAATAAGCAGTTCTTCTGAGGGCGGCAGAAGTCTTTGATGTGCCTTCTGATTCTGATTTGTCGTAACCATAACAAAACAAAAGCGGCCTTGCCAGTTCTACAATGTATAATTCAATATCTTCCTGTGGCTTCTGACAATATTTTTGCACTAATAAAGCAGTCTTTCAATGCATGATTGGTGAACACATTTCTCTGCGGGCACTTAAACAATTGTAGAGGTCTAGTTTGTATAGCTATATGCATATGGTAGATATATTTATTACCTTATTTGCCATTTTTACAAATGTGAGGTTCCTCAAGAAAAACAAATACCTAGATGAAATATTCAGATATCACGGTTTCGAGGAAGTGAAAATTGAAAGATATATCCAGTACATTCATATTGGACTTTTCCAATATTTCTCAAATTTCGTAATCGAATTAAAACAATTTTGACAATTTTTTTTTATAATTCTAATTTGAATTTTTTGAGTTTTCAAGTCTCTTGAAAGCAAAAGTTATACAATTGTGTACCAGCACCGACCGTTTGGCGATTTCTACGAAAGCATAGGAGTGCAACTAAGTTTTTCTTCATCATTTCGATAATAATAGTTGTCATCAACCTGCCTGCTAAAATTAGGATCCTATTTTTCCTGAAAGTGTCCCTACAAGATTCTTGATATTTAATGCCAAATATGAGTCGTATCAATCTTTTTTGAATGATGTACATTATTGTCCACTTTTTTCCTGTTCCACAACATATAAAATTTTTTGAAACATTTGTTTTTACGAAACTCCCAGGTTTTCGTGGAAAACCCCTCAGAAGCAGAGCTTGTGCGAGCAAGGGAGATCTGGGACCTACAGTTTAAATAAAAGTGGATTCCGAACCACTTCAGCTCCGTGACAAGCATTATGTTACAACTGATTGCTGAATATGCTTACTGTAGGCACACTCTTACGTAGATACGCGGCATGAGTCAACAATTTCAGCAAAAATTATTATGGGCAGAGAGATACATATGTTCTATTCTACGAGTCCTACTCATAGAAAATATTAATTTTTGAAGTTTATTATTTTTTGTTGAATTTAGTTATTATTTATATTTACATTATTCATATTCATCCATTTATATTTATATTTTTATCTATATCTGAATATATGCCATCGCATAGTATAATTCAGTAACTGATGTTGTTCAAGGTAAGCTTTCAGAGAAAAAAATGCAATGGACACCTTTCATTATAGTATAATTATAGTATATTACGTAACAAGAGTTGTAAGTAACCCATTACGCACGAAATGAAAAAGTTTATGCACGAAGCCGCGCAGCGGCGAGTGCATAAATTTCATTAGTGTGTACTATACTTTTTCTACGCCCATTCATTTTAACGTTATGCTTGTGTCGCCAATCCATTTTTGATGGGTAATTTCGTACCTTTCTTTGGATTTAGCGGTAACAAATTATGTGTGGCAGCTTGAGCTTTTTCTAAAATCTTCGGTGGAGTGCTCATAATTTCATCACTTTCACTACTATCAGACATATTCGTAGATAAAGTTGAGAAAATGTTCGGATACAATTATATTTTGTTCTAGAAATTGACAATATAAATGACATGACATTTATTTTCATAGCATGCTACTTAAGAAAACGTGTCCTATTTTTAAAGAAATTGCATAACGTGCTGTCTACATTTAGGGGCATCACTCTTTCAATCCTAAATATATCTCGCTGATGCTAAAAGTTTTTGTGTTTTTTAATTGACTAAATTTGTGTAAATAGACCAAATAAAGTCTTACGTAAATAAAAATTTGATTGTAATTTAATTAAACCAAGAAGTTTAAGTTTTCTTCTCAAAACACACGTGTATGTTATGAAATCTCATTACGTGAATGTTATTGTTATATGTCATTTACAAGGAATGTTGACAGTGCGATTTTTGACGTTTACAGACATGGGCGTAGAAAAAGTTTTTCACTATCTTGTTCAATTTGGTTTGACCAAGTTAATTTTGAGTCTAGGAGAGTTCCTAAAAACTAAAGGTATTGCTTGATGTAACATAAGTGTTGCCTATTTCAAAATTATTGTCGTCTCCAGGAGATCTGTACCTATCACTAAAATGAACGAATTTACTTTATTCTAGGTTGAGCATTAGGCGGTTTATCTCACAGCACATCAGTGAAAACTGTTGAATGACAGAAGTAATTTTTTAAAGAATTTGTTGGGGAGTTGTGCCGGTCACTATTACAGTTGTGTCGACTGTACACGTGCACAACTTACTGCCTTGAATGAAACTCATTCACGAAAAGAAGGAACAGCAGTGGGTCAAGCACACTTCCCTGTGGTGTTCCCATGCCAATGGATACTTTTTCATAAAAATTGTTTTTATTTTCACAAGAGTTTCTCTATTTTCCGTGAATGAGATCAACCATTCACATATGGAACCTCTGATGCCCAAAGCATTAAGTTATGTTTTCAAGAATACTATAGATCCAGGGTATCGGATGCCCTAGAGAGGTCGAGGAAAATCTGGAAACAAAGTAGTTTTTATCTAGTTGTTCATGTACTACTTCTGAGGTGGCGCTTTCTTTTGAGAATGCGCCACGAATCATTCAAGGAGATGTGCAAAGTGGTCAGGGAAAACTTGATCCAGTATTTTTAATTTAACATTCTCACGCAAATGTGAAATTACTTAGTCAAGCTATGCGGCGCTTGCTCTGCTGTTAGAATAGTAGATTGGTGCTTATAATTTTTGAGAAAAAGAAACACTTCCTTGGATCAGGTGGAAATGTTGTTGAATTTTAAGGAAAGAAATATTTAAACACAAAAACAGTCAAAATGGTGAAATGGGGATGCAGTTTAGGGGTTGGTTACGTTTTTTGTTATTTGCGGCGAAACATGACCTTCTAGCAGAAAATATTAAGGAAAAAAGTTGTAGATAATAAAAAAATCAAAAACTTTTGTTTCAATACTTTTTGACATAACCTCAAATTAACCATCAAAATTGCGGAAAACCGAATTTTCAGTATTTAATTTTTTTCTCTCGTATAAATGGTATAATTTAGATGAAAATTTATACTTGAATAATTTTATCAATATTTTCAATATTTGTAAAAAAGAATAAAAACGATATTAATGAATCAATTTTCTGGTGTAATTATGTACTCGAATATTTTTTTATAAATAATTTAATGTAAACTACTTTTTGTTATAAAAATAATGAAGAAAGTCGATTATTGAAAATATTGAGAAAAGCATGATGCAGAGAGACATTTTTCTCAATTTTAAGCGGTTTAACAACCACCAAGTTACATATACCATTTCAAAGTAGAAATTTCAAAACTTGAAATGATCACTTATAGACTTTCGAAATACAAAAAAATATCAAGACAGTTTTTTGTGGAGTATTTTTTTCGAAACTCGAAAACTAGTTGTCTTCTGAATTGCGAAAAAATTAAGCTTATTCGATACCCAAAAAGACATATTTTCACAAATTTTCATGTAAATTAAATTAATTATGAGCGAAAAAAAAATTAAATACTGAAAAATCGGTTTTTCGCCAATTTGACGGTTAATTCGATTTTTTTATTTAAGCATAATTGCATCAACCTAATGGTTATTAGTGAGTCGTATACATAATGTTCATAGTTTTGATATAATATCGACATTTTTCAAAAAATTGATAATTTTTGAAAACCATTTCTGCCAATAATGTTGAGGATATCTGGAGGGAAGTTACAGTTGTTTCGCTGCACCCAGTATGTTGTACATTCGATAAAGATGTGTTCAACACTCAGTTTTGTATCACATATGTCACACATTGGCTGACGGTTAATTTGTGCTTATGTCACAAAGTGTTTGATACAAAAGTTTTCAATTTTTGTATTACCTACAACTTTTTCATTGAACATTATTGGTTAGGAGGTTACGTTACACCGCAAATCGAAATAAACGTTTTCAACCCCTAAACTGCATCCCCATTTCACCATTTTGAGTGTTATCGTGTTTACATTTTTTTTCCTTAAAGTTTGAACCTCAAAACATATTCCACCTGGTCCTTGCCTGTTACTTTTTTCATTTTTCACAAAAATTATAGGCACCAATCTAAAACCTGAATTAAGTATTTTTAATTTGACATTCCCACCCAGATTTGAAATTACGTAGTGAAGCTATATGGAGCTTGATCTGCTGTTAGAATAGTTCATATTTCTGGTTGGATTTTTTACATAGTTACACATAAAAAATCGGGATTTATTTCATAATCGAGGACAATTTGATCTATTTTGTTGCTTGAAACAATACACGTACCTATACGGTTTTAAGGACTGCGTTCAACAACCAATTTGTTTCAAAGTCCACTCTGTACCACTGTACCGACGGAATTAAAAGCCCCGGCTATAAAAATATTAGTTTCGCCAGTGATAAATCTTGAGGGAAGAGTTGGCAGGGTGAATGGCCTCTGCTCTCTAGTCTGGAATTGGGCTAGACCAAAAAATAGGGGACGCACCACCCCAGCATTGCCCTTTGTATATTATCAGCTGTTCTCACTCAACCATTAGTGACGTATCCCCACGCACTCCGCGCCCCGCTTCATGCACCGATAAAGAAGGTGTATATGACACGTAGTTAGATACCAGTGGCAGCGTGTGATAATGCAGGGGAAATTCCTGGCAAATGAGCTCTGCAGATTTTGTTATTCAGCAAGATATTTTTCGTGATAGGTTTATTTTCAAGAGAAAGTATAATAGGCAATCAAAGAGAGTTAGTATACAAAGAAAAAAGGGGGGCAATAGAAAAAGATGGGGTAGGTAATAATCAAAGTATTTTCTCTTTTCTGGGATTTTAACTACTGTTTATGTCATTGAGCTCAAGAAATGGAAATCAAGCGATCGGATGTGTAGTAGGCATAAGGAAGATTCATTTTCGTTTTGCAGAAAAAAGTATTTTTTTTTAATCTCTCGCTTACGGCATTTTAACACAATAACAAATATAACAATCTAATAGTGAAAAATCAAAGTCATGAGGTTTGGACAAGTGTTGAAATAAGGGCGCGATCTTGTAAAAAAAATACTCAGTTGCAGGTGCATTTTCTCGCTTATAGCAACCGACATAATGAAATTTTATAACGTTAGGAACCCGAAAAAAAAATCCCATAAGCCGGTCAGCTGTTCAAATGCCATAAACGAGAAAGTCTGCCAGAAAACGAAAACAATTTTCACCAAATTATCAGGCTCGAAAATTTACCTCAAATTATATAGGGTCTTTCACAATATCTATCAGATATAGTTCAATGTCTAGCGTGGCTTTAGCCGGGGATGTAGTTGTTTTCTGTTGGATATTACAAAAAAGTAACTTCATTTTATCGTAGGTTTTTTCCATTTCCAGAGGAGTCATGTATTGGTTCTGAAGAGTATGATTTCCAATTCTTCCGACCTCCCTGATGATCTTAGAAGAGTAAAATAGATTTTTGTCGACCAAAATGTATTGGAGGCCAAGCGAAAGAGATGTAATTCACGCATCAATGAAATGAGCGATTTTCTGTGAGTGATACTTCTGAATAACATTCTCCCTTATCTTTTATAGATAAGAATCTCCAATGGAAACTGGACATTTTAAAAATAATCAACTATCAGAATGAAAATGCAAATTTTCACTTTCAGATTTTTTCTCTCAACTTATATAGGGTCTTTCACAATATCTATCAGATGTAGTTCAATGTCGTGGCTTCATCCGGGGAAGTAGTTGTTTTCTGTTAGATATTACAGAAAAGTAACTTCAATTTTATCGTAGGGTTTTCCATTTCCAGAAGAGTCATGTATTGATTCAATTTTCAATTGAGAATGTTCCCCTTATGGCTTTGGTTTTTCACTATTAGATTGTTAAATATGTTATTGTGTTAAAATGCCATAAACAAGAGATTAAAAAAAGAACAATTTTTTTTATGCATAAGGAAAATTAATCTTCAATATGCCTAGCACACGCTCGATCGCTAAAATTTCGTTTTTTGAGCTCAATACTGATATAATTTACAGTGCTTAAAATCCCAGAAAAAAGAAAATCAGTCAGCAAAATCTGTCATTATCTGACTGTCTATAATAGATGGGAGATAATTCTATGTTTTGTATGTTAAAATTGTAATTTCCGTCAACCGATTGTACCTCTACGCGCAACCTTCGAGAGACTTGTGTGAGCTAGGGAAGACGCAGCCCTTACCTTTTAACGTGTGATGCCATTCACGAGACCGGTGAATCGGTGGATCGAACCCACGACCCCACGCTTGCGAGGCGAACGCTTTACCAGCCGACCACCGAACTTGAGAATTGACAGAACAAGTAATTGAGCAAATTCATCTGAAATATTTACAGATTGGGGTAAGAAAACCATGGTTAGTATCCAGAGAAAATTTTATAAGCTATAAAGATTTAGAAATAACAAAAGATCTAATTCATAGATGTGAAATATGTCAATTAGGAAAGAGTAAGAACAGTGTAAATAGGAATGAACCCAAAAGTATTAGTTCCAATAAACCGTAAACAAATAATTTCTATAGATTTTATAAGCAATCAAGGAAGTAGAAACATATTGGTATTGGTTGATCATTTTTCAAAATTTGTACAATTATATTCAAGAAAACGAATTTCAAAACAGTAAAGCCAATAATAATAAAATTTGTGACTGAATTAGGAAAACCAGAACAAATATTTCAAAAATGGAAGAATGAAAAATGTTTGTCAAAAATCAAATATAAGATTAAATTTTACTCATATAAGCATTGTTTCTATTTAAACAATGGTATAATAAGGCTTCCGAATGCAAACCCTACTGAAAGATATATCAGAGAAATTATGAAATATTTAAGAATTGCATGCTACAAAAATCATAAATCATGGGAAGAAAAATTACATATGGTTGAAAAATGTATTCATGAGATTCCTAGAACAGTGACAGAGGAAAGTCCTCTTATATGACTGGAAAATTACCTGTTAGAGAATGGATGATGACACTGAATTCGGAAATCTTCAAAGAAAGAACATGGCCTAGCCGTAGATTAATGTTAGTTGTAAATTGTTGTCGTACTGTCATTAATGTCCTAAATATGTGAAGGGGTGGTAATAATAATTGTAAAAGGTATGTAATTGTAGATGAAGAAGGGCCAGGTAGCCGAGTGGTTAAAGCGTCAATGTTTAAATCATTTACGCTGCCGGTCGCTGGTTCAAACCACAGCGACTGCAGAATTTTTCTGATGACCCGAGAAAGTGGTATGGTAAGATACAATGGGCATCTGCCTACGTGTCATCGGGTCAGCCGTGGGTGGCTGGACGAGCCTACCACGCACGAGGTGGAGTGTTTAGTGGGTATACCTGAGGGGGATTCAATTCGGACTCAGGGGACTCCCACACTACCTTATGGGATGTGTGAAACAGGCCGGATAAGGTGCCCATAAAGGGTTTCAACCACCTCGTTCAAAAAAAAAAAAATTGTAGATGAAAAATGTTGAATTTTGTCAATAAACTCATCATTATCACTTGACCAAGTCATATTATTTACATCCTAAATACCCACGAGATTTGAATGTCTTGTTGTTTTGGGTAAAATGTTAAGCTTACGTAGTCTTATGTTTGGTTACTTTTTCTACCTTTCTGAATTTGATATCTGTCCCTCATAAACACATTTATTTCATTTTGGTACAGGGTTCTTGTGCCAATTAGCTGCAATTGCTGATGGAGGGCAATATAAAATTCGAAACGTTCTACTTTCTTCTGTTCTGGTTTCCACCAAAAGGAGAATCCTAATGTTCAGAGAACATCGTGTGAGCCGAGGAAAAGTAGGTGATAATTGGTATAATTCTTGAATTTCTGCAGGCTGCATGCCTCAGGGAACACTTCCTGAAGCTGTGAGTTTCAAAGCTTTGCCGTTTGTTGAAAAAACGAGCCCTGGGAAAGAGATGTTCGGCATGTATCCAAAGTGACAACACAGGGATATGAAGACAGAACTCGAAGTGTCAGTCTCGCAGATTGCCAACCATTCTGCAGTGTTCCAAAGAAGTCAGCGAGCTTGTAAGCGAAGCATCACTGACGAGACGAATTGCTCTTACTGGACAAAATCTGAAAGTTTTAGAGTGTGTTTAGGAGCTGCACTCCATATATGCGAATAGTGTTCCAGGACATCAGGTCTGATCTGTGTCTTATAAATAATCATCAGTTGACGGGGAATGAAGTAGCTCTTAGCACAAAACAAAAGACCAAGTTTTTGAGAGGTACTTTTGGCAATGTCCTCTACATGGTTTTTCCATGAAAGGGCACCGAGCATCGAAATGCAAGATTTCATTGGTTTGGACACTCCTGAAATAATTACGCTGACCACTGTGAGATCGGCTTTTCTAGAGAAAAGATATGCTTGTGTTTTAATCGCCTTGAATTCCGCCAAGTTGTTGGATCACCATACCAGAATTTTTGTCAAGTCCGTTCTAAATCAATCACATTCCTCGCCTTTTCTTTTCTGGTTTGAAGGGTACTATCATCTCTTGAGATGTGTACTGGACACTAAGAAGCATCCAACAAATAATTGCTAGGTAGAGTGTCAAGCCATAGGATAGAAACTTCATGAAAAGTACTAGTTTCGATAATTTTTAGCCACCATACAAAGGTTGCATACGTAACCATGGGCCTGACTATCGTGGACTGAAATTGAAATGATTACTCCATCAAAAGTGGACTTCATATACAACACCAAAGGCTCTAACTTGCCTTGTTTTGATTCCGTGTTTGGTATCGCATGATAATGGTAAGACTCTCGTCATTTCTGCAGACTTCTAAGGGTTGCTCGTAAGGGTGCAGCCGGATGACGGTAAATACAAACAGCAACATCGGAAATAGATACTTGTGAAGCTCTGGAAGGAGAGAATAAAGAAAAGCTCCCTTCAGTACCACAATTATTACAAAGTGTCAGACGTACTAGTAATTGTGGTACTGCTAGGTTGATATATAAGATTTACTGCATTTAATCAATGCAAGATGATACGTTTGATGGTCTTTGGAGACTTGAAAACAATAGACTGGTCTGATTCAAGTCCATACAAGGTCACAAAAAGGGCGTTCATCATACACATATGGTGGCTGCGATGCCACTGTCTTAATAGAGCCAACCTCACAGTCCTTGAACCACTAAATCAGGAAGGATAGTAAGATGCCTTGATTGTTTGCAGGCCATCAGCTTCTCCTGAATCTGCATCACTGGCAGGGGGTGTTGTATGGAATTATTCCACTTGTATTATATTTCTCACACGCACTTAAATTACTAATTAGGTTAATAGTTCATGTGGGCATATGAATTTTAATTACTATTTTTGTAAACATTTCAAGTTCATCCAGCTGAGGCGGAATCTACCTGTAGACAGGCAAACGGGTGATTTTCTTTATTAGCAGTTGTCAATAAACGAACATTAATAGGGGACACTTCTAACCCTATAGCTAAAACCCTTCTGGGATTTTTAATATTATGTCGTTATTATATTAATAGATTCTAAATCCCCAGAATTGTGTCAGCAGTAATCAGGCCATTTTTACCAAAAACAAAACCACAAAACATTTGGCTGAAAAGTAACGATCAGTTATCCGATGTCTTTGAGACTTCTACCGCGATTCAGCTCAGTAAATGTAAAACCCGCCTCGTCGGCGATACTCTTTAACAGTAAAGCAATGAACATTTTCTATCAGCATTATAAGTGTTTGGCTCTGCCTCTGAAAGGATAGTTACCCACGGTCCAACGAAAGTATTAACAGGTAAAATGGTTACAAGCCAATATCGCCAAAATCCTTATTCAGCTTTTGCGGATTTTATGGATTTTGATCGATTTTTACATATTACACTTAACAAAAATTGTTTTCTTGAATTGTATAATACATTATTCAAGGAAATAAAGGACATGTAGGTGCAAGTGGAATGCCTATATTTTTTGTCATGTATTATTATTTATGGCCGACTGTCCTGTTTCGTGTCCCGCCGCTGTTTGTTTAGATAAATAAGTGTGTTCAATGTAAACAAAGTAACTATTAAGTAACATAATATCCATGGACAATTGCTACATACAAGTCTTGTTACGTTGAAGTAATGTTAATGTCGACTAGCGGCTAATCTCCAAGGAGTAACCATACTTTAATTTATACTGTTTCTTATCAGAATGCATGTATTTCCTAGTATGATAAGATAGGAAATGTTCTGCTAGTGGGTATTTACAATACCACCTAGCAGTTTAGGTGGTATTGGTATTTATCGATTTTGAACAAGTCGAGACACCCAATCTGCAAAATATCCGAAAGTTTGGATGTGCATCAGGTTGTCAATTTCAAAACGATTATATACCTAATATAATCCCTAAGGCATTTGTCATTGTCATTGTTCTCTATAACATAATAAGAAGATATGTTGGATGGCAAATCATTTTAGCATTTGAAATATAAAATGGGGCAAAAATAGCAAAACTATGCACACTTTCACAAATGTTCTGTTTTAGTGCGCAATGAAACAATAAAAAATTGCGCCCTCATACAAGGTCGGCAACTTTTTTTTGTTTATTTTACACTGAAACATTTTTCTATAACCCATATTGATTATGAAAATTATACGGAAACGTAGGGAGTAATTTACTAGAAACCATATTAAATTTGCCACCACCACTGATTTCGTGAACTTGTCAAATTTGAAAGGAATGAAAAAATTGTAAAATTGTTTTTTTTTTATTTGACAAAGTTTCCGAAATCGGTGATGGTGGCAAATTTTACATGTTTTCTAGGAAATTACTACCTACGTTTCCGACGAACTCAAAACACTTTTGCATTATTTCCATAATTAATTCAGGCTGTAAACAAAATTTTTCATTGTAAAATCAACAAAAAAAATATGTTGCTGAATACGTGAAATTTCACGTGATTCCGAAAATATATGATTTGTACTTATAATGGTCTCAGATATAAGATTTTGCCGGAAAAGGGAATACAATTTTTGACTGGCAAATAACACTTCTTTTAACTCTTTTGAAAAACCCTTTCAACTCAATTTGAACTTTTCAATTCGAGAACGGATAGAGATAGAACAATTATGCGAACGCCAATCGATTCAGAATGGTCGAATTAGTGCGGATTTCATGTAAATAGGAAGAAAATAAATTACACGAAAAAAGTTGGAAGGGGTAGACCCCTATAACTCACGAAAAATATAAAATCGTCAGATCATCTTTAAATTCGCACTATATAAGTGAAATTTCACGCTGATTCCGAAAATATATGTCTTGTATATGGTAAGGTATAAGATTCAGCTAGAAAAGAAAATAAAAGGTCGAAAATTGAAATTGTAGAGGTTTCGTAAAAAACCTATGAATTCTTCAGTTGAATCGGAATCGATTTGAAATTCAGTATGCATTAACAAAAAGATATTGAAATTTTACGAAATTGAGTTCGAAAATCTTTACCTGGAAAAAAACCATTTCAACTCGATATCAACCTTTCAGTTCGAGAACGGTTAGAGATATAGCAATTCTGTGGCCAATCGATTCAGAATGGTCGAATTATTCAATAGTGTGGATTTCAAGTAAATCGGAAGACAATAAATTACACGAAAAAAGTTGGAAGGGGTAGACCCCTATAAATCACGAAAAATACAAAATCGTCAGATCAACTTGAAATTCGCACTATATGAGTGAAATTTCACGCTGATTCCGAAAATATATGATTTGTATATGGTCAGATATAAGATTTAGCCGGAAAAGAAAATAAAATGTCGAAAATTGAAATTGTAGCGGTTTCGTAAAAAACCTATGAATTCTTTAATTGAATCGGAATCAATTTGAAATTCAGTATACATTAACGAAAATATTCAAATTTTATGAAACTGATGAGAACGAAAATCTGTAAAAAAATTGCCTGGAAAAAAGCCCTTTCAACTCGATTTGAACTTTTCAGTTCTAGAGCGGTTAGAGATAGAGCAATTCTTTGAACGCCAATCGATTCAGAACGGTCGAATTAGTCGATCCTGTAAATTTCAAGTTAGTCGAAGAAAAAGTATTACTCGAAAAAGTTGCAAGGAGTAGACCTCTAAAAATCACAAAAAATACAAAATCGTCAGATCAACTTGAAATTCGCACTACGAGGATATATTGAAAATTTCTTAGCCTACTATAGAACCAAACAAAATTTCAATGTCAAAATATTTTATTACTCAACATTTTCTCCTCTTAATTGGATACATTCATTACAGCGAACCTGCAACGTCTCTAGACCTTTCAAAATAACGTTTCTT
This sequence comes from Chrysolina oricalcia, assembly GCA_944452925.2. Classification (NCBI taxonomy): domain Eukaryota; kingdom Metazoa; phylum Arthropoda; class Insecta; order Coleoptera; family Chrysomelidae; genus Chrysolina; species Chrysolina oricalcia. Next base: position 4,209,042 of record OX101809.2, on the reverse strand, counting down.
CTAGCTCTGCAATCCAGACCTCCACAACTTTTATTACCTCCGTTGGAAGAAAATTTACGACCTTTTAAACTTTTGTTCACTTGAGGAAAGAGATGATAGTCGGACGGAGCCAAATCTGGTGAATAAGGGGGGTGTTCTAGTAATTCAAACCATAAATCACGAATTTTTTGCATAGCAACATGAGATTTGTGTGCAGGGGCGTTGTCCTGCAAAAACAAAACACCTTTGGATAGCTTTCCGTGTCTTTTCTCTTTAATTTTTTCCCGTAGAGTGGTCAGTAATGTCGAATAGTAACCTCCAGTTATTGTTCTACCCTTATCCAAAAAATCAATCATGATTACTCCATGGCAATCCCAAAAAACTGAAGCAAGAACTTTTCCAGAGAATTTTGGACACGAAACTTCTTAGGTCTTGGAGAACCGGAGTGTCGCCATTCCATCGATTGTTGCTTTGTTTCTGATGGATCGTAGAAATGTACCCAAGTCTCATCCATAGTAACAATTTGGTTTAAGAAGTCTACATCATTTTCAAATCGAGCACAGATCGAACGCGATGCTATTACCCTTGCACGTTTTTGGTCAACATTCAAACATTTGGGGATCCATTTTGCAGCAATTTTTCTCATGTCCAAATTGACGTGAACTAAATGATGAACATGTTCGTATGAAATATTCAGTGCTTCAGATATAAGTTTTAGCCCAATTCGACGGTCCGTTAAAATCATGTCATGAACTGCATCGATATTTTCGGGGACTGACACAGAAACTGGCCTTCCCGATCAGTCATCATCTTCAATGGAAAAATTTACCTCTTTTGAAGCTTGCAGTCCAATTTTTCACGGTCGCATACGAAGGACATTGATCACCAAGGGTATTAAGCATATCTTCGTAAATCTGCTTACCTCTTAACCCTTTTAAATACAGGTACTTGATGATGGCTCGATAATCCAATTTTTCGATTTTCACAATTTCGGTGTACATATTTTTTCTTTTAATTTATGGCGTAACTCTGGTTTACTTTTTTGACGTCAAACTGTACACTGACACTTCTAATAAGTTATTGTTCGTTGCTATGGTAACGCAATATTTTGTTTACGCAGGGAACTGGTCTAGGCTAACTAGATATCAATACATCCTCGTATATATGTAAAATTTCACGCAGAGTCCGAAAATATATGACTTCTATATGGTCAGATATAAGATTTAGCCGGAAAAGAAAATAAAAGGTCGAACATTGAAATTGTACAGGTTTTGTAAAATCAGTATGCATCAACAAAAAACCTTGAAATTGTACGAAACTGATTTTGAAGATCTGTGAAAAAAAATTGCCTGAAAAAAACCCTTTCAACTCGATTTGAACTTTTCAATTCGAGAACGGTTGGAGATGGAGCAATTTAGCGAAATCCAATCGATTCAGAATGGCCGAATTAGTCGATACTGTAAATTTTAAGTTAGTGAAAGGGGTAGACCCTTGAAAGAAAAATAAAAAAAATAAAGGCTCGAAAATATAAATTGCAGAGGTCCCGTAAAAAGCCAATGAAATCTTCAACTGAATCGGAATCTATTTGAAATTTGGTATGAATTTCCAAAACAGATTGAAATTTTATGAAACTGAGTTCGAAAATCTGTAAAAAACAAATTGATACTGATATTTATGAATTAACCAAAGTAGGCTAATTATAAAACGAAGACTGATAATAATAATATTAATAATACTCCCTCGAAAAGTTTACCCAAAGGCATAGCCTGGGCTGGTAGAGGACAGCTATTATTATTATATGCCGTGGATAGTAACTGACACTCTGCGTGTTCATGACTATCAAGTCACTCCAATTATATATCTTTAATAATGTACAAGGTTCTACGATAATTCCAGTACCTAGTAAGAAAGGAGGCACAAAGCCATCTATATATACTAAAAATATAAAAAATGAAGAGTGAAATAATTTCCAAAATTTGTCCGCTTTATATTCAAGTGTTTTATTAGTTATTGACTTCTATGAAAGTTATCAGTGCCTGGCCAGTAAGCGCTAAATTATACTATAGCTTTAGTACAGTGACAGTCCAGAGGAATGATTCTTGATCACTTTGCTGGAACAAATAAAATATTTGTAGTCGAAATTTGTCGAAAGTTTCTGAATATGTACATCGGGAATGTATGTTTGAGTAGTGTACCTCAATTACTCGTGTCTAAATGTTGCCGATTTTTTTTAAAGCCGCCGGACTCAAATATCATGTTTTGGAATTCTGACCCATATCAATCGAAAACCAAGGAAGGGAGGTAAAGTTATAGGACCCATATTCATCGATGGCAGTCTAAATGGCGAAATTCATCTCAATATGTTGGAAACTACTGTAGAGCCTTAAATAGTAGACCAGCTGAAATATCAAATTGATCCAGACAGCAACCGCGTCTTAAATGAAGATCAAATTGATTACCAACATAACGGAGCTTCACCGTACTATAACGACCCTGTGAGACAATGGTTGGATAACCGTTGAAAAGGGAAATATTCTCAATGGACTAGTTTTAATTTGTTTATTATGGATTAATTCATGTGAAAGAATCATTGAAATATCTATAGAATTGGAGTTTTTTTTCTTTTGAGTAGTATATTTCAAAAGTCAGTACATATATGTATATGTATCTATCAATTCTATCAATTAGTGAACAATAAAAGATTCAAAATCAAGTAGAGCAAAAAAAAAATATTACAGAAAAATAAATTTAAAAAAAAAATATTAATTTGTGGTATCAAATGTTCCCAGGACACTAATTGCGTTCCCCCTCTGAATGCTTATGGAAAGTCTTTCCTTGAACCATTGGCCCTCCTTTTTATTTCCTTTAGACTCTACTAACCGCCTACATATGTCTTCGATGAACTTATTTGCATTTGGTTCAAATGGTCCCAAGGTTCCTGCTGCGATTGGAATAAAATGGTAATCGCTCGAAAGAGCTTTGTACTTATTCTTCTTATTCATTTCAGCTTTTTCAGCTGCAGATCCTGCAGAAACTGCATTCTGAGCCACATGTGATGGTGCAACCGTATCCACAGTGGTAAAATCCCAAACAAGGTACTTTCCACATGAAAACGGCACCATAGACAAACCATCAGGACGCTTTCCATCAGTGCGAGCATTCAATCCAGGTGGTTCTAATACTGGGTGGAGGTCGGCAGAAGCCAATGCTCTGCTTATGATATTATTAGCTTCCCTGTGTCTAGATTGGCGACCCTTACTGAACGGGCAAGATAAGCCATGTGTCCCAGACTGATCAACAATTTCTCCACAACGGCAGATGTGTGGCTCGGTTATTTTGGAACCAAGTCTCAGACAAATTGAGCTTGGAAGAATAATTTCATAGTACGCAGCGTGTGACGTCACGCCACATGAACGAGGCGACTGGTATTCGCAGATTGCTTATACTGCTTACAAATTTATCGGTGAACAATCACTTGCGCTGTTCGTGTCGTGTTTTGTTTATTACACGATGGCTGAAATTAAAGAATATCCTACAAATATTGTATTGTGCCTATGTGTAGAAGCACGACAATTAAAAACCCCAATAAATTGTGTTTTCATGCACCAAATGACATAAATAAAAGGAAAAAGTGGTGCAAACTAATGAGGCGTGACTTAATTGGACCTAAAAGTACTACAAATGTGTGCCTTGGCGCGGCTAAGGATCTAATACGTAATTATTTGGGGTGTGGCGATCTCAGACATGTGGCGTGACGTCACAGACGAGTCGGAGACCAAAGACGTTCCGCGCTAAAATACGTAAATTTAAATAATCTATATATCAGTCATTTATTGATGGATTTAAAAAACACTGATTTACTAGTTCTGATCTATATTTTAATTACATCTCGTCAAATATAGTATTTTTAACATCACCAAACTAGTCCATTGAAAATTGAACCAAACATGACTCCTCTGAAAATGGAAAAAGCCTACGATAAAAATTAAGTTGAAATTTTGTAATATCTAACAGAAAACAACTACTTCCTCGGCTAAAGCGACGCTGGACATTGAACTGCATCTGATAGATTTTGTGAAAAGACCCTACATAATTTGAAAGAAAAAGTACAAAAATGAAAATTTGAATTTTTCATTCAGATAGTATATTGATACCAAAAGCAACTTCTAATCAGATATTAGGTAACTCCAAAATATCAAAAAGTTCTCAGCATGAGAAAAACAGAGAGACGTAATGCTAAAAATTGTTTTCATACTATATAAAAATATTTGTGCATATTCATTATAGAGGGGTGTTATACTAATTTCATTTGTATGCCACTGGCACTGCTTATGCTGTAGCTATCCTGTATATAGTTAGATTCGCTTCTAGAATCAAGCGTGGTTCGTGTCGAGTATTTTGAGGGGTCCAAGTGACCATATGCCGCACGTGCCCTTATCAGAATACCAGAATGCATATTAAATTAGATGTAAAACCAGTTTTATCTGATTTCAGGGAATAGATTCGTTTTGATCTAATTTGAATGTGATAGTGACCCTTTCTTGTGATATTTGAAAGCGGGTCATGTTTGTATGTTTGACTTTTTTTGTGCGTTGATTTGAAACGAATATAGTCTTTCGTGTTCATTTGTCAATCAATTTATAGAGAACATGTTTAATTTATTGATTTCAATAAAAAGTATAATTAGCCTAGTTTGGTCAGTTCATAAATATCAGTCCCAATTTAATTCTTTTTTGGAAATGCGTACCGAATTTCAAATAGATTCTGATTCATTTATTTCATATAAAGTACATTTACATTACATTTCATTCATATAAAGATTCAATTTAAGATTTCATAGGCTTTTTACGGAATCTCATCTGCAATTTAAATTTTTGACCTTTAATTCTCCTTTTCGGCTAAATGCCCATGTACAAATCATATATTTTCGGTGTATTTGACACTTTCGCATTTTTCGTAATTTTTATAACTTTTTTGTGTATTTTTTTCTTAGACTAACTTGAAATTTACAGTATCAACTAATTTGACCATTCTGAATCGATTGGCGTTCGCAGAGTTGCTCTATCTCTAACCGTTCTCGAATTGAAAAGTTCATATTGAGCTGAAAAGTGTTTTCCCTGCATTTTCTTACAGATTTTCGAACTCAGCGTGAAATTTCATTTATACCTATAGTACGAATTTCAGGTGGATCTGACGATTTTGTATTTTTCGTGATTTTTAGTAGTCTACCTCTTACAACATTTTTCGTGTATTTTTTTTTTAGATTCACTTGAAATTTACATCTTTTTTCGTGTATTTTTTTTTCTTCTGATTTACTTGAAATTCACAGTATAAACCGTTTTCGAATTGAAAAGTTAAAATTGAGTTAAAACTCAAAATACTGACAGTTTCTAGAATCAATATTAAATACCTATAAAACGGATTTCAATGATAAATCTTTTTTCATTTCAAACCTACAGAATCATTAACCAACACAATCCACAGATCTTTTATGTTCCATAATCATAGAATCTTCTCTCTTCTCCGTAGATTGTAGATTGTATGGGGGGATGTACAGGCAATTCGGCCTCACAAGCAATTCGATCTTTTCGATCTTTTGTGCATTCTCTTTACCGTAAAACTTCACGGAATTATTAATAAACTAGATGAAACTATCAAACTAGGTATACTTACCCAATTACATATTCGTGTTCTAAAAACAGAACCGAAATATGTCCATCCTCTACAAGTATGTTATTTACACCCTTCATGAATTTGAAAATTAATTTTTGTGATTTTATCGCATATTTCTTCATCGAAATATTGTTTAGGTAGGTACATTAATTTTGTTTAGGTATATTTATCTAGATTCATTTACACCTAAATTTGAAAATTTCATAATTACTTTGAATAATTCTATGACAACCTACGTAGTCATTTTAAATTAAACGAATAATTTCTCATTTGGTAGAGTTCAACAAGAGAAAAGTATAATTATTATTATTGTCATTATCTTTCGCCGGAATTGCAAATGTTTGGGCAGCGTTCACTATTGCTATACTACACTCTCACTCTTTTTGCAACAAGCAATACACAGCTTCAGTACGCTTGGCTGCATATATAGGTAATATGCACGAAATTATTTTAAAATAATTTTATTTTACCGTGAACCTTGTTCAGCATCCGCGCATTTGTCACATTATTCATTGGATTTTATGTGGCAAATGCATATTCTTGAAATACTGCAATAGGGAACAGAGGTGAGATGGGTAAAAATGGTGTTATAATTAACTACATGAGTACTGTATTTTTTCTGTATACCTATCAATAAAAGCGATTATTATTATTATTATTAAGTGTGTTTTGTCCTGTGTACCGTCCCCATTCTGAAATATTTTGATTTGCAAATGTAATTTTTGAAACACGAAATGATGCAGAAAACATAAAAAGTAAAATCAAACGTGATCCCTATTATGTATCTATAGTTTATAGTTCCATTCAAAAAGATCTAATTATTTAGTTACTATGCCCAACTAATCTTCAGAGATTTAATTTAATAAGCACATTTTATATTTATGTTCACATTATTTTGTGGAAATGCCATCTTAAACTTTTAATCAGAAATCAATGGACGTACATTTATTTTGAAAACAATGGAGAAAATGAAGAAGTCTGAAACAATTGGATTTTGTCTTGACTTGATTTAAGGCAGTAAGGCCATAAGGCGGATAGTTGATCCCGTAGGTACCATAAAATACCCACAGACAGAAGGAACTGGTTGGATGACTTGGATTACACCTAAGTTCGATTTTATCGGCACTTTGATTGCTATGATACGAAACAGTTAAGCAGCTTACACATAGCAGCGTTTTCCGTCTAAAATTTAAAAAAATTTTAAGTCAAATTTCCATGGAAGAGAATGGTACTGGATGGAGCCGGTAAAGTGTTCATGTGTTTAGATACTCTTCTCTGCATGGTCCACGACCATGAAAAAGAAGGGATCATATCATTTCTTTTTAAGGCAGCTGCCCGTGCAGAGGAAGAACTTGGTCTCGTGCTCGACACTGATTCGTCACCGAATTGGAGCTCGTTCTGCAAAAAACTCACATCAAAGCTGCGGAGACTGAGGTACACCTGCAGCCACATGAGGAGAAACCAATGTATGGAGCCTTCTTCAATAACTTCAAATAAGACATTAGCTTATCCAAAAATGTGACCTTTGCCTTCTCAGGTCAAGTGGGCTGAACTCGAAGACCAAGGGATTCATAATGGCATGCCAGGATGGTGTCTTCAACACCCTGGTCTACCGTGGTCGCCACTAGTTACAGAGCGTGTCGTGAGACACCTGAGACCATAATGCATTTGCTGTCAGCATGTCCAACTTATATGGTCTCAGCTGCTATGAAGCTTGCCTTGAATCGCAGAAACCTCTAGAAAAATTGAGAAAATTTGTTACTAATAACGTAATACCATACCAGCAGTTCCAAGTGGAGATCAATCTTATACGATTCCTCACGAATTTCTAACATCCCATACGTATTGTGTTTTATGTATCGGAAAAATCGATCAACTTTCAATATTGCAGAGAGAAAATTACACTCGGAGTTAAATATAACTCTGTATTGATTGGTCGATTACGGTAATATTTCATTCGAGTCGTCCAGCCGGGAAATCCATGAAATATAAATAGAATGTTGGTATACAAAAGGAAAATCCTGCAGGAACATTGTAGGTTTTCAGAATCTCAACGTCAGTTGCAATTGAATTTAGATTGGGCTTCTTAATGCACGAAAAGTTTGCAGAAAGTGTTTTCAATGAAGTCGAATAGGTAGGTACTGGTTCAGCTTAACCCATACCAATAAATTAGATGGAAAAACTGAACTAAAGAGCTTTAATGCTATCAAACGCAGCGACACACAGAAACCTGAAATTTTACAGAGAAGATATATAAAATCGAACAAAGTTCGAAAAATGTGAAGAAGAGCATCAACTGAATGAAACGAATAGGTACGATGCACAAATGGATGTCAGATGTAGTTCAATGTCCGTAAGGGAAAGTAGTTGTTTTCTGTCAGAAATTTGCCTCATTAATCCCACTTAGTGGGAACGTGTTATTTGTTATTGTTGTTCTGTTTTCGTGAATATTTATTTTAATTGTTTTAGTACCTGCTCCATACCATTTATTTTTTTATACACCTTTTTATTCAATTTTATATTTATTGTGACTTTATCAATGAGATTTAAATCTTCCGATAATAAAGCCAGGTGTAGATGTCGACGGCCATCGACCGAGGTCCTTCTGCCACAGAGTGTGTTCTTGGTGATAGGCTTTGTTACTAAGCTTAGGAGCAGCATGGTTATTCTTGGACCCATCAACAATGAAACGTGGAACAGTTATTCCTCAATGAGCCAGATATTCCCTAGAGAAGAAAAAAATCGGACTCTTTGAAGAATCGAACCCGCGACCTACAGGTCACGAGCCGAGCGCCTAACCACTTCGCTAACTCCGTCTCCCAACACATGTTGAATAGATGGAATTAGTCGAAATATCATGGAAAACAACAAAGATCTCCACGTTATCGTCACAGATATCAGAAGTGTCTTTGGCTTAATGAGAGTGGATGACAAAAGAACTAGAATTATCAAGAAGTGCGAAAAAATCATTATCAACTTTAGTAAAACAAGGGATGCCATATCTCTAACCTTGTTCAATATCGTACCAGAAAGAAACATGAGGAAAACAAAACTTCACAATAAAAACATCATCAAGAATTAAACGCAGGTAGCATATGCAGATATGTGATCAAAATAGAGGATTGTAATTAATGTCAGTGAAACATAAAATGTATGAGAATAGAAAGAGTAATACTAAGTAAATCTGACAGACCAAAAACGCCAAGACACAGGTTTGAAGCAGTATCATCATTCAACAAAAGTCAATATAAGAAGGGAAAACAAAATGGAGAACAAAGCGATTAGCCTGGAGGTGATACCGAACCTCCCTTCTCTGCATTTGCATATTGCAGCGGAGGCGAGGATATAAGCCTCCAGACTAAAGTACCCGAGCCAATAGATGGGCATTAACCTAGGCCACTACAAGATAATTGAGGTCATAAAACTAGACACATCTAAGATACCATCGGATAAAATGACTCCAACCTACTCCTTTGATGGAACATACACCTCCATCATTCAAGATGGGAAAGTCACATCAAAGGCCATAACAATGTGGGAGAGACCGAGGCAAGATATAAGTCTAAGCCTCGGTACTCAAGCCTCTATATTCCAAGCCGAGGTAATGGCTATTTTCGTTTGCACGAGAAATATTTTAAGAAAATAGTCAATCTCTCCGGAAGTAAGGCGGCAATAAAGGCCCTTCATTCATTCAGGTTTTCTTCCAAACTAGTTTGGGAGACTCACAAAAACCTCAGCGACCTAGGAACACAGAACAAGGTGGAACTTGTCTGGGTACCAAGTCACAGGGACATCCGAGGGGGATGAGAGCGCAGATGCCCTAGCAAGAGCGGGGACAGCATAAATTCTCATCGGACTGGAACCAGCCTGCGGAATCCCGTTTGGGGACATTAGACGGGACACGAAAGAATGGGATGAATACCACCATCATCAGACCATCCGTAGTACTTACGAGATAGACCTGACAGTGGAGGAGCAGATAGGTTCTACACAGAACTACCTGGACTTCGCCAGCCCCGCCGAGCAATAATAATAAATCTCTCAGCTCTCACGATGTTCTTTGGACATCAGGACAGGATTTTCCTTTCCTTTTTGTGGAAACCTAAACATAAAGAAATTAAAATCTATAGATCTTTTGAGAGCAAAGATGATATACCGAAAAAACCCAAACAATGGTTCCACATTCAAATTCATCGAGATAAGAGTACCATTCAGATCCGCACTTATGCTTGATATTTCGAGTGCACACAGTAAAAAAAATATTAACGAAATCCGAAAAAATTAGATGGTTGAAAGGAGAAATGAATTCTCTTTTCTACCAGTAATGACATATTAAGCCATGCCCAATTTGGATTTCAAAACTCACAAAGCACCAATGATGCTATATTCTCATTTCTAGAAAATACATATATCACTTTGAATAATGGAGCATGTAACGACCTTGAGCAAAAAGTTAGCCTCTAGCTGCTTCGCGATGAAAATTGTTTCGAGGGAATTAAATTTAGCCTCGGCTAGGATGGTCTACTTTTCCCTAGTCGAGTCACACTTGAGGTATGGCATTGCCTTCTGGGGATTATGCAGTGATCAGTTATTTCGATCTGTTTTTGTACTACAAAAAAGAGCCATTCGATACCTGTGTAAAGCTGAGTATGGCTGTCACTGTAAACCACTTTTTATTAGCCAGCAAATCCTATCACTCTCTTGTTTATTTATTTTGGAGACTGTATGCCTTGTCCACACAAAATATGGGTCAACATCTACTGAATTAAAAAAATATAAAACAAGGAATGAAGACTGTGTTCCCTTACCCTTACCTAAATTTAGCCTGACAATGAACTCCATCATGTATGAAAGTAAAAGAATCAACCATCTGCCAGCTAGTTATAGAAACATCACTTCTCTGAAGATTTTTCGGAAGAAGGTGAAAAATGCTCTATTACAGAAAGCTTATTATAACCTGCAGGAATATTATGATAATATGGTTCCTATGTAAATTAATTTGACAATGTAACTTGACAATGTGATTTGACACTGTGACATTTTACTTACTCGTTTTTAACGTACTATACTTGACAATGTTTTTATTTAAACATACAATCTTGTTTACTCTTAGTTCTATACGAATATAGCTGGTATACCTAGTATTTAACTAAATTTTAACGTGCTTGTGTATTTATTTACAAAATTATTCAGTTAATTATAATCACCTTCTCATTTCTAATTAGTATATCAGTTTTTAAATATTTTTAATTATTCTTCTAAGTGTATTTTATTCTTATTTATACACCTTGAGACTTTACCCTCTCATTATGTTCATATTGTACTTTGTGACGCTTTGTCAATAAGAATCATATTCTTCAGGCAATAAAGTATACTTTGATTGATTGATTGATGTGTCACTTGACCCCCCATGCCATTTGAAATTTTTAAATTGATGTGCCCCCCTCCAGCCTCCTCTATCAAGCAATTATAATGTCTTTTATTTCAAAAAGTTGTATCGGTGATACCATTCAAAATGGTTTTTGTTCCATATTTGTACATCAAACTGTTCAAAAATTAACAGGGGGGACTAAAAAAGCTGCACTGTATACAGTGAGGACGGGTAAATTCAGTTTCTACGAAATTAATAATGCAAATGAAAAATCCTGAAACAGGTCAATTTTTATATATGAAACTACACTTTCCCAACAAAATGATTCACCTGCCCCTTCAACCCCCTGGGGGTAATATCTAGCCCTCTATCCAGCAATATAGCACTTTTGGTAACAAGAAAAATCAATTTTCAATTGTTCAATTATTATTGATCTTGTAAATGTCACAAAAAAAATCCAATTTAACTTTTTTGGCAAAAAGATAAATATAATAGACAACGTGACAAGTACCTATTTGACTCGAGGTCTTTTTGTTTGTATGAAGAAAATAGTTATTTTTGTATCTAGTGCGCGAAATGCTACTTTGGTGATCGAGAACTGATTTTTTTTAACGAGGCGCAGCCGAGTTAAAAAAATTAGTCGAGATTACCAAAGTATTTCGCGCATGAGATGCAAACAAAATTTTTTCTACAAACGTCAAAAATATTGTTCTAGAATAAGTAATAACTATGAAAAATAGTATTGAACTGGCTTAAATAATTTTTCCAAATCAAGTAATTACTGTAACTATGGAAATAAAATGGCATTTGTTGACAATTATTTCAAAGTGACAGTTCTTGATAATTATTTTGGAGTGACTTTTTATTCGCGTCAATTTCGTGCGTGATATTTATTATTGTAAAAGAATGGAAATTTCGAGCGACGATGAACTAAGCAGTACCCCACCTAACTTGATAGATGCGGCCAATTCCGTAATTTCCAACCTTTTACCGGATAAATCGAGGCGGCAGTATGAAAATGCATATCAGCAATTTAAAGAGTGGTGTGAAGCAAATAAAGCCAGAAAAATATCTCTCACAATTTGAAAGCCTTAATTATTGTTCTACATTAATAAATAAACGATTTCTTGTTTTTTGCTTGATTGAGGAGTTGAGGACCATATAGGTTAGAATATGAAAATCCCATATAGTTTACATGCAGTGTGCGAAATATATTTCGCACATTACTTCGCGCACGGTGTCATGGTAACGAATAAAAATGAAAAAAAAGTGCCACTTCGCATACTGTTGTCAATGCGCGAACCTTGTCATTTTTTGACGTTTGTAGAAAAAAGTAATTTTATTTCATACAAACAAAAAGCTAAGTCCAAAAATCAAAAAGTGCTTTATTGATGAACAGAGAATTGAAAACCTTTTTAAACGCGGTTTCGCTCGCTAACCCTTTTCATTTAAAATTTTTATTGAGAAAGTGTAGTTTCATATATAAAAATTGATTTGTTTCAGGATTGTTCATTCGCATCCATAATTACGTAGAAAATGAATTTATCCGCTACTTTAGGACCTCGCTGTATATAATCGAACAAGGTTGGTAATGAAAATCAAACTTAAATCATCTCAACAGACAAACGGCGTCGGCAATTACTAGAGGAAGCTTCGTGGTAAGATACAATTGAAAATTGGGGACCTCAAAGAATTTAATTTTTCAAAATTTATTAATAATCGCCTCAAAACGCAAAGGTACGCTTATACAATCAGGTTTCTTTATAAGTGTTCTCAAAATTGAAAGGTTTTCAATCAAGACGGATTTGAACATAAGAAATCTTAACAAAAAAGCATCTGTTGTCGAAGAAGTGACAGTTTGTTCTATCCACTTATTCAACAAAAGTTACCTTTTTTTTCGCTTTCTTACGTTCAAAGCCGCCTTCGTTGAAGAGCATCCAATTTTGATAACACTCGTAATGAAACATCTTGCCTTCGGATCATTTTCACACTGAATCTGATAATTCATCATTTTCAACATGAGGAAGTAACAAGAGCTTGTGAGAAATGGTAAATAAGCCCATATTCCATAAAAGTATGGGGTCACTTCCGGTGAAACTGAAAGTTGAAAGATGGAATGTCCGCAGAAGGTGGCCCCTATAACTTTTTTGTTTTTGAGGTCAATGCAATGAAATTTTGAGGATCTGCAAAAGACATAAAACTGTGTTTTTTGACGAATAACTCGAATTCATGAAACTTCCGGGTTCACCGGAAGTGACTTCAACTTTCGATTTTTAAATGGGACACCCAGTATATTTTCACCTCTTTTGTCGCCATATGACATTCTGAATACAATAACCATCTGTCACTTTTTGTGACCGATTTTTTTTCAAATTTTGAATTTCATTTTTTAATCTAGAGTTCTATGGATACGTTCAAATCACTAATTAAAGCCCTGAAATTTTGGGAAAAATCCAACTTCTCTGTTTTCGGTCAAAATGTGTGTGCTGTGTAAAATTTAATTATGAAATTGAAATGACAACTTTTTTTCAAATGGCAACATGGTGGCTCGTCAGGTTAGGAAAAAAGACCATTTTATTACGATTAATTTGATACCACACACTTGTAGGTTTTAAAAAAAAATCCGTTAAAAAACTACGTTAGATGTTTCATATAATAAAGCATTTTTTGGTATCAAAATAAGATTTGAATGCATCGAGTAACCTTTGAAAAACGCAACTGATAAAATAAAATCATTAAGGAGGTCCACTTCTTATTTTACTTCGCTTGTGCAGAAGTAAATTAGGTATTTATTGTGTAATTATTTAAAGAACATGTTAATGATAATATTTATAGAAGATATTTTATTATCTTTTGGATTATTGATTTTGTTTAATCAGTTGTGTTGGTGACATGTTGCTCGATTCATTTAATTTAAATCTTATTTTAATCTATTAAGATCTATTATTTTGAGAAACTTGTAATGCTGCAATCTTTTAAAGTTTTTCAACGGAAGTTTGTTTGAAACCTAATTATGTGCACTATCAAATTATTTGTAATGCTCTTTTTTCATCCGACGAGCTACCATGTTGCCATTTGAAAAAAATAAGTAATAGAAATTTAAAAGGAAAGGACCACGCACAAACCTTATGGGAAATGGCTTTCGCTGAATTATGCTGATTTTTTGGTATAATGAACTTTTTAATGTCCAGAACAAAACTCTCAACGGGCACAACGAAATGTAATGAACAGTTTTTGAGAAAAAAATTGCTCAAAGTCGGCAAAAGGGGAATTTGGTATTAAAACGGGAGAAATAGATCGTGTTATTTTGCAACTTCATACCTATTCGAAATTGTAGCATGCGCTTCAGCAATTCTTTCATGGGTCTTGTGCCTTTACAGCACCGTTTGCCAATAATTGCAGGCTATACAGGGTGACGCATAAAGATATAATGTGAGGAATGAAACAATAATATTTAGAACATTATGAAAACAATAAATTGTGAGAAACTTAGTCAATGGATATGGATATGGTTATAAAGAAGATGATTCAATTGATATGTGGGGAGTGATCCAGGTGACAATAATATCATAGAATACAGTGACCGCCAAAAAGTATGTAACATATGGGAAAAAAGTTTATTGTTAAAGTATTGGAAAAATATTTCTGGGAAAAAGGTTGTGGATGTCGGATAACCTAACAATCGATTTTGACACATGTCACGTAGCCACTAGTATAGCGGCAAATTGGTAAAAAATACCATAAAGAGGCCAAAAGTGGGGTAAGAGGACAAGATATCGAAGAAAGTAATTTGAAAAAGTCGTTTGGAATTCAATTTTATACACCACATACACCAAATTTTGAATTGCAAATTTTTTTGAATATTTTCCGATCTATTTACAAAAATCAAAGATTTTTTTTGAATCTCGTGACTATGGTGGAACATTTTTATTTTGATGATAATGACAAAAGTCTGTCATTTTCTCCGCACCAGATAGCATTAAATTGAAAAAATTGATTTTTGCCAGAACCCTCACTGTTACATTGGTTCGTATTTAACAGTTATATCAGAATTTCAATACTATTATGATGATATGGAAATCTAGAAACATCATGTTTCCTGATTATAATCAAGTTTTTGATAATGCTGCATGAGCGTTTCACTTTGCACATAAACTTTAAGCCTCTTTGATTTGACACACTATTTTCAAGTTTATTTGCGAAGTTTATCATCGAAACTTGATTATAATCAGGGAACCAGAATGTTCCTAGATTGCTATATCACCACAATAGTCTTGGAATTCTGATATAACTGTTAGATACGAACCAATGTAACAGCGGAGGGTTCTAGCAAAAACCATACTTTTGCCGCCATAGTAGTGGTCACGTGTCATATGTCAAAATGGATTTTTAGGTTATCAGACATGCACAAACTTTTCCCAAGAAATGATTTTCCAGTACTCTACCAATAAACTTTTTCCCATATGGTACATACTTCTTGTCGGTCACTGTATGTGCGAAAAAACGTGTCGCAAGATTTATTGAAAAATAACATATTGTGGAATTTTAATACTACAAATAATATATATTGAAATGATAATCAATCAACAAAACACCATGAAAGACTTTGTCATTTCCATTTCGATTTCCATCTGTAATACAATTGACTTCCATTATTTTTCACTGTATCAGCACCTATATATTAATTGAATCACCTTCTTTATAACCGTATCCTTATCCATTCACTAATTTTCTCAAAATCTTTTGTTTCATTCTATTATCCTAAAAGTTATGTTTTCATTCCTCTTATTATGTCTTTTTGCATCACCCTGTATAGACTGCAATTATTGGCAAACGGTGTAGTGAAGACACAAGACCCATAAAAGAATTGCTAAAACGCTCGCCACAATTTCCAAGAGATATGAAGTTGCAAAATAACACGGTATATTTCTCCCCTTTTACTACCATATTCCCCATTTTGCCGACATTGAGCAATTTTTTTCTCAAAAACTGTCCATTATTTTTCGTTGTGCCCATGGAAACTTATGATCAGGACAATGAAGGGTTCATCATACCAAAAAATCAGCAGAATTCACCGAAAGCCATTTCTCATAAGGTTTGTGCGTGGTCCTTTTGCATAGCTGGTATATTTTGATCAAAAACAGTAAAGTTGTATTATTCTCAAAATTTCAGAACAGAAAATAGTGATTTGAAGATATCCATAGCACTCTAGAATAAAAAACATATTTCAAAATAAAAATAAAATTCGGCTACAAAATGTGACAATTAACACATGGTTGTATTCAGTAAATCATATGGAGAAAAAAGAATTGAAAATATACCGCGGGTGTCTCATTCGAAAATCGAAAGTTTATGTCACTTCTTGTGAAACCGGAAGTTGCATTGAGCTGAGTTACTTGTCAAAAGATGCAATTTTCCTAATTTTCCTAATTCCTCCAAATTTTATTCCATTATCTTCGAAAACAAAAAAGTTTATAGAGGCAAGCCACTATCCGCGGTCACCCGGTATAACAGAATTTGTATAAAAATTTGTAGAGAATTTTAAAAGGAGATAATTGTTTAACCAATATTGTATTAGTGGCATTGAGGTCAATAACCAATCTCACAGAGAGAAATGTTCAAAGATGGGCAATTTGATATTCATTTTCTCATGTTCCACGACTTTTCTTCAAATTTCATATTTTACGCCAGCCCGATGGAAAATGGAGAGAATCAGAACTAGCATTCATGTAACTACATCACTGGACATGAAATCCTCCAATTAATTAATAGTAATGATATTCATTTTGTCGTGTTCCAAAATTTTTCATCAAATTTCATATTTTACGTCAGCCATAATGAAAAATGGCGGAAATCAGAACGAGCACTCAAGGACATAAAATACTCCTAAAAATAATCAGAAAGTATTCACTAGACCAAGCTATCATATACCTAGCATGTATAATTCCCGAATTATTTATAGGAACCTAGTTTCTAGGCTAGGTAGCATTTGATGACCAATATTTAGTGACATTTTTCAAATAGAATATAGATGTAGCTTCCGGAATGTGTCTAACTTCCTTGTATTGCTAAAAATCGGTCATAAATATAACACAAATACATACACACCCATACGCGTTGATTCGTATTTTGATAATGCATGCTATCATCCAAAATCAGTTGAACAAATGAGTCAGTAAAACAATCCATCTTCCTTATTCAGATGGGAAAATATTGATACCACTCTCATCACACACACTCACACACCTATTCCTCATTCTTAAGAAGCGTGTCAGAAGCAACATCTCTTCCTTGCTACCATTGGCTCCAAAAGAGGAAACTTGCAAAACGCAACATAATCCTGGAGTCGGAACTAGTATTCCGAGTTCGGCTTTGGCCAGGCTGACTCTAGTATTGATCCGCGAGCTGCTCCCTCCCTCACCCCGCACACACCGCGAATCCAGCTACTATTTGCCCGAGCTGGCACTTGATAATTTTTAGGAACACTTTCCGTGAACTGATTTTTGTTATGCTATTCGGCCTCGGCTTTGGAGATAATTAGCCAAATCAAGAGTTGGGCACTGGTGATCTATCACTGATAACCGTGGACTGTGTTTAGTTTGCGTGGGAGTATAAGGTTTAAAGATAAGGTAGAAAGATAGTCGACTTACCGTTTTGAGAGTACTTGAATCCTAATGTAGATAATTACAGAGAATTTTGGAACTGTATCCACTAGAGTATTGGATCGAAGAAAGTGACAAAATGAGTATTGTACAGTGACTAGAATGAGTGACGAGTTTTTGAAACAATATTAAAAAAGGATTGCACTTATTTTTTAAAGACGATTAATACAATAAATAGTAACGATGCAAGATTTATAAAGCCAACCTAGAGTACAAGAATCAACCGAACTATGAAACTGTTAATAAATATGAAATAATTTATATATTATTACTATTGATTAAATATAGACAATAGTAGTAGGAATTATTATTAATAATTATAATTATGCAAGGAATGATATTATTACATAACGTACACTACCAAACGTAACACAAGTGTTATTCAGAGAGTGCAATAACTAAATGGTGTTGCATGGGGTTTGTAGGAAGGGTGTCGGCTAGGGGTTGCGATCCGGTCGATATTCTGCGCGCGCTTGCAACCCGGACCGACGCTGCCGACGCTAGAGACGCCGCCCCCATTCATGATTTCCTCCGGATCTGCTATTCTACGACCCTTCGTCCATTGCTCCAACCTGCTCCATATTTCTGTTTACCCGAAATATGCATATAGCAAAACACCCTGGTGTTGCTCCCGCTGCCACATACAGGGGGATTCGAGAATTGCCAATTTCCGGGGTCTTTGACCTATGACCATTTCAAATTTTCATTCAGTTTTTGCCACATTAGTAGCAATTAAATCAAAATTTAAGAAAACACAGGCCATATTTGTTATGTCGTACCACCACTATTGGCAACTCGAAAACGGTAAATGATACGAAGTTGGTTAAATTAGACAAAAGTTGCATACTTTAGTGAACAATGAAACAATGTTTCCAAATCGGAAGTATCACGAATCGTTTTCAAAATATACGGGGAAAACCGAAATGGCCAGTTTCTTTGCGCTGGCTCCTCTATTTTTAGGCATATGGAAATGTGTTCGGGAAACTTTCTCCTCTGTTTATAGCCAGATTTCTGGCTATGTATCAAGAAACGTATCACGAACATCGGCAACCCAATGTCAGAACTTTTCAATGTCTTGAAAGGAGTTTACGAGAGCATGGTTCATTTGTGAAATCAAAAAATTAAAGTTGCCCTATATATAATTTGCGTTTAACAGACTACTGAGACATTTTCGGCAAGATGATGAAATTCGTAGTAAAATTTTATGGTGCGACGAAAATCGGTTTAAAAATAATGGATGGTTCAAATGGAACATTCATTATCACTTGCGACAGAAGAATGCTTATTTACATGAAGCCACTAATTTTTAAGAGAGGTTCGGCATTAATGTCTGGGTTGGTGTTTTAGACACCAAAATAATTGGTCACTACTTTTTTGATACTCTATTGACGGGGAAATTGTATCTAGAGTTTGTATCTGAGATTCTAGGCGATTTTTTGGAAGATTTTCCTCTGAATGTCCTGAGGAAATATGAATATTTCCAACATCGCACATGAATTTGTAAAACAGTTCTCGATAAGACCACGCCAGAAAATTAGATACAAATGGTCCTATTAAATGGCCACCGTGTTTACCCGACCTCATTCTTCTTTATTATTTGATATGGGGTTTCATCAAGGACAAAGTATTCAGTACAACTTTTGAGAATGTGGAAGAGCTCAAAGATTCAATTACACGAGCATGCATAGCTATATCTCACCGAATGCTTCAAAATTGCCACACACAAACAATTGTTAGAGCCAAAATTTGTTTGAGGAATGGTAGGCGTCAATTTGAACACCTAATCAGACGTTGGCAGCGATAACTCAAAAAAATGTGTACATTGTTGTTATTTGTTATTTTTATGGTTTTTTAATCTTAATTTTAGATAGTTTCGATTTTAATGTGTAATTCGAAGATGAATAGCGCCTTTTGATTGCGAAGACAAGAGCAAAGTCAGTAAAACATTTTTTGGAATGTTCATTTGTCGGACCTTGATGAAGGAATTGATGGGTAGAAATGTAGAAACAAATACCAGGTAAGATACATATCTGAACTCGGTAAGGTAAGGACTACTTAAATTCATGAAAAAATACAGGCCCGTATTCGAAAAAATAGAGTTGATGGTGGCCCCTGACGAACAAAACGTCGTATTGAAAATCGAGGGGAAGTACTTGGAAGCAAATTCAAAACCGAGAAGAAAGTTTCATGAACACATTTCAGTATTCCTAAAAATAGAGGCGCCAGCGCAAAGAGAAGACAACGGGCTATTTCGGTTTCCTCGTATATTTTGAAAACGGTTCGTTATATTTCCGATTTGGAAACATCTTTTCATTGTTCACTGAAATAGGCAACTTTCATCTAATTTAACCAACTTTGTATCATTTACCGTTTTCGAGTGGTAAGACATAAAAAATATGCTTCAATTTCAAAACATATTTTAACTTAATCTTGTTCTTGGAAATCAATATTAAAATACGATTTAAAAAGTGAGTAAGGCATTTATATTCAAGTTAACGATGCGGATTGATTTGAGAAAAGATTTGTTTTTGAAAATGTATCTTTTTGTTCTAATTCGCACGAAAAGGAAAATCCTGTAATGTTCGATTCGGGAGAAAGTAGGTGGGATTTGGTGATTGGTGTCTGCAGGCTATAAGCCTCAGGGAACACCTCTCGAACCATTGAGTTCCAAAGCTTTGCATTCGATGGAAGAACGAGACCTAGAAAAGAGATGATAAATAGATAAATAAACTTTATTGTTAAAAAAATTGTTCAAAAATCACAGAATCCTTACAGTTACTTCGATCTTTATTTTAGGAACCACCTGGTTATTCGTGAAAATCGTGAAAAATATACTGAAGTGCCATCAGATCGTAACACTCGTTATTCGCAAAAATTGAGATTACTATTACCTTTACCAAAAGCAATTTTGCTAAAGAATCTACAATCTATAATGGACTGAAAATTTATTATTGCTTACCATTATATCTAAAGGAAATTGAAGAATTTGGATTATTTAAAAAATACACATTCATCCTTTCTACAATATTGAAGAATTTTTCTAGTTGTGAAACCTTTTGTGTCGATATTAAAATATGACTGCCCTTTCATTTCATGAATGAATTTAATATGCTTACATCTTATTTATTTTATTTATACAAATTTTATTTAGCTTGTACATTTCATTGTTTTGGTATGTTTGTGTTTTGTTCCTTTTTAATTTGTAATACTACATGACTTTGTCGATAAAATTTGTTTCTTCTGACAATAAAGCATATGCTTGATTGATTGATTGACATTTTAGCATTCATTAAAAGTCTTTTAGGAGAAAATCTCCTATAAAGATAAAAAATATATTCAAATTCAAGTTACAAAAAGGACATAAATAAAATAACATGTAAAATATATTTTAGGGTCACATTATAGAATATTAAAATAAATATGGAACGACTACAATGTATTTGCAAGATACTCCATCAAATTGTAGAAGCATTTCCCCATCAGAAGTGTTTTAACTGATTTTCAGAAATGTTTCATGTCGCTAATGTCTCTAATTTGATTAGGTAAATGATTATAAATTTGCTTCAAAGAATGTCTTGTGAGAGTTGAAATGGGAAGTGGGAGAGTAAGGTTTTTTTCCTGACGTATGTAAATCGATTTGTGTTGGAGATAATGAATTTCTTCCTGTAATGCGAATCAAGCAAGCTGTCTTTGGCTCGGTGCGGCCCCATTAGAAATCGGAAATATCTCAATTATTTTAATTTATCATGTCATTTAAATTTTTTTTCTTAAAAATTATTATAACCAAAAATCACTGAAGTTCCCGAATTTGCACAAAAACATTGAGTCATTTGCTGAAGAAAAAAAATCTTAAACGAAAACTGTAGGCGTGAAACCGATTTCCATTTTACCAAGCTTGTGTTTGCTCGTAAGGAAGGTGTCATTCTAAGTTCGCGAGATATTATATTGACAACGTAACAACCAGAGGACAACTTTTTTTAGAGCCGTTATATGAGAGACAAACTTTTCTAATAGGAGAATTTGAATCTGGGCAGCGACGGTTTTTTCCAATGCTAGTTCCACTCGGATAGAGGTTTCCATGATTTTTATATTTGCTGGCTATCAATAGAAACATATATAGACATCTATTATATTTCATCAATATAGGTAATTCAATATGTAAAGGTAATAATAATTATCACTGATGGAACTAATCGATTTTTCTTTTTCATTCACTTTCAGTCAACGACAGAATCAAAATGCTGCTACGGGGGAGGTGGATTCGGTTAAGGCTGTTCCTTGATGTCACCTTCAGTGATAAGTGATTTCCCGTCTCATACAAGATTGGGCGAGTTAAACTATCCAAGCATTAGGAATTTTATCTGGCTCATGCCTGAGTTGTAAGTCGTAACTGTGTCGTTTATTCAGTAAGTTCCTAAATGGTGGATGGAATTGGATGGACCGTCATTGGTCATCACCTTGCATATAATATTATATTTATTTTGATCTCCACAATCCCACGTTTCACTATTTGTGAAAAATCTTGGCCACTAGTAGAATGTACGTGTGAACAAGTTCCTTCAACTCGTTATGCAAATGGTAATAAGTTTCTCAATTAATAACTATGAAACTAGTAATCGTAGGAAACTGAATTTTTGGGACAGTGTTGAGGAGAGAATGATGAATATATTAAATAATAATAAAGGAATTTCACCGAGTTAATCGTGAATTACAGGGTGATTTCTGAAACGTTGATATTTCGTCATTTTTATCATGATCACTCTATATATCCCAACGAAATCATGTTTATACGGTATTAGCTATCTTCGGAGGATGATAATTTACTTGAATATACAGGATAAGTACCAAATAACCGGCCATATTTTTCACCAATTTTTTAAATCACCCTGTACGAAATGTATAAATTGTGATTAATGATGGAATTAGTAAAGTATATTGCATGCCAAAATAATTTTATCAATATTACATTATAACATCGAATTTTCAGACATTACTAAAATGTTTTTATTTTTCACTCAGTACATAATGATATAATCTGCCTCATCTGAATGATATTTAGTAATATGAAGGTACGGTGATGATAAGAACGAAAAAAATGCAGTTGTCACTTTCAAATCTAGAGAAAATAATTAAATAAAAATAACTGATTTTTAACTTGAACTTGAACGTATTTCAAAATCTATCAATCAACGAACTTTGCGATTCTGTACGTTCAATCAGTACAGTGACTACTACAATATACTAAAAATTCAGACAATTTCACCGAGAACCATTTTACCTATAAAAAGTGCGGGGTCCTTTATTGGGACATGACGTCATATGACGCACAGAATTTTACGAAAAAACATTGTTAATTCGATTATTAAAACTTTATAGCAATGAGTTTCATGTTTCGATGTCAAAAAATAAGTATTATGTGAGTGCGCAATTTTAATTTTTTTGAGTTCAATAGAATATATATCCCACGATTGACCGTACTAAAAACTTTCGGTGATATTCCAACAAAACCATATTTCGCGAGGTAACAATGCTGTCCTAATTATGAGGAAATAAGGTTCCAGCCAAGACATGCAATGAGGTCGCTATTGATCAAACACATTGTTTGGAAAAAATGTCAACATTGACAAGAACACCATTCACTCCGTCAGTATTGGTGGAAGAAAGCGGACTTTTGATTTCCAGAACTTTACGGGCTATTTCGGCGATGTTTTGTTTCATTGTTTGCAATCCATACATCGCGTGTTGATATTCATAATTAAAGTGTCTAGTTTGACGCCTGTTCTGGATTTGAGCCATGGGGGATTTTGGGGAAGGTACGTATGTCAAATTAAAGAAACATCAATCGATTTTGGTTTGCGCAAATAGCACCTTAAAACTGTTCGTGCAAAAGCAATGCAGTTACTTCAATTTTTCAGTTTCAAGAAAGGATAGTCTTTGATATTCCTAAGAACACTCTGGAAACAGCTTTTTTTGAATTTGTGTGTGTTTCAACTACTAGAGAAAATGTTAAAACAATCACTTCTACTGTTTTTCTAAACAATATGAAGAGAAAAGAGTCTTGAAGCATTCGATACTCTTCCAGTATAGCTTCTGTCTAGTTTTCGTTCCTGATATAAGCATAATTAATTTGTTAGTAGAATTTTTCTGGACTTCCATTGTCTAGAAACAAAGAAAATAAATTCTTTGCATGTGTTTGAGTCACGACGTTTCAACAGTTAACATCTACTGTCGTTATCAAGTGTGTGAATGCGACAAGATATCTCGGATACTTATTATATAGCCTGCAACTGATGTACCTGCTATAAAGGTAAAATTATTATCTTCGTGGGGTCTCTCTCAGGTCATCAATGTTAATTAATTTTTTTTTGTTGAGTGTTATTATTGATGACCGATTTTGATGGGTCTTGACACAGTGTTTTTATTGAAATCTCAATAGATCTAGCTGAGTGATGAGTGGCTTCCACACATTCCGAATCTCTATGCTCGGCTGACTGAACACGTTATTAGTCTGAATATAAGCCGACTCTATAAACTTTCTCTTATACCAATGCTGTTCTTTGTGGATAACTTCGGCTTCCGACCATGCGATGCTGTGCTGATTAGTCCATACGTGATCTGCTATTCCCGACTTCGCTGTCTCTCCTCGCTGAGTATTTCTCTTGTGTTCAACAATTCTCACATTTAGTGGCCTCTTAGTTTCTCCAACATAATCCATCCCACATTCACAAGGAACACGGTAAATGCAGTTTTTGGAGTCACTGTTCTCGTTGGGTGGTCTCGTTTTTGTTATTTGGCTACGAATGGTATTACTTGATCGGAAGCACGTTCGGATGTTGTACCTTGATCCAATTCGCCTTATCTTATCTGATAAACCTCTCACATAGGGAAGACATAGGGTAGGCTGTGTTGGTTCATCTGATTTCTCGGTGTTGCCTCTTCTGCGGTGAAGGACCGCTGTTATATGTTTGTCGGAGTACCCATTCCGTCGCAGATCTTTCTTGATGTTGTTCAATTCGTTGGTCAGACTCTCGTCGGTGTTACAGAGGCTGTAGGCCCGGTCAACCAACGAGCGGATAATTCCTCTCTTCATCGCTTCATGATGGTTCGACTCAAAATTTAGGTATTGTCCGGTGTGAGTTGGTTTTCTGTACACTGATGTTTCCTCTTCCCAGTTTAAAAAAATTTCCTCTTCCCAGTTACCCCTTTGTCGAATTCAATTTTTCAGGTTACGTCTGCGATTTTTCGAAAAATGGAAAATAAAAATTTTCGCTAAATTCAATTTCCGTCTGAATCAGAAAAGTACTGGTTTTTCGAATTAGAAGGCTAATTGACTTAGAAAATGACGATTTTGTGGATGGGTGCACTTCTTTGTAAAAAAATTGCCCCTTTACAGTTACCCCTTTGTCGAATTCAAATTTTGAGGTAATATTTGGACTCAGCTCGCCAAGTTACGTCTGAGGGAAGTTTGCGAATTTTCAAAAAATGAAAAATAATAATTTTAGCAAAATTCGATTTCCTTCTGTACACAATATTGCATTTTTCGAATTTGATCGCCAGGGAATATTTCACAAAATTTGGATTACTTCATCTTATACAAAATTTCCGTCTGAATCTGAAAATGTACTTGGTTTTCGAATTAGAAGGCCAATTCATTTGGAAAATGTCGATTTTGTGGATGGATGCATTTTTTCATCGAAAATTTTTTTCGCAAAATTCAGTTTCCTTCTATATAGAATATTGCATTTTTTGACTTTAATCGTGAATATTTCAAAAATTCCGAATCCGGCAAGTATTACTTCATCTCATAGAAAATTTTCTTCTGAATTTTCTTCTGAAAATATACTTGTTTTTCGAATTAGAAGGATAATTCATTTAGAAAATGACGATATAAATGACTGATAATTCTACGGAAAAATGCATCAAATTTTTTTGTATTTTTCTTGGTGAATTGTATAAATATCAACCGTTTCTGAGAAATTCCGTATTTTCCAAAATGCAAACTTCGAGGTAGATGTTTTCTGTCAGATATTTGCCTCATATTTTCCATTTTGTGGAATGTGTGGAGAGATGGGTATTTTCGACTTTTGTTTTCGGAATTATTTGTTTCATTCAATTAAAATTCTCGAACTTTGTTCTTTTTCAAACTAAAAATATGTTTTTCAGTGTTTACAGTTGTAGAATTTATTTATAGTTTGTTTAATTTATCGTTCCCGTTTATAATGTCTCATTTTTCATTATTTGTTTCAACAAGCATAATATGTTATGATGTATTTGCTGCATATGAATATCCACTTATTAAACATAATTGTAGAATGAAGAATTTCTGCAATTCGTAGTTTCTAGTTTGACAATGAACTTTGAAATTATTTCAAGATAATTTATGACGCAAGGAATTCTTGCAGTTAAATAAGCAAAAGCTCCTTAGATTCCAGTTAGCGTAGCAGTATTTCAATTAAATGTCTAATTCCTTCCAGCGCCACTAGGTTCCTTGAAATATGAACTTTATAGTATATTATCATTATATAAGGTGTTCCAGAATGAAGGGAACAAAATATAAGGCTAAAAGTCTCAATAAACATATCCTCTAAGATAAGTATTTCTAAGATAATTATTATTTACCTGAGTTACAGGGTGTTGAAACAGAAAAATATATTTTACAGAATAACTTCACAACGGCCCAACATTTTTTCATGAAATTCGGTATGTCATTTAACAGCATTCAGTTTGAAACTTCAACGCAATTCATATATTTGTAACTTTAAACAAGTGCGCACGGCAGATGGGTACCCCTAATCGCCCCTCCCCAACTTTCACGACACTGAACTAATATGAATTTTCACTTCTTTTTTTAATTCTCGATATTTTCCTATAAAGGGCCAGTTTTATAGGTTCCAGTTAGACTTACCATCATTTAATGAATGTTATTCACATTCTAAATTATCGGTAAGTCTATCTGGAGTTAGCCCTGTCAGTCCTCAAATGAGGACATGTTATTTGAAGCGTTCTCAAAACTCGAAAATTCTACTTACAAATTGTATTTGTTGATTTCATAAAGGCGAATATTTTTCTTCGTACACGAAGTATATGTGGGGCCCTTCTTAAAAGCTTTCTTTCTGGCGTTGAAATGTTGATCTCAAATTGACTTGGCCCATTCTGAACTGAAAAGGGGTGGGTATGTTGCCACTTATACTCTGTCGATGAGTCCACTCAAAAGTCCTATGTCGTGCCCCCTAACTGCTTCTTGAGCTGTCCACTATAGTTGTCAAAAATTCACATATCCTTCGACTGATAATCCGTATCATAGGCGTACGACGGGGGCACGGGAGACTCTGCCCCTCCCCCTCAAGAACGAAATAATAACTTACCCACATCGAGTGTTTTAGATA
Organism: Chrysolina oricalcia; assembly: GCA_944452925.2. Lineage (NCBI taxonomy): Eukaryota > Metazoa > Arthropoda > Insecta > Coleoptera > Chrysomelidae > Chrysolina > Chrysolina oricalcia. Next base: position 4,181,971 of record OX101809.2, on the reverse strand, counting down.
ATTTAGCTCGAAAGAAGTGAAAAATATAGAATGTGTCTAGAATCCCGAAAGCGGGATGAGCTTGAAAAAGCTAAAATCCCGAAGTGGTGCGGCTTAATGATGACGTTGTGTATCAGGATAGCTTGCACAGGTTAGGTTTGAGAGTAAATTCGCCGACGGAGGCCCAAGCGAAAAACATTTATTTTGGATGAAAAGTCTGTATATCGAAACAATTTTGGATGGTTATTCTGTCTACGTAAGGTTAGGTTAGGTTGGCTAATAAAATAGACATTTTCAAGACCCCGTGCAAGTGGCTGTCTTCCCACCATTAAGTGATGGTGAGAGGTAACCTAGTCGGGAAATCAAGCTCTCACAGTCAGGATTTCGATTTTTTTTTGAGGAGTCCCGAACGGCGTCATTAAGCCACACCTCTTCGGGAATTTTCGTAAAATTCGATTTCCTTCTATATAGAATATTGCATTTTTCGACTTTGATTTCCCAGGAATATTTTTAAAAATGCCAAATCCCGCGAATATTACTTCATTTCATTGAAAATTTCCTTCTGAATCCAAAAATATACTTGTTTATCGAATTAGAAGGCTAACTCATTCAGAAAATGACGATATAAATGACTAATAATTTAACGGAATAATGCATAGAAATTTTTTGCATATCTTCTGAAAGCGATTAAATTTTTTTTTTACAAATTGTAAAAATATCAACCGTTTCTGAGAAATTTCCAAAATGCCAATTCAAGGTAATTGTTTTCTATCAGATATTTGCCTCATATTTTCCACTTTGTGGAATGTGTGGAGAGATGGGTATTTTGGACTTTTGTTGTCGGAATTATGTATTTCATTTCATTTTTGAGACGATTTTCAGAATCAGCTCGTCGAGTTACGTCTGAGGGAAGTTTGATATTTTCCGAAAAATTAAAAATAAATTTTTTCGCAATATTCGATTTCCTTCCACATATAATATTGCATTTTTCGACTTTGATCACCTGGGAATATGTCAAAAATGCGGAATCCCGCGAGTATTACTTCATCTTATAGAAAATTTCATTTTGAATCCGAAAATATACCTGTTTTTTGAGTTAGAATTCTGATTCGTTTAGAAAATGACGATTTTGTGGATGAATGCATTTTTTCTTCAAAAAACTTGCTCATTTCCAATTACCCCTTTATCGAATTCAATTTTTGAGGTGATATTCGGAGTCAATTCGTCGATTTACGTCTGAGGGAAGTTTGCGATTTTTCTAAAAATGAAAAATAAATTTTTTCTCAAAATTCGATTAGCTTCCGTATAGAATATTGTATTTTTCGACTTTGATCACCTGGGAATATTTCAAAAATGCGGAATCCCGCGAATCTTACTTCATTCATAGAAAATTTCCTTTTGAATCCGAAAATATACTTGTTTTACGAATTAGAATGCTAATTCGTTTGGAAAATGACGTCTGAGGGAAGTTTGCCATTTTTCGAAAAATGAGAAATAAAAATTCTCGCAAAATTCGATTTACTTCTATATAGAATATTGCATTTTTCGACTTAGAATTAGAATGCTAATTTAGAAAGTGACTAATTAAATGACAGCGGGATTCGCTTGAAAAAGTTAAAATCCCTAAGAGGTGTGGCGTAATGATGACGTGTATCAGGATAGCTTGCACAGGTTAGGTTTGAGTATAAATTCGCCGACGGAGGCCCAAACGGAAAACAATAATTTTGGATGAATAGTCTTTATATCGAAACAATCTTGAATGGTTATTCTGTCTACGTAAGGTTAGTCAGGTCAGGTTGGGTTGGCTAATAAACTACACATTTTCAAGACCTTGTGCATGCGGCTGTCTTTCAACCATCACAGTGATAGTGGGAGGTACCTAGTCGGGAAATCAAGCTCTCATCGTAACAGTGGATTCATAGTTGGGATTGCGATTTTCCCGAACGGCGTCATTAAGCCACACCTTTTCGGAATTTTTAATTTTTCAAGGACTCCCGCGTTCGGGACTCTAAACCGTGACCAAAAATATATTCAAATTTAAAGTGTCCCCTCCTCCAAAAGAAAAGTCTAGGTTCACTTGTGTGTTTTCAATGGATTGCTGGTTCATCAAATCACATCTTTTTCTGAGCCCAAGAAGTTGATGAAAGCTGATAAATAAATGATTCCTTCGAATTGGTTTCCTTTTCCTCGTGTATTTTGCCCATGTTGTTATTTAACAGTTATAGCCGCGAAATAGCACCTATTCGCGAAGTTTAATTATAAACTATTAGTTTTAGTTCCGTGCAATGTTTTAAATCTCCGGATTCCGTGTTTATCTGATTCTATTTCTGATAACGCTTCACGCAGCCAGTTTGAAGCGCTTTAAAACCTCTTTTAGTTACCGTGTAACTTTACACCAAAGTGTATTGGTGCTTGCGGAGTCTCAGCAATCGTAACATGAGCAGTGCGTTATGGATTGTGATTGGGATCCTCTGCAGCATACTAGCATCTATCAGAAGAAAGAAGGTAGTCCTTCAAACTGTAATAAAAATCGAATGTGATGAGTAGAAATCTGCTTGATTTTCGTTACAATCCCATGATCTTGATTATGAGTAGGTAGGTACTATAAAATTTCATGAAGACATGAAAAAATCTTTAAAATGTTCGATAAAATTAGATATTTCAATCTCCGAGTAATTAATTAATAAAAATCTCAATATCATTAATTGTTACATGAAATTTTATATTACTATGTACTAGTTTTTTGCAATAAATATATCTACTGGCATGATGATATATCATTAGAATAAAACACCAATTCGTTTCAATCACTGAAAGGTGACCTAGTGGCCTTACCAAATCCTTGATTTTTCAAGACATGATCCCCATTTATACAAGAAAGGAAATAAAACAACTTTGGTTGCATTTTTTCTTTATTTTACTGTTCAGAAAAGAGGGTAAAATAAGATTGTTGGATAAGTCTTGCCCATGAAAAACAATTCCTAATAAGAAAAAGAAAACCCTGCCCAGCAACATTATAGCAACTTCCCATCAGGGACGTTTCTATTTGGTACAATTTATTACCGAATATCCGAGACTTAAAATCATTGTTATTGAGACATCACATTCATCAAAACACTTTCATGATTGTCCTTGGAGGAACTTTTTCATGATTGTCCTTGAAGAAAGTCCTTCATGATTGTCCTTGAAGGAACTCCTGTGGATGTCCTAAAGATGTTCCAATCGATACATCTTATAGAATGTCTCTACAAGGACATCCTTGGGATGACCTGGATTCGATATATTTTGGAATGTTTCCTAGAGAAATCCATTGGATGTCCCAACAGGCATGTCTTTGAAATGACGTCCGGTAGGACGTTCTAGAACATCCCTCATGGGTGTATATTGTACCTCTCTGGGTATATCTCGAAGAGAAGTTTTGTTTGTGGCATCTCTCGGCGACAACACAGAAGAGACCCTGAAACTTTTGTTTTAGGATTCAGGACTCCAAACATAAAATAAGAGCCTATACAAAATTGATCCCAATTAATCTATTCATATCTATATATTCGATTTGGCCAGGTGTCATTGATACAAACTAACCAATACATCTCAGGGATGTTCATTTGGGGAAGTCTCTGAGACATCGCAGGATAATATCCGAGGGAAAAACATCTCCTTTAAATCTCGTACAACTAGTCATTAAATCTTCGCTTCAGTCATCGGTTTGAGTCTTTCAGTAATCGGCTTGAGTCTTTCAGTCATCGGTTTGAGTCTTTCAGTCTTCGAAATAGTTTAAGTCTCGTACACATTTTAGTTTTCCCCTCGATAATATCCTCTTTTGGTGAGACATATCTTGACATTTGTGTTTTTATCGAGGTCCGCGATACCAGAACAATACGTCCACACGTTGATGGTTTCCTTGAATGTCTGTTTTTGGGAGAAATTGCGAGATATTGATAATTTCTAAAGGCCCACTATAGACGTCATCAGTACCAAATCGTTACGTCCTCTCCTCTCCAATTAATGTATTTTAAGTACATCCGTCAAGACATTCGTGCTTCCCCGGGAAGTACTATGGACGTTCTCGGTACCTATATATTAAGTGTACTGAAAGGCGCCCAGTTGATAAATGTATTTGAATGTCCAGTCGGGCAAGATATCCTTGGAGAATGTTCCTTCTCGATTAGACGTCCAGGCATGTGTGTTCCCTACAGATGTCCTATGGGCGTCCTCCGGTACCAAAACAATTACTACGGATCGGGTGTTCATAATTGCACCACTACATCCAAAAATGTTATAACTCTCATAAAATAATTAGATATACTTATGAATTGAATCATTTACTAGATGTCTCCAATTTATAAAATTATATTTCTATTGTGTTTTGTTCCATTTATTTGAGAGCTGGGATTAAACTTTTCATGTTGACTTAAGGGTATTTTGGTAATTCATCATCTTAGTGATCCTTACTAAATGTGATTGATTGATTTGTATTCGGGATGAACGTTTTCTGAAATAGAAAATGAAGTCCTTCAATTTATTTCATAACTCCATTTTTTGTTGTATTGTTTTAGGGTAAAACGTGTTTTATGACAGTATTATATATATATATATATATATATATATATATATATATATATATATATATATTGTATTGATAAGTCCCGAAATTACGAAATGTATACTCATGTACTTATCACCTGTGGAATTTTTCTCATTAGTCGCTGTAAAAAAATCTGTTTCAACCTGTTAATAATATATTTGTGTATACACTAAAATCAACTGTGTTTCGTAGATTCTGATGACAGTGACGGGGAAGGAGGCCTAGGAAACGTCAGTAGAATAATTATGAGGCCACCCGGCCATAGTGGCAAAGCAAAACGTGGCCATCTTTGTTTTGATGCCTCGTTTGAAACGGGAAATTTAGGAAGAGTCGATCTGGTGAACGAATTCGAGTACGATTTGTTCATAAGGCCTGATACGTGTAATCCCAAACTGAGGTTTTGGTTCAATTTCACTGTGGATAACGTCAAACAGGATCAGGTAAGCAAAGCAATGAATGGGTTTCTCATTTATTATTGTGTCGAACCAATAAGGTGAATTTCCCAAAAATCTAATTTGTTTCCCACTGTTCTTGTTTCAGAGAGTAATTTTCAACATAGTGAACATCAGTAAAGAACGAAATTTATTCATGGAAAACATGACACCCTTAGTAAAATCTTCAAGCAGACCACAGTGGTAAGAACGAACGAGAACACGTATTTTTGCATGCAGGGTCTAAAGTTGCGATTTCGGAAGCACTGCAGTGAGCCTAGCACGATTCTTCAATAGTCAATGAATTGTTACCGTGCCTCCAAACGGATACGTTTTATCAGTATTTTGTTGCTCCTTGTGGATCCATATTTGTGGCTGATCCTGACACGTTCAGTCTTTCAGTCCCTTTTAGACTCCGTTGAGCCTTGGCACCGAGAATATTTCCACTCTAGTCTATTCAGTCAGGATTCTTAGGTCTCAGAGGTGCTGGTCACAGAGAGGTGCGCAAAATGGAGGTGGCAGGAGAACGTGCTAGAACTGGTTCCGCAACGATTTTCTGTCTGCCTATACTAGGCATTAAAGGAAGCCAAATCCCTTCAGCTCTTCACTATTGGGCGGAAGAAGAACTGATAACGAACTTTGGACACCACTGGCTGCAGGTAGTCGATACACTTTGTGACTGGCAAGTCATTGACGGCATGTCTCTAAGGCAGATATCACCAAGCACCATGCCTCTTTTTAGGAATATTTACAGGGCATAAAAAATTTTGCAGACACTATAATAGGCATAGAAAACAGCCTCACTTGCAGCAAATGTGGGTTGAGCAGCCCACGTTTTTTTGACTCTTACGAACCGCAACTGTTACCGCGGGCTAATTCTTACCCCCCAATACTATAGAGGAAGACATGCTAAAAAATCCATATTTATCTGTATTTCTTGAGTTGAACTTTTATTTGTCAAGTTTTCCCGGGTAATAATTAAACTGGGTGATTATATAATTTTCATATTTTCAGGCAAAGGATTCCGAAAAAGTACGTCTTCTACCATAAATCAGTTTTGCACCAAGGTCATTACGTTTTGAGTTTTTCTTTTGGGTTCGACAAGGAAGATGATGTCTTCCAGTTCAGTCTGGCACCGCCTTATAGCTACACTAGGCTTCAAACGTTTTTGAGTAATTTAGAGAAGAAAGCTACGTATCTGAGCGACAGTTTTAAAAGGGAACTTCTCGAAAACAGTGTGGTATGAGCTTACAATAAAAAAAGCAATCATGTTACTGTATTCTTTAAAAAGTGCCAAATTATATCTCAGTTTTTAGCAAAAAAGGAGGCTGGACCTGATAACCATTGGGTGTTTAGACAAAACACGCCCCAAAGCTAGGAGACGAGTTATTGCCATAATGGCTAGAGTGCATCCAGGAGAATCTCCGGCAAGTTTCGTTTGTCAAGGTAAGCCAATCTGAATTATCTGTCTCTGGAAACCATCCCTAAGCTCCACCATCAATACTTTTTTGGCAACAATCGATAAGGCCATCACAGAACACGGAAAGATTCTACTTGCTGCAGAGGTGGTGTTCACATATAATTTTTGATTTTGTGCATTATACGTTAGTGTGTGTGTGTGTGTGTGTGTGTGTGTGTGTGTGTGTGTGTGTGTGTGTGTGTGTGTCAGTAGCCATCAGTAACGAGGTTTTCTATTACAACGGTATTCGTTGTGTCGGAAAGAAAGCTTGTGTATGAATAGTGCATGTGTATGAAATAAATATATGAAAGAGCACATAAAAAGCCTTTTTGCTTGCGGTGCCTTAGGCTCATTATGTTCCACGGACCATGAGGAAATAAATAGTTTTTATTTCAACATATGGAGCACTATAAGCATACAAAACTTAATAATATTATAAATAGTTTTTTGGTGTATTCAAATTTCTGAAGTTTTTTAGGTTTACTGGAACTACTTATAAGCTCTAACTCTGTTGCAACAATGCTCCGACAACATGTGATATTCAAGGTGATTCCAATGTTGAACCCAGATGGCGTTTTCTTGGGTAACTACAGAAGTACTGTGATGGGAACAGATCTGAACCGAACTTGGCATATTGCTAATCCTTGGTGTCATCCGACTATAAGGGCTGTGACAGATATGTTAGCAACATTAGATAAAAATAAAGTAAATATATAAATATTGTTTTTTATACCAGTGCCTGGAGATGAGAATAATTTTTTTCAGGAATTTCAATTAGATTTTGTAGTTGATATACACGCACATTCAAGTTTGAAGGGATGTTTCATATATGGCAACACATATGAAGATGTATACAGGTATCTTTTAATTTTTAAAGCCGGTTTTTATTTACTCAATTTTTTCAGGTACGAGAGGCATATACTGTTTCCAAAACTGCTAGCGTCAACCTCGGATGACTATATTTCCGAAAATACAATGTTCAATTCCGATATTAATAAAACTGGAACAGCAAGAAGATACCTCTGTTCATTCTTGAGTGATAGGGTGAACTGCTATACGTTTGAGGTGTCAATTTTTGGCTACAAATTAAAAGGGTCCGAAATAACTGTGCCTTATACAGAAGAGAGTTGTATCCTTTTTTCTGAATGCTAAAGTCAGGTCTACCTCTTATTAGACTCAGTTATTCCAACGGAAAATCATTCTTAAGACGGCTCTGTATAGTTCGTCCTAGTCCGATCCTGTTATATAGCGATGCGTTTTCTGTCTCTTCTTGAATGTTGCTTACCTGGCATTGTTTACATCGTAATCTGGATCATGCTAAGAAGAAGCATTGTCGGATATTTCCGTTTTCACTCGTGATAAGGTTGAATTCGACTCATACGCCGAAAATTTCCGGTGAATGATAAATCATAACCTGTCATTTTTAAGTATTTGGGGTGAGATATTACAGCATTACCGAAAAATTCCAAATATTCGCAATTTTTTTGCGAATATTCGCAAAGGTATGAACGAGTCTTAGTCGGATGGCAATGTTCATGAGTAAAATAAATTGTTTCAGAATAAGGACATGCGCATGCTCCCTATTGTCCTTAACCGTACAATAGACATGAGATGTGGCAGAAACTTGGTACGTACTTTTCTGGAATACTATCAGAACACTGGGGCGATCCCTACTGAAATTAGTTCTCAAATAACAAGTAAGAAACGACGACCACGAACAAACCAAGTTAGAAAAAGGAACAAAAATCGGTATCAGAGACCATTGACAAGCCGTACCCAAGCGCAACTGCATTTTCAAAATTTGAATATATACGATAGTGAGACATCTTTCGATGATTATACCTTCAGTTATAGAAATGCCAGCCCACAAAGGACATTTGAAAGGATAAGTGAACAATTCAACGAGCGGGGAACTGCCAGAGGCCCCACACAGAAATACTGTCGAAGCAGTTCTCCTCTTCCTACCACCTTTGTTGTTCTGCCAGAACCTATGTTGTCTATTATCGATTTTAATATTATTTCTAGAGATGATATAGAAGCAGTGTCAAACCTGAACAAAAAGACAATGAATAAAAAGAATATTTAATCTCAGAGAATTTTATTCAAGATATTCCCATAAAAACCAACTATTAAGGCTCGTTCTTACCCTAGCGAATATTTGCAATTTTTTTGTGATTCGACTCATACGGGAAAAATATCACGGTGAATGATGAATCATAATGAGAAATTTTTCAGTATTTGAGATTAAATACTACTACGTTACCAAAATATGACATGATTCATCCATTCACCGCATTTTTTTCTACGCATGAGTCGAATCGAAAAAAGATTGCAAATATTCGCAAGGGTATGAACGAACCTTTCTGAAACTATTTTCGAACTACCAGCCTGTTGAGTGATAACTAGCCAATCTAGCACTAACCCCTCTAATCTAACGAAGTTTGGCAATAGTGCAGGAGTGTTCGGTTCATCATAAAACGGGAAATAAAGACAGAGTGAAAACATGACGAAGATGTGGGGTTCTAACTAAGGTTTGTTCATCATAATTTTTCACTTATGCACAATGACAATGCTGAAATTCCGTTTTATCAGAACAGTTCTGTAGTCTTGCCAGTGTAAGTATACAATAAAATGCCCGGCATAAGCGCTCCGACCGATGCTAGGTTATTGACAATTTTGGATGAATAGTCGTTAAATCGCTAACAATATTGAATGGTTATTCTGTCTACGCAAGGTTAGTCAGGTTAGGTTAGGTTGGCTAGTAATTCATGCATTTTTAACTCAGTTTGCCTTCCTCTTGTCGGTCATTTAAACTTACCACTATAACAGTGACCAATCACAGAGCGTGCCGTTCCGTGCCGTGCAATTTATTGTCGTCTGCCAGTGTCCATACTCTATCATGTTCCTCAAATCGGTATAATAGTCGGCGGCAGTTGATTGATATTATTAGTACTCCACTTTTGGTGACTGTAATTTCTCCATGGTGATCAATTTGGAATATTATCAAATGTAATATATGATCAATAATAAAATCAAACGTAACAAACAATAATTATGACATTCAAATCCTTGTCACTATATATACGATGACAGTGCTAACATTATTGCTACAACCGTGTAGGAATATTTTTCTAATCACTATAGAGAAATGGAATACATTTAGATTGTATAGGATAGGAAAGGAAGCGTTGTAGATACACTCACAATTCACAAGCTCAATCAAATTTTGTGATCTGTGATGGTCCGCACTCAGCAGTGTGGAGAAAATGAATATTCTGTGATTGGCCTTTTGCGGTGTTGTCAAATCAGATTCGCTGTATGATGGTGACATCTCCCGATCGAAAGCTGACCCATAAAAGGTTTTGATGTTGATGGGAATGTTCCGCTTATGGTGGCGAAGTCATTGTTTACTGATTGAATAAACAGTTTTTATGGTTCTTGTTGGTCCCAATTTTATTTTCCATCGGTTGTCTACATTAAAATGTCTTTTTAATATTGAGTAAAATTATCCTAAAAGTGCTACCCTCTTTTGAAATGCAACTTAGTTTCCAATATTCATGGTTCAATACCGACTGAGAAAGTGAAATAAGTGGAGTTTGCCTCCCCAATCAACTGTCTGTTTAGGAAGAACGTCGCCATTCGATTGCATTAATTTATGGATTAAAATGTGTGTAAATCATCAGTGAAACCAATACAATGGCATCAGAATTCAAGAAAAGGTCGATAAATGGAATGTATTGATATTAAGTTTTAGAAGAGAACTCCAGATCGGATGGAATCGGTGCCAAAGCTTCCAAAAACAAACTCATTTGTCTCAACAATGCAGTTTATTCCTGGCAATACCTAGAGTTAAAATTGGAGTTAAAATATCTGAAGAAATATTTGGGACTATGGGAGACCCGAATTTGGTCAGAAAATGCAATTTGTTGATTATTTTTTAACAATTCCCCAGTCAGATGTCAACCACAATGGTGTTGACAGTTATGTCACTTGCAGTTGTTTTCCTGCAAAAAAGGACGTTTATATTATTTATATCTTCGGCATTAACAATGTTCTGAGTGCTATTGAATTAATAATCGAGTGAATTTTCATTTTAGTCGAATTAGTCTAGTTATTGAAGTGATAGGTTATGCCTGTGAACAGCAAACAAAAATTCCTTATGTGAGACTCCTGACAATTCCAGTAATATGATTATTAAATATTCAAACATGGTTTTTGGGTAAAGGAGAACCTATTGTTGTGGAGATGGATCCCGGAGTCCCAAGTGTACCCATCACCACATTAGCGGGTGTAGCAAGTCTAACCGACTGTGAGTATTCATCTTCGTGTATTATCTTGATAAACCACTTAGTTGTAGCAAATTTCTATACCCCCAATGTAATGATCTAGTCAGTCCTAAGTTACATGCTTAAGAAGCACTGAAAGGATGAAAATCACTAGAATAGTTGAGGGTGTATGTGTTGAAATAGAGTAAATATGAAATGTTTTTCAAACACGAAAAGCTTTGCAGTTTTAGTCTTGTCACAAACTATCAGTTTTAAAAGTGAAAATATAAAAAGGAGAGTACCTATGTTTTCAACTGTTCCTACGCTAGGTGACTGACATTTTTTGTTTCTTAAAAATTTAATATCTGGAGTATTGAGTTTTCCCTTGGAATGCAAATTTATTAGAATTATAATTTAGTTCAAAGTTGGTTTCAAATATATATCCAGATTTCACAGTTATTTGTCTATTTCAGATAACTGTAACAATAACATAACCTAACTTGTGGTGCATTGTTTCTCTAATACTGCTATTCAACTTGTTTATTGTATGTCCATTTAAATAATGATAAAAACACTATGGTTTGTATATTACACTCATACTTTTTAGATATAAAGGAATAAGGATTTTATTCAAAAAATGTCTGTTTTGCCTAATGAGGTCATTGTGTCTTGACTTTTAAATATTGATTTTTTTTTGCTTAAATACTTCTGTTAGTGTCTAATAATAATAAACAAACAACTTTTTTGGAAGTAATGAGAATTGTTTTGCACATTGAATCCAAAAACCCACACCCATATGAAATTCAATTTTGTTTGTTTACTGTTATTGCCTACATGTTTATATTTTATTTTATATGTTATTCAAAATGAATCCTCACAATCATCAACTGAAATACAATTGAATATTTATTTTAACAAACCTCATTGAAGTATACTTTTTTATATCTGTCCCAACATTTCAAAAAATATTTTATAAGAATGATTATTTAAGAATTATTGCCAATCTCACTTGTTCAAATACATAATGGCTTCATGTTGGTTTCATATATATTTATATTTCTAGGAATTCTTCAGAAAATGTACTACGTATATGTTTGACAAGGATTCTGGTTAGATTGGATAGGTCCTCACATTGCAATACTTGTTTCATATAACAGGATAGCGTTAGATGGAATTGTGGTTTTTGACTTTTCTGTGTTTATGGAAACAAATAATATTGCTCAGAGCTGAGTTACTGCAGCAAGCAAGTTTTCTAGACTGATTAATATTTTTGACATATACAGTGTGTTCACTTAAGTTTGCGACATATGGAAAACTTTTTATTTTTCATTATAGAAAAGCAAGTAATTTTTCATAAAAAGTTCTGCATGTTCTAATACCTAATTTAAATAAACAAATGTTGAAATTTGTCAGTTGTATACAAGTAGTGTCAAAAGTATGCATTTGTACTTGTATATGTGACATTATTGAAAACTGTCATAATGAAAAGTTGTTCAGAATTATCAATCATGTTCAAATTTGCAATCATATTATCTATCTACAAAAAAACTATTTTTATATTTTTCTGTATAATTAAAAACTATACGAGCTTTCTGCTTCGTCCGCGAATATTCTTTAACCCTTCACTGCGAGGGCCATTTTTTTTATGGATTAATTTAAGTATTGTAATTAGGTACAGAAAAATTTGTAAAAACTCTTTTTTGATGGATACGATTTTATATTTGAACGTGATTGTCAATTCTAAACAACTTTTCATTATAACAATTTTCGATATTGTCACGTATAAAAGTACTTTACTCTTGTACAATTTCATATATTTTTACACTCCTTGTATACAACTGACAAATTTCAGGATTTGATAGTTATAAATTAGGTTCTAAAACGTGAAGAACTTTTTATGAAAAATAGCCTCTTTTCCTAACACTAAAAATAGAAAAGTTTTCCATTTGTCACCAAATTAAGTAGACTCACTGTGTACAGCGACAGGGCCTTGTTGTGTTTGGGCATTAAAAATTGCCCCCCACTTACCAATGTCATCCTCAAACTTCATTTCAAAATCAGTACTGTTACATTTAGCAAACCCTTGTTTTTCTTTAAAAGACTTGTTCCTATTTCTTTTTCAGTGCTCCCTGAGATGCCCTTACCAACCCCTTCACCCCAGACACTGAGTAATAAATCTTTACTGTTTCACCCGCGAGTGGCAGAAGAGGCACAAAATCTACTTGGTGTGCGGGATGAGGTATTGGTACCACAGTTGGTGCAGTCATTAGAGAAGACATCTGCGGAGCATATGTAAGTACTTAATCAATGAGCGAACTGTGATTGGATACACTTCAACTCGTGTTCATACTTGATCTGTTTTTCATGGAGTTTTTACATCAAATATTGGCCAAAGCAGTGAACCTCTTGTGTAGTTGTCTGACAAATTTTTGATACAAATGGAAAAATTAATGGAAGGAAATGGTCCTTTGTCCTCGTTTAAAATATCATATGATTTTATCATCTGAAAGCTATACCTGACTTTTTCTGTGCAAGCAAACCTCAAATCAGTGGATACTTTGAGATGCTATTCTCATAGGTAAACTTGATGGATGGGAAACGTCAATATACCCTGAGAGGTGACTAAGGGGATTTTCTTGGAAAAATACAAAAATTTCCGAATGATATGAGTTTCAATATTACTCATTGAAATAGTTTATAAAAAAGGGTTTAGGTGGAGTGTAGATGCTATTTTATTTTTCAAATTACAGAAAATGACATATGTCAGCACTTATTTCAGAAAGAATGATTTTTGGGAAATTTAAAAAAGCGTTTTCCATGTGTATCCAAAAATCTGACAGAAACTTTGAATTTTTTTGTGATGAATCGTTGATATTAGTGCCAAATATGGTCATTTTGAGAAATTGTAAGAAACAGAAATAAGAGGTGTTCCCTAGTTTAGAAATTAACTCCACAAGTGATTATTTGAAATGTTGGAAAAATTTTCTTATAAATTTTCTAACTTGTATCAAGCATTCACTGGTATCAATTCGAAAAAATTTAACAGTTTCAAATGTTTGTCAGTTTTACAATTAGTCTTTAATAATTATTATAATAATCGGTTTTATTTATAGGTAAAGAGAAAACAAAATAGTATAATATTATTGGATTTAATTTTTTTTCACTATGTCTAGTCTTCAGTATTAGGTTAGGTTATCAGCCTCCCCACTGCGGCCAATGATCTATTGTGGTCTTCAGTATTACCTATCACTTACTTTCTTTGGTCACACAATAATTTCTCTTCATCTTGATATTATGATTTCTACTGTATATGTAGGTAGTGGTCTGATATATGTTTAATTTACTCATATCTTTATTTTCCTGCTTATTGATTTACCTTGCATTAAGGATTGTGCCCTACCAGATTTTTTTGGGAATCTGTATGTTTCCATTGTTTTCACTATACAGGGTGTTTCCTAACCACAGTACAAAACTGCAGAGAACCACCCTCTGCAGTCAGGTCGTTTCAAGAAAAAAAGTTCCTATGAACATATTTCCATAGCTGCTTCGTGAGATGAAGGGGGTTGAAGTTGAATTGACAACTCTGAATTTTACTGATATTGCAATACCATCACTGTCAGCTGGTCTCCAAAGCAGGTGTTCATGATATGCAATAGAGTGGCTTCAATTTTTTTTTCTCGAAAACGAATCTATATATTATTATGAAGAAAACACAAGAGACCAAAAAGCTGTATTTTTAGTTGCTTAATTTAAATACATAAAAAACTGTAAAAAAGTTGGTGGCGAACTTTTCTTTCTTAATATTGTTGGCATTGCTGCCCTCTGAGACGCCACTGGACCTAATAATTTCAAAATCTGGTTAGGGCTAAATAAGCGCCTTAACTACCAAATTTCAACCAAATCGGTTTAAGTATATTTATGACATTTTATAAATACCGTATTTTTTAAAACTTAAACGCCCTGTATCTCAGAAACGAAGCAACTCCGGACATATGTTCATAGGAATTTTTTTTTTTAATATCATCCACATAAATATTTATTTTAATATATTTATATGTTTTTAATGTTTTTGATATGTAAAATATTATTTACCAATAATGTTTTATGTGTGATCGTTATTTTTGACTTGTAGTGTAGTGTTTCTTTTGTGCAATTTTACAAATATACTTATGTATAGTCTGTGACTTTGTAAATTAGTATTTTTTGCTAAATAAAGACGTAATAATAATAAAACTTCTTAACTACTCACCTTCTGCAGTTTTGCACCGTAACTGG